>CM008281.1:33593198-35017809 GCA_002319775.1 Fagopyrum tataricum | reverse complement strand
GGATAGTTCCTCTGGATACTATCTCAGTCTCCCACGTAGGCTTCCTCAGGTCCTCGTCTCGACCACTGTATCCTCAACATAGGGATGTCCTTCAACGCAGGCGTCTCATACCTCACTCTAGGACTGCAATAGGATGCTTACAAACGTGTGGTCCGGCTCAACCACCAAATCCTCATAACTCACGATGTGTCTCGGAACTGGTATGTACTCCCTCAGCTGAGACACATGAAATACAGGGTGAACACCCTCTAATCTCGGAGGCAAGGCTAACCTGTAAACTGCGTTCCCAACCCATCCAGAATCTCGAACGGTCCGACATATCGGGGACTCAACTTCCCCTTAATGCCAAAACGTCTAACACCTCATGTCGGGGACACTCTCAGCCACACATGGGCTCCAACCCTGAACTCTAGAGGTCTACGCCTCCTGTCAGCATAAGACTTCTGACGGCTCTGTGCAGTCAGCATACGCTCTCTGATCAATGCTACCCGAGCCATATCATCCTGAATCTGATCAGGTGCTAAACCACTAACACTTCTCTGCTCATCCCAGCACAACGGGGTACGACATCTCTGTCCATACAGTGCCTCATATGGGGCCATCCCAATAGATGCATGCCAGTTGTTGTTGTAGGAGAACTCAACAAGTGGGAGATGATCTGTCCACACTTGTCCTCAATCCAACACACAAGCTCGCAACATATCCTAGGGTCTGAATGGTCCTCTCCGACTGACCATCTGTCTGAGGATGGAACGCAGTCGTGAAGTGCAAACTCGTCCCCAGGGCAGTCTGAAACTGCTGCTAGAATCTCGAGGTAAATCGCCCATCTCTGTCTGAGACGATCGTCCTCGGTACACCATGGAGTCTCACTATCTGCCTAGTGTACTCCTCAGCTAATTTGCTAGCCGGCCACGTCTCTCGAATAGGAATGAAACGTGCCGTCTTTGTCAGTCTGTCAACTATGACCCAGATGGCATCAAAACTCCGGCTCAGCCTCAGTCCGGTCACAAAATCCATGGTGACGTCTTCCCACTTCCTCTGTGGAACAGGAAGGGGATGGAGCTCACCTCCAGGTCGGAAATGCTCAATCTTGACCTGCTGGCAGGTCGCACATTGAGCTACAAATCTGGCTACATTGGGCTTCAACCCTCCCCACCAATATATATGTCTCAAATCCTGATACATCTTACTCGTACCTGGATGTACCGAGTAAGGTGTACAATGAGCCTCCTGTAAAATCCTCTGCCTCAGCTCTGTATCAGCAGGTACACAGACGCGGCCATGGCGCCTCAAAACTCCATCTGCTCCAAGCAGGAACTGTGGTGCCTCATCCCGAGACATCCTATCTTTGATCCTCTGTAAGGTCGGGCAGGTCTCCTGTTTCTGTCGGATCTCATCCAACAAATCAGGAAGGACCTCTAATGTACGCAGCTGGGCATCCTCATCAGGAAACTGGATGTCCAACTCTAACCAGATAAGATCTCTCTGTAACTGATACTGAACTGTCAGCCTCGCAATCGCCTGCTCTCGAGGCGTCTTCCTGCTCAGGGCGTCGGCGACAACGTTCGCCTTCCCTGAATGATACAGAATCTCTAAATCAAAGTCCTTGATCAGCTCAAGCCACCTACGCTGGCGGTTATTCAATTCCCGCTGCGTGAAGATATACTTCAGACTCTTATGGTCTGTGAAGATCTGACATGTAGCACCATACAGGTAATGTCTCCAGATCTTCAGTGCATGAACTACCGCTGCCAACTCCAGATCATGAGTCGGGTAGTTCTCCTCATACGTCTTCAGCTGTCGAGACGCATATGCAATCACTCTGCCTCGCTGCATCAGAACACATCCCAATCCTAGCTTGGATGCATCACTGTAAACCACAAAATCCTCAGTACCCTCTAGCTGTGCCAAAATAGGAGCAGAAGTCAAACGCCTCTTCAACTCCTCAAAACTCTGCCTGCACTGATCAGACCACACAAATCTAGTAGTCTTCCTCAGCAAACTCGTCAGTGGACGGGCGATCACAGAAAAACCCTCCACGAAGCGTCTGTAATAACCGGCTAGGCCAAGGAAACTACGTACTTCCTTGACGTTCGTCGGTGTAGTCCATGCTGCTACTGCCTCTATCTTCGCTGGATCCACTTTGATCCCCTCAGCTGAAACCACATGACTCAGGAGTGCTACCTCTGGCATCCAAAACTCACACTTAGAGAACTTAGCATAAAGTTCTCTATCCCGCAAAACCTACAATACAGTCCTCAGATGTCCTGCATGCTCCTCACTCCTACGAGAATATACAAGAATGTCATCAATGAAAACCACCACAAACTGATCCAGGAAGTCGATGAAAATACTGTTCATCAACTCCATAAAGACGGTTGGGGCATTCGTAAGCCCAAATGGCATCACTACAAACTCGTAGTGGCCATATCTGGTCCGGAATGTTGTCCTATGCACATCCTGCTCCCTCACCCTCAGCTGGTGATACCCGGAACGCAGGTCAATCCTGGAGAACACAGTAGCTCCCTGTAACTGATCTAACAAATCATCAATGCGCGGTAGTGGATACTTGTTCTTGATGGTCACCTTGTTCAGCTCTCTGTAGTCTATACATAACCTCAGTGATCCGTCCTTCTTCCGTACGAAGAGGATAGGTGCTCCCCATGGGGACACGCTAGGGCGAATGAAGCCCTTCTCAGCCAACTCCTCGAGTTGCTTCTTCAGCTCCAGCATCTCGACATGCGCCATCCGGTATGGAGCCTTCGAGATGGGTCTCGTACCAGACTCTAACTCGATACTGAAATTCACACTCCTCTGAGGCGGCAAACTAGACGGCTCAGCAAAAACATCTGTATACTCACAAACAACTGGGATATCTTCTAACGTTGGACTCTCCCCCTCCTTCATGGCATAACACCAGAAGGCCTCGCAACCCTGTGCAATCAATCTAGCTGCTCGTATGGCGCTGATAACTGAACCTGTCTTTTCAAGGTCTCAACCTCGGAAAACCTCTATCTGGCCTAACTCGGTAGAGAGGGTAACAATCCTTCTACCTACATCTAAGACTGCAGAGTGTCTATCCATCCAGTCTATACCTAGAATAACTTCTTCATGCTCTAGTGGCATGACAAAGAAGTCAACTAGTAACACACGGGTCCCTACAGAAATGGGACAACCGTGAATCTCACGGGTACCTCTGACCCTACCACCATCGGGTAACCCTATAATAAAGGGCATCCCCTCAACTGTATCTAACCCAAGACGCTCTACACAGGCATCAGAAATAAAAGAGTGCGTAGCACTAGTATCAAATAAAACTCTAACAGGTAAACCATGAATCAGAATGGTACCTGTAGCAGTAGGTGCAACTGGCTCTCTGCACTCCTCAGCTCAAAAACACGACCCTGTGGGCCTCTGGTATCAGTGGTGCCCCCACCACGACCTCTGCCTCTACTCGGCCCAGGAGCAGATCCCTGAGTCGTAGGGCGATCTGGGACTCTCTTCTGTCCCTGAGTCGGCTGCTGCTGAGGTGGCCTCTGCCCACCTCCCGCTGCACTAGCAGGAGAAGAACCCTGCTGAGATGACCCTCCGCCCTGGCGGCAGTAAACAGCTCGGTGACCTTGCCTACCACAGGTGTAGCAAGTCACCAATGGCCTCGTACACTCTGGCCTCATATGCCCTGGATCTCCACAGTTAAAGCACTGACGTCCCTTCTCTGCAACCACCGCAAATGAAGGCTGACTCTGGCGTCTCTGACCACGCCAACCACTAGCAGAACCACCAGCACCACTGGTCTGCCCTGTACGCTGCCTCTTCTCAGACCCTCCGGTCTGAGAAGCTCTCCTCTGTCCAGCTCGCTCCCTCTCATAATCGGAAGCTCTGTCCTGATAGTCAACAAAGGTCTCACAGTGAAAACCCGCCATATAGGTACGGGTGGTATCCCTCAGACGTCGGGAAAACAAATACACATGCTGATCTGCAGCTGGTCCCAGTAATGCCAGCTCCTCCTGAAACCTCCTGATGGCCTTAGAGACTGGTACATCCTCAAACCCAGCCTCCACAAAATCTCGTAGTTTCTCCCTCCTCAGAAAGGCAGGGCAGAAACGCTCTCTAATCATCGTCTTCATCTTATCATAAATGGTAACTTGAGCCCATACTGATCTCCACCAGTGCTGTGCCAAGTCCCGAAATAAGGTCTGAACCAACTCAATCTGTCTATCAGCTGGACATCGAATAGACTCTAGAGCTGAGTCTACATGCCCTATCCAAAACTCAACCTCCAATCCCACCTTTCCAGTGAAAGGGGGTACACCCATCTGATGGAATGCCTTCAACCAGGTATCTGGTCTAGGCCCTCTATGCTCCTCTGGTGCTCTGGCAATCTCAGCAGCAGGTACTTGTACAACTGGTATCTGAGTAACGATGTGGGACCTCTCAGATGGTCCCTCCTGTGCTTGTAAATCTGGGGCACGTCTACCGGCTTTGGCAGCCTCCTCTACTCGTCTAATATAAGCATGAAACTCTGACCTGCCCATAGAGACGCGATCAGAATCACCAGACTGGGCTCTCTGTGCCCCCTGTCTCCCAGCTGCCCCGTTCTTAGTCTCAGGAACGACGCTCTCAACAATCTCCTCATGTATCTCCTCTGCCGCGCGTGGATCAACAGCAGGAACTCTACCTCGTCCTCTACCTAGAGGGGGTCTACCTCTACCTCGCCCAGCTGCAGGTAAGGCTCTAGTCTGAACCATCTGCAGAGGACGTAAACCTAGCTTAGAAGGCTATATATATGCCATATGTATAAATATATCACAGATCAATCACAACAGAATATCTATATATATCTATACTGTCGAGATCTTCAGAGGGGCGATGGTTCACGTACACGATATCCCAAAATATTTGTACTCATTTCAAAACCAAATCCTTTTTAAAAAGTCAGACCCCTTTCGGGTTCAGTTTAGTTATCTATTCGAACTTTATTGCAGATTACTAGTGCCATTGTTGTCAACCTGGGCTCTGATACCAACTTTGTAACACCCCAAATCCGTAGGACTCGGAGTGCTACTGGGCTAGGATCTCACAATTGATCCTGGCCCTAGCCTGACAACAACTTCACTGAATCTTACAACAAGGCACTTATAGATTAAAACAAAACATAAAACTGATGTATATATATATATATATATATATATATATATATATATATATATATATATATATATATATATATATATATATATATATATATATATATATCGATCAAAAGGTCATACAAAGTACTGCTGAGTACAAAAGTCAAAACATAACTCCGTGCAATATAAATAACCCAAATCCCACGAGTACGCCCTGTGTACGGAACCCTCAGCAGATCACCCCTCCGGATCACTCTGCAGCTCTCCTAACCTGCAAAGGATCTACAACACGGTTTGAAACCGTGAGCTAACCATACACATATATAAGATAGGCAAGAGCACAACCACACATCATATAAAAAATAACACATCAACATGATATCACACATTTACCCGGTTTATTATCTTTATAACGTTAGGCACGCAAGAGTATATAAATCAGTATATGAGAATAGGTGACACGAGGAATATAATCCTCGCCTCTGCGTGCAATAGCTAGCTGGAGTGGTATCAGCGCACCTTCCCGTATACCGTAAGGAGTGGTATCAGTACCTTTCCCGTATACCAAGTCTAGCTAGCATACATAGAACTTCCCAGACTCCACTACGGGATGAAAGGGTAAGTTGTCACAACCACTATAATGGGCGGTCAATATAACATAGGTCGGTGACCATAATAGCACATGCTATACAACATATAACACACACCACTCAAGCACACATCCAATATAAGGACGGTAGCTAAGTAAGTCCTATGGACTTACCTCAATCTCAGAAGTATCTCGCTACGAGCAAATCCCAGAAACGTCCACTCCAACTGGAGGACAACACAGCCTATACAAGGCACACATATATATATCACAATCCTATCACACACAAAGGGTCTCACCTAGACCCAAGGGATCCATAAGGGATCAAATCCAACTCGCAACCTCAAGGCCATAACCGGCATATCTACATCATACTCGTTATAAACCGATACCTAGCATGATACTAGTTCCCTCGTACTAGAAAGGAAAGGAAACTACTTGACTATAAGTAGTTCTGGGACAAAACGCACCTGCGTGCACTAAGACCGCAGGGGCGGAAGAGGTCACCCGCAAGCGCGGAAGGTAGAAGCCGCAGGGGCGGTGACACGGAATGCAGGCAAGCGTAGGTACGCCGCTGACACGACGGAGGCGCTGTGGCACGGTAGCCGCGGGGCGGTGGCTCTTGGCCGCGGGGGCGGCGACAGTGCAGAAGGCAACTTCGCGGCTTCTCTTCGGTTCTTCACGTGATCAAATCACGTCTATACTCTTCCAGATTCATACACATACACATAAATACACATTCAAACGTCACCCTATGATCAAAACATCTAATCCTAAGCTAAAGAGAAGGAATCAAAGAAGAAGAGAAGGAGAAGAAGTAAGAACTCACCACTCCTGAAAATCCTTGGCTGCAGGGGGAGTCACAAACATCAATAGCTACCTTCCAAGCTCAGCATACACATCACTAGCATCAGCATCAACCCCAAAGTACACTTTCAAAACCAAACTCCAAGGAAAACAAGAACAAGCTCACAAGGGAAGAAGGATAAGCAAGGTGGACGTAGGTAGGTCTGGAGTGGAATGAGAAATGGAATGATACCCTTGCTCAGCAAGGTAAGGAGTAAGAGAAGGAGTAAAGCACGGGTCAAAGAGTCAACAAATTCGGCTGCAGCCTCCGTAAACCGCAGGGGCGGATCACAGGGCCGCAGGGGCGGCATACGTGCCCGCGGGTGCGGCAAGGCCAATCTCGGCCAAAGCTAATCGTACGGTCCGATCTCGGTCCGAAAGAAAGGGCTCTCACATAATTTCCCGCCATAATGGTGAATTATTCAGTTGCAGGCTCGCAATTAAGCTTACGTAGAAGACGAAGAGAAGTGCTATCGAAAGTATTGAAAACAAGAAAAGTAAAAATAGAATCACGCTCATCAATCAAATTTATTTTTCGATAAATTGAGAGGCTTGTGTAACTAATAAATATGAATCAATATAATAAGGGGGAGAAAAATCAAAATATGAATCATTATACGGTTAGATATTTTATTAATGTATTATATCATATTATAGGTAAAGTGTACAAATATTTATTGATTATTATCTACTCTACTAATGACAAAAAAACAGTTTATATATAATTTCTTAAAGAAATATAATAACAAATAATATTTTTATCAAAATTCCGTGCAATACACTAGTTCATTAATTATAAGGTAGTAGGTTTTTTTTAAGAAAAATAAAGTAGGTCCTTAATAAATATGGATAAATTTTTAATTTTAAATTCAATTAAACAGAGGAGTATATGAGTAAACTTAAAATTAAAAAAACCTATAAAGTCACCCTCAATTGCAGCTAGGTTTCCTCAAAGCCAAAATCGCAATTAGGTTTCTTCTTCTCGCATCCGAACTCACAACCCCTAGAAACTCTCTCCGGATCTTGAGAAGAAGGCCACTGAGAACTCGCAACCACAAGCCTTCCTTCTTTCACTTCTCTCCGTCTTCGTCCCGCCGCCTTTGCTTTTCCAGCGCCGCTTATATGGTTTTCCCGCCCGCTTGCGACCTCGGTGACCTCCACCGCCTCTGCTTATCCGTCGGCGACTAGATCCAAACGAAGAAGCCGTCAATGGCTGCCTGTGAAAAGTCTGTCTGCGACCTCGGTGACATCCGCCGCGTCTGCTTATCCGTCGGCGACCATACCCAAACGAAGAAGTCGTCAGTGGTCACCAGAGAAAAACCCACCAACGAACTTGTGACCTCCGCCGCCTCTTCTTATCCGTCGGCGACTAGAACCAAGTGAAGAAAGAGTTAGGGTTTCATTCAACTTTCCGTGAAATTACAAAATGAGTCCTATATTTTATAATTATGTTAATGGTCCAAACATTTAAAATTTTCATTAGTGCCCGACTTATTTAATTACACAAAATGACATGAATATTTTGTAAATAGAGGCTTGTGTAAATCAAGTCTTGTGTAAATTGAGCCTTGTGTAAATTTTGTGTAAATTGAACCTTGTGTAAATCGATGCTAGTGTAAATATTGTGTAAATCAAGGCTTGTGTACAAACTTGATAGGGCTTGTGTACAAACTCGATAGGGCTTGTGTACAAACTCAATTCGATGTTCTTTGTGTAATTCGATTGGCTTGTGTAATTAAAATGGATAAGGCTTGTAGATAAAGTCGTTAGGAGTTGTGAACGTAAAGTCGATAGGGCTTGTGTACATATATAAAATCGTTAGGACTTGTGTAAATAAAATCGATAGGGCTTGTGCAAATAAAATCAATATGGATTAGATCGGCTTGTGTAAATAAAATCGACGGTTTGTGTAAATATATAGGTTTTGTGTAAATCGAGACGACTTGTGTAAATCGAAAGAGGTCTTAGGTTATCACAATTTTTTTGTAAAATCAACGTTATGTTTGTGTAACACTAGTTTGTGTAAGTAGACATTAACCCCCCGTTGGTTGTAACTCCGGAAACGGAAACGGAATGGAAACGAATCTAGTCCACATATGTACTTTGTTTATGGAATCATTCCGGTTGGTTTCATGCAAAATGCACTTGCTTCCCCTTACCTTGTTACCCTATAGGGTATTAAAACTAATCAAATTCTACTACAATTAGTTCAAACCACATGGAATGATTCCCAACAACTTCATGAACAAGGGTGTACGTATGGACTAGATTCGTTTCCATTCCGTTTCCGGAGTTTAAACCAAACGGGCCCTAAGTATAACTTAAAAAAATATAACAATAGATTATCAAGTTTAATTAGTCTAGCTAGTTATCCAGAGTTCGAAACTCACTAACTACGAAATTTATATTTTCGTTGGACTTGAGCTTTGTGTAACTCGAATTGGGCTTGAGCTTCTGAAAGTTGAAATTACCAATTAGCCCTTTTGATTAATTTTTACAAATAAATAATAGGGGCCTAGTTTGTTATCCAAGTTAATTAGGAGCCTATATACTACACTAGTTTACAAAAAGAGCATACTTACCCATTTCTTCCTACATATAAACACCATTTCCTTTGCTTGGTAACCAAAACATAACGAATTTAAGGTTAATACTGTGCAGATTAGATGTTGGGACGAAAACCGAGTATTTTGATTTTTGGCGTTTATGTTTTTTTTTAAAATACACGGGTAAGCAAATAGGTATGGTCATCGTCTGTTGGTGCACCATCCTATAGCATCTTTTCGGATGGGAACTTTGACTTCTTGTGGGATAACTCCTCCTACTCCAGAGTTGTCATGGCCTCATGTCGCGAACTTGTCCGCTACGCTGTTGACTTCTCTGAAAATATGGTTAACCTTAACTTGCGCAAATTCGGCTAATATAAGAGAGATGTCAATAATAATAAGTTTGATATCCCAAGGTGGTTTTCATATTTTATTTCTTGTGTTGATAATCGTTAGGTTATCCCCTTCGATTTCAATACTCTTAATTTGCAATTCTCTTGCTTTCAATATGCCATTTCGAACGGAGAGTGCTTCTGCATGCATGGCAGACATATAGCCGCATAGTCCATATGCAAATGTGATTGTTGTTGCTTGATGGTCCCTTAGGACATATCCAAAGGAGCAAAGGTCATTAATATTTTTTGATCCATCAAAATTGAGTTTTAGGCTTCCTATTGTTGGTTTAGTCAATTGAATTTTCCTTTTCCTCCTTGTATTAGTCTTGTCTGCCTCCCCTCCCCCCCCCCGTATTTGTCTGCAGCATGGTATTCCAATCATGGATTTTCTTAGCTGTCACTTCTCGGATGTCTGTAATGGGTGCATTTTCAAATATACTTTTGTTTCTCATGTACCAAATATTACACCAAGTGACCGAGAGTTAGATAACACTCCTGTCATCTAGGTCATTATGAATGGGGGATAATATTTCTAGCATTTTCTTTCCCTGTATGTTCATCTTTTCGCATAGTTCTTGGTTGGTTCATTCATTATGTTATTAATGGTGCCCAGACATTTAATGAACATGCGTGTCGCATCTTCGTAAGGATGTTGACACATTGTATAGTTCATCGGTATTTGAACTTTTTTTCTTCTAGGTTTTCCTTAGTAGGTAACCCATCTTCAGAAAGCTTCCATAGAAATTTACTTAGTTTTGGCATTATGTTGAGGTTCCAGACCTAGGAATTATCAAAGAGGTTAATGCCTCTTGATTTGTGGAAAAGCTCCAAAGTTGATTTTGTCGAAAACCATCCATCTTTACTAGGGCCCCAATATAGTTTATCTTATATGTTGCAGATAAGGAGAGTATATCCTAGTATTGCATTTATCATGGATTGTGGGATCAATGGTTTAAGTATGTTGTGTACTTTGTTATGATCCCATTTGTTGTCTGTCATTAACACGCTTACCGTTTCTCTATTATCTACTGATTGCTTATTTAAGACATATTATTCTAGTGGATATTCCGAGATCCATGGATCTTTCCATAACTTGATCGTTTGACCATCTCCTACTCTCCATATGAATCCTTTTTTGAAATCTGGTCGTAGGTTCATTAGTCTTCTCCATTGCCATGATGTATTTTTTCCCATCTTGTAAGACCATAGCTGGTTTTCCTTTAGATATTTTTCCTCCACCACCTTCACCCATATGTTGTCAGGTTCTGCCATAATTTTCCATAATAATTTCATCTGTAGAGCTTTGTTCATGTCTCCCGCTTTACTAACATCTACTCCCCTTGTTGTCTTTGATTTACATATTTTATCCCAGCTAATTAGTGGGTGGAAATTTGGGCCTTTATTCCAAAAGAATTGCCTATTTATCTTATCGAACTTCTTGTGTATTGTTGCCGGTAACATAAAGCTTTGCATAATATAATTCGGTTTTGAATTAAGGTTTGCTTTGATTAATATTGTTCGGCCTTCCGGGAAGAGAGATGCTGCTTTCCATTTGGTCAGTTGTCTTCTTGATTTTGTAATGACGTCCGCAAAG
Source organism: Fagopyrum tataricum (assembly GCA_002319775.1). Classification (NCBI taxonomy): domain Eukaryota; kingdom Viridiplantae; phylum Streptophyta; class Magnoliopsida; order Caryophyllales; family Polygonaceae; genus Fagopyrum; species Fagopyrum tataricum. The sequence goes on along the minus strand of CM008281.1, from coordinate 35,006,707 downwards.
GTGGATTGTTTACTTGACCATTAATAATAGGGCAACCTAGATATTTTTCCAAACACATGGGGTTATGCCCATATTTTGTTGTAGGAGTCTCTTGGTTGTATTTTTCACATTACTTGTCGTTTGAAATAATGACTTTTGGTAGTTGACCTTCTATCCAAAGACTTGGCAATAACTCACAAGAAGCTCGATTACTTGGATACATGATGGGTTTGTTGCTTTGGAAAAGATGATTATGTCATCGACAAAAGGTAGAAAGAGAATAACAGTTCCTGACTTCGTGATTGGAAATCCAATAGTTTTTCGATTTTCATTGCAGGATTTTTTGATATTCCTTGTTAAAATTTCTGCCTCTAGATTAATAATTAGTGATGATAGTGGATCTCTATGACGAAGTCCCCTCTTTGGGAAGAACATATTCGTCGGATTATCGTTTATCAGGAGTGAATAAGACAATGATGAGAATAATTCTTCATTCCATCCGATTAAATTTTCTACCAAAGCCAAATTTTTTTAGCACTTCTAAAATGAAGGGTCATTCGATTATGTCATAGGCCTTTTTCATATCTAGTTTGATGGCCACATAACCTTCTTCCCCCTTTTTAGCCCTAAACCCATGGGAGATTTCATGGGCTATTAGAATATTATCATGTAGTGATCTTTCTTGTGTAAATGCACCTTGAAGAGGATGTATGAATTTTAGGAGCACCTTTTTTTTAATCTGTGTGTTAGAATTTTTGCAATGATTTTATAAAGCGTTGAGCATAAGCTTATTGGTATGTAATGCGTTGTCATTGATGGGTTATCAACTTTTGGTATCAAGGTGATGAAAATATGGTTAATTTGTTTGAGAATTTTCCCAATTCTATAGAAGCTTTTGACCGCTCGTGTAACCGAGGGGCCTATAATGTTGCAATATTTCTGATAAAAACTGCCCGATTCCATCCGGACCTCGAGATTTATCGCATCCAATTTCAAAAATTATGTTTCTTATTTCTTCATCCGTAAACGGTTTTATCAGGTCTATTTTCTCTTCATCTGTTATTTCCTTTTGGATGACTTTGAGTTGTCTATGCAATTCAGTTGTGTTTATAGGGGAGGCCTTGAATCTTTTTTCATAGTTTTGGAGGAATTCTTCGCGAATATCCTCTTCTGTTGCTAGGACTATTCCATCATTTTTCATAATTTTCACTATGTTTTTATGGTTTCGTCTTCGTGTTGCTCTTCTATGATGAATTTTGTGTTTTTATCTCCGAGACTAAGTGACTTAGACTTAGGTCGTTGCATCCAATACCGTTGTTGGTATTCGATTAGGTATTCTCTTTTCCTATTTAGTTTATTGAGTTTGGTGTTTAATTTTGTGCAGAAGTTTCTATAAACGATTGTTTGCAGTTTTTCAATTTCCACATCCACCTCGCAGACTTGTCTATTAATGTTCCCAAATTTAGTTCTACTCCAACTTTTCAATTTGTTTTTGAGTAGGCTAATCTTCTTCACAAAATTAAACATGTGGGTACCTTGGTATTGGGTTCTCCAAGTTTGCTTAATAATATTTTCACAGTCTTTTCTTTGAGTCCATAAGCTCAAATCGGAAAGGTTTATTTTTTGTTCTTTGTAGGGAGTTAGAGAACTTGATGGAAATACGACAGTGATCTAAAGTAGTAAATGCATGGTTCCGTGTGTATAACTTTGGATATGCTGGAATTATATCCGGGTGTGCCATGGCCCGATCTAGTTTCTCAAGCGTATTATTATCTCCTTGTTTACGTTTCCTCCATGTGAATTCATTTCCTTTTGTCATAAGTTCAATCATATTACATTGCTGGGTGAATTGGTGTAGTCTTCTAAACTTATTGTTGTTTGTCGGGGCACCCCTTTTTTTCCAAATGGGTTTAAAATTTCATTGTAATCCCACGACGATTGATGGGTAGTTACTCGTGTTTATTGGTTCATGAGCTTTGTCCAAAATTACACCTTTTGTTGTTCGTTCGGTGGAGCATATATGAAAACAATGTTCATATTGAAATTGGTAAGCAAGTTCGTATGTGCTATTGTTACGATCCTTTTATCTATACTCGCAATTTCAAGTTTCTCGGTTGTGAGTTGGAAGCTTTTCCAAAGGAGACAAAGAACTCCCGATAGGCCATCCGCCGGAACAAAGCATATATTGTCGAAACCTGCTCTATTCCAGCTCACCTCAAGTGGCTCGACGCTCGTTTTAAGTTATGTCAGCTTGATCATTTGTACGTGTTCATTTTTACACGTTATATTAATGTCGGTCCAAAAGTTTTTCTTTCTCATTCCTCTACAATTCCAAAAAGCGATTATCATTAGGAAACTTTAATTAATTTTGGGTGGTAACTGCCCAATGTGCTTACCCAATTTCGGGTTTGACATCTAGAAAATGTCTTTAGTTTGTTTTCTTTTTATGATAGTTTTGATCGTTCCTATTGGTAATGGTCAATATAAACCTTATGAAGTTTTGTTCTTAGTGGATTAAATATTCATAAATTCTTAATATGATGTTTCACCATCTATAGTTGGTCATAGGAAGACCTGTAACGACCTCTTGGCGTGGTATATTTTCATTAGTATAATCATACTTATACTTATTCCTTGGGTTGGGTGGTGGTAGAGGTCCCTTATTTCCTACCTCAATTTCGTTTTGCATTTTTGAAAGAATCACTTTCCTTATATTAACTCCGAAGGATTTTATATTTCGGAGGAATATAGATTTCATTCGGAATTGTAAGACCTAAAAAATAGGGGTCGGTTTTCCAAGCACACAATCGTATTCATTTAGTTGTTTGAGTGCGTGAAGTTGATTTGTTCTAATAAGAGAGGTATAATGCCAAATTTTGCTCAGGAACCATAAGTTTTTTTCGATATTCATTTTTCCTTGGTTTGCAGATCTATTGGTTCCAACATATTACGGACTTGGCGTTTGTGTTTATTTTGGTGTGAGTAATAAGTAAGATTAACCATGTATGTATTAATCATGTATGTAATAAATGTTTTTGAGTGAAAACCTTTATTTATGATAGGGAGTAAAAACTTCTAACAACCGTAAGATAATTCGATGAATGCTCAAGACTTCACACCACTGTTAGGGTTCCTAAGTGAGTTTCACTGGATACAACTACAAATTATTCATATTTGATTTATATGAAATTAATTATGGAAATAAGATAAAATTTTATATACAATTTATTAGGAATTGGAGAAATACAATTATATGTTGTTCGTTACTTATATATGTTGTTTGTTAATGACATTTTATCGACTACAAACTTAATGTACATATTTTGGTCGTTATTTAAAAATGTTCATCATTATGTACATATTTTGAACGTTAAGGGTAGACAACCTTAACAAATAGACTATAACTATTCTCAAATATTTTGAACTTTACTCATACATTAAGGACCGAAACTTCTTGAATTCATTCTATCTTTTCGAACGTTATTCTCAAATATTTTAAACGATACTCATACATTAAGGAGCGAAACTTGAAATCCATAGACAAACTCTTTACAATGCTACAAAAATGAAAAAAGATATTCTCTAATCTATATACATGAAAACTTATACTTACACAATAACATCATTCCTCACTTACCATAAACATGATAAAATCATGAAAGTTTATTAGTTTTAATCATGTGGATTTTGGAAATTCCTACTCCCTACGACATATCTTGTTCTTATATGATCATATCTCTCTCTCTCTCTCTCTCTCTCTCTCTCTATATATATATATATATATATATATATATATATATATATATATATATATATATATAATAAAGAAGGGACATCGCCTAAAGCGCACTATGCTCTGCTTCAACAAATGAGAGTTTTCGGTGGAACCGGTGAACCGCGCGAGATGGTTAGATGCGTGGGACAGAGGGCTCGTAGTACCTGCTAGCAGCTATGCAGTAGAAGGGAAGGAGCCTAAATCGACCCCCTTCTTTCTTATATATATATAAGGTTGTTCGGACACTCCTTTTATCGTTAATAAGTTTTAGGATGGAACCTCACGGTCCTCATCAGGCTTATGTGTTAGGTTCGAACCTAATGTGCATATATGTGTAATCCGATGTGCGATGAAACCTCCCATATGAACTTTTACATGTCAAAATCTCGATCACATGGTATATGATCGAGTAGTTCGAGCTCTTTTGTCTTATCTTATAGGGCTAGTCGGCTTTAAGACATGTATTGATGACATGTATCAATGATAGTCATTCCAATTCCAAATTGATATAATGCATAACGGGCCTAATATATAAGGTTGATGGGGTAACTACTTCTCATATTTTCAGTTATTTAGTTTTAAGATGGAACATCACCAGACTTATGTGTTGAGTTTTGACCTAATGTGTATTTGTTCTTAAAAGTGCGACGAATTTCATAAGGAGTTTGTTTGCATAAAGAGTGAATTGTGACCGAATTCTTTTGGTTATAGGTCATGTACAACTATGATGATTGCACAATTTTCTATGTGTCTATTTATACATACCTCTGACCGATGATTTATTACTACATTTTTTTTACTTCACCTACCATTATCTTTGTATTTCTCTTGTTTGGCTTAATTACTAGGGTTCGTGAAATCTTACGTCCGCACGGACAATTGTTTCTGTACAATTGGTTTTGTTTCACGATAGTTAGTTGTCTATTAATAGTTTTGACCTTTTAATATTAGACATTTTGTTGCATTGTACACAAAATAAAATAAGTAAATGTAGTATTCCAACTTATGATTTACAAAGATTGGTTGATATACTCTAATATATCCATTTAATCCTATTCTTAAAATATCGTAGAATTTATAACTATTAAAACGGTGTTCCCTAGGCGACGGCTGCCTCAAGCCCCATTGGCGATCCCGATGCAAATGCCTCCCAAAATCCACCCCTAAAACTACCTCTAACAACCACATGCCCTTCTGTTATTAATCCTACTCTGCTTGCTAACCAATGTCAAGTGAATCCGAACCCATGGAGTCGAAAACTGCTTGCTTTGGAGGAGTGGAAGAAACTGCCTGAAATTACTGAGAATCTAGTTGAGACTGGAAAGGTTAAGACATCATTTCCAAAGGGAAACAATGCTACTCCATCTATTGAAGTTAACCCCGATTTGGTGATGTTTCTGGAAGAGTCATGGAAAAATTATGTTGTTGTGAAGCTTTTAAATTTTTATATAAGATTGTGTAGGGTATGTGTGACAGTTTACTTTGATGCAACCACTTAAAGGAGACCTGCTTCTGAATGGTTAGAGGTTGAAGTTTGAATATGAGAATTTGCACACCATTTTCCATGGTTGTGGAAACTACGGACATCTTGTTACTCTTTGCCCAAAAATAGTGGTAGAGCAGCGACTTCTTCTAGGGGGCAAAAAAAGAAGAAAGATAAATAATAAAAAAAGAAGGCAAAATTCGCTGTTTTAAAAATTTTAATAAGATTGTCCAGGGTATCTTGCTCGAACCCACGATCACATGCGGTGCTCTTACATAGAAAGCCAGCTAAGCCATGCCATCAAAGTAATGAAATTCTAAACCAAATTATAAAAAAAAATTTAACGAGGCAAGGGGGCACATTCCCCTACCTTACCCCCTTGTCTCCGCCACTGCCCAGAAAGACCAAGAGCCTAACAACTGGGAAGCGGTGAGAATGTGAAGCATGTTAGTAGAGCATAAGGGACACCAGATAGGGGACCTGGGTGTTGCTAAGGATGCTGGTCCCGGAGCAACCCTTGAAGTTATCTTTTGATACGGACCATGGACCGTGGATGACCGTTCCGATGAAGCCGAAACCGTTTATAGGCCCCAAGAAGCCGGGCACAATCTAGGGAAGGGATAACTCTCATCGGGGTGGTTTGGAAGAGAATGTTCATGATGTAAAAGGGAAAGGGAAAACAACCTAGGAACAATAATGCGATTTCTGGGGCTCACTATGTAACTAAGTCTAAACCTAGGAAAAGGTCTAGAGCTAGAGCTTCTAAGGAACCGTCAACTAGCATTTAGGTTATGACTTCCAGTTTGGAGAAGGTACATGAACCTGTTTTGGATGTCTCTCCCACTTGAAGAGTTGAAATTATGAAAAAGGCCACCCTACTTTCCCTTAATGGCTTCCACGTCAAGAACTTGAAACGGAGACCTTTTAGATTTATCGATGCTTGGCTTACTCATTCGGAATTCGGTAACCTTATCAACTCGACTAGGAATTTTCTCTCTTCGCTTCCTATGGCTCTTTCAAAACTCATGAGGGATTTGTACAAGTGAAATAGGGAAGTGTTTGGCAACATACATGAGAGGAAAACTAAGCTTGTACGTTACCTAAAGACTATCAGGTTGGAATTGCCGCAAGAGGTTTTTGAGGCCAATATCATAAAGGAACTTGGGCTTAATTCTGAGTTAGACTTGGTTCTTGAACAGGAGGAAAGCTTATAGTATCAAAATTCGAGACAGTTGCGGCTGAAATGTGGTGACAAGAATACATGTTTTTACCATCTTTCTACTATCATCCGTAGGCAAAGGAACCAAGTGGAGGCTTTGAGAAAGGCGTATGGTTTGGTGTATGATCTCATTCAACTTGCAACATAGTTTTACAAAGACCTGTACGGGCCCTTTGATCTTCCTGAGCTTTAGCCAATCCCGACGAGGTTTTTTCCTATGCTCTCGGCGAACCAGCAAGACTGCCTCTCTAATCCGGTTTCTCCGGAGAAGGTGTGGAATTCCATTCTTGATATGGGGATGGGTAAGGCACCAAGGCTAGACGGGTTCAACCTGGTGTTTCACCAGAAAATGTAGTCGTAGTTGGGACTTCAGTTCAGAATTTGGTTATGGACTTCTTGAATAACGGTTGTTTACTTACGGATGCCAATGAAACCTTGTTGATATTTATTGGAAATCTGCCCGATTAGCCTTTGTGACGTCTTCTATAAGGCAATTACAAAAGTCATGGTGAATAGGCTCAAGCCGTTGATGAACACTCTCATCGGGCCCATGTAGAGTAGCTTTATCCCTAACCGCCTTATGTCTGACAATATTCTGTTGGTTCAGGTGGTTGTTCACATTATGAAGTCCAAGAAAGGCCGGAAGGGCTGGATGATCCTGAAACTTGAACTTGAGAAGGCATATGATCGCTTGAAGTGGGAGTTCGTTGAGGAGACTATTAGAGATGTCGGCTTCCTCAGAAGTTGGGTTGGTCGAATCATGAGTTGTGTATCCATGGGGAGCATGAATGTTCTTTGGAATAGTGAGAGGACATCTTAGTTTCCTATGAAAAGGGAGGGGTCAACAAGGTGAGCCTATCTCTCCCTATATATTTGTTTTGTGCCTCAAAAGACTTGGACACCTCATTGACGAGGTTGTGTGCAATAACGAATGGAAACCTATGAAGATTTCGAGAGGAGGACCCCCTATTTCTCACCTGTTCTTCACGGATGACATCCCTCTTTGTGCGGAAGCCTCTACTTCCCAACGCAATGTTATTCGTAATATTCTTGATAGTTTTTTTGCTGCATTCGGACAAAAAGGTTAGCGTCTAAAAATCCAAGCTTTTTGTTTCCCATAATTTTAGGGGGGAAGTTGAAGACCATTTGAGCCGTTAGAGTGGGGTTCCGAGTACATGGAATCTTGGTTTTTATTTGGATATTCCTGTTGTACATGGGGGCCCGTCCATGGATCTGTACAATCCCATAATTAAGAAGGTGTCTTCCCGACTAACCGGTTGGAAGAGGCGGACTCTCATCATGGAGGGTAGGGTTACACTTCCTAAGTCCGTTGTATCATCTATTCCTTCTCACTTGATGCAATTTATGATCCTCCCCACCCATATTTGCGACAAGTTGGATAAGGTCAGTAAAGACTTTGTTTGGGGCAATGATAATACCGATAGGAATTCCATCCGGTGAAGTGAGACTATCTTTTTCTACCGAAAGAGGAGGGTGGATTTGGTCTTCAAAATGATTGTGATACTAACCTTGCATTGGTAAGAAAAAGGGATTTGAGGCTATTATCGGAGATGGATATGTTGTGGTCCGGGATTTTCCGACATAAATACCGTCCGATTGGTCGGGAATAACAAGGGGTGGTGGCTCCGAATATTTCCTGGAATGTTGGGGATGGTCGTACGGTCAAGCTCTGAGAAGAAAAATGGTTGGGGGATACTACGCTAATCGATTCGGTAGTGGTTGAGCTATTGATGGTGGATATGGCTTTGCGAGTTGAGGATGTGTGAGTCGAATAAAGCAGTTGGATTGGAGTTATCTGTCTGGTAAGGTGAACAACTCCTCCTTCCTTCGGCTAATGGCTAACCCTTCTCTAACTAGTCCCCTCGACATGATATTGTTCGCTGGAATGGCACACAAAACTGGTAAGTTTTTTTGGCCTCTGCTGTGAATTTCTTACGTTTGAACACGCACATACCTACGGTTAGACGTGGTTTACTTACTCGTACTTGGAAAGCCAAAGTTCCGGAAAGGGTCAGGTTGTTTATGTGGAAGGTCACTTGGGGTCGGATCCTTACTAACCAACAACGCGCTAAGAGGCACATGACCGACTGCCCAGACTGCGATCTTTGCCCTAGGACACGCGAATCTCTCATCCATGTGTTTAAAGATTGTCCTCAATTACGGAATACTTGGAGTAGCATTGTTTTGACAACTCATCATGGCACATTCTTCTCTCTGCCTTGGGAGGATTGGTTGTTTGTGAACCTTAGTATTGAGAGAGATGTTATCCTTGATGTCTGGTAGAGTACACTCTTCATGCTCGTGTTGTGGGTGGGATGACTATGACGCAATAACAAGGTTTATAGAGGTGAGCAGAGCGTGGTGGACAAGTTGGGTTTTTTATGGTCGAAGTATATGGAGACAGTTGAGACGTTTGTTGGGGCTCCCCGTCTTCATGTCCGGTCAACAGAAGCCACAAAGTTCTTGTTAATTGGTCTCCGCCGCCGCATGGATGGGTTAATGGTCGTCATCCCTTTTGCTGAGATGTGGGGAGTGATTCATGGGTTGTATCTTGCATGGGATCTTGGTTATCGAAAAGTGCTAGTTGAAACGAATTCCATGTCAATATGCAAGTTTATTAAGGAGGGAGTTGATGGTCGTCATCCCTTTTCTAGCATGGTCATCATGTGCCAAGGCTTTATTACACGAGACTGGAATTTTCAGTTTAGTCACATTTATAGAGAAGGTAATCAAGTGGTGGATTCGCTGGTTTTTTTTTTTTGAAAAATGGAAAACAGTTAGATTGGTCTACCTCCTAGAGGTAGTCCAACCTAAAGCATCATTGCGGATGAGAACACGAAGTTCGGGATCATCAGAAAAGTTGGTGTTGGGGGTCGAGATTCCCAAATGGGTCTATCGGTCAACAACACAATTGATTTCTCTGAAAATATGTCTAATACAGACTTCGTCAAAGAGACGAAGATCCAGTCTGGAGTCGGATAAAATCATCGCTACCTCCCACGGGCAGCTCCACATACCTTGGAGTGCCTTGATTACACACAGGTTGTCGCCTTCAATTTCGATTTTTTTAATTTATAGTTTGATAGCCTCTTGTAAACCGGATTTGAGGGCAAAGGCTTCTGCTTTTAAAACCGAATTAAAATTATTATTTTTCGCGTCAAGGCTAACGACATCACCATTGTGATTTCGGATTACAAATCCCATAGAAGTAATTCCCGAATCGAGTTTTGATCCATCAAAATTAAGTTTAAAGAAACCCGGTTTTGGTTGTCCCATTTAATATTATGTTTTTTCCTTTTGTTTGAGTTATGTTCCTTTGGTTGTTGATTTATGATGAAATCGTCTTCATCAATTATGTTAATTTTCCAGTTCTGAATTTGGTTTTTGATGAACGTAATTACCTTAATATCAGGGCCCATGGGTTCATTGTTAAAGATAACTTTGTTCCTGAAGAACCAAATACTCCACCAAACAGTTGCGAGTTGCGCAAATTTATTTATTCCAATTTTGTTTTTAATTTCCTGTAGGATTACATGAGCCTTTTTATTTTGTATGTTGGTTTTATTAAGTACGGTTGATATTGTTCTATCGATTTTGTCGATAATTTGTTTAGTGCGAGGACATTCAAAGAGAAGGTGGGAGAGGTCTTCAAGGTGATGGCTACAGAGTTCACAATGCCTTGTTACGGCAATCCTTCTTTCATCAAGTTTTGCTTTCGTTGGGAGTCCGTTGATTGAAATTTTCCAAATAAAGTTTTTAATTTTGGGTTGGGTATCTAGTTTCCAAATCCATTCACATAAATGGTTAGGTTGAATATTTGAATCCTCTTCAATCATATCGGAAGCCGATTTTGTGGTAAACCATCCATTTTTACTACATCTCCAGTATAGTCGATCTAGGATCTTGTTTTTTGGAATGATAACTTTCTTGATCATTTTCCTAATATCCGGGTTAATGATATTTTGAAGCTCTTTATCAATTTTGTTGGTATCCCAATTTCTTGAGTTATTTATAAAATGACTAACTTTGATACTAGAATCAATTTGGTTAGTATTTTGGACCATTTTTATTAGTGGTGTCGCAGATAGCCAACTATCGTGCCAAAAGTTGATGGTTTTCACATTTCCGATTTGCCAAATGATACCATTTTTGAAATCCGATTTCAATTTCATAAGATTGTTCCATTGCCATGAGGCTCCACCTTTCAATTGGTAGTGGAGAATGTTCTTATTTTTTAAGTATTTTTCATTTATAATTTTAACTCAAATATTGTTTGGATCAGCTAGAATTTTCCACAAGAGTTTCATTTGTAACGCTTTGTTTGTGATTATAAACTTTCTTAATCCAAGGCCTCCATTCTTTTTTGATTTACAGATTGTGTCCCAACCAATGATAGGTTATTTTGGTCACCTTTGTTCCAGAATAATTTTGTGTAGGTTTTATCAAGCTCTTCCAAGTTATGGCTTGGGAGCATAAAACTTTGCATGGTAAATGTTGGTTTTGTAGCCAAGTTGTGTTTTATGAGTGTGTTTCTACCTTCTTGAGAAAGAGAATTTGCTTTTCATTTTAGAAGGTGTTGTTTAGCTTTAAGGTAGTTTCACCAAACGTTTCTTTTGTCACTCTTCCATTAAATGATTGGGCATCCAAGATATTTATCAGCAAACGATAAGAAAGGAATAGGTGTTGCTTGTTTGCATACCGAGAAGTCAATATGGTTATCATAGTTGTTACAGTAATCTTGGAGCATTTGAGTAAGAATCTCTGCTCCCAAAATAAACAGGTAAGGGGATAAGGGGTCACCTTGTCTTAGTCCTTTCTCAGGAAAGAATTGTTCTGTTGATCCGTTGTTTACGAGGACAGAGAACGAGACTGTAGAAATGCACTCCTTTATCCATCCAACGAATTTATCATTGAAACCAAACTTATTAAGTATACAGAGAATAAAATCCCAATTTACTTGGTCATAAGCCTTTTCCATATAAAGTTAAATGGCTGCCCATCCTTCTTTACTCTTTTTTGACCGAAAAGAGTGGAAGATTTCATGAGCAATAAGGATATTGTCATGAATAGATCTGTTAGCCACAAAAGCCTTGAAAAGGATGGATGAGTTTAGACTTGATGGATTCCATTCTTTTATTTAAGATTTTTGCTATGATTTTGTAGATTGTTGAGCATAAGCTTATTGGTCTAAAGTGGTTGGTTGATGTGAGGTTATCCGTTTTAGGGATCATAGTTATAAAAGTATGATTTATTTGTTTTAGAATTTTTCCACTTCTGAAAAAGTCTTTGACTGCTTTGGACACTTCCGTTCCCACGATATGACAATATTTTTGATAGAAGCCGGCCTGCATACCATCTGGCCCAGGAGATTTATCACACCCAATATCGAAAGTTGCATTTCTAATTCCGTCATTATTTGGAGGTTTTGTTAGGAGTAGGTTGTCTTCTAAGGTAATTTTATTTTTGATAAGTTGTATTTTCTCGTTAAGGAGAGATTGGTCTATAGTAGTTTTAGAAAGTTTGCTTTGAAATTCCTTTTTTACTTCAACTCGTATCTCAGTTTCAGACGTAAGAATTAACCCCGATCTGGTTGTGAATTCTTTTATATGTTTTCGATTTCTTCTTCCTGTAGCAATACGGTGGAAGTATTTGGAATTTGTGTCCATATTTTTCAAATGGTTGTTTTTTGCTCTTTATCTCCAATATCTTTGGTGAAAAGAGATAAGTCGGTTTTGTTTGGTAAGGAGATTTATTTGGGTGGTTTCGCGGTTTTGATTAACCATGTTAACTAGGTTACTTTGTATTTCTTGAAGTTTTGATTCAACGTCTTTCAATTGCTTGAAAATATTGTCAAAATTGGTCTTACTCCATTCTTTTGCCTTAGTTTTAAGGAGTTGTTTTATTTTTGTAAGGTTATACATATCATTTCCAGGAAAGGAGGATCGCCAGGTTTGTTTCACCAGGTTCTCAAAGGATTTTAGCTTAGTCCACATCATTTCAAATTTAAAAGGATGTGGAGTGAACAACTCTGAACCTGCTAATTCCAAAGAATTTGGCAATGATCCGAAAAAGAGAAAGCATGATTTTTCGTTTTTAGATTTGGGAACCATTGTATAATTTGATTGTGGACCAGTACACGGTCTAATTTTTCAAGGATGTTATTCGGGCCATCCCGTTTTTTCCTCCAAGTAAAGTTGTTACCAGTAGTTTGGATGTCTTCCATATTGCATGAATTCTTAAAGTTTAATAATCTGTTAAATCGATTTGAGTTAATTACCGCTCCACCAATTTTTTTTCCGAGTGTTGTTGAATTTCGTTAAGGTCGCCCAATAAGATGCATGGAAGTGTGGACTCCTGAATAAGGAAATTGAGTTCCAAAATTGATTTTTTGTAGCTTCTTGTGGAGGAGCATAAACAAAAATGATATACATTTTACGGTTGAGGTTGTTGCAGGAAAACTCAACACAAATGAATCTGTTGTTTTTTCATATAAAATTAGTCGTTTGATTTTTTAGTAGGTGAGCTTTCCAAAGGAGACATAATGGTGGATTCGCTGGTTTGTGTTGCCCTCTTGCTTCCTTTAGGTTGCAACATTTTAGGCTCTCCTCCGCCCTCTTCTAGTTTGTTAGTTTTGGATGATTTCCGTGGAGTTAGTCTTCCAAAGGTCATTCGCGTGTAAGTGGTTTTTTTTTTTCTCTATATGCAGTTTGGAGCTTAGGCTCTCTCTTATAAAATTTAGATAGAGCCATGACCCACTTTAAGGTGGTCAACGCCTACAATCAAATCCATGTCTGGAATCATGCTTTCACCTCATTAGATTAGTGTTTAACTTCGATTGAACTGGAAAACACAAAACAAAAATTCAAAAGTAAACCTTTTAGATTTGAACTAATGTGGACCGATCGAGATGATTGTGAGCATATCATTAGACAAACATGGAGAACCCAATTCTCCGGGACACATATGTTTAACCAAGTTAAAAATTCAATCTTATCAAATCAAAACTGAAAGTTTGGATTAAACTTAAATTTGGGAATATCAATAAGCAAGTCCAGGAAATTGAATCATCAATTGAAAAACTACAAAACTTAAATTTTCGGCATTTTTCGAACCAACGAAATGAGAAACTGAATAGACTAAGTAAAAAAAAAACAGAGAATGTCTAATCGATTTCAAACAAAAGTATTGGATGTAGTGAGAAAAATCAAAGTCACTTGGACATGGAGACAAAAAACACGAAATATCATAGAAAGGCCACGGGGAGAACAAATAGGAAATCAATAATCTCGATTGAAAGAGTAAACGGTTCAATTCTAAATACCGAAGATGAAATTATCAAAGAATTCTCTAAAGACTATAAAGATGATTTTTGATCAAGTCATATCAATGACAATTCCCTAAAACAATTCCTTGAAGTAATCACAAGAGAATTGACCTAGATAATAAGGAACTAATCAAACCATTTTCAAATGAAGATATTAAAAAACAGTCTTTGATATTGACAGCGATAAATCGTCGGGCCTTGATGTGATGCCAACCAGTTTCTTCCAAAAAATATTGGCATATCATAGGCCCAAGCATTATTCGTGGTGTTAAAAGCTTTTATCGTACGTGTAAAATCCTAAAACAAGTCAACCACACCTTCATCACCCTAATCCCAAAGTCTGATAACCCAACTTCGACTAACCACTATAGACCCATTAGTCTATGCTCAACAACATACAAGATTATTGCTAAAATTTTGGCTTCGAGACTTAAGAAAATTTTACCAAAATTAATTCATCCTCTGTAGAGTGCCTTCATACAAAACAAACCAATCCACGATAATATCCTTATTGCCCATGAAAAATTTCATGGCTTTAAACAAAAAAAAGGAAAGAAGGCTATATGGCCATTAAACTCGATATGGAGAAAACCTATGATAGAGTGGAATGGCCTTTTAATCTTATTGTATTGGAAAATTTTGGGTTTGATAAGAAATATATTGATTGGACTAGGGAATGTATTTCCACGGTATCCTATTCCATCCTTATTAACGAAACCTACGGATCTGATATACCCCAAAAGAGGGGTACGCCAGGGTGATCCCATTTCACCTATGCTTTTTAACCTAGGTGCAAAATTATGGCACGAAATATTCAAAAAGAAAGTAACCACAATAATAAACTGATTGGATTTCCAATTACTAGGGGTGACTCGGTTATCCCTTTCCTTTCATTTGCAGATGATATAGTAATATTCGCGAAATCCTCAACTACTGCAAGTCATCCTTTCAAACTACAGAGAATGTTGAGTCTAATGTGAAAAGGCATATCCAATTATACACTGGTATTACTTCTACTAATTATTTGGAAAAATACCTTGGATCTCCTATTATCAATGGTAGAGTAAATAAGATTGTCTTTGAAGATGTGATAACAAAATCTAGACAACAATTAACTAAATGAAAGCTTCTACTATTTCGCAAGAAGGAAGAACAATCATAATCAAGGCAAATCTTAACGCTAAACCAAACTACATCATGTAGAGCTTTATGCTCCCAACAAGTATCCATAAAGAACTAGACCAAATAAATCAAAAAAAAAATTGAAATAAAGGCCCGAACTACAATCCTCTTATCGGATGGGATAAGATTTGCAGGCCTAAGCAAAGAGGCGGAGTGGGCATTAGAAAATCTGAGGACATGAATAAGGCCCTCTAGATGAAACTACTACGGAAAATTATGGATGAACCTGATAATATTTGGGTTGAAGTTATAAATGAAAAATACCTTAAAGGATCCTTTTTATGGAACTACAAAACTACAAAAAATACTTCTTGGCAATGAAAGAGACTTATGAACTTTAGACATGAATTTGAGTCAGGGTTCTGATGGAGCATAGGTAATGGAAAAACTGTGAAGTTTTGGAAAAATATGTGGGTGACAGATCAACCACTCATAAAACTACTAAAATATAATATTGTTATTGATGAGAACGAAACCGTGAGCAATTACATAGTTGAAAACAATTGGGACTCCTATAAACTGGACTACAATCTAAGTAACTCTCTTCCTCCGGAAATAATAACTGCCATCAAATCATACCAACTCCCGAAGTCATTCATTTGAGACCGCCTCTATTGGGCAACGGCGGAGAAAGGATCATACTCCACAAAATCGGCCATCCATAATAAAGGATTAACATCAAACTCAAATGCGTGGATTTGAAAAATGAAAGGTGTCGGTCCCCATGCAATACACTCTATGCGGTCATCCATATGAGTCAGCAAAACATGTTTTCTTTAACTGTCACTACCTGATGAATAATATAACAAATGATAAAATAAAAAGTGAACTCCAACTGATAAGCAACACTAACTAGAGCATTCCAAAAATGTTTGCTCTTCTTAGAGAAAAACTAGAAGACAAAATACTAGTACATCTAGTTGTTACTTGGTGGAACATATGATTTACTAGAAATCAAAGCATTTTTAATAATAAGAAACCAATAAATATTGAGTTAAATGTGCAACCTCAAATAAAAGATTGGCAAGAAGCGAATAAAATAAAGAACCAAAGTAAATCAAACATATCCAAGAACAAGAAGAAAACTCGGAGGATCTGTTGGATGAAACCCAAGAATGCATTTGTTAAACTAAATTTTGATGGATCTAAACTTAGTTCGGGAGAATCATCCTTTGGATATATCCTTCGAAACCAATATGCATCAACCATTACCCTTGGCTATGGACAATGTGGAACCATTTCAGTCCTCCATGTTGAAGCATGTGTGCTACGGGAAGGTTTGATTAGAGCATGCGAGTTGAAAATGAACAAAATTGAAATTGAAGGGGATAACCTTACAATTATCAATTCCATTAAGCAAATATGGAAACCCCCATGGGAACTTGACCTTATTATTTCGGACATCTCTAAAGGGGGTGTATTCAATTAAGATTTTAATGGAATTTTTTGGAGTTTAAAAGTCTATGGGTATTCAATATAGATTTTTAAAAGTCAATATAAATCTTTAGGTATTCAAATAGGATTTTAAATTTTCCATAAAATTCTTAGGGTATTTAAAAGTTTCTTGATTTAAAAAGAATCTATTGTTTCATTGATTTTGTAGGATTTTTTATTACTTATAAACCCTATAGAAGTCTTCTCCCAATACATAAGATTTCCACGTCAAACTACAGCACTGAAGAACCCTAACGGCCAAATCAACATTTTTGAGCGTTTTCGAGTGCTTGGACTTAGGGCTGTGCAAAATTGACCCGGACTGGAAAACCGGACCAGACCGGTCCCGAACCAAATCCGGTCCGGTCCCTGGTCCAGGATTTTAGGAAATTCCGGTCCAGGTCAATTTCCGGTTCGGTCCCGGTCCGGACCGGTAAACCGGGTCGGACCGGAATTTATTTATATATATATATTTTTATTAGTTTGAATTTATATATTTTAAAAAATCATATATATATTTTATATATATTTAATAAAAATATATACTTTTTGAATTTTTTTGTTATTTGAAAAATATATATATATTTTAATTAATTTTATTTTATTCCGGTCCGGACTGGAATGGAATGGACCGTTACGGTCCGGTCCCCGGTCTAAGTTTTTAAAAATTCCCGTCCACCGGTCCGGACCAGGACCGGCAATTCCGGTCCGGTCCGGTCCGGTCTAGACCGGATGCACAACCCTACTTGGACTCGGTGCATCGTCAGAGGTTAGTTCTTTCTCGTGTTTCCTGTCATGTTGATTGTATGGACTTCGAGTGCTTGGGTTCGTCTTACTGATCTATCATAAGAAACGTGTGAGCGTTCCTCTCAGTTTTCTCTTTTCATTTTGCGACTTCTGTAGTTTCGGAAAAAACAATGTACCGTATGTACTCTTTTTTTGGTTTATGTAGTCTCGATATATATATATATATATATATATATATATATATATATATATATATATATATATATATATATATATATATATATATATATATATATATATATATATATATATATATATATATATATATATATATATATATATATATATATATATTGCTATATAAATAATCATAAAATCAGTAGGCAATCGATCGAAAATCAATAATAATTATTTGATAAGTAGGTACCTAAGCTTACTTACAATATAAATTAAAATGCTGATGTTGGTTGAGAATTTTAATAGATTGATAATTGTATGTTATTTTTCTAGATGATTTCTTTTGATCATGGATAAGTTGTTAGTATATCAACTAATTAAAAATTTGCTATATAAACTAGTCATACTACATGGATAATTTCTTTTGGCCATGTATTAATCCGATAGAATCTGACAAAATCTGTATGAACTCTATATAGAATTAAAATATCTCACAAAATCAGCAAATTCTATGGATTATTAAAATTCAGTCAAAATCTTTAAAAGTCTGGATTGAATACACCCCCTTAACATTATGTCTAGTTTCTGTCAGGTCAAGATCCATCACGTCTTCAGAGAAGTCAATGATGTTGCCGATAAGCTTGCAGAATTGGGACATGACTACCCGCAGATTTCGTCATCAGCCACTCGCACGGTGGAGATCTCATCCAAAAGAATGGTCTAGGCTGAGAAGTTTGCAGAAGATGATTCAGCCTAATCGCTTATCCTATAGTATCTAAAATAAATAAAAAAACCAAAATAAAAAGGGAGAGAGAAAAAATGCAATATAAATTTGTCGAGAGCTTTTATTGGTGATATTTAAGTGGGAGATATCACTATAAACCATAAAGAGAAAAAGAATGATACAATATACACACATCCAACATTCCAACGTAACATATCCCATGTGAAACAACAGTAAATATACAATCATTTTCGTAAACAATGAAACTTAATTTAAATATTGTCTTTAGCAACATGTATCTACAGTATGCTAATTAGTGGACCACTAATCTAGATTATTATACATTCATTATTTACTTAAAAATTATGAAGCATAGGAGAAAAAAAGTAGAGCACTTTTAGAGATGGGCCAGAGAAATCGTATAATTAAATGTAAAAATACAAACAAAGAGAGCTTTGGTAATGACAAGCTAATCAATTTAAATCTTTTGGGGCTATTTTTGTAATTATTTGAAATAGAGGGCTTAAATCTATTATTTTTGTGTTCACTGTTGTCCGTAAACTTCTTTGTGAAGCAATATATTGTTGAGTGGTTGTAACAACATGACTAATTAATCGTCACAAATTAAGTAAATAAAGTAATGATTTGGTAAAGATAATTATTGCTTGTATTTGTAGTTAGTTCTTTTATAAGTATCTCAATTAGATAATTTGTACATGTGAAACAACAGTAAATATACAATCATTTCCGTAAATAATGAAACTTAATTTAAATATTTCCCTTTGTACAACCGTGTTCGTTGCTATAAAAATAAAATAATAAAAAGCAGATCAAATATAAAATATATTAGTTCCACCTTATCCAAATTTTTATATAATACTTTGATGTATTAATACCATTATATTTTCTCCCCTTCTAATTCATGCATACATGTTTTGATTAATAAAACTGAACATGCAATTTATTATAATTTTTCTGAGAATAGTATTTTTTGTTTAAAATATATTATATTAAAAAATCATAAAATGGTTTGAATTAAAAATAGTTTGAATTATAAAAAGTTTTTAAGTGAAATCATTTTTGTTATAATTAATAATATTAATTTAGGACGATATCCTACACGTTTCTAAACAGCGGTTAAACTTTTAGTAGAAGTTTGGTCAAATCGTCTCGTATAGATATGTTCTTATCCACAAATGAGATACTTAAATGTAACAAATTTAAAACAAAATATAATTAATTATGGTGAGGATAACACAAAAGCCAAATGACTTGCATAGTAAATATTAGAATTGTGCGTATAGTTGAAATGGACCTGATTATGGGGGAGTGAAACAGTAGATGGATAGATCAAAGTCGAACCTAAGTAACGACTCGGAGGCACGGTAGGACTCTATGGACCCTAACACACAAGTGACACAACCGAAGAACGTTTTGTAGAATCCTTCATATACAACCAAACACAATAGGGCGCGATGGTCCCGACAGCACACGAAGGATTGCATGTGACGAGAAGAAGCACCTTACTCTACCGCGTGCAAGTAGAACACTGATCGTGGAAGTTTTACCGAATGGTAATAACAACCTCCTCCGCAAGGATACAAGATCGGATGTAGTATATTCGTGTATCGAATTCATAGGGACCGCGTCTGTTTTAGATGTAATTAATAGAAAACTAGTTTAGTACCCGCACCTTGTGCGGGTTCTATTTAAAAAAATTTTCATCATTGTAAAAATAATATTACATAAATTTTTCAAAACTATAACATGAATAAGTTGATTATTCGTTAAGTTTTCTTCTAACTGTAGAGATATAATAACATGAATAAGCTAACACGTTTAAGAAATAATTAACACGAATTAGAGATATAATATTTATAATAAAATTTAAAATGAATATGGTACATATATCAAACCAAACACGTTTTCTACAAAATAGGTAACCATATAATATTAGTGATGATTAACACAAATTAGAGATTGTAATTGGAATCCATTGGTTATGATAAGCTATGGATAATTGTAAAAACAATTATAATTTTGTATATGGTACATTCATTTAGAGAGATTTGGTTAACAATAATCAAGTTAGAGATATTTTTAAGTTAAATATGACCAATTTTAAAGGAATGACAAATATGTAACTATTAAGTGACATTGATGTAAATAAATTGAAAAAATGATGATGTAGATGGCCTTAAGAATTGATACATAGGTAAAATGAGAGTTGATTTAGTAATATATATAGATTATGCGAAACAAAAGAGGGAAGAGAGAAAACAATGTCTTTTGTAAGTTAATGATAAATGGAAAAAGCAATAATTGTTGTAGGCAAATAATGGAGGGAACCGATCTAAGGAAACATGAATCTCATTATAATGACTTAAAGTAATATTGCATATATGAGATTCATGAATATTGATATATGAATATTAACTATCTAAAATAGTCATTGACATAAACAAACAAATATCATACTTTCCAACTCGCATAGATCTCAATCCAACGGTTCGGCAAGTATAAGCTTAACAAGAGTGAATGCTGGGGCTAGGAAAACCCATTAAAAACATAGAAATCCGGAAAAATAAACCAAGAGAAACCTTCGCTTGTGGCCCTTCAATTTAAAAAGGTTCAAAGACCGAAAATTTCTATGATAGTTAGAAATCCTCGAAGTTTTGATACACCTATACTCTCAAAATCAAGTTCTTTTCAATAAATCCAACAAAACTCCGTTCGCTTTTGGCCCTATAGTTGTTTTATCTAAACCAATTATTAACACCACTTCTTTCGAAGGTAAATAAAAGGTAAGAATGACATACTTTAAAAGAAGAAATATCACAATCTCAATTTACAAACTATATGGAACAATAAATCAAACCATTATAGGGATCACTCATTCATTAGATTAAGAGGAGATTAGCCATACATGATCAGATATAAAGCAAAGACAACATATAACATCTGAAAAAACATAAACTTACAATTGTTTGGTTCTAACAGGGAACCTTCAAAGCAAAGCTAACAACTACTTACGGCGAGGGTAAGGGGAAATCTGAGTAACGATTGAATTCAGAAGGATTCAACGTATCTAACCTTACGGATGAGGTATGCTTATATAGGGGGATCGGAGTCCAGGGTTACACAAAAAATATCCCTTCCAAAGATAAAATCATGTTTTTGGAAACCCTCGCCACGTCGGTCGAAACGGCAGGTATATGGCCTCCAAAACGGCCACCATATGGCCGTAGGCTGGCCGTTGGACAACAACATTTTGACAACTTTTCGACAGTTCAGTAAAACTGAGTTTTCCGCTGCTCTAGTTGGAATTACGTGACCCATGAGTACTAATTTTGAAGCTCTTTTTAAGATCTACAACTTTTTAGTAGGAATGTATGTCTAATTCCAAAGGTAAGATGGTCGAAATAGGAAATTTTTTCATAGGTCATCTTAGAATGACATCCAACTCCATGATTTCCACTTAGCTTCTTCAATCTTCAATCGATTTGATGTTTCCATGTATTCTCCAACTCCAGGAAAGATTAAATCCTTGTTATTTGGTATTTTCATACCATTATGCTCCATAAATAGCCTTGAAGGCTTGAAACACGAAATAAACCAAAGTAGACACCGAAATATGAAAATGAGAGCTTTCTACACTAAAACGTAGTATAGATGAGCTATATGACAATGTAATTGCATAATTATAAAGCCTAAAAGTGTTGCAATTGACACTCATCAAACACATGCAAACAAGTCCAAGCAAAAACGCAAACAAGACCTCTCTCGCTCTCAACTTCCCGCGCATAAGGCCACAAAAACAGTTTGCAACTCGCAAATACCGCAAAAGTATCTCATTGTGTTTATTCAATTTCAGGATAAGAAAATAAGGACTCAAGATCCCTATTTGTAGGGGGTGGATCGAGTTGGAATTCTTGTGGTCCGGCCCGAAGAATTATATCTCATCGATAATAGGATATGATCTTATGTTAAGAAAATAATAATATAAAATCGATTATCTAATAAGATAAATCTTTTATGAGTTGGGCCTCAAGTATATCTAGGAGTTATGATTTCAAGTCTATCTTTGAGCTTCCCTATTAGAAGACTTCAATTATTTGTAAAAGAAATAAATAAAATAGCATTAGCTGAAACATAAGCATTTAAATCCCACAAAATTATATCATAATTAAACATGTTTTTATGGACTAATAAATAAAATAGAAGGTCCAATTCATCCACTAGTGGTGCGCCTCCTATGCGTAGGGATGGAGTCCGAATTGGCCTTCACGGACCTTGATTCATGATGACGTGATGGATCAGGTTGACTTGCATAGATAGTCTTGTCACCGGAAAGATAGGCTGTTGATCCCGATGGGTGGACCTGAAATGAGTATGTCTCAAGGTTGTGGGTCCTAGATATTAAGTTTGCAAAGATGGCTTGAATTAGAGTTGCAAGAATTGGCATGGACGTTGCATGGCTCGGGGAAGACGTGGTATAATTTTCCTTAACGTGTGCATGGCTTGCATATTTCAAGGGAGATGTTGCATGGCTTCCTTCCACGTCTGCATGGGTTTCTCGTTGTGGAGGGAGTGTTTGCATGTGTACTCGGGCTGCAGGTGATAACATGATTTATCGACTTGTTTTATTCATTCATATAGGTAGTTTTTCCCTTTCTGCATGCATGTTTTAGCCATAGTTTGTGTCTTTTATGCTTGTTTAGTGTTACTTTGCAAGTATGGATGTCTACATATGCTTCTAGTTAATTTGTAGGTATGTTGGCGTGTTTTGGAGCTAAAACAATGCATTTGAGGACTAAGCCTCAGAGTGGACGCATAGGAGCTGTCAGACGAGCATTGGAAAGGAGAGAACTACGCTTTTGGAGAAACCGAGACAAGTTGCCCGAGATCAAAGATAATCTCGGCCGAGATCCACACATCTCGGTCCGAGACGAGAGGCTTGGAAGCCACTGTAGTAAAATCTCGGTCCACATCTCGGGTGACCAGACCGAGATCACAAGATGCTAAAGTACAAAGTCGAAATCTCGGCCCCGACGTCAACCAATCTCGGCCGAGATCCATACCGAGATATTTTCCTGAGTGTCGAAATCTTATTTTATTTCGGACCTTCAGCCTAACCCGCGAGTTTCAAAGGGTTTCAGGTTATAAAAGACGAGTTCCGAAGTCCGGAAAAAGTACGCCCACCGAAGAGAAGAAAGAAGATTGTTTAGGTTTAAGAAAGCGAAGTTCGGTTATTGAGAGGAAATTCTCCTTTGTTTCTTTTATTTGTTTTTCACCATTGTTGGTTAGTTAGTTTTGAAGAAGATCCAGTGTTGGAGTTTGTTTGGAAGTTTGTTGGAAATTTGTTAGAGATTGCAAGTTTGGAAGACATTGTTTTTGCGTTCAATAAAGATGGGTACTTTCTGTTTATTCCTATTTCTAGTTTGAGTAATTCGCTTTAAATCCTATGGAAAGGTTTGGTTTTTGCAAGTTTAGACTCAATCTAAACCACCTTAACCTAAGTAGGAATTGAGTCGTAACTGAGATATTCCTATTTAGATACATAAGAGAATTTGTTCCTAGGTAGTAAAGGTTTAACCTTTATTGGATTGAATGTGTCATTATTCCTTCCTTTGAGGCAATAATTCATGAGACGTAACTGTAAAGGGTTATTGTGTTTCCTTGATTGAAAGAATGAGGTTTGTTTATGATATCTCCCTGTATTATCTTGAAAACTATAGATTTTAGGTTGCGGACCTTTGTGCTCTTGATACGTAACTGTGAAAGAGCATAGGTTAAGAAGCATTCTTCCAAAGCGTTTCATTCTTTATATATGCCGCGTGAATTTTCATTATATCCTGAGTCCATATGTATAAATAATGATCTTGAATCCCTGGAATTGCATATTTTCCTCATTAGATCTTTGTTTGTTGTTTTCACTTTCGATCAATAGTGACAATTGATTGTGAGTCCACAAAACCTTCATAAACCTTTTTTTGCCTTCTTCCCTTATCTTTTCCAATCCCTTTCCTATTTTAGATCTTCACTATTCTTGATCAATTACATAAGTCATTAACTTAGTCCCCCAGAGATCGACTCCAGAATACTTAATCTTTGTTGCATCCGTCCCATACAATGTGGGTTCGCTACATTGAGTAGATATTCGGAATATAAATTTAAAGTAGGCTCGTCATTTTGCTCTCTTGTGGATTGCTATCTCTTTTGATAGGAGTTTATAGGTGTGTAAAACCAGCGAACAAGTTTTTGGCACCGTTGTCAGGGACTATTTAGTTGATTTTGTTTTTGATTAATTATAGTTTAGGTCTTTCTAGTTACTTTAAATCTCGTTTGTTGTTTTGTCTTTGATATTTTCAAGACACTAGGTACTTTTCGCGGTATATGCGAAGGACTCGGAGTTCAAAAGAACTAAATCCTTTTGACCCCGAACCCGAGAAAACACTAATTAAGAAGGAGACTTAGAGTTTTAAAGGACTCAAGGATGTCTCAAGCGAGGGATTATGAAGCGGAGCTTAGGGCTACCGCAGAGAAGCTAGCAGCCGAGAGAGCTACATTACTAGTTAAGTAGTTAGAGAGAGGCAACTACCACACGTGAATTAGCGGAGCTTAGAGCCCAGTTGGCGGAGATACTTCGTGCTCAGAACGAAGGAAGAGCCGCTCCGCAACCCGTGGAAGTCGTGCAACCAGACGTACAGGAAGACGCACCTCGCGTCGTCCCACCTCCTGCTTCACGTGCTCCACCACCACCTGTTGCACCTCTCAGGCCTGTCCGATTCGAGCCTATTGTGCATTATCCACAAACACTCGTACATCGCATGGATCCTGCCCAAAGAGTTAACCGTCCTGGAGTTAACCTTGGAGATCCCGCAACCCATGAGCATGAGTTGTGACCGCATGTACTCCAAATGATTCGCCATAACCAATTTGGAGGGATGGATACCGAGTCTCCTCATCAACACTTGATGAATTATGAGATTCTCATGGATACGGTGAGACCGCCCCGTATGGAAGGTAATAATCACAAGCTAAGAAGTTTTTCTTTTTCTCTCAGGGATAAGGCTCTAGCTTGGTATCAAACAATACCATATGGACGGATTAGCACTTGGGAAGAGATGACCACGGAGTTTCTCACCAAATTCTTCCCACCTTCCAAGACTACATAGCTTAGAAGAAGAATAAATGCCTTCACCATGAAGGATATGGAGAGTTTATTCAAGCCTTGGGAGAGATTTAATGACTTTGTTTGATTGTCACATCATGGGATCCCTAAGATTGAATTGCTAGAGATCTACTTCAAGGGACTTGATGAGGACACTCAATTCAAGTTACAGTCACTTTCTGGAGGTACTTTCATGGATAAAGAAGAAGATAAGGCTTGGAAGTTTGTTGAAAATCAAACCTTAGTCATGGAGAAGTACTGTCACAAGAAGGATGAAGAAAAGAAGACAAGACTGGGAGTGTATGAGGTAAGCCAAGAAATGCTCAATGCGAGGTTAGATCCTTACATAATGAAATTAATTCTTTAAAAGGAATTATTTGCATTTAATTTGAAAGAGAAACAAGCTAAAGTGTAGGTAGCATCCAAAGAAGAGGATGCTAATTATGTTAATAGAGGCAATTTTCAAGGAGAATACCAAAATCAAAGAGGGTATAATAATAACTCGAACAGGAATTACCAGGGAAACAATTTCAGGTCTAACCATAATCATCCAGACTTTTCATATTCTAATCATGAGGGTGCCTTAAACCCTCAACCATCTTCTAGTGATGCAGGTACATCATCCAAGCCAGCTGAGCAACCACAACCGAAAGATCGATTTGAGGTTATGTTTGAGCAACTCATGGCAAGGTTAAACAATCTAGAGAATTTTCTCACTAATGTCACCAAAGCCCAAAAAGTTTTGAACAATCTTGGTTTTTTTTGTCAAACCATACCTCAATGCCTAGATTCATCAAATCTTG
Organism: Fagopyrum tataricum; assembly: GCA_002319775.1. Classification (NCBI taxonomy): domain Eukaryota; kingdom Viridiplantae; phylum Streptophyta; class Magnoliopsida; order Caryophyllales; family Polygonaceae; genus Fagopyrum; species Fagopyrum tataricum. The sequence continues at coordinate 34,980,665 of CM008281.1, read as the reverse complement.
TTGCAACTCAGGTTGTCCAGTCAAACACGCAATCATCTTCCCTTGCGTCGACTTCCTACGTACTATGAACAACTGGTACAATATTGATGTTTACGGGGTGATATAAAATCTCAATATCATAGTCCTTTAACAATTCTAGTCATCCTCTATGTCTCATATTTAACTCCTTATGAGTAAATATGTAATTCAAGCTCTTGTGTTTCATGAAAATCTGACAACTAACACCATAAAGGTAGTGTCTCTAAATCTTGAGAGCAAAACTATAGCTGCAAGGTCCAAGTCATGAGTGGGGTAATTAACCTCATACGGTTTCAACTAGCGAGATGCATATGCTATCACCGTGCCATTTTGTATCACTAAACAACCAAAACCTTGTCCCGAAACATCACTATAAATTAAACCCATCGGTACCCTGAGGTAAAGTCGGAATTGGCACACTCGTAAGTCTCATCTTAAGCTTTTCGAAGCTCTTTTAACACTTTTCATCCCACCCGAACTTCTTTGTCTTACGAAGTAGATTAGTCATCGGTTGAGATTTTTCAGAAAATCCTTCCACAATTCTTTGATATTAACCAGAAAATCCAAAGAAACTTCTAACTTCTTTCACAATCTTAGGCGGATGTCATTCTGAAACCGCTACCATCTTCAGTGGATCAATCATCACACCTTCTGTTGAAATAGCATGACCAAGGAATGCTACTTTCTCAAAGCTTCAAGGACAACTCGAAGATGATCTATATGCACATCTCGACTTCGATAGTATATCTGGATGTTATCAATAAACAGTACAACAAAAATGGTCTTAGTATTTCCGGAATACTCGATCCATCAAGTCAATAAAAACAATTGGTGCATTAGTGAGCCCAAAAGGAATCACTACTAACTCATAATGAGCACACCTTGTCCGGAATGTCGTAATTGCAATATCCTCATTTTGAATCCTCAACTGGCGGTAACCGGACCTCAAGTCTATCTTGGAAAAGACTACCGACCCTTGCAACTGGTCAAGTAGATCATCTATCCTGAGAAAAGGATACTTGTAAATCATCGTTATCTTGTTCAACTCATGGTAATTGGTGTACCAACAAAGAGGACCATCTTCGTTCTTCACAAACAAGATTGGCGCTTCCCATGGCGATGTAGTGGTCTAATGAAACCTTTATCAACATGTTCATTCAATTTCCTTTTCAATTCCTGAATCTTTACTGGTGATATCTCGTACGACACCTTGGAGATTGGAGCCTCAATGTAAAGGTCAACATCCCGACGTGATGGAAGTTTTGGTAAGTCGTTAGGAAAGACATCGGAAAATTCACAAGCAACGGGAATCTCACATAAATCGGGATCCTTCTTTTCTTCTTCGGTCACATAACACATTTAGCTGTCACAACCTTGTTTAAACAATCGGCAAGCGGTCACTATTACAATTGTGGCAACGATACCCTCTTGGTAATATTCCACGGAAATTTCTAGATCTAAATCAATGGATCTTTGAGATCCTGCCATATGTGTCGACTTATCCATAGGTGGAGCCTCTTGAATCCATCATCTCTAAAACTCGAAGCATTCATTTGGGTCCTCTGTCTTTTGAGGCCTTAGTTAAACAACCGTTCACCTTTAATCCTCATTTTCACCTTGAGTGCATGGTTATAGTAATTTTCCAAGGTATCACATATGTGTCCAGCCATCAAGGGCCTAAGTGAAGGACTCAATCATGCCTCGAAGTACTCGATTTTGTGTTCTTCACTTCTAACGATAACGACAACATATGGGAGGAGCTCATTGTATTCTACATTAGCTTGCACCATAGGCCATTACTTGTTTTGGTGTGAGTAGAAAATTATTCTTTCTTTCCTTTTGCAACGTCAATATGACAGACGGAGGTTTTAACATGAACCTTTTATAAACTTTTCGCACGTCTCATAACAACTTCATAACCTCAAAATTTTGGTCTTCTCTTAACTCTTGTCGTCCATGGATATATTTTAGATAATGCAATACTAAATAGTTCAATATGTAGCAGGTACATGAGAGAGCATGTAGACTGGTAACTCTAACTCACAATCAACTCAACCCAAAGACTCGACCCAATCAAAACCCGAACCAAACCATAAACCTGAACCTTACATCTGATACCAACTTCTGAAACGCCCTCAAGACGGGATAGACGTCACAGTGCCAGGAGCCCTCACTTTCCAACAACGAAGGATAAAAGAATTAATCCAATGGACGTCGCATAACACCAACCACAAAAGGCTCAAAACAACAATAGCAAACAACCATGAATGGTCAATCCCAAGGTCAACAATAAATAGAGTTTAGAAGCGTGAACCAACCCAAAAAATAATAAAGCGGAAGTTATGAACAAGTCTTATAGTAACCAACCACCCCAAGCTCAACCAACATGACTCTCACTAGGTTTCCTAACCTCCATGTTCCTGAACTGATCTTGTAGTTGATTATGTCAAAAACATAATTAGCCCCACAATGGTGGGGTTAATCTTCCACAAAGACTAAGCCGATACATAAACAATGTAAATATATGACCGAGACATGAGTATAAGCATATATAATATCACATGCATCACTTTAGGAATACTCATAAAGGTTAAATAATTATATGCTTCAAAATCAACAAGTCTCAAATAATTCCATAACGTCTTAAAACCTGTCAAACCAAAGTCATCTCAAATAAACTCATAAACTTCTCAAAGAAGTTTCAAACCCAATATCTTATCAAAAGAACTCAATCATACTCAAAAGAGTTTCAAAACCAATAATGTCTCGATTAACTCAGTAACATCCCAAAAGATGTTTCAAACCAACATCATCTCAAAATACATCCATAATACTCACACAATTTTTAAATCATCAAAATCTCAATCATACTCAAAATACTCAAAGGGATCAAAACCAACGTACTCCGAATAAACTCATCTTCTCAAAAAACCGGTATAATGAGCATGGTAATCATGGATCAGGTGAATCCTCGTCAATCACGCAATGGTCAGTGGTGCGCCCTTGACAACCATGACCGTGGATGAGAAGGTTGATGCTTTGCGGGTTCGCTCCGATGGACCGCTCACTCGCTCCCGAGCTAAATCCATCGCCCAATAAGCTTCCGGCTCAATCATCCAGAACTTAATTCCGGGAGTTACTTTCCGACATTGATAGTCCAGGCCTTTTTATTCGGGACTTAGCCCCGACTTTATTTCCCGCCTTTATTTTCCGCCTTTAATTCCGTCATTTAATTTCCGACTAATGGTTTGACCCTCATCCACTATATAAGGGATGCTTGACCTCACTTGCAAATCATGTCTAATTTTAATCAAGTTATTTGAAGGAAAAACCTCTATCTTGATTTGGGCATCACTTCCTCTTCAATCCCATCAAAGTTCTTCCTTGGATCAAGTCTTAGATCCAAGAACTCACCTTCGAGGATTATTCTAAAGAATCAACCGTTCAATCCACTGCAACGTTTGCTCGATCTCTCTAGATCGAATCAAACCCTCACTTCCGCATCCATCCCCAAATTCCGCTTTACAAAAGTTCTATCCAAGTCACTTTGCACATCAAAAAGGAGTAGTTGAAGCTCTAGCTTGGTCTAGATCCGGCATTCGTTCTTCAACGATTCCAAGGACGCATCAAATTGGCAACAGAGCAAAGGGATCGTAGCTAAGTTCTCTTTACTCTTGTTTCTGTGCGTTATTTTATTATCCTTCTTTTGCCTTTGTTGTTCTTCCCCTCTTGAAGATCTTCATCTTGTTCTTCATGTTCATTGAAGTTTTTTTGAAATTTTTTTTCTCACCAAGAAAATTTATGAGATATTTGGTTTGCCATCAAACCATCTATCAAACATAATTTCTTTTTCAACCGACCCAATCCGACAAGTTTGTTAATTGATTTTACCAAATTTCTTGGGATTTATTTGTTAACAAATTCGGATATCTCGCATTTTGATATTCAAAAAAAAACAAAAAGCAAAACTCTTCAACAAAGCGGATTTGTTTCCAAATCGTTTCATCTCTTGCATCAAAAAGTGGCAAAGTTCAAAAAAAAATACAAAGTGAAAAGATGTCCGAAAAACCGGTCCATCCGAAAAATTGGATTATTACAAAAGGTCAAAGACAAAAAGCAAGTAAAACTTGTCGTTTAACAATCCGTCCATTTCTTATCTCTCCATCTTCTTATACACATTGCAAATTTATCACTTGTTATTTGTGTGAATTGGTTCAAATTTTGTTGGATTAGCCTATCTTGCTTAACCGCCAAACGGCCTTCCCAAAAGTAGAGCCTTAACGCACTTGAACTTGGGTAACGTTGACTTAACTCGTCACCTTGCTCATTTGATTGCTTGCAATTGTGTGTATCCATTTGGAACCATGACTAACGTTGATATGGAAAACTCTCACGATGCTCGTGAACGTGAAAATGCCTCCTTATCCGAGGAAATTGTTAATCTAAAGCAACAATTGGAGGAGATGAGGGTACAACTTTTGGCCCTTACGACCGCTCAACGTCCCGCTTCAAATCCAAATGACACCATGGTCGAAACTTCCACATCCGATGCCCGTCGAAAAGGCAAAGGCCTTTTGGGAACCGACCCATCTCAAGGTCTTAGGCTTGCCTCAGTCATCGAAAGTCAAAATCAACAAGACGGCAGGGACCACCTCAACGAGACCGACATCAACGATGGCCCGACTCCGGATGATTTACTTTATGTAGATACGATGAATGGAAACAAGCGCTTCGAGCGCAATTGTCGACGGTACGGATCGCCCCCACCTTTACTTAATGCACACAATACTAACTGTCCCGTCCAGGAAGAATCCCGGCACACCAATCAACAAGATCATCATCCTCAACGTTCCGGTAATGATCGGTATAGACAACACCGCCAACGACCTAGCCGGCGATCATCATACCACGACTATGATGAGTATGACGAGAGGGATGATTTTGATGAGTTCTCCAACGATGAGCCCAACTTGGAACGGGTGGCTCATGTCCGTCCATGGCACCCACCCGTCCGAGACCCAGATGAGAACCAGGACTGAGGAGAAGAATTTGCCTCCTCCTAACCCACCAAGGCATGCACATCAACGAGCTCATCATGATGATATGCCACCGCCCCGCCCGGATCCCTACAAAGCTCGTAGGGAAGGTAAAGTTAAATTTCCAATATTTTATGGGGAATATGATCCTTGTGTGTTTCTTGATTGGCACAAGACATGAGAAGGGCTTTGAAGCATTGCCACTATGAGGAATATGAGAAGATCGAAGCAACAACCTTGTATTTTGAAAGCGATGAAAAATATTGGTGGAACCGGTATGAACACGTCCGTGAGAGCCGAGGATGGGAACCGGTTGCGACGTTTGATCAATTGATCTACGTCATGACAAAGAAGTATGTCCCCGACGACTTAAAAAACGATATGCGGATGAAAATTGCCGAGCTCCAACAAGGCAAACTCACTCCGGTGGCCTTCTTGGCTAAGCTCGAGGACATGCATATGAAGGCCGGCATCTCGGCCTCTCCCTCCGCCCTACGCACCAAGTTCATGAGTGGCCTTAATCCGTCAATCCGACGCCCTCTTGAGATCGTTCCATACAGGGACTTGGGAGCTTTGTGTCATGCGGCCATGAAGCTTCACAAGCAACAACAACAGAATCCGAGATACTCAAGGTATAACCCCTCTCAAAGTCAATACGCTTATTCTACTAACACCCGTGCTCGAGATATATCTAGTTCTCAAGAGTCCGGCGCCACCAAAGGAGCCCAACGGATGGTTCAACCCACCCGACAAGCGGATACCGAGAGGGCACCACAACGTGGTCCCAATGCCCCCGGCACAAGTGCCTCCCGCCCGCACCCCTCAAGGACCTCCACCGGCGGCACGGCCAAGAGAGCTCGTGTGTTAAAAATGTGCGGATTTAGTCACGTCCAACGTGATTGCCCGAAAACTAAGCGTGTGTTGTTTGCCAACCCCTCATATGAAGATGAGAAAGATGAAGAAGACGGCGATATCATCATAGAGGATGACCAAGACGCCGACCCCTACTACGGCATGGAACCATGCGCCGAACAAATGGCTTGCAGCCCGGCACAACCCGGTAAGTTCGCCCTTGTATCTCGTCGAATTTTGGCCGTTAAAGAATTTGTTCCTATTGACTAACGCGAGAATCTCTTCCACTTTCGTTGTTTGGTCAATAACACTAGTCTCTCTCTAATAGTTGATGGGGGTTCATGTTGTAACATTATCAACGAAAAAGTGGTAAAACACTTTAAGTTGCCTACAACCCCCCACCCAACACCTTATGGAATCCAATGGATTTCCGATAAGACGTGTGACATCGTCACACGACAAGCTTGGGTGACATTTTCCATAGGCCGCCTATGTTGATAAGATCCTTTGTGATGTTATCAAGATGGACGCCACACATGTATTATTAGGACGACCATGCAATTCGATCGTCGTACATTCCATGATGGTTATCTTAATAGATATATGTTCCAATATAATGGAAAAAGAGACATTATTGTCCTATGACTCCACATGAAATATTAATTGATTATGCGGAACGGAAGAGGCAACAAGCCATAGATGAGAACCACTACGCCGGCAACATCGGACCCTCCTAGGAGTCCTCTCCGATGTTGTGGGTGCTAGTACTTCCGATTCGCCTATAACCATGCTATTGAGTCTAAGGTAGTAAAGGAAGCCCGGGACTTTTACGCTCCGGATCCAATAATTGGGTAACTTGCCTTCCTTGACCGTGTCAAATCATGTTTCCGGGCCAAAAGTACCCTCGGCTCACACGGCCTTTGATTATTGGGTCCGGAGATGGTAAAGTTGCATTCGTGGGACGATGCTTCCTTTACTACCTCTAGACTCAATAACATGGTTACTAGGGGCGGTGTTTCGGGATCGGAAGTACTAGCACCCACAACATCGGGAGAACTCCTAGGAGGGTCCGATGTTGCGCGCCGTAGTGTCTCATCTAATGGCTTGTTGCCTCTTCCGTTCCGCATAATCAATTAATATTTCATGTGGAGTCATAGGCAATAATGTGACTCTTTTTCCATTATATTGGAACATATATCTATTAAGATAACCATCATGGAATGTACGACGATCGAATTGTCATGGTCGTCCTAATAATACATGTGTGGCGTCCATCTTGATAACATCACAAAGGATCTTATCAACATAGGCGCCTATGGAAAAAGTCACCCAAGCTTGTCGTGTGACGGTGTCACACGCCTTATCGGAAATCCATTGGATTCCATAAGGTGTTGGGTGGGGGTTGTAGGCAACTTAAAGTGTTTTACCACTTTTTCGTTGATAATGTTACAACATGAACCCCATCAACTATTAAAGAGAGACTAGTATTATTGACCAAACAACGAGAATGGAAAAGGATTTTCACGTTGGTCAATAGAACAAATTCTTTAACGGCCAAAATTCGACGAGATAGCAAGGGCGAACTTACCGGTTGTGCCGGGCTGCAAGCCATTTGTTCGTCGGCATGGTTCCATGCGTAGTAGGGGTCGGCGTCTTGGTCATCCTCATGATGATATCGCCGTCTTCTTCATCTTCCTCATCTTCATATGAGGGGTTGGCAAACAACACACGCTTTGTGTTCGGGCAATCACGTTGGACGTGACCGAATCCGCTACATTTGTAACACACGGGCTCTCTTGCCGTGCCGCCGGTGGAGGTCCTTGAGGGTGCGGGCGGGAGGCGCTTGTGCCGGGGCATTGGACCACGTTGTGGTGCCCTCTCGGTATCCGCTTGTCGGGTGGATTGAACCATCCGTTGGGCTCCTTTGGTGGCGCCGGACTCTTGAGAACTAGATATATCTCGAGCACGGGTGTTAGTAGAATAAGCGTATTGGACTTTGAGACGAGTTATACCTTGAGTATCTTGGATTCTCTTGTTGTTGCTTGTGAAGCTTCATGGCCGCATGAACACAAAGCTCCAAGTTCTTGTATGGAACGATCTCAAGGGGCGTCGGATTGACGGATTAAGGCCACTCATGAACTTGGTGGTAGGGCGGAGGGAGAGGCCAAATGCCGGCCTTCATATGCATGTCCTCGAGCTTGGCCAAGTAGGCCACCGGAGTGAGTTTGCCTTGTTGGAGCTCGGCAATTTTGCATCCGCATATCGTTTTTGAAGTCGTCGGGACATACTTCTTTGTCATGACGTAGATCAATTGATCAAACGTCGCAACCGGTTCCCATCCTCAACTCTCACGGACGTGTTCATACCGGTTCCACCAAGATTTTGCATCGCCTTCAAAATACAAGGTTGCAGCTTCGATCTTCTCATATTCCTCATAGTGGCAATGCTTCAAAGCCCTTCTCATGTCCTGTGCCAATCAAGAAATACACAAGGATCATATTCCCCATAAAATATTGGAAATTTAACTTTACCTTCCCTACGAGCTTTGTAGGGATCCGGGGGCGGTGGCATATCATCATGATGAGCTCGTTGATGTGCATGCCTTGGTGGGTTAAGGAGGAGGCAACCATTCTTCTCCTCGGTCCTGGTTCTCATATGGGTCTCGGACGGGTGGTGCCATGGACGGACATGAGCCACCCGTTCCAAGTTGGNGGGTATAATGAGCATGGGTAATCATGGATCAGGTGAATCCTCGTCAATCACGCAATGGTCAGTGGTGCGCCTTGACAACCATGACCGTGGATGAGAAGGTTGATGCTTTGCGGGTTCGCTCGCGATGGACCGCTCACTCGCTCCCGAGCTAAATCCATCGCCCAATAAGCTTCCGGCTCAATCATCCAGAACTTAATTCCGGGAGTTACTTTCCGACATTGATAGTCTAGGCCTTTTTATTCGGGACTTAGCCCCGACTTTATTTTCCCGCCTTTATTTTTCCGCCTTTAATTCCGTCATTTAATTTCCGACTAATGGTTTGACCCTCATCCACTATATAAGGGATGCTTGACCTCACTTGCAAATCATGTCTAATTTTAATCAAGTTATTTGAAGGAAAAACCTCTATCTTGATTTGGGCATCACTTCCTCTTCAATCCCATCAAAGTTCTTCCTTGGATCAAGTCTTAGATCCAAGAACTCACCTTCGAGGATTATTCTAAAGAATCAACCGTTCAATCCACTGCAACGTTTGCTCGATCTCTCTAGATCGAATCAAACCCTCACTTCCGCATCCATCCCCAAATTCCGCTTTACAAAAGTTCTATCCAAGTCACTTTGCACATCAAAAAGGAGTAGTTGAAGCTCTAGCTTGGTCTAGATCCGGCATTTCGTTCTTCAACGATTCCAAGGACGCATCAAATTGGCAACAGAGCAAAGGGATCGTAGCTAAGTTCTCTTTACTCTTGTTTCTGTGCGTTATTTTATTATCCTTCTTTTGCCTTTGTTGTTCTTCCCCTCTTGAAGATCTTCATCTTGTTCTTCATGTTCATTGAAGTTTTTTTTGAAATTTTTTTTCTCACCAAGAAAATTTATGAGATATTTGGTTTGCCATCAAACCATCTATCAAACATAATTTCTTTTTCAACCGACCCAATCCGACAAGTTTGTTAATTGATTTTACCAAATTTCTTGGGATTTATTTGTTAACAAATTCGGATATCTCGCATTTTGATATTCAAAAAAAAACAAAAAGCAAAACTCTTCAACAAAGCGGATTTGTTTCCAAATCGTTTCATCTCTTGCATCAAAAAGTGGCAAAGTTCAAAAAAAAATACAAAGTGAAAAGATGTCCGAAAAACCGGTCCATCCGAAAAATTGGATTATTACAAAAGGTCAAAGACAAAAAGCAAGTAAAACTTGTCGTTTAACAATCCGTCCATTTCTTATCTCTCCATCTTCTTATACACATTGCAAATTTATCACTTGTTATTTGTGTGAATTGGTTCAAATTTTGTTGGATTAGCCTATCTTGCTTAACCGCCAAACGGCCTTCCCAAAAGTAGAGCCTTAACGCACTTGAACTTGGGTAACGTTGACTTAACTCGTCACCTTGCTCATTTGATTGCTTGCAATTGTGTGTATCCATTTGGAACCATGACTAACGTTGATATGGAAAACTCTCACGATGCTCGTGAACGTGAAAATGCCTCCTTATCCGAGGAAATTGTTAATCTAAAGCAACAATTGGAGGAGATGAGGGTACAACTTTTGGCCCTTACGACCGCTCAACGTCCCGCTTCAAATCCAAATGACACCATGGTCGAAACTTCCACATCCGATGCCCGTCGAAAAGGCAAAGGCCTTTTGGGAACCGACCCATCTCAAGGTCTTAGGCTTGCCTCAGTCATCGAAAGTCAAAATCAACAAGACGGCAGGGACCACCTCAACGAGACCGACATCAACGATGGCCCGACTCCGGATGATTTACTTTATGTAGATACGATGAATGGAAACAAGCGCTTCGAGCGCAATTGTCGACGGTACGGATCGCCCCCACCTTTACTTAATGCCACACAATACTAACTGTCCCGTCCAGGAAGAATCCCGGCACACCAATCAACAAGATCATCATCCTCAACGTTCCGGTAATGATCGGTATAGACAACACCGCCAACGACCTAGCCGGCGATCATCATACCACGACTATGATGAGTATGACGAGAGGGATGATTTTGATGAGTTCTCCAACGATGAGCCCAACTTGGAACGGGTGGCTCATGTCCGTCCATGGCACCCACCCGTCCGAGACCCAGATGAGAACCAGGACTGAGGAGAAGAATTTGCCTCCTCCTAACCCACCAAGGCATGCACATCAACGAGCTCATCATGATGATATGCCACCGCCCCGCCCGGATCCCTACAAAGCTCGTAGGGAAGGTAAAGTTAAATTTCCAATATTTTATGGGGAATATGATCCTTGTGTGTTTCTTGATTGGCACAAGACATGAGAAGGGCTTTGAAGCATTGCCACTATGAGGAATATGAGAAGATCGAAGCAACAACCTTGTATTTTGAAAGCGATGAAAAATATTGGTGGAACCGGTATGAACACGTCCGTGAGAGCCGAGGATGGGAACCGGTTGCGACGTTTGATCAATTGATCTACGTCATGACAAAGAAGTATGTCCCCGACGACTTAAAAAACGATATGCGGATGAAAATTGCCGAGCTCCAACAAGGCAAACTCACTCCGGTGGCCTTCTTGGCTAAGCTCGAGGACATGCATATGAAGGCCGGCATCTCGGCCTCTCCCTCCGCCCTACGCACCAAGTTCATGAGTGGCCTTAATCCGTCAATCCGACGCCCTCTTGAGATCGTTCCATACAGGGACTTGGGAGCTTTGTGTCATGCGGCCATGAAGCTTCACAAGCAACAACAACAGAATCCGAGATACTCAAGGTATAACCCCTCTCAAAGTCAATACGCTTATTCTACTAACACCCGTGCTCGAGATATATCTAGTTCTCAAGAGTCCGGCGCCACCAAAGGAGCCCAACGGATGGTTCAACCCACCCGACAAGCGGATACCGAGAGGGCACCACAACGTGGTCCCAATGCCCCGGCACAAGTGCCTCCCGCCCGCACCCCTCAAGGACCTCCACCGGCGGCACGGCCAAGAGAGCTCGTGTGTTAAAAATGTGCGGATTTAGTCACGTCCAACGTGATTGCCCGAAAACTAAGCGTGTGTTGTTTGCCAACCCCTCATATGAAGATGAGAAAGATGAAGAAGACGGCGATATCATCATAGAGGATGACCAAGACGCCGACCCCTACTACGGCATGGAACCATGCGCCGAACAAATGGCTTGCAGCCCGGCACAACCCGGTAAGTTCGCCCTTGTATCTCGTCGAATTTTGGCCGTTAAAGAATTTGTTCCTATTGACTAACGCGAGAATCTCTTCCACTTTCGTTGTTTGGTCAATAACACTAGTCTCTCTCTAATAGTTGATGGGGGTTCATGTTGTAACATTATCAACGAAAAAGTGGTAAAACACTTTAAGTTGCCTACAACCCCCCACCCAACACCTTATGGAATCCAATGGATTTCCGATAAGACGTGTGACATCGTCACACGACAAGCTTGGGTGACATTTTCCATAGGCGCCTATGTTGATAAGATCCTTTGTGATGTTATCAAGATGGACGCCACACATGTATTATTAGGACGACCATGGCAATTCGATCGTCGTACATTCCATGATGGTTATCTTAATAGATATATGTTCCAATATAATGGAAAAAGAGACATTATTGCCTATGACTCCACATGAAATATTAATTGATTATGCGGAACGGAAGAGGCAACAAGCCATAGATGAGACCACTACGCCGGCAACATCGGACCCTCCTAGGAGTCCTCCCGATGTTGTGGGTGCTAGTACTTCCAGATCCCGAAACATCGTCCCTAGTAACCATGCTATTGAGTCTAGAGGTAGTAAAGGAAGCATCGTTCCCACGAATGCAACTTTACCATCTCCGGACCCAATAATCAAAGGACCGTGTGAGTCGAGGGTACTTTTGGCCCGGAAACATGATTTGACACTGGTCAAGGAAGGCAAGTTACCATGTTTCTTGCTAGTTCCTTTTTGCTTATCTACTTAATTCCCATGACCTTAATAATATGCCGCACGAGGTGTCTACTTTGTTGTCTGAATTTCAGGACGTCTTGAACGATGACCTACCACCCGGCTTGCCACCGATCCGTGGAATTGAGCGCCAAATCGATTTGGTACCCGGCGCGTCTTTACCCAACCGTGCTGCTTACCGTCCAAGTCCGGAAGAGACTAAGGAGCTACAACGTCAAGTCCCAGAGCTCCTAGACCGGGGATATGTTCATGAATCGCTATCACCATCTGCCGTGCCGGTCATTTTGGTGCCGAAGAAGGACGGGTCTTGGAGGATGTGTGTCGATTGCTTAGTCATCAACCAAATAACCATCAAGTACCGGAATCCGATCCCACGCCTCGACGACATGTTGGATGAACTCCACGGCGCCACCGTTTTCTCAAAGATTGATCTCCGGAGCGGTTATCACCAAATCCGGATGGCCGAGGGTGACGAGTGGGAAACGGCTTTCAAGACAAAGTACGGCTTATATGAGTGGCTTGTCATGCCGTTCGGACTATCCAATGCCCCATCCACGTTCATGCATCTCATGAACCATGTCCTACGTCGGTTTTTGGGTAATTTTGTCGTAGTTTATTTTGACGATATTCTCATATATAGTAAGTTTTTGGATGAACACCTCGGGAACCTTCGCCAAGTGCTCAAGTGCGTTAGACAAGAGCAATTATATGTGAATTATGAAATATGTGTCTTTTGCTCGGACACAACAATTTTTTGTGGCTATGTCGTGTCTAAGGACGGACTCCACGTAGACGAATCCAAAGTTTGCGCTATTCGGGAGTGGCCTACACCTAGTACGGTCACCATGGTCCGAGCCTTTCTCGGCTTAGCGGGCTTCTACCGACGCTTTGTCAAAGACTTTAGCTCGGTAGCGGCACCGCTACATGAGCTTACTACCAAGGGTGTCACATTTGAGTGGCGTGATACTCATGCTCGGGCGTTTGATGCGCTCAAAGACCGACTTTGCAATGCACCATTACTCCAGCTCCCAAATTTCTCGAAAACCTTCGAGGTGGAGTGTGATGCATCTAATTTTGGCATTGGGGGGTTCCTCTACAAGAGAATCGGCCCACTGCTTACTTTAGCGAAAAGCTTTCCGGTCCTCCACTCAACTATCCAACATATGACAAGTAACTATATGCTTTAGTTCGTTGTCTAAATACATGGCAACACTACTTGTGGCCGAAGGAGTTCGTGATTCATTCGGATCATGCGGCTCTTTCGTATCTCAAGAGCCAAACTAATCTTAGTCGGCGCCATGCAAGTTGGGTAGAATTTCTAGAAACCTTTCCTTATGTCATTCGGCATAAGACGGGAAAAGAGAATGTGGTAGCCGATGCCCTTTCTCGGCGATATATCCTTTTGGTGCATATGGACGCCAAGATCCATGGCTTTGCTCTTATCAAAGATTTATATGTCACGGATCTTGACTTCAAGGATATATTTGCAAAATGCCTTGACCTCCGAGAGCATGAGACTTTCTTTATAAATGATGACTACTTGTTCGCGCGGGAAAACTTTGTATTCCGCGTTCGTCCATACGCCACTTGTTGATAAAAGAGGCCCATGAGGGTCGTGGTCACTTTGGTGCTACCAAGACTCTCGCCGCTCTCCAGGAGCACTTCTTTTGGCCCAAAATGCGCAAGCATGTGACACGGTTTTGCACAAGTTGCATCACATGTCATCATGCAAAATCGCGTCAAGGTCCGGCCGGATTGTATTCTCCTTTACCTATACCAATGGGACATTGGGAGGATCTTTCCATGGACTTTGTAGTTGGTCTACCAATGTCCAAACGAGGCAACGACTCCATTTTTGTGGTAGTCTACCGTTTTTCAAAAATGGCTCATTTTATCGCATGTAAGAGCACCCAAAATGCTAGCGATGTCTCCACGTTATTCCTTAACAATGTGGTGTGCTTACACGGAATACCACGTTCCATCCTTAGTGATCGGGACGTGAAGTTTGTGAGTCACTTTTGGCGAACTTTATGGGGAAAACTTGGAACCAACTTGTTGTTTTCAAGTAGTTATCACTCCCAAATCGATGGTGAAACAAAGGTGACCAATCGGACTCTCGGTGCTCTCCTTAGAGCAACGCTTAGGAACAACCCACGTAAGTGGGAGGACTTACTTTCGGTTGTGGAGTTTTTATATAACAGGTCTAGGCACTTGGCAACTAAACTCTCACCATTTGAAGTTGTCTACGGCCTTAATCCACACACGTCTTTGTACTTCACACCACGCCCACTCAAGGACGATGAACACATCACCGCCGCAAGTCGAGCCGCTTCAATCATTGAACTTCATGAGCGGACAAGAGCACAACTCCAACGTCGTGCCGCCCAACTTGCCGAACATCGCAACAAGGGCCGTCGCGACATATCTTTCGAGCCCGGCGATCTTGTTTGGCTCCACTTAAGGAAGGAGCGTTTTCAATATCGACGCAAGGGCAAGCTATCAGATCGAGGTGATGGCCCTTTCCGGATCCTATCCCGCCATGGTCCGAATGCTTACAAGTTGAAGCTTCCGGATTCCTACGACGTGCACCTAACGTTCAATGTCAAGGATCTAGCCCCTTATGTTGAACCCCTATTTGACGACGGTGAAACGGGGACATTTCACATCCAAGATGGGGGGATTGATGCGCCCTTGACAACCATGACCGTGGATGAGGAGGACGATGCTTTGCGGGTTCGCTCCGATGGACCGCTCACTCGCTCCCGAGCTAAAGCCATCGCCCAAGCTGCCGGCTCAATCATCCGACGCACCATTGCATCACTTGGACCCGTTAAGTGGCATGCCATGTCTCCACTCCACCATGGCATAGACTTCCGGCGCCACGTCATCAAGATAGCAAATATTATTATTATTTTATTGTATTTTGCAAAATAAATAATAGACTTTAATTTTCAGAACCGTAACTCCGGAACTTAATTACGGGAGTTACTTTCCGACATTGATAGTCTAGGCCTTTCAATTCAGGAGTTAGCCCCGATTTTATTTCCCGCCTTTATTTCCCGCCTTTAATTCCATCATTTAATTTCCGACTAATGGTTTGACCCTCATCCACTATATAAGGGATGCTTGACCTCACTTGTAAATCATGTCTAATTTTAATCAAGTTATTTGAAGGAAAAACATATATCTTGATTTGGGCATCACTTCCTCTTCAATCCTCTCAAAGTTCTTCCTTGGATCAAGTCTTAGATCCAAGAACTCACCTTTGAGGATTCTTCTAAAGAATCAACCGTTCAATCCACTGCAACGTTTGCTCGTTCTCTCTAGATCGAATCAAACCCTCGCTTCCGCATCCATCGCCTAATCGCTTCCGCCTTACCAAAGTTCTATCCAAGTCACTTTGCACATCAACAAGGAGTAGTTGAAGCTCTAGCTTGGTCTAGATCCGGCATTCGTTCTTCAACGATTCCAAGGACGCATCAGTCGGCCACAACCTCGGCCTCCTCAAACCATGTATCAATGTCATCATGATCTGCCTCAACCGAGGAGTGTACAAAATCATGAAAACAATATAACCCAACCATGAGATGAGCACGACAATCATGCAATGGTCGGCCACAACCTCGGCCTGCTCAAACCATGTATCAATGTCATCATGATCCGCCTCAACCGAGGAGTGTACAAAATCATGAAAACAATATAACCCAACCATGAGATGAGCACGACAATCATGCAATGGTCGGCCATAACCTCGGCCCACTCAAACCATGGACCAATGGTAAACATGGTCTGCCTCAACCGAGGAGTACGTGCATCAAAATCATGAAAATAATATCACCGACAATGACATCGCTTCGGTCATAGACTACTTAATAATAAGGGAAATTGTCCGTTGTGGTCATAGACCAAATCATTTGTCATATATATATACATATATATGGCAAAAGCCACTCAAATCAAAAGACCAAGTCATCTCAAATCCTCCATAAAAATTCCACAAGTTTAATCTCTTTAAAATACCACAAATCGAAATAAAACACATCACCGCTAATGGCAAGTCAACTCAAGTTAAAAGTTCTCAAAGCTTTCAAATTCATAAACATATACATATTAATTCATTTCTTTCAAAACGTCTCAAAGCATAACTCGTAAATAAATAAATGAATACGTCAAATCATGCATATAACGGCTTAAATTTAATCACGCTCATATAAAAAGCTTACAAGTACTTGTCTCGATAAAAGCTTACTCAACGGCTCTAAGCGAAAACGACAACGTCAACTAAAACTCGTCAGCAACCTAAACAAGCAAGGGATCACACAATCACACACACATACACACATATAGGGATAAGATCAAGTAAGAACCATAGTTACAGTAAGATATAAGAACAATCTAGAGCACATGATTAAATAAAATCGATTGTGTTGATTCTACAATTTGGAAAGATAGGAAAAGATATCTTCATTGCAATTTGAAAAGAAGATGACAATACAAGTTTGAATTGGACGAAATAATTTGGATCTACTCAAATTGTTAATGTCTTTCCATTGCACAGGGATTCTCTTTCCACACAAACCCAAATTTGCATTCGGCACTTGCTACAATAGGGCTAATTTTGCACCACAAAAGCATCGTTTTGTCAGAAATTGGTGTTGTAGAGTTGTGAATCCAACAATTCGAGGCTAAGACAAGGGGTTCAAGCTCACAAAAAGAATAGTGCCTAGAAACAATCACCCTCCTCCCATGGCGAGGGAGAAATTTGCGTCAAGAGAGGATGTCCCACTATCGAATTTCGGTGTGCTTGTGGCTCAACTAGAAACGATCGTTGCCTCTACAATTTGGAAATATAGGCTATCATTCCTAATTATATAATCATCACAACCCATGTCCTTGGAACTAAGGATGAGAAGAACGAAGACAAGGGAAGACGAGCGAAGACCAGATGAGCGATACCCTCTGAAGTCCGAAATCCTATTAATTGTATTTAGGGTTATTTTCTTACTTTTTATTTTTATTTTTCTTTAAATGAAAGATAAGGAGTGTCTGGTTGGTTGAATGAATTTGAGCAAAATCTGAAAAAGTAAAATAATTAAGGGTACCTTTCGGACTCTAAAAAACTCTTGGGCAAAATCCGAAATACCCCAAAGCACAAGGATACCATCCGTAATTTATCTTTTAACAATTATCCATTCAAGGTATGGATAATGCATTAGTTTTAGATACAGAACATGACCCCGAAAAACCATTTAACGCCGACTATGTATACAATTAATGATTTGATGCCATATACAATTAAGGCCTGTTTGATATCCATATCTAGATATCAAGATATGGGTATGAGGTATCAAGGTATGAGTATGAGATTGATATCTGATATATTTGTTTCGGAGAGGAAGAAAAGAAGAGGGAGGAGCAATTTGAAATAGGTGATACCTCCAGTTTTTTGAGTATATCAAAATAGGAGAAAATGTGTATAAAGAGTATATCAAGATATCAATTTGATATCCATATACTTGTATACCAAACATAGGTATGAGTTTTTTTATGTCGATACCTATATCTGATATCTAGATATGAATACCAAACAGGCCCTTAATGATTTGATGCCATTTTTTAATTTCCTCAAAGTATGTGAACCATAAAATTAAGTCTCAAATTTAACGTTGTAGTTAAAATTTTGTGAAATATATTTTTGTAAGTTATACGGAGTATTGTTTTTTTTTAATGTTTTTTTTTTATAACGGAAAGCGGTTAGGTTAAGCTACCTTCTAGAGGTAGTCCAACCTAAAGCATCCTTACGTATGAGAACACGAAGTTCGGGATCATCAGAAAAATTGGTGTTGGGGGCCGAGATTCCCAGGTGGATCAATCGGTCATCAACATAGTTGCTTTCTCTGAAAACATGATTGATTTGGATTTCATCAAAAAACAAAGATCTAGTTTGGAGTCAGAAATAATCATCTCGACATCCCACGGGCAGCTCCACAAACCTTGAAGTGCCCTGATAACACATAGATTGTCACCTTCGATTTCAATCTTTTTTATTTGCAATCTGATTGCCTCTTGTAAACCAGCCTTAAGAGCGAAAGCTTCAGCTTTTATGACTGAATTGAAGTTATTTTTCTTTGCATCAAGGCTAATAACAACTCCATTATGATTTCGAATCACAAAACCAATGGATGTTACACCTGAATCAAGTTTTGATCCGTCAAAATTAGTTTATGGAACCCCGGATTTGGTTTTCCCCATTTAATATTGTGTTTTTTCCTTCTAATCGCGTTAGTGTCCTTTTTTTGCATTTTAATATCGTAGTCATCTTCGTCAAAGATTTTAGTTTTCCAGTTATGGATTTGGTTTTTAATGAAAGCAATTACCTTATTATCACGTCCAATTGGTTCATTATTAAAGATAATTTTGTTCCTAAAAAACCAGATGCTCCACCAAATAATTGCAAGACACTCGAACTTGCTCGTTCCAATTTTGTCATTTAATTCCTGTCGGATTTCATGAGCTTTTTTATTTTGTTAAGTTCATTCAAAATTGTTTTATCAAACTTGGTAATAATTTGTTTAGTGAAAGGGCATTCGATTATCAGATGGGGCAAGTCTTCCAAGCGATTGTTGCAAAATTCACATTGTCTTGTTACGGCAATTTTCCTTTCATCTAGTTTTTCTTTTGTTGGAATTCCGTTTATAGACATTTTCCAAATAAAGTTTTTAATTTTTGGTTGGGTATCGAGTTTCCAAATCCATTCACAAAAATTATTTGTTTGGAAACTGGATTCCACCTCAATCATATCGGAAGAAGATTTTGTAGAGAACCAACCGTTCTTACTGCATCTCCAGTAGAGTTTGTCCTGCAGTTCGTTTTTGGGTATGATTGTTTCTTTTATCTTTTCTCTAATATATGGATTGATGATATCTTGAAGTTCGTTGTCAATTTTGTTGGTATCCCAGCTTCTTGAGTTGTTAATAAAGTGATAAACTTTTATATTTGTGTTAATTAGATTGGTATTTTGGACCATTTTTATTAGTGGTGTCGTTGTTACCCAACTGTCGTGCCAGAAATTAATTGTTTTACCATCACCGACCTGCCAAATAATACCTTTTTTGAATTCAGATTTAAGTTTCATAAGGTTGTTCCATTGCCATGAATTAAGTTGACCCTTTCTTTTGGTAGTGGAGAATATTCTGATTTTTCAAGTATTTTTCGTTGATAATTTTAACCCATATAATGGTCGGTTCTTCTAGAATTTTCTATAAGAGTTTCATTTGTAGGGCTTTATTTTTTATTATAGATTTTCTTAATCCCAGACCACCGCTCTTTTTTGACTTACGGATTGTGTCCCAACTTATGATATGTCTGTGTTGGTCTCCTTTGTTTCAGAAGAGTTTTTTGTAGGTTTTATCAAGCTCCTCCAGGTTATGATTAGGGAGCATAAAACTTTGCATAACAAAAGTGTGTTTGGTTGCCAAATTATGTTTTATGAGGGTATTTCTGCCTTCTTGAGATAAAAAGTTTGCTTTCCATTTTAGAAGTTGTTGCTTTGATTTAATGTTTATTTCACCAAATGTTTCTTTTGTCACTCTTCCGTTTATAATTGGACTTCCAAGATATTTGTCGAGGGTTGTAGTATGACACATTCCTAAAACATTTTTTAGTTGGGTGACACTGTTATTACAAGAGTTCCTTGTTGTTTGGAAAGATGATTTTTCAAAGTTAATTTTGTGTCATGAGATAGAGCAATACATTTCAAGGATTTGTTTTGTTCTTTGACAAGAAGCCATATTAGCTTTTGCAAAAATGATTATATCATCAGCGAAAGAGAGGAGATTGGTGTTGCTTGTCTGCATACGGAGAAACCAATATGGTTATCGTAATTGTTACAATCATATTGTAACATTTATGTAAGAACTTCATCTCCCAAAATGAAGAGATATGGGATAGGGGGTCCCCTTGTCTAACTCATTTTTCAGGGAAGAATTGATTTGTTGGTCCGTTGTTAACAAGGACGGAAAAAGAGACTGTAGAGATGCACTGGATCCGTCCAACAAATTTGTCATTGAAACATACGGAGTATTGTTTATAAAACCAGTTATTTCAAAAAAAAATACTAAAAGTTGTCGTTTTTGAATTTTGTTAAAAGCCGTAAACCACAAAATTTGCTCAAAATCGGTAAATTTTGATAATGTCATATCGACTTCTAAAAATAATGAAATATATTTGTGTACGTGTTACACTAATACAATGCACAAGACGAGTTGATGTCCAATATCGATCCTATATATTAAACCTTTTATATTTTATATTTTTTAAAGGTTATATAAATCTCATATTTTTAACATTTTGGCTGATTTTTTTTAAAGACCATATAAATCTAAAACTATTCTCAAAGTCCCTACATTTTAGAAGTCTTATTTATAACTCTTAAGATTATGAAACTTTTTTTTTTAATATTCCTAAAAGTTTTATTTATCACTCTAAGATTATGAAACATTTTTTTACATATTCCGCATGCCATATATATTTGAAAGTCTAAAAATTTGAAGATGGGTAGGGTATGGTATGATATTAAAATCATGAATTGGTATGTGGTTAATAATTTATACACATTCGACATACTATACAAACACATGTCTCATGTGATTATGCACAAGGGAAGTGCCTTATCTGTGCAAACAAAACTAATATGTAAAAGTTATTTATATAACACATAGAAAAGGTGGTAGGGTGGTACCTGCATAGCAGCATTCCTAACAAAAATAAAATAACAATAAAAGATCAAAGATAATTATATTTTCACTTACTGAGAGCCTTGGGAGGCCCAAAGATTCTTGTATAAAGGAGGGCCATGTCGTCCTTTCTACTCATCATCATGTCACTCTTCATTTTAATTACCTTTCAAATATACACATGAATTCAAAAAATTGTTTTACTGATTTTTTTACCAAATTTATGTAATATAAGTGTTTGGTTCGGGTCAATTCAGATTCGGATCGGTTTAGAAATTTGTGTAGATGTTATGACATATACTTTGTAGTTTATCTTCTTTTTTATAATAATAACTTCGTAAAAAATAATATTAAATTGAAGGATTTTGCAATAATTGCGATATTAAAATGTTAAAAATGATGATTTTACTACTTCGATATTTTTTTTGGTAAAGTCAAGTGGTATGGTTTATTGAGACGGGTGATTATTATTTTGGTTCACACGATTATTTATAATAAAAATAGTTAAATTAAGGATTTGGTTTAATAAATTATAATTATATAATTAACCTTTAGTAAAAAATTGTTTTAGTTTAAGTTGTATGCTTATAGGTAATGAAAAAACAACGCCAAAAATAATCTAAACTAATTATCAACACACTTACCAAAATTAATACGATGGGTTAAAAAAATACTTGTTTAAGGTTTTATGTATTATTTTTGCAAATATATTGATAGTCTGTTTGGTGTTAGCAAGACAATGATATTTAAAATTGATATTATTTTGAATTTATTGTTAATAGTTATATTATTTTTAATTTTTTTGAAAGTATTCGTAATAATTTGGGAGCGTTACGTGAATGGCCTAATAAAAGAGAGGAATAAAATGGTAAGTTATTATTTATTTATTTAACCTATTTTTAGTAAATAAATATTAATTAATATAGAGATACATAATGAGAAACAATACCATATAATTATTACATACTTTAGTAGGTAAGCAGTCAGCTAACCGACCCCCTTGCCGACAGGAATTTCTGTCCTTCCACTAATTTCAGCAACTTTAATGTATATATATGTATATGCAGCAAGTTTATTTTTATATATTTTAAATGTACTATATCTTCATTAATTAATAGGATTATTCAGGGTATACTAACAATTATTTGCAATTTTATTTCATTACAATCTAACTATGCTAAATGAGTTCCATAACAAAGACAATAATGACATTCCTCAGCATGTGTTTTGTATTATGTTATGAAAAAAATTAGTAGACTCGTCGGTCCAAAATAACTAATTGAGAAAACTAATTAATTTTTTATATTTTTTTTAGATTATTGGGTTATATCTTATATATATTATAGGAGTAGCACTCCTTGCCACGTGTCACGCAGAAAAATGTTAACTGCCACGTGTCATCTCAGCATTTAACTACAGCCTACCAAAATCTTAATTAAGTTTATTCATTAAAAAAATATTTAAAGAAATATGTATAAAAATATAGATAAGAATATTATATCTACTGGAAAAAAATCTTTCAGCCCACCAAAAAAATGAATCTCATAAGAAATCTAAACGTTTAATAAATTTCAACAACCAACAAAACAAAGATCTTTCCTTAGAAAATATTTATTAATGTATTATATAATATTATATAATATTATATAATAGATAAAAATATTAACATATGGACCAATATAATAAGGGGATAAAAAATCATATAAATGAGTTATTATACAGTGAGATATTTTATTAATGTATTATATCATATTATATGTAAAGTGTAAAAATATGTATTGCTTATTATATACTCTACCTAATGAAAAAAAATAGTTTATATATAATCCCTTAGAGAAATAAATAACAAACAATATTTTTATCAAATCCCGTGCAAGACACGGGTAATACACTAGTATGATGTATATTTGGATTATCCTTTTATTTTTTAGTTTATCCTTTTTAGTTTATCTTTATCTTATTTTATTATTGTGTTGTTTTTTTATTCTTATTATAAATATTTTACACGATCAATTAATAAAACAATCCTTTAGTTCGCAAATCTCTACATGGTTTCAGAGTATACGATCCTTAAACATGCTTCCACATAAAGAAACCCTAAAACACAAATCCTAGCCGCGCCGTCATCAACGCCGTAGGTGATGGGGGCAACGGTTATCCCATCGACCAACCGGCACTCTACAACCGACTTCTACCATTGAAGAAAAGAAGAGAGGGAGGTTCATCAAGTTCTCATAATATCTCCTCGTTCAAACTCATATCGACACGTTATCATCGCCAACAAAACAAGGAGCAATGAAGGGAGGAGGTCCATCAATTCCTCATATCATCATTAATTTCGCTCATACTTACCCTATGACGCTAATTAAAATGTGTAATAGGGCCCAAAACTTACCCTATGATGCTAATCAACCTGCGTTCTAGGACCCAAACTTACCCTGCCGGTTGGTCAGTGGGATAACCGTCGTCACCGGCGGCAGTGATGACAACGCGACTAGGGTTCGTGTTTTAGGGTTTCTTTAGGCGGAAGAGTGTTTGGTATCATACCCTTTGATACCATCGAAGAGAAGAAGAGAAGGAGGTTCATCAAGTCCTCACAAAACTCATTTTATGACGTTAATCTACATGCATCCTAGGGCCCAAAACGAATCCTAGGACGTTAATCTGCCTGCGTACTAGGGCTCAAAATGAACCCTAGGCCGCTAACCTACATGTGTCATAGGACCCAAAACGAACCCTAGGACGCTAATCTACATATGTCCTAGGCCCAAAACGAACCCTAGGACGTTAATCTACATGCGTCCTAGGGCCCAAAACAAACCCTAGGCCGCTAACCTACATGTGTCCTAGGGCCCAAAACGAACCCTAGAACGCTAACCTACATGTGTCCTAGTGCCCAAAACGAACCCTAGGACGCTAACCTACATGTGTCCTAGGTACCAAAACGAACCTTAGGACGCTAACCTGCAGGCGTCCTAGGGCCCAAAAAGAAACTTCTGACGCTAATATACCTGCATCCTAGGGCACAAGGGTCCTAGGGCCCAAAACTTACCATATGACACTAATCTACCTGTGCCCTGGGGCAAAACCTACTAGCACCATATCGACGCCAACATAATGACGGGAGGAGGTTCATCAAGTCCTCATTCATCTCTTCGAGTTTCTATTGTTCAAGCTTGGAGTTGTTGAATCACACACTCTACCTTGAGGGGAGTGTTTGATTATTGTTCCATACTCTAGGCCGTATATTTGAGATTATCCTTATTTGTTAGTTTATCTTTATCTTTAGGCTCATCCTTATTAGTTTATTTTTATCTTATTTTATTATTTTGTTGTCCTCTATTCTTGTTATAAATATTTTGCACGTTAAGACAAGCCTTCAGTAAACAAATCTCTACATATTTTAATTTCTAATCATCTAATTATTTTTTTAAATCGAATTTATTGAATTTATTTTTTTTCAAATCATCGACACGTTAACAAATACAAATGTAAAATGAATTGTCAAAAATATAAAATGTATTTTCAAAATTTTAAAATGTATCGTCCGTAAATCTAAAATAAATTGTCAACATGTGTATTTTTTCAAGAATAATGTCGGAATGTCAACAAGTATATTCATTTTTTTTCTAAAAATGTACTCGGAGAAATTATAGAAATAATAGGATAATAAAATATATGAATATTTATTACTATTTAAATATAATAATATAATAGCAAAAATATAATTGATAAAAAAATGGAGAATTTTTTAAATAAAGTTTTATTTTATTTTAATATATATTATACATACAAATTTGATCAATATTTCCAAAATTCTATGTGTAATAATAATAATAATAATAATAATAATAGTGATTGGATAAGATTATGTAAAATATATAAATAGTTATTGTAATTATTATGAAAATGAAATATAATAATTGAATTTTAATTGATTAACGTGGAATTTTTTTATTTTAAATATTATATATATATATATATGTTCGATAAAAATATCTAAAATATTTTATTTATTTATAATATATATATATATATATATATATATATATATATATATATATATATATATATATATATATATATATATATATATTTGATAAGATTATGGTTGAGGTCGACCACATTAAATGTAACATTGACTAATTGTGTACGTACGTTCTTAATTAAGATTATAGGAAGATTTAAGTTCTAAAATATGAATATATTCTCAAATTACACATGATTTAGCATATACATAAATGTACAATATTGGTTGTATAGCTACCCTTCATTGACTCTATATTCCCAAAGGCGACCTCTTTGATTATTTTCTTTTGCTTTCGACCTTTTCACTGTGTTTGTACCCTTGTCACCTTGTGTAAGTTGGTGGATCAAATCAAATCTATATAAAAAAATGATTTCAAATAATAATTAAAAAAAAAACGGGTAAACCCTTGGGAGGGAGAATTTTCAAAGTATGATTACTTTGTGGTGGTAGACTATATGTATATTATCATGAAGGAATAAAAATGATTAAAGTTGTATGTTTGTTCATTTGTTGGGAGATAGAATATGAAGAGGGTAATCATGCGTCTAACCCTAATACCAAAAAATAAAAAATAAAAAAATAGTTACATAATAATTAATAAATTGTGAGTTTTGATGAGTTTCCATTAATGGAAACTTTTTAACCTTCAATCAAGTGAAAATAATTAATTTAGATGAACATTTTTATATTGATGTTTTAAAAATTTATCTCCTAAAATATATAAGTCCAAATCTTATTGAAAATAAAATATTATTATGATTGAATAATAATTCAGTTTTGCTTTTTAAAAAAAATAATTAATAACAATATAATTGATTCATTTGACCATTTTTATATTGATTATAAATAAAAATGCTACTCTAATCTATCTAAGTTAAAATAAAATCTTACTATGATTGAATAAATTTTAATGGAAACTTTAACCTTCAATCAAGTGAAAATTAATTGATTTAGATGACCGTTTTTATATTGATTTTTTAAAAATTTATATTCTAAAATACATAGTTAAACATCTTAAATTTAAAATAAGCTTGCTATGATTGAATAAATTTTTTTTAAAAAAGAAAAGAAACCCTAAAACTCTTATTCTATGATAGAAAAATGATTTGTATTTTTATATGTTTTGTTTTCTTCTCTTTTCCAAGTCATTATACAACAAATTAAACTTTGGATTAAGGATTAACAATCTAGTATCATCGAACATGTTCTTAAAAGGAGCAAGTAAGAGGTTCGAAGGTGACACCCGAAGCATAATTATTGGAAAATTTATTAGTTAAATTAGTTGAAAGTCATTGGACATTATAGATGTGACACTAATGATTAAAAATATGTAAGTTCAAACCCTTCTTTAGCTTTTAAATTAAGAATAAAAGTTACTATTGGAAAATGAACTTTGAGGTTTTACTGCACTATAAAGCATGTAACATGTTCTTATTATTAATCTTTTTGTAACCATTTAAATGATGAAAGCCAAAGAAAAGAAAAAGGAATGTTCTTTTTTGGGCATAAAGTGTCACAATTTTTACTTTGCTTCTTTCTAAATCTCAAAGGAAAACATAAGTAACAATTTCACCTACAAGTGCATGTGCCTTAAGATATATCTAAACATATATTACAATAGTACTTCTTTATGTCCATTCATATTCACCTTTTCACCTTACAATTGTCAATGTGAATAAGATAGAGTGCTTATACTCAAACAACATACCATATTCAATACAAACAATTACACTTTAAAGTATAAAATATGATATGAGTATGATAATCGTTGGTTGTGTAGTCTGGTGTACTATATGTTTTTGACGATTTAACTTTTTTCTATGTTAGCTTAAGAGATTTAAGCATTAAACTCGATAAAAAAAATTTTAAAAATATCATCTTTTTTACTTATTGATACACACGTTATCGTTATTACAAAACATTGTAAAACCCTAATTTAGTTGTATCCATATATTCATCAGAAATTCTCGTAATTTTTGTCGCTCGATTGCATTCTATCCATACCGGACATACAAGTTTGATTAGAAGATGCATGTTTTCATACATGTACAGATATGGTAATAAGCATTTAAGTTTAAATAGAAGATGCATAAAGATTGTCAATGGATGGTTCAAGTGCTTTGACCATTCCCCAAAAGCTTGGTTTCGAAGAAATCTACATCACCTTCTGTGGACCAACCTTGTACAAAAACTCACAAGATGTTGACTTTTAACATAACTAGATTTCCATCAATAACTCCATAAGAGGCGCTCATGATGGAGCTTGAAATTTATTCGATACTCGTAGAGACAATATCAATTGGAAAAAGAACGAGTTTATATTATTGGAGGTGTAAATCAAAGCTAGTATATGATCTTGTACTTCCTTCAACGACAGACTTTTTACTCTTCGTCATCTAATAATCGAGTCGCTCTCCTTAACCTTGAAGATTTCGTTGTTTTCGGTCCACTAGGTGTACTTTTGTGTTTTCTTTGATGTTCTTTTATTATGGTTCTTTATGACGGTTTGTCCGTCGACCGATTTCTTTCGGTCTTTCGATCCATCAAACGGTGTATCGTCTAATGCTTCGAACTGCTTACCTTTTATCAAAAAAAAAGAAGCTAATATATGATATATGTTGGTGAAAATCAAAGCTAGTATACATTGTTGGTGAACTATTATTCTGATTGCCATTTAATTTTAGTAAAAATAACCCACTAGTCTGATGTATGTCCGTACACACACAACTCTAGTCTATAGCCAGTTGGACTTCAACACATTTTTGTTTTTGGTCAAAACGAGACCCGTTACCCTTCACATATCTAGCTAGTCGCGTATTTCATAAATAAAAAGCAAGCTAAGTGATAATCACTCAAGTATAGTCCAACCCCTTACATCAACAAATAGAAGGTCCACTATACCTTAAGAAGATCAAACAATACACTAAGCTCAAAGACAAATAAAAAGCAAAACGATTTAAAAAGTAAGCCATGGTATTCGCCTTGCGAAAGATATGCCGGCACTGAATAGACCAATCTCTTAATAAAAAGTCTTGGCAAATCAAAGTTTTATGGTCACGCGGTTTCGTTGAGGAGTCACGGAGAAAGATCTTATAGAATCAATATCCTATAGGTAGCTTCTATTGTGCTTTACCCTTGTGAAAGGTGGCAAGTAATTTACCATGGTTGTTAGACACATTTATAGGTTAGTTTATGAGGTGAAAAACTTTTTACAACATAGGCCTCTATTGAAAAAGCAAATGCTAGAAAAGCTATATACCTTAAGAGAGCGTTGAAAGACAAGGTTGTAACTAGAAATGTAAAAAAAGCTTCAAAGGGATTAGACAACCACTTCTCTCATGGTGGGGTTTCAAAAGAGACACAAAAGCCAGAAGATATGGATGAGATTGGAGAAAACATGCAGCAAATTGAAATTGCAGCAAAGTGCTTCTCCAGCTAGAAAAGCTTCCCTTGCTTCTTCATTTCCTTTGTAAAGACTACAGAGATGGATCAGAAACCACTAAGTTTTATGATCATAATTGTATGCATATAATCCGACTTGTTTCAACAAGGATCAACGATGGCGAAAACGACGATGATTTCACCCGTAAAGCCCTTCAAGATTGAGCTTTGCTTCTTAGATGGGATGCCTTCTTCTTTTTTGCAAGTGTGTTGTCTTCTTCAATAATCATGCAATACTTGTTAGAGCACTATGCAGTGTTGCTGCAAAATGAAACACAAAAATATTTGGAAACACCAAGTCTTACTACCCATACTATCTTTGTCACACTTTACATAATCATGCAAATTAAAGTTGGAGATTTTATACCAAGAAAATTGAGAACAATTGATCATATATCTTATGATTTTTTTTTTTGTATTGTAATTCATTTTGTACAATGTGAAATTATTTTATGCTAGTGCACTTTTTACGAATAATTTAGTGGAAAAAATGTATACGACATAAAAACTAGTTAACGTTTATGTACAAAACGGTTTATATAAACCTATTTTGTGAATAAATGCGAACCTTTCTTAGCATTATAAATGGAAGCTAACGTTCCTATACGAGCTTAATTACCGGTGGAATTATTATTGTTTATTATTTTTCTCGTAAAGCATTATTACTTTTTTTTTTTCTTTATTTAGCTTCAACCAATCACATGAAAGTGATACATGTATCAGTGATATAGGAGATCTTAATTGGTTTAGTGGTACATGAAAATGAAGAAAATCTCTCAATTTCATCCCGTAATCCTATAATTTTCATTTCATCCTCATAATCTATAACAACCAAACACACCCGTAAAAAAAAAACTCGAAGCCGGTCTAATTCGAAGGACTAGTAAACTTAGGAGTAAAAATAATGTCAGGGCAAAAAAATTATGTACCGGCTTATTTAGAAATAATTTCATGCAAAAATGAACATTCAACCTATAAAAAAGTTCGAAAAATCAACTTTAAAGCAATGTAAGTATTTACAAAATAATTCATGAAAAAAATATATACCGCTTTAAAAGTCGTTAATATTTATATATAAGATGTTTATCTACCAATATATACTTACATGTGTAGGATCGGCTGATGAGGCATTTTCCGGTAAGGACCAGAGGAGGAATTTGGTTATTTTTTATACTACTAGTTTATTTTTTGATTTTTAATGCAAAATAAATCCTTTTCATTTTATTAAAAAAAATGAATCCTTCTATTTAAAAACAAAATGAACATGTAAAGTAAAATAAAATTGATAATATTGAAAAATTTAAACCGTGTAACCTTTTCACCGGAACTAAAATCTCTATAAATCGCTTCACAATGTGAATCAAAATCTGAGGATATGTGAATTGTTACCATTTTTATGAGAACAATCATTTCTTACACGAATTTGATCCTATATATTTACTAGAGAAAATTGGTGACTCGAACCCGATTTGGTTCCAAGGATGACTAGCTAGTTTAATATAAAAAATAAGAATTGTTTAGAATATAAACATGGTTAAGAAGAGATCCTGTCAATTAATTAAGAGATACTTTGCATAAGATAAATGCAGGAGCTCCCAACAACAAGAATACATACAAAATTTCAATACCCTAGCAATGTAGTAGCTCCCTCTTTCACCACATGGGTGCCCTAATGGAGTCTTTAATTCCTACTGTAAAAAAAGAAAGAAAAAACATTACAAAGGATTGGAAGATGAAGAAGACAAAAGTCAATAAAAAAAAGAATTCAATAACTTCTACATAATATACTAATAAATCCTAGTAAGAATTAAAAATGAAATCAAGCAAAAATGTTTGCTTCTTTAGTTTTTTTTTTTTGTGAACAAAATACTACATTGAAGAAGCATCAGCAAAAACATCATTCAACACATCATCCTGATCACCATTTGCAAACATTTCAGCATCCTTCTCTTCTTCACTCGTAAAATCCCGCCTTTCGAGTTTCGAGTTAGCTGCGATAAAGATCATCTTATGAGCCTTTTCAATCCCAGCCCTCGACTGTCCAAGAGCTTGAATCCATCTCATCAAACCCGGGTTACACTTAAACCCGCGAGATGTCGCGTGAAGGAAGATCAACCTAACCGCCACTTTCCCCAATGACTTGTACTCGGTTAAGTGTGTTTCCCACACAAGTCTACTACTTTGAGGATTTGCTGTCTTCATTTTCCCTGTTATCGGATCTCTTTGCTTCAGCTGAACCGCTTGAGCATAAACCGGATCGAGTCCTTCAGCTCGCCATCTCATGAGCTCCATTAATGCAACATGAGCTTCTTCTTTCGACACCAATCGAGTTATCAGCTTATCGACGTCTTTCTCTTGCTGTGGTGTTAGGTTCTTGAATGGTGGCAAGTACTTCCCACTTGCATCCTTTACTAGATACAGAGGATCAAGAATGTAAGCTGCTGACCACGCTGGATGGTAGTTCTTCTTGAATCGTCTCTCCACAATCTTCTCCACTAAAACTCCTGATACTCGGAACTTGACACACCAATCATTGACTCGAGACTTGAGCTCGTCCCATAAAGGAAGACATTGGCCTACAAGTGGCCGGTCGGATTCAATCTCATGAGCCATTTCTTTAATTAACCGCACAATTGACCGAACCGCTTCTAGATCGTTCCAAAATCCGCCATCTCGAATCATTTCACTGAAATCTCGTGCTTCGGGTTCTTCCATTGAAACAACCTTATAAGACTCGTCGATTAACAGACCTTGGAGAGCTCTAACTGATCCTAAAATGTCTTCAATCATTGCAAACACAGGATCGAAGTTTACCCTAGTGTTGTCGTTTGCCGGTAACTTGAGCAAACCGGAGTGACCGTACTCCTGAAGCTGATGCTTTCTGAAACTATTCCTCACATGGGTTTTGTTGTTAACAAAACCCGCGATTTTTCGACAATTCTCGGCGACATTGACGAATAAAGGAAGCTCCTTGTAGAAATCTTTGATCAAGGTCATGAAACCATGATACTGACAAGATAGGTTCACCATCCATTGATGTTGGCTCTCCAAATTCCATAAAGCTTTGTTCTTAAATCTGTCAGCTACAATTCCAACACATTGTTGAACAGAATTGCCACCGCAAATATCTCCTATTGTCTCCCATAGAACTTCCTCGGCGTATTTTGAAGGTACTTGAGAGCCTCCGGTGAAGACGGCTCTTCTGAACACACTTGTGCCATTTGGAAGATTAACTGTTAAACTAACCAAATTATCACCAATTTTCTTAGGCTTCCAACCATCACAACCAATTTGAAAGAACATAGCATCTCGAATTCGAGCTTCGGCTTCGGATTTAGAT
Organism: Fagopyrum tataricum; assembly: GCA_002319775.1. Taxonomy (NCBI): domain Eukaryota; kingdom Viridiplantae; phylum Streptophyta; class Magnoliopsida; order Caryophyllales; family Polygonaceae; genus Fagopyrum; species Fagopyrum tataricum. Next base: position 34,948,571 of record CM008281.1, on the reverse strand, counting down.
TCTTTATACTTAGAATCTAATCTTGAACCAGAAAGCTCCTTTCGTGACACACCAGGGAGACCCACCTGGTTCAAGAACAGCTTGAATTTAGGATGCTCAAAACTCGAAAACGAAACCGACCCGAATGATTCATAAACCCAATCAGCCAAACAATCAAGTGCAAACTCGATTTGGGTCTTACTCAATGGAGGGCCAGGTGAAGTCTTGGGACTTCTAAGCCTTTTAACACTATCCTCCAACATAGCAAGAGGACCCAGATCCTCTTTTCCGCCGGATAATTGGGGGTGGATGTGGTGGCCGGAGTAGCCGGAAACCGTTGTCGGAGACACCAGGGTGTGAATTGGAGTTGGTGACGGCGAGTAAACAGCAACTTCCTGACAGTATCTAGAAGGATCGATAATTGAAAGAGGAGAAACATTGTAAGACGACGATGGAACTCCGGCAACGGAAGAAGAAGAGCTCCGTTTCCGGTGATTCACAGGTGAATCGAGGTTTATGGTCTGATTAGGAATCGAATTGGGGGAAACACTTGAAATAGGGCGAGGAGAAGTACTTAAAGGTTGTGTTGAAGTGAAATTAGGGCAAGTGCCGCGTTTGAGATGCTCAGAAGCAGTTCGAGAAGGATTTGAAGCAGAGAATAGAGTGTCACAAAGACAACACTTGAGCTTAACGGCTTTAGGAAGTCCGGTGTCGCTGCTTTGAACAAGAAGAGGCTCAAGGTGGGCCCAATACCAAGCTCCTTTCCCTCTAATTGCCTTGTTCCGTACCATTACAAGACCTTCATATCGTTTATGGACAGCCTTCGCCGTCGCTTCTTCCGCCGTCAGTGTGGGTTGTGATGGTGGTGGCGAGAAAGATGGTTCCATCGCCGTGTCTGATGCCATAGACACTTGAAATACAAAAACAAAGAAGCCTCGCCGGAGATTTGGAGAAGATGGGTTTTCAATGGGTCAATCTCACCGGGGGAGCCTGCCGGAGTACGAAGCTCCGTTTCCCCATCGCATACGGCGATTTAGTAAGTGGGTAGGTGTTGGTTTTTATTCGTGTATGTGAGATTCTAAATGGGTCAAAAAAATTCTCAAGTCTGATACGAAGGTTCAGAGTGTTTAATTTCAGCAATTGAGAGAGATTTTAGAGAAGAAGGTTAAAGCGAGTGAAGCACACTCTCTTTAACACCGCGCGTGGTTGTAAAATCCTGTTGACGCCTTAGAATGCCAGGTCATACAGGGGACGTCGCGCCAAAGTCCAACGTACGAAAGCAGAAAGCGACCTTGTCACCTCACGCGCTTTACTATCTCGTGAAACACACGCGCCTTTAATATTTTCAAATTAAACAAGTTAAAATTTCCTCTCTTTTCTTTTAGTGCTTGTTGGGGTCATTGAGAGGGGCCCAATTGTGGTTTAAAGAAAATTTTAATTTGAAGTAGTGGGACCCAATGTGGGTCCTAGAGTTTTAAAATCATTTTTTAAACATTTATAATTTTTTTTGGGTGGGAAAATTTTGAAAAAATAAAAAATAATTGTAGATGCAATGTAGACTACTAGGTAGAAGATAGTATATAAGTGTATGGTAAAGAGAAAGTGTGGTGATTGGTGGGGCATTTGCTCCACAAGCAAAGGGATTTGGTGCATGATTTGGTATACAAAAGTGTACATAGACAAATACATAAACTCTTGATAATATTGATTTTATACAATATTGGAAAAAAGTTTATATAGACAAATACATAGACTCTTGATAATATTGATTTTATACAATATTGGGAAAAATCTAATCTCAATGATTGATGAGTTGAATGGAAGAAATTAATTACCTTTATACACTATTATTATTATTATTATTAATTATATTTCATTATAAAAGTGGTAAATAATCTTGTATTCACCTCAAAACAAGCCTAAGTCAAACTTTATATAATAACGTGCTTGGTTCGAGTCATCTACAACACTAGTCACGGGTGAAAATTTTCTATACTAACAATGGATAGTCTTTCATAAGAAAAGTCTTTTAGGAAGGTTGGTAAAACAGTTTCATTTATTAAAATTAATTTTTGGGTTGGAATTTTGTATGTTTGATAAGTGTATTCGTTATTCGAACATATACCGTTTGTGTAATTGGTTTATTGGATTTTAATATGGTATTAGATCTGTTTGGTTTGAAGTTGTCTTATTGAATTTGTTAGTTTTGTAACATTACTCGTGAATAGTGAGAAGTCGGTAAAACGAATTTGTTAGACTGTTATTAAATATTTAGGATTGAAAACCTAGTAGAAAGTTCTACGGTAATGGTGTGAGCTACTACTAAAACCGTTTTCAAAATATTTTCGTTGAAATTATACTAGTTTTTTTTTTAAATAAATGAAAACGTGTAGAAGTATTTGCAAAACTGCATTACACGAAAGAAAATAGCGGCTTAGGATCATGTTATATGATGCTCATTTGATACTAATTGTGTTTCTTTGGAGTCTTTTCGTATAACAAATCAATAGAATGTGATCATAAACCTCATTTTACCGTGCATAATGTGTAGTTTAAGACTGTATTTCTATTCTAATCTTGACTTTAACGTGAATTTTTCAAATTTACGAAATTTACCCACCATGTTTTTTCTTTCGAGTAATCCGAGAAGTTCAAACTTTAGCCTCCAAAGCCCTCGATTCAAGAAATTCAACTTTGATCCAAAATGTTGCAAATCGACCCGGATAACGGGTTGTGACCGATAGAGCAAAGTCCACGAACTCAAAGAATATGTACGGTCCTGGAAACTCAAAGCCAAAGAACAACACTCTCAACCAAACACGACCCCACGTAACCCAACAACCAAACTAAACATTAGAAAAAGAAGGGGAAAACGTTGATAAATGTATGCATCTAACACAATAGACAATTGGAGTGTTGGATCTAATATATGAGTAGAGAGTTATTATTGCAAAGACAGCTGGGTGTATATGGATGAAGTTTGAAGGGTGATTGCTGAAACAGTGCAATATAGTTGGTTTTTGCCTGAATAGTATAAAAAGGTCGATAATAGGTAGCAACTTACACATAAAAAGTATAGGAATAGAGAACATTGAAGAAGATGTAAATTGAAAAATACCAAATCTTGCTTTCCAAAATTCAAATTTATTCAAGAGTAGGTTTCTGGTGGGATTTGGTACAGAATGACTTCTCTGCCCCCTAACTCTTTAATTTGTTTAATTACCTATCACATCTTCTATTTTCTTTTTTGAAAGTACATCTTGTATTTTTATGTATCTACTATAATTATTTTATTTGATTTTTAATTTACTTTACCATGTAAGAAAGGAGAAATAAAAATTATATTGAAGTATGTTGGATGAAATATAAGGAAAAAAAACTAATTCAACGTCACATATATTTTATAATATATTTATGGCGTTTCATCTAATGTAGTCTACTTAGAAATATTTTATTGTACAATTTCAAATTTTAGAGATAACAAATGGTTCGAAGGTAGGAAGAATGGTGCAGTAAAGTATTAAAAACTTTAAAGATAATACCTGACACATAAGTATAAGATTGAGTTACATAGTAAATGTAAGAGATGATACTTGACTAAAACTACACAACTACTATACCATATATGTTATCGGTGTCTTGTTTTAGAACCCTAGGCGAGGGGTATTTCATATAACTTGTATATATTATTAAGTGCGGGCTCAGACTATGTTTAGGTGGGCTAGATATTTTTTTTATAAAAAAAATCCTGAAATGTTCGGTCAAACTTGTCTTGTCCGAGCCTCCAACGTTGTTCATGTCCACCCAAATCTAAATTCGGTTCGAACCAGATGTACCTTATTTTGCAATTCATCAATTTACTACTAAATCTATCATAAAAATTAAACAATGTAAACTAATTTAACATAATTGCGTTACAAACAAGTTTAGCCTATGAAAAAACTACGATGAACTTGCAAACCAAACACATAAATAAATAAAAAAAAGTAAATTTGTAATCAAATTATCCTCGATTACAAACGAATGTGATGGATTAGGAGAGACTCCGAGGGTGACGAGAAATTTAGGATTTTGTTTCATATAAAAATACAGGTCGAACTAATCAAACTGGGTTTTTGTACCCATAATTCTCTTTTGAGCGAACCGAATAGACCAACACAAATTTATATAGGTAATTTTTAAATTCTCAATCTCTAGACTCATTAACCGGGAAAAAAAAACCCCAACCGAAATCCGATGACAACGGCACAATTCGAACCCTGGGATGAATTCCTCCCCAACCCAAAATACACAAGGTATTTCAATTTTGAAATTTAAAATTTAATGTTGGATTCAGCATGGAGATCGATATTGCTTGAAAAAGTAAATATATACTAGATTTAAAGATTGAGGAATAATGTAAGAAAAGTTACCATGCAAAGTGTTAGGTGTAAAAGCACAGAAGACTTACGTACTCGAGTATACATATATAGGATCATATAAGGGTAGATCTAAGCAAGGGTAAATCACAAGGACGCATGTACTTCATCACAAGTCATAAAATACCGACGTAAACTTGTAAAGATCTCTCAAATTGTGAATCAATTACTAAATATGGTTTATATTTCATTCAAAATTTAAGATTAAACATTTTCTAATCCTAAGTAAACAAATAATATAAATTCAACGAGTTAGTGATTTTATTTTTATTTTTTGAAAAAGGAAAGGAATTAGGAAGGATTATAATCTGGTCGTAGTCCATCCTAGGACATTCTTACGGATGAGATTTTGAAGTTCATGATTTGCAAAAAGGTCAAACGGTGTAGGAAGGTGTCCAAAATGGACAAGTCTATCAGCAACTCCGTTTATTTCTCTCAATGCGAACTGATTTGAATTTGTTCAGTTCAAGGAGGAGATCCGCAATCATCATTTCGATTTCCCAAGGGCATGTCACGAGCCATTAATAGAATTGATGACAACGAAATTGTCACCCTCAATAATGATGTTATCGATGTTGGGATTAATTGCTTTCTGAATTCCATGGTATAGTCCAAGAGTTTCCGCACTAATAATGGGTTTTTTTTAATTTACCTGCTTCCAAGGAAATGATATCTCCAAAGTGATTTCTAAAGACGAAACCGAAAGATGTGTCTCTCGAATTGAGCTTTGAGCCATCAAAATTGAGTTTCATAAATATAATTAACGGCTTTTTTCAGTTAATCAGTTACCCATCCTGTTATTTGGTTAACTGAACTTTTTAACCAACTTTATAAAATGAATAAATTGGTATATTAGATGATACCCAACCTCTACCGAACCGGTGTAAAACACCTAAGTGTAGTTGTTATTAACAAATCTTCTGTACACTTGATAATTTTCTAAAATATTATTAGTATCTTGTGGAGTAAATAAAAAGATAAATAAATAAATAACAATATTACTTTTGTCTTATAAATCAACCTTGTACGGTTCAGAAAAAAAGTAGGGAGTTGTCTAATTTGTTTAATGTAAAATAATGTGCCACGTTAATTAAGTGGAATGATAGTATTCCAATCTCGATTAACTCAAAAGCATTGTCCAATTACATTGCTAATTAGCCAGCTAATCTAAATTATTGCTGCTCCTGTATATCATTGAATTATTTACTGTTTCACCACACTAAAAAAAACAATTATTTACTGTTTCTGTATATTTTTGGGAATTTACCCTTTTTGGGTTGGTCAGCCAATAGAGATTAGGGACAGTAAAACGTAACAACTGGCAATCACGTACTACAATACACTGTCACTACTTGACTACTTCGATGTAATTTGCTATCATCCTCATTTTTCTCTAATTATAGTTAAGTATATATTTTATTTATAAGAATTATTAATCCTAAAAACTATAATTAAACATGTATAAGCTGATAAATTTTGCGGAGATTAAATTATTCGACCGTATAGTGAAAATATATATATATATGATTGATGAGTTATTGTTTTTATTGTCGAATAGTTTTAGGAAAGGACCTTGCACGATTTACAACTGGGCTTGAGCGGCCTGATACACATATGTACGTGTATGTGTCACGGACTGAGTTTTCCCTAACTCCAAACCGTGCGGCTCTTAGCTTGTCTCGACCCCTTGTCGTGCTAAGATCAGCATATTCCCGATGTTGCCAACGAAAGAACTTAAGATTGATGGCTAAGAGAACTTTAAAGGCTTGTGTGGGAAAGAAAGCTTTGTATTATAAGAGAGCTTTACAATGCTTGGATGAGAGCTTGGAACTTCGATGATGCAAATGAGGGGGTGACACTCCCAATTTATAGCCCAAGGCCACCTCCTTTATGAGAAGGTTCCGGAAGTCAATTCTCCTAGATCATTCCGGAGCCTTCCTCTCTACAACTAAACCTAGGTTTCTCTACACTTCTAGATTATTCCGTAGGGTTCTAGCCAAGCCTACAAAATTCCACACGGTCCTAGATAATTCCGTCATTCTCTAGAGTAGTCCACAATGTTCCGGAAGTTTCCACACAAGTCTACATAATTCCACTTTATTTCGGAATATTCCTCCACCTTCCAGAATGTTCCTCCACCTTCCGGAATGTTCCGCCACCTTCCAGAATGTTCCTCCACCTTCCGGAATGTTCCGCCGTCTTCCGGAATATTCTGTCGTGTTCCGGAATCCTCTTGAGTATTCTGGATCCTTTGTGATCGTCCTGGATTTTCCCGGAAGACTCCTTTTCTCATTCGTGCCATCTTGACAAGCCTTATATGCATTGGCCTTCTTTCATGTCACGACTCCTTATCATTGTCAAAGGGTGCCTTGGTGGTGTATCTTGGCAAGTCGTCATGCCTTGCCAATTTAGGCGTCGTCACGGATGAGCGGTCCGTGACACTCTCCCCCACTTGATTTCGCAACGTCCTCGTTGCGAGTCCATGCTCAAGGTCTTCCTTCACCGTGTCAACCTCTTTCTCCAAAGAGGCATTGTTTTCCGAAGGCGAGTGTTGCGTTTCGTCCCGCAACATGCCAACCTTTCCTCCTGACGGTTCCCGTTGCGTATCCTCCCGAAACGGGCTAGCCTTGCCTTCTTTGGTGTCACTAGGTGGCTTGCCGTCCTCACATGCCCTAGATGCTCTAGACTCCTCCGCTAATCTAGGAGCATTGCATGCCCTCACGGCCCCGATCCTTGCTACCCTTTCACCCGGCTCCTCCTCGGGTGGCGACTCTTCCCTTGTCGCCTTTTGTGGGCAGTCCCGATTCAAGTGATCACCATCGCACCTAAGGCATCTAAACTACCTCACTTTAGGAGTACCCCTTACAATTTCCCTGAGCCTTAGCGGCTCCCTTCTGGGTTCTTCTTGCTCCACCGAGACAATAGAGGCAAGCTTGTTTTTTGTCGGACAATTCCTTACGAGATGTTCCTCTCCACATAAGAAGCAGCTCAAGCGGCGTCGTTCCGTCTTCTCGCTCTTGCCCCCATTGAACTTTTCCTTTGGTTTTGATGAACCCTCCTCGCCCGTGCGAGACCAACTTCTTCGATCCATGTTTAGCTCGCCATCACTCCCTAATGCCTCATATTCTTGCTCCTCACCCCCACTATTACCCTTTCTCCTCCATGGATTACTTTGTTCATGACTTCGGAACTCGATGAGAGAATCCGCCTCGGTCATGGCCTCGGTAAGGGTTTGAACCTTTTGACGGTGAAGCTCTTGTCTTACCCATGGCTTAAGCCCATCCATGAATTGGAAGAAGGCTTCCTTCTCGTTCATGTCTGAGATTTGTAGCATTAACTCCGAGAACTCCTTTACATACTCTCAGGCGGTCCCTCTTTGAGTGAGTCTACGAAGCTTGGCCCGGGCTTCATCGTCGGCATAAATGGGGTAGAATTGCCTCTTGAGCTCTGCCGAGAACTCGGCCCAGGTGGTTATTGGGGTTCCTCCGGTCCTTTCACAAGTCCTTCTACGCCACCATAATAAAGCTATATCACCGAGGTATAGAGAAGCGGTACTTACCTTCTTTTCCTCGTCCGCGATCCCTGTGACGCGGAAGTATTGTTCCATGCCCCATAAGAAGTTCTCTACGTCTTTGGCGGAACGACTTCCCTTGAACGTCGTTGGTTTGGGTGCGTCCACTTTCTGTAGTGGGGCAACTCCGACAAGGCCAGCCCCCATAGCTGTCTTGCATGCCGCCAACTCCCTTATGACCGTCTCCAGCTTGTCGGTCAACGCCTCAAACTTGGCCTTGAGAACTTCGTGTTCTGCGGCAAGGGTCTTGTGGGACACGTTCATGGCCCCTTGGAACTCCCCCTTGAGTTCCTCAATAGAGGAATCCATCGTGGATTCGACGTCATCAACCCGCTTGTTGGCGTCGAAGATGGAGTCCCGCATCTCGCCCACGGCCAACTCGAATTTCTCCAGCCTAGCCTCCGTGCTTGACACCACGTCCCTTGATGCATCCCTTGCGGCCTTCTTGTCTTTCTTGCTCACGTCAACGACTTCCGACACGCCTCCTTGGCTAGCCATCGAAACCTCCCTTTTGAACGTTGTTGGCTCTGATACCACTTGTCACGGGCTGAGTTTTCCCTAACTCCAAACCGTGCGGCTCTTAGCTTGTCTCGACCCCTTGTCGTGCTAAGATCAGCCTATTCCCGATGTTGCCAACAAAAGAACTTAAGATTGATGGCTAAGAGAACTTTGAAGGCTTGTGTGGGAAAGAAAGCTTTGTATTATAAGAGAGCTTTACAATGCTTGGATGAGAGCTTGGAACTTCGATGATGCAAATGAGGGGGTGACACTCCCAATTTATAGCCCAAGGCCACCTCCTTTATGAGAAGGTTCCGGAAGTCAATTCTCCTAGATCATTCCGGAGCCTTCCTCTCTACAACTAAACCTAGGTTTCTCTACACTTCTAGATTATTCCGTAGGGTTCTAGCCAAGCCTACAAAATTCCACACGGTCCTAGATAATTCCGTCATTCTCTAGAGTAGTCCACAATGTTCCGGAAGTTTCCACACAAGTCTACATAATTCCACTTTATTTCGGAATATTCCTCCACCTTCCAGAATGTTCCTCCACCTTCCGGAATGTTCCGCCACCTTCCAGAATGTTCCTCCACCTTCCGGAATGTTCCGCCGTCTTCCGGAATATTCTGTCGTGTTCCGGAATCCTCTTGAGTATTCTGGATCCTTTGTGATCGTCCTGGATTTTCCCAAAGACTCCTTTTCTCATTCGTGCCATCTTGACAAGCCTTATATGCATTGGCCTTCTTTCATGTCATGACTCCTTATCCTTGTCAAAGGGTGCCTTGGTGGTGTATCTTGGCAAGTCGTCATGCCTTGCCAATTTAGGCGTCGTCACGGATGAGCGGTCCGTGACATATGCACACGATATTCGCTCTATGATCTATTTGTGTCAGACTTTAACACAATTTCCCCCCCAATATATATTTGATATGAATAATATATTCAATGAAAATAAATTATATCAAGACATAAAATACCCAATATATAAAGTTAAAGTTGTAAAAAGACTGATATATAAGAATTACAGGATAATATAAGGTCAAATCTAAACTAACATAAAATAGCAAGTAAGGTTATACAAATAAAACCTCAAAAACTAGACCTTCTTAATCGAGTAAATTAACAAGGATGAGAACAAACCATAGCAAAAGGAAGAGTAGCCCACAATTATCGACGTGGAATAGTTTCTACACGAGTCCAATTGAATGGATCACCATAGTCTAACTTAGTCATCGATGTCTTGAACCCGAAAAACCTAACAAGCCCAAAATTAAGCCTCTAGCATAGCGTGGATTTTGCTGATCAAACCCAACACATAATTTTAGTAAGACTCCATATAAAAACCAATTAAAACCAATTGACAATATAAAAAGTAGTTCACTTATCTTATATATCAAACCATGTATTTGTTTATTATTGACATGATATTGTTATCACAATGATATTATTATGGGTATGTTTGGGAGACTATATTATGGAGCATTATAGAACTTATCGAGTTTATGGAACATATTGAAAAACACAAGTCGTTTGTTAGGATGTTTGAATTGGAAGACTTAGGGTTTGTTTTATATCAGATGTATATTTTTTTAGACGGTTAAACTAGATAAAGATTATAAAAGATTAAATCTCCAATAACTTTAGATGAGAGACTATTTTAACTCTTATCAAAAGCATCCCTAAAATATAACTCCTTTAATATAAAATTAACACCTTACCAAATACACCCATAGCTTATGGAAGCCTATACAAACATTTTTTTTTAATTTCATAAGATACAGAATAATATATAACAAATATAATTTTCTAAAAGTAATAATAATAATAATAATAAATAATAAATAAATAAATATCATTAGTGTAAATATATCATCTAAAATAACTTCTTTTTTTTCTAACACCCATTAAAATTATAAAAATTATAATCAATCAATTTCATATTTCAACTATCCAATAATTTTCAATTTTACTTTTAACTGCCAATAAATTTAAGTTCTATCACATTCGAGGTTTCAAATGGACCTTATTTCTCATCGAATATACACATTTTTGTTTAGGTGCATACCATATTTGTCAACTACACACAATTTTATACACATGTCCTTATAACCTTTAGCTGAATTATATGTTCAGATTTCCAACTCGATCTTCATATCTTTAGGGTCAATATGAATAATAATTCGTACCGTTACAATAGTATTTGCTTCTGAATTGAATGTATTGTTCCGTCATTGAGTTTCATAAACTTTGGATTCCATACTCCCTTTTTTGGGAAAAAAGTTACACTTTTTTTGTAGGCCCATAACTATGATGTAGATCGATGGTATTATTGTACGTTATATATGTAACAATTTTATCACACAAAATAGCTTACATCTGATCTTAGTTTTAAGAGCATGCTTGAAACTATGGTTATTCATCGCTCGTATCGGATTTGGACTGAAAATCTATTGTTAGTTCGATTTGAATATTCAGTGTACATCTGTTCAAACGAGAGTGCTCGGTCTATATCCGGTGTAAAATTCCGGTCTGACCCGATTCAGATCCGTTCAAATAAACAAGAGAACCTAAAACAAGGTTTGTTAATCGGTTCAAGACCGCAAAATATATTGTTAGACCGGACGTGGACCAAATATTTCCGATCAAGTTGGGCAAACGTTTTCATACTTATTTAGGACCTTTTATATACAAAATTAGACCCTTCAAAAACTCAATAAAACAAACTTAGAACAAATCTGAATATGTCCGGTCCAAAATTCCGAACCGAAATTTGAACATCATATCCCTACTTAAAACTCATTCTAAGGCACAAGTAACATAGTAATACACACTTATTAAACTAGACATAAATACATAGATGTGACATAACGACTTATGATTATGAACGTATTTAAAATTGTTGTTGATTCATACCTACAAACTTATACATATAAATATAACATATATGTCAAGCTTAATTTAGCTCTCATCCAATCATATATTTGTTTCTTCTGATACAAATGTGTTTTCGTACTGAAAATATGTAACTTAAAAACTTGTCACTTTCATCTGTAATTACTTGTAGCTTAAATTCGACATATAATATAGCTATAGTTTATATTATACAATGCGAATATATTTCCATTTAAACATACATGTATTTGTAAAACATTGCTTAATATAGACATATAATATAGCTATATATAGTTTATATATGCATCGTATCTTTGTTGCACGTATACGAATAATTCAAATAATAATTTATATACATTTTAAACTTTTGATAACTTTATATTTTGATTGAATGATTAGTCTCTGTTCTTTTGTTTGTCATGATATCATGATATAATTATTTCTCTAATGTCAATATTATGACCTTTGTGTGCTCTGATCAGTAAATGCTACATACTAAATACTTTATAAATATTTTTTCTTTATAATAATTAAACATAGTATTATGCAATTCGTTGATATACGAAGCTTTAAAATCAAAATTTTTTTTTGAAAAAGTCGTTGTATTTTAAATAAAAAAATTGAATGCAATTTTTTTGGTCAAGTTGAATGAATTTTCAAACGGAAATTAACTAAGATCTAGTATATTATTTAATCTAGAGGTTGAAAATTTTTAAAAAAACAACATTGTTCTTCATCATCAAAAGATTTCTAGATGGGTTATTTTGACACTTCTATTCATTTCTCAATCTTATGACCCAACCAACAATGACACGAATAAAGATTGTTATATGTTCATACAATATAAATAATGTACCAGACATTGTTAGTTCAGTGCAACGTTACCTTTAATTAGTAAGTTGTAAGTTTTAGCAATATTTTGACTCAATAAAAATTTAATATTTGATAAAACAAGTTTTTTTTATATAACAAATGCATTTTGACTTTTTAGTAATTCGGTATATATAGTTTTTTAAGAAATTTCTTAATAATTCAAATGAATATAGAAATTAGTTTTTTAATAAAATATAATATACTCAATCATTTGTTTGTTGTGGAACATTCCAACTAGATTTTATTATAAACTCTTATTTAAACTTCTTAAAGGTTTTGTCTAAACCACTCTAACTTCATCAGATTCAATCAAATTTATGTTTACGTCATCTATTTAATTCATCCAAAACATCAAGAATATGACTTATAACTAGACGAACTTTAGGCATATTTTAAAGCTCGTATGAAATAAATAGGTTTAGTTTGTTTGTCTAAAATAACACTATATAAACGTTATATTAGTTGAAATACTCGGATAGAAAAACTCAGCTAAAGATATGAATACTTTTTTTAAACTTTGTTCGTTTATAAACAAGTCGAGGTTGAGCATTAAAGTTTGTTCTACTCATCGTACAACCCTAATAAAACGAAATCAATCAGATTATAAGACATGGATGTGCAATGATGTATATCCCTAAAATTTAGTTGGTTGTTTTAAAGTTTAAAGCTTTATTTAGGTATACAGCTCTTTGCTTTGGAAAAAGGTAAAACATGTACACTTTTAAGAAGGTAAACTTGGACCCTCTCTAGATGATACATCAAATCTTGCTATTTCTTGGCATTGTCACTTTACACCTTAAGATTAGCATATATCATTTGATATACATATATCATAACAACCGCTAGTAGTCAATATAGGGTTTAGGTATGATCGGTCAATATCTTTAGTAGAAATTCACCGTGGAATAAAGTGTCTTCGTCTTTGATGACACTTCATAGATGTTCTTTCGTAACCATATGGTCACGAAACGAATCTTGTGATCGGGTCTATTGATTGGTTTGTTCAAACATGTGAATCTATTATTGATAGTGTTTCATTGTTATGAAACACTATCAAAAAACCCTAAAACGTTATGTTCTAGTGTTGATTTTTTGTGTGTTATTGTGGACTGGAGAGTACCGCTTGTTTTGGGCCCAATAAGAGAATTAGGCCCAGCCCAAATGAAAAGCCCAACTTCAGCCCATACAATAACTTGGTACAAATTGGGTATCGCTGGATAGACGATAGTGGATACAAGATTAGATATCCCGTAAGCCCATTTATCGATTTGCTGTACCACATAACTTATAAGTTCAATCGACAACGTTCCTATATCGTCAATGCATAAGTCCATAAGGAGTTGGGTCAGCCGTGGTGATTACACAATATATTTCTAGACTTGATAATTTATGGTCTCTGGCTAGATTCATGACGGGTTATCTACTAATTTTTGTCGGTTTGTTCGGCTGAGCGGCCTGAGCCTTGTTGCTGGAGTTGTACTCCTGTCCATACCCATCTCACAACCCGTATTCGGACGTATAACCCACTTTTTAAAAAACTTATATTATTTTTTATTATATGTAACCATTAGAAAGCTAGAAGATATTTATTATATGTTATGCAATAGTATATTTAATGTACTGTAATTTTGTATTTTTTTTATAATTATACATAATATTGTACGTTATTTATTATAATTAACTATATTTTTTTAATGATAATCCAGACTGGGCTTTTGTAGTAGACTGGATTTGGCCCAATTGGGTATGTGGGATGGGCTTTTATGTCCGGCAAGCTTTCTCCTTGTCTGAACACATTCATTTTTCCGGACGGACTGGGTTGGACTGTCCAGTTCTGAGTTGATCAGCTCTAAATATTTCCTGATCCTAAGTTTTTTCTTTTGAATACGTTATATGTATATCGTGATCATGGCCATTAAAACCCTAAGGCTTTTACATAGTCTAGTACTTGTATCTTGATCAATAACCTTAGCCTGTATTGTAGCATATATTCAACTACTGATTTATCTTTTTTTTTTTGTGAATAGTACTTATGTGTTTTAGAGATCCTTTATTACAAATCCTGACCGTTATGCGAGATTCTTGCTTCACAGTCTTAGAAGTGAGATTGTTGCAAAAGCTATCCCGTATATCGTCAATACACAAGTCACAGAAGCATAGGATCACGTTATGAACTTTATGATTGTGCACATTCCAATCACAACTACACATACCTAGTTTTGAGTAAGGTGCAAAAAGATTAAACGACAACACACAACGCAAGTCATAACGTGCAAAAAGGCAAGTGGAGAAACACACTTTTTTTCATTCAATGTTCAAACCAAAAGGCTAAAACAAAGAGAAAGCTAGAAACTGTTACAAGTCTGCGAGATACTATAGGCTACAGGTCCCTCCAACACTTAAGCTTACACACTGCACAAGAAACCCATAAGCAAAGCTATGGCCAATTCCATGTTAATACTCGCCTAAACTACTACTTGGAAAATTCCAGTTGCACCGTGCTACTGACGGAGCGAATACGGGTGGGTCTCGGCTCAGCTCACTGGTTAAAATTCCAGCACGAACAAGCTGAGCCATTACTCGGCCTTGAGGTTTTGAGACGACATGTAGTAGGTACTGCTGTTTTTCTGGTCACTGTTGCTTATTTCCTCTTTGATCTGCAGGATACCAAAACAAGTTTAGAAATCAGATTTCCAACAAATTTGTTCAGGGTCAATGGCTAGTTGATTTCACAAGATTAGGAGGATTACCTTGGCGAGGAGCTTCTTCTGATAACGGAATCCCTAGATATCATAACAAACACGCTTTGTTAATAATCATGTGAATATCAGCATGTTAACCAGCAAATGATATGCAAGACAATGATGACTAACCTTGTCAGTTCCGTAAATGTAATCACAATATGTGAACACTGAAGCAAAGTTGCTTTGGCTTAGTCCACCAACATAATGATGATAATCATGATGCTCAGCACCACCATAGAATGGTATATACTTCGTCGGGGTCCAGGGGAAATCGTACCTATAACACAACAGTTCCTTAAATCAAGTGCACTTGCACAGTAATCAGAGACTTTTTAAATATGTTGTGGAACAAGAATGCTGCAACCTGCAGACATGTGAAAATGGTGTACACAAGCATTTGAATGAGCAAACCACATGCACTCAACACATGGAGGTAAGCAATTCAATATGCTGAAGATCATTAGAACAAACTTCATAAAGCTCAAACAAGCAGCCCAGATGAACAGGATATTCCAGTATTAGCCACGATGATTTTTTTAATAAATTGATTCATTTGTAATAACAAAATCAATGAAGGCAGTTAATAGCATTATCCTCAAATTTAATTGCCATATACTTCCCCCAATCAACTTGGAAAACCAGATGAGCAGATTAAGTTCTCAAACTTATGAGAGGTGGGTTATCCATCTCATCATCTCTTTGCATTCCCAATCAATGTTAAGCTAGAATTAGAAGTAAAGACAGTTTTTACTGCTCATAAAGTTTACTAACACCTCCAACATCAGAATTAGTAGACTTCATCCATAGATTATATCTGAATGAAATCTGACTGTGCACACTAAGGTGTATTTGGCAGGTCTTTATATGGTCTTTATAATGAATGCTCATATAAACACACCCTAAAGTCACATTCATAGATACAGGAGATGGTCCTTGAAGCAGCATGCGAGATCAGATCAACATATATTGAACGACTGAACATGCAGGTTTCTCGTGGGATGAAGAAAACTGGACATGAAGTGATTAAAAGGCAAATATTGAATGATTGAGTATGCACTATGCATGATAAAATTATGCAGTCAAAAGAGGCATCCAGCAAGCTTGTCTGTTTTACAGGGTTTCAAAAGTATGCTAAAAACAAGTCCTTGGGGTTGAAAAAAGTTACAAGAATCAAGTTCAAAGAGATGAGCCAAAGTACATCTGAATTTAAAGGGATAAACATGATATCACTAAACTCCTGAGATCATTACAGTGGAAAAATGAGAAGTAAACTTTTAATTTGCATTACTAATTCTTAACCAATCTCATCAGAAAATAGGCTTCCAGCAGGAACTTCCTCTGGATTTTACTAGGATAAAATAGGCTAATTAATTTGAATTCATATACTTCAATTCTCATACCCTTGTTCATGCATTGCATGATAAATTGCCCACCATGTTCGATATAAAGTTGAGATTTTGACCAAAAGCCCAAAGGCAATAGGCAGGATCACTGAGCAAGTTCACCAAAGTGTCATAACTCACAATACATGACACTAGGGACAACACGCTATAGAATCAATCATTAAGAGAAAGAAAAAGTTGAAGTAATAGTGAAATATAACCGTACAATTACCGCCGAAACATGCTAGTAATTCAACTCATCAAAAAAAGGTGAATGAACAGCAGAAGAGAAAATAAATCATTCTTTTGGTCATAATATTCATTATGGATAAAAAGCAAGCCACAGTCACTAGTAAGATCTAATAAATCACACAAAGAGACTTTTCGGATGCTAACAGGATTCAGGAAAAAGGAGCCTTAAAGCAAATCAACTGTTGAGAAATTAGCATCATTAGCATGTCAAGATCAAAGATATCATTGACCAAAATGCAAAAAGGGGAAGTATTAGCATGCGTACCCACTGTGAGTTTCAATCGCCTCAATCTGCCTCAAAGCAATCCATAACCAGAAAGTAATCATGTGACCAGGAACCATAGCTGGTCCAAGGAAAGAAGGAATCCCAAGGATCAATATCTCCGCCCAATGAGCATACGGAGCCGCAAATGCAATGGGAGCACTGTACTCATGATGAACTTTGTGGATATTCTCATATCCCCACTTACAATGCAACCACCTGTGAATCCAGTAATTGGTGTAGTCTTCCACCAAGAAGTAGACAGCCAATTGAGCCAAAATCTCCCACATAGACGGCAATGGCAGTCCAGTTCTTATCCCGATTAACTGGTAGGCACCAATCAAACAAGAAAAACTCTCCAATCATCACAAATTTAGACGAATCCAAATCTCAGTACCAGAGATCAAAAACATATCAGCCAAATTCCAAATCGCATTTTCAAATCCACAAATCAATTAATCCAACACTAAAATTTCCCAAACAACGGCTAATCTCTTTATTAGAAAAAAACAAACAAACAATACCTTTACGGAAGGGTAGGAGACGAGCTGGAGAGGACCAACAATGAAGAAAAACATCTTCATAACTGTCTTGTAGCAGGCAAGCATCTCAGAAGGGGAAAGCTTGACCTTAGGCTGGATTTTGAAGCGATCGAACTTGGAAGAGCGGAGGAGCTCAATGAAGACAACGGGGAGAGGAGCGAGAGAGAAAACGACGAAGAGAAACAGAATGTTATGGCAGAAAAGGAAGTAATCGGACTTATCGGCGGAGTAATTGAGCCAGATAGTCTCGGCGAAGGTCAGACTCCGGTGAAGCGCCGCCTCTGCTTCGCCGATCGTCTTGTAAGGCAGCATTTTCCGGCAACGGCGGCGGAGGTGGACGAAACGAGAGAAGGATATTTTGGGGTTTTTTGGGCCCTGATGCGCTGGAAAGGAAATAGGGAGTGTCTCGGTTCGTTGAAAGATTATGCGGGAAATTCAGGCTTCAGAGAGTTCCTTTTAAATAGCCAAATTATTATTAGATTTTTAAATAGCAAAAAAAAATTGTAATAGCTCGTCCTAAAACTAATTGATTATACCGTTATCGTCCGATTCGGCTAATGTTTGATGACATATCTTAAGGTCTGTTAGTCTAATCGAACGTAGTAATTTTTTCAAGGGTCGATAAACCCTGAAATTAAGGATAAAACTTACATTAAAACAAAAAGTTACAGATTTTACTTTAATAGAAAAATACTGAGAATATTATTAATCTATAATCATTTTTATTTAAAATTTATCATATATGAGGATTAAAGACAATATTTTAAGTGAAAAGAGAAAAAACATTCCAACACTACTCTAGTTTTATTTTCAAGTAACCAAAACATTTTTAAAATCCCATTATTTTATATTCTACTAATCAAATTTGTTTTACTTGTGAAGTAGGCACACACGTGGGGCCAGCCATCTCATGCTTATTAATTTTTTATTTTTTATTTTTATTATTATTTATTTATTTATTTTCCTATTTCCGTTGGAGACAAATTCACGTTCTGTAGTGGTGGTGACGAACTGGCAATATTGGAAAAGATGCTTAAATAAATAGCCTTAATTTTGTGGTCCTATTTGATGAAATAATAAAAAGAAGAGAGAAGTGTATTATTGTATATGTTTATTAATATATTCTGCTTTAACAATAATGAGTAAAATAGGCAAATAAATATGTATATTAGTTAGAGGTGAACAATTTCGGATATTCGTCCGAAAGCTTGGATATCCGATCCGATATTTTATAAAAGTGTGATCCAAATTCGATCCGAAAGCATTTGGATATCCAACCTTTTATCCGGATCAAATATATAATCCGAATATTCGAGTTTTATTACTAGACTAGTCGGATATATATGATCCGATTCTCCCAATACCTCAATCCGTATCCGATCCGACAATTAGAAAATATTTCCGGATTGAATCGGAATCATATCACCAACTATCAAATAGTTTCGGATTCGGATTAGGCGGATTAAATACTTTTAGTGACCCCAAATATTAGTAGTGGCTCTAGTTGTATAAAATATAATTAGTTTTCATGTTAAAGTTTTGGCCACAATGGAGGTTGTCCAAAATTCAAATCATCCTCTCACAAATGACAAATGTGACGCATATAAAACAAAAGGTAAATACTTATTTTATACTAAACCAAACTATATGATCAAACAGAGAGATCGCATGCTATGTATAACTAGTGAAATTATAGTATTTTATACGGTTAATTTAATATAAATATTTTATTTTAATGGCAGTGAAAGTAAAATAGAATTTATAAAAGAAATTGTTTCCAATCCTAATAAAAGAAAATATTATACCAAAGCAAATTCATCATAATGTCCAGTATATCCATAATTCTCATACATGCTCCTCAGTGATATGCATACACACGAAAAACTGATGGTCGATCTTTAGGCCTTGAAGCGACACAAGAAGACGCTACATTCTTAACTTTATTCCAGCCATGTATCATGCTAACATATATATATTCCTCTTATAAACAGTGGATGGTTTTAACATGAAAATATGTATGATATAATATAACTCTACGAACTTAATATTGTAATAGTTTGAGTAATTATTATCGTACCTTATAAATCATATCGTTAGAATCTATGGTTTCATGATTTCACATGAAAGAGAAAACATAATTTATTTATTTATTTATTTTAGTAAAGGAAAGCGGTTCGAAACACTAGACGACACGCCGTCTAGTGGATCGAAAGGCCGAAAAAATCGGCAGACGGACTAACCGTCATGGAGAACCACGATAAAAAAAAAAAAAGAAATATACCAAATACAACATAAAAACCCAAAAGTAAATGAGATCTTCAGGGGAAAATAGGATGATGATGCAGTCAGCAGGAAGCGGCAAGCATAAAGTCAGTCTACGAAAGAAGTACACAGGAACGAAACCTGGGAAACAACTGTGGACACCTCAAATTTGGACTCGAATCAGAGCTGTCAGGAGTCGATCACAAATCCACGCCCCCTCCTCGACAAACCACTTGAAACGCCACCAAAACACCAACGTTAAACTAAGAAGACAACATTGCAGAACACGAGTGTCATGCCATATAAAAAGTGTACTACTTTGAGAGGTGGTAGTGAATAAAGGAGGTCGAGAAGAAAGAAGTGCGGGTTTCGCAAAAATCATTATTATTTTGTCAAAAGGTTAAGAGAACGCAGTTTGTTAAGTTGGCAACAAATTTTTTTTTTTTCTTTTTCTTTTTTCCCTTATTTTAAAAGGGTCTTCATTTTTTTTAAATCTCATTTTTAAAAAATATTGAAGTATGCTAATCAGCCAGCCAGGACGTGAAATTCCTTGGCGTGCAAGGAGAAAGGGCAAAGAGAACCGCCCACCTACATGCTTTTGTATTTTTTTTATTATTTTTTAATTAAGATATTTTATTTTGTTTTTTCATTAAAAATGAATGTCTTCAACAATGGAGATTTTGGGAGGTTGAAAAAGCAAACAACACTCAGATGAAAAATGATTGTCTTTGAGAAAATGGATCTTGGAAGGTTGAGAACCAACACTACAACAATGGAGATTTTAAAGGGTTTTTCTAAAAAAATTAAGATTTAATCTCAGAGAAGAATTTGGAAAGGTCTCCAGTATAGCAGAGGTATCTCAAGAGTCGATGGTGATTGGAAAAACTTTAGATCTTGCAAATAGAAGGTTCATTTTCAGTAAGAAGTAGGTGAATAGGGAAGTTGGAGAAAAAATCAAGTTCTGAAATATTGACGAAATAGTTGGTGTACCAAGTTTCCATATCTTGATTTTGAGGCAATTGTAGCTTCTGCAAGAAAACAAGGAAGCCAACAAGGAGATATGGAGGCGATTAGCGGTCTGAGCATATGGCAGTGGCCAGATCTGGAGAAGATGGGAGCTTGGGGTTAAGTGGTGGTGGACAGATGGTGTCGGAGGGCCGTTAGGCCGGTAGGGGTGGCCGGTAGGACGAGATAGATGGCTTGTAGGCCGGGAGAAGTGACCGGAAGGCCGGGAGCGGTGGCCGGAAGCGGTGGCCGGAAGGCCGAGAGCTGTGGCCAATGGTGTGTTGGTAATGGTTGAGTTCATCTCCCACTCTCTTCTGCAAAGAGAGAGAAGAGAGCTGAGAAAACATAATGTATTGATAGAGAAAGAGAGTTGATTGTAAGAAACTGAATTATGTATCTTTTTATGTGTCAACGAGTTTTATACACTTCAGATAGTATTATGTTACAACAGACTTGACTTGTCCACGTGGCTATGCCAACGTGTTAATACTATATTCATAACCCCCCCCCCCCCCCCCCCCCCCCCCCCCCCCCCCGCGGCCGCCGCAAGCTGGAGGATGCTCGAATCATGCCCAGCTTGGACAATAGACTGTCTTGTTGAGACGAAGGTATGATCTTGGTGAAGACATCAGCTAGTTGGGATGTGGTTGGAACATAATGAAGCTGAAGAAGGCCCTCCATAACTTTGTCCCTAGTGAAATGACAGTCTATCTCGATGTGTTTTGTACGCTAATGAAACACCGGATTATGAGCAATCTGGATTGCAGAATTATTGTCACAAAACAAGCTTACAAGTTGCAGTGATTGTATTCCCAGATCCTGAAGTAGACGTACAAGCCAAGCAACTTCAGTTGTTGCACATGCCATGACACGATATTCTACCTCTGCAGAACTTCGAGAGACTGTTGTTTGCTTCTTAGATTTCCAACTTATTGGAGATTTACCAAGAAGAAGTACAAAACCACCTACAAATCATTGTGTAGAAGGGCAAGAAGCCCAATCTGAATCTGAATAGGCAAGAAGAGAAGGAGTATCACATCCATTTAAAAGAATGTCATGACCAACTGTCCCTTTAACATATCTTAGTGTATGATGAAGAGCTGTAAGATGAGAAGTATATGGATTCTGCATAAACTGACTTAGACTTTGTACTACAAAACTCAAATCTGGTCTAGTGTGTGTGAGAAAATTCAGTTTGCCTACTAAACATCGACACTCAGAAGCATTTTCCAGAGGTGTGCCATCATTTGGCAACAACTTGAGGTTTAAAGGAAGGGGGGTACAAGCAATTTTTTCATCTTGAAGTTAAACACCATTCAACAACTCTATTGTAAACTTTCTTTGTGATAGAACACCACCATCAGGGACATAGCTAACTTCCAAGCCTAGGAAGTAATGTAGAACACCAAGATCTTTAACACTGAAAGTCTTGTCAAGAAACTCCTTTAAATGAGCAATTTTTTCAGTATCTGAACATGTCACCAACAGATCATCTACATAGATGGCAATAAGCGTCACTAGATCTGCTCTATGTTTAATGAACAAGGAATAATCATTTTTTGATTGAATAAATCCTTGTGCAGTAAGAGAATTGGTCAATCGATTAAACCATTGTCTTGATGCCTGTTTGAGCCCATATAGTGAATTTTGAAGCTTGCAAACAAGAGATAAGGGATTAGGAATACCATGAGGCATCTTCATGTACACATCCTCAAATAAATCCCCATGTAAAAAAGCATTATTCACGTTTAGTTGATGAAGAGTCCAGTGCTTTGAAGCTGCAATTGCTATAATACTTCTTATTGTGGTCATCTTAACAACTGGAGAAAAAGTTTCATGAAATACCCGGTTGTTGATTAAAACCTTTTGCAACTAATCTGGCCTTGTATCTTTCCAAGCTACCATCAGCTCTCAATTTGACTTTAAAAACCCACTTGCAACCAATAGGTTTCTTTGAAAGTGGTAATGGCATTATATCCCATGTGTGATTGTCTTGCAAGGCTTTGTATTCCAATTGCATAGCATGGACCCAATTGGGGTCTTTCGATGCTTCACTGTAAGAGGTTGGTTCAAAATATGAAGAAAGGGAGGATACAAAAGCATGATGAGAGGTAGGTAAAGAAGAGTGATGAAACATACCTGGTGTTAGTAGATTGCAAGAGCTATAAGAGCAGACAAAATCTCGAAGGTAAGATGGTGTTTGATATGGCCTGGTAGAGCGACGAGTGGGAATTGATGAAGGTATTGTTAAGGAATCAGAGAGAGAAACATTCTCTGAAGGTGATATGTGTGGTGATGACTAAGGCAAAAAAGAATTATGAGATACAGAAGGTGTCAGAGAAGTGTAATCAGAAGGTATATCATTTATTCGTGATGAGTTGGGAAGGAAAATAGACGTGTCAAAAGAAGGGTAATCAGAAGGTATAGGAAGTGTGGAATGAGAGGAAAGTAAGTTTCATGAAATACCACATCTCTAATGTATATTATTTCTCTAGATTGTAAAGTGAGAACTTTAAAAAAATTTCTTGCCAAAGGGATAACCTAAAAAGGCAAAAGGTATTGCTCTTGGTGTGAACTTGTCACGATTGACTGGGAGAGTATTAGCAAAACAGAGACATCCAAAGACTTTTAAAGATGTATAATCAGGTGTCTTGTGAAAGAGTAATTCATAGGGTGTTTTGTTTTGGAGAACAGGTAGGGGTGATCTATTGATGATATGCGTGGTAGTAAGAATGCAATCACCCCAGTAAGCAAGATGGATTTTTGACTGATGAAACAAAGCTCGAGTAATCTCTAGTATGTGTTCATGTTTACGTTCAACAACCCCATTTTGTTGGGGAGTATAAGGGCAAGAAGTTTGATGGATAATACCTTCAAGGCTAAAGAAGGATAAGGTTGGAGTGCTTGTAAATTCTCTAACATTATCAGTTCTGATGGTCTTTATTTTTGTGTGAAATTGTGTTTGAATGAGAGAAACAAAGAATTGGATAATGGAAAGGGAGTTGCTCTTGTTAGACATGAGGTATGTCCATGTACATTTGGTGCAGTCGTCTACAATAGTAAGAAAATATGCAAAGCCATTGTAGGTTTGATGTTTGTAAGGTCCCCAGGTATCTATGTGTATAAGGTCAAAAGGATTGTCAGTTTTTGAGAGTGAGAGTGGAAAAGATTGTCTGTGTTGACGAGCTTGAGGGCATATTTGACAAAGGGAGTGATTCTTGGTATTGAAACTAATGGAGTCAATTTTGGACAATTGCTCAAATAGTATATGACCTAATCTACAATGCCAAATTTCAAGGCTTATTGATGTGTTCACAAAGTGTTGATCAACAGGTTTATTACAAGGAAAAGACATAGGTAGGGTAGAAGAGGATTGTTAGATTTTGTCAACAATGTATAGACCATTGCAAGCTCTACCAATCACTAGTTTATGCTTCATCGAAGGGGCTTGGATTAAGCAAAGAGAGGAGGAAAGGTAACATCAGTCATTAGTTATGTCGAAAGTTTATAAATTGATAAAAGATTGAATTGAAAGTCTGGTACATGTAATACTTGGTGCAAAGATAAATCTGGGCTGAGTATTACAGTTTAATTTGAGACACTGCAGCATTCATGCCATTAGGCATAGTGATGTTTATATGGCTAGAAACAGGTGTATATGAAGAAAATAGATCAAGATGAAGAGTAATATGATTTGTAGCACCACTATCAATGATCCAGTGGTTTTTAAGTGTCGAGGAAAAAAGGCATAAAGGCTTACCAGCCAAGAAAGCATTGTGTGCTTCTTTCTGACTATCTTGTGAAGCAGAAGGTTGCAAAAGTGATAATAGTTGGTTCATATGGTCTTGGGAAAGGCTAGTTGCAACAAGCTTGTGACCAGGTGGATAGCCATGTACTTTCCAACACTTTGCAAGAACATGGCCAGGGACTTTGCAATGATCACAATACGAAATGTCAGATCCAGAATTGGTTGGATAACCATTCAACACTAGTACAAAAATAGGCTCTCTCAGAGATTTTTTAATGAAGGGGAAGGGGGTTTTTTGACCCCCTTTATACGTCTCCCTGAGAAATATTTCTCAGGGGTTATTGTTAACCCCTGAGAAATATAAGGCACTGTCAGGGGTTTTTTAAAAAACCCCACGAGAAATATCTCTCAAGGGTTTTTTGAAAAACCCTGAGAGATAATTCTAAGATGTTTTTTAAAAACCCTTGAGACATTTCTCTCAGGTTTTTTAAAAACACCTGAAAATTATCTAATAATGATTTTTTTTAAATATCTAGAATTACTTCGACTATGAGAGTACGTACAAGGCAATAGCATCTTCACTTATGGTTGCTTCGGATTTGAGACCTCGTTGTGCCTCTTCTTGGAGCAACATTTTACATATTTCACAAAGATCTGGTGAATTGCTCATCATAAGCACATTAGATCGTACAATGTGGAAAGAATCATTAAGTCTTGCCAGGAATTGGATAACATGTTGATCCTTCAACAAAGCAAGACCACAAGAACAGACATGTTCTTCAACAACTATCAAATATTCATCCCGGAGCTTCTTCAATCGAGTGAAATAGGCAGTAATCGATGAGTTTCCTTGAGAAACTGAGCTTAAATCTTTTTGAATTTGGTATAAATTTGTACGATTGGATTTGCCGAACCGAATCCCTAATTCTTTCCAGATCTGAGATGTAGTTTTGTAGTATAGAATGGACTCTACAATGTCCTTTTCTGCGGAATGAACTAACCAAGAAATTAGCATATTGTTGCATTGATTCCATTTCGAAATGAGTTTGGGATCTATGAGAGGCTTTATGCACTCGCCATAAACAAACTGGAGTTTGTTCTTGGCCATAAGTGACACCTCGACCGAGCGTTTCCATCGGTTATAGTTGTGGTCGTTGAGCAATGTTGTTGATAACTTCAATGTTGGAGAATCTGAATGGTGTATGTAGAGCTGACCAAGGAGATCAGTTTATGATTGGGAAGAATCATCCATTGGAGTTTCTCCATTGTTGGAGTTAGAAGGATCGTTATTCACCTCTGATACCATGTTAAAATCTATGATTTCATGTGAAAGAGAAAACAGAATATATTGATAGAGAGAGAACTGATTGTAAGAAACTGAATTATGTATCTTTTTATGTGATTTCATATAGTATTCTATTACAACAGACTTGCCCACATGACTATGCCAACGTATTAATACTATATTCATCACATATCATGTTTTGAAAAACCTCTTTCTAAACAATTTGTTGAATCGATGGCTTACATATTAAGCGATTCATACCTTCAAATCAACATACATGCACTTGCTTCCAACAAATATTTACATAAAAATTTAGCAAGTAAGATGTTAAACAGTAAAATATTATTATTATATATATATCATTTAAATGAAACTTTGTGGTTTGTGCATTTTAAGTAATTATTACTTGCATGCATGCATGCTTTTGATAATAGTAAGAAACCACTGTTTGTGTATTTTATAATTTTAAATTAATTTTTTCATCACAATGTTATATTGTTATATGGCGTCACGTACTCTTCATACATGGAGGGTTTCCGAGTACAGGGTTAGGTTTGAACTCGTTCGTTTTCTAGTTTTTAAAAGAGTCGGAAAAGAATACATTTAAAATTTGATTAGAATTTATTAGTTTTTAAAAGAGTCGAAAAAGAATACATTTAAAATTTAATTAGAATTTATGTTCAATTTAAATACGCCTCTCAACTCATTTGTAAACGAATCGAACTTAAATATTGTAAAATTTTTAGTTCACGTAACAACCCTAATTAAAATATTTTTAAGGCCCAACAAGTAGACGGCTCCTTAGTGACAATGATTTCACCCTTCTTTTTTATTTGTCATAATGTGACATAACACTTCACTTATTATTAGGTCAGTTGTAAGGTTAATAACCCAAATTTAAATCACCAAAATTTACACGCTTGTAGGCCAAGTTTTTCTTCTTTTGTTTGAATGTGACACCGTTTTTAATTTATGCTCGTCTTTTTTCATTACCCGTGACATAATACAAGCACGCTAGTTAAACGAATCTAACAACGTAATTGGTTTCCATCCAAAAAAGGGTAATTGAGTTGTTTATCAGGTCAAATTCGTTTCGAATCGACTCGAAACTTCAAATATATTGGATCAAATTTAACCTTCATATTTAGAGTTAGGGGCAGTATATACGTTCGGATCGGATTCAATCATAATTCTAATAGAGGCTAGCTATATTGTTTACTCTGAAAATAATTTAAGGGAGTGTATTCAATTAAGATTTTACATAAATTTTTTTGGAGTTTAAAAGTCTATGGGTATTTAATATAGATTTT
This sequence comes from Fagopyrum tataricum, assembly GCA_002319775.1. Classification (NCBI taxonomy): domain Eukaryota; kingdom Viridiplantae; phylum Streptophyta; class Magnoliopsida; order Caryophyllales; family Polygonaceae; genus Fagopyrum; species Fagopyrum tataricum. The sequence goes on along the minus strand of CM008281.1, from coordinate 34,921,549 downwards.
TAAAAATCCATATAATTCTTTTGATATTCAATTAGAATTTTAAATTTTTCATAAAATTTCGGTGGTATTTAAAAGTTTCTTGATTTAAAAAGAATCTATTATTTCATTGATTTTGTAGGACTTTTTATTACTTATAAACTCTATAGAAGTCTTCTCCCAACACATAAGATTTCCACGCCAAACTACAACACCGAAGAACCCTAACGGCCAAATCAACGTTTTTGAGCATTTTCGAGTGCTTGGACTCGGTGCATCGTCGGATGTTAGTTCTTTCTTGTGTTTTCTGTCATGTTGATTGTATGGACTTCGAATGCTTGGGTACGTCTTATTGATCTGTCATAAGAAACGTGTGAGCGTTCCTCTCAGTTTTCTCTTTTCATTTTGCGACTTCTGCGGTTTCGGAAAAGCATTGTATTGTATGTACTCTTTTTTTTTTTTTTTTTTTGTTTATGTAGTCTCGGTATATATATATATATATATAATTAGATGATTAAATGCTTTAATATATTATATATATATAATACTTGGGTTAGTTTTTTTTTTTTTTTTTTTGTTTATGTTGATTGTGAATTTTAATAGATTGATAATTGTATGTTATTTTTTTAGATGATTTCTTTTTGATCATGGATAAATTGTTAGTATATCAACTAATTAAACATTTGCTATATAAATTAGTCATACTACATAGATGATTTCTTTTGGCCATGTATTAATATGATAGAATTTGACAAAATATGTATTAACTCTACGTAGAATTAAAATATCTCACAAAATCAGCAAATTCTATGAATTATTAAAATTCAGTCAAAATCTTTAAAAATCTGGATTGAATACACCCCCTAAATATCGACATTGAAATATAAATATATATCTGAAAATACTAAACTAAAATTCAAAGTATGTTCCTTCCATATAAAGCATATAAATGTCCGTAACTAGATATGGACAAACTCGAACCGACCTATCCGGATTTCCTTTTTTTAGGAGTAAGTCCTAGTTTTGGGTCTAAAGTCATGTCCATATTGGATCTAACTCCGATTTTTGTTTTTAATGAAAAACAATGTCGGTTGAGACTAGTTATTTGTACCTTGTTCGGACTCTCCGTCCGAACGGACATAGAGTCCCTACTCATATAATTGTTCGTATCTATCCATAAATCAAATGACAATGAAGCAATAAAAATAAATATAGAAAGAAAATTAAGAATTTAGTATGATCGCACATTGTTATATAAGACGTGCTATTCGGGCTCAGTTAGACTCGAACTCATTTATTTTCTAAACGAATCGAGTATGAACATATTTAAAGCTCGTAAAAAATTTAGGTTTGAACGAGTCGAATTTGAACATGTCAATACTCAGCTCGTTCGACTAAAGCTCGACTCGTTCATCTAAATAACACTATAGAGGCGTTATACTAGCTGAGCTACCCACACTAAAAAATGTTCGGCTCGAGAAAACTGAAGTCAAATTCGTTCAGTTCTAAACGAATTAAATATGTACAAATTTTGAATCTTATTTTAAATTTAAGTTAAGCTAAAACACAACTCATTTAGAGGAACATCTTTAATCCAAAAGCCCAAATTTCTTGAACCTATGATCAACCCTAACCCCTATAATCGATCTAGCTTCAATCGAACGGTCTAAACACTGTACTTCCACGATTAACCGAGTAAACCCGGATAATTCGTGTTTATGCTTCTTTTTATCAATGTTGCCAAAGCCCAGAAATAAACGGACCTGGGCCTAAGCTTAATCGTCACATTTTTTTGGGCCTGTCAAAACTCTTACAACAGATGGGCTTAAGCCCAATCATATACGGCCCACCCACGGCTATGGTTTCCCAAACGGCGTCGTATATTTCTCTTATATTCGCAAAACAGTTGTAAGGACCGGTAGGCACCAGGTAGGCAGATCATACTCTTCACACATGCATACAAATTTTAATTGTGTCATGCATATAACCTTTGGGGGCGCGAAAGATCGGATTTGTTTACATTCATTAAAAAATTGGATATTCAAATAAGACAAAGATGAAAGAGCTTTCGAGAATTTATTTAACATCCCAATTTTATTTTAAATCTATTTATATCATACAATTAAAACCAATTATTCATCGTTTAGGATTTCAAATTTTAAACCCTATTTTTACTGTCATTATCACTTTTGTTTAGGGTATAATTTTATTATAAAAAATGATTTGAAACAAGACAAAAACATGTTTAGAATCACACGATACCCCTAATGTCGGAGGGCATTAAGGTTTTTGAGGAGTAAATCAAGGAAATTAATTAAATTTTAATTTTTTAAAAAATCTATTATGTATAGCATATATCAATGCCGAAATGCCCTCGAAAATTTAAATAAACTTAAGTGACTAAATTAGAGAAATCAATTTAAAATTAAACTTCTTATACTTTAACCTTGAAATATAGATATAGAAACATAAGATAAAATCAAATGAAAAAGGAAATTATGTAAAATCACTCGACTTGAATAAGTCATTGTGAAAGTTGTCTTTGTCTTCTATTGAATTCAACCGATGTTGATATCTTTTTACAATATACTAATAACAACAACGGATAAACTAATATTGAATCTGTACTCATAAACACCCATTAGTAAAACTAAAGATATAATTCATTTATGTAGTTATAAAACAAACTAAAGACAAATTTGCTAGTTCGAAACCTTCTGTAGTTCAACCCCGACCTTCAACCTTCTCCCTTTTTTAAAAAAAATATTTTTTTATCAAAAGGTAAGAAATTCGACTACACCAAACATGTTTTGTGTATCAATAGGCAGAAAACCGACAAACAGATATATCGTCGTGAAAATAGTGAAAAATAAAAATGTAAAAATAAAACAAATGAATGAAAAGGTAAAAAAAATCCAAACAAAGTCGAAACAAACAAACAACTGAGAAGGTAGAAAACACTTGAGACTAACAAAACATGTAGAAGAGACAAGATAGATGAACTAGCGCGGTGTCTCGCCACCGGAAAGCAGGATAATATAAACCATTTTTCAAGGGGATGTCATACCTCATGCGATAATGTGGATCTCACAATGTTCTCCCATCTAGATGGGGATTTTTCGGAAAACTCAAACACAACCATGATTAACACGATCAACAAGGGCACGCAACTCTGAGATCTTCCAGAATATTCGTGTAGACCACCCTCGGAAAACAACTTCAAAAGGAGAATTATCCCAACTAAGCAAGGTTATAGACTTCATTTCTCAATTTTTCAAAACCGAGCTAGAAATAAGACTTTTTTTTCTCTATTTTTCTTTGTTCGTTCATATATTCGAGTTATGACTAATAACCCATAAAATTGCCATAAAAGTTGGTGTTTTTTCTACTTTTGCTAGGTATTTGCTTTGTTCGAACATCTGCTTGTCTTTTTTTATTTGGGTATTCATTGCGATGTCAAATGTAAAGCACGAAGTTCCATAGTTTACAAAGCACTAGCTAGAGCTTTTTTATTGGGGTGTTCATAGCGGTGTTCAAACATAGACCATGAAGCTACATAGTTCACTAAGTCCATGCGAAAGTTTGAGAATGCCAAACCGGACGAAAAGGTTTCACATAGTGGACAATATTCTCACAATAACATACATTTTTAAAGAGCTTAATTTCGAATGGAATGGAGCCCTTTTTTTTATAAAGAAAATTCTCAAGAAGAGGTTGTTCTGACTATCTCGAGGAATCGAGATAGATGTTTGGATTGTGGTCAAAGACCAATGTTTAAGTTGAATCTTATCTAGGCTTCTTGATTTCGGATTTGGTGTGAAAATGACTATATTTGTTTAAGCAATATCCAATTATCCATCATGTTTTTTAGGAAACGAGCCCATAAGTTCTTTTTTACTCCTAGTAACAAAAGAGTGTTGTCCTCTAAGCTAGAGGCAAAGTCTTACGAGGATGGGTGAGGGGCTATCACCGGTCCAACAATAGGGGTGATTACCCAGCCTTCGTCGGTGACACATCAACAAGGATGGAAGACTTCTCAGAGCAAAACAAGAATGGCCGGCAACTGCCTCCTTTAACATCTTGCTTCTTCTTCGAGGCCAGTTTTCAATCTTTCAGTAGAGCTCTCCAAATACCTATAACTTTTTTGTTTCGATGGGATGACAATTCACAATTAGAAAGACCAATTGTTTGATACAAAGCTTGACAAATTAAAGGACTTGATGATTTGGTAGGTTAAGTTCCTCTTTTCATTAGAGTTTTGTGGATTTTTTTTGGATTAGAATTTAGCGTTTGTTTTTTTTAATCTAACCTTAAGAGGTTGAAGATTTCTTGTGAATTTTCACTCCTTAAATCCCTCTTATCGAATAGACTTTTGTAAGATCATGTTTGAGTAATCGATGAGAAAATAATGCCAGAATCGGTGATCCAATTCTTCATAAAACTATTATTACTATGTTTCAGGACACTAAACGTCCTTAGTAAAGAGATGTGACAAAAGAATTAAGTCAACAAACAAACAAAAAAAAGGTTTATTAATTTTTTTTTTGAAATGTATAAAACGACAAACATAAGACACCCAACCTGGGAGCAAGAACGATTCGCGGGACATAATTTGCTTCACGCAATTCAGCAACTCTCTGCTGCTCTGCAATCTGCATCCCCAATTCTCTACTTCCCTAGTTCCAACCTAACAACTAACCGTCGACCTCAAAACCCCAAATCTGAATGTCGTCTGGAAACTCGCCTCGTCTCCGATCACTGTCTACACTCCGTCGATCCAAACACCGTCCTTCATCTCCTTCCCCGTGTCGCCGTAGAAGCCCTATGACAACGCCTCGCAAGGTACCTAATCGCTCGGAACCGATCAATATTCTCCCTAAGTATTCCTCCGAGCCTCTACTTCCTGGTACTTCTAGCGGCAGCGATGGATCGCCTAGATCCTCTGACGGCTGGTTCTACCGTAACATGACATACAATAATTTGTTCCCTCCTTCCTCTCCGTTTCTCTCGCCTGAGCGTCTTTCCAGCTCCCAATCGGTAAGGAACTTCGATTTTAGGGCTTTCGCTTTCCTTTCTATTAATGCTTAGATCTGCTCAATTGTTGTTATTAAACGAATTAGTGCAATTGACGCGTTGTTTATGTGTTTATGGAAACTGATTAAGATCTTAAATTGAGGGCGGCTAATTAATGTTGATTAGGGATACCAGAAGGACACAAAAGTAGTGGTTACAGTGACGGTGGAAGGGAGCCCAGGGCCGGTTCGAATCATGTCGAAATTGGGGTCAACTGTGAATGAAATAGTCAAGATGGTGGTCGAAAAGTATGGAAAGGAAGGTAGGACGCCGAAGCTTGATCAAAATGCAGCTTCAATCTATGACTTGCATCTCTCCTACTTCAGCCTTGAAAGTAATTCTTCTGCTCTCCCCTCTTGTCCGATTTTTTTTTTAATTATTTCTCTATGCCCGTGTCGATATAATTTCATTTACCGATTCATTTTACCTCTCAACTAAGGACTTGGTTGGCAAGAATTAGTATTGTTTACTTTTCATTATGTGATTATGAGAACATTCTTGATAGATCGAAAGAATAGTAGATTAGAGGAAAAACTCTGAACTAAGAAATGCCTTTTGCTTTTCGCTTCAGCCAATCTATCCATCTATCTATATTGTATAGTACAAAAGACTTTATAATTTTGTGGTAATTTTAAATTCTATTTATTTATTTTTTTAATATCCAAAAGTAGTTAAATTTTAGTGTAAAAATGATTCAAAAAAATAGATTTTTTTTCCCAATAATTTTATTTCAGTATTTTGCCAATAATATTTAAAATGTATCTAGACTTTATCATATAACATTAAATTTCAAATAAATTTATATTTTCACACAAAATATATATATAATCTAAAATACACCAGATAAATTATTATACATAGATATACATGTTATTTTTTTAAAATACTTTTACATAAATATTATTCTTATAAATACCCTCTAAAATTCTGACTGTAATCTGTACTACTCTGGAGTCTAGTATGATCGTTTAGAAGAAAAAACAAAAAGACCAAGAAATTAATTACAATGAAACCGGCCCAAAAGAACCTAGACTCATCCCAGTAGAAAATTTGTGTGTGTCCGGTCAACCTGGCCCAAGACCGATAGAACCAGTCCGAACCGGCCTAACCGGCCCATCTGGCTTAGGACCGGTACGGTGAAGCGTCCTACTCTCCGAGTTTCTCTAATTCATTCTAATGATGTCAACCAACAACTATTTGAACTAACACAATGTAGTTCGTTTGTTGAACAGGTCTAGATAAGTCCGATTCGATTGGGGATATAGGAAGCAGAAACTTCTATCTTCGAAAGTGTGAAAATTTCGAAACATTGAAACCCACAGCCTTACCCTCGGGGTTCGCCTCTGCTGAGTTGCACTCACGCACGCCTCCGTCGATTATGTTCATCCCTTCTCACTTCACTAGAAAATTCGCCAAAGTTTCGAGGAGGATGCGTAGGCTGTGGAAGGTCTTATGCTTACATTGTTCTTGATGTGCATTATTCACACACATATTATATCTATTAGCTATAAGTTTATTCATAGAACTATTATTAGTTGCCTAGTTTCCCGTATTTTTAATGGGAAAGTTATTAAAATATAAGGAAAATTATGTTATTGAGTTGCTAAGGGGGAAAAAAAGGAGGAACAAAAGTTCCCCGTGTCCTCTTGTTTAGTTTTTGTGTATAAATAAAATGTGACTTTTGTAAATTTCAGAAAATGTATCCTATATAAGTATGTAGTTTATGATCGTTGTATTTGTGAGTGGCATAATATTAATAATGTAATGTCTTTTTAGTAGACTAAAATATTGTTCATTATATATAAAAACTTGTCAATTTTTCAGAACAAGTGGCCGTTCACAACTTGAAAAGTATCCGTTGAGCTATATTGACGTTTTTATTTTTTTATCGTTTGATAATTAAATTAAAATTTGCACAGTCGGTTGTGGGTTGAACGTGATGTTTTTTTTTTAATATAATTGTTGCTTTCAAAGTATTTATTTCACGATTATGCTATGACATATTTAAAAGTTATATATATATATATATATATATATATATATATATATATATATATATATATATATATATATATATATATATATATATATATAACTGCAAAACTATTCGTAGTTACAGAGCCGATGCATTAGACCCTGCAATTTTTTTTAATGTCTAAGTCATCAGTTGCATTGGAGGACCTTTTAGCTAGATTTTTGAACAAGTTGCGTGATAAAAATTTTCGTATACCCTTTGATAATTTTCTAATTCTGTCAATACTCGATGTCGTCTATTGAAATTGAGTAGTTTATGATCGAAAGGTTTTTACTAGATAATGTTTCATTAAAGCCTTTTATCATCGTTTAACTCACGTGTTTAAAGATATTCCGAGACTGAATATTATTTTAAGGATGTCATAAAACACGATTTTGGTTGTACTTTCATAGTGTTTTACTTCTCTAAACATGTTACAAGAACAATCCGTAAATTTTGGAAGATCAACAGAAAATGACGAGCTACAAAATCTATCGTCTGAATTTGCAGTCAAAATTCAGATCCAACGCATCAAACTAGCCTGCCAAATTGCCACCTGCCCTAATTCTACCATTTTTGTCTTCACATTCTCTTCTTCATTCAAATGGATAATGTATATCCCCATCCTCATAGCATACAATTCAAGTTTGTATAAACACCTGAACATTGTTCATAATCATAGATTTGTGCATATCCTTTCAAAAAAAAAAGAAGAAGATTTGTGCATATTCTTCTGTTGATTATTAATCGAAAAGATTTTTGATACTTGGATAATTATGACCAACAAAAACACATAGACCCAATGAGGTGTTTTCGTACGGGTCAGATTTTTGTGAAATTTCGACGGGTCAAATTTAACATGAGGGTGTTTTCGTACGTCTGCACGTTAGGCTAACTTAAGCTCGACAAATAAAGCATATAAACTCAATGAGTTTTCATGCTAAAATCAATATATTAGGGGTGCGTTCGGGGGTGAAGGTTGAGAATTAAAAAAAAAATACACCATAGTTCACATAATTTCCATAATTAAATAGGGTGAGATTGTAGAAAAAGAAGATAGTTATTCATAAATTTCGTTTATAAAAAAACGGCAAAACGCCGTAAATACATAGGGTTGAATGAAGTTATAGATCCTATTATCGACGCGATAACATTTCATCTTTCAATCAGGAACAAAAACTAATCATCCATAACTTGTGATACAAGATTCATATCAAGAGATTCTTGATTACACTTTACCAAAAACACATTGATTGCAAATTTAGACACATCTCAATCAACAGAATAACACATGTGACCAATTGAGGTCCACATAATGGCATTGTACATTCAAATTGTGACAAGAGGACAAAACAAGATAAACAGTGAGAGTATGATTCTTACCCTTTTCCGCTATCATTCAAATCTCATATACAAAGCGGCAATGGCGACAACAATCACCTCTTGACATCTCGCCTTCTAGGAAATTTCTCAGTCTACAACACATGTAACTCACAAGCTAACCAATCTGTAGAATCATGATCATAATCAATAACAGAAACAAAAAACACACAGCAACAGAGGACACCGAATAGGTTGTATTTGAAGTCCGAGACTTGGATTTTGCCTTTGGGTTTTTGTATATAAAACGACCTTTGTTAATCTTGAACTTGAAGCTCTCAGAGCCATTTCGTCGAACACCTAACCGACATATACTTAGAGGAAACTCTAAATCATCTCACGACAAAGACAAATCCTCATTCTGTGAATACTTATTGGCGATGCTAGAGGGTCGTACGACGGAGTTAGCTCGTCGGAGGGGAGGATTAATTAGTGTTCCGGCGGCAGCGAAGCTGGCTCGGAGACCGGAAAGAGGCGGCGGCGGTGGAAGAAGGCTCACGAAATTGCTACTTAATGTGACGGTTCAGGGGAGTCTAGGACCTGTTCAGGTGGTGATGTCGCCGGAAAATACAGCCGAAGATCTGATTGAAGCGGCGCTGGAGGTTTACATGAGAGAAAGGCGACGACCATTGCAGGATCATATAAATCCTGGTTGTTTTGAGCTTCACTATTCTCAATTCAGCCTTGAAAGTAAGTACTAAGAATTGCAAAAATTTATAATCTTTGATCAAATGGTCAACAAAACTCTGATTTTTCAGGTATAAAACCAGGAGAGAAACTGATAAACTTGGGATCAAGGAACTTCTTTCTTTGCCGAAATCCGGCATGCTCGAGGAACTCGTGTTGTTCTGATGATCCATTGAAGAAATCGAAGAACTCATTTCCTTTTATCAAGTTTATGGATTTCTTGCTCTGAAACTTCCATGATCAGCATAGGGGAGCATCAAGCATGTGTTTATCGTATCAATCCTCTCATCTAAGGGGTTTCTGTAGATTCTGTATGTTCGTATAATCGTATGTATAAAAAAATACAAGATTTAAATGCATGCAACGATTGTAAATATGAAGCTTAATCATGGTATGATGATGATCTGGATAGAGATCACTAGAGAGTTATTCATACGAACTTCAATCCATCCAAGGAGTATATTCGATTAAAAATATAGGTTTAATATGTTAAATTTAACCTATAATACGGTATAATTAAAATTATTTTTTAAACAAACATAAAGTAGAAATTGTAGAAATTATTTTATTAAGATATATTATATAAGAATTAAAAAATACAGCAAGTAAAAAAATAGGTTGACGCTGGTTCCCTTCAAAAAAATGTCCTAAAAATTCAATGATAATATTACATTTAATTTACATTTTTAGATAAGTTTCTCAAAAAAAAAAAATTCTATTAAAAGTAATCAAAATTTAAAAATAAAACTTTAAAACTTTTTTAATTAAATATGAATAAAATGTAAACTTTCATATAAAAAAATATGGGAAATTCCGGATGGTACCCACGTGGTATGGTATTTCAGATTTCGATCACAACTTTTTCCGAGTTCGGATTTTACCACTCAGTTTTGTAATTTTTTGACATTTGTCCTTCTTCTTAACCATGGTTAAGTGATTAGTTAGTTTTAATAAAAAAATTTTAAGAAATTGGGGAAATTGGGGAAATTGCCCAATTCAAATCTTCTACATTTTTTACTACAATAAATATTGGACCACTAATCAACTATTGACATGTGTACACTAAGCTAAAACTTTAAATTTAATTACTATTAATAATGAAAAGGAAATATAAAAATCTCTTCCTCTTCCCTGTACTTGTAGTCTATATACGCTGAAGATCTTTTCCTTCTTCTATACTAGCGTATAAGGGTTTATACTTCTCTAATTCAAGTTTTATCTACACTAATTAATATAAACTTGGTTTCTTCTTCGCTCTAATTTCGAATCCTCTGCTATTGTTCTTGCTGGGTTCAAACCATTAGAACAAGAAAAGGAGAGGGATTAAAACTTTAAAATAAGAAAAGTAAAGTACCATGGTTATCTTCTCAGTTTTTTGTTGCTACTAAAATTTGATTTAAATGTTTGTGATTGTGATTGTCTTCTCTGTTTCTTGTGCACAAGAATATCTAAATCAGAATTACTTCATCTGGAAGAAGAAGAAAAAAAATTGGCCTATTTTTCTTATCAATCGATCAAAATCGAACATCCTTTTGGAAGAACAAAACCCCGTCTGCTACCATGGAAGAAAAATCAATGCATAGACCGGTACCATCAAATCCAATTAATTGAAATCAGACTTCCTTTGCTCGGAAGAAGAAAACCCTCGCCTGTTGGCATGGAAGAAGAATTAATGCTTTAATACATTCAAATCCAATTGATTGAAATCAACATCCATCGCCTACCATGAATGAAGAAAACCTGATGTTTTTTGTTAATTTCCTTTTCAATTTTAATAAGAATAAAATAGCAATAAGTTTAATGTTTTAACTTAATCTTAATCAGTCTAATTAGTGTACACATGTTAATAGTTGATTGGTGGTCTAAGTATTTATTATATAGTAAAAGATGTAGAGGATCTGGGCAAATTTTTTTCTTTTTTCTTTTTTATTTTTATTTACTTTTTATTAAAACTAATTCATCATTTAACCATGGTTGAGAAGAAGGGCAAATGTTGGAAAATTGCAAAACTGAGGGGTAAATCCGAACTCGAAAAAAGTTGTGGACAAAATCCGAAATACCCCATACCACAAGGGTACCAACCGGACTCGAAAAAAGTTTGTTTGAAATATGTGTCCAGATTATTCGAAATTAACACCAAACCAAATCCCATTTCTACTCTTAAGATAGATAATTTTTCCAATTTATTTTTGTTAAAAACTTTTTTCATGATGTCATGAGTTATTATTGGTTAACAACATACATAAATTTCATAAATTTTAGAGACCATCCTTAATAACCACTCTCTTGCAATAAACCACCCTTTATAAATTTTTTAGCATAAAATCACTCTTAATAGTAATATATTTGCAACAAACCACCCATTATATTTTTTTTGGCACAAAACCACCCTTGATTTATAATGTTTGCAATTAACCACCCTATACTAGTTAAAATTACATCAAATAATTTAAAATTAAGCATAGGTAAGGTAATGTTCCATAATTAATATTAATATCATAATTAGTTTCAATGTCTGATTAACTGTTATAATTTATAATATAAAATTAATAAATAAAAAAACATTATTATCCATGTACCAAAAATAATCCAAAATTTAAAAATTATTAACTCGTACACAAATTATCGCCAAATAAACCAACAACGGAAAAGTACAAAAAAAAAAAACAAAAAACTAAACTTACATGTATTTTTACCCTAATTGGTTTGTGATGACCAATAACGGAAAATTATGGAAAAAATAAATTATTATCCATGTATAAAAAATAATCCAAAATTTATTCGGAATTTTTTTTAACCCATAAAAATTTCCGTAAATTTATTTTTGGAATTTTTAAAAATAAAAAATGGTTAACAAAATTATTGGTCAGATAAAAAAAGTGACGAGTTTTTTTTTAAAAATCCGATAACCTCGTCATCAATTTAGCCGGAGTTGAGACTGTATTAGAATTGATTTTGTAGGCGATAATTTGTGTACGAGTTACTAATTTTTAAAATTTTGTATTATTTTTGGTATATGCATGGTTGATAATTTATTTTATTTTTGAATTATTTTTCTACTATAAATGATAATACTTAACAAAATATTGAAACTAATGATGATATGGATACTAATAATGGAAAGCTACCTTACTTATGCTTCGATTTTAGATTATTTGATGTAATTTTAACTAGTATAGGGTGGTTAATTGTAAATGTTTAAAGATAAAGGGTGGTTTTATGCCAACAAGATTATAAGAGGTGGTTTGTTGCAAATATATGAGTATTAAGGGTTGTTTTATGCTAAAAAATTTATAAAGGGTGATTTCTTGCAAAATAGTGGTTATTAAGAGTGATTTTGTGTAGTTTTGTCTAAATTTTATCAAACATATAGTAGAATAACCAATCTAAAACTAACCATCAACTTTTCAAGTTTTGGTTTCAACCACTTAATTGGAAAATAAAATCAGATTTTTTTTCTTGATATATTTTTTTAATGTCAATGACAATTCAGATGCTATCAATAAGACTTTTTGACATCTTTTGGACCGTCAACAAGGCTTTTTGATAGCTTTGAACAGTCAACAAGCCTTCTTGACAGTTTAAAGGCTATCAACAAAGTTTTTTTTTTTAACAACTTATGGATTGTCAACAAGTTTTTTGTCAAAATGTTATCAACAAACTTTCTTGATAATTCAAATGTTGTTAACAAGCCTTCATCGTAGCTTATGTAATGACGACAAAGCTTCTTGACGGTCTAATAGCTGTCAACAATGCTTTTTGACATTAAACAAGTTGTCAACAAGACATCTTGATAGTCTAGATTAAGATTTTCAAAAAGCTTTGTTAATAATCCAAAAGTTTTTAATACATTGTGATAAACACTATCAAACAAGCTACAAGTTGTCAACACATTACAATAAACAACATCATAACGTCATCAATTATGTAGAGATATAATCCTCATAATATGATTTATGTAAACATTTCTACTACATGTAACAAGAACTTCCTTAAAAGGTAAGAGATATATATAGAACAATGATTTTGTCAAAATTAAATAAACATTTTTTTTATTAAGTGTCAGTCTTATACATGATTGTATTGTGAGATCATCCCACACGCAGCAATTCAACCCGTGATTCTCATGTTGATCAAGACTGCTTCTAACATCTTCCCTCCAACATTCTTAAAGTATATGTCTACACCTTCTAGAAAGTACCCACATCAAAGCACACCACTCTTCAAGATCCAATTCCAAACATCAATCAACATGGATTAGTTTATTCACTACTCATACCTCTACAATGTTGTATCTAAATCCCGTCCTTCCTAAAAGCATCATTAAATCCTTTTTTTTTACTAAATGGATAAGAAATTAGGTATAGTCAACATCTATTGGTGAACCATCCTATGACATCGTTGCGGATGAGGAATTAGACTTCATGCGAAACATCTTCTCCGGTTGCAGGGTTGTCGTTGTCTAGTGTCAAGAGCTTGTTTGCAATACCGTTGACTTTCTGAAAACTTTGTGTATTTATACCTGCATAAAACTAGAAAGAATATTAGGAATGTATGAGATAACAAGGTCCATTGTCCAAGGGGGTTTTCATGTGTTTTTTATTAAGTTAATAATTGTTAGATTATCCCCTTCAATTTCATTGTTCTTAATATTCATCTCCTTTGCTTTTAGTAGACCTTTTTCCTAGTGTAAATGCTTATGCATGAAGTACCGAAGTATGTCCACACTGGCGATGTTCGGAGGCCATAGTCGAAGGGTAGTGATCCCTTAGAATGTATCCAAATGCACATTGATTTCCTTTTAGAGCCATACAAATTTAATTTTACGCTACCCACGCAGGTCTTGTCCAGTGGAGTCTTCTAATTTTTCTTTTGGGGTGGACTGCTGCCCCTTTTCCCATATTTTACCTTTTGAATTATTTCAATTATTGATATGGGTATCTATTACTTGTTTAATGTCAATCGTTACTTTCTTGTTGCTAAAGATGTTTTGGTTCCTAATGTGCCAAACATTCCACCTGGTAACAACCGTCTGTGCCATAATTTCATTTTCAACTTTCATATGTAAGTGGTGCATGATTTTATATATTTTTCCACATGATACGTCTATATTACTAAGATAATCCCGCATTTCGTCATTGATTATATTGGTCAATGTATATGGGCATTTCAAGAAAATGTGCTTGACACTTTCATATGAATGTTGGCATAGTACGTAGTTCATGGGTATCGTCCGGTACCATTTGTTTTTCAAGATTTAGTTTTGGCATAGTACGCTGGTTTCCATAGAAAATTTTGAGTCTTTGACATAACTTTTAGGTTCCAAGTCCAAGAATTATCAACCTGGGTTGATCCTTTTGATTTGTGTAGGAGCTCCATAACGATTTTTGTGGATAACCAACCATCTTTACTAGGGCCCAATAGAGTCTATCCTGAATGCCAGATTTTTGGTAGCGGGTAGCTAGTATTTCTCTCAATTGATTTTGGAATTTAATTCCCTAGGAGATTATCAATTTTTCGGTAGTGCCATGTATTATTCGTGATTAGTGAGCTAACCTTTGTCTTCTCATCCGTTATTAATCTTTTATACAAGACAACTTGTTCCAAAAATAGATCAATGATCCTTGAATCTTTCCAAATCCTCACCGTTTGTCCATCATAAAATCCAAATTTGATTTTCAACATATCTATGTTACATCGATATGTTAAAAAGGGACATCGTCATATTAACGTCAATCATAGGGATAAAGATAACCGTCTAAATATCTAATATTCCAACACTCAATATACACGAGAATATAGAATATTAACAATCGTTAGTTACAAAGGAGTACACTAACTTAGTTAGGATATCTTCATTAGAAGAACAACACCGTCACACCGAGAATAGTGATGGTGAAATGAAGAAGAGGATGAGATCGGCAGAGATCGACGATGCTTGGCTAACCTAGATAAATAAAAGATCTGTTAGATAACTTAGATCTGGAGAAGAGCAAAGATGAAGGAGTCATAACGTTTAGAGAACGAGAGTTTATGAAGAGATAGAAAATTAGGTTTATGTGGAGGATTATGTTCCCACATCGATAATATTGGGATAATGAGTCTAGTATATAAGGTTGATGGACTCCTCCTTATATTGCCAATTGATTTTAGGATGAAATCCTATTGGTCTTACGTGCTAGACTCGGACCCAACATTGAATTCGCACGGTTAGGGCAGTGAACCGACGCTCAGACTCCTTTGATTACTCGGACTCGTTCCAAGTTCGAAGAACCATTTGTACAAATAAGGATCCCCTTCGTAATATGCACTCGGACGTGCAATTGACCCCCACGTCATATCTGACCCAATGAAATCCTTCATGCTATCATAGCAGGTTCGATTTATGTTGGCTTATTGGGCTTTTTGGCCTTAAGACTCGAATTGCGCACATGGAAAATGATAGTCCGGACGTGGAGGATTATGTTCCCACATCGATAATATTGGGATAACGAGTCAATTACATAAGGTTGGTGGGTTACTCCTGTTGTCAATTGGTTTAGGATGGAACCCTACTAGATTTATGTGTTGGACTCGGACCTAACATGCATATGCGCTCGGACGTGCGATGAACCCCACGTCATATCTGACCCAACGAACCAAAATCATAAAAGTGCAGTTAGTTTTGCAAAAAAAATTTTTGTTAATATCATAGTTATGTCATTTACAAAATTTCTTCTAAATTCCACTGTTTATGGAGAATTAGTTAGAGATAAGGATAAGATATAGTCTATCACCAATTCACCGCTTCATAAAATAAAATATATTCTATCAACAATAGATAATTCATAATAGAGCCCATAGCCTATTAAAAGTCAAGATATTTTAAGCAATTTATCCAAATTTAACTTCAAAAAATGTTTCTTTTTGATGAATATATTGAAATGGAGGATTGAATGGAGTTTGTGACCAATTAGGGGCAATATATGTTAAGTTGTAGTCGGTAGTAAGCATAGTTTAATAGAGATTTCCTAAGTCAATGACTCGATAATATTAAAACTATTCCACCAATAGAAACATCGTAATACTTGCGTTATCTACTAATTTGATTCCACTAATAGGAGACAACTTTCACTTATCACTATTTAAGGTACCATGAAGAATGAAGATGTAGTTGATGTTGACATATATCCTAGTAATATTATAAAACATAGACCTCGTTGATGATCAAATGATCATATTATTTTATATAGCTTATCTAGCTTTGAGATTAGTTGCAGCCTCCATGATCCAAGAGACATATATAGTTATTAATTGATTTTGTTTCATGGATCACAATCAATTTCATTTTTGGTGATTATATTCAAATTATGAAAGTTTGTGTCACAAGTAATTAGGTTTGATATTAGAGTTAGATTGGTTGAGTTTGTTATGTTCATGTTTAATTCGTTTAGAATGGAGTTGAGTTTGTTTTGAGCATAATTTTTAATGTGTTTATACTCAACTTGTTTAGTCAAGTGAACAAGTCCTACTGGAACTTTTTTGAACCGACTTCAAATAGTCGGCTCATATAATAACCATATCGAATTTTGACTCATCTCGTCATCTTTATAGTTGTTAGTTGAGTTGGATGAGCCAAACTTCGGTATGTTTATTGTTCACCTCATTTACAATTGAGCTTAAAATGTTTTAATATTCGACCTTGTTTGTTTAATCAAGTGAACGATCCCAAATCGAAATTCTTTTAACCAAGTCTAAGCCGAGCTAAGAGTAGTTCACTCATATAAAAAATAAAAAAAAATCCTACAAATAACTACCTTTTGAAAATCTCTACCGACAATGTTGGTCATATTATTTCGGGTCCGTTTGAAAATATATACTAGTGTAGAATCATCGACACTAAAATCACATAAAGAATAGAGATTAGCAAGTTAATGATCACATAAATAGTAGCAATTTTGATCCAAACATTTAACGATATACATAATTTCTGTCTGTAACCGCAAAGAAGAAGGTTTTTTCTATGTCAACAAGAAGAACGAAAATAACGAAGACATAGTTTCACACTCGCTTAACATCCAAGTTTATGAAGCAATCCCTAACAACTCCGGTCCTCCGGGTAATGTACATTTCCTGATCTACTTTAGGGCTAAACTTGAATCCCCTAACAACACTACAAAGATAAAACACCATTTAGAACAAGAGCTTCACCGGATCACCATTGTACAAGCTGATCAACCTTCAAGGGAAGTAAGTTTCGTGTGAGCTTTATATTTTCTGTGAAAATGAGAACAAGTTGATGAGTGTACCTGAAGAGGAGTGGTGTCCTGTGCCTGCGTGCGAATCATGCATTGCAATAGCGGAAATGGGAACCACAGCGAGAGATGGAGAAGTGATTACAGTTTCGCCTTTCGGTTTCTTGGGTTTCTGTTCAAGCTGGTTTCCTGCCAGAAAACTTCCTACAACAATCTGATACACACATAATTGTTCAGTAAAGGTAATTGTAGAAATGCATAAAATTTAAAAAAAGTTAAAAAAGATATAAAGAAAATTTACTTGAATAGGGGTTGCAGCAACTAACAAGCCAGCAACTCCTCCGCCAACAACGCGCCCATCTGGGCTTGCCAAAGAAACGCTCATTCCTCCTGATCTGTTCCTAATACCGCCGCTTTCAGAGGGCATGAAAGACCCGGTCAGCGTAAGGATCTCAAATCGGCCCTGTCGTACCAATCAAATATCACATTTTAGAATAACAGCATTAACCAAATTGTTAAAACCAGTTCTCATGTTAACAAATGAATGTAAATGCCAGTTTTCACCATCAAACAAGTATGAAATGACTTTTAATGCAATTTGAAAGGGATAAGTGCATTATTACCTCATAGGTGAGTGTACCGCCTGATGAATCAGGCTGCCGTAAGGTTACACTAGAAATCACACCATTTGCCGAGAGGATACATATAGCTCGAGGGCCTTGCTGGGAGAATGATATAACCTTCATCATGATATCCTGAAGAATCAACAAACAAAGAGTTTACTTTTTTAGTGCAACCTATATATGATTATTTGATTCTAAATCAGATCAAAACCCTGTTTGATGCTCTTTTATGTATGCAGCCTTCAGCTTTCTGTCCCCACAGTTGCATGATAAAAATGTAACCTTTTCATCTCATAATACACAAATGGGATTTCAACAGTACCTCGCCGGCATTCACCGTGATGATGTGAGGAGTGAAATTGGCACCAACCGAGCAGGAAACCCATTCGCCTTCAGAAAAACAATTTCAAACATATATCATTTGTTAGGCATCACAATTCACAACAAAGCTGAAAGCTTTCTTCCTTCATTTGAGGAAAAGTAGTTCCATTTTATATTTGACCATCTTAGTATGGTCCTTACCCACCAAAGCAAACACACCTAACAAATGGAAGCAAATGAAAGAAGACAACAAATACAATAGTTCCCAATGATGCATACAAAGTGCAAACAAGTGGAACTTTATACAAAGCAAAGTTCACCATTCGCCATCTGTCCCAAAAATAAACCCAGCCAGACTAAACCACACAATACATCATTTCATTATCAGCAACCAAAAATGCCTAACCAAAGAGGATCAGATGCTCCTACAGTTTAGATAGATACAAAAGAACACTGTGAATTGAATTATTGAAAGGCCATCACAAAGCCACAAGATGCAGGCTTTATCAACTGGATGGCATAGTAATGCTACTCATGAATGAAACTATACCTTTTATAAAAGGCTGAGTTTAGGTAGTGTTAGATGCTGATATATACACAGCTTTCTGAGTTTCTGGAAGTTTCCTACCTTGAAGACAGCAGCTACCTTAATTAGGTCAAATTTACATAGTAAAACACTAAACACCTTTCCCCACATCCAAAAACAAAATATAAAAGACCTTTCAACAAAGAAACTGCCCCTTCAGCTTGAGGAAGATCTCTCTCTAGTATTGAAAGCATCAATTCTAAGGTCCCACGTCTATGACCCTTCGCCCCCAGTAAGAAAACAACAGCAGAAGACTGATCTAAATCCCTAAATCCCCAAATCCACAATAAAAACACCTACCAAAGCAACTTCAACCTACAAATACTTTCATTTGTACCTACACAAATTAGATCTGAGAATAAAACCCACAACATGCAAACCAAAAGCATCAAAGTTAGATTGCAGTATCACAAAGAGATGAAATTGAAAGATAAAAACTTTGTTTTTACCTAAATTCTCCACCTCAAACTTGGGCTTGTGCTGCTTAATAACGGTTCCGATCACCGGGCGTACTTTGGGTTGTTTTCCGACGGCCGGAAACTGGGGCCTTTCGGCGGAGAAGTCAATCACCGGCGGTGGAGCTGCTGAAGAGATGGGTTTAGGAGAAAGAGCATTCAAAGACCCATCTGGAGCGTACTTTCTGGGTCTCCCTCTTTTCTTCTTCAGCACAGACCCCACCGGAAGTGGGCCACCGGGCTGGGTGTTCGCTGGTGGTGCCGATCCGGTGGTGTTGGAGGCGTTTTCGGTTCTTGGAGCTATATGGTACTCCGTCGGAGCATCTGATCCTACCACTGTAACTCCTCCGCTGCTTAAATCACTGCCTTGTTTAGCTTCCATTTTTACATGAAATTGAGTTTCTGGGTAAAAAAAGTCTAACAACAACCCATTAAAATTCAGACTTCAAACTTCGGAAACTGATCAAATTCCCAAATTTCCGCAGACCAATTCAGGTATGGAGTAAGAAAAACGGCTCGAAAAACACTTCTTTAGTAACAACAGTGGGGGAACAAAATTGGATTCAAATGTTTTTCCAACGAGGTATAATTTCCACCATTGAAATCGAAGAATCAAGCTTCAACGGAACCCCGGAAAATTTTCCCAGAATTATTAGTAATTTTGGGAATTTTTTTTTGATTTTAGGGATGAATAGAGAAGAGAAAATGGATTATTGCAAGGGAAATTAGGTCTAATTTCTGATGTGGTAAAATGGATTTTGTTGTTGGAGCTGCATATGAAATTTCTCTCTACTTTCCTAAATGTAAATAGATTAATATATGAATTAAAAAATAGCGTTACAAATTACTTTACATTAAATATTACATATTGATTATTATGTAATATTATAATACTAATAAAATAAAGAATATGCGTTATTGTGAAGGAAATGGTTTGGTGCCTGAAAAAGAAATACAAGAATTTTTGGGTAAAGTAAATTAGGTTGCCAACGCAAAAGAACATTTCTTGAGCAATAAGGTTAAATAAGATAAAAAGATAAGATATTTATAAGAAGATTACTCCAAATAGTAAAAAATAAACACTTTATATTAAATTATAAAAATGAAAAGATAATGTTTTTTTGACACATAAATTCAAGATCATTTTATTTTATTTTTTATTCAATATTTGGAAGAAAAAAAATTCAAATTTGATTGGTAAGGAAAACTTTTATTTCTATGGATTTGTTGTCAAAATATTGTCCTCAAGAAAGGCTATATAAGCCTATAACGCAATTATACTTCATCCACATAAATAAGATAATTGGTTGTACATTGAAAAAAAAAAATGTTCCGTATTTATTTTTGAAGATCCACTAATATTACATCATAATCATAATGTTTCCTACAAAGAAGAGTTAGTGAGGAAACAAAGGCTAATAGACACAAATCTCTACTTTTGTATGCTTGAACTTTAAGATTATTATGTGATCATCTCTTTTAAGAAAAGAGAAACAAAGATTTGTTTTGGATTTTGCTTATGTATTGGTGACCTCCTCTTGAAAGGTCTATGTACCTGAATAATTTTACTTTGGTAAACCCTAGTTTAGCTTTTGAAGGTTGATGTATGGAGGAGAAGCAATTGACATTTTAAAGACTATACCAACCTACAATATGATATGAGGTTAATAATATCATAAACTTACCGGAAAAATATCGAGATATAGAATTCTATTTTACGGCATGCATTATCAAAGAGATGTGTGATATTACATCGGTGGATCGAGGAATTTGGGCTGTTTAAATTTTTTGAGCAACTTTAGCCTTTTTAATATAATTTGTGAAAAAATTTGTAAACTATAAAAATATAACAAGTGTTCGATAGAAGTAGATTCATGGTGATTACCAAAAAGAATACTATAAAAACAAAAGAATAAATGAACATATAAATAGGTTAGCACAATATTATTTTAACCAAAATTATTGAAAATTAATTAAAATCTAAGAAAAAGAATTATCTAAATCCTCTAAAACTCCCAAATAATCTAATGAAATAACATTTAACCTAGAAAATACAGTTAAATTACGCCGAGATTTGAACAAATAATACGTGATTAAAGATAAAACATAATATTTATTTTTCACAGATAATATATATATAAAAGTGTTATTTTCACATTAACTTTGCTGACTATTAAGATAAACCTTTTATGTTCATTATAATAATTTTAACTAAGAAAATTTTATATTTTTTAAATGCATAATCAATTCAAATTATGATACAATTAGACGCGTTTTAGTATTTTAGAAGGTGTTCATAAAATCCTTAGATATGTATCTAAAAAAAGTTTTTTGTTTAAATAACGGAAAGTGATTAGGTTGATTGTCTCGTAGAAGTAGTGCAATACAAATATCATTGTGGATGATAACATAAAATCCGGGATCGTCATAAAAACTATTTGGGTCAAGATACCCAAATGAGTCAATCGACAAAAAACACAATTAATTTCTGAAGAAATATCTACTTTGTGCTTCAATTAAAAAACCGAAGATGGTATTTTACCTCCCATAAGATTCGGGATAAGATACTTTTACCTCTCATAAACAACTCCAAATATCTTTAAGTATTTTTGATGATAAATTGTCACCATCAATTTTAATCCTTTTAATTTACAATCTAATGTTTTCTTTTCTATTCATTGTACTTCAATAACTTTAGCATTTTAAATATTTGTTTTGGTAAATTCTATATATTAGTATAAAATATAATAATATGACGAAATACATAAAGATGTAAAATAAATTGTCAAAGATGACAGTTCTCGTATGAGAAGTAAAGTTTTGTAAAATTTTATTATTTATTAAAACTAACAATAAGGTACCCGAACAAGGTCATTGCAGAGATAATAATACAAGATGTGTATTTTATTTTGATTGAACGAAAATCGGATAGAAAATATATATGTGACATATACACAATAATCCAACTTATTAGTTTATTATTGTATATTAAAGTAGATTATCGGCAAATTTTTAAAAAGAAAAAAAATAAAAAGAGTGGCGTGATATTCATTTTTATAATTTAATTAATTACAGGTATATTAGCTTTTTTTCTGTGAAAAAAATTATAAAGTAAATTGCAGGACCACCAATATGAAAGCTTTGACCCTTGAGGTTGCACTCAAATAAATTAATGTATATTTAATTTTAAATGACAGAGAATAACTCGTAATTATGCTTTGATCCAAAAAATAAAATCCTTGCTTTTAAATAAATAAACATTATATAATTGTTAAGATAAGAACGAACTTATATTAATTGTATATTTTCTCTTGTTTTTTAGTGCGGCGGCAATTTCAAAAGAAATATATAAATAGCGATTAGATGCAGTGTTATTCAATTCCCTATTATTTATTTATTTAGTTATATGATATATATATTGTATAAAATAATTAATGGTTAAAATGATATATGGCTCTTCTTCTCCTTTTGTCCTTTTTAAAAGTATTAAAAAATGGACGCAATTCCAACTTGCATGATAAAAAAATCCTTATATTCTGAACAATTATGTTACATTAAATATTAAAAGGAATTAATTATATACAAATTTCTTAATTTTGTTTTATTGGTTTCCTTTTAAAACACTCAATTAAAAAATTACTCCTTAATAATACTATCACGTCGCTCGACTTCTATACACCATGGTGCCTACTCATTACTAAAATTTTATAACAAAATTCTATTTTATTTTTTTATTATTTATTATTTTATAAATTATTTATAATAGAAAACTTATGGGTAAAAAATGGTAAGCGGGAGAAAAGTTTGCCTAGGTAAAGGTGTTTACAACTTACAAGTTAAGCATCAAACTCACTTTGTTGAAATTTGTACGCCCTTTTATTTATTTATTTATATTAAATGAAAATATTTAAGTTATTAATTTGTCTAATCTAATAATTAAAATAAAAGTAATTACGTTTTCTTAATCGTGATTCCAACAAATAAAGAACAATTTTTTTTTAATGCACGTATAATATGTCACAATGAGATAGTTGTTGACCATTTTTTTCCCTCCGACATTTAGTAATTATTATTTATAATTATGGCTATCGTAAAGGTTAAATACAAAATTTATTAAATATGAATATCTATGAATTAATATAACGTATGTTAATAGTACAATGTGATAAGATGGACTTATTAATGCAATTTCAATTTTTTAAAAAAAATGCTCCGAATGTGTTAAGATGGGCTTCTTGATACTAATTGAGATAACACGGACTTCTTAATGCAATTTCATGAACTTGTATATGGGCCGGCCCATATAAGAAGAAGGGCCCAATTTCTCAACATGCAAGTAGCATTTACTTGTTTGGTAAAAAACTAAAAACAATGAGTGGATTAGACCGGTCCAATGGCCGGTTCAGACCGTTTGGGGGCAGGTTCGATGCATTCGGGGTAACTCCACCCGAACCGAGTTGGGTTGAAGGACCATAACCTTTATAAAATTGCACTTTCCTTTATTTATCATCGTTACACGTTATTTATCCATAGAAATTGGAAAATCCATTCGGCATTGTCAAGGGACAATTGAAAAATGCACCCTTTATGTGATTTTTTTATATGTTCATGAATAAATATAATAACGAGTATGCTTTACTTTACAAGTCTTAGATGATAGTTAAAGACCAACGAATGCTCATCTCAATCAATATTCATCAATTTGGAACACTTGTTAGAAAAAAAAACATACTTTTTTTTGTCTGTCGACGAAGACCATATATAAAAATTAATGACATAATTGTAACAATTGAAAATTTCTTTCTTAGATTCATAATTAATGGCTCTGTAAAGTTTGATAATATATTTTTAGTGTTATTTTTGAAATATTGATATATTGTGCTTGTAATGATTAATGAGTTATTAAGTATTGTTTTTATATGCCTAATTTATATATTTGGCGGTGGGCGTTAGCTATAATAATTTTTAATAAAATAAAGTTACATATAATAGTTGAGAATACAATATATACTTGATAACTTTTTAAAATGTGTAAAATAAGCTAAAATAATGTGTTGTTTGATAATTAGCTAGGAATTTAGTTGCACATCTCAATCATAAATGAATCCACGTACACTTTACGACACACCATAATGTTCATAGACTTCCATTTACTCGAGTCATACTTTGAAATTAATCGACGATCCTCGTACAAGGGTATACGATTTTATCGTTTTTATTAACATAATTGAAAATTTTATTTTACAATTTATCCAAAATTTATGCTCAAAATTGTGTTACGTTATGTACAAGTTTGAAATCACATATCTTATAATATAATAAAAATGACTTATATTTATGTTTTATATATATTACTGAAGAATAGTTTAACAAAAAACTACTAGTTCTAAACACGTGAACTATATTAGCGAAAAACTTTATTTTCTAGTAAAAAAATTTAAAAATTAAATTACAACAACTATCATTTAAAACAAATATTATTATTATTTTTATAACCAGAATGTTATATTAGTTAATTGCATGCACTAATAGTTTATTTTAAAAAGACATTTATTTCATATTCTATTTGTATTTTTAGAAAAAAAAGTAGGTAAAAATATATTGCGGTGAGCGTGGATCAAACACGCGACCTTCAGTCTGACGCTCTCCCAACTGAGCTATCCCCGCTTGATAATTTATATCCTATTTATTAATATATCTTGAATGTCACACTTCACATGTTCAATAAGAGGGACAAAGTACCCCTCGTATGGGGGAGGAGACGCCCTAGATACGTACAAAATGTATGTATCCTCGTAGTTTAGGATGTCTGTCATTTATTTGATACTTTACTGTGTGACTTAGTCTTATATACTTGACGACCAAGTATTATCTAGGGTTTCCTATATTGTAGGCTTGTAGCGTTACCATCCACTCATCGATAATTTGAAAATCCTTATTAAAATCTCTCTTAAAATAAACGTAACCATTATTTTATGAATTACTACAAATTCGTGTTCTCCTTCGTTCCATTCGATAAATGACCAAAATACAAAGAAAAACATCAATAAACAATAACATGAGACGCCTCTAATAAAGAAAAGTACAAAAGGTATTCGTAGGGAACAAAGCGGACGATGTCCCAACCTCTCACCACATTCTTCGAATCCAAGTAATGTTTCCTCTTAACACAATATATAAATTACATGATACATCCATGCACCGTGTAATACAATATTTGCAAGTAAATTACATTATATATTTCCATCATGAAGTTGATATGCACATCTTATAGTTAGAACCAGTCTTCAAATTATACCTTTTCCTTGCCACAACTCCATATAGCTCTCTCAAATGAATTGACATATATCCTCAAAGTCAAAGGCTGGGAGATTAGAGAAGAGATAAAGAATTTGACAATATCATGTAATTAATTACAACTAATAATCAAGGTCAAATCTTTAAAATATTATACATGGAACTTCAAATGTACAAAACGGCGCTATACATGATGCTATCAACATATATATATATATATACAGATGATCAAAATCACTATCTGACCCTTTCTACCTCATTAAAGTTATATTCACACTTCCTATACAAACTTACATGTCAATCCTAACACAACTACTATACGTTTCAAACGAATCGAAAATCAGTAACTACAAAGGAGTTAGCGATGCGAAAATCAAGAATCTGAAATTGCTGAAATCAGTTGTATGTGCAATGCTTGCTTAGGGCAAAAGCCTAGACTATACTTAGACTTGTTCAAACTCGAATCAGATAGTTCTTGCTTAGAATGGTTCCGAGTGATATCAAGATTGCTCCAAGGGCACTAACACCTTCTTTGTTTATACCTTCTGATTGCTTCTGATGGTGAATTGGAGACATTTCTGTAACTTTCAAGTTACTTGAACCGATCTTCTCTCTAACGTTTTCAATGGTTTTGTTATCCGGGAGGAAACCGTATGAGTTTGTGACGTAGAACGTGTGTTTGGCTACATCCATACTCGTTGATATCTCTGCCATTATTACGTTTAGGCCATTCTCGCGAAATGTCCTTGTAACATCAGCTAATAGCCATGGATGATCATTTGTGGATAGTTCTATTCTAACACCCTGTGAATTGAGATTTTAAGACTTGCTTATCTAGGTAGAATGTATTCGAACACAAGGATTTATCATGTAAAACTCATGAATACCTGTGACATTCTTCTCTCAATTGCGGCTTTTATACACTTTATGACGCGTTCCTCTTCTGCATTGGAACTAATCGGGTTTCCATCTTTATGCCTGATGTAGAAATCCTGTTACAGAAGATGATTTAGAACATGTTTGATATTTAAGTTACAAAATTGAGTAAGCATCAGAGAAAATAATACCAGATGGGCATGATTGGCTTTTGTGTTAGAAGTTGCATGAAAAACCACATAACCAATGTCTATCAATGTAAAAGCAACATCAAAGAACAGCTTCATACGATCCTTGCATTTAACAGTCACAAGAGAGTAGCCCCATCTTTTCAAGTTCTGGACCACGACATAAGAAGGATCAGATTTAAGCACACTTTTTGGTGTCCTCTCGTAATCACGGTCAGCAAACATCATCTGGTGTAACATTCTTTCCGGTTGAGTGACTCCTATCGACACTTTGATGTTTACACTGCTGATGTCATCATCCCCCATTAGAACAGGTCTCAACCTAGCTAAAATGGTGGATATCCTCGGTGAATCCATGGTTTGGCAGCCGGAATTGCAATCTTTCACATATATAATCGACGCTATCCTACCATTATGTGTCCATACTTTAGCTTCTACTACACGGTACATCAATTCAGTTATAACTGCAAACACCTCGGATAATAATCCAACTCGATCATTTCCCATTAGCTCTAAGGCTGTTAGACCTTCAATTTCAATCACTCTCTTCTCATGGATTGTTCCTAGAGACTACATAGGAACAATTAAAGAATATAATTACAAGATTTATAAAGCAGAATCGTTTACAAAAACTGAGATCTAGATCTGCCAATTAGTTACCTCCTCAATTTTACTTATAACACTTCTGTCAGCCAATTTGTTTCCATTTGAATACGTTACATGGAAAACTGCAAAGATTACACAGAGGCAACACAGTTAAGCAAAGCTCCTCAATACAATCAT
Source organism: Fagopyrum tataricum (assembly GCA_002319775.1). Classification (NCBI taxonomy): domain Eukaryota; kingdom Viridiplantae; phylum Streptophyta; class Magnoliopsida; order Caryophyllales; family Polygonaceae; genus Fagopyrum; species Fagopyrum tataricum. Next base: position 34,894,056 of record CM008281.1, on the reverse strand, counting down.
CTCTGGATGTCAGAGAAGAAAATTTAGAAGAAGAGGATAACATCACGGGGTTTAAGACCACACCAGCCATGAACCACCTTCCATCAGAGAATACGTTGGCTTTCTTAATGTTAAGATTCAGATCTGCAAGAACCTGAAGTGCTTCTAGAAGTATATCATCCTTTCTAGCACAATCAACCTATATACATGAATTGAAACGAAAATAAGAAATAAGTTCTCAAAACCCCCAATCTTCACAAATATCAAACTGAGACGAAGAATTGTCAAGACGATCAGCTCTTACCGTAATTACTGTGGAGTTAGGGCAAGCGCCATTGTCGATCACAACACTGGAAATACAATTCAACCAAAGAGACCCAGTCAAAAGCAATTTTCTTAATTCATTAGGTCTTTTAAATTTGATATTTGAAATTCGAAACTGATGATGTCAACGTGGTCGGCCATGAATGAGTGGCCGGTGCGTGTAAGTGACAGATTGAACCTTGGAAATTAAGAAAAGCATATATGAAAAGGCAGAAAGTACGAGCACCATGAAAATTCGAATTCTTAATCTCGCACTACTGAATAACTTTTCATAAAACAAATTGCTCAATGACGAAACAAATTTGGTAACAAAAATACTGCAAAATCTTCTCGAAAATCATCATATATGCATCACTTTTTGCGTTCAAGAGCCTAAAAACCACAACAATTTGGACTTAAATCAGAGGATTTCTTCAAACAATCAACATCATGAGCGCACATACCTCCGATTATGAAGATAACAGAAAAAAGAAAAAACAAATCATAGTAGGAGAAAGTGATCAGACCTTGGAACAGTAATTCTGGAGATGATCTTCTCAAACTCTTTGGAGTAACTAGGAGTCCAATCCATCTTCCTTTCCTAATTCTTGAGCAGATGAACCACAACAAGCGCCTATTTGATGTAATTGTATGAATAAGCAAAACGGAGAAGAGCGGATCAACCACAACTTCTACCTAAATAAAAACATATGATGAAGCTTCGGCTTCTACTTGCTTCGATCCACTTATCTCTCTGTCAATAATAATCGCCGATTTCTCAGTTCTGCTATGCATGTCATAAAAGCGCGCACAAAAGGCATAGAATTCTCACTCCTGCCTCTAGAAGAGTAGAAGACGCTAATTTTATACCGGCCCCTAGATTTTTATATTATTTATGCAACGGCCACTTCTTACTTTCGGCAAGTTAATTAAAAATAAATAAACTCCACAAACTTTGCCTACTCCAGTCGAATAGCGTTTTCGGTAAGGGGACGAGATTATTTAGAAAATTATAATTTTTACAGTAAAATAAAATTTTTTGATACAAGGTAAGCAGAATACGAGATAAGTGTCTGGATACCGACCGACCTACAACATCCTTACGGATGAGTACAACGTCCTGGTATTCAGTGGCCGAAAGTCCGTGTTTTGCGAGCTTGTCCGTTACCGTGTTGATTTTCCTGAAGATGTGTGTGGTGCTTGCTTGAGAAAAGCCTGAGATGTTGGCGAAAATGTCTGAAATGATCATGTTTGTCTCCCACGGGGTTTCCAAGCGTGGTTGATCGAAATGCTCAACATCAGGTTGTCTCTCTCAATCTCATAGCCGACACTCCTAACTGTTTAGCCTTTTGTAGGCCTTCCCGCAAAGCAAATGCTTCTGGCCTCTAGAACTGAATTTGCATGACATTTACATTTTCCATGGGCCAAACGAAGGCCGTGGTTATCTCCAATGATGAAACCAAAGGCGAATTGGTTGTTGTTGCCAGATGTTGCGTCAAAGTTAAGTTTAACGAAATTCACTTTTGGTTTTTGCCAGCTGATATTCTTGGTAGTCCTTCTTTGTCTTTTATTTATTCTACTCTTAGTTAATTGCTTATTGTTTTCTTGTTCCCAATCTTCAATTTGTTTTAGTGCAATTTGTTTTAGGTTTTGTGTTGGTCTTTTATTGTTAAAGATTATTTGATTTCTATCCAGCTAGATATTCCACCAAATTATTGCCACTTGTCTAAGTTCTTGAGATGAGATTTTATCCTTCAATACTAAGAGTGTCTCATAAGTGGATTGATTATAAGTGCCAATATCCTTGAGGATGGTTGATATCTTGGTATTATCCATGGTTTGGTGAGTGCACTGGCATTCAAAAAAAAGATGTTTGGCGCTTTCTGTGTGGTGATTGCAGAATACACAATGCATGACTACCGGAATTTTTTGCTTGTCAAGATTCTTCTTTGGTTGGGAGACCATTTAGAGCCATTTTCCACAGAAAATTTTGGACTTTCGCCATGATGCTCATGCCCCATATCCAAGTTTTGTCTTCCGATACCCCAACTTTTCTCCTTTGTATCATGTTTATTGCAGATTTGGTGGAATACCACCCGTCGTCGTTTGTTGACCAATAAATCCTATCTCTTATGTAATTTGTTGGGAGGTTATACTCCTTTATCTTATTAATGATGTTTACTTGAAGAATGTCTTCAAGTTGATCAAGGCGTTGTTCGTTCCACTTTTTATCCGAGATAAAGGTATCCACCTTATCCGATGTTCTAATCAGGGAATGATCAAACACTACTGTATACAGGGTTCATCCATTAACCATCGGTCTTCCCAGAACTTGACTGTGCTTCCATCCCCTACTCTCCAACGTAGGCCTTTATGAAATTCTTCTTTCAATTTGGTCAATTGCCAAGATGTATTTTTTCCACACTCGTAATTCCGTAGGTTTTGCCCACGGAGATATTTCTCTTCTATAATTTTGACCCATATATTTTCTAGTTCTGCCATAATTTTCCAGAGGAGTTTCATTTGTAGAGCCTTATTCATATCCTTGGCCTTTCTTATGCTAGTACCGCCTAGGGATTTTGGTTTACATATTTTATCCCAACTAATTAATGGGTGGTAGTTCGGTCCTTTATTCCAGAAGAAATTTCTAGTGACTTTGTCTAGTTCATTGTGAATGCTTGCAGGTAGCATCAAAGCCTGCATTAGGCAACTTGGTTTTGCGTTAAGGTTTTCTTTAATTAGGGTTGTTCGTCCATCTTGCGAGAGAGATGAAGCTTTCCATTTCGAGAGTTGTTGTCTTGATTTTTGGATGACTGATTTGAAAATCTCTTTTTTAACCCTTCCATTTATGATAGGGCAACCTAAATATTGCTCTAGATTTATGGATGAGGAAATCCCAAGATGAGCTTGTATTCTTCTTTTACTTGCACGGTCTACATTATTTGAGGTTTGGAAGGTAGATTTGTGATAATTTATTACTTGGCCAGAAGTTTCACAGTAGTCATTCAAAACCGACAAGATTTTGTTGCTTGCATCAGCCGTCGCATTAGTGAAGATGATGATCTCATTTGCAAAGGCTAAAAACGGGATTGATATCCCATTTTTTGTTATGGGGAAGCCAATTGATCCTGGATTTTCTCCACTTATTTTCTGTGTATTTCTTGCTAAGATTTCAGCTCCTAGATTTAAGAGGAGCAGGGATAGTAGATCTCCTTGTCGGAGACCTCTTTGCGAACAAAATAGGGTTGTCGGTGAATCATTTGTTAACAACGAATACGAGACAGTTGTTATACATTTGTTAATCCAATTTCTAAATTTCTCACAAAACCCGAATTTATGTAGTACCAATTTGAGGAACTTCCATTCTAGTTTATCATATGCTTTTTCCATGTCCAATTTAATGGACATATACCCACCCTTCTTTTCCTTTTTTTGATCTAAACCCGTGAAAAATTTCGTGTGCTATATGCACATTATCATGGATTGCCCTATTTTTAGTAAAAACACTTTGTAGTGGGTGGATTAGTTTGGGTAAGATTGAACTTAATCGGTTTGCTAAAATTTTGGCTATGATTTTGTATACCGTGGAGCAAAGACTGATTGGTCTATAGTTGGCGGTTGTTATTGGGTTATCAACTTTCGGAAGGAGTACAATAAACGTGTGGTTCAATCGTTTAAGGATTTTACCAGTTCCGTAAAAACTTTTTACAGCTCTTGTGACGGCTGGGCCAACGATGTGCCAATACTTCTGATAAAAACCAGTTGTCATTCCGTTAGGGCCGGGCTATTTTTCATTGCCGATGTCAAATAGTGCATTTTTTATTTCCCCGTTAGAGAAAGGTTTGTCTAGCTCTGTGTTCTCGTCCTTAGTAATTTCTGGTTGTACGACTTCCAAAAGTTTTTAGAGTTTACGAATGTCGATATTCGACGCTCGAAATCGCATTTTGTAATCTTCCAAAAATTCATCATTTATGTCGCTCTCCTTGGATAGTATGGTTCCATCACTTCTTGTTATATTTGATATTATCTTCTTATTTCTTCTGCCCGTGGCTTTTCTATGGTAGAATTTCGTGTTTTATCACCTAGGCGGAGATTAGTCGTTTTGGCTCGCTACATCCAATATTTGTGTTGGTAATCCAGAATGCATTCACGTTTCTTATAAAGTCGATTAATTTTATCATTAAGTTGTTGATCAAAGGCTGCGAATAGCTGCTTTTGAAGGGCTTCGATTTGTTCGTCAACAGATTTCAATTGGGTGTTTATATTTTCAAATTTCTCGCGGCTCCATTTCTTTAGTGTTTTTAGAAGGTTAGTTTTTTTTGACCAGGTTAAACATGTTAGTTCCCTGGAATTGGGCTCTCCAAGTTTGTTTGATCAGGTTCTCGCAATCAGGCCTTTGCATCCACATTGATTCAAAGCGGAATGGTTTATTTCTATAGGTTGTGGATTAGTTTTGAAAATTTACTGATATCATGCAATGGTCAGATGTGGCAAACGCATGATTCCGGGTGTGTAGACATGAGTATTCTTGTATGACTTCCATCGTCGTCATTGTTCTGTCAAGTTTTTCATAAGTGTTCTTATCTCCTTCCTTCCTTTTTTCCACGTGTACTCATTACATTTTGTCGGGAGGTCGATCAGTCCACATTGATCGGCTACATTGTGTAGCCTCTTATAGATCTCAATCTCTTCTTCTCGAACTCATTCTCTTCTTCAACGCTTTGGATCTAGATATCAATTGAGTGGATTTTGGAGGGCGGTGACTCGGCGAGGGACCGAGGGCGACGACAATGGCTCCTTCCTTCCTCAATTCTTCTTTGTTTTGGATCTAGGGCGCCGATATTTATTGATTGAGGGCGTCGGTGAAGGATAGAGGGCGACAACGACTCCGCTTCTCAAACATCCATTCGCAACCAACATGTATGTCTGAATCTGATCTTTCTCTTTTCCTTCTCATTCTCTTCTCCTTCTAACCCTTTTGTTCGGTTTTTTATGAATTTTTTGCAGATTTATTCGGTTGGCCATTTAAGACCGGATTTTTGATGTTTCTTACTTCTCATATTTTGTTTGTTGATAGAGTTTAAAAAAACGCTCTGAAGTCGAAACCCTAGAAGGCGAAAAGTTTTAGGGTATACGTTTCGACTTGCCGGCGTGTCTCTCCTGAGATGGCTTCGATCTCGCCCCCCTCGGAACCACCGGAGGCTCCGGCCGATGATGTGGTGATGGTCTCGGAGAATACTACTATGACTATGGAAGATGCTCGGGCCGATGATGTGAAGGATAGAGGGCGACAACGACTCCGCTTCTCAAACATCCATTCACAACCAACATGTATGTCTGAATCTGATCTTTCTCTTTTCTCTTCTCCTTCTAACCCTTTTGTTCGGTTTTTTATGAATTTCTTGCAGATTTATTCGGTTGGCCATTTAAGACCGGATTTTTTATATTTCTTACTTCTCATATTTTGTTTGTTGATTGAGTTTAAAAAAACGCTCTGAAGTCGAAACCCTAGAAGGCGAAAAGTTTTAGGGTATACGTTTCAACTTGCCGGCGCGTCTCTCCTGAGATGGCTTCGATCTTGCCCCCCTCGGAACCACCGGAGGCTCGGGCCGATGATGTGGTGATGGTCTCGGAGAATACTACTATGACTATGGAAGATGCTCCTATGATTGATAAAGAAGATGTTAACGCTCCAAAGAAGGATACATCTGGAAAGAAAGAACATGAGATAACTGCTCAAAACTTTATCGTTGGGCACAAGGAAGAGAGGAGACAAAAAGAAGAAAGCAATGTCGAGAAAACAAAGGAGAATATGAAACAGTCTTGGACCGAGATCGTGGGAGGAAGGACTGGTTTTGGAATGAGAAACAAGCCAGTTGGGATGATGCTCCTCGATGGGAAAGCAATGATCAAATTCCCGTTTGGCCGTGAAGGCAATCCAGTAATCGAGATAAATAAGGAGGTTACTGAGGCTCTCGAAGCGAATTGAAAAATCTCGATGGTGTTCAAAGTTTTGGGCTTTCCTATCGCTTTTCCGGTGATGTAACGAAAAGTTAAGGAACTATGGAAGTTAGGAGGAAACATGAGAATTGTGGATTTGGCGAACAGTTATTTCATGGTTAAATTCAATAATGAGAATGAGATGCTGAGTGTTCTGGCAGGAGGACCCTGGACCGTCTTTGGTCACTGCCTGATTATGAGAAAATGGTCCCCGAAATTTATTACTTCTGACCCAATCACAACCGCACCAACCTGGTTGAGAATCACGGACGTTCCGATGCAGTGGTACGATGAAAGAATACTTTGGCTCATGGCTTCGGGGATTGGAGAGCCAATAACTATAGATCCTAAATCTCTCCATTTCAATAGAGGTCGGTTTGTCAAGGCTTGTATCGAAATTGATCTCAGCAATCTTAAGACTGATATCTACATCAACGGTAAGAAGTGTCCAATTGAGTACGAGGGTCTCCAAACTATCTGTTACCATTGTGGGAGATACGGACACTACGCGTCCAACTGCTCTTTCAAACAGATTGCTCCTAGAGTTAACACTAGAGTAGCCAATGATTGTGTTGAGAATCTGAACGTGATACAATCTGGGGTTGAAGTTTCAACTAGTAACCAAACTAACCAAGCGAGTAATGATAGGGGAGAGCAACAAATAACGAAGGAGAGTGCTTATGTGGAAGCTCCAGGTACTGCGCTATCGCCTCCCGTATCGGTGGAAGGTGATCAAGACCCGCCGGTAACGGGAAAGCCGGAGGAACTAGCGGAAGATAGGGATGATGGACCTTGGTTAGTTGTGGCCAGGAAAGGTAAGTTTAGAAAAGGAAAGGATCTCTTAGGGGATAGAAAAGGAAATACGGGATACCAAGGGAGACAAGATACGGTGGATCATAATGGAAGGAATATTCAACTAAAAGGCAAGAGTCCCATAGCTTCTCTTTCCACTCTAGAAGGGAAGAAAAGCATCCTGGTGGGGAAGGATAGTGAGAATGGGAAGAGGACCGCAGGGAAGCAAGTGACGCCAACGGTTAGTAACAAAACTAGGCCTAATGATACGGACCCAGGGACGAGTGAGAAAGGAAGTTTGAGGGGTTCCAACGAGGCAACACAAAAAGGGCCCATTTTCAAAGCCAAGAAAGATCAGAAGGATGAGGAGAAAGAGGCAAGGGAGTTGAAAAGGCGAAGGAGTAGGAACAGGTTGAGAAGTGAATACAGAAGACGTGCTGGAAAAGTCTCTCCCATGACTTGTAGCACTGAGATAGAAGAATGCACTTTCAGAAGAGAGGTGTAAAAAAGAAAGAGAATTGATCCCCAGGTTGGTAACGTGTCGATTATAACAGAGAATAAAAGGTGCAACGATACGTCCACTTCGGTCACGGTCCAGACGTCGCAGTCTTCTGGAGATACCAACATGGAGGATGGTATAGGCTTGGGTGTGACAGGTACTGCTACTGCTTGCACTGAAACTAACTTGCAGACACCCGGAGAAGGCTTTGGACCAGAAAAACAGAAGCGGTTAGGAGCTATTATGAAGGATAATATGCCAAAACAACTACTTGACGCCCCTAAGATCAACAATGACAGTGTTCAGAGATCTGACCCTACCAATGGTCGGCCTCATCTCTTTGATGGTAAAGATGAAGTGTTGGGAGTGGGCCCCTTAGGGAACAAGTAATTTTGTTTTCTCTTTTTACCCTCTCTTTATTGTTTCCATGATGAATGCTCTTTTGTGGAATGTTTGTGGAGCTCGCAAGAGTGGGTTCCGTCGTGCTATTCGTTACCTTTGTAAACAACATAATATCGATATTTTGGTGATTTTTGAACCTAAAATCTCGGGAAATGAGGCTGATAAAGTTTGTAGAAGGCTTAACTTCACGGCTTGTAGGAGAGTTGAAGCCGAGGGCTTTAAAGGAGGCATATGGATTTTTTGGTATAGTGAGAGAAGCGATCTCTCTGTAATCAAGTTAGAGGAGGGTTTTATCCATGCTCGGATCGTGTTGGATTCAATTACTTTCCGGATGATCGTTGTCTACGCTCTCCCGACTGTTTCCCATAGGAAGCCTTTTTGGTCTAAGTTGGATGAGTAATTATCTTCTATCAATGAACCTATAATTATTGGGGGTGACTTCAATTGTATACTCTCGAGTGATGAGAGGGAGGGGGGTATGGGTAATCTTCACAATGATTATGCCGTTTTCCAGAATCTCATCGACTCCCACTGTCTTATTGATATGGGCTTCACGGGTCCGAACATCACTTGGACCAATGGACGGTGTGCTAACCAGGTTATTTCTAAAAGACTTGATCGTGTCCTCATGAATTGGGAAGCAAGAATTGCTTGGCAGAATGCATCTGTCAGACATCTTCCCCGCTACTCCTCTGATCATGCTCCCTTGCTTCTTCGTTTTAAACCGAACATCAAATGCACCGGCAAGAGACCCTTTCGCTTTGAAGCGGCTTGGATGAGTCACAAGGATTTCCGCCCTATGGTTGAAGAAACTTGGTCCACCGGTAATGAGGTTTGTACTTCTCTCAATTCTCTTAAATTGAAATTACTAACGTGGAATCGCAAGGTGTTTGGTAATATTTTGCGCAGGAAACAGGAACTGCTTGAACGTATTTGCAGAATTCAGAGTGATCCTGACTATGCTACTTCTCAAAGTTTGCTTAATATGGAGATAGCTGTCAAACATGATTTGGATATTGTTCTTGACCAAGAAGAAACTCTTTAGCTTCAGAATTCGAGGGAACAGTGGCTGAGCCTTGGGGATAGAAATACTTCTTTTTTTTTCACATGGCTACTGTTATACGAAAACAAAGAAATAGTATTGAGGGTCTCCTTATTGAAAATGATGTGTGGGAAGAAAACCTTGAGACTCTTGCTAAGTGGGTTCTCTCATTTTTTCGTTCCCTTTTCTCCTTGGAACCTACTATACCTTCTGAGATACTTGATACGTATAGCTTTCCCAGTCTCGACAGTGAGCTTTGGACGAATATTAGTAGTTTTCCGAGTGATCTGGAAATTTGAAAGTCTGTGAAATCTATGGGGGCCTATAAAGCACCAGGTCTGGATGGCTTCCAACCTATTTTTTACCAGAAATGTTGGGATATTGTTGGAGACTCGGTTCGGCAGGAAGTGGTTAAGTTCTTTGAAACTCGAAGACTACCCGTCAGCGTTAATAAGACACTTTTATGCCTTATTGCTAAGGTTGAAAAACCTGAGAGAATTCAACAATTCCGACCTATTGCTTTATGCAACGTTCTCTACAAAATTATCACTAAGGTTTTAGTTCACATACTTCAGGGCATCATTGGTGACTTGGTTGGACCGACTTAGGGAAGCTTTATCCCTGGAAGATTGATCCAGGACAACATTGTTCTTATGCAAGAGATCATTTACTCCGCTAAAAGAAAAAAGACGGGAAAAAAAAAAGGATTGTGCTTAAGCTTGATCTCGAAAAGGCTTATGACCGAATTAGGTGGGATTTTGTGATTACTACCCTTAGGGTGGCGGGCCTACCCGATTGCTGGATTGAAATGATCAATGAATGTATAAGGTCCACGTCGATGAGTATTAACTGGAATGGTAGAGTGACGGAGGAATTTAGACCGGCTAAAGGAATCCGTCAAGGGAACCCAATCTCTCCGTATATTTTCGTTCTTTGCATTGAGATCGAGATTAAGTCATTTAATCAACCAGGAGGTTGACAATGGCTTGTGGCGTCCGATTAAATTATCTAGGAATGGCCCTGCTCTTTCCCATTTGTTCTTTGCAGACGACCTTACGTTATTTGCTGAGGCCTCCTGTCATCAGTTGAAGACTGTGTTGAATGTTGTTCAGAGATTCTGCGATGCTTCTGGATAAAAAATTAATGTTAGCAAATCTCGCATCTATGTTTCCCCGAATGTTGAGAGTGATCTGAGGAGATCCCTTAAGAATGTGAGTGGGATGGAGTTAACTGACAACTTTGGTGATTACCTGGGTATTCCTATTCCTAGTAACCGAATCAATGAGAACTGCTATGAACCCCTTTTGAATAAAATTAAAGGACGTCTCTCTAGATGGCGAAGTAGGAACCTCAGCCTCGCGGGTAGGGTTACACTTACCAAGTCGATCCTTACGTCTATCCCGATCTATAACATGTCTACCTCCTTGATCCCTAAGGGCACTTGCGATGCCATCGACAAGATCTATAGAGGCTTCATATGGGGTGAGAGGGATGAACGCAGAAAGATGCATACGATATCCTAGAAGGAGATTTGCAAACCGAAAGACATGGGAGGCCTTGGTATCATACCTATGGGCACTTTGAACAAAGCCTTAGTCGGTAAACTAGGCTGGCGTCTACTCACGGATGATACGGGCCTTTGGACGAATGTTCTCAGAAGCAAGTATATCAGAAGCTCTGGAAGGAGTCACGGTACCCCTTCCCCAACTTGGAGAAGCATTGAAACGGTGGTAAGAGATTGTATCTCCAAAGGTGCGAGGTGGATCATTGGTGATGGACGTGATACGAGGTTTTGGACTGAGAGTTGGCTCGACTCGACCCCTCTTATGGATTTGGCGTGCAACGCTACTATTGATATCAGACCCGAGATCACGGTTAGAGAGCTTTGGATTGATAACTCTGGATGGAATTGGGATTTTTTGAGAGATGCTCTTCCTAACTCGACTCTCCTCCATCTGGCAGCAATCACTCTCGATGATAGCAGACGTAACATGTTGAGCTAGAACTACTCTAAGACTGGATGGTTTACTGTCAACTCGGCATGCTCTATGATTATAAAGATTAAAGATATGCATGAGATCGATACCCTCATCTATAAGAGTATTTGGAGATTGCGTGCTCAGAAAAGGACCCGGATGTTTGTGTGGAAGCTCATGAAGGGTGGCTGCCTAACTAATGAGGAACACCATAGAAGACATATCTCGATTGACAACGCATGTCTGAGTTGCAGAGAGCATGTGGAAAGCTTGGAGCATCTCTTTCGGGATTGTCCCAAGACGGCGGTGATGTGGCGTATCCTTCAGGCGGAGAAGTTCTTCCCTCGTTTCTTCTCTACCCCATTCGCTAGTTGGCTAAGAGGTAACCTTCTTTGAACTTTTAAATTCAATAATTTTATCAATTGGAGGGGCCTTTTTGTAGAGAGTCTATGACAAGTTTGGAAGTGGAGAAACGAAGCCATATTTCGTGGTGGTGTGAGACCACCGGAAGGCCATAAGGATGTAATCGAAAGGACCACTAGTTATCCGAAGGCTTGGAGATCAAGAGAGGGAACTAAGGAGCAACATGAAAGCAAGACTATCATGGTTAAGTGGACTGCCCCTTGAAGGATGGATCAAAGTCAATACGGACGGAGCGGTTAAGAATGGGCGGGCTACTACTTCGGGTTTAATTAGAAATAGTGTTGGAGAATGGCAACGTGGTTTTGTTCATAATATCGGTATGTGTACGGTTCCCATGGCTGAGTTGTGGGGCATCTTACATGGACTTGAAATGGCTTGGGATTGTGGGGCTAGATGTGTGATTTTGGAAACGGATTCACAGTTAGCGTTTACACTCCTGAACAAGAACGTCACACGTTGTTGTCATCCTTTATCTAGCCTGGTACACAAGTGTCAAGGCTTCATGAGTAGAACCTGGATTATCCAGGTTCGAGTGATGAACACTTAGCCCTTTTCCTTTTTAATAAAAGCGCGTCTAGATGCGCGGAGAAACCAATCCTCCCCCTTTAACAAAAAAATATTTTGTTTGTTGATTCGTGATTGTTATATAACATTTTAACTTATGTTTACTATTTAAATTTGTTAATTAGATTGAGAATCGAGATAAATATAAATCAGTTTGCTCTGTTTTTTGATGAATAGACCGATGAACTAATGTCTCATACCTCTCTCGTCATCTTCGGTTCTTTTCTACGTTTTTTTTAAATTTCGGTTTAACCTAAACTGAAACTAAAATTTTCAGTCTAAACCGAAACCGAACCTAAATTTCCGGTTTAGGTTTTCGGTTCGTTTCGATTTTGGGAGGTTCGGCTCGATTTTGAAACGATGATCAGCCCCATAAATAACAAATCTCTACAAATTGATAATTTAAAAGTAATTTATGTGATAATTCCTGAAAGTAGTTGTTATTCTAGGTTACCTTAAAATGAATTAAAATAACACAAACTAACGTTATTTCTCAACAAAAAATCGGGTGATTTTGTGTAAAGGCAGTTTTGCTTAGGCCAATAAACCATTGACTATTCCCGTTACCCCTTTTCATGAAAATGGACATATTGAATGAGTGTCTTTTTCCGTACAAATGTTAATTTCAAACTGAATTTTCATCTTGTAAAAATGTCACAAATGGTCCCAAAGTCTCCATAATTTTCGCCCAATATCCCTTTCTTTGATTAGTCCATTACTTTATTATGCATATATGCCTTTGATTCAATAGATTGGATTGCCTCTAAACGTTTTTCTCGACCTTATCATTTATCTTGTATTTAAATACTATTTAATATAAAAAAAAAGAGATGAAGTTGTTTATTTTATAACTAATACCTTCTCAATGGGTCAAGCTCAACACTTATGGCAAAAATTGAACTTTCCTCGGATCCAATGATTGGATTTTCGGGCATCTTAATAACCCGAATTTGAAATAATCCAATCCTAATTAATCGTACTAGTTTTGTTTAATAGGTCTACAAGAAAGTTATAAAGTGGACCTTGCCCATTTAAGTGAAAATACACGTAAAACAACATCAATAAATGGGCCAACTTTGACAACGTCAAACTTAATGGGCTTGTTGCCCACATATCATACAATCTTGGGATCACATTATCAATGTGTACATGAATTGTAATATAGTTTCTTCCCTAAAATAATATTGAATTTTTTATGTAATCGACGTGAAATGCCTATCGTATTAACATTAATAATAAAACGTAACTTTGAACTTGGGTTCATGTGACAAACTCAATTAATCGGGATACACCCGAATCAAATTGAATAGGTACCGTGATAAGTTATGATAGATCAACGTGGAGTTCACACGGTTGAATTGAATGTAACAAATAAGTGCAGTATATTTTCTATCTTTTCTATTTCGCATAACAAATAGCATCACGAAACAAGTTTATCATCTATCTATAAATATAGATAGAACTACCCGGCTTCAAATTACGGGAGGGCTATGGATGATTTTTGAGAGTATGCGGTTCATTGTGAAGAACTACTCAGCTTCAAATATAGCCACGATCTGGTTCGTGATGTTTTATGTGATGTCTTTAAGAGAGAGATTTCGGCCAAGAAAAAGGCGTCTGTATCCTTCTTGACTGATCCGCGTGAAGGAAGGTATACGTTGAGGCCCGCAGATATGTTAGTGTTTGGATGGGTGGGTGGAAAAACATGTTTGTATTGATTTGACAAGAGTCTCTCATTTGGTTGGTTTGGATAATGGGCCTTTTGTGGTGGGTAAGGTGACACTCAACGCGACATCTAATAAGGTGGTTAAGCATGAAAGGGCTTGTATTGAAAATAAAAATGTGTTTCTTCCGTTCGCATTTGATACGTTTGGTTTTCTTGCGCCCGATGCCGTCGAGATTCTCAAGATGGTGCAACGAGTCTTGCATGGTAATATTGTGTCACAAATGTCTTCAGATGCAGTGTTTAGGAGGATCGAATTTGCTATTCAGAAAGGGTTGAGGACATAACTTGTTGTCCGTCTAACTTCTAATTCAATATAATAAATTATAAAATTGCCCCATTTATCCACCATCAATCTATAAATTTTTATTTACCTTAACTTAAGTAACATGTTTGACAAGAACGATGGGGAGGGGAATGAATTCGAAAAGAAATGCATAGTAAAATTATCAACTGATATGAGACAAAGAGAACCATATATATATATATATATTTATTATGACATAAATTATGTTATTGGATAAAATAGAAAACATGTTAAATGCGAAATTATATATTTTTAAATTAATTTGGGTGCAGGCCAATTACGCAGGGATGTGTTCAATCGGTTTGGTTTTGGGTCTAAATTAAACGTAAACCATTTATAAAAAATTGGTTATCAAACTTGAATTTATTGGTTTTTAGTCTGGTCTAACACCGTTTTTTCGGTTTGGTCAACCGTCTGGTACTCGTTCTCTCCTCCAAGTGAGTGTAACCCTACACCCTTTGTTTCTCCTTTAGATCTAAATGAATAAAATACGTGAATAGTGGAACATAACCTCTTCGTTGTTGTTTTTTATATTGTACGGTAAAAAATTAGAATGAATTATCTAGAAACTCTCCAGCTTATATCATTTTTTCGGATGACATCTTCAACTTGAAATTTAGTCGATGACGAAAACCGCGGGAAGTTGTGTCCCAATTTTGCAAGCTTATCTGCAACACCATTAACTTCATTGAAGACATAATGGATCATGACCTGACGAAAACTAGTCATAATGTTTGTAATATCTGAAATAATAAGGTCAAGTTCTCATCGGGGTTTTCAAATTTGTTTGATAGAATTGATAATTGTAAGGTTATCCCCTTTAATTTCAATTTTGTTAATTTTCAAATCATATGCTCTAATAAGACATTCCCATAGAGCGCATGCTTTAGCATGGAGGACCAATATGTTTACACATTGTCCATAGCCGAGGGTAATGGTCGATGCATGTTGGTCTCTAAGGATAAAACTGAAGGTTGATTCTCCATATCCAAGTTAGAATCATCAAATTTTAGTTTGATATATAAATTCATTTTCCGGTTTCATTCAATGGATATTCCAATTTTTCCTATTTTTTTAGGTGTGTTTGATTTTCTTTGGTTATTTTTTTTGTTCGCTTCTTCCCAATCCTTTGTTTGAGTTTGTACATTTATATTAATGTTTTGTGGTATTTTATTATTAAAGATGTTTTGATTTCTACAGAACCAAATATTCCACCAAATAATAACCAACTGTACTAGTGTTTTATCAACTAGTATATCCCTTAGAAGGACAAGCATGTTTGAAATGTTTTGGTTTGTGTTACTCACCAAATGGAATTCAATTTTTATTTTTTAATTTGTTATTTTGTTCAACGGGAATTGACACTTAAAGAATAAATGTTCTATTTATTCATATGGATGGTTGCATAGAGTACATTTTTTTAATATTAGAATTGCATAGAGTACATTGCATGAGACCGAAGTCCTTTGTTTTTCAAGGGTTTTTGTTACTTGGGAGGCCATCATCAATAGTTTTCAAAGAAATTTTTTTTTTTAATTTAGGCATAACATTCATTTCCCTAATCCAAGCATTTGAATTCGATGATAATTCTCTTTTATTGTGGATAAGGTCCATGACCGGTTTTGTGGAGAACGATCCTTTAAAATGAAGGAGCCCAATAGTGACGATCTTGAATAAATGATTTCGGAAGTTAGTAGGAAAAAAATAACCATTTCGTTTTTTGTTGCGCTACTCATCATGCTCAAGTCACTGTCAACGCTACTCACAAGTCACAATCACACTTATTCTCCTCGACCATCAATGGTTTGATTTCTTTTTTTACTAGCGCATAACCCTCTTAATTGAATCAAAACTTAGGGATATATAAAAGGTCAAATTCCACAACTTAGAAACGAGAATGGTGACTTATATTGTTAAATTGTTGTTCTGTGTTATGTAACTTTAACTTTGTTAAAACAATTAAGTAATATATTTTAATTTTATATATAATATTATTTACATCGAGCTAGAAGGAAGACGGACAACAAGTTATGTTGTCAACCCTTTCTGAATAGCAAACACGGTCCTCCTAAAAACAACATATGAAGACATAATGTTACCATGCACACCCCGTTGCACCCTCTTGAGAATATCAACAGCATCGGGCGCAAGAAAACCAAAAATATCAAAAGCGAACGGAAGAAACACATGTTGATTTTCGATACAAGTCCTCCCATATTTAGCCACCTTAGCAAATGTTGCATCAAGCGTCGTCTTACCCACCACAAAAGGCCTGATACCCAAACAAACCACTAGGGAGGCCCTCGTCAAATCAATACAAGCGTGTGTTTCACCCACCCATCCAAATACTAAGACATCCAACGGTCTCAACGTAGACTTTCCCTCACGTGGATCATTCAAGAAGTTTACTTGAGCCTCCTTCTTAACTGAAACCTCTGTTCTCCTAAACACGTCACAAAAAACATTGCGGACCAGATCATGAATATATTTGAAGCCTAAAAGCTCTTTACAATGAACATCATGCTCCTCAAAAGCGTCCAAAACCCTTCGAAAATTGGTCTTGAGACAAATCTCATCAACCGGGTATAGAGGAATCATAATACGATTCTTAAGGACCGAGCAAAACTCAACCGAGGACATACACTGCCCAAACCCATCAATGGGTATGGGAAAAAGAAAATATTTGTTATACACTGATTGTAGACACTTAAAAACCGTTTTCTACCTAATGGTCAAATCAAAAACCACTTTAATCTCATACGTAACCCTACCGAAAAGTGCACTCGCCAAAACGTGTTTGACTTTAGGGGACCACTTCAATCTCATACGAAACCCTACCGAAAAGTGCACTCGCCAAAACGTGTTTGACTTTAGAGAACGGTGTTCTTAGCAGTAAAAACGGAAAGATTGACCCGTGAATAGAGGTATGTAGATGAAGTTAGTTTTTTTTATAAATGTTCAATTAGATGTGAAAGTTAGTTATTTTTTATTTTTTTCCCGATATTTTATAAATGGGTTTTACAAGTCCAAAACCTAATTTGAACTTAGATCGGTTCTAGAAAATTCAGTTAACGTTGTTGGGTCATGTATTATCAGAAACCGATATAGATATAAATCGAAACTGATCAAATCAGATATATTTTCTTTTACGGTTTTTGGGGACACAATCACAATTCACAAAATGAACCATATGCAACCGTGTAAATAATGCGTAACGAAACGTTCACTCTAATCAACTCCAATCAGAGTCCAAGCAAACCTTAATAGAAAAGCATTAAGTATAATCTTCAAAAGATGTCAGAAGCGCATGAGTAATGACAGCTAAACAAATGTGGTTAATAGAGTCATTAAGCAGACAAAGGAAGAGGAAAAAAGATTAATTAACAAAAACAAGTCAGAGATAAGGTCACAATAAAACAATGGCTTCCACACTTCCACATGGCCTGCTTATTTGGAGGTTTTTGTCATCTTCTTGATGAGGTTGATTATTTGCTAAGTATGCCATTAATGAGGTTAATTTGATGTCGTCTGAAGAAAATGACTTTTTGCACATGCACCACTCCAAGTGGTAGTTATCATCTTCGGAAATGAAATCTTGTAGACTAGCTTGTAATTTGCCCATAAAAATACATTTTAATGTGATTGAAAATAGGGTATTCTATTATAACAAGATAAATGTTTTATTTTATGAGCAGATATTTTTTAAAATTAATTATTTTGTGAGTTTAGAACCTCTCTAGTACCCTACTATCACATGAATTAATTGGATCTAATTTTTTTAAAATTATAGTTATATTTTATTACAATAGAAAAAATTTTATACCCAAATTTCAATACAAAATAATTTATGTATTGTTATTGTTGATATGCCTTGAATTGATTAATGGGTTTTGAACTTTGGCTGACAAGTTCCTCTCTCTCACCCTTTAACCAACTAGACTAATTAAACTTGATAATCTATTGTTATTTTTTTAAAGTTATACTTAATGTCTACTTACACAAACTAGTGTTACAAAAACATAACGTTTGATTAAAACTTTGTGATAACCCAAAACCTCTTTTGATTTACACAAGTAGTCTCGATTTAAACAAAACCTATATATTTACACACACCGTCGATTTTATTTACATAAGCCGATCTAATCTATATCGATTTTATTTACACAAGCCCTATCGATTTTATTTACACAAGTCCTAACGATTTTATGTACACAAGCCCTATCGACTTTATGTAGCCCTAACGACTTTATCTACAAGCCCTATCAATTTTAATTACACAAGCCAATCGAATTACACAAGGAACGTCGAATTGAGTTTGTACACAAGCTCTATCGAGTTTGTACACAAGCCTCGATTTACACAATATTCATGTCATTTTCTGTAATTAACTAAGTCGGGGCACTTTTGCAAATTTTACATGTTTAGACCATTAATGTAATTATAAAATATAGGACTCATTTTGTAATTTCAAGAAAATTTGAATGAAACCCTAACTCATTCTTCATTTGGATCTGGTCGTCGACGGATAAGCAGAGACGACGGAGGTCACGAGGTCGCCGGAGGGCTTTTCTCTAGTGTCCACTAACGACTTATTCGTTTGAATCTGGTCGTCGACGGATAAGCAGAGGCGGCGGATGTCACCGAGGTTGTAAGCAGGGTTTTCTCTGGTGGCCATTGACTGCTTCTTCGATTGGATCTAGTCGCCGACGGATAAGCAGAGGCGGTGGAGGTCACCGAGCTCGTAGGCGGGCGGGAAAAGCATAGAAGCGGCGCTGGAAAAGCAAAGGCGGCGGAACGAAGACGGAGAGAAGCGGAAGAAGGAAGGCTTGTGGTTGCGAGTTCCAGTGGCCTTCTTCTCCAGATCCGGCGAGGGTTTCTAGCGGTTGCGAGTTCGGATGCGAGAAGAAGAAACCTAACTACGATTTTGGCTTGGAGGAACCCTAGTTGCAATTGAGGGTGGTTTTATAGTTTTATTTATTTATTTTAAGTTTACCCATATACCCCTCTAATTAATTGAATTTAGGATTAAAAATTTATCAATATTTATTAGGAGCCTATTTCGTTTTTGCTTAACCAAAAAAGCCCTATTACCTCATTCTTCTATATATATTATAGGGTTCTCTTAGTTTCCTATCATCTCATAATCTAATCATTTGATAATATGTTAACCTGAATAATCTGGTTAGTTTGGAATAAGTTAGTTATCATCTATTTATTCTCTCATATGTACTCTGAAATTTCTCAATAAAATCTACTAAAAAGTGGACGTAGTCATTATTGGGTGAATCACTATAAACGTGAGTGTTATGTCTTTCTTGTTTGTTGAATTTTGTTCTTTCTTAGTAATTATGCACGACAAACTAGTATCAGAGCTTTAGGTTCTTTTATTTTATGTAATTTGGGAGAAAGATGTCTTCTTTCAATATGACGATCGATAAGTTCACAGGAAGGAACAATTTCAGTATGTGGCAAATCAAGATGAAGGCTTATGGGGCCGCTGTCAAGGAAGGAATCCGATGCGATGCTGCTGAGATGGCCACTAAGGAAGATAAGTCGCATTCGACCACCATGCATGTTGTGTCTCGCAGATGATATCTTATGTGAGGTTTCAGATTAGGATACCGCAACCAAATTGTGGTTGAAGCTTAAGAGTCTTTACATGACGAAGTCTTTCGCCAACAAGTTGCTTCTAAAGCAACATCTGTGCAGCATGCGAATGCAGAAAGGTACACAACTTCATGAGCACTTAGATCAATTAAACACAATTCTTCTAGATTTGCGTAATATTGATGCTAAGATTGAGGACAAGGATGTTCCGTTGATTCTATTGGTATCTTTGTCGTCATTATATGAAAACTTTGTTCAATCATTTGTTGTTGGAAAAGATACTATTTCTTTGAAAGACGTCTAGTTTGCCCTTCATACAAGGGAACTACGCCACAAGATGAATGAAAGTGGTGCAGGTAGGGATGGCCAAGCATCTGGTCTATATACAAGCGAAGGCAAGGAACAAGGAAAATTAGGGAAGAATGACAATAATCCGTCTTCTCCAAAAGGTCATAAACCTGATGACGTCTGCAACCACTGTAAGGAGAAATGACAATGAAAGAACGAATGTCCTAAAAGGAAGAAACCATATAATTCTGGTTCTACAATTGTTGTAGAAGATGCTTTTAAATCAGACGAGGATATAATTTCGGTTATTGGTGGACACACTTATCAGGCCGATATGTGGGTTCTTAATTTTGGATCTTCTTGTCACATATGTCCTAATAAAGAGTGATTCGAAACTTACAAGAAGGTAGATGGTGGTAGTATTTTCATTGCCAATACTTTTATCTGTAAGGATCTGGGAGTATTTTAGTCTGAGGTTGCACAGTGGTTTGCAGCAACGGGAGATGAGATGTAGGATCTGGGAGCAGCTCGGAAATTCTAGGAATGAGGATTCTTATAGACGGGGATCATAAGAAGCTTTTCTTATCACAAAAAGGCTACATTGAAAATGTGTTGTCAAGATTCGGAATGTGTTGTCAAGATTCTTATAGACGAGTCCCTTATGCTAGTGTAGTAGGGAGTTTGATGTTTGCTATGGCTTGCACAAGACCAAATCTGGCACAAGTTGTTAGTGTCATCAATAGGTTCATGGTGCAACTAGGAAAATAACACTAACAAGCTGTGAAGAGGATATTTCGGTACCTTAAAAGTACATCTGACATTGGGATTGTTTTTGGGATTAATACACAATGTTTGGACACATGGTACTCTGCATCCGGATTATACAAGAGATTTTGCTACTAAAAGATCTATGATCGGTTGTGTTTTCACTCTCGGGGGTTCTGTTGTGAGTTGGAAGGCAAACTTACAACCCACGATTACTTTGTCTACCACAGATGCATAGTTCATGGAATTGACATAAGCAACTAAAGAGGGAATTTGGTTGAAGGGATTGATTAGTGATCTATGTATACATCACGATCATGCTATTGTATATTGTGACAGTCTGAGTACAATTTGTTTGGCCAAGGATCAAGTTCATCATGAGAGGACTAAACATATTGACGTCAGGTATCATTTCATGAGAAGTAAGAAGATGATCAGGGTGAAGAAATTAGGGACTACTGATAATCCTATTGATATGTTAACTAATTCGGTACCTCGCAGCAAGTTCCAACATTGTTTGGACTTGCTAAATGTCAGAAGTTGTTGAGTGTCCAATGGGCTCATCTGGATAAAGAGGAGTTAAATGGGCGTTGACTAATGCATATGGTATGTTTGTGAGAAGAGGAGTTGATCTGAGCATTGACTAATGCAATCTGGTACATCTGTGAAGATTCAAGCCATGGTGGAGATTTGTTGATATGCCTTGAATTGGGCTAATTATCTTTTGTTTGAGTCTTTTCTGTTTTGCCCAGTTTTATACTTGACACCCAAGTTATGATGCACAAAACCTCTAGACAGTGCCATTTCTCGTGTCCTCACCTGTCGGAAACTTGGAAACTTCCGAAAAACTTCTCGGACACGGTCAAAATAGTGAGGACACGGTCAAGACACGTTTCCAACATTGGGAACGGGTCGAACACATCCAAACCATAATTATGAATGACGGCTCAATGTGACATCAAAGAGGGATACAAAAGAGATGAACAAGACATCCATGACCGTTACATTTTGTTTTAATTTTTGGAATTCAAGATGAATAAGACATTCATGACTACTACCTCTATATAATTAACGCAATCAATATTCTTATTTATCAGTACTTCTACAACTAATGACACATTCATGTGTCATTGGTTATATCATATATGCATCTGTCTTATTATATTCTCTTCACAAGAGCTTTAAAATGATATATTATTTTTATTTTTTTCGCCGTGTCCTCGTTTCCTACGATTTTTAGTATTTTCGTTTTCTAGTTTCTCGCCGTGTCCGTTTTCGTGCGACATAGCACCCAAGTAATAAACATGTCAAGTATAAACCTAGGATTTTGTTCATATATATATATATATATATATATATATATATATATATATATATATATATATATATATATATATATATATATATATATATATATATATACACACGGTTCTCTTTGTCTCATATCATTTGATAATTTGTTAATCTGTTAACCTAAATAATCTAGTTAATTTAAATTTAGTTATCATCTGTTTATCCTCTCACATGTACTTTGAAATTCCTCAATAAAATCTATTTAGAAAGTGAACATAGTCATTATTGGGTGAACCACTATAAACATATGTGTTGTCTTTCTTGTTTGTTCAATTTTATTCTTTCTCAATGATTCTGCACAACAATTATGTTTATAATTAATTTTTAAAAGCTAATAGTTAAAATATAAACCCGGAATCATGTACCTAAAATTCAATAACCAAGTTTAATTTAATACCTAAAACAGGTATAGAAATTTTAGGTCTACTTTGCCTATTTATATAATAAAAGATTTTTTTCATTCAAATATTCTAGACTTTTTTTTCCTTCAGAAAATTGAAATAAAATGGTAATAATATATAATATAATTTTATTAAATTTGTTATTGATTTTTGTTTCATTTATAATATTTTGGTATAATATTTGATGAAATTATTATAGAATAACAAAACGAAAACGTGTTATAATGATATAGTGATGATAACTTTATCTATTTTTTATAATCATACTATAATCAATTAGGCTTGTCCATCTTATATGGGCAGAATAGGTTAGAGCATTTTTTTTCTTATAAGACCTTTTATTTTCGGAGTGAACGTCGTTGTAAGTGAAAGATGGTCGCATCTCAAAATGCTGCAAGTTTATCAACAATCCTATTGTCTTATTTTGAAGACATGGTAAATGTTGACCTATCAGAAACAAGATGATCACTTTATTTATTAAACACTTATGTCCATGCTATACCAAATTTAAAAATTCTAAAAGGTAAAAATTTTGGTTGGTGCAAGAGGTTCGATCGAACCCTATCATTCACGTACCCATGAATTTGAGTCTATACTTATCCGACTTGTTCAAGTATTTCAGGCTTTATGAATCGACCGAGTTGTTTTTTCGAACCAATACGAATCCATCTTAACACTATCATTGAATAACAAAAAATAAAACCCTTGACAAGACAAAGAAAATTGGTCGCAAATCCTTGTCAATGCATGTCCAAATCAATCAACATACTATACAAATATACAATGCACACAAATTAAAAGTAGGTTTCTCATTTGCCCAAAACTCAATTATAAAATGAAGATTGACTTTCACACAATAATAGATGAAAATATTCTGAATATAAAATAAAAGAATTCAACTAAATTACTATAATTAAATAAGAAATTGTCGAAGAAAATGGTGCGATTTACTTAGTGAAGAGGGATGAATCATGCATGTATGAGGCCGACAAAGAGCATCTTCCAAGTTTCAAATTTCAGAGCCATTTTTACAGTTTACAGCCTCAAAATATCGACAAGATTCAGCATTTATGCTTGTGAGGTTTTGTCTCCGTGGGTGCTTTCTTTTCGTCTATTCTTCTTACCATAATTAAATAGTTTTTAATTATTTTTTACCGATAAATAATGCATAAAATTTGAATAATTTCTTTTTAAAAAAGTTACATTACATAGGTTTGTTATTGTACATAGAAACTAGCTTATAAACTTAAACTGGTTTTTTCACCACCCATTAAAAATTTGAGAAATTAAAATCTAGTTTTTATACATTGTTATTTTCACAAGTATCTTTTAGTAAATTTTCAGAATACAAATATATTTAACTTATTTCAATAAAATCGTGGATTACTCCCTCCTACGGCCAAATGATTTTATAATTAATGGAACTTCAGGAGGTTATGTTGGGCTCGGACCTACCTGCATGATGTGCGTCTACAAATGTGTAGACTCCATTATCCAGGTTCAGGTAGTCCATCCGATTAGACTAATTGATCTTAAGTCATCTCCTCGAGTGTCAATCGAGTCAAATAGTTACATTTTAGGAGTCGTGTGAGTTGTGTGTACAGTAGTACTTCGTGGCGCCACTCCAAATCATGAGTTCTTTAATTATGTAATAAAAGAAAATTCAACTCAAATAATATTATACCAAATAATTTTGGCGACGCAAAGCAAGTTTCATGCCGCATCGTATCGAATAGTGGGCGTATAGAACGCGTTGGCGTGGGAGTTGGTGAGTCCCAACAAAGGCTCAATAGACATCGGCACGATACGTGCTTTCTCCCCGCGATCCTTGCTTACTTTCTTCCAAGTTTTTGATCTTATCCGATCAAGAATCAATATGACAAAATGTATAATATATTCGTTTTTTTACAAATGGTTTTTTAAAGGAAAGATACTTAAACATTGCACAAACCCATTAGTTCAATACAATCCAAATCTTATAAATTATACTGTCTCTAATCTCACGTTGCTTCGTGAGCTTTTTATCATAATAAAGATCTATTCAAAATAATTTTTAAAAAAATACTATTGATCAAAACATGATCGATCAGAAAAGTGAGACATGAAATTAAGACATGAAATTAAGACATGAAATTAAGATAGGTGAATGTGATAAAAGAATTATCATATGTCCAATCCACCACCAAGGTAGTCAAATTTATTAAAGTCCAATTTTGTATTCTTTTATTAATGAACGAGAGACCTAGTTTATTAACTTACGAGGAAAAAAGTTATTAGACCGATTTTTTTCTAAATTAAAGAATCGACATGCATAGTTTAAGGTGATAATATATTCACATATAAAACATCAAATTAGCTAATAGTTGATTTCCTATTGAATGCAATATATGCTATTTTAATTAATGTCATATGTCAATCTATTAAAATACAAAGAGATGCATGCATACTAAAAGTCTAAAACAATCTTTTGTTTTTGACCGATACCAAAACGATTAAACAAAGCATACACATGTGTTGCTCCTAATACTACTAAATATTTTGTTGCACGTACTCATGTACACCACATTTGTTAAAGTATTAATTTTTATGCTGAGAGAATTTTGTTTGTGTTGTGTTTGAATCTCATGTTTAAGATTTTCTAATATTTTTCTTACCGTGTAGAAACATGTTTTAGTTTCATCCATATATTATGCTAAAAATATCTTAAGAAAATCAAGCTCAACACAATATAAATGGAATTCGTTTAATCACTCAAATATAATGCTGAGTTTTATTTATAAAATAAATTTATTTATCCAATTTCTTTTTGTTTTTATTCATAATGTCTACTGACACGCCCAATCTTATGTTTCGAGTCACTATTATCAATTTTTTTTAGAAAAATAACCTAAAATAGTACCAACTATCAACATTGAACCGAAATAATATCAATTTTAAAAATTACCAGGAGCGATAAAAACTATCAATGTATCTACCAAAAAAAATACATAATACTTTTTCGGCAAAAATCCTAACTCCGGCGATGACGTGGCAGCCGAAATGTTACATGTCATCAAATAAATAGATTAACGTGTGACGTGGATTTTATTTTTAAAAAATTCAATTTAATAATATTTAAAATATTAAAAAATAAAAATTTATTATTTTTAAAATTTTAAATAATAATTTTTTTAAACAAATGTGTACAAGTATTTTTTTAAATAAAGTTTGAACATTTTTTAAATAGGTTTATAAAATTTTTTATTTAATAAATTTTTATTTAATATTTATTTTTCCAAAAAATATAAAAGTTTAAGAATTAAAAAAAATTAATTTTCGATTTTTTTTATCATATTTATTTTCGGATTATTGTATAAAATGAAACTTTTAATTCTAAAAAAAATAATTTGTAAAATAATATTCGAATTTTTTTTAAAAAAATCATCTTTTAACATTATCCCTAAAGAGTTTTTTTTTCTTCCAATTTTGTTAATAATATATTTATTAAAAATTAGTTAAAATATATAAGAAAAATAAACCCCCAAAAACATTTTTCAAAAAATTCACAAGAAAACGATTTATTTTTAAAATAAAATTACAGCAATTTTTTTAATACAAAAATTTCATAAAAATCAAAATATTTTACATTTTGTGCAAACCTATTTATTTAAAAATTTCAAACTTTATGTTTTAAAAAAATAATAATTTTTTTTAATAAAAATACTTACAAAATTTAAAAAAAAAATATTTGTACAACTTTTTTTAAAAATTTTTAAAATAATAATTTTTTAATTTTTTAATATTTTTAATATTATTAAATTGATTTTTTAAAAACAAAAATCCACGTCACACGTTTAATCCATTAATTTGATGACAAGTAACAATCCGACTGTCACGTCATCGTTGGAACTAGGGTTTTTGCCGGAAAAGTATGACGTATAATTTTGGTAAATACATTGATAGTTTGTATCGCTCTTAGTAATTTTCAAAGTTAATATTATTTTCGGTTCAATGTTTGATCGTTGGTATTATTTTGGGTTTTTTTTTTTTTTTTTTTAATATAAATACCTTAAACCATTTTCTTTTCGTTTTTATTCAACACCCCCTTAACCTTTGCATTTAAAACATAACTTGTAAATGATAATTATCAACTTCAACCCTTCTTACTCTAATTTATATACCATTTTCTAAACCAATATTTAAGCACCTATAAGGGATGTCAAGAATGTAATGGGCGGATGACTCAAGTTCTCACCCATCTGTCACCCAAAGTCACCAATCACCCAACTAGACTCACACATATATATCCAACGGATAAGGGATCCGGGTGAGATTTCAAGTGTTCATCGACCTAAAAACTATGGAAGGATAGACCATGTTCAAAAATTAACACTCAAGTAGTAAAGTTGTCAAATCCGATAAGACATACCGTTGAACGGGGTCGTGTGTATACAATTGCGTATGCGAGTTAGGCTCAAATCCAACACATAAGTCATGCGAGATCCATCCTAAAACCAAATGACAATAAGAATACACTACCGGCTTTATAACTAGGCTCGGGATGTCTACAATTTAGAATGTAGAAACTTATAATCTCCAACCGAAGTATTCCGCCGGTAATTGAGAGTGAACGAAAATAAATATTAATCTAGGGTAAATTAGTTGATATACTAAGTCAAAAAAGATACAAAGTATAGGATTAACTAAGAATACGATAATAGATTAATATATATTTCTTCGTAGGTGGATACGAGTCAAATAAATCGGTGGACCTTTCGTCCACCCAGAACCAACCCGATTTACCCACGATTTATTTTTATCCTGATTTTCATCATTAATAAATTTTTAGAAAGTTAAGTATCTGGATCGACAAATATTGTAGGACGTTGATAAAAAAAAAAAAAAGTTTATATAAGCAATGCTAAATATATGCCATTATTTATTAAGCTCACCATTAACCGAAACTCTCCTAATTGGTCACATTCACATATATGTTTGTGTATCATCGAGAAAGACAAAGAAGAAAGGGTTACGAAACTCCGTAGGTGGGTCCCGCGCCGGAACTGCCCATGTTCAGGCAATTCTTGACTCAAATTCAATCGCATCTCTCTCATCTTCTTCTCTTCTCTACTCCATCTAACCCTAACCAATCACTTAAGCAATACAGAAGAAGAAACTCAAACCCACAAAAAATCAATCTTTATTACTTCAATCCAAGCTAGATCAAGTAGTAGTTGAATGGATCCAGTGGCGGCGTCGACGCACGGCCACTCACTTCCACCGTCTTTCCACCTCCACCACCAATTCAACCTCCAGCCTCACCACCATAATCCCAACTCCGAGGATGAGCAACAAAGCGGAACAAAACGACATCGTCAAGAGGATAATAATAATAGCAACGACGACAATCAAGCAAACGGGGACCACTCTGAATCCGGCGGAGGGGGTGGATCCGGATCGGGTGAAATCACCCGTCGGCCACGTGGACGGCCGGCGGGATCGAAAAATAAACCTAAGCCGCCCATAATCATCACGCGTGATAGCGCGAACGCTCTTCGTACTCACGTGATGGAGATCGCTGATGGGTGTGATGTGATGGAGAGTGTAGCGGCGTTTGCTCGCCGCCGACAACGTGGTGTGTGTATCATGAGCGGTACCGGAACTGTTGCTAATGTCACTCTCCGGCAACCTGCGTCTCCTGGTCAAGTCGTTACTCTCCATGGAAGATTCGAGATCCTCTCTCTCTCCGGGTCATTTCTTCCTCCCCCAGCTCCACCAGCAGCCACCGGACTCACTATCTACCTCGCCGGCGGTCAAGGTCAGGTCGTCGGAGGTAGCGTCGTTGGACAATTATTAGCTTCTGGACCGGTTGTTGTTATTGCTGCATCGTTTAGTAATGCCGCTTATGAGAGACTTCCGTTGGAAGACGAAGAGCCACAGATGCCGATCCAACATAACTCCGGCGAGGGTTTGGAGTCTCCAACGGCGGCGATGGGTGGTGGAGGAGGACATCAGGGTATGTTAGGTGGAGGCGAGCACGGACACGATCCGACCTCACAGATGTTTCAAGGGATGGGTTCAGCTCCTCCGCCGCCAAATCTTTTGAATTCGATGCAGTTGCCCGGAGATGCTGCGTATTGGGCCGGAGCTGGACGGCAACCGTTCTAATTAAACGCGTATTATACGGTTGGTTTTGATTTTCTAACTCTATAACGTACTCCATGTGGTTTTGTTTTCATGGTAGATCGATGAAATTAGGACTTAAATTGATTGTTAGAATAGGACTGTTTAGTTTTCTCGATCTCATGGCAATGTTATACACCCGGGAAAAAAATTAGGGTTTTGTTCATCTTTCTTTTTTACATTGCGTTGACCTTATAAGGTGTATGTTTTGATCTTTTTCCCCATGAATGGGTTGTTCTTGTTGATGATTTCACGCAGCTTCATCTTCATGTGCAAATATTTGTTCATCTTGGTTGTTCTTTTCCCTTCATTTTATGTGGCATTTTCAGGTAGCAAGCTTGAGAAGAAACTAGGTATATAGACTAATGTTATAACATACCGTTATCGCACTTCGGCTGTTGATCTAAGACGATACAAATATACGTACCATATAACTAATCATATATGCATAATTACTTAGATATATCTTATTTATTGAATTAACGATTGTTGTTATATGAGATGAGTTACTCGAAAAAACTCGGTTCGCACCCATTTTCTTTCTAAATGAACTGACATTATTCCATAACGTTTGAAAAACAGCATGAAAAGGGTATCTCATCGACAACGTCGCCATAGACAATGTTATGAGACGAAACGTTGTAGAAGACCTTATATATATATACTAGTAAGAATACGAAAACGTTTAATTAACATTTAGACTCGACTTACATTTAACTCGTTTATAAATGAGTCTATCCGTCTATATATGGGTAGATTTGAGTTAAGTCTAAACTCAACTAAAATAATGAGATTGCGTAATAAAACCAATATAATAAGAGAACAAATTTATCAAATTATTAATTTGTTTACACATAATACATGTGATGTCGATTAGCTCATTGAGAAAATTAGATGGAGATTTACTTCTTATTTCAATAATGAGTATGATACTATGTATACATATTCAAATCTCACTCGGAAAGATTGGAACTTCCGAGCTTAGTGTATAAGGTTGATGTGCTACCCTTTCTATTGCCAATAGATTTTATAATAAAATCTCATCGGATTTATGTTTTGGACTTGGACATAACACGCATGTACGCTCAGATACAAATAACCCCGCTTTACTTGGTCCGTCTATATCAAACTTTGACAGTTGACACATATCTATGATTAATGAATTTAAATTTGTTGTATTAACAAGTTTTGATTTGAATGAAGAGGTGCTTACATTAGTGTGAGTTAGTGACATAAAACGGTTACTTTAATGTGCATTGCATTCATCACTATATATATGCATGTGGTGTTTTTAATTGAGTAAGTATACATAAGATATTTTATTACTACCAATATTTTTATATATATAATTATTATTTTATAGTATATTTTTTTATCATTTTTCACTTCTTAATTCAATTTGTCACCACCTTTAAAACAATGAATTGACAATAGATGTTTTATTAGTATTAGTTCTAGTAACTCGTCATTTAAAATACAAGAGGTACGTCATCTTATTAAATATTTTATATATTATATACCCCAAAGGAACCGATTGATCTGAGGATCAATCACTATTGAGAGACGAAGACGGAGAATTGACGCGTGAGACATTTGGTATATTTGCATTGTGCCAAGGGCGAGTGTAACTATGGTATTGGGATTGCATGAGAATCGGTTTATAGTCGAATGGAGCTTGGGATGAACTCTCGATTGATTGTGCAAACGCTTGATAGGGAGTGGGTGCACTCACATTCGCTTGCTAATATGGTGGTATACTACCAAGGTTTAATATGTAAGAACCGGAAGATTCAGTTTTCACCATACATATTTACCGTAAAAGCGGATATGCGTGCAAATTTCATTACATCACGTACATTTAGTTTTCCTATTGCAGGTCTACGTGATTTAATTTACCCACCTAAAGATATGCATATATTTTCGTCAAATAATTCCTAGCCACGTTTTTATTTTGATTAAACATACCTTGGTGAGATTTTTGGAGTAAAAAAAACGGATTACTAACATTTTTTTCATAAATTTTTTTCCTTTCGAATTCTTATTATCTGAATTCTTACATATGATGAATGTTAATACAATATATTTTCACTTTACTAACACAAATTCATCTGCAGTGAGGAGACAAGAGAGTATCGTTTCTCTGTAATTTAAAATTAAATTTTACCGAAAATCGTTCGATTTTCTTATGTCTTTAAACAACTTATACAAGAAGATAGAAACCAAAGTTTCTTAGCGATAATCTATCCACAAAATTAGTAAGATGATCGAGCAAAGTTAGTGTTGAAGACTAAGCATGATTGGATGGTCGGTTATGAAATAAGAGAGTGAATGAGTAAAGGCAGTCAAAAGGAAGGGGATGGGCTTAACTTGGTTTGGATTCATAGATGGGGACAGCAGGCAGTAAGCATGCATCTATCTGCTACAACTGCAGGTCATGGATGTGCACGTGCACCTCTGCTTACTCGCCTTAATTCTCTGCCCATCACCAACAAAATGTTCCTTTCCAATAACACGTAACACTTTGAACGTGCTATCGTTGAGATTCGAGAGATGTCATCTATGTAGCTTTTGAACTTTAGTTTACGTATGTAATTTCTCCTTTTTCTTTTTCGAGCTAATATGAACATCGAGTCCTCAAAACTCTTTTGATGTTTTTGACTTGGCCCGGCCGGTCGCCCTACATACTTGATTGGTGTTTTCAAAGGCGAAACTAAAGCTTTAGATAGGGTTCTTTGTATGGGATGAGTTATTCGGATTGTCTCGAAAAAAACTTTGATTTGAGCTCATTCACTCTAAAGACGACTTGCTTATAAATATTTTTATTAAGTTTGTTTAAAACTCGTTACTTTCTTAACGAGTCCGAACTCAAACATGAACGGCTAAATAATACTATTGGATTGTTATACTAGCCGAGCTACTCGAGTTTGACTTGAGCTCGTTCATAAACGAGTTGAGTTTGATCATGTCAATACTCAACTCGTATGGAAATCCTACTCTTTTCGGCTAGATAACACTGTGAGGTAGTTATATTGACCGAGATACTCGGGTTTGTCTCGAACTTTTTGACGAGTCCAATATTTAGGCTCAAACATAAGCTCGGCTAATTTGTAAACAATATGAGTTAGTTATACAACAAACTCGTCTCGTTCGACTCGAATAACTAAATATTATATTCTTAGACTTTAGTTTTAATTTTTCTAAATTTATGAAAATAGGAAATGGTCTTGATTATTTTAATACTTTTAGAAAACAAAAACCCTGTGCTAAATTAGGTGAAGTATAGGTTAAAAACTGTTAGAATGAAAAGCATAGTCAGCTTGGAGGGTACACGTGTGTTGGCGTTGCAAATGAAAACCCAAATTTGATATCCTTCTACTGTTTTAATTTGGTGTCATAGTTCCCACTCCCACCCAAAAAAAAGTGTATTAGTTATTGTTTTAATCGGTTAATTTAAACTTATAATTATTAATTAATTTTTTAGAGATAATTTAGTTATTAAAGCAGTTTTTTTATGGAGTGTATTATGTATGTTGGTAAAATTTTATTAGGATGTTAAGTGTGTAGGTATAAATAGATTTTTTTATTTATTTTTTCAGTGCCTCTTTCTCTCTCTTACACTCTCTCCTTGGAGAAGGACGATGGCGATTCCTCTTCTGGATCTTCTTCGCTCTCTGACTCTCTGCCTCTCTGTCCCTCCCGATCTAGTCAAATCCTCCCACAGTTGCCGTCGTCTCTTCTTCGCTCTCGGAGACGACCACCGTTGCGCCGCCGTCTCCAATCTCCACCTCCATTGTCGTCGTCTCTTTTACTCAGGCGGTAGATCGCTAGGGGTTTCTCCTCCTTCATGCTCTCTTTAACGAAATCAAGCCTATGTTCCCTCTCTTCAACACCGATTTGATCTTTTCGGACACCGATTGGCGCGACGGTTACAACTTCAACACCGATTTACTCATTTTTTGGTTAGTGTCTTCAAACCTTGGAATTGCTTATCTGTTTATACTCATTTTTTGGTTGATTTGTTTGCTAATCTTGTAGTGTATGAAAATGGCGCCATGAATTAGTTGTTGTCATGAATACGAGTATACGAGATTTGATGTTGGTGCCATGGATTGGTTGCTGTCAGTACAATATTGTAATTCAAAATTTATATTTGTAGATCTGAACAAGTTGTTCCATTATTTTAAGGCATCTCTATAACACCCCAAATCCACATGACTCGGGGCGCTACTGGGCTAGGATCTCACAATGAATCCTAACCCTAGTCTGACAACAAGTTCACTGGATCTTACAACAAGGCACGGATAGATTAAAACCAAATATCAAACTGTAATATATACATATCAAAAGGATCTACAACACGGTATAAAACCATTAGCTCTCCTAACCTGCAAAGGAGCCCTCAGCGGATCACCTCCTAGTGTACGGAGCCCTCAGCGGATCACCTCTTCTAGATCACTCTGCAGCTATCCTAACCTGAAAAGGATCTACAACACGGTATAAAACCGTTAGCTAACCATACATATATAAGATAATACATAAGCTCAAACACAAGTCAGAGAATATTAACACATCATCATGCTATCACACATTTACCCGGTTAATTGTCTTTATAAAGTCCAACACTCAAATCATATATACGTGTATATGAATATATGTGACGCTAGGAATATATAAAATCCTCGCCTCTCGGTGGTGTTGCCAGTTGGAGTGGTAATCAGGTAACACTTTTCCGTATACCCTATGGGAGTGGTAGGTGCCCGTCCCACTTCCAGATATGGCCTGTCCGCAGAGAACCTCCCCGTCTCCCAACGGGATGACAAGGCAAGTTGTCACAACCCTACAATGGGCGGTCACTAAACCATAGGTCGGTAATAATCAATCATCACATGCTATCAAGCATATATCAAACACCTCTCATGCATATATCCAATATAGGGATGGTAGCTAAGTAAGTCCTATGGACTTACCTCAACCTCGAAGTACTCTCAATCCGATCAACTCCAATCTGGAGGACAACACAGCCTAATAACAAGGCATAAAGAGATATTACATCTCCTATCAACCAAAGGGGTCACACCTAGACCCAAGGGATCCATAAGGATCATATCCAACTTATAAACCTCGATAATCTACTAAACCTCAAAGCCATAACCGGCACATATCGATATCATGCTCAACATCATTCTTGTAAGAGCCTTAGTCTTTCGGAGCTAGTTTTGGTCTTAGCCGCCCCCGCGGGTCTGTGAGGCCGCCCCTGTGGCTCGTCTGTTCTTCGGCTCCTGCGGCTCAGGGAACCGCCCCTGCAGTTTCTTGCGGCTGCAGCCGGTTTTGTTGACCGGTTGGACTCGTGCTTTACCATTCTTTCTTTTCCCTTAAGTATCTTCCTTGGCTGATGAGCAAGGGTTTCATCTTCCTAATCCAGCTTCTCACGTCCTCCTTGCTTCTCCTTTTCCTCCTTCTTGATCTTGCTTGAGAGTTCCTTGGAGTTTGATAGAGTTTTGGTGTGGCTTTGTGTTGCTGGATGTTGTGTGACGTGTTGCTGAGCTTGGAAGCCAGTAAGGTTGGTTGTTGATCTTCTTTGCAGCCTAGGACCACAAGTGTGGTAAGTCTTCTCCTTCTTCTTCTTCTCTTCTTCCTTGATTCCATCTTCCTTAGCTTAGGATTAGATGAATTGAATGTAGATTGATGTTGGAATGTGTATGTATATGTATGGGTGTGACTTTGGAATGGAGAAGACGTGATTTG
This sequence comes from Fagopyrum tataricum, assembly GCA_002319775.1. Taxonomy (NCBI): domain Eukaryota; kingdom Viridiplantae; phylum Streptophyta; class Magnoliopsida; order Caryophyllales; family Polygonaceae; genus Fagopyrum; species Fagopyrum tataricum. The sequence continues at coordinate 34,859,725 of CM008281.1, read as the reverse complement.
ATCACGTGAAGAGCCAAAGAGGAATCGCGGGATCACTTTCTGCACTGTCGCCGCCCCCGCGCCTGGAAGCCGCCACCCCTGCGGAAGCCGTGCCACAGCGCCTGCGTCGTGCCTGCGTTGCCTGCGGCCACTGTCACCGCGCCTGCGGCTGAGCCTTTCCGCGCCTGCGGGTTGCCTTACTCCGCCCCTGCGTCTCTCTTGTCACGCAGGTGCGTCTTGTCCCTGGTCTACCTAGAGTAGGGTAGATCCTTTCCTTTCCTAGTATGAGCGGGTTAGTAGCATGCTAGGTACGCGTATGAGGTTAGAATGATGATGAGTATGTTATCGTTTATGCCGGTTATGACTTTGAGGTTATGAGTTAGGGTACGATCTTTATGGATCCCTTGGGTCTAGGTGTGACCCTTTGATGGATATGAGTTGATAAATTGTTATGCCTTGTTGTTAGGCAGTGTTTTTCTCCAGATTGGAGTGGACCAGGTTGAGAGTTGATCGTAGTTGAGACTACTTCTGGGTTTGAGGTAAGTCCATAGGACTTACTTAGCTGCCATCCTTATATTGGATGTATGCATGAGTGGTGATTGTTATATGCTTTATAGCATGCGTTATGATGAGTACCTACCTATGGTTTAGTGACTGCCCACTGTAGGGCTGTGACAGCTTTGCCCTGTCATCCAGCGAGGAGACAGGGAGGTTCTCTACGGAGAGTCCAGATCTGGTACACGGGACGGACACTGTCTCCACTCCCTTAGGGTACACGGGGAAGTGTCCCAGATGACCACTCCAGCTGACCGGTACCACCGAGAGACGAGGGTTATATTCCTCGTGTCACATATACTCATATTCATATTCATATATATATATATATATATATATATATATATATAATTGAGTGATTGGACTTTATAAAGATAATAAACCGGGTAAATGTGTGATAGCATGATGAGGTGTTTATTATTCCCTGATGTGTGTTTGTGCTCTTGCATCTCTATATATATGTGTATGGTTAGCTAACGGTTTTATACCGTGTTGTAGATCCTTTGCAGGTTAGGAGAGCTGCAGAGTGATCCAGAGGGGTGATCCTCCGAGGGCTCCGTACACTAGGGCGTTATCAGGGATATGGGATATTTCATATGTACAGTTTATGTTTACTTTTGTACTCAGCGGTACTTTTGTATTACCTTTTGATATATGTATATATCAGTTTCATGTTTTGTATTTAATCTATTTGTGCCTTGTTGTAAGATTCAGTGAACTTGTTGTCAGGCTAGGGTCAGGATCCATTGTGAGATCCTAGCCCAGTAGCACCTCGAGTCCTAGGGATTCGGGGTGTTACAATTCTATCCTCATACACATACCTAGCATGCTACTAACCCGCTCATACTAGGAAAGGAAAGGATTCATACTACTCTAGTAGATCCGGTATAAGACGCACCTGCGTGGCAGAAGAAACGCAGGGGCGAAATGACAGAAGCCGCAGGCGCGGAGACGCTTCCACGCAGGGGCGGTGACCGTAGCCGTAGGGGCGGCGGCGCGGGTGCGGTGACAGGGTCCCGCAAGGGCGGCGGCTCACAGGCGCGGGGCGGCAACAGTGCAGAGCGTAATCTCCCGACTTCTCTTCCACTCTTCACGTGATTAATTCACGTCTTCATCATTCCATAGCCACAATCATATACATATATATACATACATACAAACATCAATATGCATCCTAGAATATCTAATCCTAAGCTAAGGAAGAGGAATTCTAGAAAGAAAGAAGAGAAAGAAGAAAGAAAGAAGGAGAAGAAGAACACTTACCACGACTAGAATCCTAAGCAGAAGGAATGATCAAAACAACAATCTCAGCTGGCTTTCAAGCTCAGCAACAACACCCATCATCATCATCATCCACACAACAACTCTTCCAACAAGGAGAAAACAAGAGCAAGATCAAGGAGAAGGAAGGAGGCAAGAAGAAGCTCGTGAGGGTAGCTGGAAATGAAGAAACCTTGCTCAGCAAGCAAAGGAATAAGTATAAGGAGGAAGAAGAGTAAAGCACGGTCTACTCGGTCAACAAAGCCGGCTGCAGCCGCAGGAAACCACAGGGGCGTAAATTTCTGGTCGCAGGGGCGAAACACTGAGCAAGACGCAGGGGCGGCTCCACGGACCCGCAAGGGCGGGTAAGCTGGCTCAACTCCTAAAGGTCAAGGCTCTTACAATCTCCTCACAATTTTCTGCGATTCAAAATTTGATACATCCAGACAGGGGACACAGAGAGATGATGGGGTAACAGGCCGGAAACACTGGCATATGAAAATGGATAAGATGTCTCCAAATTGTCTCCTCAACTTCCAAAAGCTGACACTGCCATCTCTTGGCAACATGATCTCCAGAGCTCTTGGAGTTCAATCAAATTAAGCATCCCTTAAACATTTCTTGTGTTGTTTCTTATAGGTGAAGTACATAAATGCCCGGCTAGAAAGGATTGAGCCTAAGATTAGATCTTCCGATGGTGCTGTGAATATCAATTATGTCCCTGAACATAAGCACGTCACCCATAACCCAAAGAAAAATATTCCTAAAGCAAAGAATTCTTTGCGTGAGGCATCACTTTTTTGGAGGTGAGCTTGCTCTAACATGTAAACTAATGGTTTGTTCTTTTCAGAATTGTATCCAAAGGGGTAATCTATCGTTATTGTGAGCTACTAGTATAAATAGGGTGTTGTTATAAGCACCTTCTACAGTAAGGTACAAACATATACATAATAGGTACATGTAATAACAGGCAATTGATGGATAAATATGTTAATACATCATTATTATTGAGTATATTGTGGCGAAACACTTTCTAATTGAGTCAAAGGAAACAAGAGAAATATGGGAATTCGACTGCACTTTCAGCTAGATTTTGGTTTTGGCATGGAATGCTTCATTAAGAAGTAGGAAAGCTAAATTACCAAGGTAGAAATACATGTTTTCGCAACATTTAAGTTGCAATACAGTCTAATACTAGAATGTTAGTCTTTATGATGTATTGATGTCCAGGTTCTAGAACTGAAAAAGAATGTGATGGTAGTAAGGCATCTCTGAACAAAGTATTTTTATTTTACAGTACCAGAAATCTTTCAGCTATAGTTTTTGCATATGAATCTAGTTTATTGATATGAAATATTGAAATCATATATTTCCTTTATAATGTAGAATTGTTGACGCACATTGACCCATTCCTGACATTTAGTAACTGTTTTTAATTAGCAGAAATATATGTTTTCTTGATTAAGGCATTCAGTTGTGCACATTGCACATTCCACATTCCAGTCATTTAGAGTTTTCTCTATTTACCGAACTCAATCTTTTGATGTGTAGCTGACAGTGATCTTACTGAGAAACCTGTAAACGTGTATTCGGAGAAAGAACTAATAAGAGAATTTGATATAGCTTCTACTCTAGCTATATTATACTCAGTTTTCTTGTGCACTTTGAGTTGAGTTCTTTCAGAGTTCATTGAGTGATTTGTGTAGTTCTTACTGTAGTCCTTTGTTGAAGGTTGCTTCAGATTCATTACATGTAGCCAATAAGGACAGTATGAAGCAGACGATCCTGAAACACGAGGCTATCTTAAAACTCATGTACTTTTTAATCTATAGACATGTGTAGTTCTTACTGGCTGATCTCAGCTAATTAGGAACAGTCTATCAATTTCTTTTGGATACAGGTTGCCTCATTTACAAGGGAGAAAGAAACCATTAGAAAATATGATAACAAGTTACAAGTTGCCTACAGATCGACTTTTTTCAAGGACTAGCCACAAGTTTAGGACTTGGTTCAGTCATCTTTGTGGTTTTCTGCACTTATTCCCTTGTTGTATGGTATTGAAGCAAATTGATCATAAACCAAGGATACAATGGTGGACAAGTCCTCGATGTTATTATGGCAATGATGACTGGTTGAATGTAAGTATAAGCTCAAAATAATTTGGTTCACTTTATGCATATGCTTATTTGTGAGACAATAATTTTAGGAGAGGGGCAGAAATTTGCTTGCTTCAGCAAAAGAGTTCTGAATCCTACAACCACAATATGAAATCGAAAAGGAATGGATGCAGTTCAATGTAACGGCGTCATATCATTCGCTAGACACGAAAGTCGATTACATGGTTACGAAATAGTCATCGACAACATACACTAAGAATTAACTGTTGACTATTGCGGATGAATTTGACAAGCCAACCATGCACTGGGCAATGGACATAATAGTCAATGAGGTCATTGCAGAGAACTCTAATGATGATTTCCAAAATGTCACCAAAAATGACTTAACATTCGTTGTTAATAATAACAATAATAATAATAATAATAATAATAATAATAATAATGAAAATTGGGTATTAAAATCGGGTAACAACGAAGTTGGGTAACATAAGTGAATTTGGATGAAGAACGTTGGGTATTAAAATCGGGTAACAACGAAGTTGGGTAACATAAGTGAATTTGGATGAAGAACGTTGGGTATTAAAATCGGGTAACAACGAAGTTGGGTAACATAAGTGAATTTAGATGAAGAACGTTGGGTATTAAAATCGGGTAACAACGAAGTTGGGTAACATAAGTGAATTTGGGTAACAAAGTTGGGTAACAGAGTATAACATTAGATTCCTTCACAAATAAAAAGTGCATAGTTAGTATTTCTATAAAATTTTGCCTACACATTTCGTTTCCTTGATACAAAAAACTACACACTTACCAAATTCATCCATTTTTTTAACTATAACTTTATAAATTTTAAATTAAAATTTAACTAATCATCATCAAAAGAGTGTGTGACACTAAATTGGAAGACGAAAAATTTGCAAAGTTTTATAATTAGTTAAAATGAATGATGCATAATGCCGACATAAACGCTCATTCTTGACAATCGAGTAAGTTTGACATGTCAAGCGGCACGAATCAATTGATCTAATGTTTTAGGTAGATTTATTTGAGGTTAAAGGTGTTGATTTACGATATCAATTGATATAGGTATAGTAGGGTGGGATAACTAGAGTTTGATATCGCATCGAATATAAAGATAACTCATAACTTACCTAGTAATTTAGTAAGGTTGGTGTACTCCAATTAGGCATGGGCTCGGTTTGGTTCAAACCGCCGAACCGACGGTTTTCAAACCGGCGGTTTAGGTTTGGCCGGTTTTGGTTTCCGCCGGTTCAAGGTTTAGGTTTCGGTTTGTGTTTTCCGAAAACCTAAACCGGCAGTTTGGGCCTCCGGCCGTTTTTTTTTTATTTTTAAAACCCAACGGCTCTTTTAAAAGAGCCGTTGGGGCCTTTTATAATATTAAAAAAATAATAATAATTAATAAATCCCCCCCATAATTTATCCTAATTTCCTATAAATACCCATTCTCTCTTCCTCTACAAATCACACAATCTACAACTCATCTTCTCTACTCTCCTAATCTATTATTCTCGAATTCTCGATTCCTCGTATTCTCGATATCTCGATTTCTCGTAATGGCAAACCCAAGTGATCAAATTCCCTCTACTCAATACTTTCCTAGCACCCAAGAGAGCGAAACACAAATGCCCAACAATCCCAATGTTACCGAAGTTCCACGAAGAAGTCTCCCCCTCCGAAAATGCTTACATCCGAAATATTTACGAAGCATTACACCAAGGGGGAGCCGGTGAACGAGTATTGTCAAGTGGCATGCAACTATTGCCCGAAGGTGTACAAGTGGAAGGTGAAGGGCGACTACGGGACATTGCAAACTCCATGGCAAACGTCCATCCGGAGAAACTCGGGATTTCACGGGGACAAACACAATTGTCCCACGGGTTTGCATCTTCTACCTCTCATTCTCCTTTATTTACATATAATCATAGTGATGAAAGTTTAGGATTGACCAATGTTATTTGTTCACATTCATTACCGTTTTCTTATGCCAAATATAAAGAAGTTAGGGAATATAACACTAGATATCTTCAACCTTCTTTTAAACCAACTTCTAGGAAAACCGTTTCAAAATTAGTTAATAAATCTTACTTAAAAAAGAAAGAAATTTTTTTATCGACTAGTTTTGAACATCAAGTTTCAATTTGTAGTGATATTTGGAGTACACAATCACAACATCATTTTTACATGCGCATTACTTTACATTTTATTGATAACGATGTGTTTTTGCATAAATATGTTATTGGTTTTCGGCATTTTAATCAAAGACATAATGCACTAGGCATTGCAAGCATGATTAAAACGGTTTTACAAGAATATAATTTACAACATCGAATTTTTTCATATTCTTTTGATTATGCATCCGCAAATACCGCCGCCGTAAACCATTTGGTTGAGGATGCGGGACAATATATAAAAACTCCTTATACTCATCAAAGATGTGCATGTCATATTTTAAACTTATGTGTTCAAGATGGACTTAAGGTTTTAGGAGATATGCTAACCCCAATCAAACTTGTTATTGATCATATTTGGCATGACTCCGATTTAAGAAGAAAATGGAGAAATTTATGTTTAAACAAAAATGTTCATCCTATTGCTTTTTCAAAAGATGTTGGAACTCGTTGGAACTCGACTTACAAACTACTTTGTGAAGCCGTACGTTATAAAGTTTTGTTACAAGAATTTGCTTCAATTCATGTTCCTTGGTCAATTTTAGATGATGAAAATGTTTGGGAAACTTGTGCCCATATTTGTAATGTTTTAAAAACTTTTAATGATGCAACTAATACCATGAGTTGTGTTTACACTCCAACATCTCATAGATTTTTAGAAATTGCCGTTAATGTTTCCGAAGCTTTTGTAAAATGTTTTAACATACCTTGCCTTCTAGAATGTATGCTTGATATGAAAGAAAAATGGCTTAAATATTATAAAAACATTCTCATGATTTATCTTGTAACCGCCGTTTTTTATCCTAGACTTAAACTAGATGGTCTTTCCGATTTATTGACTATTTATTATGATTGTTTGTGTGTAAACTTAACACAAGAAGACTATAATATTCCTAACATTGTGCAAGAAGTTAATGCCGAAATTGGAAAATTACTTAGTACATTTCAATCTAGTGCTAGCTCTTCTTCTACCGCACCTAGTCCATCTCCCTCTTCTACTAGTTCATCTTCTTCTCTTTCACTTGCACAACAAGTTTTTGCTAGAAGAACAAAACACCTAGACATTCATCTTCAAATGCGGAATATCAAGATTATTTTAACACTTGTTTTAATTTTGATGATAATGTTGAATTTGATATTTTGGATTGGTGGAAGAGATTAGCTCCCAAATATCCAACCTTAGTTAAAATTGTACAACAAATCATGGTCGTGCCCGTATCAACGGTTGCGGTGGAGCAAGCATTTAGCCGAGGCGGGAACATTCTCGGTCACAACCGAACTCAATTGAAGCCCGAGAAGTTGGAGATGCAAGTTTGTATTCAAGATTGGATAAGGGAGGCTAAGCGGAAACAAAGGAATGCACCGGCGTACGACTCCAAATCGGATTCCAACTCTGAAGACGCCGGCACTACTTCCGAGTCCGACATCGAAAGGTAAGCAGGAATAAAAAAAACTCGGAAGTTCGAAAAAAGGTAAGTCAAGGTAAGAGAACTGCGTGGGCTTTGATTCCTCTGAATCCCGAGAGGATACGTAGGCAACCGGGAAACCGGTTCAAGCCCTTTAATTTTTTTCGAGTTTTTTTTTTTAAAATTGAATTTATGTTTCTTTTATTTAATTGGTATAAATTTTAATTACTAGTTTTTATATACTAATTTTTTTTAAAGTAATTTTTTTTATATATATAATATTAATTTATTTATTTTTAACATAACTAATTTGTATTTATTTATTTTTTTATAAACCGTGGTAAACCGGCAAACCGCCAGTTTGCCGGTTTCAAGGGCCCTGGTTTCGGTTTAGGTTTAGCCTTGGGTCAAACCTAAACCGCAGGTTTGCAAACCTAAACCGACGGTTTAGGTTTGCAGCCCATGACTACTCCAATACATATAACTTATTTTTAAGGTAGGTTCATATCCTACCTCAAATAAAAGATGCAAAAACATACAAAAGTTAATAATATATTAATAAATATATAAATTTATCATTAACATATTATCTGTCGGTTTTAGGATAAATTGAGCTTCATTACGGTGAGGAGCATATCCTCATGGATGATGTCGTATATCTAATTGTACGATGTAGTCGAGCTTTTTTCATTGCGTATTAGACATTCTGACAATTGTTGTAGATCCGTTAGTAAGACAAGTAACGTCATGTGCCTTTGTTGTTACCGTAAAAAGCTATGTTCTATGTGTGATATAAATTAGACCTTAACCAAATTAAGCGTGTAGGGTATATGGTTGCGGATGTTTATCGGGTGGTATTGGGGTGTTGTAATTGTTTGGCAACTCGCGGCGGGTCAATTACATTGTTAGGGGTCGATCATTGTTGTTGTGTCCGACAAGGAGGAGAGTGGTGGATGGGAGTGGAAGTCGGTGATGGAGGCGGTAGGTGGTAAATTACCCAAATGTTACAAAGATAATTACACGTAATAATAACTAATACAAATCTCCTAACAATACCATGGATTTAGACCTAGCACAGGCTCGTATGCACACAACCCGAGCATTGTTCAAAACTCTATCATACCAACTATTCGAGCAACTATATCATTGTTTAAAAATGACATGCATAGTAAAGCTGAGCTAGACTTGAATTACGGTCCGTTCAATAAGTATACAGTTGGACTTGTATGGTCTTGTCCAATCCGAAATTGTGATATTAAAGTCCAGATCGAAATAAACCGGACTTTACTTGACATATTAATTTATTAATTTATTGTCCGATTCGATTGGTCAAAATTACTCTACGTCCGGACTAGGTAAAATTATGGCTTTTTGGAGACACCCTCTTGATATCAGTTTTTCCAAACATGTTGTCAGAATGAACTTGATATATTAGGGTGGTGTATTCAATTAAGATTTTACAGAAAGTTTTTGGAGTTTAAAAGTCTATGGGTATTTAATATAGATTTTTAAAAGTTCATATAAATCTTTTGATATTCAATTAGAATTTTAATGTTTTCATAAAATTCCTATGGTATTTAAAAGTTTCTTGATTTAAAAAGAATCTATTATTTCATTGATTTTGTAGGATTTGTTATTACTTATAAACCCTATAGAAGTTTTTTCCCAACACATAAGATTTTCACGCCAAACTACAGTTATGGTTGTGCATCCGGTCCAGACCGGACCGGACCGGAATTTCAATTCCCGGTCCAAACCGGACCGGAATTTTCGGACCGGTGAACCGGAATTTTCAAAAACTTGGACCGGGGACCGGACTGTTACGGTCCGGTTCATTCCGGTCCGGAGCGGATTCGGACTTGTTCGGACCGGAATAAAATAAAATAAATTAAAAAATATATATTTTTGCAAATAACAACAAAAATCAAAAAGTATATATTTTAATTAAATATATACAAAATATATATATATAATTTTTTAAAATATATAAATTTAAATTAATTAAAAATATATATATATAAATAAATTCCGGTCCGACTCGGTTTTCCGGTCCTGACCGGAATTGGACCAGGACCGGAATTTCCTAAAATCCTGGATCGGACCGGACCGGAAAAAACCGGTCCGGGTCAATTTTGCACAGCCCTAACTACAGCACTGAAGAACCCTAACGGCCCAATCAACATTTTTGAGCGTTTTCGAGTGTTTGGACTCGGTGCATCGTCGGAGGTTAGTTCTTTCTCTTGTTTTCCGTCATGTTGATTGTATGGACTTCGAGTTCTTGGGTTCGTCTTACTGATTTGTCATAAGAAACGTGTGAGCGTTCCTTTCAGTTTTCTCTTTTCATTTTGCGACTTCTGCGGTTTCGGAAAAAGTATTGTAGCGTATGTACTTTTTTTTTTTGTTCATGTAGTCACGGTATATATATATAATTAGATGATTAAAATATCTTCTGTGTTCTGCGTGTTCTGCAGTGCAATTGCACTTTATCATATGCTTTAATATATTATATATTGCTATATAATTAATCATAAAATCAGTAGGCAATCGATCGAAAATCAATAGAAATTATTTGATAAGTAGGTACTTAGGCTTACTTACAATAGAAATTAAAATACTGACGTTGGTTGTGAATTTTAATAGATTGATAATTGTATGTTATTTTTCTAGATGATTTCTTTTGATCATGGATAAGTTGTTAGTATATCGACTAATTAAAATTTTGCTATATAAACTAGTCATACTAGATGGATGATTTCTTTTGGCCATGTATTAATCTGATAGAATCTGACAAAATCTGTATTAATTCTATATGGAATTAAAATATCTAAAATATCCCATAAAATCAGCAAATTTCACGGATTGTTAAAATTCAGTCAAAATCTTTAAAAGTCTGGATTGAATACTACCCCTTATGTTAGCGTGGACCTAACGACTAAATCCGTCCAATTGAACCAGTATTTGAACCAAATCGGACAATATTTAAATTAATTAATACTTTAATAACTATGAAAATTGAGTTTGTACGGAAAGGACTGGACCGTAACAAACCAATCCACGGTCTATCAATTTTGCTAATTTTGGTATGACTGAACCATAAATTCCGGCCTGATCCATACTGTTTGTATAGCCGTACGAATAACCTCAATTATCAAAAATAAGATTGGGTTAATTTTTGCAATTTAACCCGTGAATTAGCGGTCCCAAAAATGAGCACTGAAAAGACAGTTTCCCTGAAAGCCCAAAAAGCCCAAAATGTAGGCCACTGGGCCTGGGCCACCAGGGACAACTGCAGTCAAACTCTATTGCACTAATACTCATCCCTCAATTTACCGGCCCTACGACCGGAACGCGGGATCGTAATGCGGGAGTCAGTGGTGAAGTTGAGTTTTCTAAAATGGTGTTAGAATACCGGATAAATTTAAGTGCCCGTTTGGTTGGAGTGATGGAATGAAAACGGAATGGAATCGGTTAAGGAAAAGGAATGAAAATAGAATTGATTAGATTACTTTCATGTGTAAAGACCTCTAAACAAACATAGTTTTTTTATTGATTCGGAATCATTCTGTTACCGGGAATGATTTCTAACGATACCAAACGAGCCCTTAACATATTAAAAAAAAAGGTGTAAATAGACATGCTCACAAGTTAACTAACATAGTGTGTAAAGAAGTAAGAAGGTTACATATTCAAAACTCACGAGGCACATTCAAAACTCACGAGGCACATTTTTTTTTTAAATAGGTGAATGATAGAGCCCGCCCACCCCCCCCCCCCCCCCCCCCCAAAACAATAGCTTATCCTTAATTCCCACCAAGTATCGAGTTGGACTCTACTCTAATTCTTAGTTTGGTGGAGAAGGGTGTGGATGTTTCTCACTCTCTCTTTAGCCTAATATTATGGTGTCAAAGCTTTAGTTTTGAGGTTGTCCATTTGGTTTTGGCGGACTCGCTCGTCAATTTTGCCTTCTCGTTATATATATGTTTACATGTTTTTGACCTCCCCTCCATCCATCGCTTGCTTTCGGAAAAATTCTTTGGGTTAGCTTTTTCCGTATGACTCGATTGTAAGTTTTGGTTTTACTTCAAGGGAGTTCTTCCTTCTTTCTTACCAAAAAGAATACTATCTAGCTATAATTAGATCGAAAATTTGTGTTTAAAAAAAGAAAATGCATAATAAGTATATATAGGTCGGTCAAATCCGTGCTCAACTAGACTTAGTTTATAAACGAGCAAAACTTAATCACTGTCAATTGAATATTTAGGTTTGACCGTGGATGTTCATAAAGCTAATCGAAGTGGGGCCAAAATACAGACACTCAATTGCAGTCAAGGCATCAGAAGAGGATGGGTCAGTCAAAACACATTGAATTAAACCCGGTTCAGACCAGCTTGCAATGATCTGGCCAACTAGGCCCATAAAAGAGAGAATCTTTATTTCAACCAAAGATCGAGGTCAGTCATACACATGTGATAAGCCGAGCCCATAAGAGACAGAATCTTACTACTTTTTAATACGATGAGAAACCCACGTTTCGGGTCTAAAAACCCGAGCCCATGAACCAGCTAGCAAAACTCACGGATCGGGTAAATTCTGCAGGTATTCAAGACAGCACATAGCTCAGATCATTAGAATTCTACTGAACTTCATCATTTTCCTCAATAGCTTAGCACAAGGGAAAACAAAACCAAACATAAATGCAAGAAAGGTATCCAGTCACAAAACTAAAAGCAGCAAGCTCTGAAAGGTTGCAGGACACATTCTGAAGTCAATTGGCTTCAATACAAATTCACTGCTACAAAAAGAGCTCTGAAGATGTAAACAAACTTATGAAACAAATCCTGATAAAGTCTGTCAAGAAAAATACTGAGTATTAACAATGCACTAATGCAGCATTCAATGAGTCACAGAGACAGCTGGATATCATCAGAAACACTGCCTGTTTAGTACAACTATTACTGTCTTATCTTCAAAAGTAAGGTAAAATTACTTACCAAGAGGCAATTTGCTTTTCGTTCAAACCTGTGGTAATCCACTTAGCACAAGGTGAAACCACTTTTACAGATAAACATTAAACATCAGTTCACATTGGCAAGACTAAATATTTTCATCATAGAGTAATCTGAACATGAATAATTATTCCTCAATAAACCATCAAAAGATTAAAGAGCTTCAGATTTTCAGATTTTCATCATAGAACATGGAAATTCAAAGAGGACTAGATATTTTCATTAGATCAATCCCTTGATACAAGAAGATAGATAAACACAATTCTCTAATGGATTCATAATTGCCCATTAAATAACAAACAAACCATAACCAAGGCAAACTAAAAAAGAAAAGGACAGCAAAGGAACACCAAACTGAAAAACAAGGGAAAAGAATTAGCATCATAAACAAATCTCCTCAGAACCTCTCCAATTTATCAGCTTTAACAATCGGATTGGACTTTGCAATGGCAACTTTTCCGGCACCCTTGAAATCAAATGAACATTCATGCTCCTCCGGGTACCTATGGGAGCCACAAAAAGTAATCCCACATCGGCACTTAAAACCCATCACCCCGACCTTCTTGTTGCAGCACCCACATCGGTTCGTCGCCGGAGGCACCGTCGCAGTTCCGTTGGAAGACGACGGTTCTACAACCACCGGCTCATCGAAAGCCTTAACCGTCGCCGTAGGAGGAATAGGGACCGAAATCATCGATTTTTCAACAGCGGCGATAGCCGAAGCGGCCAATTTGTGGTCCCTGTAGCATTTAGAGCAGAGATTCATGGTCGCTGGAGTACCGAAGAAACCGCAACCGTTTGAACACAGGATCGGATTGTCTGATTGTTGAAAGCTTGTGACGTCGTTCATCTTGTTCTCGGAACCCATCTCGTTGATTTCTTCTGTTTGATCCTTCAACCAAACTTTTTTTGAATTTTATTCTGTCGTAAGAATCGACAGAAAATGGTGAAACAGAAGAACGGATCAAGGAGATGATTTTGAAAGTTTGATTCTTTCTTGTATACGGAAACTCGAAATATACGTTTGATCAATCTGTGGGTCTTCTTCCTCCGGGCCTCTCCGGTTTTGGGAGGGGTTTTGAAATGATTTTTGTGGGCAAGTGGAAAGCGAAGTGTCTAGAAGAACAACTATGCGTATGGAATATGGAGAGGCGACAGAGCGGCACATATTGGTTTGGCCATCCCTATTCGCACATTGTATCTTCTTATTTCGGAGAATTTGCATAAACTACCCTTTGTTTTCACTTGTTTGCAAAATCTCACCCTTTACAAAAACATTGGCACAAAATTATCCATACATAATCTTTCCATGGCTTCACAAAACCATCGCTTAGAAACAAAATTTACATAAACTAGCCTTTTTTTTCCTCTCTAAATAACCACCGATCTAAATTTACTAAATTACTTGTTAAATTATATATCTAAAATTGAATTAAATAAACCATTAAGATAATAAAAATACCCTAAAAACTATAATTAATTTTCGTTTCATGTTGAATTCACGGTCTGACAAGGTGAACATAATTCCGTCCGGATCAAGAAGTCATACCACACCGAACAAAGAAATATAAAGTTTATCCGGTTTAACTAAAAAAATCCATTTTTTATTACTCATAATTCATAAAACAAATTACAGTGTTTTAGTTGTAGTTAGACCGGTGAATTTGAGAAGGAATTATTTTTTTATTTTTTATTTCTTTAGATTCGGTTCTTCACGACGATTTGTCCGTCTATTTATTTTTATCCGATGGTATATTTTCTAATAAATATAACTATTTACTTTAAGTGTCCGTTTGATTGAAGTAGTGGAATGAAAACGGAATGAAATTGGTTAAGGGAAAGGAAAAGAAATGAAAATGGTTAGGTTACCTTCATGTGTTAAAAGACCTCCAAACAAACATAATTTTTTATTGATTTGGAATCATTCCGTTACCGTGAATGATTCATAGGCCTACCAAACGAGCCCTAAATCCATTATTGGGAGCCTCAAATTGTTGAATGTTTGAGACTATAACCCAAATGAATGAGAGCCTCAATATTTAGATAAGACATAATTTTGCCACAACTTCACTTTGGGTCTCACTCAAATAGAAGCTAAAATTCAATTGTGGCCTGAGGAGCTTAGAATATATCAACCACAAATGACAAAAGGTCTTTGGCTTACACCAGCAAGATTCCAACACCACCAACTCCTCCTCCGACCACCACTACCACCTAGACAAAAACCATGTACGTTCTCCATTCGACTCTCCGGTGACCAAAAAGACACTGATCAACTATCTCCGTCCGAACAATTCAAACCACTCTTCTCAACCTTCCAACGCCGGATCTTCGTCGGTGTTGGCTCAGCTTCCTTGGTAGCCATTGGAGCTAACTTTGCCGGAATCACCAGCTTTCTCCTCGGCACTTCACCGGAATTTGCCCGGAACCTCAAACTCGACGTGCTGTATCCCGTCAACGGATATAACCGTTATTTCCAAACAAATGAAGGTTTTGGTAAGTCTAAGCAAATCATTGATGTTAATGCTTATGCTATATTGTTTCTGTGACATAGTTTTTAACGTGAAGCTCAAATTAATTTTGGATTGGGAAAAAACATAAGAGCAGAATTCATCTATCCGGCGAATTGGGTAGGCGATCAGACACTACTATACCGAGCAGCCGAGAAACTCGCACAACAAAGAACCAGAGACCTCATTCCCAGCGATTTCAAACCCGCGAATCAACGAATCAAGAACGTGAATGAGCCGGTGGTGGCCTTTGGACCGCCGGGATCTTCCGGTGAACTCAACGTTAGCGTCGTTGTTTCCCCCGTGCCACTTGATTTCAGGCACGTAGTGTTTAATTATCCCACATCTAAGTATATAAATTTCGTTATTCCACGTCATCCGATCATAAGGATCATTGTGTCGTTCTCTGTAGGATCGAAGCATTCGGTGGAGCTGAAGAAGTCGGAGAGGCGGTCCTGAGAACAATCACCGGCCGAGGAAGGAAAGATTTGAGAGCGACTCTGTTAAGAGCAGCCGTGAGAAAGGATTCACTGAAAGAGGTGAACTACTATGAGCTTGAGTTTACAGTTGAAAGTCCAACATTCCGACGACATAATGTGGCGGTGTGTTGTGCGAGAGGGGAGAGGCTTTACACACTGAATGCTCAGGCACCGGAATCCGCCTGGCCGGAGGTGAAACCATACTTTGATGTCATTTCCAATTCTTTCAACCTAACCTCGTATCCACAAGAGTTTTAACTAGCAATGAACATACTATACCAAAGTTTTGTATCATTTTCGGTAGACATTGTGGGCCGACTGATCAGTCTGATCCGTCTATTTGGGCCCAGGCCCATAAATCAAAGCCCAATTTGTCGTTGAAATAATGACATGTTTATAAAAAGGTTTTAGAATCGGTGTTTACAGTCCGGGTCCACGAATCTTGTTTCTTGAATTCGGATCTCGATCTAGGACCTTCAAAAATTAAAATTTTAAAAAATAAAATTCAGATTTGTTTGATTTCAGTTTCTTATTGTACAAATTAAAGCACGCGAGTGAATACCAGTCTAACTCAATCTATAATGGACCGTAACTATCCAACCTTAATCTCTATACGGTTCAGAGTTTGTCGATTTTTTGGAGTGGAACCGGAACCGGATATACACCATCCTATGCATAATTACCACTTATAACACCAAAAAAAGCTATAAAAAGCTGGATAAGCACTAAGAAAGTATTAATAGTTTACATCAAAGTAGTACACAATGCCCTACGGTCCTACACAGAAGGGTAAGCATCCCATGTTAATTGAGGGCAAGCGTCAAGTATTGTCATTTGGCATGATGAGAGAGAGGCCCACTCTATACAACATGACTTGTGTGGTTGAAAACATTATCTACAACCTTTTGAGTTTACTTGCACTATACTCTTCATTTAACTCGATCAACCTTTTTCTCATTAATTAGATATTTTAAAATATCTCATCATTTTTTTATAAAATAATATTGTTTTTGTCTTTGATGCGGGAATTTTTTATTTTTATTTTATTTACAGTAAGGAGTGCAAATCTATATATATAAGTTACTTGATCAAAATAAGTAATGGTATTGATTTGATCAAGAGTTATAACTACTTTTACTAAAATCAACTTTGTTTATTTTTATTTTCTTGTTTTGAAAATTATTTTGTCATTAAAGATATTTTTTTTAATTTTATACAAAGTATCATTTTCAATTAAAGGTCATCATATGCACAATTAAAAAAATTTATCTTAAAATAATCAACCATGAATAACCCACTCCGGCTATTTATTAATAATTCATTTAGTGCCCGTTTGATTGAGTGTTGGAAAGAAAACGGAATGAAATCGGTTTGGGGAATAAATGGAAATGAAAATGATTATATTATTTTCTTGTGTAATAAAACTTCTAAAAAACACAGTTTTTCGTTGATTCGAAATTATTCTGTTACCGAAAATAATTCCTAACAATATCAAACGAGCCCTTATAAGCTATTCCCAGTCTTCATATTCCTGATTTGCAATTTACAAGGTCAATATTAGGTTTGGCCAAATGTTATGAGCCTTACGCAACCCTAATTGTAAACAATTCACGCGATCACGAAGTGATTGTGAGTTGTCCAATGAATTTATTAATTAACATTTACAACTTGTGAATTGTGATGGAGAATCCAACCTCATTGGTGAACAATCAATTTCTAAATAAAATGTAATTCATCTCAATCCTCCATCGATGTCGTACCAAAAATATGTTTGCATTAAATACTAATAACTTAAAATATTGTAATAAATTGATCCCTTAAATTCCTTTCCTTTTTCGTGTAAAACTCCAATCTTGTAGCGTGAATCTTCGTTTGCTATCTTTACACAAACATATTGACCACCGGCTTCCCTACATCAATTAAAACACACAATTTTAAATGGGAAAATATAAAAATTAACTATTTTTAAATTGTTTTATCCCGCACTTATGACAAAAACATTTTATGATCCATTTTTTTAATTTTATAAAATATATAATATAAAATATTTATAATAAATTCGTATTTTTGTTTGAGTATAAGATAATTCTAAATTGTTTATATTAGAGTAATTACAGAGAGGTGACCATGTGGGGATTGTGGGCGGTAGAGGTTGATTAGGCCCGGAGCTTACCTAATGCATATAATAAACATTAGTTATAGATTTTTGTTACTAAAAGAATGTTATTATATTATCATTACGTATAAAATAATGCATTGATAAAACTAACATTTAATGACGAAAAAATATTGACCCAATTACATGGTAGATCTACTTTATAATATAATTTTATAGAAGTTTGGAATGCATAATGCAGTGTACTTTATGAAAGAAATGTTGTATAAAATCACCTTTAAAATTTATAAAATTTTCCCAGTTTTTTTTTCCAATCAATTAAAATCATTGGTTATTGTTTTAGTTTTACTTATTCTACTTGATAATTTATAGGAAGATTACCAAATAAAGTAATATTTTATAATGTTATATATATATATATATATACTTTTTTTTTGTTTGAAGATGGGTACCTACCCTCCACGCATCTAGTTGCGCATTTTATAAATTAAAAAAAGCGGTTAAATAGTCATGAGGCGGGGTATAGCCTAGCCCCTTACATTAACAGATAAAAGGTTCATAACAACCCCGGGAGGATCAAAATCAATGTATCAAAACAAAATGTAAGACAATACAATTAAGCCAATAGGCAAGTCATAAGCAAAAGTAGCTAGAAAATATGAACACTTATTTGCCTCGTGGTAGGCATGATGGAACTAGAGACTCTAGTCCCTTTGCAAAGAGTCATGACATCGACATGCCATACTAGAGAGGATGGTATGAGGAGGAGCCTTAGCCAAAAGCTTTATTACCAGTTGTGAATCAGATTTCAAGATCACCCTACGGTAACCACGCTCTCATGCAAGCTTAAGACCATGTAGTGCACCCCATAATTCAGCCATAAGAACACTTCATGATCCAAGACTAGCTCCAAACTCCACAAGCCACTCTCTCTCATGATTTCTAACCAACCATGTAGTTATAGAGAGACCATCACCCCGCCTTAAACCATTCATTTTAATATCTCTACTCCCGAAGAAGATGGGTCCCAAGCAATCTGGAAAATAGTCCTAGCCACATTATATGCATCATGCGTCCTAGTTCATATATGGATAAATTCCCTCGTTGCTTGTTACACTTGAACTCCTCAACATCCCAAAAAATGAACTCCCTCGAAGATCTTCTTATTACTCCATTTTCAAGTATTCCAAATGTGCAATGCAAAAACCTCGCTCCACAAAACATTATTATTAAAATCACGGGTAGAAAGAAGATTACCTCGGATCCTTGCAGTAGAGGGAAACACATAAACCTTGTCTGAAGATATCCGCAACAAATCCCTCCATCACCTTCCATCCCGACAATCTCAAAACAAATGCTCGAGAGATTCAATCCCAAACAAGCAATAGGGTCCCACAACGGTAGCCGATAGATGACGCCGGGCACGTTCAACACAACTTAACATACCACCCACCAAAGTTGTCAACGGAAAAGATGCGGCCTCTCCTTAATCTTAAGCCTCCAAAGAACCAAAAATAATCGTCCCTCACCGGCAACAAACCTCTGAACATCTTCTAGCAAAGAATAAGCCGAGGACACCGTGTAATCACCATCCTGAGTGTTAGCTTATGTGAGCTCATCCCGAAAAGACAGAGATAGAACATGAGACGTGTCTTAAATATATACAGAAGGTTGATGACTCGCAAACTAAAGCAACATCTGCAGAGTTAATCGAGCCCCAATATCATCAAGCCACCAACCACTAGTAGGAGACCAATAAGTCCTAACTGAGACGTCACACGGAAGTGGAAGATCCGGATCCAAAACCTTCTGGTACAAAGGTTCATCTAACAACCACTTATCCTCCTAATTAAAAATGAATATACATACCATCACCTAACACCCAACAAGTGCTCTCTGCAACAACATCCATAAGACTACTCAAAATACCCGTCCAACATGCCGAGGGAGACGAGTGACTCCGGCCAGACACCCGAATGACTTACTATGTAACACATTATCATCTTTAAGGAAGCGCCACCATTACTTTCCGAGAAAAGCTTACTCCAACTTTCGAAACCCAAGTCTCCCAACCTGTTTAGGCTTATAAAAAACATCCCAAATAATAGTATGCACTTCCGGCCACCTTCCACAATATGTCCCCAAACAAAATCCCGAATAATCTTCTCTAGTTCTAAAAAGACACCTTTCGGAAAACTTAGAGCAGCCATATAATATATAGGTAAAAAAGCAAGAACTAACTTAGCAAGAGTTACCCGACCCGCCATACTAAGATGCTTGTTTCTCCAACCCAACAACATTCTAGTCATCTTATCAAGCAAAGGGATAAAGGTTTCCCTAGAAACACAATCGTGAAGGATGGGAACCTTAAGATAGTTACCTAGGTTATAAATAATATCCACTCCACTAATTGTAGCTACATCATTACACAAATTCCGGGAACATTCGAACTCACAAAAATCTTCGACTCAGAAGTAATCACCTTCATGCCCAACGCCTTATAGAAAAACTCAGGTGACCTCATCACAACATGCAAATGAGCGACAAAAGCTTCCGCGAACAGAGTTATGTCATCAGCAAAGAATGTATGAGATAACGGTGGACTTCCTCGAGAAAGGAAAATAGGTTTCCAATCACCCTCCTCAACAGACTCAAGAATTAAATGACTCAGACCTTCCAAACAAAGAACAAACAAATTAGGCAAAATAGGGCTCCTTGTCTTACACCCCTCTCAAGACAAAACTAATCAGTGAGCTCACCATTCCAAAGCAGCTAAAACTTAACTTAAGTGACACACTCTTGGATCATCCTAACCCAAGAGCTTGGAAACCCATCCTAAATGATAGTATCCGCTAAAAAATCCAAGAAATCATGTCGTAAGCCTTTCCTAAATCCAGCTTAAGTAGCATACATCGCTGCCCGACTTCTTCTTCCTCATAGAATGGATAACCTCTTGCATAAGAATAATATTCTCTTGAATATACCGCCCGGAATAAAACTACCTTGAGTTGGACCTACAACCTAACAATTGTCTGATCTAAGCATGCGGAGAACACAAGAAGGATATCCGAGCTAAAAATTAAAGGACCCTATCCAACCGCTTAAGCACATAACCCGGATCCGCCAAAGCAAACTTCTGAATAAAATTCATAAAACCCATCAAATCATCATGAAAGCAACAAGAACCACCTTGCCTCTCATGTTGAAAAACAATACAAGTACGAATAAATGAAACATTAGAGGCAATAATATTGAGATTGACATTAATTTCATTCCATAATAACCAAAGACCACCCTCAAAACCCCTCGCCTCCACACAAAAACAATAAGTAAACCTCAAAGAATCACAAATCTTCTGAGCACGTGCACTAGAAACACGTGGCCAAAAAATAGCGAGGATATCAATCTTATGATGAGCAAGCATATAGTAAATAGAACGTCGAAAACTTGTTTTGAAAGCATCGAAGACATTCCAGATTAATAAATTCATTTAAAACTAATAAAGTAGAAATCAAAAAATTAACCAAAAATAAAAAACCAAAAGAACCTGCTTAGTCGATTGATGCTCCAATTTGGGCATCAACTTGCTGCACATGCTCCACCATAATCAAATCCCGAGCACTGCAGAAACCTGTAGCCACTCCATGCACTGTAGCATGCACTCCAGGGGAGACGACATCCGATGATGCATTCCCCAACAAGAGAAAACGTGCTGCAACCCGCACATTCAAGACATTCGAAACATCCTCCGATCGTTGCCTCTTACAACTAGCACGGGTTGAGTCTCCAACTAGGACAATATCTGGAATAGTGACAATAACAATCTCATGACCATATGTCTGCTTTGAACGCCAAGCGAGCCTACATTCCTCATTATTAGCCTTACTATTCTTTTTTTTTTTTCTTTGTACTTACACTCTCACTAACCATATGTGAACCCTATTGTGCCTCAACCCTCTACTTTGATATACTCGACAACCCGCTGCTAGATGTTACATCAACGGGTGGCTGAACCGACATAGGAGAGGGAATCGGCACAGGAGCCACAGTTGCCCGAACAAACTCAACCATGCATGTCTTCCCCGCTGCTGTAGACCCGAGCTCCCACTAGTAGAAGAAGTAACTAGTTGTTTATGAGCTTGTTGCAGACCCGATCTCCCAGTGATAAAAAAAAGTAATTGGCTGTTTATGAGCTTGTTGTTGCGGATGAAGCTTCACATGCCGTACATTTTGACGTTCTTGGGTAGGCAAAGAAACAAGACCACCATCAGAAGATGAAGAACAAAACTTACCTTTAAACGGACGAGACCGTCTTGACATCATCGTCCAAGACCCGAAGTCATCGTCCGTTGCAGATTCTGGAGCATCCTTTGAAATTTGAGAGGTTATAGCTCCAGAAGTTGGAATTTGCGATACGTGTAACTCTGCCGAAGCAGGATATGGTGTTGACCCCGGTGAGGCAGCAATAGGCGTGGGGAAAGCCGAAGCATAGTGGTCATAATGGCCACATTTGAAACAAATAACATCTAAACCCTAATATTCGATAAAGGCATCTTGAACCATTGATGAAGATAACTTTCTTTAGCGGTTGTGTGAGATCAATCTCAACGCAAAGCCAAGCAAAACGCCCCGTGGGTGTTTTCTTTGGTTTTTGTTTGGGGTGGAGTCATGCACGTAGACAATTGACATTAATGAAAAAAATTTCGTATAAAGTATTAGGCTTAATAGATAATATATATTTTAAGGGTTTTTATCTTCTAAATATTTTCGATCGTTTATTTTCACATCAATTATTATAATTCTTGTCACAAAATATAATGTAAAATGGTTACTTGATAAAACTCCCATATTCCTAAATTCGTAATTATTTGAATAATTGATTTTGGTGTACTATTTTTTTATTCGGTTGCATTCAAATTCTAATAATTTTAATAAGATTGTTGAATTCATTAAAAACCAAATCTATATTTGGAAAATCAAAATCATTGATGAAGAGGATTATGTTATTAAACAAAAAAACAACAACAATACAAATACGATAAAAAGGAAAAAACACAACATTAAGTGGGATAAACCAAAATCGGGTTTCCATAAGCTTGCTTAACTTTAACGGCTCAAAACTTGACTCGGGTATAACATTCATTGGCTTTGTGATTCGAAATCACAATGGAGAAGTTGTTAACCTTGATGCAAAGAAAAACAACTTTAACTCGGTTATAAAAGCTGAAGCTTTCGCTCTTAAGGTTGGCTTACAAGAGGCAATTAGACTACATATCAAAAAGATTGAAATCGAAGGTGATAATATGTGTGTTATCAGGGTACTCCAAGGTTTGTGGAGCTGTCCCTGAGATGTCGAGATGATTATATCCGACTCCAGACTGAATCTTTGTTTTTTTGATGAAATCTTGATCAGATATGTTTTCAGAGAATTGAAATGTGTTGCCACCCGATTGACCCATCTGGGAATCTCGACCCCCAACACCATTTTTTCTGATGATCCTGAACTTCGTGTTCTCATCCGCAAGGATGCTTTAGGGTGGACTACCTCTAGAAGGTAACCAACTAACCGCTTTCCGTTTTTTTTAAAAAATTTTAAAAAATCCTGATAATTTTAATGCCTAACATAATATATAGTAATTTGAAATTTTATGAGTGATGTTGTAAATGTTACATATTTGTAGGTCGATCATGTGTAATTAGGAGAAACATAAACACAACTAATTTAGTAATTTAATTAGAATTTTACGAAAGAAGAAACTATCTTATATAGAGAAAAACAAAACAAGTATTGATCTGACCGTAGATCCCTACACCTTCCCTCCAGATCCAATGGTTATGGTTATACCATTCTCTCTCCTAAGCCACCCGATCCACCAATTCTTATCCCCCAACTCATATCTCTCGTCTCCAAACGCCACTCTTCAGATCTTTTTCCTTTCTCTCTCTTCCACCAATCAGAAGGAATCGGCAAATGGTGGCGGTGGATGGTCAGAAATGGGCCACCCGTCGGAACAGCAATCCCCGCCTCTCTCTAGACTCCTCCGTTAGTCCAAACACCGCATCCACCGCCACTGCCGACCACCACCGCCTAGACATTCCTTCCACACCTCCCGCGGAAGCTCGTCCCTCCGCCTCCGTCTTCCCCTCTCTCTCCCCCTCCGCTATCACTGCCACCGCTATCGCCGCCTGGTACACATCCAATATTGGCGTTCTTCTCCTCAATAAGTACCTCCTCAGTATCTATGGCTTCCGTTACCCGATCTTCCTCACTATGCTCCATATGCTATCTTGCTCCGCCTACTCCTTCGCCGCCGTTCATTGGCTCGCACTCGTTCCTCCTCAGTCTGTTCATTCTCGTCGGCAGCTTCTCAAGATATTTTCTCTTTCCGCCATATTTTGCTTCTCTGTTGTATGTGGAAATGCATCTCTTCGGTACATTCCGGTTTCCTTCAACCAGGCTATCGGTGCAACAACTCCGTTTTTCACCGCCATCTTCGCTTTCATCATCACCTGCAAGAAGGAAGTTCCTCAAGTATACTTCGCATTGTTGCCAGTCGTCTTCGGAATCGTACTTGCTAGTAACAGCGAGCCGCTCTTTCACCTATTTGGATTCATCGTCTGCTGTGGATCCACCGCTGGCCGAGCTCTCAAATCCGTCGTTCAGGTAATTTGTAATCTGATTTTTACCCTCTATTGATTTTTCAGACAAAATTGATGCTATTAGATCTGAATTTCTCTTAACTGGTTATTTGGATTGATTTTGAGAATTTGGACAAGTGATTTAGGGCTTCTGTATATTTTTACATTGATTTAGACTTAGGATGGACGAAAGCAGTCAAATTAATGTCTGTCAGTGCTGACTGAGAGGGTGATAAGAGCATGAAATCCGACATTTTCAAGGAATCGTGAATCACACGACTTCAATTTAACTTCAGATCTGGATTTGTGTCCTGAAAACAGGGTTTGATTTTGACATCGGAATCAGAGAAGCTTCACTCAATGAACCTCCTCCTGTACATGGCGCCAATGGCGGCGGCGATCCTCCTCCCGTTCTCGCTGTACATTGAAGGAAACGTGCTTGCCAAGACGGTAGAAAAGGCGAGAAGCGACTGGTTCATCGTCTTCCTCCTCATCGGGAACGCAACGGTTGCGTACCTGGTGAATCTAACTAACTTCCTGGTGACGAAG
Organism: Fagopyrum tataricum; assembly: GCA_002319775.1. Lineage (NCBI taxonomy): Eukaryota > Viridiplantae > Streptophyta > Magnoliopsida > Caryophyllales > Polygonaceae > Fagopyrum > Fagopyrum tataricum. The sequence continues at coordinate 34,834,920 of CM008281.1, read as the reverse complement.
CACACCAGCGCACTCACGTTACAAGTGCTCGGAAACGCCAAGGCGGCGGTTGCCGCGGTGGTTTCAGTGTTGATATTTAGGAATCCGGTGACGGTAATGGGAATGACGGGGTTTGCTGTTACTGTTATGGGGGTTGTACTTTACAGCGAGGCCAAAAAACGGGCCAAACTCACAGCTCACTGAGAATTCTTTTCTTTTTTTGCCACTTTATTTTTTTTAAATGTATTTTTTTGTTGTAATTTTTCATTGATTTATTGTTGGAAAAATGAATTTAGAAAAGATTACAATTGATTTAAAAAAAAATATTTTCTGTATATAATGTAGTTTATAAATGCATTGATTCTCATTTTGGTTCATCTAGTGTTTAGTGGATAGCTTACTGTTTCAACAAATGATTACAAATAATGTTTTTCATAACTATTAAGAGAATGAAACGTCTGGCTTACAAAATATAAGGATACTTTAGTCGTATCTTTGAAAATATAATAGTTAAAAAATAAAACTAGCATAAAATATCACCTATTAAAGTAATCAAAATAATCTTGAATATATAAATGTTTATTTCTCTCTTTATAAATATCATTTCCTTTTCATTTCGGATAACCAATCAAATGGGTTTGAAAGGAAACTTATAACTCACCACATTTTATCATCATATTTTATACAGCTTGTTTAATTTTGATTAGTTATGTCTAGCTAATATGGTATATTAAACTTATTGTCTAATGTCTAATAAGATATCGGTAATGTACCTATTAATTGTCATAATATCGTCTATCATCTATGATAAACTGTTAATCTCTTGTCGGCATTAGTTAAAAAAAATTGGAAACAAAAGAGTGGGCTTCCAAGCCCAACTTCTCTCCCATCATTTAAAGGGCTTCATTTTCAATCGAGTTCTTACAAGCAATTTCACATGTTCATAACCAATTTAGTTTTATTAAACATATTTTTAAAAAAATGAATACTCCGTATTAAATAAAGATGAAATTTTTTTTCCAGATTTGATAGAAGTTTCAGAAGTAACAAATTATTGTTTTGAACTTATTGAAAGATGGTACCCAAAAAATAATTACCCTTTCTTTTTAGTTTTTAACAAACATAATTGCCGAGATGAAAATAAAAAAATGAGAAAAAAAAAGTAGAATGGCGTCGCCCGGGTTCGAACCGGAGACCTTCAGTGTGTTAGACTGACGTGATAACCAACTACACCACGACACCGTTTTGATGCTTGTTTTGGATTTTAAATTCACACGAATTTTGTGACGAGTGAACGAGGTGATTAATGATAATGCAACTGATAAGTAACACTAGTTACGCTATCTAATTAGCTGTATTCATTATACGTTAGACTATTACGTGTATTCATTGGACTTATATGTTAGCTCAGAATTCTTAGTATATAGGATATGATATAATATAATACACAAATAAGTTTAATGACATATTATTTCCTTATTGATGATTTGAAACAATACATTATCATCATTCATACTAAAATGGTAATCCGTATACCCAACAACAAGATCAAATGTATAAAACGTAAAATCATCATAAACATTCCACTTATTGGACTTATATGTTAGATCCACACATTTGACAATCTTAACAAATAACAATGCATTAACATCATTCACAGGAAAACGGATAATCTGTATATCCAACAACAGGATCAGACGTATAAAACGTAGAACCATCATAATCATTCAACTTGGCATTCATCTCGAACCTCCGAACCAGATCCGGGTTCGAAATAAATAATCTCCCAAACCCAATCAAGTCAGCCTCTCCTCGTCCAACAGCCTTCATACCACTCTCTTTACAAAACCCACCAATCAACATCAACGTTCCATCGTAAGCTTTCCTCAAAGCTCTCAACACTCTCGCTTCATCTCCTGTTCCATGCCTAACCGGGTCAACTTGAATATGAAGATGGGTCAACCTCGTTCCAACTCTCTCTTGAATCTCATTGAGTCTCTCAACCACGGCTAACCCAAGCGCTAAAGGATCAGAATCAAATGAATCCTCGTAGTTTGATGTAGGAGAGATCTTTACTCCAACTTTATCGGCTCCGATAGCTTCAACGACGGCGTCGAGTATCTCCGTCAAGAATCTGCAACGGTTATGTAGGGTCCCGCCGTAGTCGTCGGTACGGTCGTTGACGGCGTCTTTCAGGAATTGGTCGATGAGGAAGCCGTGGGCGCCGTGGATCTCGACGCCGTCGAAGCCCGCTTTGATCGAGTTGATTGCGGCTTGTCGAAATTGGTGTACGACGTCGGAGATTTCGGAGGTTGTTAAGGGTTTAGGCTGGGAGTAGAAGCCGTATGTTCCATCTGGTAAGAGAATCTTCCATTTGTCGGCGATCTTCTTGTTTGAGCTTGATATTGGTGGATGACCTTCCGGTTGATATACTAATAGATCCGATTAACGTTGGACGTAAGTTTTGTAAGTAAAGAATCAATCTATCATAGTATTCTTTTTGAGAAGATTGATGAATTACGTACCGTGATTGGAAGCGCGACCAACGTGCCATAGTTGACATAAAATGATGCTGCCTTTGGCGTGGACGGCGGCGGTCACCTTCTTCCAGGCTTCGACTTGCTCGTCTGTGTAAATTCCTGGGGTGTTGGGATATCTGGGAAATTAACTAAATCAGTGTGTAACAATGGAAGAATGTTTATTGTTTGGCGAAATTACGGTGGATCAAGATAAAGTAGATTCACACAGACGTGGTTATATGTTAGGTCTACATAAATATAATGATTAGCTTGTGTGTTGTACCGTGACCTAATGCATGTGACCAATGAAAAAATACAATAGGGTAGACAACATGCCAAGGAAACGAGTAATCCGGACTCCCCATATCAGGGTAGGTTTCAAGTGTCTAAACCATGAATTTTTGTTTTTTGCGTAATCCCTTAAATTTTTTGTATCAAAATAAAAAAAGGATTCGCCCAACTCGGACAGATATGAAAAAGACTTTAGGCATGTATTTTGGACTTGATATGAAAAACGGGTAATTTTTTAAAAAAGTCCGACCCAAATTCGAGTTTACTTAGATATATATGTTTTGTTAGATCAAGTCCATCGTATAAGAATATTAAATTTTATACTAAACATATCTAGAACGAAAAACAAAAAGTTCATTGACCTTATATCAACTCTCGGCTTCACATGTAATTACTTTATTATCATTAACCTGCCCTAATCGGAATAAGAAAGACAGAGATATGAACGTACCCCTGACCAGTAGAGGAAATTACAGTACCCTCAGACAAGAGAAGGCCATCACGAGTCGCTCGTTGAGAGTAGTATTCCACATGGGCTTGGTTGGGGAGATGATTCAGTGCTCGACATCGGGTTAACGGCGCCATGACCACCCGACGAGCCAGCTCCCAGCTCTTCCCCATCTTGTATGGACTCAATAGCTTTGTCTCTAGCGCTTCCTCACTAGGCATCTTGACCTAACACCCAACAAACCCTTCCAAATTTCTCACAACCCATACAAATAGCACCTATAAGTAACGCAATCAAGGCCTTAAATATTTTATTTATTAGGATAATCATTCACGCCAAAGAATGATTATTTTGAGATCACGAATCTTTTTCTTTATTTGTTGTTTACGTTGAGACGTGTCACGTGTGAGTCTAAGATCTTTTTCTTTATTTGTTGTTTATGTTGAGACGGGTGAGTCTAAGATGTAAGTCCTCTTAGTAAGTTGTTTTTAATTAGGATAAAATTTGTATATTTGGGTGTTATTTTCATTTGATTTCGTATGTTTTTAATTTCTTGGATCTGTTGAATATAAAAGAAAATAATACTGTATCAAAGCAAGGTTTGTGAGGGTCGATATCGTGTGTTTGGATCGTAATTAGTAAATATGTTATTTATCCGTGTTTGGCTCAACCCATTTGGCTAAGTGGCTAGTTGCACTTGAGGGATTGTTGAGACGTGTGGATCGTTCACATCGACTACACAAAATTAAAGTACTCGTGATCCTAATATATAAGTCAACTAGTTACTTTACATAGACAATAATAGCCAATCAATTTTAAGATATAACCAATAGGCTTTTGTGCGTAGATTCATTTGACGTGAATATCCTCTACGTCTTATATTTCTTTTGAAATGAGAAGTTAATAGATTCGTACATAATTTTCTATCAGTTAGTCAACGCAAGCAAGAAGATAACAACCTGAGAAAAAAACTAAACATTTTCCTATAGTAATATTTATTTACGAGACCAGATTAGTCTTATAAATGAGTGAATATAATATTGGTTACCTATCATGACTATCTTTATTAATCGTCAATTGATCAATGCATGTCATCTTCCTTATTATTCGGAATTTAATTTTACCAATAAGTCATAAGTGGATATAATATTCACATATATATAGGGAAATAATACTTTTTTTTAGTCCTTTATTAATTACTTAAATTCGTTGAAAGTCCAGCTAATACTTACCAGTCAATACCACTACAAAAAAACATAATAGTATTGGTTTTCTTTCATGTTGACAAGGTACGCCAAGCTTGACTTGCAGTTTGGACGGCAATAATATAAAATAAATTCAAAATAATAAAATTTTTTATTAATGAGTAATTATTATTATTATTATTTTTTAAAATATATGAACTACACTCATATCGATCAATTCTGACAGTGATACATATTCGGCATAATTCCAACCAAAAATAGTGCCGTTATAGCCAACAAAAGATTTTCAAATTAAATTTAATCAACAAAAAGAATCGAATATTAAATTATAAAACGACCATATTCGATATATAGGCATATTTTATCTCAAGAACTTTTAATTGTAAGACATTTTTCTTTTCTGATGACCATTTTAACCAGAAATTTCTCATATAAAATTATCTAAAATTTTCGTATTACATATTCTTATAGTTTATAAATTTGAATATTTTTTTAATCGTAAAATAATAGTTTCTATATTTTTTTGAATATTTTATGAGTAATTAATATATGGTTAGAAACTTAGAAAAACATGCATATATTCACATAAAACCCACTATATTTTATAGTAGCCGATTAATATTCAACGTATGTAACCACAATTATAATAATGGATCAATCTTCCCATTTTAATCATAAAGCTTATTGGCTTAACCAACTATCAACCTTAACGTACTTGAAGGACAACTTATAAGACATTAGCATAACGTTAATACTTAATAAGAATCTTATAGAGCAACAGGAACTGCAAATAGTGGCTTGTTCTTTTGTAGCGTGAAGGCAAACTTTTCTTCCATATCCAAATTCTCAAAAGTCAATCCATCTGGAAGTTTCCAGTCAAAGCCATGAAGCAAAGCTCCCAACACCAAATGCAACATCCTATGACCCAATGGCAAACCGGGGCAAATCCTCCGACCCGACCCAAACGGAATAAATTCGAAATCTCGGCCTTTGTAATCCAACTCCGAGTCCAAGAACCGCTCCGGTTCAAACTTCTCAGCGTTCTTCCAAACGCTTTCGTCTCTTCCCATAGCCCATACGTTTACGAAGACCTGTGAGTTCTTGGGTACGGTGTAGTCGTAGAGTTCGACGTCCACGTCGACTCTTCGTGGAACTAGGAAGGGAATCGGTGGGTGAAGCCGGAGAGTCTCTTTAACCACTGCTTGAAGATATGGAAGCCGAGAACTATCGGATTCTTGGACGATGTTGTCTTCACCAATTACAGAGCGAAGCTCCAACTGGGCTTTGCGGAGCTTGGATGGGTTGTGGAGGAGTTCCGACATTGCCCATTCGACCGTGCTCGAAGTCGTGTCGCTTCCCGCTGGTAGGATGTCCTGCACGCGACATACGTACATTTACTCAACGTAACTTAAGATGTGGAAATTATTATTACCAATAAATTCGGCAATTTTTAATAAGTTGAGCACGAGTATTATAAATATCGTCCTGCCCGGCTCAAATAACACCTTAATGACGACTAGATGAGTCAATCTTCCGTAGAATTATCATACGAAGCCGGCAAGCTACTCGAGTTCGGCTATGATATGACTCGAATATGAACATATTTTTAAACTAACTGATTAAAGACTTACCTAGACTCGCTTTAATTTAAACAAGTTGAATAACAATCCTAAATAAACTTACGAGGAAAAAGTGGCGAATGTCTTGTAGCTGAAAGCCGCTGTCCTTTTGGTGAGCAATGTTGATAAGAGCATCCATGACATCCTTCTCCTCTAAAACAATAACATTATCACCTCTTGCCTTTAACCTCTCCTCGGTGATGTCGTCGAAGATCTTGAACATGCTCTTCATGTGTACTTCCATTCGAGATCGAAACCGCTGAGGATCTGCGAACTTGAGCATAGGATAGAAATCTACAACGTTGGGAGATCCGGCTTCCTCCATTATCCCCCAAACTAACCGCTTCATTTCACTGGCTTTCTCGGATCTCGGGTCGGCCATGTCCATGGAGAAGAAGGTGTTTGATAAGAAGTTGATCGACATTGTAAATGCTGCTTCACCTATGTTCACTGCCTTCCCAATCTCACTGCAATCCTATACATACATGTATACTGAAAATGATTAAGGTCCTCTTTAATATAACATAAAAAACTAAAAAGTTCATACCTAGGTTGATATACTTATATTTGATATAAGTATACAAGTAGATGAATATCAATTCTCATTAATACACTTTTTTATGCCTTTTTAAAATATACTCTAAAATGCTGCAAAAATACAAATTAAAAATTAGTCGTATATATATATGTAGAAGTTACGATTAAGGTATTGTGAGTTGGAACGTGAGGTGTATGGATGGGGAATTCCCATATCCGATGGGATCATCGTCAAGGGACATAATGAGTTTTGAAGTCCCTCCCCGTCCCTTTCGTTAGAACTACCATAGAAAATTCCCGATATGCAAATTAAATGGGTAAATTAATGGTAATTTATAATTTTATATACAATTTACCAATGCTTATAATACCTTTATGATTGTATTTAGTTATAAATGAAATAACTAAATAAGGTCTTAAATAGTTAAAAGGTGGTTACCTTAATGTAATCAAGAAGCTGCTGCATCTTGAGGCGACGAAGCTCACGGCTAGCATCAAGCCTACTGTTAGTAAAGATTTGGGTAATACAAATCTTCCGGAGAACTCTCCACTTGTCATTAGCAGGCAACACAACAATTGAAGATTCATTATGCTCAAATACGGTATGTGAATCAAACGCAGCCCTATTCGAGAAAACGGCGTCGTTTTTCTGGAGCACCAGTTTCACAGCTGCGGGAGATGAAACCACGACAGTCGTTAGAGTGCCTAGTTGCAGGGTCAGTACGTCTCCGTATGACTTGGCGAGCTTAGCGAGCGACACGTGTGGCTTGCTCCCGAGACTCAAGAGGTTTCCGACGATCGGAAGTGGTAACGGCCCGGGAGGCAGCCGTTTGCGACTGAATCGGGTTCGTTTGAAGATGGATAATAGGAAATTTATTGATAGCCATGTGAGGAGAATGTGAAATAGAATACTCCAGGGAAGCATTGTGATTGACTGTGTTTGAATGTTAGTTTTCGTTAGGTGGTAGTTTGCGATATTTATACTTTATTTATTTTTTATTGTTTGTGGAAAGGTATTATTATTTATAGACCACCATAATGGACTATTAGAATTTATAAACGTTTCCTAAAATGGTCTTTGCTTAAATAATTAATTTAATATAAGTTGACACTTTTTTTTTTTAAATATGATTTTTTTTTTCCGCAGATCACCAATATGGACTATATTACCATATATGACAGAATTTCAATGTGTCTTGATTACACCTCGGCAAACTCAGGACTCTGACTGGACTTTTGAAAAAAAAAAACTTTTTTCTCTACTGATTTTAGGTATTGTTCATGTCTGCAATGAGTTTTTATTTTTTATTTTTTGACACTATAAGTTAAGCAACTAGAGCGGATCATCTTCTCGAGACTCTCATCCTACGGCATCCTTCTGGATGAGATCATCAACTTGGACCATTGATGAACTGGACACCATCTGACCGTCATAATCTAACTCTTCCAGCAGATCCACCACTCCGTAGACCTTTCTGAACACATGCCTCACCCGAACCTGACAGAAACCAGCCATAATAGATGAGTTGTGTTTTGGGTCAAGTAGGTTGATCCTGTATTTTTATTTTATTTTATAAAAAACATATTCATATTAATTACAAAAAATTAGAAGTGTTACATTTGAATCCGATCTTGAGGTTTTAAATTTAAATCCTACCGTTAAATTTTATATTTTATAGATAATTTGCATATTTAAATTATTTTTTTAAAAAGGGATTTCTGGCTGAACTTTTGTCCCGATAGGACCCAAACCCTTGCCTGTCCGAGCTTGGCTTCCGGCCTGTTCATGTCCGTGGGTCTTGTCCAGACCCGTCCCTTTTCTCTGGCCGAACCGACTTTACAAAGTCTAGTTTTGATACAGTAAAGTCACTATTAATTTAATATTAAAATTAAATAAATTTAACAGAGCGATAAACCTAGAGAAAACTAAAATTAACGAAGATATTAAGTGAATAGATAAAATTTATGTATAAATTGTTTTACTAGTTAATAGTTAAAATTTACGTATAAAATGAGCCTTCATATTAAGTGGTGGAAGTGGGTATTTATGGGTATTTATATGAATATGTGGGTAGAAGGATATGACTTTCAGGGGAATGTGATTTGAATTTGACTTTTAAATGGGTGGAAATAAGATGGGTGCATAGAAATTGTATATAAATCAATTGCAAGTTTGCAACAACCCAAAACCAAGTATAACATCCGGTTGACCAAATGTAAACCGGAACAAATCTATAATGGCGGCATTTTTGGATATTTTTTCATCTATTTGATTTTGAATTTTACCGAGTTTGTTTAGATTATTGATATGTTAAAAATAATTTAATCGGAAAATTTGAGGCATAATGATAATAAGTTAATAGATATTATTTGCGAAATTAATTTTTTTTATATAATTCTGTAGGTTTAATAAAATATCCACGTACCCTACCAGGATACCTATCATTTTAGAGTCAACATTTTCAAAGTAGCTATTAACGTCCTTTTCCAAATTTAGTTCAAAAAAACTAATCATCATCTTTCCTAAACTAAATTCTCTCTTCTTTCGGAATTACGGTTCACGTCGAAAATGAAACCACAACGTAGATAGGTTATAACCTACCCCGCAAGTTTGTATTGTGGCTTTTCATGACGGTTAGTTGTCCGTCAATTTTTTTCGGCCTTTCGATCCACTAGACGCGTGTCGTCTAGTGTTTTCGAACTGCTTTCCTTATAAAAAAAACCTATCCCGCAAGTGAGACGTGATTAGTTGTAGTAATTGAGTGTCGAATCACATAGACTGATAGACTACTTTTATATATGATGTAGAAATAGACAATTCAACTAAGTCAAAGGGGAAAGAGATAGAGAAAAGGGAGAAACTCCTGGTTTTGGAGTCCATGTTGTCAAAAGACAAATTCGAACAAAAGTGACGAGAAAAGTAATAAAAGAGAAGTAATCAAATGAATAGGTATCCCACCATAATATATTAAGAAATAACAGTGTATATGAACATCAAGAATGTCAATTGACGGAAATATCTAGGTAAATGTTGAAAGTAGTCTATACTACCTTTCGGTGTACAAATACAATGTTCAACTCAATCTATAGACGCTCTCGTAGTTGCAAAAATAAAAGCCAAGGTACTTAGATTACAAGTAGAAGACCAAATCAAGCCACACTCTCACAAAAAAAAAATCTAGAAAGATATAAAAACCGGTAAACTATGATAGTTAGGAATCAAAGTAAAAGTAGTTGTCATTTCTCCAACCAAGTTCAATCCTAGTTGGTCAAATAGAATCAACACGTTTTCGAAAAACTATTCTAGTTCTACTCTCAAGGCAAACACAATTTCTCAACGTATGAAACAAAGGGATCGAACCTACCATATGGTTAAGGTCAAGATCGGATTAGGTCACTAGGGTGAAACAATGCCAACTAATTTCAATTCAACAATTCATATACATTATTATCAATCAATCTATTATCGGGTTCAATCAATCCTTATAAATAGAGAAATTAGCCAAACATGTTGAAAATTTGCAAAACAATGTATATAAGGGCAAATATAAGGCATAAAATAAAAAATCAACGAAACAAAACGGAAAATTGCATAAAGTGTCAATACTTTGAATTAAAGCTCATAATGCTAGAGGAAAGAAACAAACTCGAGAAATTCAGCCACAAAGAGTCTTGTTGAATTTCGAGTAGCAAAGGGAGAAAACTAACGTCAAAACTAGGGGTGCAAACATCCAAACTACAAACCCTTTTACAATACGAAATTAACCTACTTATATGCGTCACAAAAATGGCACAGAAATCATCATAATAATGATAATCCAAAACTAGTTCCGGAAACTTGTTGCACACATCCCACATGCAATATTTACTCAACTGGAATTGAATAATCGCCAGAGCCTGAAGTGTCAGATCTTCACGGACCACAAGAGCCTGAAGTAATATTTACTCAACTGGAATTGAATAATCGCCAGAGGAGATGGTTGAAGTACTTGATCAAGGATTTTGATCTAGAGGTCCTGTATGACACGGGCAACGCGAATGTAGTCGCCGATGCGCTTAGCCGGAAGATGCCTCAAGAGAAGGCGATAGCTCATTTGACAGCTCAACCTAGATCGACTTGAGGTTGATATTCGGTTCCTTAATTGGTACCGAAAGTCGTCTAGGTGCTTCGGAGTTATTACTTGATCGGTTGGGTAATATCCGACAAAAACAAGAGAGTTGCCCGACTTTGTCCAAGATCCAAGACATAATGTTCCGAGGTGATGCACCGTAATTTGTGATAGGTGCCAATGGAGTGATGAGACACTAGGGGCGTACTTTTGTGCCGTCAAACAACGAGTTGAGGAAGAGGATATTGAGCGAGGCTCATGCTACACCATACTCAGTACACCTTGGTGCTAGCAAGATGTACCAAGATGTGAGACATTCCTTTTGGTGGGGTGACCGGAAGCCCGATGTGTCTAGGTATGTAGCCTAGTATGTGACGTGTTAGCAGGTCAAGATTGAGCATCATAGATCTAGAGGAGATCTCCACCCACTGCTAGCACTGTAGTGGAAGTGAGAGGATATATCCACGGACTTTTTCACATGACTGAGACTGAGCATGAGCTTTGATGCCATCCGGGTGAAAGTAGATCGGCTTACGGAGACCGAACATTTCATTCCTATTAAGGAAACGTGGCCGGTGAGTCATTTAGACGAGGAGTTCACGAGGCAGATCGTGAGACTACATGGAGTGCCGAGGACCATCGTTTCAAATAGAGATTGGCGATTTACCTCGAAGTTTTGGGAGCAGGTGCATACGGCATTGAGTCGAGTCTCCACTTCACTACTACTTATCATCCTCAGTCTGACGGTCTATCGGAAAGGACCAATCATACTTTAGAGGACATGCTCAGAGCTTGTGTACTGGATTGGGGATATGTTTGACTAAATCATCTTCCTCTAGTAGAGTTTTCGTATAAGAATAGTTGCCTCACATCGATTGGTATGACTTCCTATGAGGCGTCGTATGGACACCGGTGTTGTATGTCACAATGTTGGGATGAGCCCGGGAGAACGGGAGGAATCACCCCAGAGTAGATACATGATGGCATAGCCCGGGTAGCTCTGATTTGAGAGAGTATAGTATTAGCGCAGAGCCGTCATAAATCCTACGCCGATAAGAGGCATCAACCATTGGAGTTCAGGGTTGGTTCCTATGTTTGATTGAGAGTTTCTCTGACGCGAGGGGTTCAGCGTTTCAGCATTAAGAGGATGCTAAATCCCCGATATGTCGGACCATTCAAGATCTTGGAGCGAGTTGTAGAGGTAACCTATAGACTAACGCTACCACCCGCACTGGAGAGTGCAGTTCACCAAGTGTTTCATGCATTGTGTCTCAGCTGAGAGAGTACATACCGGATTTGAGACATGTTGTCAGTTATGAGGATTTGACTATCGAGCCGGACCACAAGGCCGATGGGTTAGTCATCGGACCTATACTAGACGTTAGTGGGGGTCTAAAGAGATCCTTATACTACGGATTCAGTGGTCTAGACGGAGAGTAGATGAGGCTACGTGGGAGACAAAAAACAGTATTATGAGTACTTATCATGAGCTTTATGCGAAGTTAGTTTCGACCCCAGGGCCGATGGGTTAGTCATCGGACCTATACTTTTGTTTGTCTCATCTTTGTGGTCTTTGTTAATGTGCTTGAGTGTTGTCCAGTGAATTGTTTGCATGTCTTGGAGTGTTAGATAATGTGCATTGACTTAAGTAGAATTAGGAGGGATAATTCCTTCAAGGATAGTTACATATATACCTCGAGTTAGTAGACTTCTAGACGACCTTAGTTGCTTTAAGTTTCAGGACGAAACATATTTTAAGAGGGAACTGATTCAATAACCGAAAAATTTTATTTCGGAAGCCGACTTAAGTTACCAAATTTCCATTGAATCGAACCACAATTTTTTTGAAACCCGGATCAACAACCCTCTTTTTCTCTCCTTCTATTCTTGGCCCAACGCATGCCTTCTTGGCCCGTTCTTCTTCTACTATTCCTTTGGCATGACGAAGCCGATGAGGCCCAATTTCTAAACCTCTTCCCTGGCGTGGAAAAGGCAGGGGCAAACAAAGGCCTACCCATATCTTTGGTCTTCCTTTCTTTTCTTCGGCCTAGTGCAAAGGCCAGCTTCACTTTCCTTTCTCTTTGATCCTGGCCAACACAAGCCCACTTGGCTTCCCTTCCACGCGTGTGATGAACGGCCCGGAGTCCACCTAACCTCTCCTTCTTCTCTTTTTCTGGGTTTGGCGACTCATCCCCGACCTTCTTCTATGCCTTGAGCAACAATTTGTCCCTCCTCCATCCTTCTCCCGGTGATCGACAACAACAACAAAGGACGACCTTCCTCCTTCTTCTCCCTCCGCAAATTGGTGAGTATCTTTAGTTTCTCTCTTCTCCATTCTTTTTTGTGGACATGTGGTGATCAAGGTCTTGTAGTGTTAGGTGAGCAGTAACAACTGAGCCAGGCAATCAGGGTCGGGCCTTCTTCCCCTCTCGAGTCCTGCATCGGCAACTAGACTAGGGTTAGACCCTCTTTTTCCTTCCTTCTTTTGTTGCTTCACGTGCATGGGATTGGTGTATAAACTTTGCAACCGTCCACAAGTTTAAAACTTGGGATCAAGTGTCCCTGCGAAGTTGTAAATTTGTGTCTCTCTCAAGACTCGAACCTTAGACCTGTTGATTGCTGTAGATTTCCCAGTGTTTCCATATTCGAGCAACCTACTTTGAGACCTAGTTTAGGTAATCTAAACTCAACTTTCACCGTTGCATTTTTGATATGTTGTATATGGTAGTATGTAGTTTATTGTGTTAATGTTTGAAAAAGATCCAACGGGTAGATTTAGAGTTAGGAGCTTGCAAAGATGGTACAAAACTCAGTTGGTTAGGAGAATTGTGAAATTTTGGCTAAGTGTTCTTGAAGACAACTTTGGATTTTTGCATAGAATTCATGAATGTTGTTCGTGGATTTTTTAATCACTTTAGTCAAGATTAGGTATAACATAGTATGTGTAGGAATTTTCTCGGAATTTTTGGGATTTAGCGGAAGGTATTTATCCTAGGCTAAAGTAAGGCTCTCGACTTATTTCCGAAATAGGCTTATTTAGGTTTTGGCTTAAGTGTAACCTTGAGTGAACTCTTAAACCCGCCATGGGCCCTGTAGTATTTTAATGTGTTATTGGGCTATGGGGAAAGACTTAGAACCGCATTGAACACTTTTCGGAATTTGAGGAAAGATAGGGACATTTTGGTAATTTCCTTAAAAGTTAGGGTTTTGTATTCTTTCTTCCAGAAAACTTTCTTGCTAGTCTAGGTACTTTCTAGAAGTCATCTAAGTAGTAGAAAAATGTGCTAAGACGTTTTCCCGTCTGATCAGGTAAGTGATAGTATTTGCACGTGTAGACGATAACGGGTAATGACTGGTGTTTGATCAGTTCAAGTAAGTCTTATGGACTCGCTTAGCTAACTCTTCTTGTATTAGAGTGTGTGATATAGTGGTGAATGTTGCGTGAACTATAATTATAACTTGATTAGTACAACATTACCGTATATTGAGACCCAAGTGTATGAGAACGGGTTGTGGCATTAATGCCTAACATGTTACTGGGGTTCTCTACGACCAGTCCACACCAGTATACGGAGAGATGCATCGGATTCACTCCGGTTGGTTTACGGGGACAGAGGCGAAGGTCGGGAGACCTTCGTGCCACACAATAAGTTGAACCAATAGAATTGAATCACCTAATAGAGGATAATAATACGTAGAGTGTGAGCATGTTCATTGTTTAATTTCCGCTAGTTTGTGATTTTGCTATAGAATGCTTTTTGATATTTAGAATTATTATCTAATGGTTTAATTTCTACCGTCGTTGATAGACCTTGTAGGGTAGGTAGCTGTTGAGGGATATGGAGAGAGGTGGTAAGCCGGGTTTCCGTACATGTTAGTTTGGGTACGTGTTGGGTTTCTTTTGGTAACGAGACTCATATCTTTCCTTTGGATTTTGTCACGTATGTTTAGACGGCTAAATATTGTTTCCCTTTTTATGTCATTTTATTTATTAAAGTTTTATTCGATTTTCCTTTTTTTGTTATTTGTTGGAAGATCCGGTGAAATTGTCGTCAGGCTAGGGTCGGGACCCATTGTGAGGTCCTAGCCCGTGACATTCCGAGTTCCTAGAATTCAGGGTGTTACATCTTCTCTCTCAATCTCCTCACAAACCCTATATTAAAGGTCCCGAGTTTGAAATCCTATTCTACTTCGTCTTCTTCCTAAAACTTTCGACCACTTTCGGTGCCTCCATCGTCTTCAAATATCGTTGCGGAGTATGCAAAATCAAATAGGTCAACTAGCAAAAGATGTGATAAACACATATCGACAAAGACATTAAGGCTTGCAGTACAACATTACATAATAGACACATTAATAAAGAATAATCAAAATCGATTGTAAAGATAGGGAAGATCATACCAAAAAAGAGAGGATGACGTAGATAAAGGAACACAAGATCGGGGAAGAAGCACTCATAATTAGGAACTTTATAATAACCAGTACATGTTTTGGAACAAGCACAGTACCAAAACTAAAGGCATACAATACTCCAGAACCACCAAGGCCATGAAAACCGATTCAGGAACCACATTAGTGAAGATTGACAAATCATATCCCATTTCAAAAGAGAGAAAATAGGAACAATACAAATTAAAAGCTTACCATTTAACACAACGAAGGCCAAAAAGGAAGTGATTCGAGAAGGAGTTTGAAGAACACAGAAATTTTTTTAACAAAATGACGTTCATCAGCGTAGAGAAGGGGGGAGATACAAGGAAAAACCCTAAAAGTGGTTGTAATATAGTGATGCAAGACTAAATATCACATGGATCTATTCAAAGGTAAAAACTATATTTTGTTTATAAATATGCACATTCTAGTATTACGGTAATGTATGGAAAAAAGAGACAATTACACATGAACGATCAAATAAAGAGAAGGATGAAGCAAGAACGAAAAAGAATGAAGCACAATAACCTAGATTAAAAATAGAAGCTAGAACGAATAATGAATAAAGAGTCAATTACAAAGCAACAAAGAAAAAAGAATGAAGCAAAAACGAAAGAAGAACCACATAGGAAAAAAAAATCCGGAATCAATACCCATCTAAAAATCGAAGATGAATGAGAATTAAGTTATAATAGAGGATAAACAATATTTATAGTGTTCTTTCAGCTTTTTTATAGTGTTCTTTCAGGATAATCAATACCCATCAAAAAAATCCGGAATCAATACCCGTCTAGTATAAACAATATTTATAGTGTTCTTTCACCTTTTTTTTTTTTTAAAAAAAATCAAAATTAAGTTATAATAGAGGATATCCCGCAAGTTCTGATACTTCTTACTAATTTGAATTTACGTTACAATCAAATATTTAACCGGGTTAAAACCTTTTTTTAAAAAAGAGTGATGTTATTCAAGCAACCAAAAAAAGCCAACGAGACAGTAGATTCGGACTGCACATTTGCCCAGATGAGGAGCATGCACAGTTATGATATGCACGACCCATTCAAGGTATGCATTTCATGAGAGTATGAGACGCATGCGCACTGTTGCGTTTGGCCCCGGACGCATGCGAACTCCGCATATACTTGAGTTTTTTTTGTTTTTTTTTTCTCCAAAACTCGAGCGCATGCGAAGTCCGCATGCGCGTGGCCCTGGTGCGCATGTGGACTCAACATTGTTGGCACAAATGTAAAAATATGTCTGCCCCAATAGTAACTTTGTTTACAAATTAGGAAATCTTGCTACCGTAAATCATCAAATCTTTTATGTTTGACTTACTTATGTGAGACGTTTTGTTTGGTTAGATTATCCCATAAATTTTAAAAATATTTTTATAAATTATAAAAAGCCCAACTACGTGTTTTGAGTTTACCGGCAAAATCTTTATATTTTTGTTAAAGATTTGATTTAAGTATTACTTCTTTTTTTTTCTTTCCACATATTTTCGATTGACCAGAAAAATATTCTTATTTTCGGTTTGTACATTTAATTTACGTAAAATATATATATATTTTCCAATTATAATTTAGATTTTAGATTTAGTAAAAAATATTTATGCCCCAATTTTTTCAAAGAAAATAATTTCTAAATTAAAATTATGAAAACAAAACATGATTCGTCAAAGTTGAAAATAAAAATATAAAAATCAAAATTTAATGTAAGAACTTAAATTTCAAAAATAAAAAATAAGAAAACAAATTTTGATATAAAATTTGTAATAAAAAATGAAACTCAATAATTGACTTAAAAATTTAAATTTCAAAAGTTAAAAATAAGGAGAGAAAAATGAATTAAATTTTTTTTGGATGATTAAATCATAAAAGCTAGCAAACTTGTAAATCAATCAAAAAATTCTTACATTGCATATTTAAGACGTGATGTGCATTGCTAAGACTATGTACAATGGTTAATATTTGAACCTTCATCTCTTACCATTCTCTCTCCACCATATCAGATTAAAAGGTTCACTCTACATTTTCTTCATATTCATAATTTCTTAACTCTTATTATTTTTTATTTTATTTTTAATTTATTTACACAATACATTTATATATCATTTGATTCTTTTAATTTTATTTATATTTATATTTATTTTTAGAATTTATATTATAATTAAATGTATAAATAAATAATAAAATAACGGGTTAATTTAATAATTTATAATGATATATATATATATCATGTATAATAAATTGTAAAATGTTATTTTCTTGTGTTAAATTAATAGTATTTATAATATATATCATTATTAAAATATTACATTACATATTTTTATTAAGTCATAATCAGTTTAACCATATCTAATATTAGGCTCTATGTATAGAGAAAAATAAATTATGAATATTTAAAAATAAAATAGTTAAAATATTTTTATTTTAGTCCAAATATTCAGTTAATTATAAATCAAAACAATTAAAAATACGTAATAGATATAGTGATAGTGATTTGACATCCAATGATTCTAAATCACTCATCCTAAGAATGAACCAAATAATGACATGTATCCAAAGAACCTCCTAACTAAATAAAATCGACTATTGTCTTTTCACCAAAGATATTGGAGACAAAGATCAAAAAACACTCATGTGAAAAATATAGACACAAATTTCAAATATTTCCATCGCATTGCTACTGGAAGAAGAAATAGAAAACACCTAAAAGAATTTACAGCCGGAATGGGAGTTGTCCTTACCACTGAAGCTGAGATCCGACTAGAAGTAAAAAAAGAATTTCAAAGCAAATTTTCAAAAACTTCAGTTGACCAATCTTTTCTTAATGAGAATCTACAACTCATTAAAAATAAAGTCAGCCCGGAGGACAATCTTCTCCTAACAAAATCCCCAAATAATGAAGAAATTAGAAATGCAATGTTCGATATTGGGTGTGAAAAATCTCCAGGACCAGATGGTATGCCGGCTGGCTTTTATAAAAAAATACTGGCATATTGTGGAAACGGATGTGTCTAAAGCAGTGAAAGGTTTTTCTAGAAGTGAAAAAAAATGCTAAAACAACTCAACCATACTTTCATAACCATGATTCCCTAAGCGGATAATCCCACATCAATTAACTACTTTAGACCTATAAGTCTTTGCTCAACAATCTACAAAATAATTGCTAAAATTTTAACAAAAAGAATGGAATCCATCATGTCTAAACTCATCCATTCTCTTCAAGGAGCTTTTGTGGCTAATAGATATATTCATGACAATATCCTTATTGCTCATGAAATTTTTCACTCCTTTCGCTCAAAAAAGAGCAAAGAAGGATGGGCAACCATCAAACTTGATATTGAAAAAGCTTATGACCAAGTTAATTGGGAATTCATCATTCTTATCCTTAAAAAGTTTGGGTTCAATGATAAATTCGTTGGATGGATTAAGGAGTGTATCTCTACAGTGTCTTTCTTTGTCCTTGTAAATAATGGACCAACAGAGCAATTCTTTCCCGAGAAAGGATTACGACAAGGCGACCCCTTATCCCGCTATCTTTTTATTTTGGGAGTGGAAATTCTTTCACAAATGCTCCAAGACGATTGCAACAATTACGATAACCATATTGGCTTCTCTGTTTGTAGACAAGTTACACCTATCCCCTTCTTATCCTTTGTTGATGATATGATCATTTTTGCTAAAGCAAATGTTGCCTCTTGTCTAAGGGTAAAGCAAATACTGGAGATGTACTGCTCTATTTCTGGTCAAAAAATTAACTTCTAGAAATCGGCTTTTCAAACAACAAGAAACACTAACGATAATAATATTAACCAACTAAAAAATGCGTCAAACCACATCCCTTGACAAATATTTTAGATGTCCAATCATAAATGGAAGAGTGACAAAAGAAACTTTTAGTGAAACTAACCTTAGAGCTAAACAACAACTCCTGAAATGGATAGCAAACTCCCTTTCACAAGAAGGTAGGAACACACTCATAAAACACAACCTTGCAACTAAACCTACATTTACCATGCAAAGCTTTATGCTCCCAAGCCATAACTTGAAAGAGTTGGACAAAACTTACAAAAAATTCTTCTGGAATAAAGGAGACCAACACAAACCTATTATTAGCTGGGACACAATTTGTAAATAAAAAAAGAATGGTGGCCTTGGGATAAGAAAATCTGTAATTTCAAACAAAGCGCTACAAATGAAACTCATGTGGAAAATTCTAGCAGAACCAAACAGTATATGGGTTAAAATTATAAATGAGAAATACTTAAAAAATAAGAACATTCTCCATTACCATTTGAATGGTGGAGTTTCGTGGCAATGGAACAATCTTATGAAACTCAAAACCGAGTATAAAAAAGTATCATCTGGCAGATTTGAAACAGAAAAACCATCAACTTTTGGCACGATAGTTGGGTAACAACGATACCTCTAATAAAAATGGTCCAAAATACCAACCAAATTGATACAAACACTAAAGTTAGTCACTTCATAAATAACTCTAGAGAGTGGGATAACAACAGAATTGATAATGAGATTCAAAATTTCATAAACCCGGATATTTTGAGAAAGATAAAGGAAACATCCATCCCGAAAAACGAGATCCAAGATAGACTATATTGGGGATGTAGTAAAAATGGATGATTTTCTACAAAATCGGCTTATGACATGATTGAAGAGGAATCAAATATCCAACCAAACCGTCTTTGTGAATGGATTTGGAAACTGGATACCCAGCCCAAAATTAAAAACTTTATTTGGAAAATTTCTGTTAATGGACTTCCGACAAAAGCAAAACTTGACAGAAAAAAAAAACTGCCGTAACAAGGCATTGTGAACTTTGCAACCATCATCTTGAGGACCTACTTCACCTGTTCTTTGAATGTCATCGCACTAAACAAATTATCGCCAAAATTGATAGAACAATCTTAACCGAACTTAACAAAATTAACCTCCAAAAAAAAAAATCTCATGTCATCCTACAAGAAATTAAAAACAAAATAGGAACAAAGAAATTTACGTGTCTTGCAACAGCATGGTGGAGTTTATGGTTCTTCAGAAACAAAATTATCTTTAGTAATGAACCTATGGGCCCTGATAATAAGGTTATTACTTTCATCAAAAACCAAATACATAACTGGAAAAATAACATAACTAATGAGGACGATTACAACATAAAACAACAACCAAAAAGTTATATCTCAAACAAACGGAAAAAACACAATAATTAAATGGGAAAAACCAAAACCCGGCTTCTTTAAACTTAACTTTGATGGATCAAAACTTGATTCGGGAATCACATCTACTGGATATGTTATTCGGAACCACAATGGCGATATTGTTAGCTTGACGCTAAAAAAATAAGTTCAATTCGGTCATAAAAGCCGAAGCATTTTCCCTCAAAACTGGGTTACAAGAGGCAATCAGACTACAAATTAAAAAGATCGAAATTGAAGGTGATAACTTGTGTGTAATCAAGGTAATCCAAGGTTTGTGGAGTTGTCCGTGGGAGGTCGCGATGATTATATCCGACTCCAGACTAGATCTTCGTTTCTTTGACGAGATCGGTGTTAGGCATATTTTCAGAGAGATTAACTGTGTTGCTGACCGACTGACCCATATGGGAATCTCGACCCAACACCAATTTTTCGGAAGATCCCGAACTTCGTGTTCTCATCCGCAAAGATGCTTTAGGTTGGACTACCGGCTTCTAGGAGGTAGGCCAATCTAACCGCTTTTCATTATCAAAAAATAAATAAAATAAAATAATGACATGTATCCCATTTGAATTGAATTTTGATTTTATGAATCTCCTCTCTCTTCGTCTCTTACTTCCAAATGTCATAGAAGTTTTGAAGCCCATTTCCCACTATTCATTACAAATCTATTATTTTTTAATGCTAAGAAACCACCATTCTAGATGGTCTAACTATTTATTAATATTTCCAGAAATTATTTATAAAAGAAAAATGACAAACTAGTAAATATCTTGTAACATATCTGAAAAATAAATTTGGTGGCATGCCTCGGGCGTTGTACGTTGGGTTTTTTTAGTAAGTTATATAATATATTTGAGTTGATCTTTCTCAAAATTCCTTATTATTCTCATTTGAATGATTTTGGTTGTTTGTGTTTCTTTTGAAAGGATTGGTTTTTTGTGTTTTGTTAGCACTAAGGGCTGTTTATAAACCTCTAGTTTAATTTTTGTGCGTGTTTACTTCACGATTGGTTTAATTCTCTATGAGTTTATTGTAACACCCCAAATTCGTAGGATTCGAGCTGCTACTGGGCTAGGATCTCACAATGGATCTTGACCCTATCCTGACAACAAGTTCACTGAATCTTACAACAAGACACCGATAGATTAAATACAAAACATCAAACTGATATAAAAGTATCAAAAGGTTTATACAACGTACCGCTGAGTACAAACAAAACATAAATATATACTCATAGTCAAAAGATCCCATATCCCATGAGGACAACCCAGTGTACGGAGCCCTCAGCAGATCACCCCTCTAGATCACTCTGCAGCTCTCCTAACCTGCAAAGGATCTACAACACGGTATAAAACCGTTAGCTAACCATACGCATATATAAGAAGATGCATAAGCACAATCACACACCAATGAAAAGTAAACACATCACCATGCTATCACACATTTACCCGGTTAGTTATCTTTATAAAGTCCAACACTCAAATCGTATAAATAATGTATATGAACATATGTGACACGAGGAATATATAATCCTCGCCTCTGGAGAATAGTGCCAGCTGGAGTGGTGATACGGTCACCGTCCCCGTATACCCTATGGGAGTGGAGAAAGCCCGCCCCACAATCCAAGTCTGACCTGCCCGCAGAGAACCTTCAAACTCCCGGCGGGATGAAAGGACAAGTTGTCACGGCCCTACAATGGGCAGTCACTAGACCATAGGTCGGTAATAATCATAACGCATGCTATAAAGCAGATAACACACACACCACTCATGCACACATCCAATATAAAGATGTATAGCTAAGTAAGTCCTATGGACTTACCTCAACCTCGGAAGTCTCAAACCTAATCAACTCAAACTCTGGAGATCAACACTGCCTAAACAAGGCATAACAACATATATCAAACTCATAACCATCACAGGGGTCACACCTAGACCCAAGGGATCCATAAGGATCGTATCCTAACTCATTAACCTCAAAGCCATGACCGGCATAAACGATAACGTGATCAACATCATTCTATCCTCATATACGTACCTAGCATGCTACTAACCTGCTCATACTAGGAAAGGAAAGGATCATACTACTCTAGGTAGATCCTGTACAAGACGCACCTGCGGAATGGAAAGACGCAGGGGCGGAACAAGGCAAACCGCGGGCGCGGCAAGGCTTAGCCGCAAGCGCGGTGGCAGGGGCCGCAGGCAAACGCAGGCGCTGGGACCGTGGCCGCGGGGGCAGCAACTTCTGGGCGCGGGTGCGGTAACAAGGCTCCCGCAGGGGTGGCTTCGTTTGACCGCGGGGGCGGCGACAATGCAGTGAGTGATCCCGCGGTTCCTCTTCGGCTCTTCACGTGATCAAATCACGTCTTCTCTTATCGAAAGTTACACATATACATATACATACATAAACCAACATCAATATACCTCAACATACGTCTAATCCTAAGCTAGGAAGAGGAATCATGGAAGAAAGAAAAGAAGAAGAAGCAAGAAACTCACCACACCTGTGGTCCTAGGCCAGGAAAAGATCACCAACACAGCCTCAGCTGGCTCCCAATCTCAGCAACAACATCATACAACATCAACCTCAACAAGGCCACACAAACCTCTTCCAAACCAAGAGGAAACCAAGTACAAGATCAAGAAGGAAGGAGAAGGAAGCAAGAAGGACGTGAAGGCAGCTGAGAAAGGGAATGAAGATGCTCAGCAAGCCAAAGCCAAGGAATTAGGTTAAGGAAGTGAAAGAGTAAAGCACGGGTCAAAGGTCAACAAAGCCGGCTGCAGCCGTAGGAAACCGCAGGGGCGGAACAACAGAGGAGCCGTAGGAGCGGCTCCACAAACCCGCGGGGGCGGCTAAGGCCGAAACGGCTCCCAAAGACTAAGGCTCTTACACCTCACCCCCCTAAAAACAAGTTTCGTCCCGAAACTTGTAAAGTCCTGAAACCACTCGGACTCAAAAGCCGAGGTATCACACTCTCTACCGGAGGAAACACATCTCCGCTCGTGGTATCAACCTATATCACTCTATAACCTCAAGCACGGGCATGGAGGAACTCATCATCTCCAGCTATAAGATCACTATACTATCCAGGGCATAGAGGAAAAACATCTCTAGCCAAAACATCAACATAACCACGGGCATGGAGGAAAAACATCTCCAGCAATACTATGTCTATCAAAATAGCATGGAGGAATAACCATCTCCAGCTAAATCCTAATCGTATCACAATAACATGGAGGAAAGAGCCATCTCCAGCTATAAATATCAGTCTTACTAGCACAGCAAGATCTACTAAGATCATATATCACATCATAACTAGTACGAAAATAAACACATCATAGCACATAAGCACATAAGCACATAAGCATAACATCACCAAGATAGTACTAAGATCTACTCGGTGATCCTACTGATGCATCTAACTCAGCATAGAACTGTGGATAGTTCCTCTGGATACTATCCTCAGTCTCCCATGTGGCCCCATCAGGTCCTCGTCTCGACCACTGTATCCTCAGCATAGGAATGTCCTTCGAACGCAGGCGTCTCATACCTTGTTCTAGGACTGCAATCGTGTGCTCAACAAAGGTGTGGTCCGGCTCAACCACCAATCATCATAGCTCACGATATGTCTCGGATCTGGTATGTACTCCCTCAGCTGAGACACGTGAAACACATGGTGAACACCCTCTAATCTCGGAGGCAAGGCCAATCTGTATGCTGTGCTCCCAACCCGATCCAGAATCTCGAACGGTCCGACATATCGGGGGGTCAACTTCCCCTTAATGCCAAAATTTCTAACACCTCGTGTCGGGGACACTCTCAGCCACACATGGGCTCCAACTCTAAATTCTAGAGGTCTAAGCCTCCTATCAACATATGACTTCTGACGGCTTTGTGCAGTCAGCATCCGCTCTCTAATCAGTGCTACTCGAACCACATCATCCTGAATCTAATCAGGTGTCAAACCACTCACAGTACTAGGCTCATCCCAGCATAACAGTGTACGAAATCTCTGCCCATACAGTGCCTCATATGGGGCCATCCTAATATATGCATGCCAACACACAAGCTCGCAGCATATCCTCCAGCGTCTGAATGGTCCTCTCTGACTGACCATCTGTATGAGGATGAAACGCAGTAGTAAAGTGTAAACTCGTTCCCAGGGCAGTCTAAATCTGCTGCCAGGACCTCGAGGTAAAGCGCCCATCTCTGTCTAAGACGATCGTCCTCGGTACACCATGGAGTCTCACTATCTGCCTAGTGTACTCCTCAGCTAATCTGCTCACCGGCCACGTCTCCCGAATAGGAATGAAACGTGCCGTCTTCGTCAATCTGTCTACTATAACCCAAATAGCATCAAAACTCCGGCTCAGTCTCAGCCCCGTCACAAAATCCATGGTGACGTCCTCCCAATTCCTCTGTGGAACAAGAAGTGGATGGAGCTCACCTCCAGATCTGCTATGCTCTATCTTGACCTGCTGGCAGGTCGCACACTGTGCCACAAATCTGGCCACATCGGGCTTCAGCCCTCCCCACCAATACGAACGTCTCAATTCTTGATACATCTTACTCGTACCTGAATGTACAGAGTAAGGTGTTCAGTAAGCCTCTTGTAAAATCCTCTGGCGCAACTCCGCATCAGCGGGTATACAGACGCGACCGCGGCGTCTCAATACTCCATCTGCTCCCAGAAGAAATTGTGGTGCCTCATCCTGAGACATCCTCTCTCTGATCCTTATCAAGGTCGGACAGGTCTCCTTCTTTTGTTGGATCTCACCCAACAGATCAGGTAGAACCTCTAAAGTACTCAACCGGGCATCCTCATCAGGAAACTAGATGTCCAACTCTAACCAGATCAGGTCTCTCTGTAACTGAGACTGTACTGTCAATCTCGCAATCGTCTGCTCTCGAGGCGTCTTCCTGCTCAAGGCGTCGGCGACAACGTTCACCTTCCCTGGATGATACAAAATCTCTAGATCAAAATCCTTGATCAGCTCAAGCCACCTACGCTGGCGGTTATTCAATTCCCGCTGCATCAATACACATCCCAAGCCTAGCTTGGATGCATCACTGTAAACCACAAAATCCTCTGTACCCTCTGGTTGTGCCAAAATAGGAGCAGAAGTCAGACGTCTCTTCAGCTCCTCAAAACTCTGCATACACTGATCAGACCATACAAATCTGGTAGTCTTCCTCAGTAGACTCGTCAGTGGACGGGCAATCACAGAAAATCCCTCCACAAAGCGTCTGTAATAACCGGCTAGGCCAAGGAAGCTACGTACTTCCTTGACGTTCATCGGTGTGGTCCAAGCTGCTGCAACCTCTATCTTCGCTGGATCCACCTTGATTTCT
Organism: Fagopyrum tataricum; assembly: GCA_002319775.1. Classification (NCBI taxonomy): domain Eukaryota; kingdom Viridiplantae; phylum Streptophyta; class Magnoliopsida; order Caryophyllales; family Polygonaceae; genus Fagopyrum; species Fagopyrum tataricum. Next base: position 34,809,209 of record CM008281.1, on the reverse strand, counting down.
TCAGCTGAAACCACATGACCCAGGAATGCTACCTCTGGCATACAGAACTCGCACTTAGAGAACTTAGCATAAAGTTCTCTATTTCATAAAATCTGCAATACAGTCCTCAGTTATCATGCATGCTCCTCTCTGCAACGAGAGTATACCAGAATATCATCTATGAATACCACCACAAACTGATCCAGGAAGTCGATGAATATACTGTTCATCAACTCCATAAAGACGGATGGGGCATTCGTAAGCCCAAATGTCATGACTACAAACTCGTAGTGGCCATATCTAGTCCGGAATGCTGTCTTGTGCACATCCTGCTCTCTCACCCTCAGCTGGTGATATCCGGAGCGCAGGTCAATCTTGGAGAACACAGCCGCTCCCTGAAGCTGATCTAACAAATCATCAATACGAGGCAGTGGATACTTGTTCTTGATGGTCACGTTGTTCATCTCTTTGTAATCAATGCATAATCTCAGTGATCCTTCCTTCTTCCGTACGAAGAGGACAGGTGCTCCCCATGGGAACACGCTAGGGCGAATGAAGCCCTTCTCAGCCAGCTCCTCAAGTTGCTTCTTCAGCTCCAGCATCTCGACAGGCGCCATCAGGTATGGGGCCTTCGAGATCAGTCTCGTACCAGGCTCTAACTCAATACTGAAGTCCACACTCCTGAGAGGCGGTAAACTGGACGTCTCAGCAAATACATCTGCAAAATCACAGACAACTGGGATATCCTCTAATACTGGACTCTCCCCCTCCTTCATGGCCTAACACCAAAAGGCATCACAACCCTGTGCAATCAATCTAGTTGCCCGTATCGCACTGATAACCATGCCTGTCTTTCCAAGGTCCCAACCTCGGAAAACCTCTATCTGTCCTAACTCGGTAAAGAGGGTAACAATCCTCCTACCTACATCTAAAACTGTAAAATGTCTATCCATCCAATCCATACCTAAAATGACTTCTACATGCACTAATGGCATGACAAAGAAGTCAACATGTAGCACACGGGTCCCTACAGAAATGGGACAATCACGGATCTCATGGGTACCTCTAACCCTACCACCATCAGGTAACCCTATACTAGAGGGTATCCTCCTGTCATAACTAAACTCAAATACTCAACATATACATCGGATACAAATGAAGACATAGCTCACATATCAAATAAAACTCTAACAGGTAAACCATGGATCAGAATGGTACCTGTAGCAGTCGGTGCAGTAGGCTCCTCTGCACTTCTCAGCTCAAAAACTCGACCCTGTGGTCCTCTAATGTCCGTGGTATTCCCACCACGACCTCTGCCTCTACTTGGCCCAGGAACAGATCCCTGAGTCGTAGGGCGATCTGGGACTCTCTACTGTCCCTGCATTTGTTGCTATTGAGGTGGCCTCTGTCCACCTCCCGCTCCACTGGTAGAAGAAGAACCCTGCTAAGATAAAGCTCCGCCTTGTCGGCAGAAAACAACCCTATGACCTGGTCGGCCACAAGTGTAACACATCACTGTCTGCCTTGGGCACTCTGGCCACATATGTCCATAACTACGACAGTTGTAACATTGTGGTTTCTTATTTGCAACTGGTGCAGATGAGGGATGACTCGGGCGGCTTTGGCCTCGCCCTGAACCAACAGCTCCACCAGTATCCTGCTGGGATAAATCTGTGCCCCGTTTACAGAAAATAGCTCTGTGACCTTGTCTTCCACAAGTAAAACAAGTCACCAACGGCCTCGGGCATGCTGGTCGTATATGTTCAGGCTTCTCACAGTTATAACATCGTCGACCCGTAGTTGCAACCTGTGTAGATGCGGGGTAACTTGGGCGTCCCTGATTTAGTTCAGAACCATCAACTCCATCAGCACCACTAGTCTGTCCAGTTCGTTGTCTCTTTCCAGGCCTTCTATGCTCCTCTGGAACTTGAGGAATCTCAGCAACATGTGCCGGTACAATTGGCACCCGAGTAACTCCATGGGATCTCCTAGATGATCCCTCATGTACTGGCAAATCCGGGGTAGGTCTACCTGCTCTGGCAACCTCTTGTTCTTGTCTGATATACGCGCGGAACTCTGATCCTCCCATGGAGACACGATCCGAGTCCTCTGTCTGGACTCTTTGTGGTGTATGTCTCTCAGCTACATCGTTCCCAGTCTCAAGAACGACACTCTCAGCAACAACCTCATGACCCTCCTCCGCTGCCGGTGGATCAACAATGGAAAACTGACTCTGTCCTATCTCTACCGAAGGAAGAGGGGATCTATCGCTATCTCGTCCAACTGCAGGTAAGGCTCTAGTCTGAACCATCTGCAAAGGACGTAAACCTAACTTAGAAGGCTATATATATGCCATATGTATAGATATATATCAACTCAATCACAACAAAATATCTATATATATCTATACTGTCGAGATCTTTAGAGGGGCGATGGCTCACGTACACGATATCCCAAAACATTTGTACTCATTTCAAACCAAAATCTTTTGAAAAGTCAGACCCCTTTTGGGTCCTGTTTATTTATCTATTCGACCTTTATCACAGATTACTAGTGTCATTGTTGTCAACATGGGCTCTGATACCAACTTTGTAACACCCCAAATCCGTAGGACTCGAGGTGCTACTGGGCTAGGATCTCACAATGGATCCTGACCCTAGCATGACAACAAGTTCACTGAATCTTACAACAAGGCACCGATAGATTAAATACAAAACATCAAACTGATATAAAAGTATCAAAAGGTTTATACAACGTACTGCTGAGTACAAACAAAACATAAATATATACTCATAGACAAAAGATCCCATATCCCACGAGGAGAACACAGTGTACGGAGCCCTCAGCAGATCACCCCTCTGGATCACTCTGCAACTCTCCTAACCTGCAAAGGATCTACAACACGGTATAAAACCGTTAGCTAACCATACGCATATATAAGAAGATGCATAAGCACAATCACACACCAATGAAAAGTAAACACATCACCATGCTATCACACATTTACCCGGTTAGTTATCTTTATAAAGTCCAACACTCAAATCGTATAAATAATGTATATGAACATATGTGACACGAGGAATATATAATCCTCGCCTCTGGAGAATAGTGCCAGCTGGAGTGGTGATACAGTCACCGTCCCCGTATACCCTATGGGAGTGGAGAAAGCCCGCCCCACAATCCAAGTCTGACCTGCCCGCAGAGAACCTCCAGACTCCCGGCGGGATGAAAGGACAAGTTGTCACGGCCCTACAATGGGCAGTCACTAGACCATAGGTCGGTAATAATCATAACGCATGTTATAAAGCAGATAACACACACACCACTCATGCACACATCCAATATAAGGATGGTAGCTAAGTAAGTCCTATGGACTTACCTCGATCTCGGAAGTCTCAAACCCAATCAGCTCCAACTCTGGAGATCAACACTGCCTAAACAAGGCATAACAACATATATCAAACTCATAACCATCACAGGGGTCACACCTAGACCCAAGGGATCCATAAGGATCGTATCCTAACTCATAAACCTCAAAGCCATGACCGGCATAAAAGATAACGTGATCATCATCATTCTATCCTCATATACGTACCTAGCATGCTACTAACCCGCTCATACTAGGAAAGGAAAGGATCATACTACTCTAGGTAGATCCTGTACAAGACGCACCTGCGGGCGCGGCAAGGCTTGGCCGCAGGCGCGGTGGCAGGGGCCGCAGGCAAACGCAGGCGCTGGGACCGTGGCCGCGGGGGCGGCAGCTTCTGGGCGTGGGTGCGGTGACAAGGCTCCCGCAGGGGCGACTCCACGAACCCGCGGGGGCGGATAAGGCCGAAACGGATCCCAAAGACTAAGGCTCTTACATTTATTTGGGTTTATAAATCACTAAAAAATAAACTTATCCGAGCAAGGTTATTTTTGCTTGGATGAGTTTATTTTTGTTTTAAACCCGATTTTGGCCTTGTGCTTTTCCAACCCAATATTCTTTGTTCATCTCTATGTATTCCCCGTCGTTATTCGATTTTTGTAGGGACATAAGTGTATTTTGAACAAAAATAAACTCAAAAAATAAACTACAAGTAAACAACCTGATATGATTTTATATATATAAACCCATTGAGAAATAAACCCGAAAATAAACTATAAACCAGTATAAACTCATTTAGTTTATAAACCCGAAAATAAACCAACCTACAAGCAAACATGCCCTAAAGCTCTAACTAATAATTGAGATAAATTTGAGCCACGTGTTATTCCTTGCATCTATATTGGTTATACTTTTGGTAAAGCAAAATAAAAAAAATGTTACAAGACTCTCACAATCAACTGTAGAAAAAGAATGCATTCTAGAGATATAGGTTTGCATAGGGCTCTTAATTTTTTCCGGTCCCTGATGGAATTGTTGGAACAAGCGTATTTTTACGGTTCGGTCTGGTTCCTTTGAATTATTTGATGATTTTATTATTCAAAGCGAATCGTTGTAAAATGATTTGGTTCGGTTCCTTAGAACAACAATAGATAGGAACCGTTTCTATTGTTTAGTAAAAATAAAATAACATAATATATACATAAACAAAAAGTTTAAATAAGGTTCCGGTCTCTTTCTTTAATATAATGACTATAATATTGTGTTATGCGTAATAACCGGAATTTTTATTCCAATACCGGTCGAGTTACCGGATTTTTAATCAAATAAAAACCGAAGTGAATCGGTTTATTTATTTTATTCTTTCCATCTCACATCGGGCAATTCCTGTGACGGGCATGTTTCTTCTTTTCCTTTCTTGGGCCGAAGAACATACCGGCCTATTTGGCCTTCTTCTTTCCCGGCCGTTGGCCATGTAGTTTCTCTTTCCCGGGCCCAACCTTCTCTTCCTGGCCCACTACCTCCTTGTTTCCTCATCTTCCAGCCCAGGAGCAGACTTACCCCCCGTTTGGTTGTAACTCAAGGAACGGAAACGGATGGAAATGAATCTAGTCCACATTGGTACCTTGTTCATGGAATCATTCCATGTGGTTTCATGCAAAATGCACTTACTTCTCCCAATTTTGTTACCTTATAGGCCGGGTATCAAAATTAATCAATTTCTACTACAATTACTTCAAACCACAAGGAATGATTCCCAACAACTTCATGAACATGGGTATACGTATGGACTAGATACGTTTCCATTCCGTTTCCGTTTCCGGAGTTCAAATCAAATGGGCCCTTAGTTCTTCTTCTTTCTATGTCTTCCTTGCTTCTTTGTCCCTATCTGGCCTCACATAATCAATATAGGACCACCAAATCTCAACAACTTTTTGCAACGGATTGTGTGCAACCTCGTCTTCGTCACAAACCTCCCTCTGCCGGCGCTGGTAAGCATCCAACTTCTTCTCATCCCTTCCTGTGATCTAGGCCGAGTGCTTTCTCATCCCTTGTCCTCATGATCAGCTGCTATTGAACCAAGCCTGGACAACGAACTACCGTCGAGCCATCTTCATCTTCCGGATTGTAGTAGGATCGAACCACCTTCATTCGTTCGGTTGTAGTGGCATTGGTGTGGTGAGTCTCTCTATTCTCTCTTTCTCCATTCCTTCTCCCCTTTGACGTTTCTGAAACAAAACTCACCCTTTCTCGTCCAGTGGGCGTCCCAGTCGAGTAGTGGGTCATCGGCGGTGAAGACGTCGGAATATTGGGTCTCCTACCTTGCTTTCTTTGTTGCAATGAGCATAGGTATCGTCTTAATACCATCCTTATTCATTCAGATCTTGTACGTACTTGGAAGTATAACATAGGCTAGGTTTGTTGTTCCTAGGGTTTGAACTTAGATCTCTAGGGCTCTAGGTGACATTTTAGTTTTTTTGGCTGGTGAGAGTCGAACCGGTGACCTAGTGAATGAGTGTTGATTTCCAGCTTTCACATGGTTAAGCAATCAAATTTGGGGCAATTTTTAGGTACTCTAAACTACTAATCCACCGTTGAATTTTCGATATATATGTCGTAGATGAGAATACGTAGTTGGAACCTAATACAATTTTGCAACTTTAAGGAAATTTTGGTTAAGTATAGACTAAGTGTTCTTGAAGACAACTTTGGATTATTGTATAGATCTTATGAAATTTGTTTGAGTATTTTGATCGTTCTAGTCAAGAGTAGACGTGGCATAGTATGTATAAGATTTGTCTCGGATTTAGTAAGAAGTACTTTTGATAGGCCAAAGTAGGGCACTTGACGTTTTTTTTTTTTTTTGGAAAAAGCTTTCTTATGGTTTTGGAGATAAGTTGTAAGTTTGAGCAAATCCTCAAATCCAACATGGATATTTTAATATTACGATACATTGTTGGACCACGGTGAGGATCTTAGATCGTTTTGGAATTTTTCAGAATTTTTGGAAAGTAGTGACATTTTGGTAATTTTCGTAAAAGTTAGGGTTTCTTATTCTTTGTTTTATTTAAACCTTTTAGATAGTTTAGAAACCCTCTAGAAGCTTCTTAGACGAGAGAATTATGTTAAGACATTTTCCGTCTTAACTAGGTTGTTGAGAGCATTTATGTGCGGATTGAGAGTTTAGTGTTTTGGATCTCGGGTCAGTTCAAGTCAGTCCTAAAGACTTACTTAGCTAGCCTTCTTGTGTTAATGTTTGACTATGGTGGTGTGCGTTTGATGTTTTATTAATTATAACTTGAGTATGATGACATTACCTTGTGAGTAGACTCAAGTGTATGAAAACGGGTCGTGGCATCACTGCCCACTGCTGCCATGTGACTGGGAGGCTCTCTGCGATAAGTCCATAAGGTATACGGTGAGATGCATGAGATCCATTCCGGTTGGTAAACGGGGACGGAGGCGAAGGTCAGAGAACTTTCATGCCGCACAATAAAGTTGAACAATTAGATTGAATCACCTAAATGAAGATAATAATATTGTTGAGTGTGAGCATGTTGTTTCTTTACTTTCCCGCCTTGTGTGTGATTTTGCTATAGTATATTCATTGATGCATATAATTGTTAGTAACGGTTTATTCCATTATTGTTAGATGCCTTGCAGGATAGGGCAAGTGTGAAGTGATCCGGAGTAGTGTGGTTAGCCGGGTTCCCATGCATTTTAGGTCGGGACGTGGGTTTTTTCTTTCATGAGAAAACTCTTGTGCTGTTCAGCTCTTTGTTTTTAGTATGTTATGACCGGATGTCTCTTTTGGTTCCCGGATTTCCTTTATTTGTGTCTTGTTGCAAGATCCGTAAAATTGTTGTCACGCTAGGGTCGGGACCCATTGTGAGATCCTAACTAATAGCATTCCGAGTTCCTAGAATTTGGGATGTTACATTATGTTCCTTTCTAACATTCATTCGTTTCTAAGTAAATTGGCTTAATTAGTTATTCAACTTCTTTTTTAACTAAGTTTGTCTTCAATTTGAATTTTTTTTTTCTCTACAACCCTTTTATTGTTAGTTTCTTTAATTTAGACTATAAAATTTTCAATTCCCGCGCTTATAGGACAATGGGTGTAGTTCGTTGTTTTGCTTTTGATGTAGGCTCGAGGTTTCAATTTTATCATCCATTGTAGCAATGCTTAATTACTTATTCTAAGGCATGTTTGCGTTATCGAGAATTACAGAAGATTAAGACAATCCATGTAAAAATTAAAAACATCTATATACTTAACAAAATTAAAGTATTTGGACTTAACTACTACAATTCATATGCAAATGAAAATCGTTAAATAGTTCTAGTTGGTTCAAAACGGGTCCTTTGTGATTCGGTTCCAAACGGTTCCACTCATTTAAAATACAAGAACCGAACCGTATACCTAAAATGGTTCGGTTCCTTTATGTGATTCGATTCCAAATGGTTCCACCTGTTAAAAGTATATAACTGAACTTCATACCTGAAATGGTTCGGTTTTTAATTCCCCAAAAAATCATTGTTTAACCTCCTCAGTTTAGTTTGCATGAATAATTTAAAATTCTTTCCTTTTTACAATTGGTTACCTTCTTTCCTTTCCCACACTTAATTTGCGTTGCCCTTGTTACTGTTTTGGTCTTTGACTCTTCCTTATTTCTTCCCAATACTAAAGATATTCCTCATTCCAGATCATTTTCCCCAAAGTTTCAAATAATGTTATTTACGACCCTTTCCCTGCAAATACTCCTCACATATCTTCTCTCAAGTCTCCTATTTTTCCTGCTTCTCAAGAACCTTTACCTCCTAGAAGGTATTCACATTCATTGCATCAATATGGTAAGAGAAGGAGTTGATCTTCATGAAACTTTCTCTCTTATGATTCAAATGATAACAATCAAGAGCATCATTGCAACACATGCTTTTAAGTTCGTTAGTTCCTTTATTATCGGTATAAGTAAGAAATACAAAGCCCTTTATTTATAGTAGTTGATTAATCTGCAACGTACGTAACCTCTTTTATAACCATGGACATATAATCTTCCTATTTTCATCGTAAGGCTTATTGGTGGTTAAACCAATATAAACCTTACGTAAGGAAGATTGACATGGTGATAAAAGATTGATTTTGTATATTAAATATCAACAGGAACTGCAAAGAGTGGCTTCTTCTTTTGTACCGCGAAAGCAAACTTCTCTTCCATATCCAACTTCTCTGAAGTCAACCCATCTGGAAGTTTCCAGTCAAAGCCATGAAGCAAAGCTCCCAACAACAAATGCAACACCCTATCAGCTAATGGCAAACCGGGGCAAATCCTCCGACCCGACCCAAATGGAATAAGCTCGAAATCTCGGCCTTTGTATTCCAACTCCGAGTCCAAGAATCTCTCCGGTTCAAACTTCTCAGCGTTCTTCCAAACACTTTCGTCTCTTCCCATAGCCCATACGTTTACGAAGACCTGCGAGTTCTTGGGTACGGTGTAGTCGTAGAGTTCGACGTCCACGTCGGCTCTTCTCGGGACTAGGAAGGGAATTAGTGGGTGAAGCCGGAGGGTTTCTTTTATCACTGCTTGGAGATATGGAAGTCGAGAACTGTCGGATTCTTGGACGATGTTGTCTTGACCAATTACTGAGCGAAGCTCTAACTGGACTTTGTGAAGCTTGGATGGGTTGTGGAGGAGTTCCGCCATTGCCCATTCGGTGGTGCCCGAAGTCGTGTCGGTTCCCGCTATTAGAAAATCCTGCACACAAACACACATTTGCGTTAGGCTCAAACCAAGTGTACAACACATAATCTCCTTAGTGAGGTTAGAGTAGTCCACAAACCACTCAGAATCTCTCAACTTTGGATGTGAGCACGAGCCTACCAAATATCGTCTCATACGGCTCGATAACACCCCAAATGACAAACAAATGAGTCAATATTATATGAGTTCGGTGACAAACAAACGAGTCAATATTATATGAAGTCGGTGAGCTGTTTGAGCTTGGCTAGGACTTGGCTTTTAAAAGGCCGAATTCAAACTTGAGTATGAGCTCGTGTTCAAGCTAGATTAAAGTCTAACCTTGACATTATAAACGAGTTAAAAATAAGCATATATCTCGGCTCAAAAAAAAGCTCGGCTCGTTCATTTTTCAAAGAAGTTGAGGGTTTAGTTCAAGCCCTTGTTAAAGATCAACTCGGACAGTAGACTTGGGTTGCGTGCAAATAAGAATATATTTGCGTTAAGCTCAAGCCCAACACATAAGTCCAACGAGGACTCCATTCTATAATCGGTTGGTAATAGGTAGTTCGAGGAGCCATAAACCTTATACATTAGGCTTTTAATGAGTAGAGCATGAGCATACCAAATATTATCCCGCCCGTCTCGAATAACACCCTTGAAGACGACCAAAAGAGTCGATCTTATTTAGGGTTATTATACAAGGTTGGTGAGCTACTCGAACTTGTCTAGCACGTCTTAGACTCTAAAAAAGTTCAACTTAAACTCGTTCGTTGACTAAATAAGTTGAACATAAGCTCATTTTCAAGATCGGTTAAAGTCTAGCCTCAAATCGATTCCAAACGAGTTGAATATAGGCTCAAAGGACTCAAATAACTACCCAAATAAACTTACAAAGATAAAATGGCGAATGTTTTTGAGCTGAAAGCCGCTATCCTGATGATGAGCAATGTTGATAAGAGCATCCATGACATCCTTCTCCTCTGCTACGATAACATTATCACCTCTTGCCTTCAACCTCTCCTGGGTGATGTCTTCGATGATCTTGAACATGCTCTTCATATGCACTTCCATTCGAGATCGAAACCGCTGAGGATCCGCGAGCTTGAAGATAGGATAGAAATCTACAATGTTGGGGCATCCGGCATCCTCTAATATCGCCCAAACTAGCCGCTTCATTTCACTGACTTTCTCGGACCTCGGGTCAGCCATGTCCATGGAGAAGAAGGTGTTTGTTATGAAGTTGAGCGACATTGTAAATGCTGCTTCACCTATGTTCACTGCCTTCCCAATCTTACTGCAATCCTATACATATTATATTGAAAATGATTAAGGTCCTTCTTGTAAAAGAAGGACCTAATTTATTTCAACTAAAATAAAATGATTTTATAAGGCCTATTTGCTTCTTTCTTTTTTGTGAAAATTGGTCAATTTGCTTCTATAGTATATTTATAAAATATCCGGTAAAAATCATATTTTAAAAGTATTTGTAATTCAAAAAAGTCTGGTTTCAAAAAAATATACATCCATTTTGTCAATCCATTTTGTCAGATTTATCTATATTTGACTACTTCTTAAATATTTATCATTTATTAATGAAAATTTTAATATAAAGATACACAAATAATTTTAATAAAATTAAAAGTTATCAGATAAGTTATTTTTAAAAGTATAACTTGCGAGAAAAACTCTATTGTAACTCCGCTTTAATTCTCTCTATATATGGATAACCTTATTGTAGTGAATACATCAATCTCTCGTGAATCTATAAGTAGAAATCATTTTCATTATTTCATGTAAATATTTAATCGCTTCATCTTAAAAAATATTTTTTCATTGTTGTGTCTTCCTAATGTTTTTTCATAATAATTCAATTCTAAAGAGTTTAACATAATCAAGTATCGATAATAGATTAGTAGAGTTATGTTTTAGGTTCATTATGTCATATACAACTTTGTTGATAAAAATGATAGTTTTTTCGTACATATTTATATATAACAAATTGTATACGTAGACGTCATTCTTTGATTTATATCATTTAATCATGTTAACACGTACAAAGGCACGTATTATATAACTAGTATGCTCTGAATTCTCAAATAAGCTCTTTGATAGTTAAAAGTTGACTACCTTAATGTAATCAAGAAGCTGCTGCATCTTCATGCGACGTAGCTCACGGCTAGCATCAAGCCTATTGTTAGTAAAGATTTGGGTATTACAAATCTTCCGGAGAACTTTCCACCTGTCATTAGTAGGCATCATAACAATGGAAGACTCGTTATGTCCGAACACAGTATGTGAATCAAACGCAGCCCTATTCGCGAAAACGGCGTCGTTTTTCTGGAGCACCAGTTTCGCAGCTGCGGGAGATGAAACCACGACAGTCGTTAGAGTGCCTAGTTGCAGGGTCAGTACGTCTCCGTATGACTTGGCGAGCTTAGCGAGCGACACGTGTGGCTTGCTCCCAAGACTCAAGAGGTTTCCGACGATCGGAAGTGGTAACGGCCCGGGTGGCAGCCGTTTGCCACTGAACCGGGTTCGTTTGAAAATGGATAAGAGAAAATTTGTCGATAGCCATGTGAGGAGAGTGTAAAGAAGAATACTCCAAGGAAGCATTGTGATTTTGAGTGTGTTTGAATGTTACTTTTCATAGGTGGTAGTTTGGCAGTTATTTATACATTATTATTTTTTTTTTAATTGTTTGTGGAAGGGTATTATTATTTATAGATCACCAAAATGGACTATTGTAATTTATAAACATATCGTAAAATGGTCTTTGCTTAATTAATTAAACTAATATAAGTTGACACTGATTTATTTTAAAATATGAATGTTTTTTGTTCGCAGAACACCAATATGGACTATATTACCATATATGCCAAAACTTCAATGTCTTGATTACAACTTGATAAACACACGACTTTGACCGGGCTTCTGATAAAAGTTGTCCTTTTTTCTTCAGGTTTTAGGTCTTGTCAGTATCCGAACGACTTGTATTTTGGGTCGAGTAAATTGGTACCAATATTTTTTCTAAAATATTCATATTCAATCAGTAGCAATTTTTGCCACGTGTCACATATAAAAGATTAACTGTCACGTGTCATATCAATATTTAACCACAATCTACCAAAATCTTAATTAAGTTTCTTCATTAAAAAAAATATTTAAAAAAACATCTATAAAAATATAACAAATATATTAATTCTGTAGAAAAAATCTTTTAGCCCACCAATTCACCAAAAAAATGAACCCCACGAGAAATTTGAACATTTAATAAATTTCAACAACCAACAAAACAAAGATCTTCCCTAAACAAATATTTATTAATGTATTATATAATATTATAAAATAGATAAAAATATTAACATATGAACCAGTATAATAAGGGGAGAAAAATCATATTATGAGTTATTATACATTTAGATATTTTATTAATGTATTATATAATATTATATGTAAAATGTGCAAATATTTATTGCTTATTATCTACTCTATCTAATGACAAAAAAATAGTTTATATATAATTCATTAAAGAAATAAATAACAAATAAAATTTTTATCAAATCCCGTGCAAGGCACGGGTAATATACTAGTATAAAAATTAAAAGTGTTATATTTGAATTTGACCTTGAAACCTCAAGTTAAAATCCTACCATTAACTTTTATATTTTATTTATTTTTTTTTAAAAAAAAACGGGCTTTCAGGCTGAGCTTTCGTCCCGATTGGACCCAAACCTTTTCCGTCTAAGCTTAGCTTCCGGCCTGTTCGTGACCGAGGGTCTTCTCCAATGGCGGCATGCTTGCACGCAAAGGCACAACGACGGCGGATCAGGGTGATGAGTTCCAAATCACGGTCGGGATCGGAAAACGACGGCAAGGGCTCAGTTTACACATGAATCTTCATCTTGCATCAAACATCAGACATCAGTCATATGCTTCAAGCGAGGGGTCGGGATCGGCAGACTTGTTAGTGTAAGAGCCTTAGTCTTTAGGAGCCGAGCTAGGATGTAGCCGCCCCCGCGGGTCCGTGGTGACGCCCCTGCGGCTCAGGGAACCGCCCCTACGGTTTCCTGCGGCTGCAGCCGGCTTTGCTGACCTTTGACCCGTGCTTTACTCTCTTTCCTTCCTTCCTTCTTAAGTCTCGTCCTTGGATTCTGATCAAGGTTTTCTTCACTTCTCCGGCTTCCTTACGTCCTTCTTGCCTCCTTTATTCTTTTGACCCGTGCTTTACTCTCTTTCCTTCCTTCCTTCTTATGGTTGTGGAATGATGAAGACATGAATTGATCACGTGAAGAGTCGAAGAGAAGTCGGGGAAGCCAGTTCTGCATTGTCGCCGCCCCCGCGCCTGGGAGCCGTCGCCCCTGCGGGAACATGTCACCGCACCCGCGCCTCCGCGTCGCCGCCCCCGCGGCCACGGTCACAGCGCCCGCACCAGCGTGTCTTCGCGCCTACGTCCGCTGTCCTTCCGCCCTTGCGTCTCTTCTGTTCCGCAGGTGCGTCTTGTACCGGATCTACTAGAGTAATATTGATCCTTTTCTTTCCTAGTATGAGCGGGTTAGTAGCATGCTAGGTATGTGTATGAGGATAGAATGATGATAAGTAAGATATAGATATATGCCGGTTATGGCTTTGAGGTTCAGTAGATTATCGAGGTTTATGAGTTGGACATGATCCTTATGGATCCCTTGGGTCTAGGTGTAACCCCTTTGATTAATAGGAGATTTGATATCTCTTTATGCCTTGTTATTAGGTAGTGTTGTCCTCCGGATTTGGAGTTGATCGTGTTGGAGAGTATTCCGAGGTTGAAGTAAGTCCATAGGACTTACTTAGCTACCATCCCCATATTGGATGTATGCATGAGTGGTGTTTGATATATGCTTGATAGCATGTGATGATTGATTATTACCGACCTATGGTTTAGTGCTTGCCCATTGTAGGGCCGTGACAACCTGCCCTTTCATCCCGCTGGGAGTCTGGGAGGTTCTCTGTGGTTGGGCCAGATATGGTATACGGGATGGACCCTTCATCATTCCCTTAGGGTATACGGGAAGGGTGCCGGATGCCACTCCAGCTGGCAAAGCGCCCAGAGGCGAGGATTATATATTCCTCGTGTCACATATATTCATATACATGTATATACGATTTGAGTGTTGGACTTTATAAAGATAATTAACCGGGTAAATGTGTGATAGCATGATGATGTGTTAATATTCTCTTACTTGTGTTTGTGCTTATGCATTATCTTATATATGTATGGTTAGCTAACGGTTTTATACCGTGTTGTAGATCCTTTGCAGGTTAGGAGAACTGCAGAATGATTCATATGGGGTGATCCGTTGAGGGCTCCATACACTAGGATTATGCGAGGGTTATGGGATATTTTGTATGTACAGATATAGGTTGGTTTGTACTCAGCGGTACTTTTGTATCTCCTTTTGATATATAAATATATACAGTTTGATGTTTTGGTTTTAATCTATTTGTGCCTTGTTTTAAGATCTAGTGAACTTGTTGTCAGGCTAGGGTCAGGATCCATTGTGAGATCCTAGCCTAGTAGCGCCCTTAGTCCTACGGATTTGGGGTGTTACAAAGTTGGTATCAGAGCTTAGGTTGACAACAATGGCACTTGCAATATGCGATAAAGGTTGGATAGATAAATAAACAGAACCCAAAAGGGGTCTGACTTTTCAAAAGGTTTTGGTTTTGAAATGAGTACAAATGTTTTGGGATAGTGTGTACGAGAAGTCATCACCCCTCTGAAGACCTCGACAGTATATATATATATATATATATATATATATATATATATATATATATATATATATATATATATATATAGTGTCAGGATTTGGTAGGAACATCCCTTAGAGTAGGGAATAGGAACTCCTAAGATCCGTTAGATTAAAATTTGTACGTTCATGATGCAAGGTGCATAATAAGCTTCCAAGGTGAGAATCACATGATTGTTCATTCATTAAATAAGATACAAATTAGATAAACAGATTTCTTATTTTTGGATTATCCCAAAAATAAACGTTGAAGCAATTGATCGTTAATATATTTTATAAGAAATTTGATCGTTAATATATTTGGTCGTTAATATATTTTATAGAGAAATTTGATCGTTAATAAATTTTTTAAGAAATTTGATCGTTAAATTTGTTAGGATTGGTCATTAAAATTTGTTTTGATCGTTAAATTTTATAAGAAATTTGATCGTTATTTTATAGAGAAATTTGTTAGGATTGGACATTTTAACCACCAATTTTTCTCTATAAAATTTTAACGACTCACAAAATTTTAACGATGACTATATTAATTATATAAAAAACATTTTAACGACCAAATATTCTCGATAAAATATAATAACGACCCAATATGAAAATAATGTATTACCATAATTTGGTCGTTATTATATTTTATAAAGAAATTTTGGTCGTTAAAATATTTTTATCATAATTCTATTAGAAGCAATATAATATTCTGATTAATTATTACCATAAACAATGTTAAATCTTAGACGTTCATCCATATTAATCAAACGACTATTATAAGTCCCTATTTCCTACTCTAAGAGAGGTTCCTACATGATCCTAACTCTCTCTCTCTCTCTCTATATATATATATATATGTGTGTGTGTGTGTGTGTGTGTGTGTGTGTGTGTGTGTGTGTGATGTGTGCTTGACTTTTAGTATATATATCTATACATATGGCATATATATAGCCTGATAGGTTAGGTGTACTTGCCGTGCAGATGGCTCAGACTAGAGCTGTATCTTCAGATGGACGAGGTAGGGGTAGATCCCCTCTTCCTCCAGTAGAGGTAGGACAAAGTCAGATTCCCGCTGATGATCCATCTGTAGCGGAGGAGGTCCATGAGGTTGTTGCTGAGAATGTCGTTCTTGAGACTGGGAACGGTATAGTTGGGAGACATACACCACAGCGAGTCCAGTCAGATGACTCGAATTAGGTCTATATGAGGGGACCAGATGTCCGCGCGTACATCAGACAAGTGGAAGAGGCCGCCCGAGCGGGTAGACGTACCCCGGATCTGCCAGTACAGGGGGGATCATTTGAAGGATCCCATGGAGCTACTCAGGTGTCAGTTATACCTGCACGCGCTGTTGAGATTACTAAAGTTTCAGAGGAGCATAGAAAGTCTGAGAAGAGACAACGGACTGGGCAGACCAGTGGTGCTGGTTGGGTTGTTGGTTCTGAACGAAACCAGAGACGTCCAAGTTATCCTGCATCTGCACTAGTTGCAGCTACAGGATGACGGTGCTTTAACTGTGATGAACCTGGACATTTACGATTAGCTGGCACGAGGCCGTTGGTGACTTGCTTCACTTGTTACAGACTAGGTCACAGAGCTATTTTCTGTAGACAGGGCAGAGCTTTATCACAGCAGGGTTCTTCTCTTGTCAGTGTAGCGGGAGGTGGGCAGAGGCCACCTCAGTAGAAGCAGACACAAGACAACAAAGAGTCCCAGATCGTCCTACTACTCAAGGATCTGCTCTTGGGTCGAGTAGAGGTAGAGGTCGTGGTGGGAGTACCACTGACCCCAGAGGAGCTCAGGGTAGAGTTTTTGAGCTGAGGAGTGTAGAGGAACTAGCTACACCGACTGCTACAGGTACCATTCTGATTCATGGTTTACCTGTTAGAGTTTTATTTGATATTGGAGCTACGCATTCTTTTATATCTGATGCATGTGTTGAGCGTTTGAGTCTAGATACGACGGAGGGGATACCCTTTAGTATAGGGTTACCAAATGGTAGTAGGATCAGAGGTACCCGTGAGATTCGTGATTGTCCCATTTCTATAGAGACTCGTGTGTTACTTGTTGACTTCTTTGTCATGCCATTAGAGCATGAATAAGTCATTTTAGGTATGGATTGGATGGATAGACACCATGCATTATTAGATGTAGGTAGGAGGACTGTGACACTCTCTACCGAGTTAGGTCAGATAGAGGTTTTCTGAGGTTGGGATCTTGGGAGGTCAGGCATGGTGATTAGTGCAGTACGTGCAGCGAGATTGATTGCACAGGGTTGTGAGGCCTTCTGGTGTTATGCCATGAAGGATGGGGAGAGTCCAACATTAGAGGATATTCCAGTGGTCTATGAGTTTACAAATGTGTTTGCTGAGCCGTCCAGTTTGCCACCTCAGAGGAGTGTGGACTTTGGTATTGACTTAGAGCCTGGTGCGAGACCGATTTCGAAGGCCCCATATAGGATGGCGCCTGTCGAGATGTTAAAGTTGAAGAAGCAACTCGAGGAGTGGGTTGAGAAGGGTTTCATTCGCCCTAGCGTATCCCCGTGGGGAGCACCTGTCCTCTTCGTGCGGAAGAAGGACGGATCGTTGAGACAGTGTATTGATTACAGAGAGCTGAACAAGGTGACAATCAAGAACAAGTATCCATTGCCTTGTATTGATGACTTGTTAGATCAGTTTCAGGGAGCGACGGTATTCTCCAGGATTGACCTGCGTTCAGGGTATCACCAGCTGAGGGTGAGAGAGCAGGATGTGCACAAGACAACCTTTCGGACCAGATATGGACACTACGAGTTTGTAGTGATGCCATTTGGGCTTACGAATGCCCCAACAGTCTTTATGGAGTTGATGAACAACATATTCATCGACTTCCTGGATCAGTTTGTGGTAGTCTTCATAAATGATATTTTGGTGTACTCTCGCAGCAGAGAGGAGCATGCAGGACAGTTGAGGATTGTGTTACAGGTTTTACGAGATAGAGAACTTTATGCTAAGTTCTCTAAGTGCGAGTTCTGGATGCCAGAGGTAGCATTCCTAGGTCATATTGTTTCCCCCGAGGGGATCAAGGTTGATCCGGCGAAGATAGAGTCAGTAACAGCATGGACGACACCGACGAACGTCAAGGAAGTACGTAGCTTCCTTGGCTTAGCCGGTTATTATCGACGCTTTGTGGAGGGATTTTCTGTGATTGCCCGTCCACTGACGAATCTGCTGAGGAAGACTACCAAATTTGTATGGTCTGAGCAGTGTAGCCAGAGTTTTGAGGAGTTGAAGAGACGTCTGACTTCCGCTCCTATTTTGGCACAACCAGAGGGTACAGCTGATTTTGTGGTTTACAGTGATGCATCCAAGCTAGGCTTGGGATGTGTATTGATGCAGCGAGGCAGAGTGATTGCATATGCGTCTAGACAACAGAAGACGTATGAGGAGAACTACCCGACTCATGACTTGGAGTTGGCAGCGGTAGTTCCATGAACTGAAGATCTGGAGACATTACCTGTATGGTGCTACATGTCAGATCTTCACAGACCATAAGAGTTTGAATTATATTTTCACGCAGCGGGAATTGAATAACCGCCGGCGTAGGTGGCTTGAGCTGATCAAGGATTTTGATTTGGAGATTTTGTACCATTCGGGGAAGGCGAACGTTGTCGCCGACGCCCTGAGCAGGAAGACGCCTCGAGAGCAAGTGATTGCGAGGCTCACAGATCAACATCATTTACAAAGGGACCTTGTTTGGTTAGAGTTGGAAATCTAGTTTCCTGATGAGGATGCCCAGTTGAGTACTTTAGAGGTTCTCTGTTGAGTGAGATCCAACAGAAGCAAGGGACCTTCCCGACCTTAATGAGGATTCGAGAGAGGATGTCCCGTGGTGAGGCACCACAGTTCCTCATAGGAGCAGATGAAGTGATGAGACGCCCCGGTCGCGTCTATGTACCCGCTGATGCGGAATTGCGACAGAGGATATTACAGGAGGCTCACTGGAGGTGAACTCCATCCACTGGCTGTTCCACAGAGGAAGTGGGAGGACGTCACCATGGACTTTGTGACTAGGTTGAGACCGAGCAGGAGCTTTGATGCCATCTAGGTTATAGTGGACAGACTGACGAAGACGGCACGTTTTATCCCTATCCGAGAAACGTGGCCAGTGAGTAGATTAGCTGAGGAGTACACTAGACAGATAGTGAGACTCCATGGTGTACCGAGGACGATCGTCTCAACCACAGATGGGCGATTTACCTCGAGGTTTTGGCAGCAGATTCAGACTGCCCTGGGGACGAGTTTACATTTTACTACTGCGTTCCATCCTCAAACAGATGGTCAATCAGAGAGGATCATTCAGATACTGGAGGATATGATGTGAGCTTGTGTGTTGGACTGGGGACAAGTGTGGACGGATCATCTCCCACTAGTTGAGTTCTTGTACAACAATAGCTGGCATGCATCGATTGGGAGGGCCCCATATGAGGCACTGTATGGACAGAGATGTCGTACTCCGTTATGTTGGGATGAGCCGAGCAGTGTTAGTGATTTGACACCTGATCAGATTCAGGATGATGTTGCTCGTGTAGCACTGATTAGAGAGCGGATGTTGACTGCACAGAGCCGTTAGAAGTCATATGCAGATAGGAAGCGTAGACCCTTAGAGTTCAGAGTAGGAGCCCATGTGTGGGCTGAGAGTGTCTCCAACACGAGGTGTTAAACGCTTTGGCATTAAGGGGAAGTTGAGCCCCCGATATGTCGGACCGTTCGAGATTCTGGATCGGGTTGGGAGCGCAACATACAGGTTAGCTTTGCCTCCGAGATTAGAGGGTGTTCACCTTGTGTTTCACGTGTCTCAATTGAGGGAGTATATACCAGATCCGAGACATATTGTGAGTTATGATGATTTGGTGGTCGAGCCGGACCACACGTTTGTTGAGCCCCCGATTGCAGTTCTAGAACGAGGTATGAGACGCCTGCATTCGAAGGACATTCCTATGCTGAGGATACAGTGGTCAAGACGAGGACCTGATGAGGCTACCTGGAAGACCGAAGATAGTATTCAGAGGAACTATCCAGAGTTCTATGCCGAGATAGATGTACATGTAGGATCGACGAGCAAATCTTAGTACTATCTTGGTGAGTGTTGTGATTATGTGCTTATATGCTATGATGTGTTTATTTTCGTGCTAGCTATGATGTGTTATATGATCTTATTAGATCTTGTTGTGCTAGTGCGATTAATGTTTATAGTTGGAGATGGTTCTTTCCTCCATGCTATTGAGATACGATCAGGGTCTAGTTGGAGATGGTTATTCCTCCATGATATTTTGATGGACATAGTATTGCTGGAGATGTTTTCATCCATGCCCTTCTGTTATGAGTATGATTTGGCTAGAGATGGTTTTCCTCTATGCCCTTGTGATGTGATGATAGTATTGGCTAGAGATGGTTTTCCTCTATGCCTTGGACAATATAGTGATCTTGTTGCTGGAGATGATGATTTCCTCCATGCTTGTGTTTGAGGTTATAGAGTGATATTGGTTGATACGTTATGAGCGGGGATGTGATGCCTCCGATAGAGAGAGTTATACCTCGGGTTATGAGTCCGAGTGGTTTTAGGATTCTACAAGTTTCGGGACGAAACTTGTTTTTAGGGGGGTGAGATGTAAGAGCCTTAGTCTTTAGGAGCCGAGCTAGGATGTAGCCGCCCCCGCGGGTCCATGGTGACGCCCCTACGGCTCGTCCAGTGATCCGCCCATGCGGCTCAGGGAACGCCCCTACGGTTTCCTGCGGCTGCAGCCGACTTTGTTGACCTTTGACCCGTTCTTTACTCTCTTTCCTTCCTTCCTTCTTAAGCCTCGTACTTGGCTTCTGATCAAGGTTTTCTTCACTTCTCCAGCTATCTTACGTCCTTCTTGGCTCCTTTATTCTTTTGATCTTGTTCTTGTTTCTCCTTGGTTTGGAAGAGGTTTGTGTGGATTTGGTGGTTTGATGTTGATGGTCTGGGTTATGCTGAGCTTGAAAGCTAGTTGAGTAGTGTTGATGATCTTTCCCTTGCAGCCTAGGACCACAGTAGTGGTAAGTTTCCTTTCTTCTTTTTCTTTCTTTCTTTCTTCATGTGATTCCTCTTCCTTAGCTTAGGATTAGATGTGCAGGATGCCTATTGATGTTGGAATGTGTATGTATATGTATGATTATGGTTGTGGAATGACGAAGATGTGAATTGATCACGTGAAGAGTCGAAGAGAAGTCGGGGAAGCCCGTTCTGCATTGTCAACGCCCCCGCGCCTAGGAGCCGCCGCCCCTGCGGGAACCTGTCACCGCACCCGCGCCTCAGCGTCGCCGCCCCCGCAGCCACGGTCACAGCGCCCGCGCCAGCATGTCTTCGCGCCTGCGTCCGCTATCCTTCCGTCCCTGCGTCTCTTCTGTTCCGCAGGTGCGTCTTGTACCGGATCTACTAGAGTAGTATTGATCCTTTTCTTTCCTAGTATGAGCGGGTTAGTAGCATGCTAGGTATGTGTATGAGGATAGAATAATGATAAGTAAGATATAGATATATCCCGGTTATGGCTTTGAGGTTTAGTAGATTATCGAGGTTTATGAGTTGGACATGATCCTTATGGATCCCTTGGGTCTAGGTGTGACCCCTTTGATTAATAGGAGATTTGATATCTCTTTATGCCTTGTTATTAGGTAGTGTTATCCTCCGGATTTAGAGTTGATCGTGTTGGAGAGTATTCCGAGGTTGAAGTAAGTCCATAGGACTTACTTAGCTACCATCCCTATATTGGATGTATGCATGAGTGGTGTTTGATATATGCTTGATAGCATGTGATGATTGATTATTACCGACCTATGGTTTAGTGCTTGCTCATTGTAGGGCCGTGATAACCTGCCCTTTCATCCCGCTGAAAGTCTGGGAGGTTCTCTGTGGTTGGGCCAGATTTGGTATACGGGATGTACCCTTCATCACTCCCTTAGGGTATATGGGAAGGGTGCCGGATGCCACTCCAGTTGGCAACAGCGCCCAGAGGCGAGGATTATATATTCCTCGTGTCACATATATTCGTATACATGTATATACGA
Source organism: Fagopyrum tataricum (assembly GCA_002319775.1). Taxonomy (NCBI): domain Eukaryota; kingdom Viridiplantae; phylum Streptophyta; class Magnoliopsida; order Caryophyllales; family Polygonaceae; genus Fagopyrum; species Fagopyrum tataricum. The sequence continues at coordinate 34,787,281 of CM008281.1, read as the reverse complement.
TTTGAGTGTTGGACTTTATAAAGATAATTAACCTGGTAAATGTGTGATAGCATGATGATGTGTTAATATTCCCTGACTTGTGTTTGTGCTTATGTATTATCTTATATATGTATGGTTAGCTAACGGTTTTATACCGTGTTGTAGATCCTTTGCAGGTTAGGAGAACTGCAGAGTGATTCAGATGGGGTGATCCGCTGAGGGCTCCGTGCACTAGGATTATGCGAGGGTTATGGGATATTTTGTATGTACAGATATAGGTTGGTTTGTACTCATCGGTACTTTTGTATCTCCTTTTGATATATAAATATACAGTTTGATGTTTTGGTTTTAATCTATTTGTGCCTTGTTGTAAGATCCAGTGAAGTTGTTGTCATGCTACGGTCAGGATCCATTGTGAGATCCTAGCCCAGTAGCGCCCCGATTCCTACGGATTTGGGGTGTTACAGTTAGGTCCTAGCCGCCGACTCTTTGCACAGGGGAAAAGAGAACCCTAACACAAGAGGGGGAAAAAAGAAAGGAAAAAAAATAAGCGCTTGTTCAAAAAAAAAAAAAAAAAGAGAAGAAGTTGTCTTGGTAGTTCTTTTTGGAAAACTGGGAAGACAATGGGTTTCTCTTTTGTCCATTTAGTTCTTTTCGTGGGTGTGGTGATGGTGGTATGGAGGGAAGTAGAGGTTTCTCGTGCTTGGTTAGTCATTTGAAAAGACAACACCTTTTTACGGTTGAGCGCAATAATGAGATTCGGGACATTCTTGAGTTTAACCATGATGTTTTTGTGGCGTTTGTGGAGGTTTTGACTGTTTTGAAGATGTGGTTGTGTGACCGATGTATGTGTCTTTATGCTTTGAGTTGTGAGTGTCATCACACTGATGGTTTTGTTTATGCTTTTGGTGAGGATGGTGGATACATTGTGGGTATTTCGAGGTTGATGGCGGATATCTCGGAAGTGGTTGTTGTTGAGCAGATTGCAATTGATGGAGGTTTGGTGCTTGATGCTGGTATGTTGGAGAGGGTTATGCACGTTCCTATCACTATTGTGAAAATCATCCCTCACAGTTGTTATTTAAGCTTTTCTCAAGTGTTATTGGGTGCTCTTCTACAAGTGGTCACTGAGCCAAGTTGTGTGGCTTCTTGGGTTAGTTTGTTTTTGCTCCCTTGTTGTACGTTGCACGTATTCAGGCCTATGAGTAGGCAAGATAGAAGATCTGGAGGTAGGAAGTTTATTCAACATCAGTAGATTTTACAAGCCTTGTGATGCGCCCTTGGATGTCCCTTTGACGTTGACCGTAGATGATGAGGACGAGGCTTTGAAGGTTCGCTCGGATGGACCGCTCACCTGCTCGCGAGCCAAGGCCATCGCCCGAGCTACCGGCTCCATCATCGCCCGCACCGATTCACCCCTTGGATCCGTTACTGGCATGCCGTGTCTCTACACCACCATGGCATAGGCTACCGGTCCCGTCCACGCCACTTAGGCCCGTTAGCAGCATGTCTCGTCTTTCCGACTCCATGGCATGAAGCTAGCTTATTTTCGGACTATATTTTCATGTTATCCTTTTTATGTAATAAAAGGGATTTTCATTATAGAATATTCCCTTTTGATCTTATCTTTTAGGGTTTCCCCTTTTTTGGGATTTGTTATGTACTTGTTTGGCTCGTTGGCCCATAGGTAGGCAATACCCTCTATATAAGGGATGTATTGCCTTACTTGTTTTCCATGTTCAATATTACTAAGTTTTTGAGAAGAAATTCCTCTTACTTAGCTTGGGCATCAAATATCCCTTCTGTCTCTCAAATTTCTTCCTTGGATCTCGTCTTTGATCCAAGAAATCCACATTCGAGGATTCTTCTTAAGAATCAACCTTCGATCCACACAAAAAGGCTTTATCAATCTCTCTAGATCGAATCAACCTTTCGTTTCTCCATCCATCTTCATCCCTTCCGCCCTTTTCGATCTAAAAAGATACAACGTTGCACAAAGAATCAAGGAGTAGTTGAAGCTTTGCTTGATCTAGATCCGGAGTTATCCTTAGTTACCTCCGAGGACGCATCAAATTGGCATCAGAGCAAAGGGATCGAAGCTAAGTTCTCTTTACTCTTGTTTATGAGCGTTATTATCTTCAACCTTTTTAGCCTTTCGTTCATGATGTTCTTCGTTTGTTCATGATGTTTTTCATGATCTTCATGTTGTTCATCATGTTCATCATGTGTTCATCCATGTTTCCTTGAATTTTTTTTTCCCTTTCTTCAATTTGAAAAACAAATAATATTAGGAGATATTTGGTTTGCCATCAAACCATTTATCAAACCCGTCTTTTTCTTAACCCAACCCAATCCGACAACTTTGTTAATTGATTTCATCAAATTTTTTGGGGTATTTTTGTCAACAAAAAGTTCGGATATCTCGCATTTGATATTCCAAGAAAAGCAACAAAAAAAAAAAACTCTTCATCAAACAGATTTGTGTTAAAAAAAAAGCAAAGTTAAAACGTTTCAAAGAAACGAAAGTGAAAAGACGTCCGGCAAACCGGTCCATCCGAAAAATCGGATTTTACAAAACGGTCAAAGACCAAGCAAGCAAAGCTTGCCGACTGAACAATCCGTCCATCTACTGTCTCTCCATTTTCTTACATACGTTTGCAAAATATCACTTGTTTATTTGTGTGCAATTGGTTCAATTTTGTTGGATTTGCCTTACTTGCCTAACCGCCAAACGGCCTTCCCCAAAGTAGAACCCGATAACGCACTTGACCTTGGGTAACATTGACTTAGGGGGGTGTATTCAATCTAGATTTTTAAAGATTTTGACTGAATTTTAATAATCCATAGAATTTGCTAATTATGTGGGATATTTTAATTCTATATAGAGTTAATACAGATTTTGTCAGATTCTATCGGATTAATACATGGCCAAAAGAAATTATCCATGTAGTATGACTAGTTTATATAATAAATTTTTAATTAGTTGATATACTAACAACTTATCCATGATCAAAAAAAATCATCTAGATAAATAACATATAATTATCAATCTATTAAAATTTACAACCAATATCAGCATTTTAATTTCTATTGTAAGTAAGCTCAGGTACCTACTTATCAAATAATTTCTATTGATTTTCAATCAATTGCCTACTGATTTTATGATTATTTATATATCAATATATATAATATATTAAAGCATATGGAAAAGTGCAATTGCACCGCAGAACACATAAGATACTTTAATCATCTAATTATATATATATATATCGAGACTACATAAACAAAAAAAAAAGAGTATATACGGTACAATGTTTTTTTTCCGAAACCGCAGAAGTCGCAAAATGAAAAGAGAAAACTGAAAGGAACGCTCACACGTTTCTTATGACATATCAATAAGACAAACTCAAGCACTCGAAGTCCATACAATCAACATGACGGAAAACACGAGAAATAACTAACCTCCGACGATGCATCCAGACCGGACCGGACAGGAATTGCCGGTCCCGATCCGGACCGGTGGACTGGAATTTTTAAAAACTTGGACCGGGGACCGGACCGTAACGGTCCAGTCCATTCCAGTCCAGACCGGATTCGGACCGGAATAAAATAAAATTAATTAAAAAATATATATATATTTTTGCAAATAAAAAAAAATCAAAAAGTATATATTTTTATTAAATATATATTATGATTTTTTAAAATATATAAATTTAAACTAATAAAATATATATATAAAAATAAGTTCCGGTCCGACCCGGTTTACCGGTCCAGACCGGGACCGAACCGGAATTGGACCTTGACCGGAAATTCCTAAAATGCTTGTCCGGACCGGATTTGGTCTGGGACCGGATCGACCCGGTTTTCCGGTCCGGGTCAATTTTGCACAACCCTAAGTCCAAGCACTCGAAAACGCTCAAAAATGTTGATTTGGCCGTTAGGGTTATTCAGTGTTGTAATTTGGCATGGAAATCTTATGTATTGGGAGAAGACTTCTATAGGGTTTATAAGTAATAAAAAATCCTACAAAATCAATGAAATAATAGATTCTTTTTAAATCAAGAAACTTTTAAATACCCTAGGAATTTTATGAAAAATTTAAAATCCTAATTGAATACCTAAAGATTTATATGGACTTTTAAAAATCTATATTGAATACCCATAGACTTTTAAACTCCAAAAAGTTCCAGTAAAATCTTAATTGAATACACCTCCCTTAACTTGTCCCCTTGCTCATTTGATTGCTTTCAATTGTGTGCTGATTTGGAGCAATGACTAACGTTGAAATGGAAATTTCTTAGGATTCTGGTCCGCAAGAGCCAAATGAACCTTTGGCTCAAGAAAATGCTTCGTTGTCCCTCAAAAACGCCTCCATAAGGCAAGAATTGGAAGCTTTGAAGGCACAAAAAAAGTTTGATGCCTTGACCCGAGAAAATCTTGCCTTGAAGCAAGAGTTGGAAGCTCTTAAGGCCTTACGACTTGCCCAACGTCCCACCCCAACAAATCCGATTGAGACCGTGGTCAATGCGTCCACATCCGATGCACAACGCAAAGGCAAGGGAATTTTGGGAGCCGGACCATCAAACGGTCCCCGGCTTGCGTCCGTCATTGAGTGTCAACGCCCCTTACCTCTTGACGGAAATGAGTCCCATGAAGAGGACGAAGAATTCCCCGACCCGACTCAAGATGACTTGCGCATTGTCAATACGAAAAATCGGCACAAGCATTATGAGCCTCAACACCAACGGTATGTCCTTTCTCCACCTCCATCTAGTGTGCCCCGCACCGACCGTCAAACACGGGAAGAGCCCCGATACCGTCCCGACTCAACCCGGCAACCGACGACCCTTGACTTTGATGAGTACGATGAGCAAAACAACTTCAACGAGTTCTCCGGTGATGATTCAGACTTGGAACGGGTGGCACATGACCGTCCATGTCACCCACCCATCCAAGACCCTTATGAGAACCAAGACCGAGGAGAAGAATGGTTGCTTCCCCAAAACCCACCTAGGCATGAACCACCCGTTCATGAGCGTCAACGGCCTCAAGGCGGCCACCGGCGAGCCCGTCCCGATGATGCTTACATTCCACCGCCCCGTCCGGACCCATACCGATCTCGTAGGGGAGGTAAGATTAAATTTCCTATTTTTCATGGTGAATATGATCCGTGTGTTTTTCTTGATTGGGCGCAGGAAATGAAACGAGCCTTGAAACATTGTCATTATGAGGAGGAGTATGAGAAAATCGAAGCGACAACTCTATACTTTGAAGGAGATGCCAAGTCTTGGTGGAACCGGTATGAGATCACCCGTGAGAGGCGAGGATGGGCACCAATTGCAACATTTGAGCAATTGATTTATGTCATGACCAAGAAGTATGTCCCCGATGACTTCAAGAATGATATGCGGCTGCAAATTGTCGAGTTCAAACAAGGAAACCTCACTCCGATTGCTTACTTGGCCAAACTCGAGGACATGCATATTAAGGCCGGCGTCTCGGCCTCCCCCCTGCCCTTCGCACCAAATTCATGAGTGGGCTTAATGCTCTAATTCGGCGTCCGTTCGAGATTGTCCCGTATAAGGATTTGAGAGCATTGTGCCATGCCGCCATGAAGCTTCACAAGCAACAACTCGAAACGCCTCGGTATTCTAGGTATAATTCTTCCTCGAGTCAATATGCTTATTCTTCTAACACACGTTCTCGAGATGTGCCTAGTTCTCAAGATTCCAGCGCCTCCAAAGGAGCCAAACAGACGGGTCAATTAAATAGGCAAGCGGGTAACGAGGGGGCACTAAACCGTGGCCCCAGGGACCCGGCACCGGCGCCTCCCGCTCGAGATCAACAAAGACCTTCACCGGCGGCTCGCCCAAGGGAGCCCGTGTGTCACAAGTGTAGCGGTTTTGGTCGCATTCAACGTGATTGTCCGAATACCAAGCGGGTTTTGTTTGCCGACCCTTTATATTACGAGGACAAAGAGGACCAACAAGATGGTGATGTCATCATTGAGGATGACCAAGACGCCGACCCGCAATTTGGAATGGAACCATGTAACGAAGAGCTTGCTTGCGCCCCGACACAACCCGGTAAACTCGCTCTTGTTTCTCGTCGTATTTTGGCTATTAAAGAGTTTATCCCTATTGATCAACGCGAGAATCTTTTCCACTCTCGTTGCTTGGTCAATAATACTAGTCTTTCTCTCATCATTGACGGGGGTTCTTGTTGCAATATTGTCAACGAACGAGTGGTAAAACACTTCAAGTTGCCTACGACTAGAGGTGTCAAACGGGGCCAACGGGTCCGGTTTGGTTCGGGTCCTAACAAGCTCGGGTTGAAACGGGTCGGGTCAAAAAAAGGCTACGTTATTAATCGGGTTATTTCGGGTCGGTTCGGTTTGGGCCGGGTATCATTTGTTCAGGTTGAAACGGGTTATCGGGTAGTCTCGGTTCCCGGGTCGTAACAGGACGGGTCAGAATCGGGTCGGTCATAACAGGAACGGGTTGAAACGGGTCGGGTGAAAACAAGCTCACATTTTTATCGTTTGTTTCGGGTCGGGTCGGTTTGGGTCGGGTATTAATTATCGGGTCAATCGGGTTGGAATCGGGTCATTTTTATGTTTGGGTTGGGTCGAAACCAGATCGGTTTGCGTAACATCTTGATACGGGTCAATTTATCTTCGGGTTCGGTCGAAACCGGATCAGTTTACCTAACATCTTGATTCAGGTCAATTTATGTTCGGGTTTGTGTAATTTATTCTAAAATTTATACGAAGATATTAATTTGATAAAAGATGAAATAAAAGTTGTGTTGTTTACTTGTTTTAGACTTTTGATGGTGTATTAGTGTTTCATTTTATTTTTAAAAATATAATAGTAAATCAAAGACATGCGTAATAAATAATAATAACAATAATGATTTGCCGAATCGGATAATAATCCGTGGAATTTAGTCATCTATTTGATCCATATTCGAAAATATGGTATCTAAAACGACTTTAATCGGATCGGATAATTATCCACATCAATGTTTGATCGGAATGATTTTAACCCGGTCTGTTTGATTGAATTTGAATTTAACCGGATATGGATATCCGACTGATCCGTTTGATCAAAATATCTAAATTGACCGACTAATCAATCCATTTGATTCATATATGCTTTTCCTATTTTGTTTGTTATAAAATGTAAAATAAAATCTATCATCTTTTGCTGAATCGGATAATAATCCGTGAAATTCGGTCGATCTATTTGATCTATATTCGAAAATATTGCATCTAAAAACGACTTTAGTTGGATCGGTTAATTATCCACATAGATGTTTAATCAATTGATCGGAATGGTTTTAGCCCGATCTGTTTGATTGCATATGAGTTTAACCGGATATGGATATCCAAGTGATCCATTTGATCAAAATATATAATCTGACCAACTAATCAATCCATTTGATCCATATGGACCATATATGTTTTTCCTATTTTGTTTGTTATAAAATGTAAAATAAAATCTATCATCTTTTGCCGAATCGGATAACAATCCGTGGAATTCGGTCGATCTATTTGATATACATTCTAAAATATGGTATTTAAAAACTACTTTAGTCGGATCGGATAATTATCCACATAAATGTTTGGTCGGATAATTATCCACATATATACTTTAATCGGATCGAATAATTATCCACATATATGCTTGGATTATCGGGTTATTCGGGTCGGGTTACTTTGGCCGGGTTACTTCGGGTCGGGTTACTTTGGGCCGGGTTACTTCGGGTCGGGTTACTTCGGGCTATCGGGTTACTTCGGGTCGGGTTAATTCGGGTCGGGTTAATTCGGCTATTGGGGTTTTCGGGTCGGGTCATTCGGTTTATCGGGTCATTCGGGTCGGGTTACTTCGGGTCATAAATTCCTTCAGGTTAAATCGGTTTCAAGCGGGTCGGTTCTGGGGATTCTCTTTTTCAAAATTTTCGGGGCCAGGTTGGATTCGGGTTCGTCGGGTCGGGTTCACCGGTCAGGCCATGTTTTGACACCTCTACCTACGACCCCACCCAACACCTTACAGACTCCAATGGATTTCCGATAAAGCGTGTGACACCGTCACACAACAAGCTTGGGTGTCGTTTTCTATTGGCGCCTATGTTGATAAGGTCTTTTGTGATGTTATCAAGATGGACGCCACACATGTCCTATTAGGACGCCCATGGCAATTCGATCGTCAAACGTTTCATGATGGTTATCTTAACCGGTACATGTTCCAATATAATGGAAAACGGGTCACACTTTTGCCTATGACTCCGCACGAAATTTTGGTTGACTATGCGGAACGGAAGAGGCAACAATCTATAGATCGCTAAGGCGCCGGCAACATCAGACCCTCCTAGGAGTCCCGATGTTGTACGTGTTAGTACTTCCAAATCCCGGACCACCGCCCTCTTGTCCATGTTACCGAGCCTAAAGGTAGTAAAGGCCGCATCGTTCCTACGAGTGCACCTTTACCATCTTCGGGCCCCGTAATTTAAGGACGGTGTGAGCCGAGGATAATCTTAGCCCGACGGCATGATTTGCAACCGGTCATGGAAGGCAAGTTTTCATGTTTCTTGCTTGTTCCAGTTTGTTTATCTATTTCTCATGACCCGAGTAATGTGCCACACGAGGTGTCTTTGTTGTTGTCCGAATTTCAGGATATTATGCCCAAAGACCTACCACCCGACTTGCCACTGATCCAAGGGATTGAACATCAAATTGACTTTGTGCCCGGTGCATCCTTGTCAAACCGTACCGCTTACCGAGCAAGTCAGGAAGAGACGAAGGAGCTACAACGTCAAGTGCAAGAGCTCCTAGACCGGGGACATGTGCATGAATCCTTGCCACCATGTGCCGTCCCGGTCATATTAGTGCCAAAGAAAGACGGATCATGGCGGATGTGTGTTGATTGTCGAGCCATCAACCAAATCACCGTCAAATACCGTCATCCAATCCCGTGCCTTGATGACATGTTAGATGAGCTCCACGGCGCCACCATCTTCTCCAAAATTGATCTCCGGAGCGGTTACCACCAAATCCGGATGGCCGAAGGTGACGAGTGGAAGACGGCGTTCAAGACGAAGTATGGACTCTATGAATGGCTTGTCATGTCATTTGGCCTCTCCAACGCACCGTCCACCTTCATGCGCCTCATGAACCATGTCTTGCGCCGATTCTTGGTACATTTGTCGTTGTTTATTTCGATGATATTTTGGTGTTTAGTACGTCTTTAGAGGATCACATCGGGCACCTTCGCCAAGTGCTCGAGTGCCTTAGACAAGAGCAATTGTATGTTAACTTTGAAAAATGCGTCTTTTGCTCGGACACCACTATCTTTCTTGGCTATGTCGTGTCTAAGGATGGACTACAAGTAGACGAATCAAAAGTTCATGTTATTCAGGAGTGGCCTACTCCTACTACGGTCACCATGGTCCGAGCCTTTCTTGGCTTAGCGGGCTTCTACCGATGCTTTGTCAAGGACTTTAGCACGGTAGCGGCACCGTTACATGAGCTTACTGCAAATGATGTCACGTTTGAGTGGCGTGATATCCATGCTCGACCGTTTGATGCACTCAAAGACCGCCTTTGTAATGCACCATTACTCCAACTCCTAAACTTTTCGAAAACTTTCGAGGTGGAGTGTGATGCATCGAATGTGGGCATTGGATAAACTTTCGTGATAAACTTTCCGGTCCTTCGCTCAACTACCCTACATATGACAAGGAACTATATGCTCTAGTTCGTTGTCTTAAGACATGGCAACATTACTTGTGACCGAAGGAATTCGTGAATCATTCGGATCATGCGGCTCTTTCGTATCTCAAGAGTCAAACAAATCTAAGTCGGCGCCATGCTAGTTGGGTAGAGTTTTTAGAGACCTTTCCTTATGTCATTCGGCATAAGAAAGGCAAGGAGAATGTGGTAGCCGATGCCCTTTCTCGCCGGTATGCCCTTCTTGTGTATATGGACGCCAAGATACATGGCTTTGCTCGTATCAAAGAGTTATATGCCACGGATCTTGACTTCAAGGACATATGGGCACAATTCCTCGACCTCCGAGAGCACGAGTCTTTCTTTATTAATGATGGCTATATTTTCCGAGCGGGAAAACTTTGCACTCCGTGCTCGTCTATACGCCATTTGTTGATCAAGGAAGCTCATGAGGGCCGTGGTCACTTCGGTGCTACCAAGACCCTTTCCTCTCTCCAAGAGCATTTCTTTTGGCCCCGGATGCGCATGCATGTGACACGGTTTTGCAAGGGTTGCATCACATGTCATCATGCAAAGTCGGGCCAAGGTCCGGATGGATTGTATTCTCCTTTGCCTATACCAATGGGACCTTGGGAGGATCTATCCATGAACTTTGTGGTTGGGTTACCCATGTCAAAACAAGGCAAATACTCCATTTTTTTGGTAGTCGATCCCTTATCCAATATGGCCCATCTCATTGTATGTAAGAGCACCCAAAATGCTAGTTAAGTTGCCACCTTGTTCTTTGACAATGTGGTGCGCTTACATGGGATACCACGTTCTATCATTAGTGATCGGGACGTGAAATTCGTGAGTCACTTTTGGAGGACGCTATGGGGAAAACTTGGAACCAATTTGTTGTTTTCAAGTAGTTATCACCTCCAAACCGATGGTCAAACGGAGGTGACCAATCGGGCTCTTGGTGCTCTAGTTAGAGCCAGCACTAGGACCAACCCACGAAGGTGGGAGGACTTACTTTCTATGGTGGAGTTTTTGTATAATAGGTCTAGGCACAAGGCAACTAAATTTTCCCCATTTGAAGTTGTCTATGGCCTCAACCCACACACCCCGTTGGACTTCACTCCCCGCCCGCTCAAGGACGGAGAACACATCACCGTCGCAAACCGAGCCGCGCAAATCATTGAGCTCCTTGAGCGGACTAGGACACATCTTGAACGTCGTGCCGCCCAACTTGCCGGACAACGCAACAAGGGCCGCCACGACGTATCTTTTGAGCCCAGTGATCTTGTTTGGCTCCACCTAAGGAAGGAGCGTTTTCCAACTCGCTACATGAGCAAGCTCTCGGACCGTGGTGATGGCTCATTCCGCATCTTAGCCCGCCATGGCCCGAATGCATACAAGTTAGAGCTTCCGGATTCCTACGGAGTACACCCGACGTTCATTGTCAAGGACCTTTCCCCTTATGTTGAGCCCCTCTTTGACGATGGTGAAACGGGGACGTTTCACAACCAAGATGGGGGGACTGATGCGCCCTTGGATGTCCCTTTGATGTTGACCGTAGATGATGAGGACGAGGCTTTGAGGATTCGCTCGGATGGACCGCTCACCCGCTCTCGAGCCAAGGCCATCGCCCGAGCTACCGGCTCCATCATCGCCCGCACCACTTCTTCACTTGGATCCGTTATTGGCATGTCGTGTCTCTACACCACCATGGCATAGGCTACCGGTCCCGTCCATTCCCATTTAGGCCCGTTAGCGGCATGTCTCGTCTTTCCGACTCCATGGCATGAAGCTAGCTTATTTTCGGACTATATCTTCATGTTTTCCTTTTCATGTAATAAAATGGATATTCATTATAGAATATTCCCTTTTGATCTTATCTTTTAGGGTTTCCCCTTTTTTGGGCTTTTCGTTATGTACTTGTTTGGCTCGTTGGCCCATAGGTACAACGTTGCACAACGTTGTACAAAGAATCAAGGAGTAGTTGGAGCTTTGCTTGATCTAGATCCGGAGTTATCCTTGGTTACCTCCAAGGACGCATCACCTTTTCTACTTGGGGAGAAGTTGATGGTGTTTCTAGGCTTGTGCATGCGTTGCTAAGTAGTTCAAACCATATACATGTTATTAAGGTTGATGGAGACTCAAAAAATGAAGAAGGTTGGGAGAGGAACCCTAATATCAAGTAGTGTCTTCGTAAGGTTTCAGATGAGACTTTGAAGGTGTTGAAGGCTAAACATCCCTTCAAACCTCCTCCTTCTAAGTCTTGTTCTACTTTTCATGAACCATCCCTCATTGTTGATGTTGATTTGATATTTGCATGCATTAAGTCTTTCCCCAAAGAAACCTCTTGTGGTAGAGATGGTTTGAGAACACAACATCTTTTAGATTCTTTGTGTGGTGAGGGCTCTACAGTTGCCACATGTCTTTTGAGAACGCTTTTATCAATGGTTAATTTGTGGTTCGGAGGTAAGTGTTTTTTGAGTTTGGCTGAGTTTGTTGCTTTAGCGTCTCTTACACCGCTGTTGAAGCCTGACAATGGGGTTCGTCCCATTGCAATAACTATATGGAGACGGTTGGTGTACAAAGTAGCCATGAAGGGAGTGAGTAAGATATATATGAGGGAATATCTTGTAGATTTTTAGTTTGGAGTTGGTATCTTAGGTGGTGCAGAGGCTATTCTACATGGTGTTAAAAGGGTTTTGAGGAGTGTCACTCTGATGGTTCTCTAGCTATGTTAACAGTGGATTTTTCTAATGCCTTCAACCTGATTGGAAAAACTGTTTTGCTTAGGGAAGTAAGGGAAATATGTCCTTCTATCTTTTTATGGGTTGATTTCTTGTATGGTTAGGTTGTCCGTCTGTATGTTAGTGATGGTTTTATTTGGTCGGCTACCGGTGTGCAACAAGGAGACCCTTTGGGACCGCTTCCTTTTTTCCCTTGTCTTGCAACCACTTCTGCATCGAATCAGAGATAGTTGCAAGCCTCTTCCACATGCTTGATATCTTGATGATGGTACTATTATTGGCCGCATAGAGGAAGTGGCTAGAGCGCTTGATATCATTAGAGAGGTTGTCCCAAGTTTTGGCCTTGAGGTGAAAGTTTGCAAGACTGAGCTCTTTTGGCCTTCGTGTGATGGATCGAAGCTTAGAGAAGATTTATTCACTCATGGCATTGCTAGGCCGATCTGGATGTTAACTTGTTAGGAGGGGTTGTGTGTAAAGATGATGGGTTTATTAGAGAGTTAGTCATAAAAAGAGCTATTAAGACAGTTGAGTTGATGCACCTTCTTATGTAGTTGAGGGACCCCAGAGTGAGCTTATTTTGCTTCGTTCTTCTATGGGTGTTCCTAAGATGTTGTTTAGCTTGAGGACTTGTCTACCGGAGCATGGGGAGGGTGCATCTAATTTTTTTGATTTGGGACTCCGTGAATTATTCGAGGATATTGTGGTTTGTGGGGGTCTTTTTTTCGATCTTCAGTGACGACTTGCTTCTTTGCCGATTCGGTGTGGAGGTGTTGGGTTATACTCAACCATGGAGAATTCTTCTTTTGCTTTTGTAGCTTCTAGAGCTCAGTCTTGGACCCTTCAAGACCACATTTTGCGGGACAGTGGAGTTGTTGATATAGGCTTCGAGTTTTTGGAGCTTTGGGCAATCTTCGAGCTTCTATTCCTAGTTTTGATCTTTCTGGTTTTACAGTCAAGAGCACCGTCACCCCTAAAGCCCAACATGCTTTGGCTAGTGCTCTTTTTGGTAAAATAGTACAAGCGATGGAAGCAACTTTTGATTTGACCCTTAGACAAAAAGCGGTTTTTCAGTGTTTACAGGCAGAGCATAGCCAAGATTTCCTTCTTGCAATAGGTATTGATGGACTTGGACAATGTATGTCTCCCGTTGATTATCGCACGATCCTCAAGTATCGCCTTATGATTCCTTTGTTCCCGTCTAATATATTTTTGTCCTATGCCTAATTGTGGGAGGGATTTGAATAATTTTGGGGAGCATGCGGTTCATTGTAAAAAACTACCCGGCTTCAAATATAGGCACGATCAAGTTCGTGATGTTTTATGTGACGTGTTTAAGAGAGCAAAGATTTCGGCCAAGAAAGAGGCGTCTATATCCTTCTTGACTGATCCGCGTGAAGGAAGGTCGACGTTCAGGCCTGCAAATGTGTTAATGTTTGGATGGTGGGTGGAAAACATGCTTGTATTGTTTTGCAAGAGTCTCTCCTTTGGTTGGTTTGGGTAACAGGCCTTCTATGGTGGGTAAGGCGGGCCTCAATGCGGCCTCTTTGAAGGTGGATAAGCATGAAATGGTTTGTCTTGAAACTCAACATTTGTTTCTTTCGTTCGCATTTCATATGTTTGTTTTCTTGCACCAAATTCCGTTGAGATTCTCGATCAAGAGGGTGCAACAGGTCTTGCATGTTAATGTTGTGTCACCTAGGTTTTTAGATGTAGTGTTTATGAGGATCGGATTTCCTATTCAGAAAGGGTTGGCGGCACATCTTGTTGTTTGCCTAACTTCTAACTCAAAGTATTTTATACATATTATTGTATAATGGATGCTTTACATTTCTTATTTAATATTAAAACTAAATAAATCTTACACAAAACGATAAATCTAAAGAGAACTAAAATTAACGAGGATATTAACTGAAAAGATAAAATTTACTTATAATTTGTTTTACTAATTAATAGTTAAGATTTGTTTCAATTTGATGTTGTTATAGAAATTGTAAATAAATCAATTGCAAGTTTGCAACAATTAACCCCAAATCCAAGTACAACATCCGGTTGCCCAAATGTAAACCGGAACATATATGTAATGGCCCATTTTTTGGATAGTTTTCATCTATTTGATTTAGGATTTTATCGAGTTTGTTTAGGTTATTGACATGTTAAACATGATTTAATTGGAAATTTTGAGGTATAAAGATAATATGTTGATAGATATTATTTGCAGAATTAGAAAATTCCGTAGTTTGAATATGACATCTATGTACCCTACGAGGATACCATAGCATTTTAGAGTCACCATTTGCAAAGTCACTATTCACGTCCTTCCCCAAACCTACTTCCAAAATACTATTCATCATCTTCCCCAAACTTAATTCTCTCTTCTTTCAAAATTACTGTTTATCGCCGAAAATGAAACAATAACACTTGATACGTTAAAACCTAGACCGCAAGTGGGACGAGATTAGCTATTGTAATCGAGTGTCGAATCACATAAACAATTTTTGTATTTGATGTTGCAATAAACAATTCAACTAAGTCAAAAGGGGAAGGAAAGAGAGAGAAGGGAGAAAATTTTGGTTTTAGAGTTTATCTTGTCAAAAGACAAAACGAACAAATGTGATGAGAAAAATAATAAAAGATAAGTAATCTAACGAATAGGTATCCCACCATAATAAATTAAGAATAACAATGTATATGAACATCAAGAATGTCAATCGACGGAAATATGTAGGTAAATGTTGAAAGTAGTCTTTACTACCACTCGGTGTGCAAATACTATGTTCAACTCAATCTATAGAGGCTTTCGTAGTTGCAAAAATAAAAGCGAAGGTACTTAGAAAACAAGTAGAAGACCAAAACAAGCCACACTCTCAAAAAAATCCAAAAATATATGAAAACCGGTAAACTATATATCAGGGATCCAAGTAAAATTAGTCGTCATTTCTTAAACCAAGTTCAAACCTTGCTGGTCAAATAGAACCAACACGTTTTTGAAAGACTATTTTAGTTCTGTTCTCAAGGAAAAATCCATTTCTCAACGTATGAAACAAAGGTATTGAATCTGTCATATGATTAAGGTCAAGATCGGATAAGGTCACTAGGGTGAAACAATGCCAACTGATTTCAATTCAACAATTCATATACAAAATTATCAATCCACCTATTATCGGGTGCAATCAATTCATATATATATAGAGAAATTAGTCAAGCATGTCGAAAATTTTCAAAACAATGTATAAAGGGGCAAATGTAAGGCATAAATTCAAAAATCAACGAAACAAAACGAAAAACTGCATAAATTGTCAAATACTTTGACTCAAAGTTCATAATGCATAAGGAAATAAACAAACTCGAAAAATCCAGCCACAAAGAGTCTTGTTAAATTTCAAGTAGCAAAGGAAGAAAACTAACGTCAAAACTAGAGTTGCAAATCTCCAAACTAGGAACCCTTTTACAATACAAAATTAACCTACTTATATGCGTCTCAAAAATGGCCCACGGATCATAATAAAACTGTTCATCCAATGTATTAAGAAAAATAATTCCAAAAACTTGTTGCACGCATCCCAAAGGCAAGCTGCGGCATAGCCCCAACATAACTAGTCCATGACCATGGGGCGGGCCGAGACACGCCACGGCAAACAGCACAACATATCGTCGACTGCACTTGATATCTAACTCGAATATGAGCAAACATTCAACCAACTATAAACTAATTTATATAAATGCACACAACTTAATTTTAATTAAAATATTATTAAATACCCGTACAAGATTATAAGGCTTATTATTGGCTTAACCAAATACCAACCTTAACCTACTTTAAAGAGGACAACTTATAAGCCATTAGATAATGTTAATAAGCATCTTATATAGCAACAGGAACTGCAAAGAGTGGCTTGTTCTTTTGTAACGTGAAGGCAAACTTCTCTTCCATATCTAACTTTTCAGAAGTCAATCCATCCGGAAGTTTCCAGTCAAAGCCATGAAGGAAAGCTCCCAACACCAAATGCAACATCCTATGACCCAATGGCAAACCGGGGCAAATCCTCCGACCCGACCCAAACGGAATAAATTCGAAATCTCGGCCTTTGTAATCCAACTCCGAGTCCAAGAACCGCTCCGGTTCAAACTTCTCGGCATTCTTCCAAACACTTTCGTCTCTTCCCATAGCCCATATGTTTACGAAAACCTGCGAGTTTTTGGGCACGGTGTAGTCGTACAATTCGGTGTCCACGTCGACTCTTCTCGGGACTAGGAAGGGAACCGGTGGGTGAAGCCGGAGGGTTTCTTTTATCACCGCTTGGAGATATGGAAGCCGAGAACTATCGGATTCTTGGACGATGTTGACTTGACCAATTATTGAGCGAAGCTCTAATTGGACTTTGTGAAGCTTGGATGGGTTGTGGAGGAGTTCCGCCATTGCCCATTCGACGGTGCTCGACGTCGTGTCGGTTCCTGCGGCCATGAGGTCCTGCGTGAGACAAAAGCTAGTTTAACTCCAATAACATCTATATCGTTGACTAAGTTAATATTTGGTACGATTATCATACGAGGGAAGCTACTTGAGCTCGTTCATTTACTAAACAATAGTCGATTATGCATATCTATAAGCAAGATAATCCGAGCTTAATTCTAACTAAGTTAAATACGAGCATAAAAAAAGTTCAACTTGTTTGACTCATATAACATATCTCTCGTGATGACTAACGAGTCAATCTCAATAGGTTATTACTTGAGATGAGATACTCTCAAACTCGATTATGGAAAACATATGGTTAACCTCGAACATTTAGTGAACAAGGCTAGACTCAATTCAAAAAAGTTGTAACGAGCATATACCAAAATTAGACTCGAATAACGTCCCTAGCGAGTTGAACCAATCTTCAATATAGTTCTTATATACCCAAGTTCGTTCTAGTAAACAAACCGAGGATGAACACATTTTTAACTAACTAAGAATGGTTAAGATTTATACTTACCTCAAACTAGACTCCATTATAAAGAAGTCTAACATAATGATTTAAAATTAAGCTCAACTTGTAAATAAACTTACAAGGAAAAGATGGCGAATGTCTTGGAGCTGAAAGCCGCTATCTTTATGATGAGCAATGTTGATAAGAGCATCAATGACATCCTTTTCCTCAGCAACAATAACATTATCGCCTCTTGCCTTTAACCTCTCCTCAGTGATGTCATCGAAGATCTTGAACATGCTCTTCATGTGCACTTCCATTCGAGATCGGAACCGTTGAGGATCTGCGAGCTTGAGGATAGGATAGTAATCTACAACGTTGGGAGATCCGGCATCTTCCATTATCCCCCAAACGAGCCGCTTCATCTCACTGGCTTTTTCGGATCTCGGGTCGGCCATGTCAATGGAGAAGAAGGTGTTTGTTAAGAAGTTGAGCGACATTGTAAATGCTGCTTCACCTACGTTCACTGCCTTTCCAATCTCACTGCAATCCTATACATATATGTAATACACATATTACATAAATTGTATATTGAAAATGATTAAAAAAGATAAGTGAAAGCTAAGGTAACGCCGAAAGGTATTGGCGGAGATTTGTGCTCTCATTTTAAGTGTATATTTTTACTAAATTAAACCCTATAAAGGGGGAAAAGTTACTATCGTGACATAACCAATGTAGTAAATCAGCTCTTAAATAGTTAAAAGGTGATTAGTGATTACCTTAATGTAATCAAGAAGCTGCTGCATCTTGAGGCGACGAAGTTCACGGCTAGCATCAAGTCTACTATTGGTAAAGATTTGGGTATTACAAATCTTCCGGAGAACTCTCCACTTGTCATTAGCAGGCAACATAACAATGGAAGATTCATCATGTTCAAATACAGTATGTGAATCAAACGCAGCCCTATTCGAGAAAACGGCGTCGTTTTTCTGGAGCACCATTTTCGCAGCTGCCGGAGATGAAACCACGACAGTCGTTAGAGTGCCTAGTTGCAGCGTGAATACGTCTCCGTATGACTTGGCAAGCTTAGCTAGCGACACGTGTGGCTTGCTCCCAAGACTCGTGAGGTTTCCGACGATCGGAAGTGGTATCGGCCCCGGTGGCAGCCGTTTGCCACTGAACCGGGTTCGTTTGAAGATAGATAAGAGGAAATTTATTGATAGCCAAGTGAGGAGAATGTAAAGAACAATACTCCATGGAAGCATGGTTATTTTGAGTGTGTTTTTGAATGTTAGCTTCCGTTTGGTGCTAGATATTTATACTAGATTTATTTTGAAAAATTATGGATAGTGTCATGTACTTCTAACTTTTTTTATATTATGTCCAAACAATTTTTGTTTCGGGATAATTTCCTTTAATTTTATAATTTGAAATGTGTTCTGTCCATAAGTTAATTTTTTAAGAATAAAAAAACATATTTATCAATTTTTCTAATTGTTGTTAATAGTGGTTTTCTTTATAATTTTTGGAATGTAAATTTTATCTATTTGTTTTCTTAAAATATTAATAAATAGTTTATGATAAAAGTATAATCTGAACAGTTCTAAAGTTCAAAAACATTGTCCTAAAACTAAAAAAAAACTTGAACACAATTCCAACAAGTCAAAATACACCAAAGTTTCCGATTTTGTTATTATTTTTTTTTAAAAAAATTGTTTGATGATCATGACTAATTTGCTGACTATTTTATATTTTAAATTTTAGTAAGGAGTCAGTGATCAGTGATCAGTGATCTTACGAACGTACTATTTTCTTGACTGATTTTGTTTTGTATGTTGAAAGGTATTATTCAGAGATCACCAAAATGGACTATTATAAACATATCTTTAAACGTCTTTGCTTAAATAGGTAAATTAATATAAAAATGATGCTTTTTATTAAAACATTGAAATTTGTGCTTGCAGGTCACCAATATGGACTATATATGACAGGAGTCGAGATTAAACTTTTAGTATTAAAAATATTACACAAATCTAGAAGAGAGAATTAAAACTAAAAAAGATATTGATATAATTCTCGTGCAAAGAAGGAGGGGGTTTTATTTTTTCACTGCATATATTGTAACCATCGTTGAAAAAAGCGCAAAATACCTTTGCCTTCATCGGATTGGACACTGAAAATTATCAAAATATCAACCATTGAGAATGATATTGACGCCTATAATTTCTGATGCACGGACACTTTTAGAAGGTGGTATGTACCGTGTCCCGCCGTGTCAAACACACAGACACGGCAAGACACGGTTCGGACACGGTCAAATATGACGACACGATCAAGACACGTTTTAGAGGTAGGACACGGCGAGGACATGTGGAGGACACGTCTAGGACACGGAGATGACACATATTGTGTCCGGTTAAGACACGGTCAATGAAAGTTTCTCTATTTTTTAGGGCTAAGAAAAAGAAAAGCAAATTTTTTAAAAAAATTTATTGAAAAATAATTTACTGTAATATTTCTTCTCTCTCAATTTTTTCGCACTACACCTAACCCCATATGACCATCTGCGAGATTGTGGTTGCCGGAAGCATGCCACCAATCTTCTTCTTCCTCCTCCTTTGGTTCTAAGGTTGAAATGTGATTGTTCAACCGGCCGACTCTCTTCTCCATTTCTTCTTGTCATTTCATAAATTGATTTTCAACATTTGGTTGTTAGTTTATTGTGTAATCTTTCTTTGTTAAATGTTGAGCGGGTGTTATTCTAATTCTTTCATCTTTTCCGATTTACAAATTTTATTATTATTTTCATTAATTGATTTTGTTTTAGTTATTTAGTTGTCATGTTAATGTTTTTATCTACTCATATATCGTTGGGGTTTTCACGTACATTTAACTCATTTTGATATATGAATTCTACATTTTAATAGCTTTAGAATGATATATCGTTGGGATTTTCACATACATTTATCTCATTTTGATATATGAATTCTACATTTTAATAGCTTTAAAATGATATATTATATTTTTTCCTCGCCGTGTCCCCGTTTCCTGTGTTTTTGAGAATTGCCGCTTTCCCGTTTCTTACCGTTTTCAGTTTTCGTATCCGGTTCTCGTATCCGTGTCCATGCATCATAGCCTATAATCAATCTACATATGAGACTCTCTTTGTTTTGAAGGAGAAAACATCATCCCAAGAATTTAGACAATTGACAATAATTTGGTGAAACATTTGACTAGATAAAAATTAAATAATCTTTGACAATAAAAGTCTAACACACTCATATAAAATAAATTATTAACAATTATAATGTGTAATATAAAAAAGTATATTCAATAAATACATCTTTTAAATTTCTAATAAAGTTTAGTTTTTAGTTTCTGATAATTAAAAATTGAGTTGTAAAGTAAATTCACCCAATCTAATATATTAGAATATATAACTGTTTATTTCAAAAAGAGGTATAAATGTGAGATTTTTAATTAAAATTAAATATTTGTTTATATAATTAGTCATATAGAAAGAGATATTATAAAAATGTTAATACCTAGCGAAGTGTGAATGCGTAAAAAACACATGTCATTAAATATACGATAGAATGACATAAGATATTAACGTTTTTGTTTTAAGATATAATTAAGTATATAGATATATTGATTGAGTAAATATATAAATTTTAATTATAACTTGTTTTAGAAGTTAATAGTTAAAATTTGTTCTAATTTTATGGTTTTATAGAAATTGTAAATGAATTAATACTACCATCCTAAGAAAATTTAATTATGTGTTAGGAAAATTAGAGTTAAATAAAAATTTTATTATGTATTAATATTAAGTTATAATTTTTATTATGTATTAATATTATTTTATAACTTTTATTATAAATTAGATTTAAATATATAAATTTTAATTATGTGTCCGTATGCGAGTTTTAGCTGAATAAAAATACTATTTTATAATTTTTATTATATATTAATACTAAGTTAAATAAAATTTAATTATGTGTTAAGAAAATTAGAGTAATTAATACTACCTTCCTAAGAAACTAGTAGTGCAATATAAAATTGTTTGATTTAGGGTTTGTAATTTAAAATTATTCTACTTTCATTATTTTTTAAGATTCGATTAAAATTATTTTTATTAAAATATATTAATTTAAATTTGGTATTTTAGGTAATCGAAAAAATTTTTTAAATATTTTTTATAATATATTTTAAATTAATAAGATGATGCGTCTAGTAATTTTAATAAGAATTTTTTATAAAAAAATTAATGATAAATTAGTTAATATATTATAAAAATATATATATAAATAAAAAAATCTCAACTTAAAATGTGACACATAAGTATAAGGCGCGGCGGCTTATTTTGGTAATATATATAAATGTTACTTTCCACCAATGTCAGTTTAGTTGATCGAAACTCGAAGGGATAAAAAAAAAGTCTAGCATTTTTGTAAGCCGCATTATTATTATTAAATTATCAAAAATAAATGTTGTCATCTCAATCTTTACAAAACACACCCATCAAGTCATAACTCTTCTTTGTAAGGTTGTATACTGACCTTTTATTCAATATTTCAGTGTATGGTAGTTGTTTTTAGACTATTGACTAATGAATAGTCATCAAAGTTTTGAAACTGTACTCCATCCAATACAAAATATAGGATATTTGAATATTTTAAATTTTGACCGAGTGTATATAAGATGTTTCACAATTTTAGAGATTGCATTATGACAATTATCATTGATTTTTTTTTTTTAATTTTTTTTTTTTGAAAGGTTAGATGAAAAAGAGAGTAAATTGTGCGATTGAATTTTCGACATGATAATTTATTGCAATTTCATAAGTACTATTAATTTATTTTCGAAAAAGCAAACAATACTAACTTAAATTTACTTGGGGTTTTAAATTTTCGCATTGCGACAACTCTCAAACCGGCGTAGTGTTGGTCCATTTAAAAAAACACAAAAACCTAATTTTGCCCAATGCCTTTTTTTTTTTTTTTTTTTGGATTTTCACTGAAGAGAGTCATCGGCAGCTATCTCCCACTCCCGAGTCCCATCAATCATCTCCGGAGGAGGCGGCGGACTTTGCACCCAAGTACGGCGGCGGCTTCTACACCAGTAACGGCGGCAGTTGCTTCTTAGGCTTTCCGTACCATTTGTAAGATTGAATCCGCCATTTAGAGACTTTGTTAGAGTTTAATCTTCTCTATTGTTATCAGAGAGAATAACTGTAAGCAACTCTACTGTTATCAAAGTGAATAAATGTAAGCTTCTGTACCATTATCAAATTTTGGGATTCCAATATAGGGCTAAATCCACCATTAACGGCCTTATTAGATTTTAAGCTTCTTTATTGTTATCAAAATCGTCTCTTTATGAAGAGAAAAAGGCTAGAGTTTAAGTGCCCGTTTGATTTGAGTGATGGAATGGAAACGGAATGGAATCGGTTAAGGGGAAAGAATGGAAATGAAAATGATTAAATTAGTTTTATGTGTAAGAAGACCTCTAAACAAACATAGTTTTTGATTGATTCAGAATCATTCCGTTACGGGAAATGATTCCTAGCAATACCAAACGAGCCCTAAGCTTCTCTACTTACATTAAAATCATTGATTGAAGAGGAAACCTGGAAGTGAAGATTTGATATTCTGTAATCTAGGGAAGACGAATATTTTTTAAAAAAAAATAAAAGGGCGCCGGCGCGATCCGAAGTTATTCAATAGCAGGTAAATTAAAATTCGTGTATATAACACGTCTCTTTCGTCCATACATAACTTAGAAGTTCTCTTGTATTGATGAGAGTAGGTAACTTCCTTGATAAAACTAAATCTAAAGGTTTATACAAACACTTTGACATATCTAGATTAATCTTGCTCAAACACAATTTTAAAACGAGAAACACAAAGCATTTGGTGACGCGGTTCGGGAGAACCCTACTTTGCGGGATTTCAAGAGGGGCAATCCGACCCAATTCTCTAGGTAGATAGATCATAGTTGTAAAGGTTACAAAAACTCGTAAAAACAAGATCAAAACGTTTAAGAAGAAGAAACAGATCACAAACCGCAAGAACAGTAAGAAACAAAGGATAGATGATGCAAAGCAACCAGAACAAAGCTTCTAGTGAAGCGTATGTTCGTAATCTTTCTTCATCACGGACTACACAAGATCTCTCTCTCTCTCTCTCTCACTCACTCGCTCAACTTTTTCTTTCTTTTCTTCTTCTCTCTTTTCTCTCTCTCTAAAGAGTTTTTGAAGCGCCGTTAGCTTGAACAATGCATCGACTCGTCTTGAGAAAGCTTAAGTACTTAGGTTGATGGGAAACAGCTACAACTCATGTGATTCTCACGTGTCTTCATTTAACTTGGTTTAGAAGAACACTGGTAAGGCCCATACATGAAGTACAGGCCCAAAAAGCAAACATTAGCCGACAACACGTGATATAACATAACACAAATATTAAATGCATTAACCCAAACTTTTGTTTGTTTCCCATAATAGCACAATACGCATGATCACATCACATATTAGGACATCTTAGGTTATGTTGGAATCACACTAGGGTTTCACTTAACATCTTAAGTGTCCTTATGTGTTATTCAACAAGACCTAAGTCACTTACCAATAAATGAATCAAAGTTTGATTTAAAGGGAGCAGAAGAGGCAAAAATTGGAACCATTCATTAGTATGTGTATAAGGGTTTACTTAATGTCATTTAACAAGTCATAGCAAACACATGTACATTGTCCTATTGTTTATATTAGACATAACAATATGCTCTCCTAAACATAGGACTCTACATATCTATCTTCAGTAGTGAATGGGGGTTTTCCTGTCCATCCTCGATCCATGTGACTGCAAATCTCAGCGAGCATCATAGATATGCAGGAAGTTCCTTCAATATGCAAATTTGTCAGCAGTCACGATTTTAGTACCTAAATAAGAAGGATTCATATCACCTTGGATTTTTGAATCCGTATGAGTTTATTTTTCACTTTCTTCCTAATATAGTGAAACCTAACATCAATATGTTTAGTTCTTTCATGGTTCATGCATGGGATCTTTGCAAAGATATAAAGCAATTTGACAGTCAATGTTAATAACATGAATATAAGATTTATTCTCAATCTCTTCTAGTAAACCTTTAAGCCAAGTGGCTTCTTTAGAAGCCTTAGTTGTAGCCATATATTCAGCTTCAGTTGAAGATAGGACAACAACAATCTATTGTTGTGATTTCTAAAATATACAATTTCCTGCCATGTAAAGAAAAGAGTAGTAGTAGACTTCCTGTTATCCTTGTTGTTGGCATAGTCAAAATCTACATAGCCATACAGGTCATTAGTAGAAGCATGTTCTTTATACATTAAGCATTTCTTTGTGCCATTCAAATAACTCAACATATATTTCATAGCATCCCAATGTGGTGATATAGCGTTAGACATATACCTTCTTAACACACTAATACTAAAGGCTAAATCAAGTCTAGTGCACAACATTGCATACATCACAAAACCAACAACAATATCATAAGGTACTTTTAGCTATCTTGACCTTACCATCCAAGGTTATAGGACAATCTCTTTTAAACAGTTCTAAATGCCCTCCTAAGGAACCGGTGCAGGTTTAGCATATGTCATGTGAAACTTAGACAACACTTTATGAACATATTCAGTTTGGGATAACAACATGGACTTATTAGGTATATCTTTAATAATAATGATACCTAAAATTTTCTTAGCATTACCTAGATCCTTCATATCAAAATTATCTCTCGATCATGTTTAACACCAATAATGAGCACTTTAGAAGGAGAAATAATTAAGATGTCATCAACATACAGTAAAACATTCTAGGGAGCATGCTTTTTAATATTTTTGAAATAGAGACATGTATCATATTCACTTCTTATAAATTCCAGTTTGGTCATGCATGCATCAAATTTGAGATTCCACTGTTGTGGTGATTGTTTCAAACCATAGATAGATTTTTTAAGCAAACATGCAGCATGAGGTTTATTTTTATCAATAAAGCCTTCAGGTTGTGACATATATGTAGTTTCAACTAAGTCACCATGAAAAAAAAACAGTATTAACATCCATCTGTTCAAGTTCTCAATCATATACAACAACCATAGCAAGCAACAATCTAAGGGTTTTGTATTTCACAACAGGAGCAAAAATATCATTATAGTCAAGTCCTTCTTTTTGTGTAAAACCTTACGCAACTTATAATCTTGCTTTATATATGGTTGGTTCAGTGTTATTAGTTCCTTCTTTTAATTTGTAGATCCATCTACATTGTATGAGCTTAGATTTATCAGGTTTATCACATAAAATCCAAGTATTGTTAGCATTCATAGAAGCAATTTCATCGTGCATAGCAATTAACCATTTCTTAGCATCACGACAAGAAATGGCTTGTTCATAAGTCTCAGGTGTGCAAGGATATGAAACAAAATCAACAATGATAAGAGCATATTCAAAAACATTAGCAGATTAATACTTTCTATCAGGTATAATAGTTCTAAGAATTCTATCTCTAGTTAACTCATAATCTATAACATGATTAGACATATCATTAACATTCACATCAGAAGTAGAAGAAGCATGCATATTAGACAGATCATTCATAATAGGAACATGCATATCAGAATTATTATATTCAGAGAAAGGATAAAAATTACCCTCCCGTAATGGTTGTATGTGCTTAGAAGCAATATTTTCATTCATTTCATAATGCAAAGATCAACTGGCTTCTTGTGAGCCAGTTGTATGCTCATTATAATCATTAGGTTCCTCTGAATCTTCAGTTGTGTAATCCCCAATGTCAAACTCCACCTCAAGGTCATGTGAAGTTGCACTGGGAGTATAGAAGTGTATAAGCACCTCTCTTGTGGTACCTGCTTGCTTAGGGATAAGTGTCAATTTGTTCTTAAAATGAAAATCATTTTCATTAAATGTTACATTTCTAGAAGTGATCACCTTATACCCACCAGGTTATATGAGAAGGATTTTATATCCTATAACATTCTCAGGATACCCAAGGATGACACCTTTTAGTGCTCTTGGTCGCAACTTACCTTGCACAATGTGTGCATAGGCAGTGCATCCAAAGGGTCTAAGGTATGTCAAGTTTGGTTTTCTAGAAGTTCACATCTCTTGTGGTGTTTTGAAGTCAACAATAGAGGAGAGGGACTTGTTAATGAGGTAAGCAGTTGTGGTAACTATTTCACCCCATAGAGAAGGTTTCAAGCTAGCACTGACTAACATACATCTAGATTTTTCAAGCAGCGTTCTATTCATTCTTTCAACATTGCCATTCTGTTGTGGTGTACCACAGACAGTTAGATGTCTCCTGATGTCAGCCACTTGAAAAAAGGCATTGAAATCACTACTACAAAACTCAAGACCATTGTCTATCCTAAGACATTTGTTTTTCTAAGTAGTTTAATTTTCAACTAAGGTTTTCCAAGTTTTGAAAGCTTCAAAGACTTCATCTTTTGTTTTCAAAAGATATATCCAAACTTTCCTAGAGTAGTGATCTATGAAAGAGATAAAGTATCTCTTCCCTCCTACAGTGTCAACTTGTGCAGGCTCCCAAAGGTCAGAATGAACACACTCCAAGGGCAGACTGGCTTTGTAACTAGAGGTAGAGAAACTATGCTTGAATTTCTTACCTATAATACAGCTTTCACAAAACTCTATAGTAGCAAGTTTCTGGTCTAATAAGCCTTGCTTATAGAGGCTTTGTAACCATCTGTTCCTAATGTGCCTAAACCTATTATGCAAAAGGGTGGTTTCCTCTAGGGTCATAGGATTAGTTAACTTGGTTATGTTGATCTCAGGTGAGGTAACTACATGGTATAACCCACCCCTTTTTACACTTTTAACCATCACTATTCCATTCTTGACAACCTCTCTAACCCCATTGCTAGTGTGTATAGTGCAACCTGGGTCATCAAAAACAAACTCAGAGAGCAAATTTCTCCTAAGTTTTGGCACCCATCTTACATTTTGTAACTAACTCTACCATCATGCATGATCATAGGTATATTGCTTATACCTTTGACATAAAGAGAAGAATTATATCCTAGCATAACATCACCACCATCATATAAGTGCAGTTTATTAAACGTGTTTTTATGTGGGGTAGCATGCATAATACATCTTGAATCTAGAATCCAAGAATTGTTATCATTAGCAATATTAATAGAGTCGCACATAAGCAATTCAGCATGGTAGGAATGATCATCAAAATAGTCAATCTTTATGTTATTTTTATCATTTACAAGCATATTAGAACATAACAAGAGTTCACAGGGATAGTCTTATTCAAACACATAAGCAGTATGCGTTGATTTATCTTTATTTTTAGCCTCATATTGACTATTAGTTTTATTTCTAGGTTTTGATTCAAACACTTTTATGTTTTCATTTTTCTGCACAATGGATTCAAGATTTTTGTTTTAGATATATCATCTTGACTATATTGAATCACATCTTTAAAGTTATCAAACTGGTTAGGCAAAGAGTTCAATAAAAGGATATCAACATGATCATCCGATATCTTATCATTGCATCTCTCTAAATCATGAGTTAATTTCAAGAAAATGTCCAAATTATCTTGTAGTGTAATATGAACATCCATTCTAAAATTAACCAATCTATAAAGCAAGGAGGTACGACTAGGCAAGGATTTCTTAAGCTATAAATCTTCTAATTTCTCCGATAAGAGAGTTGGATTAGTGATACTTATAACCTGTCGTGCCCAATCATTAGATAGCCTTATGAAGATCTCAGAGTGAGCCTGCTCCTCCAATTCCATCTTCCTATCGGGTGAAGTATCAGTGGGAAACTTTCATTGGATTGTGTTCCAACATTTTCCATTATTAGTATAGCCTTCAACTTCAGTTGCCATATTGCAAAGTCTAAAGTGCCATCAAATGGCCTTATCCTAATTGTGTTCTTTGACATAGTCCCTTGTTCATGAGAACAAGATCCCAAACTTTCTTTAGTATCTCACAGAAGTTGAAAACACTTGAATTTCTCAAGGAAAAAAGATTTTGTAAAGCACGAAGCTTAAAATCCCTTCTAAAACTGGTTTTAAGGTCAGAAGCAAGAATTTCAAGCGGAAGCATAAACATGACCTTTGCTTAATAACTCCAAGAGGATCAAGATCTAGGGTTTAAACCCTAGGGTTCTTGAGATCTCGAATGTTTCAGAAAGCTCTGATACCAAATTGATAAAACTAAATCTAACGGTTTATACATACACTTTGAAAGATCTAGAGTGATCTTGCTCAAACACGGTTTTAAAACGAGAAACACAAAGCATTTGGTGGTGCAAAAACTCGTAAAACAGTTTTTAAAAAGGATTTTAAGCACAAGAAACAGAAAAAAAAAAGAAAAAAAAAAAAAAAAAAAAAAAAAAAAACAAGAACAAAACAATAGAAAAACGAAGGATAGATGATGCAAAGCAACCAGAACAAAGCTTCCAGTGAAGCGTATGTTCATAATCTTTCTTCGTCACGAACTACACAAGATCTCTTTCTCTCTCTCTCACTCGCTCAAATTTTTCTCTCTTTTCTTCTTCTCTCTTTTCTCTTTCTCTCTGAAGAGTTTTTGGAGCGCCGTTAGCTTGAACAGTGCATCGGCGCGCCTTGAGAAAGCTTAAGTACTTAGGGTTGATGGCAACAACTACAACTCACGTGATTCTCACGTGTCTTCATTTAACTCAGCCTAGAAGAACACCGGTAAGGCCCATACATAAACTATAGGCCCAACAAGCAAACATAAGCCGGAAACATGTAATATAACATACACAAATATTACATGCGTTAGCCCAAACTTTGATTGTTTCCCATAATAGCACAATACACATGATCACATCACATATTAGGGCATCTTAGGCTATTTTGGAATCACACTAGGATTTCACTTAACATCTTAAGTGTCCTTATGCGTTATCCAACAAGTCCTAAGTCACATACCAATAAGTGAGCATTTATTAGTATGTATATAAGGATTAACTTAATCTCATGTAACAAGTCATAACAAACACATGTACATTGTCCTATTGTTTATATTAGATATAACATTCCCTTAGAGTCTTGTTTGATCAAGATTCTTCTTAAAAGACTTTCGTCCATACGTAAGGAAGTAAGTTATATTATATTCTTGACTTTCTTTGTAACATCATTGTCTTATCCCACTACGATGTTCGTGATATCCTATACGGGACGAATATACTTAGAAGAAAATTCTCATTGTGAATGATTCAATCGATAATCCAAGTCAAGTTGAAACATATAATGGACACCTTCATATGTTATTCGGTTGTTGCAATTGAACTTGTTTAAATATGAGGGCAAACGTCTACTTCATTCGGAAATTACTTTTTCTTGGTTAAATCATCTTTTTTTAGTAGGATTAATTTAATTTTATGTTTATTAAGGCTACGTCTATTCATTGATCGAGACTGCGAGTCATGACATGGATAATAATCACGTTACCTAAATAAACAAGGTTTTGTCTACTCACTATCATGAGATTACAAGGTATAAGTAACTTAATCGTTGTATGACTTATTACTTTGTTCTCTTGCATGTTAATCGACACACGGAAACTCCAATGAAGCCAAATATTTGTGGTTGATGGAGTCCTCATTTTATTATCAATTGGTCACTAAATATTTCATCCGGCAATGAACAATAATAACCCTGACAAAATTCATTTTTTTTCAAATCAGCTTCTCCATGTGTAACAAGATCACATCCAATTACTGATTTATAAGGCACGTATTAAATACCCTTTAAGTTTCAGAGCCTGCAAGAAGATTATTCTAACAAGATGGTAATGCTTGTTTGACAAAGAGTTTGATAAAGATTTTGTGAAATTCCGATGGGTCATATATAACGTGAAGAATTTCGTTTGACTCGATTGACACTTGACGACATGTCTTAAGGTCAAAAATTTCAATCGGACGGACTATCATTGTCTTTGTCCACAATTTGGGTCTTAGACAAGACAATAAGTCAAGACTTGTTAATCCTTGTATTATCGTCATGAGAACATTCATCCACCACGGTACAAAACAAAAGACAACAAAACTACGTAACCAACAAATACAAAACCCTTTATTTAATAGTAGTAGATTAATCCTCACCATACGTAACTTGTCTTATGACCATGATCAATCTTCCTCTTTTCATATAAGAATTATTGGCTTAATGGTTAAGCCAATAAACCTTATTACGATGAAAAGAGATAGATTGATACGATGATAAAAGATTGATTTGGTTAATGTTAATAAATATATTAAATAGTAACAGGAACTGAAAAGAGTGGCTTCTTCTTTTGTACCGCGAAAGCAAACTTCTCTTCCATATCCAACTTCTCTGAAGTCAACCCATCTGGAAGTTTCCAGTCAAAGCCATGAAGCAAAGCTCCCAACAACAAATGCAACACCCTATCAGCTAATGGCAAACCGGGGCAAATCCTCCGACCCGACCCAAATGGAATAAGCTCGAAATCTCGGCCTTTGTATTCCAACTCCGAGTCCAAGAATCGCTCCGGTTCAAACTTCTCAGCGTTCTTCCAAACACTTTCGTCTCTTCCCATAGCCCAAACGTTAACGAAGACCTGCGAGTTCTTGGGTACGGTGTAGTCGTAGAGTTCGACGTCCACGTCGACTCTTCTTGGGACTAGGAAGGGAATCAGTGGGTGAAGCCGGAGGGTTTCTTTTATTACTGCTTGGAGATATGGAAGTCGAGAACTATCGGATTCTTGGACGCTGTTATCTTGACCAATTACTGAGCGAAGCTCTGCCTGGACTTTGTGGAGCTTGGATGGGTTGCGGAGGAGTTCCGCCATTGCCCATTCAACTGTGCCCGAAGTCGTGTCGGTTCCCGCTATTAGGAAATCCTGCACAAAAAAACACATTCACTTTAGACTTAAACCCATGTGTTCAACACATAAACCTAAAATGAGGTTCTTTTCTAAAAACCAATTAGCGACGAGTATCCCACAAACCAATCCAAATACGATTTGATAACAGCCCAATTGACGACCAAATGAGTCAATCTTATTATATGATGTCGGTAAGTTATTCGAACTCGGCTAGGACTTGACTCTTAAAAGTCCCGATTCAAACTTGAGTGTGAGCTCATGTTCAGGCTTGATTAAGTCTAGCCTTGACATTCTAAACGAGTTAAACATGAGCATAAATCTCGAATCAAACAAAAGCTCAGCTCGTTCATTTTTCAAAGAATTTATACATCAGGCTTTTTAATGAGTTGAGCAGCAAATATCTTCCCGCCCGTCTCGAATAACACCCCTAATGACGACCAAAAGAGTCAATCTTTTGTAGGATATTATACGACGCCGGTGAGCTGCTTGAGCTAGTCTAGAACTTAGATTAAATAAAGCTCGCTTCAAACTCGTTCATCGGGACAAACAAGTTGAACATAAGCTCATTTTCAAGCTCGGTTAAAGTCTAGCCTCAAATCGATTCTAACGAGTGAACTTGAACATAATTTAGCTCCGCTCAAACTACTAGAATAAAGACCTAAATAAACTTACAAAGATAAAATGGCGAATGTTTTGGAGCTGAAAGCCGCTGTCCTTTTGATGAGCAATGTTGATAAGAGCATCAATGACATCCTTCTCCTCTTCTACGATAACATTATCACCTCTTGCCTTTAACCTCTCCTCAGTGATGTCGTCGATGATCTTGAACATGCTCTTCATGTGCACTTCCATTCGAGATCGAAACCGCTGAGGATCCGCGAGCTTGAAGATAGGATAGAAATCTACAATGTTGGGACATCCGGCACCCTCCAATATCGCCCAAACTAGCCGCTTCATTTCACTGACTTTCTCGGATCTCGGGTCAGCCATGTCCATGGAGAAGAAGGTGTTTGTTAAGAAGTTGAGCGACATTGTAAATGCTGCTTCACCTATGTTCACTGCCTTCCCAATCTCACTGCAATCCTATACATACATGTATATTGAAAATGATTAAGTCCACACCTAGGTTGAAACTTATATTTTGGTACAAGTATACAAGTAGATGAATATCAGTTCTTATTAATACACTTTTTTATACCCTTTTAAAATACACTCTAAAATGTTTTTTAAAAAAACTACACTCTAAAAATTAGGGGTATATGATATTTTTTCTTATATTTTTCTCCTCCTCTCCGACACTCTTTTTCTTTTAGAAAATACTCATATACTTCATTAATAGTGTATTACCCTTGCACGGGATTTTGATAAAAATATTAATTGTTTATTATATTTCTGATAGGGATTATATATGAACTATTTTTTTTGTCATTAGATAAAGTAGATAATAAGCAATAAATATTTGTACACTTTACATATAATGTTATATAATACATTAATAAAATATTTAACCGTATAATAATTCATATTTTGATTTTTCTCCCCCTTATTATACTGATTCATATATTAATAGAAATAGTACATTGGTAACATATGGTGTTAAATTAATTTTTATATATAAATTAATTAAAAAATAACACAAACTATAATCAAAACTAATTAATACTAATACGGTTGTTGAATATATTAGTAGATTTCTTTTCTATTTTTCTGTACTGCTAAAATTTGTTATGGATGTGATTCTAATCTGTTATACATATATCAGGTAACGTACAAAAAAGGTGATTGGAAGGGATGAAAGTCGTAAAATTTAGTTGTTAAAAGTGGATTTAATTAAGATTTTAATTGAGATGGATTTAATTAAGATTTGATTTTAATATTTAGTCAAATAATTTTTTAATAAATAAACTTAATTAATATTTTGGTAGACTAAAATGACACATGACAGTTAACATTTTTCTATTTTTCTGCGCGACACGTGACAAAAGGCGACACGTGACAAAGAGTGTTACTCTTATAAAACTAGTACCTCTGAATTCTCAAATAAGCTGTTTAATAGTTAAAAGTTGATTACCTTAATGTAATCAAGAAGCTGCTGCATCTTCATGCGACGTAGCTCACGGCTAGCATCAAGCCTATTGTTAGTAAAGATTTGGGTATTACAAATCTTCCGGAGAACTTTCCACCTGTCATTAGTAGGCATCATAACAATGGAAGACTCGTTATGTCCGAATACAGTATGCGAATCAAACGCAGCCCTATTCGCGAAAACGGCGTCGTTTTTCTGTAGCACCACTTTCGCAGCTGCGGGAGATGAAACCACGACAGTCGTTAGAGTGCCTAGTTGCAGGGTCAGTACGTCTCCGTATGACTTGGCGAGCTTAGCGAGCGACACGTGTGGCTTGCTCCCAATACTCAAGAGGTTTCCGACGATCGGAAGTGGTAACGGCCCGGGTGGCAGCCGGTTGCCACTGAACCGGGTTCGTTTGAAAATGGAGATGAGGAAATTTGTCGATAGCCATGTGAGGAGAGTGTAAAGAATAATACTCCAAGGAAGCATTGTGATTTTGAGCGTGTTTGAAACTTTGAATGTTAGTTTTCGTTCGGTACTGGATATTTATACTACATATTTTGTTATTTGTGGAAAAGATGGATGGTATCTTAAAAAATTTGGAATATATCCCAGATTTTTTTTTATATAGTAACTTCAAGCTTTTTTTTTTTCCAAAATATACACTTTTATCATCTATATATTAATATTTTTTTAAAATTATTATAATATACTATTTATTAAAACTTAACTTTTTTCTACCATTGATATATTAACTTATGGATGACAAACAAATATATTACAAAATTATAAAATTCAAGGACATCACCAAGATTAATAAAAAATTTGGACATGGTTAGAAAACGTTAAAGAGTAGGAGACTATCAGAAATTTATCTTAATTATTTTATTGTTTTACGCTCCTTATCTATTCTTATTTGACTAATTTGTTTTGTATTGTATATAAAATGTGAAAATTATATATATAAAAAATTGTATTTTGAAAATATCAATAATAAATAAAAAGGTTTATAGAATTCTATTTATATAAAATTAAGTATTAATAATTATAATAATAAAAAATTATATTATGAACTAATATCTAATAATCAAATATCGTAAACTAGAGGGAGTACTATTTTAAATAATGGTTTTTTCCTCCAGCAGTTGGGTGTATATTGATTATCAATTGAGTCATGAGCACGAGGTTCTATATTGACCTTTTATTGCCGTTCAAAAAAAAATATTGACTTTTATTTAGACTTTAGTGCATGCTAGTTGGTGTTTTTGGACTGTTGACTAATAAGTAATGACTAGTTATTAAAGTTTTAAAAAGTAGTTCGAGCATTAATTGTTATTATTTCCCTCTAGTCTTAATATTTATCATTTAAATTTTCAAATTTTGATTTATAATATTTTATCTTACGTTATTGATACTAAATTTTTAAAAATATAATTCTAACTACATTTTAAAATTATAATACATTATTAAATATTAAAGTTTTTACTTTTAAATTTCTTAATATTTATATTTTTTATCCTAAGGAGAGATTACTATATATCTTCAATGTTAGATACTTAGATATTCTCAAATTACTATCAAATGTTATTTATTGAATATATTTAATAGATATGTCTTCAATTTTCTTTGAGATTGAGTTTTCTGCGTGCTTGATATTGGATGGATTTGCGATTGATTTTTCTCCAAAAAGAAGTTAGATTTTTGTTTTTCTAATTTGATAGCTCAGTGTTATGTTTTTATTGGTAGAGTTTGGCATAAGGTATTTGATCATTCAACGATCATTATTCGGGATTCCTATTTATTTAAAAACTTCAGCTATTTTTTATGCGATCTGAATTCGCCTTTCAGTTTGCATCACATATGTGCCTCAGGGTACATTGTGTATGCATCACACAAGTTCAATGAGAATGGGTCCCGTATGTTGGAATTCGTCAAAGTTCAGACGTTGGAGCAACGATCATAATTCTAGCCGTTGGATTCCGTTTGGGATGCACGACAGATGCGCATCGCGGGTGCACTACATATGTGTAGAGTTTGATAAACTCACGATCTGATTTATCCATTGAATGTAATGCTAAATATCTACACAAAGGGAAATCCTTAGGTTAACCTAATAAATAGTAAATGACAAATATAACCCTAAATCTAACACTGCCCCTAGCCTTAAGCTGGAGGTGGCCGGGGAACTGACAACTCCAAGCTTGTACAGAAGAAACTTGACGTAAGAAGGGCCTAAGGCCTTGTTCATAATGTATGTCAATTGATCAATACTAGGCTTGAAGATGGTACGAATGTCGCCCCTGGAAATTTGATTTCAAACCGTGTGGCAATCAACCTAAATGTGCTTGGTTCGTTCATGAAATACCGGATTGTTGACAATGTGAATGTTTGCTTGATTGTCACAATGAAGCTTCATTGAAAGCTTATGATGAATGTCAAGAGAAGTAAGAACATACCAAAGCCAGAGAAGTTCACATGTGGTAAATATTTTATTAGACTCAAGATCAAGCATTTTTCAACCCTTTTGAAATATTTGATAACCAAAAAAACACATTTACGACCCCGGGATGAAACTTGTTAGGATTACGAGTAAGAACTGAACAATAGGCAAGACATCCTCGAGTATGAAGGCGAGATAAAGACGGTGGTGACCCAAATAAAATATCATAAGGAATTTTGTTGTGGGGGAGGGGGTAGGGGTTCAGTTAATAAGGTAACATGAAGTGAGTATACATTCACCCCCAAAATAAAACGGGTAGGTTCCCTTGAAACATGATGGCTCTAGCAACGTTCAAAATGTGCATATGTTTGCGTTCAACCCGTCCATTTTATTGCGGAGTATAGGGGCAAGAGGTTTCTGGAAAAATACCATCACTTTCATGAAGTGGTTTGAGAGCCAGGATTTATTTGGAATCATCACTTCTAAACTTTTTGACCTTGGTATTAAATTGGGTAGAAACTATAGAACAAAATGCATAAACAACTAAACGAACACGAGCTTTACTTTTTACTAAGAAAACCCAGTGACGAGAAAAATCATCAACAATAGTAACAAAGTATGAACACTCAGAGATTGACTTAACTCGATAGAGACCCCAAATGTCTAATGAACCAATTCAAATAAAAACGAAGCATGCGAAGTACTAGGAGGAATAGGCGAATGGGTAAGTTTGTCTCGGAGGCAGATGTCGCAAGAATCAGTAGAGGGCATCGAAGGATGGCCTAGACGTCTATGGAGGATGGCTAGAGAGATTTTGTGTTGCAGGACATGAATGTGCTAGGGACGGCGGTGTCATCTAACAAAGCTAATAGACCCACTACGAGCTTTACCCGCTCCAATCACCACCCTCGAGGCACGGTCCTATATTACACAAAGTCAATTAGTTATCATAAAGACATAATTGAGATCTGCAGTCAATTGGTTCAGGGACAACAAATGACACTTTAATCCGGAGACATAGAGAACGTTTAGAATAATGGCATGCCGATTTAGGTGAACAGAAGCAGCTTGATTTGCGGAGACAGTAGCGCGTTAGGGAGCTTGATCAAACGCTAGGATACCGATTGAAGAGAGGATAGATATCCCAAGGTGCTTGTCATGTGAAAGGATGCAACAGAATTAAGAATCCAATGGAAAGTCACAAGTCCGACAGCCGTATCATGATTGCGATAGGAATGAAGAGCCGAAATTAACGAAGACCACTAATCATCCAAAATAGACGGACCTATATTCTGCCTATCTTGGGGGTGAGACGAGACGCCGTTGTCATGTCATGAGAAAAATTGATGTTGCGAACAGGGACCTTGAGAAAAAGGTTGTGTCAATTTTTTTAGGGGATCGAGAACTTCACTAATTGTTGGATGAAAATGCAACATCTTCAGTAGAACGGATACCATGCCTTGTAGCAATTGGTTTTAGAAGTAGGAAGTAAACTTGGTTGAAAGAGATCGAGATCGATAGATGCGGCGGAAGCCGAATAAGATTATGTTTGTAGGGTTTATTTTTTAGGCAAAAAAAAGGTTTTGGATCGTTGCTCGGATACCATGTAGAGTTTGATAAACTCACGATCTGATTTATTCATTGAACGTAATGTTAAATATATACACAGAGGGAAACCTTAGGTTAACCTAATAAATATTAAATGACAAATATAACCCTAACTCCAACAATATGCGCCTACAATTTTAATAGGAATGCATCAACGCAACGGTCATAATTTCATGACAAAACATTTTCTAGGGTTTACAAGTCTCCGATGTACTCGCTATTCGAGTAGGAGGCGGATTGGTGGTGCCTCTGATGGTTCCGTAATAAATTGTTGGTGCAATTAAAATCACTTATAATTTGACAAAAAATAGTCTTTATAAAATATAATGTATTTGAAGTGTGGGACGCATATAAGGGTATCAACAAGGTGGGAAGTGTCATACATGTCCTTGTTCCCAGTTTCGCATAAAGTTTACGTCCTCGTATTCACTCAGTGATTAAATTTTGTAACTGTTTTTTGTTTTTGTTAGGCAACCATCTTCTTCTCTGTGCTTTTTTTTTTTTTTTGTGGGGGAGCATCTCTAGACTTAGGACAACTTAATACCATGATCAATGGATGAGGGAGAGTGATGCTCACTCTTATAAGAAAAAGAGAAAGGTTAAGACAATTCCGTCAAGGATAAAAATATTCAAGATTCGAGTCAAACTAATTCGGTCAAACTCGAAACATATAAAAACTTATATGGTCGCCTAAGGAGGAGAAAGGACATGCTCCTTGGTTGTATTTTACAGGTCGTGAATTAATTTTAATTTCAACTAAATTACTCTTTTAATGAATATTGAGTTATGTTTTAATAAATGGGCCTTTTAACCTAGTTTAAGTTCATCATTCTTTCAATTCTTGTATGTTATTTTTAGACTCGACTAGAGAGAGTTTCTAACTTACTTTACAACCCTATTTTCACATTAAAAGTTGTGTGATTCTCAAATAGAACGATACCTCAAATTTTATGCAAAAACCCTTAACATGTTTGACGTGAGTTCCTTTCTTCTTTGAAGTGTGTGAATGATATTATCTTCCTCGTTGTTTATTAGTTTAGCATGTCTTGTGTGTATCAATTCCAATTGCGAGAGTTGGTATTATCATACATTCACTAAGCCTCCTTTTTATGTTTCCGATGCCCATATCCAGGATTATTTAAGATTGTAGCGGAAGGTTTTTTGACCATTCTTAGTTGTGTCCTAAGTTTAACTAGTAGTCAAGCCCGTACACGGTCAATTTTATTTTATTTACCTTTAATTGTTCATTTATTAAATATGAATTAAAAACTAATAATATTCAATATTGATCTAATAATAATAAATATACAATATATATGTTTTTTAAAAAAAATATATGTTTTACTATATTGTGAGATCAAATAGTTGTGGATGTTCATACTCTTATTTCAGCTTAGTAACTAATAAATTTGAATTAGTCTAACAATAAGATTGTATAATACATTTTTTAATTCAGTTTTTATTTGATTTTTCTAGATTTTTTTAGAAACTGGATTGGAATATTAGATTGTACTAGCTCACACGAGTAAAGAAATAATGTGATATGTTTTTATAACGGCATTGATGTATTATTTTAATTATGATTTCGGTTACAAAATTTGGATGGAGCAAAAATGTCACATTATTTCAGTATGATTTCATTTACAAATTTTACATGAAGTCAACAGGTAACAAAATTACATTGTACTAACATAAATTTGGGTAATTTAATCTTGAATAAGCACATATTATTTTCATTGACAACAGTTATACATTAGTTGGGGTTATAGTTTATAAAAAAATATCATTGAGAACATTTTTTTTCAAAATAAAACATATTTGTATAAAATGTTGTTATCAAGATTTGAACATGGGACTTATGAATTTGATTAACTCCTATTATTAAGCTATGCAATGTTTTGTGATTAGTTTTATTAACATATATTTTATAAGTATAATTGTGACAACAATTTGTAGAAGCATTTATCAGGTAAAAATTTTACTTTATATATTTTAGAGTTAATTACGGAAAATTACCCGTTAAATAGGCCTATTTTCACAAAACTTTCCGTTAAATTAATAATTTCTTAGGCACACACAAAAAATCATTCCATTAACAGAACACCACCCAAGGTCAACGGCCGTTTGTTAAATGGTTTATTACGTTGAACATGAAGAGTTGGGTTTCATTTACAGGGAGATATTTCGAGGATTGAAATCTGGATGTCCAAGCGATGGAGATAGATAGGGGAATGGGAAGATAGAAGGGTTGGGTTTGGTTTGGTTTTCATTTAAAACAAAATCCAATACGGTTCAACGTAATAAACTATTTAACATAATCATTTTGATTTATTTAAGAAAATAATATAATAATGAAGATGTGAGGCCCAATGACAAGAATAGACGGCCGTTGGGGTTGGATGGTGTTGTGTTAACGGAATGATTTTATTGGGTGCGCCTAAGCAATTATTGATTTAACGGTTAGTTTTGTGAAAATAAGCTTATTTAACGGGTCGTTTTTCGCAATTAAATCTATATTTTATTATAGACTAGATGAGTAGGCCTGTACTACGCAATGCTTTGAATCTATATTTTGTTGTTTAGATTTATAAATTTAAATAAAGGGCCTATATTATATTAATGTTAACAAAATTATAATGATACATGAGTTTATGTCATATGACTATACTAGATTAAACAAACTTATTCAAAATAAAATAATTACTAAAAAATTGTCATATAGTTTAACTTATAAAAATAATTCATAAATACTTTATTCAAATTTCACAACTAATAAAACAAACTTGTAAAACATATATTTTTAATAGGTTTTATTCTACAAATAAAGTCTAAGTAGGGACCATATTTGTATTTTGGCCAATTGTTACCTTGACCAACAGGAGTGAATCCTATGCATCGCCTTTGTCCCCCGTATATCAACAGGAGTGAATCATATGCACCGCACCGTATATTTGTATGGGCTAGTCGTAGAGAACCTCTCCGACCCGTGTCAGGGCGGGGTAGTGATGTCACGACCCGTTATACATACACTTGGATCTTAATCAATAATCCGAAAAATTTATCCTACTCAAGTTCGTAATTAACGATTTACGTAGCACACACCACTATCACATCATAAGCTAGCCAATGAAAAGACAGTTAAATAAGTCTTGACGACTTACCTCAATCCAAAAAATACAACTCAATCTATACAAGTACACAAACTTCCGAAAGGCACACTGATTGAAATAGACACCTAAGTAATATATTCCAAATTATCATAATCAATAACTTACAAGGATTCAAAAACGAATTAATACAAACCTAACCGATAAATTAATACTCATATATTATCGATCTACGGTCCTTTAATAATTTGAGTGTCTTTTTATTTAATTATTCTCTAATATTTAGTCCTTAAAATGATGATTCTCTTCCGTTAAAACAATATATACAACATCGACTGGATTATACTTGCAACTTAATCAAATTAGCATGTAACTACGATATCCGAATCAACTAATAGGTACATTAAAATGTCTACTCCACTTAATCTTATTCATAAAACCATTATTCTAAACTAACAATAACTTAGCTAAATAATCACACGTAGACTTTCTTGATTAAGCCATTGTTTACTCATTGCACGGATTGCATAACTATCTCGCTCCCAACTCAAACATACGCCATTACATTCGATCGTCTCACTATGCCCGAATAAAATAACACTACTATCAGTGGCGGAGCCATAAAATTTTCGAAAATTTTTAAAGGGGGTATAAAAAAATTGTATAAGACATTTTGCATATTAATTCACATATTATATTAAAAATTAAACACGAAAATCTATAGATCAAATAAAAAATTATACTAAAGTTTTCTTACTATAAATCAGAGTTTTTCGTTGTATATAGATATTTTATTTAGATGATAGTAAATTAATTTTATATTTCGTTTGTTTTATAAATAAATTGGCAAATAAATTAGATAGTGGTTGATGAATTATTGTATCGATTACATTAGATTAATTAAAAGTTAAACTATCAAATAAAATTAATTAATGGTTGATAAAATAGTATGTTAAAAATTATATTGAGTTGATTATATTAATTAAGAGTTAAGCAATAATAAAAACAAATAGTAAATTTTTACTGTTATATCCGTCCTACATAGTAATTATTTCTCTGCAAGTAGGCACAATCTCCAGTCTCCTCCCTGACTACTATCTTCAACATTTTTCCCTACTATGATTAATCCTCAATCTGTAAATCCATTCTCTAAGCAAGTCTAAGCAACTATTTTTACTATAAATACTATTGTCCTTAACTAGTTCTACAAATAGCCACACTATTGGGCCTTTCATCAAACTTACTCAACTAATAAATAGCTTCTCCTAACCATTCGACTCTCACTGACGTACATATACTCTTAAGATGTAATTTAGTCCTTAATAACTTTATAAGCCGATCAAAACCTCAGTCAATATGTGTATCATCCATCGTCTCCAAGTCCTATGGTTCTTCATACCATAACGTACAATAACTCTTAAGTTTATGCAAGGAGAAGAGTATCGGAGCTTACCCGGAATGCTTGCAATTTGATCGAAATTTTCTAGTTGTAAATTTTCAGCGAGTAAGACATTCAACACGCTATCGCCACATGAACCACAAAG
Organism: Fagopyrum tataricum; assembly: GCA_002319775.1. Classification (NCBI taxonomy): domain Eukaryota; kingdom Viridiplantae; phylum Streptophyta; class Magnoliopsida; order Caryophyllales; family Polygonaceae; genus Fagopyrum; species Fagopyrum tataricum. The sequence continues at coordinate 34,745,240 of CM008281.1, read as the reverse complement.
AAGCGGAAAATGTGTTTGGTGCTTGTGAAGGTTGAGTTCAGAGAATAGACTAGAAGAGTAAATGATATGTGTTTTTGACGCCGTTCAAATCCAAACTAAAGGTAGTGTTGTGATCTTTCAACGAGTTACTTCGGAAATAGAGAGAAGACAAAACGTTTTGTGGTTTTGCTGCACAAACCTTGCAGCTAAGGTTTTCAATATACTTTTGTGGATAAAGAATACAACACTAAACCTATCTATTTATAACGAAATAGATAGAATCCGTACTGGCCCAGGAAGAATAGCGAGCGAGCGAGGTCCTGGCCCATTATATCAGTATACTAGATTTATTGTCTTATTATAACAGGTAGGTAAAAAGGTAGACGACCACTCGTGACTTACCGTGAAGATGACGACACAAGAACCTCATCGGCGTTCTTACTTTACTGTCAATTGATCGGAAGGAGCGGTCTTGGTGTTGTGCCCTATGTGTTGAGGAGCCCGACCGAGAGGAGAAGTAAAGATAGGGTATGCTAATTTGCTTCCCAAAATTTTTGAGAGAGAAAAGAATGAAAAGAAGACTGAATTATAATGGGTAAGTAGAGAAATTGGAGATAGGCGAGAAGATCATGGATTTGCAACTAATAGGCCCATGTTGCAACCGTTTATGCGAAATAAATGGGAAAGAGCATACGAAAGGATCTAGAAGATTGTAAAACGACCGTTTTATTTAAAACCTATGGACTCGTTTGGTATAGCTAAGAATCATTCTTGGTAATGAAATGATTCCGAATCAATCAAAAACCATGTTTGTTCAGAAATCTTTTTACACATGAAAGTAATCTAATCAATTCCATTTTCATTCCTTTCCCTCAACCGATTCCATTTCGTTTTCATTCCACTACTCCAACCAAACAGACATTATATCTGGTTATGTCCGTCCGGTCCGGTTCGGTGTGGTTCGGTTTACTTCATTGTTTAGCTAATAAGCACTCGTGTAATTAACTATACTTATACACTTAAATTGAATGGAGCACTAGATTTTTTTTTTCTTCTTGTAAGTGATAATAGGAGTTGAACATATTGCAAAATCAGCCAATTAGGAAAATAAGAATTGATTCTCATTTTTTTCCTTTTTCTTTTAGATTATAATAGTAGCGGTCAATATTTGTAATTGTGTACATTAATTGATTTTTAGTTTTTTTTTTCTTGTTGGTGATGAAGCGAGAGCAAGAATGACTAAATAGAAATGTCAATAACATCAACATAACTGATTTTCAAAAAAAATGTCTCTCTTTTAGGTGATAACAGGAGTTAAAAAGCTGTCAATATTTTGATTCTCGTTATTTTATTTTTCTTTTATGTGTTTATGAGATGTATTTTGTATTGAGGATGTGTCATTCGGAGCATTTGAAGACTGCAACAACTTATTTTAATGATGGCCTTCGTGGATCGGTCGAGAAATATTGTGATGTGTGGGGGCCTTTTTTTGAGATCTTTAGTGACGGCTTGCTTCTTTGCCCCTTCGGTTTGGGGTCTTGGGCTATACTTTGCCATGGAGGCTTCTTCATTTGCTTTTATGGCCTCTAGGTCCTAGTGTTGGGCTTTTTAAGACCACATTTTGCGGGACAATGGAATTGTGGATATGGGCTTTGAGTTTTATGGAGTTATGGGCAATCGTCAGGCTTTTATTCCTGATTTCGATCTTTCTATTTTTGTTGTCAAGAACAATGTCCCCCCTAATGTCCAACATGCTTTGGCGAGTGCTCTGTTCGGTAAGATTATATAGGAGATGAAGTTGCTTTTGATTTGAACCATAGACAAAAGGCGATTTTTAAGTGTCTACATTGGTACATAGCCAGAATTTCCTTCTTCTCATACCCATTGATTGGCTTGGGCAGTGTATGTTCCCGGTTGAGTATCGATCGGTCCTTCAGTATCGCCTAATGATTCCACTCTATTCGGTTGATGGGATTTGTCTTATACCCAACCGTCGAAGGGTTTTAGATGCTTTTAGGGAGCATGTTGTTCGTTGTAAAGAGCTTCCTAGCTTCAAATATAGGCATGAAATGGTACGGGATGCTTTGTGCGACGTTTTTAGGAGATCGGGAGTTTTTTTTTTGATAAAAGATAAATTCATAGAAAATAAGATAAATAACATAACTGGGTCAGTTAATACCCAATTATACTAATATAACAAAGTATAAGTACATGCCTGTGACCTGTAGTCGGTGGACCAAAATATCTCACACATAGTATTCTAGAGAGGCTAGGCATGCAATCCTCCTGAACATACTAGCTACATGATAGCAATAATTATGAAAGTACATCCAAAACTAGCAAAACATGCTTGTATTGATTTGACAAGGGTATCCCTAGCCTACTAGTTAGTCTGGGCAGCGGATCTTTTGTGGTGGGTAAGGCGACGCTTAATGCAGCATGTGTTAAGGTGGCTAAACATGAGAGAGCTTGTATCAAAAACCAAAATGTGTTTCTTCCGTTCGCTTTTAATACTTCTGGTTTTCTTGCGCCTGATGTTGTTGAGATTCTAAAGAGGGTGCAACAACGGGTCTTGCACGGTAACATTATGTCTTCTAGGTCGTCAAACGTTGTTTTTAGTAGAACCGGTTTTGCAATGCAGAAATGGTTGGCGTCACAGCTTGTTTCTCGTATCTCCTATATATGTGTGTGTGTTTGTGTGTGTGTGTATATATATATATCAAAAAAATTTGGTGATAATAGTAGCTGAATTTATTGTCATAAAAAAAAACTTGATCTTACGTGTAGGTTAGATAGATATACATAAGGTTGATCTAAGTTGTTTCAAGTGGTTCAACATTGATCTATCCATCTACCTTTCTTCTTTCCACTCTTACTCCTTCCATGTTTGAGTCTTCTAGTTGAAGACTAATTTTGGTGTCGAAGATCTTAATAATTTACTCCTATTTATATTTTTCTAACTCCTTTCCGTGATGATAATTTTTCTCGATTTTTGAGATTTTCGTCTTATTAAGGCCCAAAACACTCATTTTTTGGGAACGGAAAATGTGTTCATTCTATCTTATTAAAAAATTATATCGATGATAAGATTGAACGATAATCAATCTTATTAACAATTACATATCATTGGTTGAACATTACATATTAAGCCTTACACAAACACTAAGTAGCAATAGGAACCGCAAACAACGGCTTAGCTTTCTGCAAAGTGAACCCAAACTTCTCCTCAATATCCGGAATCGACCCATCTACAGCCTTCCAGTCAAACTCATGAAGCAACGACCCCAAAACCAAGTGCAACATCCGGTTACCCAAAGGTAAACCGGGACAAATCCTCCGACCCGCTCCAAACGGCACAAACTCAAAATCCCGGCCCTTGTAATCCAACTCCGAGTCAATAAAACGGTCGGGTTCAAACTCCTCGGCATTCTTCCACACATTTTCGTCTCTTCCCATGGCCCACACATTCACGAATACTTGCGAATTCTTCGGAACCGTATAGCCGTTTAGTTCGGCGTCCACAAGGACTGTACGGGGAACTAAGAAGGGAACCGGTGGGTGTAGCCGAAGAGTTTCCTTTATCACCGCTTGGAGATACGGAAGTCGCGCGCTATCAGATTCTTCTACTGAGTTGCCTCCGCCAACCACGGACCGGACCTCCGCCTGAGCTCTGTGGAGTTTGGTTGGGTGGCGGAGAAGCTCTGTCATCGTCCATTCTATTGTGCTGGAAGTTGTGTCGGTTCCTGCTCCGATGAGGTCCTGCGCGTTACATAGTTCACGGGTCATGTTCATAGATTATATTTATGATATTAATAAATAAAATTGTGTAAATTATAATGTTTTACGATAAAAACTATTTAATGTATCTATAGTAAAAACTTTAAATTTATTTTCTTTTGTTATTTTTTATTATTCTAATTTTAGGCAAGTATTTTTCATAAAATATGTAAAATATGTAAAATTAATTATCTTAATATAAATAAATTTAAGTAAAATTATTTTTATTATTTTTAATGATTTAGACTAGAAAGTAAAGATAACAAATTTCATAGAGTATTTATGGCATTAACAAATAATTTTGTATACTATAAAATTTTGTTACAAAAATTATTCAATGTAATTATAATCAATTATCTTTTCTACTTTTATTTATTCTAAGTTTTAAAAAATTATTTATAAAATACTATAAATTTGTAAAATCAAATATTTTTAATGCAAATATAATGTATTTTTCTTAAATCAATATGTTCAAGACCAAACTTCACTCCTTGTAGACAAATAAATGTACCCCCACACTACATTTGTCTTAATAAGATTGGGCAGAATCTCAGTTTTCAGTTGTCTTGTCTGAATACTCATACTTTCCAAAAAGACGGCCAGGATACAATTGAAGACTTTTCGGGTTTTTATATTTACAAACCTTAACTTTCGATTAAAAAAAAACTATGTATCTATTATATATAAAATCTACAAACATATAGTTAACGTTATGTCATGATGGTGACATAGTCTATACATCTTTATTTTAATGATGAAAAAGTTACGTTAGTTTTATTCATTTATATTAAATTTAATATAAAATATATTATAATACGTGATATATATATAAAAAAAATAAAAAATTATCTTCACCCGTTTATGACATAAATATTCTGAAACTGAACTAGAAGTCTATATGAGATTGGCATGGTAAATAATTTGTGTTTTTGTGTGTGTTTTGAAATCTCATTAAAATTTGCGGTTTGTATTAGGATTCTAGTGTTTTGGGATCAAAAAAATAAAATTGATCATTAGATTTTATCCTTATTACAAGTTAAAATATAGTTTTACCTCAAAACACTAATACTAGTTTAAATCAAACAAATGATTAGTGTTTTTAAAACAAACACTCTGAAAAAACACAAATACTTACAAAAACACTAAACATTAATTTAGTTCAATGGCTTAACAAAAATATCTTTAGTCAACAAGTTTAACATGCATCGCTTTAGACTTATTTAATTGGTTAATAACTTAAAACTAAACCGAAATAGATATTCTAAAATATGTAAACCGAAAATAACTAAAGTTATATTGTCCGTTCGCTTTGGAATGAAATCAACCACGGCTAGGCAAACCTAACCTCATTCCTATTCTTTTTTTAAAATATAGTTTTTATTAAAAACAAATTATAATATAAATAAATTTGTGGATGAATCGAATTAAATATAAAACATATTAATTGCAAGGGTATTTTAGAAAAAAATATATAAAAAAAAAGGATTTGTATTAAATGCAGTTTGAGTATTTCAGTTTTTATTAAAAAAAATCATAGTAAATCATAAATTAAATAAACAATAATCAAATTATAATATTATAAAATTACCAGCAAAAGATGGCGAATATCATGTAGGTAAAATCCGCTATCTTTATCATGAGCAATGTTGATGAGAGCATCCAAGACGTCCTTCTCCTCAGCATAATCACCATTGTTGCCTCTCGTCTTCAACCTCTCCTCTGTAATGTCATCAAAGATCTTATACAGCTTGCCCATATGTATCCCCATTCGTTTCCGACAGCCCTGAGGATCAGCAAACTTAAGTACGGGGTAAAAGTCGGCGACGTTGGTTGCGCCGCCTTCCTCCATCATCCCCCAAACCAGCTTCTTCATTTCACTGGCTTTCTCCGACCTCGGATCAGCCATGTCCATGGAGAAGATGGTGTTCGTCAAGAAGTTCAGTGACATTGTAAAAGCTGCTTCCCCTATGTTCACTGCCTTTCCTTCTTCACTACAATCCTGTTACATCAATGTAACAAATATATAACAAAAATTGTGAAAAAACTGTTGTAATATAGGTAAATACAAAGTCTTAAAATGTAATTTGATAAAATATAATAATAATATTGTATACTGTAAACGGTAAACCCAAAGAAAAAGTTACCAAATTAATCTGCTACCTACCACAACAAATTTGCTATCTTGTCCTTTTTGCGCATTTTGAGATGATATCTCTAATAAAATATACAAGTATCTGGCAAATTGATTGAAAGAAAAATCTTATCTTTTATATATGCAATCATTTTGTCAAACATAATCTATATTTTAAATGCAATCATTAAAGTTAAAGTTATATTCTTTAACTTTAGTTATTATCTTATCTTTAGTTAATAGCCGGTGATTTAAATGGAGGGACTCATTTTATTTTATACTCACTCTCGTTCTTAATAATTATCCTTAAAATTTTAAAATTTTAGTTTGCATATCAGTGTTGTTAATATTTAAATTTTCTATAATTATAATTTTATTTTATATTTTATTTATATTTTGTTTATTTTATTTATAGTATAAAATTATACTATACTGTATTACTTAATTTTTCTTTAACGGTGTTAATGACAATTAAATATGATCGAGGAGAATATTTATTAAATATACCATGAAATATTTAATTATTAATTTTCCTATAAAATTCTAATTTTTATATTAGAAAATACGTGAAAAAGACATTTTGTTATAAATGTACACTAAAATATTATAAATTTAATAATCAGTAATAAAAGCATTTTTAACTTTTTAAAGTTACCTTTAAAATGTAGATGACTGAATTTATATTTGTAAGTATAGTATTCAAAGTTTTATAAAAATTTGAGCTGGGCAATCGATATTATATAAAATCATTTACAAAAAGCTTCCTAAAACGTGAAAGCTAAATCCTGATTACCTTAATATAATCAAGAAGTTGCTGCACTTTCAGGCGACGAATCTCACGGCTAGCATCAAGCCTACTATTATTAAACACGTGGGTGACACAAATCTTTCGGAGCATTCGCCACCTTTCATTGGATGACAACCCGACAACCGACGATTTATTATGATCGAACGCTGAGTGAGAATCAAACACAGCCCTATTCGAGAAAACGGCGTCGTGTTTCAAGAGCACGAGCTTCGCTGCAACTGCCGACGAAACAACAACTGTCGTACGAGTGCCGAGTTGCAACGAAATAACATCTCCGTAAGACTCGGCAAGCTTTGCAAGTGACACATGGGGCTTGGGGCCCACACTAAAGAGGTTTCCGACGATCGGGTATGGGATGGGCCCGGGTGGGAGACGGTTGCGGCTGAACCGGGTTCGTTTGAAAATGGAGAAGAGAAAGGCTATTGATAGCCATGTGAGGAGAATTTGAAGAAGAATACTCCAAGGAAGCATTGTGGTTGATGTGATATTATTTTGTGTGTTATAGCTTTCGTCTCGGGCTAGATTTTTATACTTGGATATTGAAATGTAAATGATTTGCTCTACAGTCATACTTGTTTATTAATATGAATATTCTAGAACACCATGTTGGAATATTTATTAGTTTTTTATTATACGCAATGTCTAGCAAGGTCCACAAAATACCTTTCAAATGAAAATCAAAAGATTTCAATTTGACAGTTTTTATTAATTTTAAATTAGTTTATTCTAATTTTTAATGATACAATAAAATTAGGTATATAGACCTTTTTAACCGAAATTCATGTTTATAATCTGAGTTATGATTAAAAAAAAGTTAATTTTGTGTAGTATGTTTAGTCTTTAAGTTTTTGTATAAACTTGATTGTAATTTCTTTTGATGGGTGTATTGAGTGTATTTTGTAGATTATTTTACATCGATCTTGAACGAACTCATATTTTTTCTTAATCATCCCTCCGATTACATACCTGAAGTTTGCAATTAATGTTCAACTAATTCCATATTTGAGGTGCAAAATTAAAATTGAATTTAATTGATTAAATATGACGCGGAACCACAATCGTACTTAGTGTCCGTTTAGTTGGAGTGATGGAATGAAATCGGTTAAGAGAAAGGAATGAAAACTAAAATGATTAAGTTAATTTCATGTGTAATATAGTTTTTGATTGATTCGGAATCATTTCGTGACCGGAAAATATTACCTTGTCTATTTTTGGTTAGAATAGAAATGTTTCCTTCGGTCCATCTTGGTGGTTGCGTATTGACTCGTATTCTTTTGTCATGAAGTTGTATACTGACCAATGACCATACTTATTTTTTTTGAAGGAATGACCATAATTTAATAGAGCCTTGAATAAAATAAAGGTAGTAATTAAGCAGCAGCTCATCAAATGACGTCAAGAAGATGTCCGTCCCAAGTCCGAAATCTCCCTTCTGAATTCTGATCGCTACTCGTTAGTGGCGGGCATTTGTCAGAATAGCGAAGAACAATCTTAAGTCGAATTTTGAAGCTGTAGAACGGTAGAAAAGTCTATTGAATTGAGGTCACTACGAGATTAGCTATGGCTTCCATCAAATGTGGACTTATAAGTTATATCGAAGGAGAGGAGAAACTCTTCGTCTTTCCTGTGTTTTTAAAAGAGTAAACTACACAAAACCACCTTTAATAATCCCTCTTTTCCAATAAATCACCCTTCATAAAAAATTAGTATAAAATCACCCATAATACTCATCTATTTACAATAAACCATCCCTTATAAATTTATTTGTATAAAATTACCCTTAATTTATAAATATTTGTAATTAACCACCCTATACAAGTTAAAATTACATCAACTAATTTAAAATTAAAACATAGACAAGGTAAATTTCTATTATTTATATTAATATCATAATTATTTTACTAGTTTGGTTAAACATTACACTTTATAATAGAAAAATAATTATAAAATAATATAAACAATTACCCATATATACCAAAAATAAATTCAAATTTTAAAAATTACTAACTTGTATATAAATTATAGCCTACAAAACCAATTCTTATACGGTCTTGACTCTCAACTCCGGCGAAATTGATGATATGGTTTCCGGATTTAACTTTTAAATTAAATAACTTGTAAATTGTTTTAATCGAAAAATAATCACGTTATTATGACCATTTTTCATTTTGAAAAATCCTTGAAAAAACAAAAAGTTATAAAAAAAAGTTATAGGTTAAAAAATCCCAAAATAGTTATTAAAAAATTGCAATAAAAGTATAAATTTTTGAAAGAAACTACCACAAACAATCCGGATAATATATATATATATATATATAGGTTTAATTTTTTTTCGTAGTTTTTTTTGTTGGTTTACCAGACGATAGTTTATGTACGAGTTAGTAATTTTAAATTTTGCATTATTTTTGGTACATGGAAAATAATTATATTTTTTATGAATAATTTTACATTAGAGATTCTAAGATTTAGTTAAACTATTGAAACTACTTATGATATAATATTAATAATGGAAATTTACCTTATTTATTATTCAATTTTAAATTATTTGGTGTAATTTTTATTGATATGGGTGGTTAATTGCAAACGTTTGAAAAATTAAGGATGGTTTTGTGCCAAAAAAATTATAAGAGGTGGTTTATCGCAAATAGATGAATATTAAGGGTGGTTTTATGCTAAAAATTTTATAAAGGGTGATTTATTGCCAATGAGTGATTATTAAGGGTGGTTGTTGTGTAGTTTACTCTTTTTAAAATTTAAAAAAAAAAAAAGAATAAAACAATAAGTATTTTATAAACATTATTTCCAACACGTTTAATTTTACTTTGAGAAAATTTTATTCTATAGTCCACTTTCAATCAAGGGTGTTGTATTTTCGGCCTAAATTTTACAAATTCGTATACTGTATTACACATAGCAAAAGCTAGTCTCTATACGCCGATAAGATTTTCTGGTGAAGGTGATTCTAATGTCCCGCTAATCTTATATTATTAAAATTGCAAAGGACGTTGAAAGTTGAGTGTAAAACAATTAATGAGAACCTTTGAAAATTCAGGGTTGTCTAGCTCTAAAATTATATTCTTGGAAAGTGCCACATTCAACTATGTTAGTCTTACTAACATAGTATATCTTTGAATTTATACAATCCTATTTTTGATCCTACCTATATATTAAGTATTTCATTGCCTCCAAATTATGTCAATATTGACCTCGATTGTACTAAATTGTAGTTATTTTATAGGTGAATTTGTTAACTAGTACTCTTCAATAATTATTTCTAGTTTTTTACTAATTATTTCCTCACAAAAATCATTAAAAATTTATTCATTTCACTACTACTTTCATTTCTTCACTTTTCCCCGTCTATACTATAAAGGATAATACTTAACTAAATTATTGGGGGACAACCACTCACTTTGATTATTAAAAATGAATGCTTTATTCAATTCTCTCTTATTATTTATTTATTCAATGGAATTATGGTATTACTTATATGGATGTGCTTGGTGACCTTAAGTTTATTGGAGTTGAATAAGAAATTGAAATGTATTGGTGGTTGAAGTTGATGTTTATTGAACAACTAAAATTAAAAAGTTGATCAACAAACTTATTTATTTTGATAAACTCTATCAGGGTATGAGAGAAGTATATCGCAAAGTTATTAAAAAAAAGGTTCACCTTTCATTTTAAAGTTTTTTTTTATAGGATTATACTTGTAATATATAAATAATTCAATAAACTATCATAATCTTCGTATGCTTTCTCCACATGAAATAAAAATAGTATAAACTTAACATAAGCTCTTGTAAACTCGATCTTCTGATAACCCAACCTCTAGCATATGCTTCTACGCATGATTTTCATAAGCTTATAAAGTTCCGTAGACTTTCAATAGTAAGTTCCCGAAGTGACCCATGATAAATTTGATCCTTTTCTACAAACAATTAAAAAAAAACAAGATAGATCAATCTTTTTACTCGGTGGGTGAATATCTTAATCTTTTTCAGGAATCTTAGCCGGATCAACCATTAGTGTAGTGTTTACCAATGTTAGAGTTCTCGTTTGGTTCACATATTACTTCCAGAGTAAGTGTTACTTTTTATGAATATCATTATGTATAGCTCAAATTCTTTGTTTGAAAACGTGGGAAGTAGAGCTTCTCATCCGATTCCACTACCTCCAAATTGAAGGAAGTAGACTTGCCTTGCCTAACCAGTCTTCTTACCACGATTCATTTATAATAAAGTCCTTTAATTTCTAACTTTTAATATAAAAAAAGAAGAAGCACGTATAAGAAACTTCTTTAGAAATAACAAAACACAACATATCATATCATTGTTCGAGCTTTCCAAGAGTGCGCAACTTAGCTGGCCCGTAACCTGATGATGGGTTTGGTCGCACAGAGACTGAAGCCCACTAAAAACACCTAATAATTATGTCATAGACACCTTATATATGCCAATATTATGCATAAATTCACCTTGCCAATGACCGTAGCCAGACGTATTACATAATGAACCTCCCAATTAGGGCTGTTCGAAATCCTGTCCGGACCGGAATGCTCTTTTTGGACCGAACACTCAGGTCCACCAGAGTCCAGACGGCAACCGAAATTTTAAAGGGCCCAATTCGGGCAAAAAAAAAGTTATAAAAGATTTGACCCGACTGGTCTGAAACCAATATGGACCGGACCTGAATACTCGGTCCAGGTCTAGGTCCGGTCCAACAATAAGTTTCCGGTCCAGGTCCGATCCTGAACCGATGAACAGCCTACTGGGTACAAGTTTGCTGAGGCCCAATCACCTTAGCTCGTGTAATGTAATCCTCGTCGAGTATAAATAGATAATGACGACCCTAGTATCTATGCGTATTATTGTCAATTGGTCACTAATATTTCGGGTGGCAATGAACGATAAAATCCTAACGTCAATCAATTTTTTCAAGGCATCTTCTCCATGCGTAACAAGATCACATCTAGCTATTGATTTATAAGGCACATAGTAAATCCCCTTGAGTTTCAGAGCCTGCAAGATGGGTATAATGTATACCGATGGCCGGATTATTCTAACAAACACGATCCAGTTAATACAATAAACATGATTAAACAACAATACTATAGCGCTATCATAGCAGAACACCAGACTATTATGCTTGTATGAGAAAAAATAAAACGCCAGATTAGACCTTGCTTGTGACGAAGTCACTGTTTGTGGCTTCCCATATGGTGGTTCCATCACAGGTGCAGAGCTTCTTGTAGTTCTCACCAACACCAGCGCTCCTAGCAATCACAGCAGCAGCAAGACCCGAGTCTGATCTGTCTTCTGTGTTGTATACTGCTATGGAGCGTCCGATCAAGTCTCCAATTTTCAAGTTTTGCTTGACACCAGAGTAAAAGGCCTCGCCTTTTTCATTGGCATCTAATGTTCCCAGGTCACCAACTGACTGAAAGAACAACCGATGATTGTCACTATAAATTTTTTTGTTTGTTTTGGTATAGCTACAAATATTTTGATGAGAGTATATGAAATCAATGCCATAGGTAGTGACCGAAAACGCTAATCGACACATTTCCTTCATTTGCTCACAATTGTTATGTTTGTCATATATTCTTAGTTCTTGAGAAAGCATAGACTTTAATCTTTAGTAAAAACTAGTTGCATTCATGGATTTATCACATTCGAGCAATAAAACAACACATTGTCCTCATTCCCTTGCTCACAATTAGGCTATGTTCATTGTTGGTTTACAATGTTTTTGTAGGTTTCTAAAAACCTAGCTAGTTATGTGTTTGGAAAAAGTAGGTTTTAGAAGGTGGAGGTTTTGAAGATTCGGAATGAAAATGAAAACATGGGTTGGATAGATTTTTGTAGGTTCCTATAGAGCATGCTAAAAAATTTCAACAAATGCCCCACCATAGCCCTCCTTTTCTATTGATCTTCTTTTTGGTGTTCTTAACACAAAAAACCTTCAACTGTCATTCACTTAACTAGGTCTTTGAAATCCAAAAAAAACAAAAAAAATCCTCAACAACATCCTAAAAACCTCTTTTTGCTAAGAATAGCCTTATAATGTTGTCAACTTTCAAAAGTGTGTATGCTTCCTAGATGTGAACTGAACAACAATGTTATGCGGGTATTATGAGTCATAGGTATATCTTCGCAAGAGTTTAATGAGAAGCATACCTGTGTTTCAGATCCTTGTTTCACTGGGTTATATACTTTTCCAGTGCTGGCCGCGCCTCTTGTCAGGTCACCAAATTCATTTATCGTCCAACCATGTTTTTTTCCAGGTGACAACCCACTGAAATTGGCTTCTATCCTAGCCAACTCCATACTCACCTGAGCCAATCGAACTACTCCAAAGACTTCAGGACCCTTAAATTCAGCAACAGCAGCAGAGATCAGAAAATCTGCACCCATTATCAATATCAACTGAACTGTAAGCACAAAGCTAATAAGAAAAACATCAAGACAAAGTTCAGAAAGCCCGTTTTAAGACTTATGTCGCAAAACCAAAAACTTTTGTAGATTGGACATAGTCATAGCCTTATAGTATGCTTAGAAAATCCCTCAAAACCAGAGTTTGCGTTAATTGTAGAGCATCCAAACATTGGAACTATAAGTTTCTCACATTCAACAATCTAAGTCAAGGCAGGCTCAAACAGACATTTTGACAGCAAAGATTCGACGCTCGAAAACAGTGCTTTTAAATGAATAGTTGGTTGCGTCTTGACAGGCCATCTCATTTTTTTAATACTTCATCACGCAAATCTTTCTAAACCACGTTATCATCATTATATGCTAAACAATCGGAGTAGAAGGAGAAGATGTGGCGTTCAAAAGGATAGATTAACCAGGGGGGAAAGATACTAGTCGAACCTGGATAGTAAGGAGATCAATCTGAAAAGAAATTCCATCCCTTAGGTACCATGTTAGCAATACCATTATACCAACAATTGTAATTTCTAACTTATAAGCATATCTTTTCATACAATAAGTTGGTACATATGTAGTACGAAAACTCCAAAGGGCGGTGTTTCTCTTTTCTGTTTCACCGGAAAACTCGGATACATGGAAAGTATTGAGGTAAAAATTTGCTTTAAAAGGGTTAATCAGCAGAAACTGACACATGTCCAATCTCAAATTAACAAAAATTTACTCTGGATAAAATTATCAAAGAGAAGAAATCCATCACCGCAGCTGTATCTGACCTTCCGGTACACCTTGGCCAATAAGTCGAGCTTTACGCCCTGTTTGCTCCAAAGCTTCTTCAAGTGATTTCACGGGTGTTGACCCAAGAATCCTCACCACCTGATTAGTTAAGTCCACTTCAATGTTCTTGACTCCTGATTATATTCGTATAAAACATGAAATACAGTTATTGTACGATGAGCATTGGCAAAGTTTCATTAAGTTAGTTGAAAGTGTCTGAGGTATACCTTTAATAGTTTCCAGCTTACTCTTGACAGATTTGACACAGCCTTCACATTTCATATCCACCATGAACTCGGTCTGAAGCAGAAACAAATAATCATTTCAATTTACAAGAAAAAAGCTGCTGATTTAACACAATATTAATATGAAGAAACCTGACTCTTTTGTTTTGGTAGATAAACAAACCTAACTTGTATTTCGCTGTTAACACATACGCATATATGTATGAGGAAGGTATCAAGTTTCATGTCAATATTATAAGAGACTAGCTAATGTGAATTGCCTTGTTCATTAGGAGGCAAATACGGCAGTTAACAAGGACGAAGTCAAGGATTTTCTCTTATGGAGAACTAGTTGGTAGATTGGTTTCAAAGCAAAGAAACAATGATCTATGTCATAAGATCCTTTGGAAACGCCATCTGTAGAAGGTTTTCTGCAGCATTGTTTCGTGGCAATAAGCCAATAACCTACCTCCTTATACAGAGAGATTATGAACGGTTATATTACAAATGTCATTCAAAAGCTGCAAATTAGACAGTACAATTAATCGCAGATCCCTAAAAAAACACTCTCATTTTTCAGGTATTTTCTCAATTGAAGTCAACGAATCAAGACTCAATTAGAAAGTTGAAGCAATTGAACTAATTTGCTCATGGAAAACGCAAATAATAAAGCAAAGGAACTCACCAATAACTCGGGCAACGTTACATCTTCCTGCGAAAACAAATCATTCAAAGCCGAAAAAGCAAAGTTAGGATACAACAGGTCAATTGAAAATAGACAAACATAAGATTTGAATCAACGAACCTGAGAGGTAGTGAGCTTCTGAGTATCCATGTGAAGTGCAGAAATCGGAGAGATGAAGCTCGTCGATAAACCTAATCTACTAGCACCGACAATCGGAGTAGGTGGGAGAAATCGAAGGTCTAGAGACTTCGGGGATGATGAAGAAGACGATGAAGAGGAAGAGAAAGAAAAGGTAGGTGGGAGAGCAGTGGCTACAATGGCCGCCACAGAGGTAGAAGCGACGGACCTTAACAATTTCATATTTGACTGAATTTCCTTATATTCTCCCCCATTCTCTTTATATCTTCAAATAGATCACTCTCATGCTCGTCGTTGTAAGCCGTTCTTCTCTAACCACATAACTGTATCAAAATTGCATTTTTACTCTATTCAAGTTTTTTGTAAGTGGATGAATATATTTATATGTGAGTTTGGAGTAACTAAAATAATGTGTTTGATACTTCCTTCAATTACAGAAAAAAAAAGAATTTCTAGTACACAATTATTAAGAAATTTATTAAACGCTCTGAGTTTTCTCAATTTTATCGCTTGTTAAATATTCACCACTCTTTTACCCAGACCAATAAGCGAGCATTTTATTATAAAAATAATTTTTAAAGAGTGATGTGATTCGCATCGAAATAGTTTACTTACGGGGCGACGACGGAACGCAATCTGTATCCGCCCGAAGATGGGGCGGATGTAGATTGCCGCTGCCGCCACCCTTCCCCACTGCCGCCGCCGCTCGTCTCCGGCGAACAACTTTTTCGTCTTTTTTTTTCTTCTTATTCCGTATATTCGTATACACATGGCGGGTTCGGATTCTCCCCCTAGAACTGGAAGAACACTCAAAGAACGTTTTAAGGTACATTTTTATCTATTTTTTGTTGTTTATTTTTTAATTTTAGGCTCGAAAATCATTAGTTTAGGAAAATTTGGTTAGTTTAGGAATAATTGGAATTGGATCTTTTATGAACATTAGTTTAGGACGATTGGGTTAGTTTAGGAAAAATTGAAATTGGATCTTATATGAACATTAGTTTAGGACGATTCGGTTAGTTTAGGAAGAATTGGAATTGGATCTTATATGAACCTTAAGTTGTAATTGTGTATTCCGGCAAGATAATTTTTTTTACAAAATATATCTAAAATTATATAATATGTAAATTTAAAATTGGAAAATTTTATCTGGAAAAAAAAATCAGATGGCCATGCAAAACATTAGAGACAAGAAGAAGCGCGATAGTAGAGTTGTCACTGCATCTGCCCGTCGAGCTTTAGCAGCTCGACGGGATAGACTTGCCTCCACATCGGTCGAGGTGCCCGTTGATAGAGTTGCAGAGGAGGAGCCTATTAGGGGGATGTTGGGGCACCATCATCACTACGCCCGGGTTATACTACGGAGGGCTCCGTTGATGACGAGCCACACCTAGACACCATTGTAGGTGGTGAGCATGAGGAGATACATGTCCCACAAGAGAAGCAGTAGGATAATGACCATTTCTCTTCTTCAAGTTGTACGGATAATAAAACCGCACACGGTTTTAACCCGACACTCAATTCACGTTCTACCTTTTTTGCCTGCGTGGGGGTCAATCGTCCTGGATTTGCATGACCTGTTAGAACCGACGGAATTACGTGGTTGTGGACTCCACATACAACCCTCAATGACCATTTCTCTTCTTCAAGTTGTGCCCCCTCAAGTTCAAACTTGCACTTACACTTCTTCGAATTCTTCTTCCGACTAGAACTTGGAACATGATCAGGAGCAACATCTTTCAACTTTCTAACATCTCCGTGTCTATCACATGCCAATTGTAAGATACGAAACTCCCTTATATCCAACCATGATTTTTTTATGACCAACACAAAAAAAATTATTGAGTTGACCATATACCGAGTCCAACCCAATAAGTTTTCTCTATCTGAAAAATATTCACGGAGCTCAAACTTGGACGAAAAATCGGTACCAAATGCACGTGCATATTTCAAAGCATCATAATTAAATTAAAATAAAATAAAGTGTAAGTTCGACAATTTCGGATCTCTACTTTAAAACATGTGTAAAATTAAGGGAAAACAACTTATGATTAAAATATGTTTATTAAGGTAATATAAGCTTTTTATTATTTATTTTATTTTTTAATCGTTATAACTATTTAAATTTACCTAATTATCTACTTAATGTTGTAAAGAATTTTGCATAACAATTTCAATTTAAAGTCTTCACTAAAATCCACATTAATTAGATTATATGACTTTTATTTGTTTTAAATTTAAATTTATTTTAGATTCAATTTAATTAAAATAATTTAAATTTTATTATATAGTTCACAAATATACAAATCTATACATGGTATCCACTTTCTTCAAATATACAAATCTATTTTCATGACTCTCGTAATTAATAACCTTGAAAACATAAAACAACACCTATACTTGATTAAAATTTAGATGTTATAAAGTCATTTATTTATGATCGGAGGAAGTATTATATTGGTTATTTTCACGTAATCAAGTTTTGTATGTGAGTTTGGAACTAAAATAATGCTGCAATTTATGTTTGAATTGATTCAGGATCTAGTTTAACGATGTTTCCTAAAGGTTTACTTTTAGATTTGTCATATGAAGCGAATATTGACAATTTAAATTCAGTTCAGTTTGTTTTATACGAGCTTTAAAATATGTTCATATTCAATTCGTTTTGAAAAATAAACAAAATTAATTTGAGCATTTTACGATAACTAAAAGTCACTTACTCATTTGTCATTTCGACCATCATTCGTAGAAATTTGTTGTTGTCATTACAAGCATAATTTTCTTCGTATTATAGAGATATACTAAACGGATTGTCAACCCTGATAACTCGTGATTATATATTTGTCTAAAAAATATATAACAACATAGAACTCGTTTGTATGTCACTTTTTATAATAAAGTTTTGTTACTTATGTAGTATACATAAGTAACATTATCTTGTTTATGGGTGGATGTAACCCTCCACAGAGGCACAGAGGATGTAGGGAAACCGTCCTGTGTGAGACAAATGCTTATAACAATTTCAGGAAGCAAGAATCTTGAACCACACTTGATTTGCTAGTACACTAAATAACTTTTGAGCAGATTATCTCAACATTGTCCAAACCAGAACTTTAACAAACTATACTGTTGATTAGACCAAAAAAAAAACAAAAAAAAAACAAAAAAAAAAAACTATACTGTTGTATAATCTGTTCTACATGAATATGTTAGTGTCAATAAGAATGAACTTGAAACTATTTCCAACGTTGTCACAATAGCATTGGTTTCTGTTGTCCTGCAAGTTCTTCACTGAGATATTGTGTGATCAAATTTTTGCCCTCTAAATTATACCAAGCAAGAAGAATGTAATACCTTGGAACTTCCTATACTATCAATAATCCAACAAAAGCAAATCATCCAAATCCAGGAGGCACGTCGTCGTCACTTCCATCAGAGAGCTCTTTAGCAGGACTGGGATCTCCATTTTTATCGGATTTCAAAGGGGCATGACTAGACTCGTCGACCTCCATATGACGTATATCACCATTACCAGGATGATCTGCATCCTTCCCCCGCTGCTCATCATGAGTATGACTATGACCATTTATAATTGTGGAATCTTTAAGCTGTTCATCAGAAAGTTGGGCAGGGACGATGTTGTGTGTAATGTCCTGAACTGGTACATGACACGAAGAAGCAGGTTGATCATCTGTTTTTGGAGGAGGGTTTAGTTTATCATAAACAGATTGTACGGCTTCTGTAATTTCAGACTTCATACCATCAGCTGATCTTATTATTTCCCACAAGCCATCTGAGATTTGAGACATTACCTTTTCCCTGGAAATCAAGTTGCCGACAATTAGAGCATATACTTGGACCGCATGAAGATCCGGAGGAAAACACAGCACAGATGAATATTAAATGCAATTTAAGCTTAAGATCAATTTCAAAGTTCAAACTTAGTTGTGGATATGTTTCTAATTCACCCTAATCAGTTCCAATTGTTAACACCCTTGCCCCGCCACAAAGAAAAAGGGTAATACAACTGTTAACGCTCTAGCACAGAACTTAACCAGTACTTCAGTAAAAAGTTTGCAGTCTGTTTCCAACTTTTTAGTTTTCACTTTCCAGTTTAAAAAACAAGTTTCCGCTAAAACTATGTTTAACATGGCATAGGTCTCAGGCAAATTTACTTGTAAAATTACAACAGAAACACATAAATCAAAGGAATGAAATTTCTACGGGTACTGTTATCATTGTCTTCAATAGTCCAATTGTACATATCTACCTGTCCCAATATCCCATCTTTTTTATTTTGTATATAGCAGATATGCAACATGAAGTGAAACGAAATGCTTTGTTTCTATGGAGGAAATATCCAGATTAAGACAAATACAAGTTCAAGAGGACTGCAGATTTTTAATATAAAGAACCTATTAAGATATAAAAAATTGCTGTTGTTGAGAAATCTACAACAAATAGAAAACTCACTTGACCTCATCATGAATGATGTCACTAAGTTCCCTTGGTTTCATAGTTTCAGCACCTGGACGATTGAGTGCTGCGGATTGTTTCACCACTTCAGTGATACTATTACGCAGTTCCTCCTGCAACAACCCAAGAATTTCCAAACAATTCAATTTATATGGTACCTCCAGCAAAGTACAAAGATGCAATCCTGACATGTAGATGTATTACAAAACTCTCAGTTATATGAGGTTAGCCACAAATTGTTCTTATTTATTAGACCCTTATATTTCTCATAGTTAACTAGGTATCCTTCATTATCTCCACATCCATTCCCCCACAATCATATAGGGCAGAAAAGAAATAGCAAATTTTGTGGTGGGCACTGGACATCGTGAAGACATGAAGGGATGATTTCTCCCTCTCTCACCGCTTAACAATTACTGCAAATCCTAATATAGTCTCACAAGTTGATATTCTCTTATGCAAATTGAAGCTTGCATGATTTCAAAATCTTCTTAACTTCCTAACAGGTCTCGTAGGCTACAAGAGAAATGATATTGCATAGGAGATCTCTCTGAGCTAATCACCAAGATCAAGAAAGAAAATATCTGCTACCGAAGAGAAGAGAGACATATATAATGAGAAATCTGGGAAGAGATCACCTATGTATAGTGTATACTGCCAATGTTGAAAATACATGATTTGCGCTAAAACGAATAGGGACATATGATTGAGGGCAACATCGTTAGTAATTTTTTCAAGTAGTTACCTTGATTACAACATCCAGAAGCAAGTTTCTCAGTCTGAATAACACTAACCTGGTGTAAGTAGTGAATACAGTGCTAACTGCTAACACTAACCTAATCATGTAAAACCCAATCTTCACTAAGTGAACAAATCAAGGATAGAAGCAAAAGATTCAATTGAAAGCAACTATCTAGACAGGCGGTAATCAAAACAAATAAAACCTGCAATTGGTGAATAGAACGCCTAGCTACTAATAGATTCAATTGCAAAAGCATAGCTCATCCGAGCTCACGGAATTCTTTCTATGCTACATTCATACCGAGAAAACAAAACGAAATGGAGCAAAATTTAGGGCTCAAAATAAGATAAAATAAAAACAAAAAGCATAGAACCACTCGAAATCATCCAAAGGCAAATCAATTGATACTCACACAAACACTTTTCTCGTTTGTTTTCACACTAGCAGCTCATTCGGCAAGGGAAATGAAGGAATCGGAAAAAGCACTCAAACGATAAGATGCGCGAAAAAGAAAGGGAATGGAAAGTACATTATCTTTGAGCTTGCGAATGATTTTGAGACGAAGCTTATCAAAATCGCCATCGTCCTTGAGCTTGGAAACGACTTCTTCTGCCGTGACCTCCCTGACTCCGGCCATCGGCAAATTAGGTTTTACGTTGTCCCAGAGCCAGGAAAGGTTAATCGAATGTGTGAAATATATATATATACACACTGTTTATCTGAAAGACTGAAACGATATTATACAATTTTATACACTCCTGGGCCTTTTAAGGATTACAAATTTCCAAAAACACAATATAAGGAGTAGACTAACCGCTTTCCGCTTTCAAAAAGAACAAAAAAATTACAAATTTTTAAAAGGGGCATTTTTTAAAACAATATCATTTCAAAGATTAAATTTTATTTTAAGAAAATTATAATTCTAGCTTCACCATTAAGTTTAAACTGAACTACTGACTAACATTTAACGTTAACATCATTAGACCTTTAAGTTTAAACTGAACTGTTAGTGTCCTATGAGTATAGGACACCTCCAAAAATAGGCGTATGCCACTTTAATGCAGCGAGCACACGGTATTCTTTAGTAAAAGGCGAAAGAATAGTTCGCTTTGTGCTCACTGCGTGGCTGCGTGTTTTGTTATGACCAAGGGAGCTCCATTTTATAGGATTTTCTGAAGTACGCTTAGGGTGAGTATCTGATGTGGGAAGTCTGCGAATGCAATAACAGTCTCAAAGTAAACAACATTTTCCGAGTTCCGTTTTATGAACTTTGTTGGGTGCCCTTTGTGTAGTAACAATTGAAAATTTAAATTTGTTATTCATTGAATCCACTTTTCCTTACATTACATAAAGAATAGTATTTCTAACTTCTTAAGATCGAAACAAACGATTCATCAAAATTATGAGTAAACGTCGTACTCCATATTGTTTTTGTTCTTTCAATTGAGCGCATCAATTCATACCTATTTTATGGAATTTTTTGAAAACGAACTCAATCATCACAAAAAAACTATGCTACTTCAAACATGAAAGTGCTTAAATTCATCTTATCGCTGCTACTAATTGGCAATTCATGAGCCAGTAACAAGCACTCAAAACAGCAACATGGTATATCTGTCATAGACCAAATTCTAAATTTGGCAGTTCGATTGTACAAATGAACCTGCTGAGAGAACTTACAAGTATCCTTCAATTCTGACCAGAAATATCATGGGCTAAAAATATTGTTACAGACATTATTGTACAATGATGATAACAACCTGTGAAAATAGTTGAGGGTTGCCTCCACCAACGATAGTTCTCGCATTGCGACCAATCACGGTGAAGCTATGATCAAGGGGTTGCAGGTTAATGAAAATGCATATTTGAATGGTATGTTGTGTAGACACTATGAAGAGACAAATAACGCGCTTCACGTTGCAGAAAAATACACATGACATTACTTGTTCAATGACAACTCCTCTTGGAAGAGTGCTTAATGGTCATTGAGGACACTTGACAATACTTATGTGCATGTGTCTATTTATAAAGGTAATCCAAATTTGAAAAGTAATGTAGTTTGATGTGTTAGCTTTGTATATAATATGGAGTATTACTCCATCTATTGTTAATCCATTTTAGGACGTAAGAGCGTGATCTTAATTAACAAATGTACACTATAGGAGAATTCCCCAATATCTCCCGACGGAGTGAATCAACCAAGACATTACCATTGCGTTAACAATACGTTCTTAATTAACAAAAGCAGCAGCTAAAACTGTGAAAGTTATAAATATCGATATGTCTAATTTCGATAGTTCCCAACCGTTTTTTTTATATTCATCGAATATCCAAACCTTATCTCCTACATTTCATGTTTTATGTTCTTTCAATTGAAGACTTCAATCCATTGAATGTCCAAACCTTATCTCCTATATTTCATGTTTTATGTTCTTTCAATTGAAGACTTCAATCCGTGACCATTTTTACATAATTATGAATGTGAACTCAAACATTACAAAAAGAGTGATGTTATCCGGGCGGCCGAAAACTACTAATAGGACAAGGCGGAAGCGGATTCCGAATACGTCAAGATTTGGGGCGGACGCGGAATCCGCTTCAGCCATTTTTTTCCCCTCATTTGTCTTCACGGTTCACATTATTGGGCGGATTAAAAAAAAATCTAGGGCGGAAGCGTATTCCGCATCCGCCCCAGATTTGCCTTGACATTATTGGGCGAATGCAGAATCTACTTCCGTAGTCACGTTAGTAATTTTCTGTCCGCGCGAATAGTAACTTTGTTACAAAAACCATGTTAATCCAACTTAAACCCATCTTACTTCGCTTAATGATTGTAGTTAATTGCAGTTGCTCCATCGCTTCCATATAGGTTTTATTAAATCATTAAAAAAAACAGCTAATTCATAAACACACGAGGTTATCCACACGCTATTAACCTTACCTCGCAACAATGCAATATCATTTTGCCCAACAATGTGGGTGCAGTCGTGAGACCGTTTTCAGGATCACCTGTTTGTAGCCATGCTGTCAGGCTAGATTGAGACACTCAAAATAGCAACGTGATCAAAATATGCCATAGATCAAATTCTAGATCTAGTAAAATGACCTTGCTAAGAAGATTTACAAATATCCCCTCAAATCCGATCCAAAAATATCACAGGCTAAGAATCGAACATAAAGGAGCGCTGGCACATTCACTGGATTAGTTAATGTACAGAGTTTCGTTCCAACACCTTTGCCAAATGAAAATTGTTACAGACATTATGGTACAAAGATGACAACAACCTGAAAACAGTTGAGGGTTGCATATCCACCAACAATGGCTCGCGCATTGCGACCACCAATGAAGCTATAAATGGGTTGCAGGTTACGGATAATGTACCTTCTAATGAGTATGCAAAGTACACACCATGAAGAGACAAATAATGCACTTCATGTTGCAGAAAAATACATCCGACAGTGTTTGTTTAACGGCGACTCCTCTTGCGAGTGTGCTTGTGGTCACTGAGAGACGACCTGCAAATCATTTACTGTCGAAGTTGAATTACAGAATCTTTATGGATACGGTTACTTTAAGAGTTCATTAAAGGATAATAAAAGCATCTTCATCCTTGTAATTATAAAATTATGACAAAGAAAATTAATATTGGCCCTTTTGATTTTTTAAACCTTACTGAATGGAAAACCTTTAGGAAAAAATAGAATCAATAAACATTAAACACTATCAACTTACGCATCCTCGTCGTCCTCCTTACTAGCCTGCTTTCCTCTTGATGCTGAACCAGACTGTAAACGATAGCAAACAGAAAAGCGGTTCAGTGACAGCTGCCAAAAACAGAGGATTCTGTTGGAAGAGATTATAGTAATCAAAACAGCAGTATTATTTAAGAATGGAGACGTTATGCTGGATCTTTGCAAGGAAAACTTAAAAATTCTAGTAGTAAAAGAGGGCGATAGAGTTTAATTCGTGAATCAGTAATGTGTTTCCGCTTGAGATCTTATATTCTACTATGCAAATTTGATGATTATGGTACATAACATATATATTTAGAAGGCATCGAAATTCAAAATATCAGATTGCACTATCTGCAATTGAAGTGGGTCATATTTTGTACTCTTGTATCATAGATAACAGGTTGAGATCTCTAAAAGTCTTCAACAGATCAAACAATTAGATTCAGTTGACTAAATCAACAAAGATATGTCTCGGCCTCTCAGCCTTCTCAGGCCATAGAATTCAAAAGAAAAGGCTGGTCATCTCAAAGGGATCTCAACAACCCATAAACCAGAAATATCAATTTACTCTGGATTTTTGCAAGGAAAACCTGTACAATAACCAGTACAGAGAACATTATAGCAATGATCCTTTTGTTCTAAAAGATCGTATAAGTTAAAGACGGATTTAGTTTTTTATAAGCTCCATTTTCACTGCCCTGTATTCTGGTATGGACATTTTCAAGGCCCTCAACACTCAGCAGTGTGAAAATGTAGAGAGAGGAAGATAGATAGGATTGTAGGAGAAAGAAGATGAAGGACAGGTGGATGGTAGCGGGCTGGATAGGGTTGGGTGTTACAGTTAGCAATGGTGTGGGCCATGTTTATCAAAACAGTTCATTGTTGTCCATAGTCAACAGCATCAATTTTTTTCATAAGATAATAATGCTCATCATCGCTGTCCATAGTGAACAGTATAAATGTGCTTCTATAAGATTTTAACTTTCAAGCATTCTTCGAGAATGCATTTATAAGGGCACAAGGTGCATAAATTTCTTTCTTTTATACACTTCATGAAAGCAATAGTATAAAAAGGAAAAAGAACAAGGTCAACTCACAGGGTTGCTTTGCCTATTAGTGCTTCCACTGTGAGCCTCCACGTAATCTTCATAGGACTGCAAGTAGAATACCCACCTTTTAAGTTTTAAGTGCAGAGCAGTTGCATCACACCAGTGCAAAAGAAAATATATGGGTCACACAAAAACCTATCACAATCAAGAGCCTTCTTAAAATCCCCAAACATTCATCAGGCTCATGGATCAGCCCGACCACACGCTTTATCCTATGTACTATAGAGACAACTAAATATAAGCACATCCCACATACTGCTTAGAATAGCAAGTTCAGCATACAGTTATACAGAACCTAGTACTAGAAATGACTCACATAAGATTGCTTATTGGTATAAATAAGATGTTCATACCAATAATTGAGGTCTGCTACATCCCTATTGATATTGTTACTAAAAGAACACGTTCAAGATGGCTAGAGCCTAGAGAACTATCAACATGAAGAAAATATAATGAATAATAACAGATAAGAGAGACCCAAAAAAAAAAGAAGTATTATCTCCATAATAGAGAGCAAAACATGAAACTCAAACATCTTCATCACCGACTCTGAGTGCACAAGAAATCACAAACTAGTTTACCGCAATTTCTACAAGAAGCCAAGAAAAGAAACTATACCATTTCAAGAAACTTATCGTCAGGAATAGTGTTATAGAAGGGATCTATATCACCAGACAAACCCCATTGATCTAATTGTAAAGAAGCTTGAGGGTCTTCTGCATCTGCAATATTTCGGCTCGGGACAGAATATCTAGAGTGTACAGGCATTGAAGTCATTAAAGGTAACGATCTGGGATAAAATCCTCCGATTGATCCCTGATAAGTTCCATGTGACCTGTTTGCTTCAGCAATTTGCTGTTGAAGAAAATTAGGGTAATTCATGGACCTTCCCCCCATACTCATATCACTAGGAGGCATATTATAATCCTCATTCTGTAAAGAGCATGCAGGCTCCATGCCATTCCATCTCAGATGAGAGTCGTCCCTGGAAATTCAGTTCAATACAGATTACAATCACAAACAAGAATCAGGATAGCTAGAATAGCAGGACTAACAGTAAACCCATACCTTACCCCTTTCTCTCCATCATCCATCTCTTTATCAATAAGTTCACAAAGTGACTCTCCGATATCTGGAGATAGCTCCTAAATTAGCACACAGACCACCCTAATCAGCACAAAGTGTAATTCGACTTTATATATATTAACACAGAAAAGAAATCTTATGGAAACCATACCTGGCAATCTCTGCTTATTTTTACTGGTTTGTAGTCATTCAATGGATTCTTGAGATGGAGAGTCTTATGGAAGGGTAAATTATTCAACCGCAACCAATTGATTTTGAAACTTCGACCCCAGGGATTATTACCGGCTGAACCTCGACCCCAAACATCGTCACGGCTACAACCAACAGATGTCATCATTTGAGCATATCCTTGAAAGAAACCGCTCATGTTGACACTGAATATTAGAATTACTTTATCAGAGTTCTGCAAGACAAGCATAAAGCTTCCCTGTAAGATATCAATGATGAGACGGCAATCATTTGATCTAAACGGACATCAATCTTACATGGAAGGCTTCATCTAAGATTGGTTCATTCATCACTTGGGTAGCCCAAATTCCATTCTGAATTGCTAGTTGAATATTCTGATGATTCAAGCTCTTGATAATGAAGTATCTTATGATTTTTTTAGGTTTTTTAACAGCAGAGATGTTTTTCACCAAATTTCCACAACGTCCTTGGCGTTCTGCAGTGGGGAGTTGACCATCCTCGTTTGTTCTATAGATGGAATCCTCTGAGAATTATATTGACATTTTCAATGACAATTTGCATTAAAAAATAACACAGAGGACAACTGCACTGGTGCACACAATCTAGAATGTTTAGTAAATGCATTTTGATATTTCAAGGTAATCAGACACCAAGACCAGGATGTAGATACTTATGGCTCAAAAATGCTATAGCTAGTGCAATTACAGCATCTTTTTCTTTTCCAATTTAAAAGTTTGTATGCAAGACCCTTCTCTTTGCTTATTTATCATGTGTCCATCAAAAGATGCAACTCAGATGACAAATCAGAAAATTAAGAATCCAAATTCAGCATTACTAATGATTAAAAGATGATATGAAGTATGCTGCAAATAGTGCTGCAGTCAGTATAAGTTCCAGCATCAGTCTTTCAGTAACGAAAAAGCTCCACAAACATCATTGTAAACCCTATTTAACAAATAACCCAGAGCAACAAAACTGATGGTCATTTTCTGCAGCATCGATTAATTATGCCTTGTTTTATACATACAGAGCCAGTTTTTTCTCATCACTAGCCTGATCATAAGATGTCTCAACTGAAGAAGTCTACTGAAAATTTTGACATGACCTGTTAGGAAATTGTGAAGATTTTCCTGGAGGTTTACGTTGAGTAAGCTAAAGGGGATACGTTTATATATTGGGGAAAATGTCCAGGAAGTAAGGAACCATTCAAAAAGGTTTTAAATCATTAGCTACAAATTAGCACCACAAAGATTGCAGGAAACTATAATTTGTGGCAACATAATAGTTAAAAAAAAAAAAAGCATATCAAGTTTCTACACAACATAAATTGCACTTCACATACACAATTTTATTAATAGAAGGAATAATTAGTTGAAGCCATGCTTATGAGGAGATAATTGCAAAGAAGCTTGAAGTTCAAGGGGCAGTTGGAAATTACAGCAGACGTAGTACCAAGCTTAATTTTGCAATTCCAAATCGTCTATATATCTCGGATTCTCTTCTATAGACATCTAAGGCTCCGTTTAAACAACAAAGTGAAATGGGAACTTCACTGACGTGAGAGCTTAAGCTTTTTTAGATGTTTAGAATCTGTTTTTTCCTCAGGAAAAAAAAAAGCTCCTAAAGTGCTGAATACACTTTATTAAAATCAAACTTGTGTTTAGATGAACATTTGGAATTACTAACATGGTCCACATGAACTACTGGATATGTCACCCATATGAAGAGCCTATTGAACTGGACATCGTAGCACTATTCCTCCATTAAAAAAAAGGCCTTCAACTACATCAACTTGGAAACTTCCGTAAATAAGGGGCAATTAAAATTTCAACTGCATAAAATATGGAAGAAAAAATAATCAACTTAGGCCTCGCTTGGTTCAAATTTCAGTTTTCACTGAGGTTTTCCCAAAAGCAAAAAACATAACTTTGGAGATGCATTTTGTGGGGTGTGAGTGGGCAGGCGGAATGATGAGTTGGAAACTAAGCTGACTAATAGTCATGCGGAAAAATATGAAACAATTTTCATAATAGTTAGGGTGGGGGGCTCAGAGTAATACCATGTCCTTATATTGATCACTTTTTGACAATTTCAGAGAAGTTTCTCAATATTTGAAAAATTAATATAAACTGAAAAAGTTCCACACCTACAAGTGAGGAATAAATACCTGCATCATCTACACATCCATTATCAAGCCTTTGAGTCACAGATGAATCAACCACAGATGCATTATCCTTTGCAGTGTCAGTGGACATGTCCTGGAAGTAGGCTACTGCCACTTTTAGAAAGACAAAACAACATCAAGAACACAGCAGCAACTACAACAAAAAATGAATCAGAGGAAGATTTCCATTCATCGTTTAGTTAAGGACAAAAAAAATATCCATTGATACAATAGATGAAATATATAAATCCGTAACAGAATAAGAAAATCAGGGCAACAGAACCAAAAGATTCATCTTCAGCATGGAAATTCTCAAATTTTCATACCAGAATTAAAAAAAACCACGTAAATAGTATTTTTGTAGTCATTTTCCATTTTTTACCCATTCCTTCATATATGGCTATAGAGAAGGCCTATTGCTGCCCCTATCCTCATTAAGATGCCATACTAAACCAAATGTTTCAGCACAAACCAATCACTTTGACAACATGTTGCTTAGAACAACAAACACAAAATGGCATAATTATTTGTGAAAATTGGAAAACTATAAAAACTGCTTTCCATGTTTAGCTTTTGTATCTTCCTGAATCTCTACAAGGAACCACCACTAAACCATTACTATGCTAATAACTCACATCAATCTTTTCATCACTGCACCCTCATATGAATAGCACAGACCAAATCCCACACCTTATAATGACATAGTGAATTGAATTAAAGAATGATTTGATAACGTGATGAATTAAACTCTTCACATCAAGTCACCTACGAGTGAATATCTAAGGCTTTGAAATTTGGAAGACCTTGTTGAGTTGGTGAATTAGCATGGCTGTAATGTTGAATTTAATTGCTCAACAATTAAAAAATTCTTATTTCCTATAAACCAATACTTTAACAGAAAACTGTTTCCAAGGGTAGATAGTTGATTTTTCAGCAGGAAATGATAGACAAAAAAAATGGAGAACAGGAAATGATTTCGCTTCCCTTCAAAACTAGAAAACATAGATAATCTGCGCAGGCAAACGAATAGAAAGCACGTGGCAAAATCTAAAACCTACAGGACACATCGAATTCAAAGCTCCTGAGCGTTGAAACAGCAACAAAATCTACAGCTAAATCGCCAATTTAACCAAGACGGAGTTTCATAAACAACTAATTAAATTGCGAAGAAAACAACCGAGATTAACAATTACTAAGCAGAAAAATGATTCCCCTTCCCTGCAAAAGTCGATAAGCCTATCAGCGCAAGCACACGAGCATAAACCACGTGGCAAAAGCTAAAACCTCCAAATAAACACAAAGCGAGTTCAAAGCTCCCGAGTATCTAATCAGCGAAAAATCGCCGCTACCGCAGCCAGAGTCAACCAAGCAGGCGTTCGTTCCATAGCCAAACAATCAAAATGCGAACTAGCAATTGAGATTAACACAGACAGGAGGAGGAGAAATTGGAAAGCTGAACTGGATGCAGACGTGCGTACCTTAGATAATGAGGATAGATAAGGGGGAGGGTAGACAGCGAGCGACTAGGTCGGATAAGCAGGGAGCCCTAATTTTCGTTTCCCTCCGGTTAGAAAGGAAGGGAAGAACTTAGTTTGAGTGTCTGCGTGTCGGATAAATCAAACAGTGGAGAGTTCCCAGTTCCAGCTTGCT
Organism: Fagopyrum tataricum; assembly: GCA_002319775.1. Classification (NCBI taxonomy): domain Eukaryota; kingdom Viridiplantae; phylum Streptophyta; class Magnoliopsida; order Caryophyllales; family Polygonaceae; genus Fagopyrum; species Fagopyrum tataricum. The sequence continues at coordinate 34,715,139 of CM008281.1, read as the reverse complement.
ATGATAAGACTCATAATTATGATTAAAAAAATATATTCGGTTTTTCCCAAATTTAGGGTGTGTTTGGTTGCCTATTCAAAAATTGTTTCTGATGTATTGTTGGGTTTGGTGATAAGTTGTGAGAGACAAAAAAAAATCCGAACCAGTTTTATGATTTGTCGAACATTCTCAGTATTTTTGTTGATTAATTCTTTGGTGAATTAACATCTATTATTCTAATGTATATTAAAATGACTGATTTTAAGTTACAAAGAATAAAAGTACTATTATATATTTAATAAACAAATTTAAACTTCACAAAAAAAACAAAAAAAAAAATCCTATCAATTTCATTGGAGAAGGTTTGGGATAACAAGCAATGTTTGTAGAAGAATTGATTTCTTAAAAATGAAAAAAAAAACGCGTCTTCCTATGAAACCTTTTTTCAGTTTGTTCTTCCTTACGCCGCTGACTCGAAATGAACAAAACATTTGCTTCTTGAATCCCAAATCAAGCTTCTCATTTTTGTGGCCTCTTTGTATGTGATATGGACCAAGATGAAACCTTTTGCAATCTACCCTTTCCTTGGGTGAGGTGGAGTGATAATCGTGTTATTGCCGGTACCGATTCCTCCTCCCCCGTTTGTTTCCTATGAACATGGATTTGTCTCTAGAATGTGGTTTCTAGCCACTTTTTGAACAACTCTGCATATGGTACATAACAACATTTAGAATCATGATGGATCTCCATACTTTCTATTTCGGATCCTTTTGTATTGGAATAGATGTCTTTTACTTCCCGAATTTTGTTTTTTCCATGTTCTGCTCACTTATCCTACCCGAATTTGTTTCGTGTGATAATCGGGATATTTCGGAAGGATATGCCTCTTTCTCCTTTTCATGAAGAGTGATAGTGCTAGAGCTTAGGGCTTCTTCGTGATCTCCTTTTTCTTTTCTGGAGCGACTCGCCGGGTTCGCTCCTATTGAACAATTTAATCAGACCGATCACTTCTCCTTTGTGTCTTGACTTTGGACGTCTCTTCACAGGTTCATGATTCAGTCCGGCCTTATGTTTAATGAATAAAGGAAGATCCCGCTCGCCTGTTTCCAGCGTGTTATGTTATTGAATTGTGACTTATAGACTTATAGTAACCTATTGAACAATGGAATCGATTCTCTTTCTCCATACCAAGACCCTTTGGTGTCTCTTTTGAATAAGATTGTTTGTGTGTGATGAACAAATGATGGACTCGACTGAGTTTTCAATTGAACGAATCTTTGTTTCACTTTTGATTGAAGAAATTGTGTTTCTTTTGGAATCCAATTAGACCTTTGGTTGTTCAAAAATCTGGTGAACAATTAACCATTTTCATCCAGCCATTGTTGAATGGTATTTCGCGTAGAGATTTATGAATTGGAGGCTTTTTATTCATTGATCAGACAAATTATTTATAACAAGAGTAAATGACAAGATAATAATAAAATAAGATAAAGATAAACTAACAAATTAAGAGTTAAGTCTAATATACGGCCTAGTGTATGATTCAATAATCTAACACTCCCCTCAAGGTGGAAGTGTGATTCAACAACTCCAAGCTTGAACAATAGAAATTCGAAGAGATGAAATGAAGACTTGATGGACCTCCTCCCTTCATTTGTCTTTATTTTGTTGGCATTGATATGGTGCTGGTAGGTTAGGCCTTATGACGCAGGTAAATTAGCGTTCTATGGTAGATTTTGGGCCCTAAAATGCATGTTGATTAGCGTCATAATAAATAAGATAAAGATCAACTGACAAATAAAGGGATAAGTCTAATGTACAACCCTGTGTGTAGTTCAATAATCCACACTTTTTCCTCAAACTAGAAGTGTAATTCAACGACTCCAAGTTTGAACAATGAAAACTCGAAGAGGTGAAATGAAGACTTGATGGACCTCCTCCCTTCATTGGTCTTTATTTTGTTAGCATTGATTTGGCGCCGGTAGGTTGGGCCTTATGACGCAAGTAAATTAGCGTTATAGGGTAAGTTTTGGGCCCTAGCACATAGGTTGATTAGTGTCATAATAAAATAAGATAAAGATAAACTAACAAATAAAGGGATGAGTCTAAAATGGCCTAGTGTATGATTCAATAATCTAACACTCCCCTCAAGCTAAAAGCGTGATTCAACAACTCTAAGCTTGAACAATGGAAACTCGAAGAGATGAAATGAAGACTTGATGGATCTCCTCCCTTCATTGGTCTTTATTTTGTTGGCATCGATATAACGCCGGTAGGTTGGGCCTTATGACGCAGGTAAATTAGTGTTCTAGGGTAAGTTTTGAGTCCTAAAACGCAGATTGATTAGCGTCATAGGTAATTTTGGGCCCTAAAACGCATGTTGATTAACGTCCTAAGTTAAGTTTTGGGCCCTAAGACACAGGTTGATTAGCATCCTAGTATAAGTTTTGGGCCCTATGGCGTAGGCTGATTATCATCCTAGGGTAAGTTTTGGGCCCTAGGACGCAGGCCGATTAGCGTCCAAGGGTAGGCATAAGCGAAAATATGCTATGAGGACTTGATGGACCTCACTCTCTTCTTTGCTCCTTGTTTTGTTTGCGATAATAACACACCGATATGAGATTGAACGAAGAGATACCATGAGAACTTGATGAACCTCTCTCCCTTCTTTGATGGAAAAAGTTGGTTGTCGGGCCGGTAGGTTGGCGGGATAGCCGCGACACCATCACCGCCGATTGCGCGCGCAACTAGGTTTCGTTAGGCGGAAGCATGTTTAGGGATTGTAGCATTTGATACCATGTACAGATTTGTGAACTGAAGTTTTTCTTTATTCATTGATCGGGCAAAATATTTATAGCAAGAGTACATGAAAAAATAATAATAAAATAAGATAAAGATAAACTACCAAATAAAATGATTAGCCCAATATAAGGCGCAATGTATGACCCAATAATCTTACATTTCTTGAATATGATTTCAAATTTTCTTCCTACGAAGGCTAAAAGAATTGATGATTTTGTGGTCAAAGAAGGCTAAATAATTTTTTAACACGGTGTAGGGTCTTCAATCATTCCCTTGGTTTAGGGCCTTTATGATGAGCTAGGCTTTTTTCTTTATGCTCATTTTAGAACACGTGGTTATGTTCTAGTTCTTCTATCGATGGTAGTGAGTGTTTTGAGTCGTGTTTGGATCGAAATCGTGTGCTTACCGACAAATCCTTTTGATGGAACATGCTACCTTAGAGTTTTGTCTTCACTTTCCAGGAGTTTGTTTCTTGTTGTACATGTCTCTGACGGTGCTACTTCGACAGTAATTGACTCGATGTCTCACTTACTTCATCTTCATGGAGTTCTCCCTTCTCATCCATGGTTGATCTGTTGTTGTTCTCCTTCAACCCTTCTCTTCTCATGTTTTGTTTTCTTGTTGTTGATTGTATTGTCCTCTTGTCGGTTGAATCCGTCTGCCGTCTCTGTGCAACCTCTCGTTTTACCGTGTTTTCACGGTGATCAAATCACTTACCTTGTTTCTAAAAAAAACACTATATACAAAACTTTTGTCTTTGAATGTAAAATAACTTGTTATTGTCTTATAGTACATACTTTTTAAAAATTTTAAGGCAAATTTTAATATTTTTACAATGTAAAGTTTCTACATTCAATCAACGAATAAATCTTATGATTTTTAGAAATTTCTCAAATAAATTTTTTTTCCAAAAATATAATTTTTGTTTATGGCTTTTAATCTTGAAATAAATCATATTATGTTAGATAGTATTTTATAAATAATTTAGATAGAAACTATAATCCAAAAATAACAACTAATTTTCTTTTCATGTTTTTGTAAAAAAACTAAAGGGTATCGGAATGACATGTTGCTACTCTTGTTCCTTATCGTCAAAAAATTTTGGTCTAGGATGACAACATCAAAAATCTTTATTATAGGATATATATTTAAAGAATAGAGTCTTTAATATGCCATACCTGATTTATACATGATTTCCCAAACTTGTTTTGAATATTCTATATGAGTATAGGTAAATCAACATTGTCCAAAATAATTTTGTTAAATCTGATTTTCAAACTTCCTCAAATGTAAGTCCCGCCTGCAGAAACTCTATTGGTGCCGAATTGGGTATAAACTTTACGGATAATCTTGAAAAATATATGGGTTGTCCCATTATTAATGGAAAGGTAAATAAGAAAACCTTTGAAGATGTAATTATTAAGTTTAGAAACCAATTGACTAGATGGAAAGCTTCTTCCTTGTCCCATGAAGGAAGAACTATCCTTATTAAAGCTAACCTAAATGTCAAACCTAGTTTTATTATGCAAAGCTTCTTGCTCCCTAGTAATATCCATAAGGAACTTGATCAGATCAACATGAATTTCTTCTGGAACAAGGGTACTAACTACCACCCTGTCATTAGCTGGGACAAGATTTGCAAACCTAAAGCTTGTGGTGGTGTCGGTATCAGGAAATCTGAAGATATGAATGAAGCTCTCCAAATAAAACTTTTGTGAAAAATTCTTGAGGAACCAAAAAATATTTTGGTTAAAGTCGTGAATGAAAAATACCTTAAAGGTTCTCCTCTTTGGGAGTACCTCCCTAAAAGTGTTGCCTCCTGGCAATGGAAGAGGTTTATGCATTTAAAAAAGGAGTTCGAGACGGGCTTTGGATGGAATGTTGGTGATGGTAGAACGATTAACTTCTGGAATCATGTTTGGTGTGCTGATCAACCTCTACGTAATTTCTGCTCGGACATTAGTAATATTGATAAAAATGAAAAGGTGTTTGATTACATTTGGGAGAATAAATGGAATCTTCAGAAAATTGAGGTGAGTCTATCCAATATTCTTCCGGCTAATATTATCAAGGCCATCAAAGACTACCAACTCCCTAAATCCTTTATCCAAGATCGGTTGTACTGGGCCCCGTCAAAAAATGAAAACTTCACCACGAGATCAGTCATGAATCATATCAGCAAATCTAAGGGATTGGATTTGAACCCAATTTCCTGGATTTGGGAGCTTGATGTTATGCCTAAAGTTAAGAATTTCATGTGGAAACTTTCTATGAATGGTCTCCCTACGAAAGAAAATCTGGAGAAACAAAAAGTTCATGTCCCTATGACATGCTCTCTTTGTAACCACCCTTTTGAATCGGCTCGTCATTTGTTTTTAGACTGCCATTTCCTCATGAACAACATAAAGTCAAAGAAAATTAAGAAAATAATCAACGAAGTCTATAATAGTAATCTTAATATGATGAGATCTTTTCAAGTCCTCTATGAAAAGTTGGAATCTCGTAAGTTAATTATTTTGGCTCTGTCGTGGTGGAACCTTTGGTTTGTTCGGAACCAAAGTATGTTTAGGAATGTTAAACCATCAAATTTCGAACCAATTATCCAATTCCAAGTATATGAATGGAACGAATCTAAGAAAAAAGAAAATTTTGATCCCAAGAAAATGGTGAATATAAGAAAAAAACGGAATATTAAATGGGAAAAACCAGATGAAGGATTCGTCAAACTGAAGTTTGATGGATCTAGACGTAATTCGGAGAATTCTTCATTCGGGTATATCATTCGTGATCAGTTTGCTAAGACGGTCTCTCTGGGCTTTGGATTGTGTGGGTCCACCTCAGTCCTTCATGCCGAAGCATGCGCGCTTAGAAAGGGTCTCCTTAGGGCTTGTGATCTTATGGTGAATCGAATTGAAATTGAAGGGGATAGCCTAACAATTATCAATTCTATTAAAAATATTTGGAAACCCCCGTGGGAACTTGATCTCATTTTGTCGGATATCTCTAATATCTTGTGCTTTTTTAATCAGGTTCGTGTGCATCACGTCTTTCGGGAGGTTAATGTCGTAGCTGATTATCTGGCGAGTCTCGGTTACGAGTCTCACCAGTCTGTGTCTTCTTCTATGATCCTGGTGGAGGATCTTATCCGGTTAGATGCCCTGGGAAGAATGGTCTCGAGAAGATAGTCCGGCCCAATTTCTTATTGTGTTGTTTCAAAAAAAAAAAAATTGTCCAAAATAAATGGCAACACATATCCCATTAAGGGTAATGAATTAAGCATCTTTAACAATAACAACACGAAATAACTTCATACAAAAACTTGTAAAAAAAATATTTCAAAAGAAGATAATTTTCATTAATCCTAAATAAGCTATTAACACCGAACACAATAGATACATTAAGATTATGCTTGACATAAAAGTTTAATATAATTCAACTTTATATCAACATAGCGTTAGTTATTAGAGTTGAATAAAACAAGTTTTGACATATGCATGTTTGACTAGTTTATAAATAGTGAACGACTTTAAACAAAACTTTTTCTAAATCAAACCGATCAAAATAAAATTACGTCTCATATAATAACTCCACGTCAACTCGAATACAACTAGAGGTGAGCATATTCATCATATCCAATAATTTTATAAAAGGTCAATTTGAATCCGATTGGAGAACATTCGGATATCCGACATTTTTATGGATCAAATATCTGATTTGAGGTCAAATCCGAATATCATATCCGAATAGTTATTAATAGATTTGTCGGATATATCTGATCCGACTTTATTTTTAAAATCCGGATTTACATCCGATGATCGAAAAAATCTTTCTCAATCAAAATCGGATCATCAATTAACTGATATTGTCGAATTCGAATTTTTCGAATCGAAACTGATCGAGTTTCGAAACGGCTATACCCCTATATACAGCCACGTCATCAACCGGGAACAAGGATCTCCCGGAAGATATAGAAGCTTCCATTTCATACAGCCAACGTCAAGCAGGCGCCATAAATGCCCAACACGTGTCAATCCAATAACAGCAACTCGCTGACCTCAGACGACCAGCCACATCATCAAAAATCCGACGTGGCAGATTCTTGCAAAATCAAAGAAAACGCCCAACTGGCAGATGAACCACACATTCATCCCCCGCCTTATCCCTCTCTATTCCTTTTCAGATTTTTTTCACTTCACAAACAATGAACCCAGAAACTTCTCCTTTCCTTCTCATTCCTTCAACAAGCTCGCAATTTTCTAATCCATTTGCACAGTTTCAAATTTGGAGCTTCCAATGGCTTCCAGATTGGGGGTCACTTTGACATCCCCACGGCTGCTCGTTGCGCCTATCAGAAAACCCTTAATTTCTCTCTCTTCATCTTTGCCGATTTCATCTTCAACTTCTTCTTGTTGTTCTGTAAGTGAGGAATCATTGCAATTGGTTGGTCGACGGTTGGGGATTAAGCGAAAACTGTTGATTATTGCTCCTAGGGCGACTGCTGATCAACCTGGTATGCGATCCTTTTGTGGATATTTGTTTCTTTTTGGGTTTTATAGCAGAATTAAGTATCGTAATGAATTTGATTTTGTGAATAGATAAAGATTGCAGGATTGAAACGTTTCTCAATGGATTGGTTATGAAAGTTGGTGTTTATATAGGAATCATGTGATGATGAGCTTTGGTTTTGTGCTAAGGGGAGTGGAATTCTTCATTAATTTTGTTTGAAATTCAAGCATCAGGTTGAAATGAGTGATTGGGTTTCAAAGGTAGCAGATTGGAACTTCATGCTAGCTTCATATTAACTGTGTTTTGTAATGCCAAAAAAAGCAGTGGAATTGAAGTTTAGAATAGTTGGTATCTTTAATAGGGTGTGATGAACTTGTAGCGGCTTTTTAGCTTGTAAGTACGTTTCAGACGCTTTCTTTTCTGTTTTATTAGCTATACCCACGGTTAGATGTAAGCTATCTTCAACCTCTACCACTCCCTCTAAGGTTGCTTGACACATCAAACACGCCTTAAGTGTTTGGTGTGAGAACATAATTTTAGATGAAACAGGACTGGAATGAGCTAAACCATACCTGAGGATGATTATCATTCTTGGGATCGAGATAACAAGTTGGGAAAAAAAAAAAAACTAACCAAATAGCAAGAATTTAGTTAGAATTTAGAACTCTATAATCCAGAATCTGATTGATCTAAATAGTATATTCTGAAAATACTGCTCATGGATTTAGTTAGAGCTTGCCGATAGAAAAAATATTCCAATGCTGCCACAGAATAGAAGCACTCGAATAAAGGAGAATGAAGGAGAGGTTGAAATAGCTTCAATTGGTTGAAAATGATGGATTTTGATTAACCCCATCCCCAGCATTAAGAGGTTGAAGTTGAATTCAGTTTCATTTCATTTCTCCTCTTCACAAACCAAATCAAATTTTTTTATCCCGTACCTTTTTCGTAATTTTTACCCATAATAATTCCCTTTTTTAACCTAACACTCAACTAACTTATATTTTATTTCATATCTTTCGTCATCGTCGTCTTTGTCATCTTCAATCTCATTTTCATCTTCATACTCAACTTCATCCCACAATAAACCTGTTTCACCGAACGGACCCATAATCTAGTTTTGTCGTATGATCAATATGATCTTCCTTATTGTCATTTAAATATTTAAAATTTTATAAATGACAATCAACAAACATTGAAGATTCTGTATCTTTTTTCAATTTTATTACCTTTTCAGAGTTTTTTTTTATAGTACACAGCCAGATGAATCTCTTGACATCTCTTACCTTCCAGGTCAGGTTGAACAAGATGAAGTTGTTGACAGTAAGATATTGCAGTACTGTAGCATCGACAAGAAGGAGAAGAAGTCGCTTGGGGAGCTTGAAACTGAGTTTCTACAAGCATTGCAAGTATTGACCCCCTTTGACTGTTCTTACTACTAAGCTTTCACAATATTAAATTTTACATTAGTTCATAGAATCAAGAATAAAAAAAACACTGAACTAGACCAGAAGAATATTCAAAGGAATTACAATTTCTCCAATTCTCCAGGCTTTTTACTATGAAGGAAAGGCTATAATGTCAAATGAAGAATTTGACAATCTCAAGGAAGAACTTATGTGGGAAGGAAGCAGCGTCGTGATGCTAAGTCTGTACCCATCCCAAAACCATTTTTCAATTATTTACTTTATTTATCTTTCTCAAATGGAGCCTCAATTTCAGCATGGCTTTCTTGATTGATTCATAACAGGCTCGGATGAACAGAGATTCTTAGAAGCATCAATGGCTTACGTGGCTGGAAACCCATTGATGACCGATGAGGAATTTGATGAGCTGAAGCTGAAACTTAAGGTTTGTATGTAAATTTAGTATTCCTATGGAATACTTGAATTTGTGCTTGGAGCGTGGTGAGGAATTCGGTTTCTTTTCCAGGATGACGGTAGCCAAATTGTCGTTGAGGGTCCGAGATGCAGTCTACGTAGCAGAAAGGTACTCACATTATGCATACTGAACTGATGTCAAATTCTTAAATGCTTACATAAAACTTCCTCATGTAAATCTTTGTTTCGAAGCCCAGATTTCATGTCTCTGGAGTTAATCATAGATGCTAGATATATTCACCATCAAGCTAACCCGCCTAGTAATCATAGATATGATTGAATGAGATTGTTCATCAAGTGAAAATTGATTTTTTTTTTGCTGTTTTAATAGGTGTACAGTGATTTGTCAGTTGACTACATTAAGATGTTCCTGTTGTACGTTCCAGCTGCTGTCACTGCACTTGGACTGTAAGTATCATCTGCTTCAGTATACTTAGAACACTTTGTTTATATGCTCTTCCCAAAACTATGAGTTTTGCGTGCACTGGAGATCAACCTAATGATCAAGTTGTTTTTTCTTATAATAGCTTCTTCTTTTTGGATGATATAACCGGCTTTGAGATTACGTATCTGCTGGAGGTAAGTATCTTCATAAATATGCCAATATCTGATTTCAAATCATATGATTTAGGGCATGTTTGGTGTACAGTGACAACAGTAGCGGTAGCATTTGAAACCATTTCCTTTGATAGCTGTGACAAAATGCTATATTAATCGCTAGTTAAAACACTAAACACTACCTCAATACACTGTTAGAGCTCAACCGAGTTCATTGCTAAATAATCATTTGCAATTGCAGCTTCCAGAACCCTTCAGTTTCATATTCACCTGGTTTGCTGCTGTACCCTTGATAGTCTACTTATCTCAAGCACTCACGAAGCTCATCGTTAAGGATTTCACCATTTTGAAGGTAAAGTTCTTACATTTTGTAAGGATTGACTAATATTGCAACATGAATTCATGAGCTCATAGCTCCAACAACCGTATGATTGTCTTTACACTTCATTTTTCGGGTTATAGGGCCCCTGCCCCAACTGTGGCACAGAGAATGTCTCGTTTTTCGGGACCATCTTGTCGATTTCTAGCGGTGGTACCACAAACAAAGTAAAGTGCTCAAAGTAAGATCTCATACTATACCTTGTTTTGTTTTTGTTTTTTTGTTGAAAACGTTCGGTTTCGAACTAACCATTTGGGTTTTTGCTCATATAGCTGTTCAACTGAGCTGGTCTTTGATAAAAGACAACGTCTGATAACACTGCCAGAAGGCACTTCTTGAAACTGAGGTGTGTAACTGATCGAACTGGTCTATATTAAGAACTCGTGTTGGAGAATGCAGTGATTGTTGGATTCGGAATCAGGCAAAGCATATATGTAAATGTTCTCTTCTGCTTTGGGATATCCATAAGGGCAGGTGCAACTGTGCAAGACCCTATTGTGTAAATTCTCTGTATAAACAAAACGGCAAAACCAAGAGTATTTTTCACTCTTAAAACGAGATTGCCATTGTATGGTAATGTGTAGATTTTCTGTAAGATGACATACTAGTATTAACATCATACCCTTACAGTCTTAAGCATATCATTTTCATTTTGGATGGGTTAATGGGATAAATAGAACAACATTTGAGGATTGGTTAATGAGACCGGGTTTAAATTACAAGGCGTAATCAACTTAAAGTGTTACGATTGACAAAGACCAGTTAGAAGATCAAGAAGAAAAAAGATTACCGATTGCTGTAATTTAAAATTATTTTACAAACTTTTGAGCTAAAATATTCAATTTCTAACAAAATGTTATGATTGACAATGAAGGGTAACAAGAACAGTAAGAAGACTAGAAGAAGCCTTGCCTAGGAAGGCTGGAAGCTGCAAAAGGCAAGCGATAAAATAATTTTATCACTTGTGTCATATATGGTCTTGTGTAGACCATGACATACAACTGTACTCCACTAGCACAAGGGACTCGCGAGTCGTGATATATATACTTTATCCTCATTCGAATGAGGTGAAAACAGAGGGGTTAGATGGATACCCGCTCAACTCATTGATCTCTCAATCAATCGGCATAATAGTACGAATCAGATCCTCCTTCCATGTTACATGATCCCAATAGATTAGGTTCCTAACTATTGGATTTAAATCAGCATCGCTCGGCTAAGGGATGAGATGTACTTGAAGAGATTGAAGATGGGAAATTCGAGTATTTACTGCTTAAAACTTGTATAAAATTCTGGTTAATTCTAAATAGACTCGTTTATAAATGAACCTATGCCATAACACCTGTCCCTCAAGTGAAGAAAGTGAAGCGACGGGAAAGTCTTCAATTCTAGCAATAGTTGTAAAAGTTGACCATCGATTACTTTTCGATATTAACCGCGAATTCCGACATTAACTATTTCTACATATTCGAGTGGGGTGAGAAGATTTGTTTGAAAAAAAAAATCATAATATATTAATATATTTTTTTGTATAATCAGATGAGAAGATTTGGAAAGAAGATTTGGGAGTTTGTTTTGATTCTAAGTGATTTGGTTTTTAGATTGAATTTAAGAAAATTATAATATATTAAATTGGTGTGTTAAGATAAATAAATAGTTTTGTGTGATTTTTTTTGTAAAGAACTATATGATCAATTCATATTCTGATTTTTTTTTGTTTCTGTTAGAATATACGGCCGTAAAAACAACTGAAGATGGAGGTTTGAGTACAGAAACGTTAGGTCTGAGAGGAAATGGGGAGACGTTCGGGTTTGAATTCGATGATTTTGATTTCTCGGATCGCGTCCTTCGCATTGTAGTCACACTAGTTCATAGCAACGATGATTCATTTTGTTCCGTTGGAGTTGAAATCAAAATTTTACATATAAGTTCGCTAATCTTGGCTGCAAAAAGTCCATTCTTCTGTAAGGTAAACCTCCCTTCTTTATTGCTTTCGTGAGTTTATACATTATCAGATTGTCAATAAAGAATTTGATCTTTGATGTTATAGCTATTCAAAAATGGGATGAAAGAATCCCAATCAAAAATTGCAACCTTGATAATTAATTCATCAGGTATGTACCATATCAACCCTCGTATCGAATGAAAATGTTTGATTGTTGTGTTTTGATATTGTTTTTGGGTTGTTATGGTGAGTAGAGAAGACAAGTTTGATGGATCTCCTGAACTACACGTATAACAACCGTTTGTCTTCAACTACGAATCCTGATTTGTTGGATGTGTTAATAGCCGCGGATAAATTTGAAGTTAGTTCTTGCATGAGATATTGTGTTCAGTTATTGTTGAAGATGCCGATATCACTAGAATCTGTAGTTTCGATTCTTGAACTTCCTTCAAATGTTTTAGTGACGGAAGCGGTTCAACCACTAACTGATGCTGCAAATCTGTATCTTTTCGCACATTTTAGGGAATTCAACAAATAAGAAAAAATTCTACCTTTTTAATTTATTTATTTTCAACCATTTTGATTTGTAATTGTCCTAAGAGATTTGACTCTTTTTTTGAAGCTGCCTAGACGAAGCAATGAAACTGCCCCTTTCTGCATTAGAGTATGTTCTTGGGAGAGGCGACTTACGAGTGGATTCAGAAGATGATGTTTTCGACTTTATCTTGAAATGGGCCCATACACACTACCCTAAACTGGAAAGGCGTCGAAAAATCATGACCGACAAGTTGATGCAATTGATATGTTTCCCATACATGACTTACTCGAAATTGAAGAATGTCCTAGTTTGCCCTGAGTTAGACCACAACGAAGTTTCCAAGCTTGTCATTGAAGCGCTATTTTACAAGGCTCAAATTTTCTATTGGGAGAACGTTCATGTTGATAGTACCAAATATATTTTAGTTGGACATCTCTATCATGATCGAGCTGTTAAGGTGGCACAACTTGAACTTTCCCGGTCTCGTCGTGTTATTTACTTTGACCTAAAAAAGGAGGAATGTGAGACTATGTCCTCATCAAATACTCTATACTCTCGACCCTTCTTTTTAGGTGGACTGTGGTTTAACCTCTTACTACAACGCAGACAAAAAGAACAGAACTTGGTCGAACACGTTAATCTATTTTTGGAAACGAGGAAAGGTTCAAAAACTTGCACGGTGGATTTCGTATTTGAAGTGTTGAAGAAGTCGTCGAACAAGTTCGATTGCCGGTTAACAGAAAAGAACTGTATCTTTAAAGAGTGTGAAGGCTGGGGATGTGAAGACGTGTTGCAAACCCCTTGTACAACCTTAACGAGGGATGACAATGATTACTTTATTGACGGTATCCCTACGTTTTCGAGTTGATATCACCATCGTCTACTAACAATCTTTAACACATTTATATCGGTTTTTATGTTATATTGGTTCAGAAAACTATTTTGCAGGCTCAAGAGAGTCATGGATTTGCAACTTCACTGTGTGCTTTCTTTTTTAAAATTCTTTAAGTTTTCTTCTTTTTTTTTGTTTATTTGTTAACATTGCAATTTGATGCAAAGTTAAATAGTTGTATTATATCGGGTTTAGGTTAATTTAAGGGTGTGGTTATTGAAAATAATAATCTCGCAAACCCCTACTACAGCCGAGTTTTTGTGATTGTCTGTGTGAATGGTCAAGATATACTTAGACTTTAGTGTTAATGCTAACGGTCCGATCTGACCCGTTTGCACAACCTTAGTGTGACGGTGTTGTCTGTGTGACTTACAGTATTATAGAACGCGTTCGCTCGGAGAGGAAGTTATAACGCAACTGAAGCGACGGAGAAGCCTTCGGCTCTAGCAATATTGCAAATTTATTACGCCGATTACACTTCCCGAGATTAGCAAAATAAAGCACCATTTCAAACAAAGTACGAATGCAAAGAGTAAAGGCTGAGTGGAACTCAGAAGCCTCGTTTGACAAAATAAACGGTATTTCGGTATATATACGGGTTAGGGTTATCTGCAAGGAGTAACTTTGGCAGGGAAAATCTTCAGGCATTTCGTAGCGTCATGAGAAGTCGAACTCACTGGAAGCAATTTGAACTCCATAGCAAAGTTCTTTAAACTTACTTCCAGTATTTCGATCATTTTGTAATCTTGTTGCTAATACACCTTAATTTTGAGCAAAGTTTCATGTTTTGGATTTTGTAAGTTTCTGCCTTGTTTGTTTGTATGTAACTATGGATAGTCGGTATTATTATTGTATTGAACAATGATACGACTCATATGGATCAATATGAATACCAAACGTGAATACCAAAATAGCCTGTCTTTTTTTAGTGTGAATCAGGAAGGATACAGTTTTTTTTGTTTATACTGTGTGAAATATGGACCAATACTGATATTTGTTCTTATTGATTAAAAGAGGTGAGAAGATACTGAAGATGGACGATTCAAGTACAAATGACTTAGTTCTGAGAGTGGATGTGGAGGATTACGGGTTTGATTAAATTCTCTATTTTTTTTTTCCAGCGTGTACGAGCCTCAAGTTCATGTATAGCAATACTTTGTCTACAAGTACGAGCCTTGATTTGCTGGACATGTTGATGCTTGCAGATAAGTTTGAAGTTAGTACTTGTATGAAATATTGTACTCAGTTATTATCGAGGACGCCGATGTCACTGGAGTCGGCAGTTTTGTATCTTGAGTTACCTTCATCTGTTTTATCAGCTGAAGTAGTTCAACCACTTATGGATGCAGCAAAACAGTTTCTTTTCGCTCATTTTAAGAATTTAAACACGTAAGAATTCTCCTTTTTGAATTTAAGTATTTTGTCATTAGAATTTGTATGTCTCTATTTATGTTCTTTAATTGTTGATCACATTGACTCTTTTAAATTTGAGTTTCTGTTGATATATATACTTGTTGATTTTGTAATGTATTGGAGGAGGCATTGGAATTGCCCCTTTCTGCTCTGGAGGTTGTTCTTGAGAATTTCAGTCTACGAATGGAGTGTTGGTCCCTCCTTAATCAAGCCTATTTGATAAATGGGCTATCCAATAAATTGCATATAAGTCCAATGGGCTAAGATTCAAAATAGGAGGAGTTCATTATGAAAAAAGATCTAGAGAAGAAGAGAAAGGATGAGAATGATCTAGAGAAGATTAGTCTAGAACTAATCTAGAATATTACTATAAAATATTTTCTAGGAATTTGTGTAATTCTAAAATTCTCTCCTTCCCCTATAAATAGGTGGAGAAGTTGTACATTTGCATCATCACACACAAAATTGAGAGCTCAAGAAAGCTAAACACAAGTTGTGAGAGTGCCCACAAAATCTTGTAAAATTCTTTCTCCACATAAATAAAATAAAAGTAAGTTTGTATTAATTAAGTCATTGACTTAATTAGTCCCATATTTCTCATCCTACCAACACGAAAGTGGGAGGTTTTTTCCCAACATGGAGAACCGTGTCTTATTCGACAAGAATGACCGGGGGTTCTATAACTTGTTGCGAATCCCGTGGACCACCTTCACGAGTGATGACAATGAGTATTTCATCGACGGGATCCTACACTTTCGAGTTAATATTACTCTTTTTTTTATTTCGAGGCATGAACTATTGGGGTTGAAGAAATTTTTATAAAGTAAATTTAGAATCAATGTTTTATTTTCGAATAACTTAAATATTCTAAAAATGATAAAATTGACTAATTATGTATAATAACGATATTTGGTAAACAAGGTGGAATATATGATGAAACGTTTTACCTTGTACACAAAATTTTTATAAAGTAATTGGAAGATAAGCCTCTTGAAATGAGTCCTTGTTCACCGTCAACAATATAAGAGACAATAATCTTCTTGAAATGCAAGGAAGTTGTATATGAAGATATAAACAACAAAAAAGCCACCAAATATATATAGCCAACGAACCACACTCGAGGATATTTATATTTAAACAGATTGATTATATACCATCTTATGAATAATGAGTTTAGGCTCTTATTCATCACCCGTTCAGAATCCGGTAGAGGCTGCTCCGATTACACGTGACTCTTCGAACAGAGGACGATGAGATAGGAATCGAGGCCATGACAAGTATCTTATCCGTCTTTCTTTGGAGTCCCAAATACTCGTTAGTCGTCATCGTTGTCAACTTTGTGACAAACCAAGACATAGTGCCCTTCAATGTCCGCTTCAATCATGTTTGTTAGGCTTATACTCCAAGGTCCTTTCGAGTGCATCACACAATGATAATTCCTTGGTACCCGACACTAAAACAACCAACTATTAATTATACACCATATCTGATAGAGTTAAAATCCGGATTCATCGCAAATTCACTCAAAGTAGATTAAACACACAAATCGGAAGTTACCCATAACTGCCATACATATTTTTAAGGCCTATTTCTCCATATGCAAGCGCATAAACTGTTTAAAAAAATCAAAATTAAAATTAATGAAAAAATTATAACTTTGAAAATCGATTTGGAATAAAAAGTCGGAATATCTTGAGAAAAATATTGATGAAAAGATTTGGTATGATGAGATTATGGTACGGTAGTTAGGATTAGATAAAAGTTATTGATAAATTAATTAATTATGATTTGAATCAAAAAAAATATCGCATTTTTTAGGAAAAGAAACCGAAATGAATATTTATCTGCATTTACAATTGTAGGCTAGTTTGGTTGCATAAAAGGTTAGCAACCGGTAGATACTTCAAATCAAATTGCCACTATCAATTTGTTAATCTCTTTTCTAATACATCTTAATTATGTTTTTCTTTGAATATAAGGCAGCAAGAGACATTAAGGATGATGTAAGATTCAATAAAGTACAAAATTGTTAGTTCCGACTTCCTATCGTGAAATGAGGAGAATTTCGTGTTCGGATTCAATGACCAAGATTTCTCTAATCGTGTACTTAATATTGAAATCACAGCAGGTCAAAGTAATGATTCATATTGCTCCGTTAGAATTGAAGTCGAAAGTTTGCATATAACTTCTTTGATCCTAGCTGCAAAAAGTTCCTTTTTCTACGAGGTAAACTTCACTTATTTGAGTTCAGATTTTCTGCAAAAAGTAACACTGTCCTTTGTCAGGGCATCTCGTAGCGTCAACAAAAGCGCCAAACTTGAGTTCACTTGAAGCCACGTAAAGTTTGATGTTTTGGATTTTGTTGGGTTTTTTTATCGATTCATATTGTTTCTTTTCCACTTTGAATATATGACAGAAAGAACAACGAAAGATGGAAGATTCGAGTACAAAATATTACGTCTGAGAGGAACTGAAGAGACGTTCGGGTTTGGGTTTAATGATGTTGATTTCTCGGATCGCGTCCTTCGCATTGAAATCACATATGATGATTCATATTGTTCTGTTGGAGTTGAGGTCAAAAGTTTACATATAAATTCTCTAATCCTTGCTGCAAAAAGCCCATTCTTCTATAAGGTAAACCTCCATTCTTTATTGTTTTCGTGAGTTCATACATTAACAATGGATTTGATATTTGGTGGTACAGTTATTCAAAAACGGGATGAAAGAGTCGCAATCAAAGGATGCAACCTTGAGAATTAGTTCATCCGGTATGTATCATATGCGCACTCCTACTAAATAAAAAGGTTTAGTTGTTTAGCTGATTTCCTCTTGTTTTGTTGTTGTCTGTGGCGAGTAGAGAAGACATCTTTCATGGATCTACTGAAGTTCATGTATATAAAGACTTTGTCTTCAACTACGAACCCTGATTTGTTGGATGTGTTGATAGCCGCGGATAAATTTGAAGTTATTTCTTGCATGAGATATTGTGTTCAGTTATTGTTGAAGATGCCGATGTCACTAGAATCTGCAGTTTCATTTCTTGAGCTTCCTTCAAATGTTTTAGTGGCGGAAGCGGTTCAACCACTAATTGATGTTGCGAATCTATATCTTTTTGCACATTTTAGGGAATTCAACAAGTAAGAATTCTATCTTTTGTAATTCAGTTATGTTCAAACATTTTGATTTGTAATTGTCGTAAGAGATTTGACTCTTTTTGAAGCTGCCTAGACGAGGCAATGGAACTACCGCTTTCTGCATTAGAGTCTGTTCTTGGGAGAGGCGACCTACTAGTGTATTCAGAAGATGATGTTTTCGACTTTGTCTTGAAATGGGCTCATGAACACTACCTTAAGGCGGAAGAGCGTCGAGAAATCATCACCAATAAATTGATGCAATTCATGTGTTTTCCATATATGACTTACTCTAAATTGAAGAAAGTCATGGTTTGCCCTGAGTTTGATCATGAAGAAGTTTACAAGCTTGTCGTTGAAGCACTCTTTTACAAGGCTCAAATCTTCTCTGGGGAACATGTCCATTATAGCACCAAACACAGTTTTGTTGGACACCTCTACCATGATCGAGCTGTTAAGGTAGCACACCTTCAACTTTCCAAGCCTCGTCGTGTCATTTACTTTGACCTAAAAAGGAGGAATGTGAGAGTATATCCTCATCAAAAGATTTGTACTCTCAACCGTTCTATTTAGGTGGACTGTGGTTTTCCCTCTTACTAAAACGCAGAAAGAAAGAACAAAACTTAGTCGAACACTTTGGTCTATATTTGAAAATGAGGAAAGGTTCAAAAAGTTGCACTGTGGATTATGTATTTGAAGTGATGAAGAAGTCGTCGAACAAGTTTGATTGCCGATTGACAGCGAAGAACCATACCTTTATAGAGGACCATGGCTGGGGGTGTGAGGATGTGTTACGAACCCCGTGGACCACCTTAATGAGGGATGACATCGAGTACTTCATCGACGGAATCCTACGTTTTCGAGTTGATGTTACCATCATCAACTACCAATCTTTACCACATTTATAACGGTTTCTAGGTTACGTTGGTTTAGAATATGATGTTCCCCAGAAGCCAGTGAAGGAGTTACTATTCTGATGGCAAGTTTCTGTGCAAACTTAAGAGAGTCATTGATTTGCAACTTCATATCATACCGTGCTTTCTTTTTTAGAATGATTTTAAAGTTTTTTTTTGTTTATTTGTTAACGGTACAATTTGATGTATGAACCTCATTGAATCATTGATTGTACTTGTCTACCAGTAAAGCTATATCTTTTAAGGGAACGAGGAGCTGTACCATTAATTGATGCAGCAAAACTATATCTTTTTACATATTTTAAGGATTTAAACAGGTAAGAAATTTTCATTTCGAATGTATTTGTCTCCTTTTGAATGATACATTTGGTTTCAACTCTAGAAAAATAATGTAAACGAATTAGTCTATGTTGTTTTACTATGTGGTATTAAAATTAATCAAATTTTACTACAACTATTTTTTGGATTTGCACTGATGCATACTACTTGATACTGAAGCATGTGGAGGATGCAATGAAATTGTCCCTTTCTGCACTAGAGTTTGTTCTCGCGAGTATAGGTCCATGATTGGATTCAGAAGATGATATTTCCGAAACTAATAGAGTGTCTAGCAATCATTAGCAACAGGCTGATGCAATTCATATGTTTTCCATGAGTAGCTTGAAGTTGAAGGAAGTTCTGGTTTGCCCTGAGTTTGACGGGAAAGAAGTTCCAAGCTTGGTCTATTTATGTTAATGAAATCCTACATTTTCAATTTGATATTGCAATCTTCAAGTAACCTCCAATCTTATAATATCGATATCTGGATTCGCGACTCCATACGTGTGCTTTCATGTTTTTTTTAATATCATTTAAGGGTTCTTTTGTTTATTAACATTGCAACTTTGAGACATGAACCCTGGTGAAGGATAATAATTTTTGTAAAGTAATTGAAAGATACTTCAATGTATTTTTTGGGACAAAATCAATATTCTAGAGAATCAGAATTTGCATTGATTTTACAGCTGAATATTCGATGCCACTCTCATTGTGTATTTTTTATGTTCAAACAGCATCAGGAACAGCTGAATCATTAACTAAACCATCCGTAAGAGATTGAAGTTGAGCATCTTGATCAATGCCACTCTCATTGATAAAGAATCCATTCCAACCAATTAAGTCATCCCGAATCACACTCTCATCTATGGAGCTCCATAACACTGAAATCTTCCATGATGAAACTCCATTTCTCACTGTTGGCGTGTTGACTAGGGTTGTGCACAGTTGGACCGGAAAGTAAGGTCCGACCCTTGACCATATTGTCTAATCCGGTCCAGTCTTGTTCGGAATATTCTGGTCCAGTCTTGGACGTTATTTTCCATTCGATCCAACGTTATGTTTCTCTTTCCATATTTTTCTTGAAATATTCATATAGCAATATTATAGTCCAGTCCGGTCTATGGACCATTAGCGTTTAAGAATACTAACGGTCCGGTCTTATACGGACCATTTGCACAACCTTAGTGTGACGGTGTTGTCTGTGTGACTTACAGTATTACAAAGCGCGTTCGCCCGGATAAGAAGTTATAAGGCAACTGAAGCGACGGGAAGCCTTCGGCTGTAGCATCATTGCAAAGTTGTTATACCGTTAACACTTCCCGAGGTTAGCAAAACAACGCACCATTTCAAACAAAGAATGAATGCAAAGAGTAAAGGCTGAGTGGAACTCAGAAGCCTCGTTTGAAAAACTGAACGGTATATATACGGGTTAGGGTTTTCTGGAAAGAGTAACTTTGGCAGGGAAAATTTTCAGGCATTTCGAAGCATCGGGAGAAGTCGAACTTACTGGAAGCAAGCTGAACTCCTTAGCAAAGGTTTTTTAAACCAAACTTCCAGTATTTCGATCTTTTTGTTAATTTTGTTTGTTAATACACCTTAATTTTGAGTAAAGTTTGATGTTTTGGATTATGTATGTTTCTACCTTGCTTGTTTGTATGGAACTACTCGGTATTTTTATTGAATTGAACAATGATACGACCATATGGATCAATCTGGTATGAGTGATACATATTCCTATATGAATACCAAATGAGCTCTAAAAATAGCCTGTCTTTTATATGATTCAGGAAGGATACAGTTTTTTTGTTTGTTTATACTGTGTGAAATATGGATCAATACTGATATTTATTCTCTTTGATTAAAAGAGTTGAGAAGATATTGAAGATGGAAGGTTCAAGTACAAATAACTTAGTTTTGAGAGTGGATGCGGAGGATTACGGGTTTGGATTAAATGACGATGATTTCTCGGATCGTGTTATCGATTTTGAAATCATACCGGCTGAAAATGAAGATCCGAATTCTTCTGTTGGAACTGAAGTAGAAAGTTTGCATATAAATTCTCTAATCTTAGCTGCAAAAAGTCCATTTTTTTACAAGGTAATCTTCATTATTTTACTTACACCAAAAAACACCTTCATTATTTTACTTTTTCAGTGTGTTTATACGTATGAAGCTCCTTAACAAAGCAACCTTTAATGTTGTAGTTATTCAAAAATGGGATGAAAGAGTCGCGATCAAGGAATGTAAGCTTGAAAATTACTGCATCTGGTATGTCAATCATTTGTAGAGCTTTTGATTGAATATGTTACTTTGTTAAGCTTTTTGTTTTGATATTGTTTTTTTGATGAGCAGAGAAGACTGCTTTGATGGATCTCCTCAAGTTCATGTACAGCAATACTTTGACTGCAACTATAAACTCTGATTTGCTGGAAGTGCTGATAATTGCAGACAAGTTTGAAGTTAGTTCTTGTGTGAGATATTGTATGCAGTTGCTGTTGAAGATGCCGCTGTCAGTAGAATCTGCAGTTTCATATCTTGAACTCCCTTCAACTGTTTTAGGCGCAAAAGTAGTTATACCATTTATTGATGCTGCAAAGATATATCTTCTTGCACATTGTAAAATTTTAAAAAGGTATAATTCTTCATATTTGAATATAATTTTGTCTTAGTTGTCATGGTTTTTGTGTCATTATTTATGTTTCATACTTCTTGACTTTGAAGCTCCCTAGAAGTGGCAATGAAATTGTCACCTTTTGCATTAGAGTTTGTTCTTGGAGGTGGTGGTCTACGCGTTGAAACGGAAGATGAATTTTTTGGGTTTTTCTTGAAATGGTCCCGTGCTCACTATCCAAATCTTATAGAGCGTCAAGCAATCATCAGCAACCGGTTGAATCGATTCATACGTTTCCCATACTTGAGTTGCTTGAAGTTGAAGGAAGTTCTGGTTTGCCCTGAGTTTGATCGGGAAGAAGTTTCCAAGCTTGTTATGGAAGCCCTCTTTAACAAGGCTACACTCTTTGAAAGCATAAAAGGCACTTTTTCAGGACTTCTCTATCATGATCGTCATGTTAAGGCAGCGCAACTCGAATTTCCTCAGCGTCATATTGTCTATTTTGACCTAAAGAAAGAGGAATGTGTGAATATGTCTTGGACTGCTCTAAACTCTCAACCTTTCCTTCTAGGTGGACGGTGGTTTTCCCTCCTTGCAAAACGCAATGAGGAAGGACAGAGCTTTGTCGGACCGTTTGGTCTATTTCTGAAGATGGAGAGAGGTTCAGCAACTTGCACGGAGGTGGGTCTGGTGGTTGAAGTGATGAAAAAGTATTTGAAAAAGTATGAATGTTGTCGTTATACCAAATGGAGCCGTATCTTTATTGAGGAGAGTGATTTGGGGTTCCGTGACGTTTTGCAAACAACATGGAACACCCTTATGAGCGATTATGAGCGATGACAGTGATTATTTCGTCGATGGTATCCTACATTTTCGAGTTGAAATTATCCTCCTCAAGTCGGCGAAGATTTTCTATATCACTCATATTTGTATCATTTGTATCCCCTTTAAGTGATTGGTGGATTCTATATTATTTATTATTTTTCTCGTAAAACATTAATATTTTAATCCCTATTTATTTTGCTTTATCCAATCGATACATGTAACAGTATTACATAAGATCTTAATTGTCGTCAAGTAACATCCAATGTTACACATTTCGCTTTACAGGAGGGGGGCTTAGCATTCTAAGCAAGAATATAATTGTCCTAGATGCCAGTAATCAACTTATTTGTCCTATTCACTACTTTTTTTGTCTGATTTAAAGAAAATGACTGCATGGATTTGCGACTTCATACTCGTGCTTTCATTTTTTAAAAGTGATTTAAGCCTTTAAAGGGTTCTTTTGTTTGTTAATATTGTAATTTTGAGGCATGCTTGGATGCTGGGAGAGCTTGTCAACCTTATAGTTTCTCTTGTCACTTGGCTAATCGTCGGGGCTCCCGGCTGACCCAAGGGCATGGTAGCCGTTGGAGATATAAAGTTCCCACCTCGAAATTTGTGAACGTTTCAAACTTATCATGTAAGGTGGGACATTTACGCTTGAGTTTATGTGTTGATTATAGAATAAAACCCTTGAGTTTGTTGTATTTGGGACATTTGCGCTTATTTATTAAAAAGATATTAGGTAGATAATATAAGGAGAGAATCTTGATTTAACTCATACAAGGATCAACTCGGTATATCCCTAATTACACACACGACCCCATTCTACGTTTTTTCGGTATCGGACTTTGACAGTAGGCTACGGTCCAAGGGAATCATGATGAATGGAGCCTCCACCTTGGACATACTTAAACTCTATGGTTCCGTCACTCCGTGGCTAATTACTTGTATTTTGTGCAAAATGCAAGGCAAAGGAGAGGGCTTCTCTGAATGTGCATATCCGACTGTAAGAAGAACCTTACAACATTTGTAATAGAATTTTTTTTAGTGGATTTTCTATGATAAAAATTTAAAGTAAAGTAAATATAATTTTAAAAAAATTTATACTACAAAATATTTTGATTTCAGAAAGGTGAAATCTAAGTATATCAGTAAAAATTATTTATTGGAGAATTTTGAGTTTAATTGAGTAAGAAGGTTTTGGGGGATTTTTAAAAGCTTTAGAAACTAGATTTGATTTTTTTTTCCCAATAGTTTTTTCATTATTTTGGTTCATTACATTTATCCATGTGCATATTTCTATAATTATAGAAATCAATATTACTAGTGTTATACCCGTGCTCTGCACGAGTTTTGATCGAAAAAA
Organism: Fagopyrum tataricum; assembly: GCA_002319775.1. Classification (NCBI taxonomy): domain Eukaryota; kingdom Viridiplantae; phylum Streptophyta; class Magnoliopsida; order Caryophyllales; family Polygonaceae; genus Fagopyrum; species Fagopyrum tataricum. The sequence goes on along the minus strand of CM008281.1, from coordinate 34,691,082 downwards.
ATAATTGATAACGATAAACTTCAAACATACAAAACAAGTAACATAATGGGATGATGGTACATACAAAAAAGAGTTAGAGTGAAAAATGTACTATAAATTATGTATAAGCAAAATATATACCAACATAATTTAATAAGGTATGACATACTTATAATTTTGATTTATATTAAATCAACATTTGTATTCATGACCAACGATATAAGGGAAAAATCATGACAAATCAACTACCTTGCACACATAATAAAAAGTATATTAATTTATGAAATAGTAAAAAAAACATAAATTATTGTGTAAATTTAAAATAAGCCAAAAAAAAAGAGAAAAAGTTAGGATGTTATTGCTAGAAATGTGACTAATGGAACGGGTTATTGAAGTTCCTTCCTTTACACCACTGTTACATAAAAAATATAAACCATTGATAAACAAAACAAAGGTAAGTAGGTTCCAAAACTAACATCAATTTCAGCCATGAATTTATATATTTTTTTTATTGTTCTTTGTATTAACATTGAATAACTACATTTACCTCTTTCTAAAAGTTAGAAACATTACTTTTCCAATGACCTATTTTGGCAAACTGCATAATGACGATAAATCTTCCGTCTTTGCAACCATCGAGGTGATTTGATAGTTGCATCGCAAATTCTCCACATAGAGTACAACTTAAGATATTATTGTTATATTTTATTTTGATTAAAAATATTACATCTTAAACATAATTTTAAATTAACGTTCACCTAAAATGGGTAACTAATTGTACCTGAGATCCTCCAACTTGATATGAATCCGTTGCCTTACATTGCCATCTTTTGTAGTTGATTAAACGTCTCCAAATTCAATAAGCTCTCCAATAACATCTAAATAAGTATTATGAATTAAAAAAATTGTATTAATAATGTTAAATGGAAGAACTAACAATAGTAGATGATTAAGCTATGATATAACTTACGTGTAAATAACATACCAATAAAAAAATTGAATTCTACCGTGCCATTCAAAATGGATGAAAAGTTCACAAACCGAAATCCATACTTAGGAATAGCGTCACAGGTGATGACTATAGTAATTGGCAATAAGTTAATTTTCTGACTATGCTTGGTAAATAGGAATGCACCAACACTTTCAATAAGTCCAAAAGAAGATATGGTAATGGTGGAGAATTCTTTCAAATGTTTGGCAAATCTCCAAATAATGTATGACCGTATTTGTGCTTCAATCTTAGGCCCTGCATGTTTAGTGATTGAAAATATTGTTATTCAACATGTGAATAAAAATTAATTCGAATAAAATATGTGATAAACATCAACATAAAGTATACCTTGTCATCCATAAGCACCATATCGAGTGCGGATTTAGACTTAAAACTCATATAATGAGACTTTGAGTATAAGCGTATAACACGCACCATAATCATCTTCCCAACATATGTATTATCAAATGATGTATATTGTTTAGCCATGGTTCGGTCTTTGTAAAGTTGAGAGGCGCAAGGTGATTCATATGGATCGAGAATAATCAATATAAATACAAAACGTTTGACAACTCATTGATTTACAAAAAAGAACGTATATAAATTGATTATAGCAACATATATTTTTCGTGAAAATATCTATTCCATCTATAAACTACAAACTACTATGTAAAAGGTATAAGATTATCCTTTTAGGTCCGTACATTCTCGAAAATATTCGAATTATAAATTTTTCCATCTGAATCACAATTAGTCGAATAAAAAAAAAGTTGTTTTTAAAATGTTGTTTATATAATTAATATATTCATCGTTCAATTTTTGTGGGTCGTTAAATCTTGGAAGTTAAATATTTTATGGGTCGTTAAAATTTTATAGAGAAAATTTGGTCGTTAAAATGTTTTTTTCATCATAATTTAACTACCAAAACAAATTTTAACGACCAATCCTAACAAATTTAACATTCAAATTTTTTATAAAATTTATTAACGATCAAATTTATCTATAAAATATATTAACGACCAAATATATTAACGATCAAATTTCTTATAAAATATATTAACGATCAAATTTCTCGATCAAATTTCGTATAAAATTTCTCTATAAAATATATTAACAACCAAATATATTAACGATCAATTGCTTCAATGTTTATTTTTGGGATAACCCAAAAATAAGAAACTTGTTTTCCTAGTTTGTATCTTATTTAATGAATGAATAATGAAAAGTGAACAATCATGTGATTTTCACCTTGGGAAGCTTATTATGCACCTTCCATCATGAACGTACAAATTTTAATCCAACGGATCTTAGGAGTTCCTATTCCATACTCTAAGAGTTGTTCCTACCGGATCCCGACCCTATCTATCTATCTATCTATCTATCTATCTATATATATATATATATATAATTTTAGCAAAAAATCAAAATTCTAAGAAAATGACATTTGCTAGGTTAGTGAGTAAGTTATTGATATAAAAATTATATATTTATATGTTAAAGTTAGAATGTGAAATTGTCCAATTAAGAATTAACAAAAATGGAAAAAAATTGTTAAAAAAAATGATAAGATATTTTTAAAATATATAGAAGATTGTGGTAAGACTTAAAAATAAGACATTAATTAATTATTATATAATTTTAAGATATATACTGTAATATAGATATTTAAAATGTAAGTATGGTAAGTAGTTATCTATTATCTATTATAGGAGAGTTTTTTAAATATTAATTATTGTAGAATAGTTATTCTATTATTCTAATATATTATATGGCAACAAAAAGTATATATAATTTCATCAAAAACTCAAAATTGTAAGAAAATGACACGTGACAAAAAACTCTTTAAAGAAGCACCACGTGAAAGAAAATGTTTTGACTTTAATAGTAGTATATAGATTATTCTTTTCAAAAATTTACCCATAAATAACTGAATCTATACTATAGTTTATAGCCATGCACAAGCTACGGGTTTATTAAAGGAAAAAATGGAGAAGGGGACTTTTGTGTAAACATAAGTATAAAGAGGACTGATTATTTTGTGTAGTGATTAAGTAGGTCCCTATTAATTAAAATAAAATAAAATAAATGGAAAGGGAAAAAATTATAAAAATTATATCCCTAACCACCAAATCCTCTATATTGTTCACATGCCTCTGCCAACACTAAGGATACCCCTCTTCTCCTTCCCCAAATCGAAGTTTGCTCACAATTGTTTGAATTTCAATGGTTCAAACAATATGCCTTTGCCACCACTGAGGCCGACCACCACCCCTAAGCCGTTCAAGATCCTCTACTCGGAGTTGGCGACCTAACCAACCCCAAGCCCAGTGTTAACCATTATCGGTCCTAAGCGAAGAGCCACAACTTGTCCAGTCGAGCATAAGCCTCATCCACCTTAATGATATCAGAATTGTTGTTGGAAGTGGAATCAATGGTAATTGAGTTTTGAGTCGTTGAAAATAAAGCAGGATGTGAGGATGAAGAAATATAATGCGTACCTTTTATAATGAAATCGAGAATGAAGTAAATTAAACATGTATAACGATGATGTTAGTAGGTGTAAGGTTCTAATGATTTAATGTTTTTGATGCAGTTTTGTAAACAATTATGTCACTCAATGTTCCTCGTGGAGATTTATGTGAGGTTAACAGGTGAAAATGAAAGGCTCTAATCATTTAAATCATTTGTGCAGTTTTGTTAACAATTCTGACAATAAATGTATTTTTGAAGATAAAAAGCAAGGAGTTGGCCGTATCATTCTTTGAAGATAAGAAGCTCTTAGGGATATTTATGTGAGGTTAACAGGTGTAAATGAAAGGTATCTTTTAATGTCTCCGTGCAATTTTGTAAACAATTTTGACAACAAATGTTTCTTTGAAGATAAAAAGCAAGGAATTGACTGCAAAGAGATTAAAAAAACAAGGAGTTGGCCATATCATTCTTTGAAGATTAAAAGAAAAGAGTGTACCCTTACTGACTGATCAATTAATATTTTGTCGATAAATGTCTCTTTGAAAATAAGAGACACAAAAAATAAAAATGAGGTTGAGACTACTACTAGAGGGAGAGTCGAACACCCAACCTTAGGATACAAGGTTACATTTTTCTTGTGACATAACCAATTGAGCTAGTGTGACAATGTGTTATATACTCCGCCTACTAAACATATATAACCACATCAACAAGGGACATGACACCCTCCACTAGGGATGGCAATGGGTCAGATGATGGGTGGATGTACTACTTCCGTCACCCAACCCGTCATCTAAAATCTTCACCCGACCCATCACCCGACCCGTAGTTTTTGTCACCCTACCCGTATCCGTCGGGTGAACGGGTGGATCGGGTATTTTACGGGTGAAATTTAACCGATTTTTTTTAATCTAGTTTTTAACCAAAATTTGAAACAAAGTGAAGTTGTGCAAGCTAAAATTAAATATACAATTTAATCGGGTTTAAGACTTAACAACTAACATAATTGAAATAAAAATATAAATCCGAAATATCTTACATACCTCCAAAACATAAAATGAACCAGATTGAAAAAATCAAAATCATTAAAACAAGTAGCTTTATACATAACTGCCTTTAACTCTCATCATAATCTCAAAATTGACACACTCTATTTGACTCGATTTCTTTAAGAAAGTTATTTTTGTATGTTACAAAAATAAATTCACCCCTAAAATTCATGGAACGCGGAAATTAGTAGTATCGACAAGGTCATGAAGGCAAATAAAATAACAAAAGATTATGAACTCTAGAATTCATGAAATTTTAATGTAAACATATATTATTATTATAGTCATGAATTTTTAATATAAACATATATTATAATTATAGTAATAAAATCTTATATATAATATAATATAATAGAATTGGTGAGTGCGGGTGATGGGTACGGGTGGTGGGTCGGATGATGGTACGGGTGGTGGGTCATGAGATGCTCACCCGTATCCGACCCGCCCCATCACCCATTCCACCCGTCACCCGAGTTTCACCCGCATGTTAACGGATTTTCACCCGTTTTTTGGGCGGGTTTTCGGACACCCATCGAATGCGGATGAGATTGCCATCCTTACCTCTACCCCTTCCCCAATTGCGCCACTGTGCAGGGGCCTCAAATTTAGAGGGGGCCTTCGTTCAGTTTTGGCCTCAATATAATATATTTTGATTTGGTTAAAATGAACCATAAAACCCTAGTAGCTCAGTGGTTGAAATGGGTTGCAGGAAATTTAATTTCTTCTATCTTGTGTTCGAAACCGAAATCAACATTTTTTTAGAGAATTTTAGTTGTAAAAATGAGCATTTTTTTTTTGTTACTTCATTTTAGAGATAGTTTAGTTGGATCTGAAATAACTTTATTTTCTAATTAAAGAAATATAGAATAAAATTAATAATTTATAACATAATTATTTTATAAAATGTTAAGTGTGTGTAATAAACGGATTTTTTTAAGGAAATAAATCTTTTAATTACCTTAATAAGTTTTTTTTTCATCCGTGAAACCGATTCGAGTACGAAGTAATAGGCCAAACGGATTCAAACCCGACCGAGTGGATTAATTAGACTAGATTGAACCGGGTAGGAAAGTAAATCAAATCCTATAGGGTTGTGTGTGTGCATGCTGAGTGATTTATCGTATATTCTTTTATATGTGTTTCTTCATGCTGAGTGATTTACCGTATATTCTTTTATATGTGTTTGTGCTCTAGTGACACTTTAGTATTAGAATTGTAGCTAACGGTTTATACCGTGTTGTTAGATATTGCAGGTTAGATCTCTACCGAGAGATCGAGAGTGAAGTGACCAGCCGGGTTGCCGTACTAGGATCGGGTGTTGTGGTCATTTAATTCAGTTATTTAATTCCACAGTTTACTTTTATCGTTAGAATTACTCGTCCTAGAGATTGGTTTTTGTTATGTTTAGTCGTGTCTTTATACTTCGAGTACTTTATTTAAAGATTTATAATGTTTTAGTATTTGTGTCTTGTTGCAAGGTCCTTTGTGATAGTTGTCAAACTAAGGTCGGGATCCACTGTGAGGTCCTAGCCAGTAACGCTCCGGATTCCCAGAATTCGGGGTCTTAAAATATATATATATATATATATATATATATATATATATATATATATATATATATATATATATATATATATATATATATATATATATATATATATATATATATATATATATATATAAAAGATTAAAATTTTATCATAAGAAATTACTTATTTAGTTTATAGAAAAAATCATTCTTTATGCTTGTAGTTATACATCAAATGTCAAATTATTTATTCTATAAAAAATATTTTTATTCTTGTAGGTATAAAATATTATTTTTGTAGTTAAATGTTTGTGTCATGTGAGGAATTTTTATAATTTTGTATAAACATTGAATTTTTTTAGAAAAAAAGTCATTCATATGCTTGTAGTTGTATTATGTTTGGACAATTACGACTTTGAAGACCTTCTAACTCTGATTACACCTGATTGTATGTTTAGTATTGCATTTGTTATTGCTATTTTATAGATTTGAACTTAATCTCATACAAATAATGTGTTTAATATGTGATTATACAAATAATGTGTTTAATATGTGATTGTGGTTATGGTTTTGGAGATTGTGGTTCTTGTCTTGAAAAATCTCCTCTCACAAGATTGAAAATTATCGTTTCACTCAAAATCACAACTCTAACTATAATCACACCTAAAACCATAACCATATATCTAATATACTAAACACACACTTGATCTTCAGTGTCACTCTCATTTTGTATTCTATGTCTAAACCACGAGCTCTTTCATGGATCAACTCTAACAATCTAACGTAGCCCCACCGGCTTTGTTGGGTTCTTTGTAATTCAAGTTTGGTCTCGTTTGGTAAACATTGTAAAAGGTTTGGTTCTTTTGTGTAAAGTTTTGAAAAGATTGGTTATGTCTTGTAATTTTGTGTATGACTTTTGTTCTTATATACGTCTTTGGCTTGAAGAGTTGTACAAGGAAGCAGATCTTTAATTTGAAGAATGCCACTGGGCTTAATCAAGTGTGGGCTTGTAAATATAAAATATAAGTGGGCCAAATTGTTTAGTTCTCATTTGAGGAAAAACTAAAACCCTACAACAACTTATAACAAAAAGAGGAGGTTCAACACTTAGAAGGATATACAGAGGCTGCAAAGCACGATAGAACAGAGAGCAAGAAAAACGAGAGAAACTGAAGGCGACAGAGAGAGAAAGAAAAACCGAGTGAGAGAGAGAGAAATCGAAGAGAGATCATTACACAATCGAGAAAGAGAGCCTTTGCCCTAAAGGTCGAAGAAGATCTTTGTAGCTGCAAGATCTCGAGGTGAAGAAGGGTTCACCGAATCTCAGGGAAATTCTCGTTTCTGTTTATGTGTTTGATGTTTGTAACTCTTGTTTCTCGTTTCTTTGGCTTTTATAAAATCGGTGCACACCGGGTCTCTCTTGAGGTTAGTACAGTGTTTGCGATTGTTTGGAACGGGATCATTCTAGATCCGTTTTTAGTTCTTGTTCATCTTGACCTAAAAACGCATATAAAACCTAAAATCGGAATTACAATTTGGTATCACAACATTGATTTCGTTTTGTGACAGATTATATTTCCGCTGCATATATTTTGTTGTTTTTCGTTTTATCTGGTTTTTGCTACGTTTTTGGAGTATAAGTTTGTTCTTCATGTTTCTTAGTATTTTATTATGTTTTTTGTAAAAAATATGTAGTACTCAGTCCTTTATTTTGATGGTAGAAGGAAACTATGCAAAAATCAAGCCTTATGATGACACCGCTGATTTTGCAATGTGGCAGCTAAAGATGAAGGCAATCTTGATAAAAGAAAAGTGTTTGAGTGCCATAATAGGAAGCATTGTAGTTGATATTACAAATGCGCATAAAGATAAATTGGATGAACAAACTCACAACGAGATTCTCATAAGGCTGTCAGATGAAGTTGTTAGGTAGTTAGTGGATAAGAAGGATGCCAAGTCATTGTGAAAAGCTCTAGAGGAGTTGTTCTTGATAAAATCTCTTCCTAGTAGAATTTCATTATTGTGTCGTTTATTTACTTTCAAGATGGATGTTAATGAAACCTTAACTGATAATCTTGATAGATTTTTAAGAATGACACAAGAATTGGAAAGATGTGGGGATAAGAAAGTTGATACCCACCAAGCTATTTTGTTGTTGAATTCTCTACCTTATGAGTTTGATACATTTAAAGATGTTATCCAGTTTAGTAGAGATGATTTGACTAAAAACAAGATAGCTGAATCTGTTATTCAGAAAAATGAAATTCTTAAAGTGTTTAAGTCAAAAGCTGAGACTAACGTGCCTATGAAAATCGATTTTGTGTTAAATGCCGAGGAGAAATCCAAAAAACATAATATGCACAAAGAAAAATGGCAAGATTATGTGAAAGACAAAAAATGCTTTATTGTAATAAGATTGGTCATTTGAAAAGGTATTATAAGAAGATGAAAGAGGATTAAAAGAATAAAGATAATTCTGATTTTTTTGGTTTGATGGAATCTAGTGTGAATTATCTCGATGAACTTCTTATGTTGGATGCCAAGTATTAATTTGATTTTTGGATACTTGATTCCGGATGTTATTTGCACGTACGCCTTATAAATTTTTGTTTGAAACTTTACATGAGTTTGATGGTGATAGTGTCATGCTAGGAGATCATACTTGCTTAGATGTTAAAGGTATGGGGAATGTGTCTTTAAAAATACATGATGGGAAGGTTATGATACTTCAAAAGGTTAGGTGGGTGTCTAACTTAAAGAAGAATATGAAATTTAAAAGTACTTTAGATGGTTTGAATTGTAAGATAAGATCTTACAAAGGTATAAGAGATGTCACCAAAAATGGCAAAACTCTTATACGGGACATTAAGAAAGGAGGGTTGTATCAAGTTATAGCCTCTCCTATTGTAACACCCTAAATCCGTAGGACTAGGAGTGCTACTGGGCTAGGATCTCACAATGGATCCTGACCCTAGCCTGACAACAATTTCACTTATCTTACAACAAGACACCGATAGATTAAAACAAAACATGAAACTGATATATATATATCAAAACAAAACATGGCAACTAAGGATCTACCTAACTCTAGGTAGATCCGGGACAAGACGCGCCTGCGTAAGACAAGGGACGCAGGGGCGGAGCAAGCAACCCGCAGGCGCGGTGGAACTCAGCCGTGGGCGCGGTGACAAAGCTGCAGGCAAACGCAGGCACGGCGCTGGCGCTGCGGCACGGCTTCCGCAGGGGCGGCGGCTTCCAGGCGCGGGGGCGGCGTCAGTGCAGAACGTGATCCCGCGGCTTCTCTTCGGCTCTTCCCGTGATCAAATCACGTCTATTCTAATCCAAAGTCACACACATGCCACAACATACACATTCCAACATCACCCTATGATCAATACATCTAATCCTAAGCTAGGGAAGGAAGAAACAAAGGAAGAAGGAAGAGAAGAAGGAGAAGAAGACTTATCACTGCTGAAGGTCTAGGCAAGCAAGAGCACAAGCACAACTCAACTGGCTTCACAAGCTCAACATCCACATCACTAGCATCATCATCAACCACAAAGCACACAACTCTCTTCAAACTCTAAGGAGAACAAGAGCAAGATCAAAGGAAGGTGAAGGAGAAGCAAGGAGGACGTGAAAGCTGGATTGGAAATGAAGAAGTAACCCTTGATCAGCCAAGGGAAAGAAAGAAGTAAGACAAAGGTAAAACACGAGTCAAAGGAGTCAACAAAACCGGCTGCAGCCGCCGGAAACCGCAGGGGCGGCAGTCGTGCCCGCGGGTGCGGAAAGGCCAATCTCAGTCCGAAAGACTAGGGCTCTCACACCTATGCTTAATGTTCATAATGAGAGATACAATTCAAATCAGTGTAGAGGGGAACTAACATGTTTACTTGAGATTCCTAGACAAAAAAAAATTCAGGTTTGCTATAAGATAGTGTAGAAAAATGCATAGAAAATGATGCAGAAATCAATTCTGTTGGGCTGAATTTGGAGGAGGAAGTGGCGGGAAAATGCCATGTTCATGGACAATAAAAACTAGAGTCAGAAAAAGGCTTACCGGTTCAGCACACCGATGTTGTCAATGGAGGAGAAGTTTTTGTTGCAAAAGGTATAATACAAGCTCACAAATTAGGTGAGGTAATGGTTTCTACTAAATCTCTTGAAGTACATTGTGATGTGAAAAGGATGTTGATTTGAATAGACAAATGCATGATTTAGATAGAAATTTCATGTCCTTTAATTTGGTGAAGTTTGATATCATGATTGTTTTGCTAAAGGAGTCAAATAGGCAAAAATGGTTGACACTAAGTGATATTATGCTAAGGAAAGCTTTGAGAGGGTACTTAGAGGATAAGTCTATTATTTTTCATGGTGTAACTAATCAAATGCAAAGTTGCAGTTACACTTCCCGTTGTGGGATGGACGATGGACTTCCGAAGCACTAGAAGAGTGGTTGGGGGGGGGGGGGGGGGGGGGGTGGGGGAGGTGGGGTTCTTTGTAATTCAAGTTTGGTCTCGTTTTGTAAACTTTGTAAAATGTTTGGTTCTTTTTTGTAAAGTTTTGAAAAAATTGGTTATGTCTTGTAATTTTGTGTACAACTTTTGTTCTTAAATACGTCTTTGGATGGAAGAGTTGTACAAGGAAGCATATCTTTAATTTGAAGAGTGCAACTAGACTTAATCAAGTTTGCTTGTAAGTGTAAAGTATAAGTGGGCCAAATTGTTTAGCTCTCATTTGAGGGATATCTGAAATCCTACAACAACTTATAACAAAAAGAGGAGGTTCAACACTTAGAAGGATATACCGAGGCTGCAAATTATGATAAAACATAGAGCAAAAAAACGAGAGAAACTGAAGGCGGTAGAGAGAGAAAGAAAAACCGAGAGAGAGAAATTGAAGATAGATCATTACACAATCGAGAAAGAGAGCCTTCGCTCTAAAGATCGAAGAAGATCGTTGTAGCTGCAAGATCTCGAGGTGAAGAAGGGTTCACCGAATCTTAGGAAAATTATCGTTTCTGTTTATGTGTTTGATGTTTGTAACTCTTGTTTCTCGTTTCTTTGACTTTTATAAAATTGGTGCACATTGGGTCTTTCTTGAGGCCAGTACAGTGTTTGTGATTGTTTGGAACGAGATCATTTTAGATCCGTTTTCAATTGTTGTTCATCTTAACCTAAAAACGCATATAAAATCTAAAATCGGAATTACAGGCTCCCTCCGTTATCGGATTCGACCATTATCCTGGTCCGTTCATACTTCATTATCATATGCAAGCTGAAGATCCCATGCCACTGCTTAACGGTTTCACCCAAGCCCGTCAAATAAAAATTGCAACTAAGTGCTGTATTAATACGTAGAAATACACTTGGTCTAGTGGCACTCATTCTACTCTTTTACCCATTAGTCCCATGTTCGATATTTTTTGTTCCCCGTAATGTCCTTCACTTTACGTACTTTTTTTTTTTTACTTTCTTCTTACAATTTTTTCCCCAAACAAATCTTACAGTATTTTTTAAATTTTATTTAATTAAATTTTAGTTATTTGAAAGAACATAAGCAAGAGGAAGGGAAGTTATAAAAAAATTAAAATATTGAAATAATAATAAAATCGTGCACTAATAGCTTAGTTCTCTCAAAATTATATGAAAAAAGAGGAAATTGTGTTTTAAAAATATAAATAATAACTGGAAAAAAAGTGAATTTTTATTTGTGGTAGGTTTGATTATTTAACTATACTTATAATGACAAATGTTATGAACTAAAATTTTAAATCTCTACCGATAATAATACTGATAATCATTGATAACTAGAGGAAGTATAAAGTCTGCTATCGAGTAGATGAAGGGACAAAATGTTGAAGTTGGGCAAAACTTTTGAGTCCATACAAAGATCAAAAAAATGAAGCGACGGGAAAGCCGCTTTGCTTATTTTATCGATGATTAATAAAAGAATAATGCATTTTTCCGGACAGACTCGGCTCTTTTTCCAACGAACAAAAAGTTATAACGAACAAGTGGAGAAAGTGAAGCGACGGGAAAGCCGAAAGCCTTCGGTCCTAGCGATGGTTGTGTTAATCGGCAATTCAAATGAGATTCATGAGACTATCGTATTTATTTAGTCGTTGGTATAAGCTTTCGATTATAACCCGCGAATTGAATTCCGACATTGACAGATCCAAAATATTGCAAAGTTATTAGGCCGTTTACACTTATCGAGTTAGCAATACAAATTACAAAACACCATTTCAATTTTTCAAACAAAGAATGAATGCAAAGAGTAAAGGCCGAGTGGAACTCAGAAGCCTCGTTTAAAAAACTGAACGGTATATATATGGTATAGGGCTTTCGGCAAAGAGTAACATTGACAGGGAATTTCAAAGCGTCAGGAGAAGCTGAACTTGTGTTCACTTGAAGCAACTCTGAGTAAAGTTTGATAGTTTGGATTGTGCTGGCTTTTACCTTGATTGTTTGTATGGAACTATGATCGTTTCATATACTTTTTTTTTCCTCTTTGAATATATGTACGGGATGAAGAACTGAAGATGGAAGATTCGAAAAAAGAAATGCTAGGTCTGAGAGGAAATGAGGAGACCTTCGTGTTTGGGTTTAATGATGTGGATTTCTCGGATCGCGTCCTTCGCATTGAAATCACACCAGTTCATAGTAATGATGATTTGTATTGTTCCGTTGGAGTTGAAATCAAAAGCTTACATATAGCTTCTATAATCTTGGCTGCAAAAAGTCCATTCTTCTATAAGGTAAACTTCCATTCTTAATTTACTTTTTCTGTTAGTATATATATTATCAGGTTGTTAACAAGTGAATTGATATTTTATGGTATAGTTATTCAAAAACGGGATGAAAGAGCTGCAATCAAAGGATGCAACCTTGAAGATTAGTTCATCTGGTATGCACTATATCGCACTCCTTTTCAATGATAATGTTTGTTTGTTTAGCTGATTGGCTCTTGTTTTGATACTGTTGTTGTGGTGAACAGAGAAGACAGCTTTGATGGATCTCCTGAACTTCATGTACAGTAATGTATTGTCTGCAACTACAAACTCTGACTTGTTGGATGTGTTGATTATCTCGGATAAATTTGAAGTTAGTTCGTGTATGAGCTATTGTATTCAATTATTGTTGAATATGCCGATATCAGTAGAATCTGCAGTTTCGTATCTTGACCTTCCATCAAATGTTTTAGTCTCGGAAGTAGTTCAACCACTAATAGATGCAGCAAAGCTATATCTTTATGCACAATTTAGGGAATTCAACAAGTAAGAATTCTGCCTTTTGCAAATTTAGTTATGTTCAACCATTCTGTCACTTGTAATTGTCCTAAGAGATTGGATTGACTTTTTTTAAATGTGGATTTGCTTATGAAGTTCCCTTGAAGACGCAATGAAACTGTCTCTTTCTGCATTAGAGCTTGTTCTTGGGAGTAGCCGTCTTCGAGTGGATTCGGAAGATGATATTTTTGATTTTGTCTTGAAATGGGCCCATACACACTATCCTTTACCAGAAGAGTGTCAACACATCATTAAAACCCGGTTGATTCAATTGATTTGTTTCCCACATATGAGTTGCTCGAAATTGAAGAAAGCTCTAATGCAGAAAAAGAGGAATATGAGAATATGAGAGTATGAACGAATCGTTAAGGTAGCACAACTCGAACTTTCCCAGCCAACGTCGTGTTCTCTACTTTGACATAAAAAAAGAGGAATATGAGAGTATGTCCTCAACAACTGATCTATACTCTCAACCGTTCCTTCTAGATGGACTGTGGTTTTCCCTTGTTGCAGAACGGTCAATGAATAAACGGCACTCGTTAGGTCTATACTTGAAAACGAGGAAAGGTTCAAAAACTTGCACAGTAGATCTTATAGCTGAAGTGATGAAGAAGTCGTCGAACAAGTTTGAAGATCGATTTACAGGTAAGAACGTTACCCTTACAGCGGAGGTGGCTAATGGGTGGCCGGACGTGTTGCAATCCCTGAGGGACATCTTCATGAGTGTTGACAGCGAGTATTTCATTGACGGGAATCCTACGCTTTCGAGTTGATATTACCATCGCCAACTAACCAGATTATGTCAGTTGTAGCGATTTTTAGGGCAAGTGGGTTTACGAATAAACAAGAAAACGATTGTCCCATAAGTTTTTAGTCATGGATTTGTAATTTTATATTGTGCTTTTAGAATAAAATAAAATGATTTAAATGTTTTTTTTGTTGTTGTTTATTTGTTAACATTGTAATTTGAGGTATGAACTCCTTATCATTGACTGAATTTATCGACCACTAACGTTAAATCGTTATTCCAGTCTGATAAATTAAATAAAACGCTTTGAAAAAATAAAGTATCATCTAAAAAATAGAAATTACTTCGTCCCTTCTACTGAAGTCAATCTCTTGTGACTCATGAGAGAATGACCTTTGACGATGGGAAACTTGAGTATAATCCGGGTGATCAACCTGTTAAATAGTTGGATTATCTTGGGTTGACAGTAAAAAACTCTATCTTTAAAGAGGACAAAGGTACGTTGGTGATGAGCGGACATGTTGCAAATCCCGTCGACCACCTAAGTGAGGATGACAACGCGTACTTCATTGATGGAATACAACATTTTCGAGTTGTTATTACCATCATCAACTACCAATCTTAACACATATATTACAGTTTTTACGTTACGTTCGTTTAGAATATGGTTTTTTCAGGGCTGTCCAATGAACTTCGGGTCCTTTGTTAAAAGTTAATTTAATTTACAATTTATTAATTTATTGATTGAATTATTAAATATTTAGCATTGATTTATATTTTTATGATACCACTAATTATTTTATTATTTATAAAAGTAAAAATAATTATAATAAGAAAACTAGAATTGTTTAACTAAAATAGTGTTGTTTGTGTATCTTATCTTATATATATTAAAGCAGAGGCTTCTATTGCCACGTGTCGCCTCCAAGATATTTCCTAGTCCAACGGAAATTTTACAAGCCTCTGTTGCCACGTGTCGCCTCCACAGTTAATGTCAGTCTATAACTTTTTTTAAAACTACGTAATTTAAAGCAAAATACCTCTTTATTAATACGTTAAATCGTTATTCCAGTCTGATAAATTAAATAAAACTCTTTGAAAAAATAAAGTATCATCTAAAAAATAGAAATTACTTCGTCCCTTCTACTGAAGTCAATCTCTTGTGACTCATGAGAGAATGACCTTTGACGATGGGAAACTTGAGTATAATCCGGGTGATCAACCTGTTAAATAGTTGGATTATCTTGGGTTGACAGTAAAAAACTCTATCTTTAAAGAGGACAAAGGTACGTTGGTGATGAGCGGACATGTTGCAAATCCCGTCGACCACCTAAGTGAGGATGACAACGCGTACTTCATTGATGGAATACAACATTTTCGAGTTGTTATTACCATCATCAACTACCAATCTTAACACATATATTACAGTTTTTACGTTACGTTCGTTTAGAATATGGTTTTTTCAGGGCTGTCCAATGAACTTCGGGTCCTTTGTTAAAAGTTAATTTAATTTACAATTTATTAATTTATTGATTGAATTATTAAATATTTAGCATTGATTTATATTTTTATGATACCACTAATTATTTTATTATTTATAAAAGTAAAAATAATTATAATAAGAAAACTAGAATTGTTTAACTAAAATAGTGTTGTTTGTGTATCTTATCTTATATATATTAAAGCAGAGGCTTCTATTGCCACGTGTCGCCTCCAAGATATTTCCTAGTCCAACGGAAATTTTACAAGCCTCTGTTGCCACGTGTCGCCTCCACAGTTAATGTCAGTCTATAACTTTTTTTAAAAACTACGTAATTTAAAGCAAAATACCTCTTTATTAATACGTTAAATCGTTATTCCAGTCTGATAAATTAAATAAAACGCTTTGAAAAAATAAAGTATCATCTAAAAAATAGAAATTACTTCGTCCCTTCTACTGAAGTCAATCTCTTGTGACTCATGAGAGAATGACCTTTGACGATGGGAAACTTGAGTATAATCCGGGTGATCAACCTGTTAAATAGTTGGATTATCTTGGGTTGACAGTAAAAAACTCTATCTTTAAAGAGGACAAAGGTACGTTGGTGATGAGCGGACATGTTGCAAATCCCGTCGACCACCTAAGTGAGGATGACAACGCGTACTTCATTGATGGAATACAACATTTTCGAGTTGTTATTACCATCATCAACTACCAATCTTAACACATATATTACAGTTTTTACGTTACGTTCGTTTAGAATATGGTTTTTTCAGGGCTGTCCAATGAACTTCGGGTCCTTTGTTAAAAGTTAATTTAATTTACAATTTATTAATTTATTGATTGAATTATTAAATATTTAGCATTGATTTATATTTTTATGATACCACTAATTATTTTATTATTTATAAAAGTAAAAATAATTATAATAAGAAAACTAGAATTGTTTAACTAAAATAGTGTTGTTTGTGTATCTTATCTTATATATATTAAAGCAGAGGCTTCTATTGCCACGTGTCGCCTCCAAGATATTTCCTAGTCCAACGGAAATTTTACAAGCCTCTGTTGCCACGTGTCGCCTCCACAGTTAATGTCAGTCTATAACTTTTTTTAAAACTACGTAATTTAAAGCAAAATACCTCTTTATTAATACGTAATCTAAAACTTTTTATTGTTTTTGTAATTATCTCTAATCCTAATCTAATTAAAATCAATAAAATAATCAAAAGAACATATTTAACCAATTATATATTTTTTTAAAATTGTTTTTGCTATTATCTCTAATCCTTATCTAATTAAAATCAATAAAATAATAAAAAAAACCTATTAACCAATTTTTTAAAAAACGTCTGAAACTCATCGGTTGAAATTGAAAAAATAAAATAAAATATGTAATTTGCATGATCAATTAGGTTTCTGCAATTATAAAACTTTTTATTGTTTTTGCAATCATCTATAATCTTTATCTAATTAATAATTTATTTTGTTATTAAAACCAATAAAAAGGTTTCTCCAATTATCTCTAATCCTAACCAACTAATCCTCGTCCTATTTAAAATCAATAAAATAATCAAAAGAACCTATTTAACCAATTATAAAAAAAAACGTTTGAATCTCATCGGTTAAAATTAGAAAAATAAAATAAAATATGTGATTTGCATGATCAAAATTTTCTCCAAATCAATTTTAACCAATTTTTCTCTTGTATGATGGCAAATTTTTGGTGGGGCTCTACTGACGATAAAAAGAAAATTCACTGACGTAATTGGAAAGACATGGGTTTACCAAAAAATCTTGGAGGTATGGGATTTCCTGACCTCAAAATTTTTAATCTCGCTCTGTTAGCAAAACAAGGCTGGAGGTTCTCTCAAAATCCAGACTCTTTTGTCAGCAAAGTCTTCAAGGCAAAGTATTTCAGAAACCATACCTTTCTTAATTCCAATTTAGGCAATTTCCCTAGTTATGCTTGGAGAAGTATTTGGAATGTAAAAAATCTTCTTACTGATGGTATTGGATGGAGGGTGGGAAATGAAACCTCTATCAACTTATGGAATGATAATTGGATTGTGCAGGATTAAGGATGCTCAAGCCATTATAAGAATGCCACTCAGCATGCGCAAACCTTCAGATAAGTAATTTTGGTGGCCAGATAATTCAGGAATCTTCACGGTTAGGAGTGCCTACAAATTGGAAAAATACAACCATATTGCAAACTGGTTAGAAAGAATCTCTAGCAGGGAAGAAACCTTATGGAGCATGATATGGCGGCTAAACCTTCCACGCAAAATCATTTTATTTGCTTGGCGTTTATGCTCAAATTTCATGAGTGGAGGATCCAATCTCTACACAAAAAGGATTATCAACTCAAACATATGTTCAAGATGTGTTTCAGGGCCAGAAACTGTATTTCATGCTATCATGGAATGTTCAGAATCTCGAGAAGCATGGTGGGGTTCCTCTGACTTAGTTATTGCTTTTGCACTTACTGACCCAAGCCTCATCTTCACTTTTCTTTGGGAAAATCATGGAAAATTAATGGATAGAGAATTTGTTATATGTGCTTGGATAGCATGGTTCCATCGAAATATTTGTATATTTGAAGATGCAGATTCACAGGCCAATTTAAGCTTTCTTCGTGAGGGATGCAAACAACTCATATACGATTTTGACGAAGCACAACCACATTTAGCTCCTAATATTGCTCTGAGCGATTATGTCAATTGGGAGAAGCCTCCGCTGGGAATAGTCAAAATTAATACTGATGCTGCTCTTATCAATTCTGAGTTTGGAATGGGCATCGTTTGTAGAGATCATAATGGTCAACTTATTCAAGCTTTGCATTCACGATCTTTTGGTTCCAGGAACCCTCTCTTAGCTGAGCTTTTTGCAATTAGAAGTGCCCTAAATTTTGCTTTGGATAAAGGATTTCACTCTGTTATTATAGAATCAGATTACAAGGTTGTTGTGGATCACATTTTATCTCTGCAAGTATCCAGGCTTCTCATGGGCTGGTCATTGATGATATCAAGAGTATCTCGAATCTCTTTGTTCAGTGTTCCTTTCGTTTTGTGCATAGAAACTGTAATAGAGCAGCCCATCATCTAGCTAGATGGAATACTGGGTTTGCTGATTTTAGCAACATCCTTTTCACCCCTTACACCTGTCCTCAGGTTTTTGTAGACCTTGTTACCAATGATTTGATATAAATTTGTTGTTTCTTGTTCAAAAAAAAAAAAAAAAAGTAATTAAGTTCCTATTTTTTTTCTAACAAATAACAACTCAACGGAGTTTACAATGGAGATAAGTTTGTTTAAAATTTAGTCACAGAGGATTGTTTACTCATTTCAATTGTCGGATTCTAAAAAATTAAGTTTAAATGTTTTTTTAGTTTTAATTAAGTCACAACTCCCTACAATCAACTTAATCTACAAAATCTTCAAAAAATAATTGATAATAATTATATCTCACCTATTTGTTAGGTGATTTTTTGTTTAAAAAATCTTCGGAAGTTTTTTTTTCTTTTTTACCGATTTTTTTTACTTTATAAATTATTAGTAATTACTAATATATTTTTTAACTTTATATTTTTAAACAATCTTTTCCAACCCTCTTCATTTCATTATATTCTTATCTTTTAGTTAGATAAAAAAAATAAAAAGGAATTTATTTGGCCTTATATATATACTTCACTTGCGTCAACTAAAGTTTACCCCTCGCTATTTCTCAATCCATCCGTTTTTTGTTCCAACTCATTTTAGCATAGTCGTGTTTTACATAATAATTGTTGATTTCATTTCTATTTTTCTCTCAATTTATTGAAATCATGTTTACTTTGTGCAGGAGTGAAGGATTATTATCGGTGTCTGCGAAGCGATCAACCTTTCATCTTCAATCGAGAGATCTAACTTCATGAAAGACTTTATGTTAGATAATGGTATATTTTCTCAATTTAAATCCACAGAAAATCTCTCCAAGTGACCAGGAGAGGAGATGGAGGAAAGCAAGAAGGATTACTGAAAGAGTATATTTGGTGAAAGATTGGGTTTTCGTAGCATTCCACTCTTTATATTATGAATCTCACCAGTACTATTTCAAACTGCAATACACATGCCTACTTTTCTTGATTAAGCCGAAATGTAAGTATACTATTTCCTTCCATTTTTTGTGTATAAATGTAAATTACTTTTCTGAGTTGTACATTCCATTTCTATAATGAACATGTTCTCATCCTCCTCGGTCCTCACAAGACGTACAAGTTGTATTACGGTGTTTCGTAGTTTCGATATCAACAATCATTATAATTGAAGTCAAGTCATTGATATTGATCGCTAGAAGTGAATCGGGCAAAAGTCCAACGTCCAAACACACCATTGACATCAAGGTTAGGGGAGAATTGAGAAGATGGATTTGCCCATTAGTTTTTTTTAATACCAAAATACATGTATTATTATTATTATTATTATTATTACATATTGTAATTTATATATATAAGTAAATATAATTTAGCTCAAAATAGATTTTATATCTATATGTAAAATTTTCAATAATATATTGTATCTAAAAAATTGATTGGAGAGTACATATCATATCTTTTTAGTTAGTGTCAAAAATTATAAATTCTCAAGCAATATTTTTCAATCAGGTAACCTAAACCCACTATAATACAAAAAGAATTCCGATAGATTTAATATACATGTTACATTTCAATAACTACTAATACTTAAATATATGGTTATAAAAATGTGTAATAGTGATACTAACATAACAAAATATAAATAAAATAATATTATTTGTAATTAAAGTTTGTTACCTATTATTTAACATAATATATTCTTCTTTTTTCTTATAAAATAATTTTTTCAATAATGGATTGACAAATTTTAAAATTTATCGATTCCATATTAAATTTACACCATAAAAATTATATAATATTTTTTTAAATTATTAGAAAAAAAACCCGCACAAGGTGCGGGTATTACACTAGTAAGTATTAAAGGAGAGCCCTTCCTTGCCACGTGTCGCACTCACGTCTATCGAAGCTCCCATAAAAATTATAAAAAGTAAATCTTAAATTGATTTTTTTAATATTAATTTTAAAAATTTTATTTTGAAAAAAAACTAGATCGTTCGTCTAAACTAAATGATTTATATGTTTAGAACCACAATATGTACAATTTAATATTTTATAGTTATAAATATAACTTGAATTTGTTACCGTATTATATGTATGATAAAAAAAATATTTAAATTTGTAACGAATAACTAATATTAAGTTGTATAGAAGATTATTTTATCATACAAATGTTTTGAATAACTATTAAGTCACGTCCCGTGCAGTGCACGGGAAATACACTAGTTTATAATTATATGATCATGTTTTGCATTTTAAAACATACATAGATAGTGATATATAAAAGTACTTACTTAAAATAAAAGTGTTTTTTAAATAAATCAAAATAGTTGAAGCAAAATTTAAATAAAAAGTACGTAGAAAGTAAGAAAAGCAAAAAAAAAAAAACCCCGTAGAATATAAGTGAAAAAAGAAAAGGTTTGAGGTTTAAACCCTATATTCCCAAGAGAGTGACCCAAGTTGAACACTCTCAAACTACCATTGTGGCAAGCCAATAAACTATTAACTTCTATATCAATTTAAAATTTATGGAGCCATGAAAATTATGAGACAATGTTCCGTTGACCTTTTTGAACACCCATTGGACGACCTTGAATGTTCCCCAAAAGCCAGTAACTCCATTACTATTCCGAAGGCAAGTTTCTGTGCAAACTAAAAAGAGTCATGAATTTGCAACCTCATATCATACATTGCATTCTTTTTCAAAATGATATAAGTTTTTATTTTTTTTTGTTTATTTGTTAACAGTACAATTTGATGTATAAACCTCATTGAATTATTAATTGTACTTGTCTACCATTAAAGTTAAATAGTTGGATTATCTCGGATTTAGGTTATGTCAAGTTCGAATTGTTTTAGGTCAGAAAAATATATTCATAATAATAATAATAATATGTTCATATAATTAGCATCTAAAACCAAAAATATTATCGAAAGAAGTGAATATTTTCATCGTGCAAGTCCGGTGGTATTAATACTCTTCGTACCTAAAGACTAAAGCGGTGTTGCTGATGGATTTTTTGATAACCAATTCTCTTTGTATATTTTCATCGTGCAAGTCCGGTGGTATTAATACTCTTCGTACCTAAAGACTAAAGCGGTGTTGCTGATGGATTTTTGATAACCAATTCTCTTTGTATATACCAAAATTAAAGGATCTAAACAAGTCAAATAAATATTGCCGGATTGTCCAGTCTTGTCCCTATCCATACCGAAATATAACCAGACCATATTCAATTAAAAATATAAGAATGCGCATCCCGTATATAATATCAGGACTGAGACGTTTGACGACTTTAATTCAACCCGTGCCCAACCCTAATCTCAACAAAGAAAAAAAACCATGTGGAGAGGTTGGGTTTTACAATTTACTATTGAATATGTCTTGAATTGAGCTTATTTTTATTTAGGCCTTTTATGTTTTGCCCAATCTTATATTTGGTGTCCAAGTATAAACATATTAAATATAAACCTTCCAAGTATAAACCTGCCAAGTTTTAATCCTAGGGTTGTACCCATATATTGTAGGGTTTCCTTAGTCTCCATTATTTGATCATTTGATTATCTAATCATCTGTTAATTTGAAAAATCTAGGATAATCTATTTATCATTTGTTTATCATATCATCTGTAATCTGAAATTCCTCAATAAAATCTCATTGGAAAGCGGATGTAAACTTTATTGGGTGAACCACTATAAACCTTTGTGTGTTGTCTTTCTTGTTTGTTAAATAATGTTATTTCTAAGTGATTCCATACAACAAACTGGTATCAAAGCTACATGCATGTCCACAAGGAGGAACAATTTCCGTATGTGGATGATCGAGATGCGAGCATTACTGAAATAATAGGGTTTATGGGGGTTGTTGTCAAGGAAGGAATGAATCCGATAAGAAAAAAAGCAATGATGTTAAGATGGCCACTCAGGAGGATAAGGCGTATTCGTCATGTAAATGCTCTCTAACTTCAACCACAATCAAAATGTGGTTGAAGTTGGAGAGCATTTACATGACGAAGTCTCTCACCAACAAGTTGTTTCAAAAGCAACGTCTGTTCAGCATGTGAATGCGGGAAGGTACGCAACTTCGTGAGCACTTAGATCAATTGAACACAATTATTCTAGATTTGCATATTATTGATGTTAAGATTGAGGATGAGGATGTTGCATTGATTATGTTGTCATCTTTGTCGTCATCATATGAAAACTTTGTTTAGTCATTTGTTGTTGAAAAAAATATTATTACTCTAGAAGACGTCAGGTGTAACTGGGCTAGGATCTCACAATGAATCCTGACCCTAGCCTGACAACAAGTTCACTGGATCTTACAACAAGGCACAGATAGATTAAAACCAAACATTAAACTATAATATATACATATCAAAAGAGTTTACAAAAGACCGTTGAGTACAAACTAAAACATATCAATGTACATACAAAACCTCGCATGAACCTAGTGTACGGAGCCCTCAGCGGATCACTCCATCTGGATCACTCTGCAGCTCTCCTAACCTGCAAAGGATCTACAACACGGTATAAAACCGTTAGCTAACCACACACATATATATAGAAGATGCATAAGCACAAACACACTTCAAGAAATCATAAACATATAATCATGTTGTCACACTATTACCCGGTTCATTATCTTTATAAGGTCCAACACTCAAATTGTATATATATGAATATGAATATATGTGACATGAGGAATATATAATCCTCGTCTCTCGGGGGGGGGGGGAGGGTTGCCAACTGTAATGTTAATCTGGTAACACTTTCCCGTATACCCTATGAAAGTGGTAGGTGCCCGTCCCACTTCCAGATTTGGCCTGTCCGCAGAGAACCTCCCAAACTCCCAGCGGGATGTAAGGGCAAGTTGTCACAGCCCTACAATGGGCAATCACTAAACCATAGGTCGGTAATCATCACAACACATGCTATCAAGCATATATCACACATCACTCATGCATACATCCAACATAAGGATGGTAGCTAAGTAAGTCCTATGGAATTACCTCAACCTCGAAGTAATCTGAACCATGATCAACTCCAAATTTGGAGGACAACACTACCTAATAACAAGGCATAAAGAGATATCAAATCTTCTATCAATCAAAGGGGTCACACCTAGACCCAAGGGATCCATAAGGATCATATCCAACTTATAAACCTCGATAATCTACTAAACCTCAAAGCCATAACCGGCATATCATACTCATCATCATTCTATCCTCATATACATACCTAGCATGCTACTAACCCGCTCATACTAGGAAAGGAAAGGATCAATACTACTCTAAGTAGATCCTGTACAAGACGCACCTGCGGAACAGAAGAGACGCAAGGGCGGAAAGACAGCAGGCGCAGGCGTGAAGGCACGCTGGCGCGGGCGCTAGGACCGTGGCCGCGGGGACGGTGACACTAAGGTGCGGGTGCGGTGACAAGTTCCCGCAGGGGCGGCGACTCCCAGGCGCGGGGGCGACGACAGTGCAGAACGGGCTTCCCCGACTTCTCTTCCACTCTTCACGTGATCAATTCACATCTTCATCATTCCACAACCACGATCATACATATACATATACATTCCACATCAATATATATCCTAGCACATCTAATCCTAAGCTAAGGAAGAGCAAGCAAAGGAAGAAAGAAAGAAGAGAATAAGCACTTACCACTATTGTGGTCCTAGGCAGCAAGGAAAGATCAGAACAACACTTCCAGTTGGCTCTCAAGCTCAGCAAAAACACACCACATCAACCTCAGCAAGGCCACACCACAACTCTCTTGCAAACTGAAGGAAAAACTCAAGGACAAGCTCAAGGAGAAGGAGAAGGAAAGAAGAAGGACGTGAGGGTAGTTGGAATGGGAATGAAACCCTTGATTACGAGCCCAAGAAGACTTAAGGAGGAAGAGAAGAAAGGCTAAAGCATATTTCAACCGGTCAACAAAGCCGGCTGCAGCCGCAAGAAACCGCAAGGGCGGCATCTTGAGCCGCAGGGGTGGAAACCCGTTGGGGCGGCCGAAGTCACCCGCAGGGGCGGCTCAGCTCCTAAAGGTCAAGGCTCTTACATCAGGTTTGCCCTTTATACAAGGGAACCACGCCACAAGGTGAATGAAAGTGGTGTAGGTAGGGACGGTCTGACATTTGGTTTGTATACAAACCAAGGCAAGGTACAAGGAATAAGGACAAAGGACAATAAGTCGTCTTCTTCAAAAGGTATAAAGTCTGATGACATCTACAACTATTGGAAGAAGAAAGCACATGATTCTGTTTCTGCAACTGTTGCAGAAGATGATTTTAAATTAGATGAGGATAGTGATTTGGTTGATTGTGGACATACGTATTAGGCTGATATGTGAGTTCTTGATTCTGGAGCTTCTTATCACATATGTCATAACATAGAGTGGTTCGAAACTTACAAAAAGGTAGATGGTGGCATTATTTCCATGGCCAACAATTATGTATGCAAGGCGGTTGTAATTGGTTCGATTAAAACCAAGACACGTGAAGGAAGATTATGTACATTGAATGATGTCAAACATGTACCACTTATTACTAAGAATTTGATATCAGTAGTAACTGTATTCTTTTGGATTTGCTAAATTTACTAAGAACAAAACTGACGAGTAAGTATAATTCGATAAATTGGACAACAATAATTCATTTGTTCTACATACAAAAAGTCAATCATAACATAATTATCAGGTCATACATAGTAGTGGAAATCAAGCAAGTAACAAGACAAGGGATTTTCGTCCTCTAAAATGTAATAATAACTGAAAATTTTGAAGCCAAAGTTTCACAGTACATATCGAGGGGATTCTAGCGAAGTTGCGATAAATCGCCCATGTTTTGTGTCATGGATGACTCTCCTATATCTAGTATCGGGTTGCGACCCGACATATGAATAGTAAGTCGGTTTTGGAAGTTCCTACTAAGTTGTATGTTTAATAATTTATAATTACTCGCATTTAAATTTCTTACATGTACAAAATACATAGTTTTAAAATTTATAACTTAGGACATGAATAAAAATATAAACTAACTTAAATTTCTAACATGTACAAAATACATAGTTTTAAAATCTATAAGTTACATGTACAAAATTATAATTTGCATTTAAACTTAGTAATTTTGACGAAGTTTCCGTATAGCCTTATTCCTTCTTTATGTTAAATTTCATCTAATATAAAATATTTCAACTTACATTTCATCTAAAATATACTAACTTAAATTTCATTTAAATTCCATCTAAAATATAGTAACTTAAATTCATCCAATATATAAAATATATTAACTTAAATTTCATCTATATATTAACTTAAAATTTCATTTAAAATATACTAATATAAATTTAATCTAAATCAATATATTACAAATTTGATTGAAAATTACTGATTTTGCGTAGCTTCGGGTATAGCGGTATTTTCCCGCGCAATCCTTTCCACATCCTCCTCCTTGCAACCTCCCTCTCAGCCTCGGTTCGTAACATTATCGCGTAAAACTTTAAAAAAATTTGTCTCAACAATCTTACTTCTTTCTCTCAGCAACTTCAATTTTTTTTGGTGTCTCGCACCTTAAGTGCGAGAGAAGGTGAGGATCGGGAAGGAGCATCGGGAAGGAGCGTCGGGAAGGAGCGTCGGGAAGGTGCAACATCCGGAGGAGGAGAACAGATTCACGATTTTTTTGTTATATATTTTTTGATCTCTCGCACCTTATGTGAGAGAGAAGGTGAGCATTTTTCGATGTTATAAAACTTTAGGCAAAAGCATCGGGAAGGAGCAACATCTGGAGTAGGAGAAAAAGATTCACAGGTTTTTATAAATATATTTTTTGGTCTCTCGCACCTTATGTGTGAGAGAAGGTGAGCATTTTCCGATATTGTATCAGGACAGGATATGTAATGTGTCAATACGAAATCTTTAGTTTTTGTTTTTTTTGAAATTTTTTCACATCCTCACACGCTATGTTGTGCGAGAGGGCATTTTTATGAATCTGCATATTAATTATTAATGGGTGCGTATTAATTATTAATGGGTCTGTATAGAATCCTTCTTTATAAAATATGCATACGTCTATTACAGACTCGCCTGTTTTTCCAACAAGTAAAAATTTATTACGTAAGCAAGTGAAGAAAGGGAAGTGACGAGAAAGCCTTCGGTCCTGGCGATAGTTGTTTTAATCGGCAATTCAAATGAGAAAGTATATCGCAATGTAAATAGTTAATGAAGTTGATTGATAAACTTTCGATGTATATTAACCCGCGACCCACGAATTCCGATATTGACAGTTCCAAAACACTGCAAAGTACATTCTGCCGTTTACACTTCCCGAGTTGGCAATACAAAACACCATTTCAAACAAGAATGAATGCAAAAGAGTATAGTTGGAACTCGATCATACGCTTCATTTGAAAAACTGAACGATATAAATATATAAAGTAACATTGTCAGGGCAACTTGAAGGGTCAGGGGGAAGCGAACGGGGTTCAGTTGAAGCAACTTGTAGTAAAGTTTGACGTTTATATGTTAAATTTTAGCTTTGTTCTTATATATTTTTTTATAGTTATTAATTGCCAAAATATATAAAAAATAAATGGATGATTTAACATATGCAGTAAGGTTGTTACACAAGTTAAACATTGACATGTTCTAACTTGTCTCTCTGTGAACTGAACCAAAATTTTATTAGAAATAACCGTCCTCTAAACGAGTGGTGGTTTGAAAAAACCCATGTAATTTCTGTCTTAATGTTTTTTTGATGTACTTCGTAACGAGCCATCCAAAGAGGACAGAAGGATATATAAATATCTTCAGTTAACGGTCGATACATGATTAGTGGATTGTGGGAACAAAATTCAATGTCGTCCCCTCGCACCCGAAGACGAGTTCAGAGTCTTCGGAGTTTCAACAACGATCTCGACGCTTGACAGTAGTACTCTCCTTCTTCCTTCCTTCTACTTTTCCAATTTTGATTAATTTTTCTCACTCTTTGCTTTCTTCACTTGTCTAAATACTTCAGCTTTGGGTTTCTCAGCTCCTACTGCGACAATCAATGAACAAATAAACCATCAACAGGTGAGCGCTCTTTGTATTTTGCATGCATCGAACTTCAGTCCTTATATTTCCCAATCAATTTCTTATTCAATTTTTTATTATAAAAGACGATTCTAATTCCTTGTCCGTACCTGAAGACTAAAGCGGTGGTATCAACACTCTTCGTACCTGAAGACTAAAGCGGGGTTGCTGATGGGTTTTTGATAACCAATTCTCTTTTTATATACTAAAATTGAAGGATCCAAACACGTCAAATAAATCTAGCGGGATTGTTCAATCCCGTCCCTATCCAAACCGAAATATAACCGGACCATATTCAATTAAAAATATAAGAATACGCGTCCCGTATATAATACCCGGGTTGAGATGTTTGACGACTTTAATTCAACCCGTGCCCAACCCTAATCTCAACAAAGAAAGAAACCATGTGCAAAGGTTGGATTTTATAATTTACTATTTAACAGGTCTTGAATTGAGCTTATTTTTGTTTAGGCCTTTTATGTTTTGCCCAGTCTTATACTTGACGTCTAAGTATAAACATATTAAATATAAACCTTCCAAGTATAAACCTGTCAAGTTTTAACGTGTCAAGTATAAACCTGCTCAAGTATAACCTAGTGTTGTACCTATATATTGTAGGGTTCCCTTAGTCTCCATTATTTGATCATTTGATTATGTGATCATTTGTTCATCTGGAAAAGCTAGGGTAATCTATTTATCATTTGTTTATCCTCTGATCTATAATATTAAATTCCTCAATAAAATCTCTCTGAAAAGTGAAGGTAGTTTTTATTGGGTGAACCACTATAAACCTTTGTGTGTTGTCTTTCTTGTTTGTTAAATATTGTTATTTCTCAATGATTCCGTACAACAAACTGGTATTAAAGCTTTGGGTTCTTTGGTTTTATGTAATATGGGAGAAAAATGTCTTATTTCAACCTGAAGATCGACATGTTCACAAGGAGGAACAATTTTCGTATGTGGCTGATCAAGATGCGAGCATTATTGAAATAATAGGGCTTATGGGGGCTGCTGTCAAGGAATGAATCCGATAAGGAAAAGCTAAGGGCAATGTTGTTAAGATGATCACTCAGGAGGATAAGGCGCATTCGTCATGTAAATGCTCTCTACCTTCAACCACGGTCAAAATGTTGTTGAAGTTGAAGAGCATTTACATGACGAAGTCTCTCGCCAACAAGTTGCTTCAAAAGCAACGTCTATCCAGCCTGTGAATGCAGGAAGATACGCAACTTCGTGAACACTTAGATCAATTGAACACAATTCTTCTAAATTTGCATAATATTGATGTTAAGATTGAGGATGAGGATGTTGCATTGATTATGTTGTTATTTTTGTCGTAATCATATGAAAATTTTCTTCAGTCATTTGTTGTTAGAAAAAATATTATTACTCTAAAAGACGTTAGGTTTGCCCTTTATACAAGGGAACTACGCCACAAGGTGAATGAAAGTGGTGTAGGTAAGGATGGTCAAACATTTGATTTGTATACAAGCCAAAGCAAGGGACAAGGAAAATCAAGGAAGAAGGACAATATGTCGTCTTTTTCAAAAGGTATAAAGCCTAATGATATCTACAACTATTGTAAGGAGAAAGTGCATTGAAAGAACGAATGTTCTAAGAAGAAAAAACCACATGATTTTGTTTCTGCAACTGTTGCAGAAGATAATTTTAATTAAGATGAGGATAGTGATTTGGTTGCTGGTGGACACACGTATTAGGCTGATATGTGAGTTCTTGATTCCGGAGCTTCTTATCACATATAACCTAACATAGAGTGGTTCGAAAATTACACGAAGGTAGATGGTGGTGTTATTTCCATGGCCAACAGTTCTGTCTACGAGGCGGTTGAAATTGGTTCGATTAAAATCAAGACACGTGAAGGAAGATTATATACATTGAACGAGGTCAGACATGTTCCACTTATTACTAAGAATTTGATATCAGTAGCAACTGTATTCTTTTGGATTTACTAAATTTACCAAGAACAAAACTGACAAATCATTCGATAAAATTGGACAACAATAATTCATTTGTTCTACATATAAAAAGTCAGTCATAACATAATTAGCAGGCCATACATAGCAGATTAGCAGTGGCAATCAAGCAAGTAACAAGAAAAGGGATTTTCGTCCTCTAGAATGTAATAATAACTGAAAATTTGAACCCAAAACTTCATAGTACATATCGAGGGGATTCTAGCGAAGTTGTGATAAATCGTCCATGGTTTGTGTCATGGACGGCTCTCCTATATCTAGTATCGGGTTGCGACCCGACATATGAATAGTAGGTCGGTTTTGGAAGTTCCTACTAAGTTGTATGTTTAATAATTTATAATTAGTCGCATGTAAATTTCTTACATGTACAAAATACATAGTTTTCCCTCAGCTGATTTGTTCTCTCGCACAAAGGCCAATTTATAGCACAATGCAGCACAAAATTTTGGTTGTTTTTGATCACTCACGGGTAAGCAAAATCATCGAGAAGAGGAGCATCCGGAAGGAGCAACATTTGGAGGAGGAGAACATATTCACAGGGTGTTTTTTAAATATTTTTTGGTCTCTCTCACCTTATGTGCGAGAGAAGGTTAGCATTTTCCGATGTTGTATATGGACACGATATGTACTGTCTCGATAAGAAGTCTTTAGTTTTTGTTTTTTTCCATATCTCTAATTTTCATTTCCTATTGTAACCCTAAGTCCGAGATCCTAACAACCTTCTAAAATTTTATACTAACTAGATCCTAACTACCTAAAATTTTGTAATAATGTTTAGTTACTCTATTAAACAAAACAGCAAAAAGTTAACATCAATATAAACTTCATTTTTTATGGACAAAATTAACTTGAAAATATATAAATCTCAAACCAGTCAAACGTTTATTTTTTTGAAGGGACAATTCTGTAAAAATGTGGTTCAAAAAATAAAAACAAATACAACATGTTTAATCGATAAATAACATACCTAGGATATAATTAATTGATCGGGTCAAAAGTGAAATATCATTCTCTATCTTAAGATCGAAAATTACTCATTGTCATCCGACATTAATTAACCATAAGTTTCAATAATATCTCCAAAATTGTCCAACCAATATATAATATTTTAAACAAAATTTATTTTAAAAAAAATTGTTAATATAATTTTTAAAACAGGGTACTCGCCTACTCGGTGAGGCGGTACGAGCATCATCAGGACCGGGTAAATTAATATTTTTGTATGCTTTGTTACCAAGATATACTGTTTAATTTTAAACATTTCATCAAATTAGTATGATTAATTACAATTTGTGTGAGAGCCCTTTTCTTTCGGACCGAGATCGGACCATAGCCGAGATTGGCTTTGGCCTGAGATTGGCCTTTCCTCACCCGCGGGCATGACCGCCGCCCCTGCGGCTCATGGAACCGCCCCTGCGGTTTCCGGCGGCTGCAACCGATTTTGTTGACTTTGTTGACTCGTGCTTTACCCTTTTGGTTTACTTCTTTCCTTTCCTTGCTGAGCAAGGGTCACCTTCCTCACTTCTCTTTCTCAATCCTACGTCCTTCTTGCTTCTTCATCCTTTCCCTTGAGCTTGCTTGAGATTTTCTTGGAATTTTGCTTGGAGATTGTATCTTGTGGGTAATGCTGATGTGTGTGAGTGATATGTTGAGCTTGAGAGCTAGTGGAGGTGTCATCTTGGAGCAATTTCGTGCCTAGACCACAGTGTGGTATGTCCTCCTTGTTTCTTCTTTCTTTCTTTCCTTGTTTCATTCCTTCTAGCTTAGGATTAGATGTATGTTAAGGGTTTTGATGTTGGAATGTGTATTGATATGTATGTATGTGAATCTTGAAGAGAGTAAACGTGATTTGATCACGTGAAGAGCTAAAGAGAAGCCGCGAGGTTTCATTCTGCACTGTCACCGCCCCCGCGGCCAGAAGTCACCGCCCCTGCGGAAGACGTGCCGCAACGCCTGCGTCGTGCCAGCGCCGTGCCTGCGTTGCCAGCAATCCTTGTCACTGCCCCCGCGGCTGAGCGTCACCGCGCCCGCGGTTGCCTGCATTCCGCCCCTGCGTCCTTAGATCACGCAGGTGCGTTTTGTCCCGGGGCTACTTATAGTTAGGTAGTTCCTTTCCTTTCTAGTATGAGGAAACTAGTACCATGCTAGGCATCGGTTTATGACGAGTATGATATAGATATGCCGGTTACGGCCTTGAGGTTATGAGTTGGATATGATCCCTTATGGATCCCTTGGGTCTAGGTGTGACCCTTTGTGTGATAGGATTGTGATATATATATATATATATATGTCTGTCTTGTATAGGCTGTGTTGTCCTCCAGTTTGGAGTGGACGTTTCTGACAGTGGATCGTACTTGAGTTACTTATGAGATCGAGGTAAGTCCAGAGGACTTACTTAGCTACTATCCTTATATTGGATGTATGCTTGAGTGGTGGTTGTTATACGCTTTATAGCATGCTTATGATTATGATAGTCACCGACCTATATTATATTGACCGCCCATTGTAGTGGTTGTGATAACCTTTCCCTTTCATCCCGTAGTGGAGTTTGGGAGGTTCTCTGTAGTCAGGCCATATCTGGTATAAAGGAAGGCCCTCACCACTCCCACAGGGTACACGGGAGGTGTGCTGATACTACTCCAGCTAGTTAGAGTACTTAGAGGCGGGGATTATATTCCTCGTGTCACCTATCTTTATATATATATATATATATATATATATATATATATATATATATATATATATATATATATATATATATATCTATTTATACGATTAAGTGTTTCAACTTATTAAAAGATAATAAACCGAGTAAATGTTTGATATCATGTTGAAGTGTTTATCCTTTCTGATGTGTGTTTGTGCTTTAACATCTTCTTATATATGTGTATAGTTAGCTAACGGTTTCATACCGTGTTGTAGGTCCCTCGCAGGTTAGGAGAACTGCGGAGTGATCCAGAGAGGGTGATCTGCTGAGGGCTCCGTACACTGGGTGACATCGTGGGATTTTGGGGTTTATCATTATTGTACGGATTTTAGTTTGACTTTGTACTCAACGGTATCTTGTATCACCTTTTTGATATGTGTATATATATATATATATATATATATATATATATATATATATATATATATATATATATATATATATATCAGTTTTTTTATGTTTTGTTTTAATTTGTTGGTGCCTTGTTGTAAGATTCAGTGAAGTTGTTGTCAGGCTAGAGCCATGATCCATTGTAAAATCCTAACCCAGTAGCATTTCGAGTCCTACAGATTTAGGGTGTTACAATTTGAAAGGCTTGTAGGCTACATAGATTTTTTTTTAAATCTTAAACTAGAGTACTAGACTAATATTATCGTACTTGTTGGAGTTACTTTGACGGGAATTGTTATAGCAATTAGCCAATTACATAGGATTATTTGAATAGTAATAAGAATGAAAAAAATTTGATATAAATTTAATGCATAGTCCTCTCATAGTCTCATTCTAATACTCCTATTAAACTATTAACACTAGTTTATCTTATTTTTATTTTAACGATAGAATATTGTCTAAATGTAAATATATTAATAATTAATAAAAAAAAATTTATAATTAGATAAAACTGATTAGTAATTTGTCAAATTAATCATAAAAGGGTATAAATGGTCTTTTTTTTAAAAATGGAGATGTACAAGTAAAATCATGGAGATGTACAGCATTCAAGTTGTTTTTTTTGGAATTTTTGTACACTTTCACACATTTTGTTGTGCTAGAGGCCATTTTTTATGGTCCATATATTAATTATTAATGGGTCTATATAGAATCCTTGTTTATAAAATATGCATACGCCTATTACAGACTCGCCTGTTTTTCCAACAAGTAAAATTTATTCGGACAAATTTATTCGCTTTTCGCTTTGTCACGCAAGAAGACAGGGATCGGATATTGCAGAATGGGCCCTGGACGTTTGAACGCTCATTACTTGCTCTCAAAATTCCTGGTGCAGAGCAACCTTCTCATATAACATTTGATACCATCCCTTTCTGGATAAGGGTGTATGATCTTCCCATGAATTTCCCAGTGCCTAATACAGGAAAGATTGTAGGAGCCGCATTTGGAGAACTCCTTCATGCAGATTTAACAGTTTCTGATGCTTGTGCAGAGTTTCTACGCTTACGTGTGATGGTCAATATTTTGAAACCTTTGCGGCGAGGAGTGGTGTTACAACTTGGTTCTAAACGAATTTGGGCCCCTATCAAGTATGAGCGTCTCCCAAATTTCTGTTATACTTGTGGTTGCCTAGGACATGTGGAATTGGATTGTACACACGAACAGGTACCAAGGGATTCCCAGATCTACGGGGAGTTCATGCGGGTACCTAATGGCCGTCAAGGGTCTCATTCTCTTCTTGGGGAGACGGATCTTGATCGTAGCTTGTTCTCAGGCGAACCACTACCAGATAAACCCACAGAAGAGGGAAATCAAACTGTTACTTCAAAGCAGTTTTTATCTGATGTCTTAAAGGGTAAAGAGTTGTCTGATGAAATAGAAAGAGCAAATTCTGATCTTTCAAGTGTTACAGCACAGGTCTTGGGTCTTCAAAATGTCACCCTAGCGCACGTTGAATGTGATTCGAAGAAACGGAACTCGGAAAATACTTTGGATACGGCAGGAAAAGGTATGAGACCCGTGTGGAAGAGAATGGCTAGGAATACTGTCCATCAAGGCGTACCTTGACGATTGTGTAATGGTGTATAACCAACCGGATTTGGCAACTGGAGACTCGCTCCATTGTCATAAACGTACAAAGTTGTCTGAAGAGGATTCTCAAACGATGTTATCGGCCGGGGAGGAGCAACTTCTCCCCCGCCAGGACCAATGAGTATTCTGAGTTACAACTGTCGGGGATTGGGGAAGGCCCGATCAGTTGTTCGTCTTGCCAATTTGGTGAGAAGAGAAGACCCCAAGATTGTCTTTCTGATGGAAACGAAATGTGATGCTCGTAGGATGGAGACAATTAAGCAGAAGCTATTTTTTGAAAATTGCTTTACTGTTCCAAGTCATGGACGGTCAGGTGGTTTGGCACTTCTTTGGAGATCTAATGTTACCATTGACATTCAAACGTATACGGAACATCATATTGATGGAACAGTGAAGGAGGATGCGAATGATGCGGAATGGCGGCTAACGAGTTTTTATGGATGGCCAAGGGGAGTGGATAAACACTTGTCATGGAGTCTTCTAGATCGTTTATCCCATGAGGAGCATGGTGCTTGGTTATGTACTGGGGATTTCAATCAAGTTCTTACGCGGGAGGATAAAGTGGGAGGCCGACCGGTTGAGTTCAGTGAGACAGTTGTTTTTCGAGATGTGTTGCACCGTTGTAGTCTTCGGGATGTGGGGTTTGATAGTCCTCGCTTTACATGGGATAACGGTAGGTTGGAAAATGAATTTATTCAAGAACGCTTGGACTACTCTTTTGCTAGTGAACCTTGGTTGGATGGTTTCCGGGGGTAATGGTGAAACATCTCTGCAGGGAAGGCTCTGATCATATCCCCATCTTAAATTATCCGTTGCGGCATGAAGGGGAGGTAGATTTAAAACGGACTGGAAATAGGCCTTATCGGTTCGAGGTGTTATGGACGGAACATGAGGAATATGAATCAGTAGTGGAAAATGCATGGAGGGGTCCAAATTTGGGTGATTCTATTGATGCAGTACCCCGTAAGGTAAGCAAATGCTTGGCTGTACTTCGGGATTGGAATAAATCAACATTCGGGAACTTACTTTTAAAGCTTGAAAAGGTTCGGCGTGAGTTGAGGAATATCCATAAATCAGGGGTACATATCAGTTCTGTGGGGCGACGTCGTTTTTTAGAAATAAGGGAATCTGAGTTAACGAGGCAAGAGGAGAAATTATGGTATCAACGTGCACGGACAAATGAGTTGAAATGGGGTGATCGAAATTCACGTTTCTTTCATAATAAAGCCAACGGTCGTCAGTGACAAATTTAGCATCTTCCTAAGGGTGTGAGTGATACTCAAAGTGCCTTTGTTCCTGAACGGTTGATTACTGATAATGTCCTGTCTGCCTTTGAGGTTTTTCATTTTATGAAAAACAAGACCATTGGGAAGAAGGGGTATATGACACTAAAACTGGATATGGCCAAGGCATATGATCGGGTTGAGTGGGATTTCTTGCGAGCAAGTATGTCCAAGATGGGGTTTGCAGATGCCTGGGTGTCCCAGATTATGAGGTGTGTTAATTCAGTGTCTTTTTCGGTCTTGATGGATGTTATTCCCACAAAACATTTTCACCCGTCCAGAGTGTTAAGACAGGGAGATCCTCTTTCCCCCTTTTTATTTTTGTTGTGTGCACAGGCATTATCAGGATGATCCAATACCGTTTGGACGTTGGCCTTTGGACGGGTATTCGGATTGCACAAACTACCCCAATTATCTCTCATTTATTTTTTTGCTGATGATTGTATCTTATTTGCTAAAGCGGATTGTCAACAGAGCCGGGTGATTGCAGATATCCTCCAAGTGTATGGAGCAGCGTCAGGACAACAAGTCAATTATGGCAAATCAGAGATATCTTTTAGCAGTAATGTTAATGAGAATGTTAGGAAAAGTGTCCAATCTGAGTTACAAGTGGTGGAGGTGGATAAACATGCCCGGTATCTAGGTCTTCCTACGATGGTGGGTAAGTCTAAGAAGGTAAGATGGAAATCGACATACTTATCTAAGGCAGGTAAGGAAGTTCTTTTAAAATCTGTGATTCAAGCGATACCTACTTACACAATGTCTTGTTTTGCTCTCCCTTCGGGTTTATGTACGGATATTGAGCATTTGATGAACCGTTTTTGGTGGGGAAATGGGGATACAGATAAAACTGCATTGGTTATGTTGGGATCGCTTATGTGTTCCTAAGGAAGAAGGGGGGATGGGGTTCCGTAACATGGAATCTTTCAATATAGCATTATTGGCTAAACAATGTTGGAGACTGGTACAAAACCAAGATTCTCTTTTGTACAAATTGTTGAAGGCTAGGTATTTTCGCAGTTCAAATTTTCTTCAAGCTGGGTTAGGGACTTCACCTAGCTTCACATGGCGTAGTATGCTGAAGGGTAGAGCGGCTCTCACACAAGGATTGTATTGGCAAGTTGGGAATGGCAATCATATCTTGGCGGCCACTGATCCATGGTTACCTCGACCGTTCTCGTTTAAACCAATTATCCCACTAGAACTTGGAATACGAGGACTTGGAAAGTTGATTTATTACGTCAATCCTTTATGGAAGAAGATGTGCAGTTAATTATTAAGATTCATCTTACAGATAGGACTTCTCTTGATACTTTGATTTGGTTCTATGACACATTTGGGATTTTTACTGTACGATCTTGTTATCGGTTGCTGATGCAAAGAAGGGAATGCAGTGGTTCGGGTTCTTGTTCCCAATTACAAGGTCTTTGGAAGAAATTCTGGAGAGTCAATATTCCACCTAGGATCCGAGATTTTATGTGGCGTGTGTGTCGGAGTATACTGCCGTGCAATATTCCACCTAGGATCCGAGATAATCTTTTTAGACGTCACTGTGCTGAGGATCCGCTTTGCTTTCTTTGTGGCCGCAGAGATACAATCACTCATGTTCTTGCCGAATGCCGGTTAGCCCGTCATATTTGGTTATTTTATCAAGGTTCTCTAGTTTATCAAATTGGAACTTGTGATATACGTGATTGGATTTTTAGAATATTGGAGAACGAGTCTGAGGAAGAGGTGTCACAGGTTTTTGTAGTGCTTCATTCTATATGGACTACACGAAATATCTTTGTTTCGTGGCGAAGAGAATGATCCAGGTGATATTATGGAGACTGCTATGCTAGATCTGAGGGCACATAAGACAGCTTCTACCTTTCAGGTTGGTTCTATGACTCTTTCTTCTTTGCCGCAGGTCTGCTTCTGGAAACCGCCTCCAATGGGAAGTGTGAAAGTGAATTGTGATGCATCGGTCAAGCGTGATGGCAGATGTGCGATAGGTGTTATAGCTCGTGATGAGTTTGGTGTTCCGTATTTCTTTGCCTCAAAACAATTCCAACATAATTCATCGGTTATAATAGCAAAGCGGAGGCAATATTGTGGGCTGTTGAGTTAGTAAATGAACACCGCTTGTCTACTGTCATCTTTGAAACAGATAATCAAGTTCTTGTGAACAGATTGAGGTCGGGTCGACTAGAGAGAGATATTGCTGGTGTGTTGATTAAACGAATACTTCAGCTAGTGTCTCCTTCTTCTATGTGGAATCATACGCAGAGGAAGGGAAATGAAGTTGCACATTTTCTTGCCTCCATTCATCCCATTAATCCTATTCATAGCTCTTCTGTTGTACATGCCCCGGTTGGTTTAGGGGCTGTTCTGATGTTTGATTCTTTAGCTATCAATTAATAATATTAGTGTGTTTCATCAAAAAAAAAAAAGAAAAAAGTTTATAACGTAAGCAAGTGAAGAAAGGGAAGCGACGAGAAAGCCTTCGGTCCTGGCGATAGTTGTGTTAAATCGGCAATTCAAATGAGAAAGTATATCGCAATGTAAATAGTCAATGAAGTTGATGGATAAACTTTCGATGTATATTAACCCGCGACCCACGAATTCCGATATTGACAGTTCCAAAACACTGCCAAGTAATTATACCGTTTACACTTCCCGAGTTAGCAATACAAAACACCATTTCAAACAAGAATGAATGCAAAAGAGTAAAGTTGGAACTCATACGCTTCATTTGAAAAACTGAATGATATAAATATATAAAGTAACATTGTCAGGGCAACTTGAAGGATCAGGGGATGCAATACATATGTTTTCCATACATGAGTTGTTTGATGTTGAAGAAAGTATTAGTTTGCCCAGAGTTTAACCATGAAGATGCTTTGAAGCTTGTTAACGAAGCACTCTTTTACAAGGCTGAAATAATTTTTGGTGAACACGTCCATGTCCTAAAAGACCCAGGTAGCAGCAAAAGCAACTTTGGAGTACACCTCTACCATGACCGACTTGTTAAGGTATCACAACTTTCTCGGCCTCACCGTGTCATCTACTTTGACCTAAACAAAGATGAATGTGAGAGTATGTCCTCGTCAAATGCTCTGTACGCTCAACCGTTCCTTCTAGGTGGATTGTGGTTTTCCCTCTTTGTACAACGCGGAAAAGAAGAAAAAAGCTCGTTTGATGATCAATTTGGTCTATATTTGAAAACGACGAAAGGTCCAAAAAATTGCACGGTAAAATATGTAGTTGATTGTGATGAAGAAGTCGTCGACAAGTTCGAAAGCAAGTTGAAAGGCATCAACTCTATCTTTGTAGAGGAGAGAATTATGGGGTCAAGGGACGTGTTGGGAACCCCGTGGAACAGCTTGATGAGTGACGCCAGCGATTACTTTATCGACGGAAAACTATGTTTGTGGGTTTACTACTAAACAAGAATACGATTGTCCCATGAGCCAGTAATGAAGTTATTATTCTGATGGCAAGTTTTTGTCCAAACTAATTGACAGTTATGGATTTGCAACTTCATACCGTGATTTCTTTTTATATGATTTTTTTTTTTTCTGTTTATCTGTTAACACTGCAATTTGAGGTATGAACCCCTCATCATTGATCGTATATGTCCACCGCTAACGTTAATGTCCGTCTGGTACGCTAAACAAAAGCTTTGAAAGATTAAGGATCGATTTAGATCAAAAGATCAATACTGCATCCCTTGTATGGAAGTTATTAGAGATGACCTTGAAAAGATTGAAGATGGGAGATTCGAGTATGGTCTGGATGACACGACCTGTTGTTAAATAGTTGGTTTATCTCCGGTTTAGGGTTCAGATTGTTATACGTTTGGTTGACCAATTCTCATTGTAAGTATTTTTTTTTTTGGATGAATTTGATTAGTATTTTTTAAGTAGTGTGTACAAAAGTATGCATTTTTTTAATAATATATACTAAATATGTATTTTTTTAGATCAGTGATCTTTATAAATATTATTTTTAAAAAATTTAAAAAGTTATTAATTTAGTAAAATGATATTTTTTTAATAATTCTACTAAGAGGGAAACACAGTTTATCATTTTCTACTTAATATCTTAATAAGTGTGATACCATTGAGGTGTCAAACAGGGCCAACAGGTCGGGTTTGAGTCGGGTCCTAACAAACTCGAGTTGAAACGGGTCGGGTCAAAGAAGACTTGCTTATTAATCGGGTTGTTTCGGGTCGGTTCGGGTCGGGTATCGTTTGTTCGGGTTGAAACGGGTTATCGGGTAGTCTCGGTTCTCGGGTCATAACGGGACGGGTTGAAATCGGGACGGTCATAACAGATTCAGGTTGAAACGGGTCGGGTCAAACCAATCTCTCATTTTTATCGGTTTGTTTCGGGTTAGTATTGGTAATTGCCTTATTGGATAGCCTCGTTTCTTGAAACCGGATCGGGTTGCCTAACATCATGATTCGGTCAATTTATGTTCGGGTTTATGTAATTTAGTCTAAAATTTATACAAAGATATATATTTAATCGGAATGATGTTAGGCCGATTTTTTTGATTGAAAATAATTTTGACCGGATCTGGATATCCGACTGATATGTTTGATCCAAATATCTAATCTGACCGATCAATATATGTTTTTCCTATTTTGTTTGTTATAAAATGTATAATAAATTAAATTTATCATCTTTTGCCGACTTGAATAATAATCCGTGGATATTCGTTTGATCCGTTTGATCAACATTCTAAAATATAGTATCTAAAAAAGACTTTAGTCGGATTGGTTTGATCCGTTTGATCACTTATAGACTTATAGTATGTTTTATGTCATTATAGACATATAGTATGATTATGTAATCCGTTTGAGCGATATGTTTGATCAGAATGATTTTAGCCCGATCCGTTTGCTTGAAAATGACGTTAACCGGATCTAGATTTCCGAGTCATCCGTTATGTTTGATCAAGATGATTTTATGTTAATTAGTGATGTGTTATTTAGGTTGATCGAATTTGTATAATAGATGTATGCATTAAAATAGTCGGTGTATGATTAACTTATTTTTTAAATTACCCTATTTCAAGGTAAAATTTTATCTATTTATTGTCTTAATAAATCATGTAAGAAATTATCAATTTAACTCAAAATTATCAATGTAACCTAAAATACCCTATATGTATACGTTAAAAGTTACGGGGTTATCGAGTAATCTAAGGTCGGGTTACTTTGGGCTATCGGGCCATTCGGGTCGGGTTACTTCGGGATACCGGGTCAATCGGGTCGGGTTAATCGGGCAATCGGTTCATTTGGGTTGGGTTACTTCGTGTCATAAATTACTTCGGTTTAAATCGGTTTCAAGCGGGTCGGTTCCGTGGATTCTCTTTTTCAAAATTTTTGGGGTCAGGTCAGATTCGGATTCATCTGGCCGGGTTCACAGACCGGGCCAACTTTTGACAACTCTATGTTATTATAATCAACCCTATGTTTATATGAATTTCCGTTTGATTTCTTCGAGGTTTCGCCTTTTTCGATTGATAACCACAAATTTTAATTTTTCCATTTTTTTTGATAATATACGGTGAGCAATTAGGGAGCATCATCTCCTCGAGACTCTCCACCCTAGAGCATCCTTCCGGATGAGATCGTTAACCAGTGCACTTGACGAACTGGAAGCCGACAAGTAGTCATAACCCACCTCAGCAAGCAAATCCGCCACACCATTGACCTCTCTGAAGACATGCCTAATCTTAACCTGACAGAAACCAGCTAAATGATTAGTAATGTCAGATAGAAAGAGATCAAGATCCCATGAGGGTTTCCAAATCTGCTTAACCGAGTTAATAATCGAGAGGTTATCGCCTTCGATTTCAATATTTTTAATCCCTAAGTCATAAGCCTTAAAAAATCCTTCTCTAAGCGCACATGCTTCAGCATGTAGGGCCGATATGTTACCACATCGCCCAAAGCCCAGGGAGACTGGCATAGCATCATGATTACGAAGGATAAATCCATAAGCTGAATTCCCAAATTCTTTTTTAAATCCGTCGAAATTTAATTTAACATAGTCTTTTTCATGTCTAATCCAA
Organism: Fagopyrum tataricum; assembly: GCA_002319775.1. Lineage (NCBI taxonomy): Eukaryota > Viridiplantae > Streptophyta > Magnoliopsida > Caryophyllales > Polygonaceae > Fagopyrum > Fagopyrum tataricum. The sequence continues at coordinate 34,649,248 of CM008281.1, read as the reverse complement.
CAAATATTTTTTCGTTTTCCTCTTACTCTTACTTACCTTCACTTTACACTTTTTTGATCTTTTATTTACTTGTTGCCAGTCGATAATCTGGTTACGCACATTTAAATTAATATTCTGCGGTTGTTTGTTATTAAAAATTTGTAGGGTTTCTGTTGGTCCAGATTTAATTTTTCCAGTTGATAACTTCAAAGTTTAACAATTTTTCACTATGTGCCCATTTTGAACTTAAATGACATTTGAGCAGTTTGCGTTAGTTAAAAATTAAAACGCAAAAAGAGTAGAACATGAAAACCTCTTACCGCTAGAGAAGTCTTCTTCGCATCTTCTACGACATCGGCCTCTCAATTTTCAATTGACATTTTCTTTAACAATGTGAACTCTTTTAAGCATAATCTGCCATTAAAATAAGCTGGATGGCCAATGAGAACTCATTCTCTACATTGTCTTACTCATAATGTATAGAGTTAACCGTGTTGAATCTAAACTAAAGATGTCGAACATAATCTTAAAAGGCATTTTTAATCAGGAATTATTTTTTCCTCCACCAAATTTGATTTCATTTTGTATACCGTTAATGTAGTGTCAACCCTTTGTGCGGATTTTACCTAATAAAAAAAATATTATATTATAATTTTTATCAATATTAATCTAAATAAAATTTAATTATAGGATAATTAGACTTTTAAAAACATATAAACTGATATTTTATTATCTTCTAAAAAAACCGTATAAAAATATCTATATTTTAGAAGACCAAATAATTTTATATTTAAAAAAAATTACATTAGAAAATTTAACTCAAATTTAGTCTCTTTTAGTAACCGAAAATCCTTTTCTGTTTTGATAATAATCTATTTTAGATTTATATGATGACGTGCCATAGGTATATACCTAATTAAAACTGATATGAAACATTGATTGTTTGATAATTTTAATGATAATTTTAATAACAATTTAAAAAAATAATAATAAATTGCAAATCGGTAAATATAGTGTGGAAAACGTGTAAATAACTTGAAAAAAAATCTCACGTGGCATGTCTTAGGATGTGACACATAAGCAAAATGTGTTTGGTTTTAGTAATATACTAGTTTTAATACCCGTGCCTTGTAGGTGTAAAACCCCGAATTCTATAAATTCGGAGCGTTACTAGCTAGGACCTCACAGTGGGTCCCGACCCTAGTTTAACAACAATCTTCAACGGACCTTGCAACAAGGCACAAATATTAAACATCAAATCTTTAATAACAATACCAAAATTAGAAAGACGCAACTAAACGTGACAACAACCAATCTCTAGGAAGAGTGATTTTAAACGATAAAAGTAAACTACAGAAATAAATAAATGAATTAAATAACCAAAACACCCGATCCTAGTACGAAAACCCGGTTGGCCACTTCACTCTCGATCTCCCGGTAGAGATCTAACCTGCGGTATCTAACAACACGGTATAAACCGTTAGCTACAATTCTAATACTAAAATGTCACTAGAGCACAAATACATATACACGAATATACGGTAAATCATTCAACATGCACAATCCAAGTCCCGGTTTATTATCTTTCTTGACGTGAATTTATCCATTCTATTTTCCATTTTTTCTTGTAACACAAGAGTCTCCCGACTCTTGCCCCCGTCCCCGTTGATAACATGATTTATCGACCTGTTTTTTTCATGCATTTAGGTAGATTTTCCCTTTCCGCATTCATGTTTTAGCCTTAGTTTGTATCATTTATGCTTGTTTAGTTCTACTTTGCAAGAATAGATGTCTACACACTCTATTTGTGGCTTTGTAGGTGATTTGACACATTTTGGAGCTAAAGCGACGTATTTGGGGATCAAACCTCGAAGTGGATGCATTGGAGCAAGCATACGTGCACGGAAAAGGGCTAGGAATCAAGCTAAAGGCATGAAGGGAACGACCAAGGAGCATCTCGGTCGAGATCCACCAATCTCGGTCCGAGATGGAAGGCTTGGAAGCTACTGCAGTGAAATCTCGGAAAAGTTTGAGTCATTGTTCAATAGAATTTCCAGATTGGAGTGCCTTTGAGATATCTCAGAGTATGATGAGCAGCCTGAAGATGAGAAGTTTGTGGTTGCTGCATAAACTGGCTAAGTAACTGCACAGTGAAGAAAATATCTGGCCTAGTTTGAGTTAAGAAGTTTAACTTGCCAACCAGTTGTCTGTAGATGGTAGGATCTTCAAGTAATTCGCCTTCAGAAGATAAGAGTTTTGTGTTGAGCTCAAGAGGACTTATAAGTGGACCAGTGGAGCAATCAAATTCTGATAATACTGCAGAGAGGAATTTCCTCTAAGATAGTACAAGTACATTTGGAAACTAGAGAAATTCAATGTCTAGAAAAAAAATTCAAGAAACCCAAAATCCTTGATTCTGAATTTAGTATTCAGAAAAGACTTGAGAGAAGTAATCTCACTTATACTTGTCCCTGTGATAATGATATCATCGACATAGACAGCCACAAAGATGGAAGATGAAGAATCTTTCTTGTAGAAGAGAGAATAATCGTTGAGGGACTGAATGTATCCAATGGATTTTAGGGCAATGGAAAGTCGAGCATACCATTGTCTAGAAGCTTGTTTAAGGTCATAGAGGAACTTCTTAAGGAGACAAACTGTGGACTGATGCTGAGTAGATAAACTAGGATGTGCTCTCATGTATACTTCTTCATGTAGCCCTCCATGTAAAAAAGCATTGTTTACATCGAGTTGGAATAGAGGCCACCCTTTCTCATAGCAATGCTTACTAGGCTTCAAATAGTGGTGATTTTAACCACAGTAAAAAAGGTCTCGTTGTAGTCAATACCCTCTTTTTGGGTAAAGACTTTAACAACTAGGCGAGCTTTGAATTTTTCTATACTCCCATCTGCTTTATGCTTGATTTTATAAACCCATTCGCATCCAATGGGCTTCTTTCTTTGGGGAAGTTTAACTAGATCCCAAGTATGGTTATCATCAAGAGTTTGGAATTCTTGGTTCATAGCAGGTACCCACCTAGGATCTTTAGCTACTTCTGCATAAGTTTGAGGTTCAATTTTAGTGGTAAAGGGTGCAGTAGGAGGAAAAAAAATGAGTAATTACAGGAGAGGGTAGATGTGATTGTATGAGGACATGAACAAATAGTTTCAGTTGTAGCATGACACACACAATTGTCAAGGTAAGCAGGCCGTGCATGTTCCCTGGTAGATATGCGAAGAAGTGATGGAGAGAAAGAGGGAGGAGTCTGATTAAAGGATGTTCTTGGGTTGGGAACATGGTTGGTTAGTAAATCGGCGGGTGAAGAAGAAACATCCTCATGAAATGTAGAAGGAGAAGGGGTAGGAAAAAAGTTAAGAACATCTTGAGGAGGTGAGTGATGAAAAGGAAAAACTTCTTCATGAAAATTAACATCTCTAGAGACAAAGACCTTTCTAGATTCCAAGCTAAGAACCTTATAACCTTTTTTTACCAAAAGGATAACCAAGTAATACACAAACAGTTGCTCGAGACATAAACTTGTCACGGTTTGTTTTCTGAGTGGAAGCATAGCATAAACAACCAAAAGACATGAGTTGGAAATATTTTGGTTAAACAGAATCTGATATGGAGATCTTTGTTGAAGTAGTTGACCTAAGAATGTGTTGATGAGATGGGCTGCAGTGAGGATACAATCACCCTAGTAGCACAAGGGCAACTTCGATTGGAATAGAAGAGCTCTAGAAGACTCAATCAAGTGTATATGCTTCCTTTCTACAACATCATTCTGCTGAGGAGTGGCTGGACAAGAAGTTTGATGAAAAATTCATTTGGATTGTAAAAATTCAGAATTAGCATGACTTGAACCAAGTTCCAATGCGTTGTCTGATCTAATGGTTTGAACTTTCTGATTGAATTGTTTGTCGACCATCTCAATAAAGGCTTTAACAATAGAGAAAGCATTACTTTTAATTTACATTGTAGTAAATGGATCCAAGTGGCGCTGCTGAAATCATCAACAATGGTCCAAAAGTATTGAAACCCATTGTAAGTAGGCGTTTTGTAAGGACTCCAAACAACAATATGAATGAGCTGAAAGATTGATGATGTTTTGATTGAGCTATTAGGAAAAGGTTGTCTGGTATGCCTAGATTGTGCACAAATGCTACAAGTAGAGATATCAGACAAGTCATTCTTGTCATGAATGAGAGAAAGAGTCTTAAGCTTGTATGAAGACAAGTGACCAAGTCTAACATGCCAGATATTGTGAGAAACATGTCCTGAAATTTTATTTGTGGCGAAATGACATGTAGTTTGAGATGGAAGAAATGTTGAAACTGAATTGCTGGAAGTGTCTTGGAAGATGCACAATCCCTTTCTTATGTTACCAAGAGCCAGTGGCCTCTTCATTGAAGGGGCCTGCAAATAACATGCATTTTTAGAAAATTGAATAACGCAGTCATATTGTGCAACAATCTTGACAATAGATAATAAGTTGAACTTGAAAGAAGGCATCAGCTGAATGCTTCCTTGAATCTTAATCTCAATCTTTTCTCCATTTGGTAGAATGGCAAGATAAGGTTGTTCCAGATGAGAATAAGAGGCAAATAAAGTCAAATCATGGCACATATGAGAACTAGCTCCACTGTCAATGATCCAAGAATGACTCAAGTTTGTAGAAGAGAGTAAACCAACATGAGTATATAAAGAGTGATATGATGTACCAGACATGAAATCAGTGGAGAATGTTGGACTGCATACAACATGTGAAGCAGTAGGAGTGGTTTGTAATAGATTTAACAAACGAGAAAATTGATCTGCAGAAAGACCAGGGATTGTAGAAGTAATAGCGGAAGCATCATTTGAAGTTGAATTATCTTGCTCTTGTACATTTGAGGCATATTTGTTTCTTTGTTGACGTCCATCATTAGGAGTATCTCGTGGAGCATTTCTTGGAGGATAATCTATAATCTTGCAAGATCGATCAACTGTGTGACCTGTTCTGTTGCAATGTGTGCATGTATAAACATGTCTCTTGTCATAGCTCGAAGAAGGTTGATCTTTATTGAACTTTTCATCAACTGAATGTTGTCTGCTTCGTGAGGCATAAAGAGCTGCAAATTCATCACCAATGTTACTTGGATTTGTGATGGATCTCTATTTTTCTTCTTGTAATAACATTGAATAAGCTTGAGCAATGAAAGGTAGAGGTTTCGTGAGTAGAATCTGCCCTCGAATTTCCTTGATTGTACATACAAGAGTTTGGCTAAATCTTTGGTTCTCTATTTTTCTTCTTGTGATGGATCTCTATTTTTCTTCTTGTAATAACATTGAATAAGCTGCAAATTTCATTGAATCAATCTATGGTTTTCTTCAAATTTGGCTAAATCTTGGTAAGTACCACAAGTTGTACATACAAGAGTTTTCCTCCCAAATTTCCTTGATTGTTGTGTAAAAACTAGAAATCGAGATATTTCCTTGAGAAATTCCAACAAGTTCCCTTTGAACAGCATATAGTTAGGTACCACTTAATTGGCCATATTTGGTTTCCAGTTCCAACCACATTTCTTGAGCAGTGTAACAGTAAATCAAACTTTTTCTAATTTCTTGATTTACGCTATTCAAGATCCAAGCCATCACAAGATCATTGCACCTTTCCCATGATCTATACATTTTAGAACTGATTTCAGGCTTTGGTAGGCTACTGTCAATGAAACCTGATTTGTTCTTGGCAGACAAAGACATTCTAACATATCTTTTCCATTCATTGTATCCTTTTCCATCAAAAATTTGTGATACAATAGGCAAGCCTGGTTGGTCCGAAGGATGTACATAGCATGGATGACTGTGATCCGAGATTCTTGTCCATGGATTTGATAAAAAATTCTGCTAGTTAGGTGGTGTTGAACCGCCCAATGTTGAGCCCCCTAGTGTTGAACCGGACGATGATTTTCCAGACATTTTGGTAGTATTTTGGTGATCGAAAGAAGAAAGGGACCGATTTGATAGTGTTTTGATAGAAAGAAATCAAAGATCTGATATAAAGAAGAAAGAAGTTAGAGATTTGGTAGTGTTTTTTTTTCTTATGATACCATAATAACATTCATATCGGATGTAAATGTGAAGAAAAGAGAGAAATCAATTTGAAGAGAGAGAAAGTGATCTTTATTCATTTTTCTATATCTGATTACATGTCCAGCCTTTATAGAGCTTTGTGTTACAGATGTGTGGTGCTGGTTGTGACAGTTGTCCTATAGTCTGATACACTTTATCTTATTAGACGGCGACTTCTCTTAGGTATTTCAACAATCTCTGCATCTCGGATCCTCACTTATATTGTTACGTGAATGGTAACTGCGACGGTGGCTTCTCTCCTATACGATAGATTTGTGTAAATATAATCATTTTGATTTTAGTTCAATGAAATCATTGCGAAAACTTGATTAATAAAAAAATAGAAATTAATAAAAAAAGTTATAACTTTGAAAATCGATTTGGAATAAAAAGTCGGAATATCTTGAGAAAAATATTGATCAAAAGATTTTGGTATGACGAGATTGTAGTACGGTAGTTAGGATTAGATAAAAGTTATTGATAAATTAATTATGATTTGAATCAAAAAAATATCAGATTTTTTTTGAGGAAAAGAAAACGAAATGAATATTTATGTGCATTTACAATTGTAGGCTCGTTTGGTTGCATAAAAGGTTAGGGTTTTTTGCAAAGAGAGACATTTGCAGGGAAATTGGTCAAGCCATCTTCAAGCATCAGAAGAAGTCGAACTTGGGTTAGCTGGAAGCAGGTTAACAGCCGGTAGATACTTCAAATTAAGTTGCCACTATCAATTTATTAATATCGTTTCTAATACATCTTAATTATGTTTCTCTTTGATTATAAGGCAACAAGAGACGTTAAAGATGATGGAAGATTCAGTCAAGTACAAAATTGTTAGTTCCTACTTCCGATCGTGAATGAGGAGAATTTCGTGTTCGGATTCAATGACCCAGATTTCTCGGACGTGTACTTAATATTGAAATCACAGCAGGTCAAAGTAATGATTCAGATTGCTCCATTGGAATTAAAGTCAAAATTTTGCATATAACTTCTCTGATCCTTGCTGCAAAAGGTTCATTTTTCTACGAGGTAAACTTCACTTATTTGAGTTAAGGTTTTCTGCAAAAAGTAACAATGTCCTTTGTCAGGGCATCTCGTAGCGTCAACAGAAGCGCCGAACTTGGGTTCACTTGAAGCAACGTAAAGTTTGATGTTTTGGATTTTGTTGGTTTTTTTGATCGATTCATATTCTTATTTGAGTACATAAATATTACGTGTGAGAAGAACTGAAGAGACGCTCGGGTTTGGGTTTAATGATGTTGATTTCTCGGATCGCGTCCTTCGCATTGAAATCACACATGATGATTCATATTGTTCCGTTGGAGTTGAGGTCAAAAGTTTACATATAAATTCTCTAATCCTGGCTGCAAAAAGTCAATTCTTCTATAAGGTAAACCTCTATTCTTTATTGCTTTCGTGAGTTTATACATTATCAGGTTGTCAATAAAGAATTTGATCTTTGATGTTATAGCTATTCAAAAATGGGATGAAAGAGTCTCAATCAAAAATTGCAACCTTGATAATTAATTCATCAGGTATGTACCATATCAACCCTCGTATCGAATGAAAATGTTTCATTGTTCAGTGTTTTGATATTGTTTTTGGCTTGTTCTGGTGAGTAGAGAAGACAGGTTTGATGGATCTCCTAAACTACACGTGTAACAACAATTTGTCTTCAACTACGAACCCTGATTTGTTGGATGTGTTGATAGCCGCGGATAAATTTGAAGTTATTTCTTGCATGAGATATTGTGTTCAGTTATTGTTAAAGATGTTGATGTCACTAGAATCTGCAGTTTCATTAATTTCTTGAGCTTCCTTCAAATGTTTCAGTGGCGGAAGCGGTTCAACCACTAATTGATGTTGCGAAATCTATATCTTTTTGCACATTTTAGGGAATTAAACAAGAAAGAATTCTACCTTTTGTAATTCAGTTATGTTCAAACATTTTGATTTGTAATTCTCGTAAGAGATTTGACCCTTTTTGAAGCTGCCTAGACGAGACAATGGAACTACCCCTTTCTGCATTAGAGTCTGTTCTTGGGAGAGGCGACCTACGAGTGTATTCAGACGATGATGTTTTCGACTTTGTCTTGAAATGGACCCATGAACACTACCCTAAGGTGGAAGAGCGTCGAGAAATCATCACCAATAGATTGATGCAATTCATGTGTTTTCCATATATGACTTACTCTAAATTGAAGAAAGTCGTGGTTTTCCCTAAGTTTGATCACGAAGAAGTTTACAAGCTTGTCGTTTAAGCGCTCTTATACAAGACTCAAATCTTCTCTAGGGAACATGTCCATTATAGCCAAACATAGTTTTGTTGGACACCTCTACCATGATCGAGCTGTTAAGGTAGCACACCTTCAACTTCCTAGGCCTCGTCGTGTCATTTACTTTGACCTAAAAAAGGAGGAACGTGAGAGTATGTCCTCATCAAATACTCTATACTCTCAACCGTTCTTTTAGGTGGATTGTGGTTTTCCCTCTTACTAAAACGCAGAAAGAAAGAACAAAACTTAGTCGAACACTTTGGTCTATATTTGAAAATAAGGAAAGGTTCAAAAAGTTGCATTGTGGATTATGTATTTGAAGTGATGAAGAAGTCGTCGAACAAGTTTGATTGCCGGTTGACAGCAAAGAACCGTGCCTTTATAGAGGACCATGGCTGGGGTGTGAGGATGTGTTACGAACCCCGTGGACCACCTTAATGAGGGATGACAACGAGTACTTCATCGACGGAATCCTACGTTTTTGAGTTGATATATATTACCATCATCAACTACCAATCTTTAACACATTTATAACGGTTTCTAGGTTACGTTGGTTTAGAATATGATGTTCCCCAGAAGCCAGCGATGGAGTTACTATTCCGATGGCAAGTTTCTGTGCAAATCTTTTTCATGGATTTGCAACTTCATATCATACTGTGCTTTCTTTATTAGAATAATTTTAAGTTTTTTTTTTGTTTATTTGTTAATAGTACAATTTGATGTATGAACCTCATTGAATCATTGATTGTACTTGTCTACCAGTAAAGCTATATCTTTTAGGGGACAAGGAGTTGTACCATTAATTGATGCAACAAAGCTATATCTTGGAACTTCCAAGGAATTGTACCATTAGTCTGTTGTTTCACTACGTGATATCAAAATTAATTAAATTTTACTCAAACTATTTTTTGGATTTGCACTGATACATACTACTTGATACTGAAGCCTGTGGAGGATACTTGATACTGAAGCCTGTGGAGGATGCAGTGAAATTGTCCCTTTCTGCACTAGAGTTTGTTCTTGCTGAGTGTCGGTTTGCCACCATTTCAGCAGTCAACAGGGACTGGATAAACGACATATCTACTTCAATAACACTAGGGGAAAAAAAATGAGCCCTAGATCTTTCAAACCAGTATAGTTGTTCCAGTGGAAATTTAAGCTCACGCTCCAGATCAATTTGCCGCTGAGTATGGTATTGCCCCTCAAGCCTTGCCCATAGTCGTTTTTCCTGTGGAAAATATTGGCAAAGACGTTTATATTTTAGTTCGAGAGGGACAACGCCAAAGAGTGTAGAGCACCAGTTATATCCAGATCCGGACGCCAAAACTGAGCATGTATGGTCCAAGCAGCTACAACATCGGAAATTGGTGCTATACATCGGATTGTAAAACGAGGAAAGGAAATTGGTGCTGCTTGCACCACCGGTATTCCAGCATAAAATATTGAGCACTATCATTGGAGTTAATATCCAAGGGGATTGCCTTGGTAGAATATAAATACTCCTGTACGTTGTCATGGCATTTTGTTCACGTGAGTTAGGAACAATCTGCTCATTATTAGCATCCAGATCAGAGCTGAGAATGCGGAATCTAGATCCTTGGTCATGGTTCATTCGAATCATTCTAGTTAGGGTAGGAGGACGGGAAGATGAGGCATGATTGGTTAATGGTTTAAAATCTCCTCTCGTGAAAGGATGACCCCATTTTTCTGAGACGTACTATGATCGACACTCGTAGGACCTTGTCTACGTCTCGGAGGAGGTTTTGTAACTTTCATCCATTCGCCACCATAGTCTCCGTTGAGTTAGCAAGAACAACAACTCGATCCAAAGAGTTTACCGAAGCAGCCGGGCAATGTCACTCGGGTGGCCCACTTGCCCACACGCTTAGCAAAGCATTCTCATTCCCATATATTCGATAGGCCAAACCTGCCACGAAATCGAAACTTAGGTAACAGATGTTTGAAGAGATCAATCTCGATACCCATTCTGACAAATTAACCACCACCAAAAAGGGAAGAATCATTCAAGCCGATTTCATTGGGGATAGAGTTGACTCCCGACGTTCTTTTCTTGGTCCGTAGGCGCCGGCGTTGCCACTAAAGATAATATTGGTTCAGGAATCTTCACCATAGGCCCTGCGTAGACACACCCCATTATTAGAGAAGGTTAAATAGATGTGTGTTTACGTGCTGGCTTCAACTCAGTCGGGATGCGATAAAACTAGCGGCTTACATTCATTGAAGTTGATTTAGAATTAGATTGACGATAGAATCTTCGAAAAAACCAGGGGTTAAGAAGGAGAACCGAATTTATATATAAAAAATTTTTAAAAAAAAACGACTATAGAGACTCGCCTCTTTTTCAAACAAATAAAAAAAAGTTATGACGTACGCAAGTGAAGCGACCGGAGAGCCTTCGGTCCTAGAGATAGTTGTGTTAATCGGCGATTCACATGAGAAAGTAATTCGAATTTATTTACTTCTCGGCATATCACAATTCGAATTCCAACACTGACACTTTCAAAGTATTGCAAAGTAATTATGCCGTTTACACTTCCCGAGTTAGCAATACAAAACACCATTTTAAACAAGAATGAATGCAAAAGAGTAAAGGTGGAACTCATACGTCTCATTTGAAAAAACTGAACGATATGAATAAATAAAGTAACATTGCCAGGCTTCTAGATGGGTCAGGAGAAGCGAACGTGGTTCACTTGAAGCAACCTGTAGTAAAGGTCGATGTTTTGAATTTTGTTGGTTTTTACCTTGATTGTTTGCATCGAACTATGATTCATATTCTGATTTTTTTTTTTCTCATTGAATATACAGCAGGAAGAACAACTGAATATGAAAGATTCGAGAAATGAGGAGACTTTCGGGTTTGGGTTCAATGATCATGATTTCTCGGATCGAGTCCTTCACATTGAAATCACACCAGTTCATAGTAATGATGATTCATATTGTTCCGTTGGAATTGAAGTCCAAAGTTTACATATAACTTCTCTAATTCTGGCTGCAAAAAGTCCATTCTTCTATAAGGTAATTAAACCTTCATTCTTTATTGTTTTCTTGAGTTTATACATAAACAATGGATTTAATATTTGATGGTATAGTTATTCAAAAACGGGATGAAAGAGTCGCAATTAAAGGATGCAACCTTGAGAATTAGTTCATCCGATATGTGTCATATACGCACTCCTACTAAATAAAATGTTTCATTGTTTAGCTGATTTCCTTTTGTTTTGATGTTGTTTGTGGTGAGTAGAGAAGACGTCTTTCATGGATCTACTGAAGTTCATGTATAGCAACACTTTGAAGCTCCTTAGAAGAGGCAATGAAACTGCCCCTTTCTGCATTAGAGTCTGTTCTTGGGAGAGGCGACCTACGAGTGAATTCAGAAGACAATGTGTTTGACTTTGTCTTGAAATGGGCCCATGTACACTACCCTAAACCTGAAGAGCATCTAGAAATCATCACCAATAGATTGATGCAATTCATTTGTTTTCCATATTTGACTTACTTGAAATTGAAGGATGTCCTAGTTTGCCCTGAGTTTGATCACCAAGAAGTTTCCAAGCTTGTCATTGAAGCGCTCTTTTACAAAGCTCAAATCTTTTCTGGGGAACACATCCATGATAGCACCGAAGGCAGTTTTGCTGGACACCTCTACCATGATCGAGCTGTTAATGAAGGACAACTCGAACATTCCCGGCCTCGCCGTGTCATTTACTTTGACCTAAAAAAAAAAATGTGATAGTATGTCCTCATCAAATGCTCTATACTCTCAACCGTTCTCTTTAGGTGGATTGTGGTTTTCCCTCTTACTACAACGCAGAAAGAAAGAACTAAGCTCAATTGAACACTTTGGTCTATACCTGAATCTGAGGAAAGGTTCAAAATCTTGCACTGTAGAACTTGTAGTTGAAGTGATGAAGAAGTCATCGAGCAAGTTCGAAGGGAGGATGACAGACAAGAACTCTATCCTTAAAGAGGACCGTGGTTGGGGGTGGATGGACGTGTTAAAAACCCCATGGACAACCTTAATGAGCGATGACAGTGAGAATTTCATTGACAATATCCTACGTTTTCGAGTTGATATTACCATCATCAACTACCAATCTTAACACATCTATAACGGTTTCTAAGTTATGTTGGGTTATTACTAAACCAGAATACGTTGTTCCCTAGAAGCCAGTAATGAAGTTACTATTCCGATGGCAAGTTTGTGTGCAAATCAAAGAGAGTCATGGATTGTACTTGTCTACCAGTTTCGATAAATAGTTGGATTATTTCGGGTTTATGTTATTTCAAGTTTGTTTGTTTTAGTTCAGGTAAAAAAGTATTAAAATCAATAATAAATTCATCAACTTCATGTATTGTTATTTCAAGTTCGGTTTGTTTTACTGAAATACATTCCTGATCTTAGCTGCAAAAAGTCCATTTATATATTATAATATTCCTAACAAAATGGTGTGGCCTTATTGGTATATATATTAGTTTATCTGGTATGCTCCATTTATATATCACTCATGATTTGATATTTTAGTTGCGGTGAATAGAGGACACTCAGGACAGCTTTAATGGATCTCCTAAACTTCACGTATTGTAATATTTTGTCCGCAGCAAAGCTATATGTTTTTGCATGTAAAGCTATATTTTTGTTATAAATTTTTAATTATTTCAAGCTAACAAATTCAACCTAACAATTCATTTTTATTTAAATTTGATAGTTTTGTTTATTCTCCAAAATAAAATTTCGTTTGTATTTTTATTAATTATTATTTTATAAATCTAATAGAACCAATTAGTTAATTGATTATCTTTTTCTTTCAAAAAATACTTCAAATTATTTTATGAGTATGCATATAGAGTTTTGAAATCTATCTAGTTTATAGAACATTTTTTTCATATATATATCTTTGCTAAGATCCATACATTAATAACCACGCATCAAATACGGAATTATATAATTTATGTACATTAGAACGCGGACCTGAAGTTTATAATACTATTATCCATTATGACCGTTGAGGATGAGGATGATGATGATTAACTAAATTACTTTTATAATGCAAGTGGTCGTGCACGTGATTGGTACCCTAATCCAATATTACCGTTGAAGATGATGACTAATTAAACAATGTATGTAATTAAGTCTTCTAATTAATTGATCACCTTATATATAATCTAGTTAGCAGCCCGTTATGGATACCACACAACATTCACCCTCCCACTGAACATTCACAAGAAACACAAGCTGTAACCAAATTAACAATGGCTGAAGTTGCTTTGGCCTCGATTGCGAAATCAGCACTGCAACTCTTTTCGTCCCTTGCTAAAGATGAAATCTTTCTTCTCTGGAACTCTACAAAAGGAGCTAGAGAAGCTTGAAACTACCATTGACACCATCAGCAGCTTTCTCTACGATGCCAACAGAAGAAAATCTGATGATCGTTCAGTGGAAGAATGTCTGTTGAGGCTCAGGAACGTCATGTACGATGCTGATGACTTGTTTGATGCTTTGGCTGCCAAAGCTTTGCGCAAGAAGACTATTGCCAACAATGCGTTTACTAAAGAGGTTAATCTTTTCTTCTCTAAATCTAATCAGTTGGGTTTCATGTATACTGTTGCACATCAGGTTAAGTCCCTTAGAGAGTCTCTTGACAGCATTAAATCGGATATGGATGGGTTTAGTTTTACTAAACAGCTATCACCGCCAATAGATCAGTCAATTATGAGGTTTAATAGAGACAACTCATTATTTTGTGCATGAAGAGGGTGTTATTGGAAGAGACGAGGATAAGGATCAGTTAATAGATATGTTACTTCCTAAGGAAAGTGTTTCGACACTTTCCGTTGTTGCGGTTACTGGATTTGGAGGACTAGGAAAGACTACGTTAGCTCAACTTGCGTATAACGATAAGAGAGTCGAACAAGGTTTTTGAGGTGCGTCTTTGGGCTTGTATAAATTACCTTTCGAATCTAGAGCAAGTCTTAATAGAAATCATAGCATCTAAAGAGGCAAGACCCAATGACCTTGGTTTAGTAATGTTGCAGAATAAGTTAAGAGAGATTATTGGTGGGAGAAAGTTTTTAATAGTTTTAGACGATGTTTGGGATAGAAGCTCTATAAATTGGGTTCAATTGGAACTCATTCTTCGTTGTGGTAAAATTGGAAGTAAAGTTTTGGTAACAACACGTTCTAGAGAAGTTGCTAAATGTTTGGATGCCTTAGAGCCCTATTGTGACTTAGGGGTATTGTCAGAAGAAAGTGCATGGTTTTTGTTTCTTAGTAAGGTGTTTCACGTTGAGGAGGGACACCCAAGTAAGCTCCCAAACGAACTAGAAATGTTAGGGAAGGAGATCGTACGTCGATGTGGATATGTTCCACTCGCAATAATAACGGTTGGAAGTCTTTTACGCCAAAGGAAAAGAGAGGAAGGAGTATGGTCCAAGTTTTTAGACACTGAAGTTAGAGAAGTACTTTCAAACAACGATGATAACATTATCCAAAAAATTTTGATAATTAGCTATAATGATCTCCCTTTAAATTTGAAGCTTTGTTTCACTTATTGTTCTCTCTTTCCTAAAGACTATTTATTTGATAAAGATAAGATAGTTGGTTTATGGTTAAGTCAAGGTTTCATTAAGCCATCTATTAACAATGAACAAAGCTTGGAGGAACTAGGAGAGGCCTGCTTTTTTCAATTGGTTGAAAGATGCTTCTTTCAAGAGGTTAAAAAGTATGATAGGTATATTTTCACTGGGGGTGATGCTTTTGATGATGAGTTTAGACTCACGGCTAAAATTCATGATTTGTTGCATGATATGTCGATAGATATAGCCAAATCAGAGTGTATTTTTGTTGATAAAGTTCCTACCAATAAAGGTAAACGGGCCAATGTGCGTCATGTCTCAATTGATGATGAGATTAGTGATTCTTTTAACCCATCGAGTGATCTAGTTTCTAACCCAAATAAAGTGAGATCTCTATTAGTACTCCATTATAAAAACCAACTCAGTCAAAGGTCTCTTAGTCAATTGTTAAAAAGTTTTAAAATGCTACGCACGTTAAGTCTTCCCAACTTGAAAACCGATCATATATCTGAATCAATAGGAGAATTGATTCACTTGAGATATCTCAACCTTTCAAACAACCACGAATTAATGCGTCTCCCGAACACTATTTGTAAGCTTCAATATTTGATGATTTTTGTACTAAACGGTTGCCACCGACTTAAAGAGTTGCCCTCAAAAATAGATAAACTAGTAAGTTTGAGAGAACTCTATATAGAAGATTGTTATTGGTTGAATTCTTTGTCACCAGGGTTTAGACATTTGACTTCTCTTATTAATTTGGATCGATATATTGTACATAGTGAAAATGGGGGTTTAAGATACTTGAATGAGATGGATAACTTATCAAGATTTTTGACAATTGAGATTCCACAAAAGGGATGGCCAAATTCAATCGAAGATGCAAAAATGTCGAATATGTCAAAGAAGCTTAAACTCAATGGACCAACTATAAAATGGAAGGAAAAGTATCCCCGTGATAATGTACATATGGAGAAAGATGAAGCAAAAGCGGTGATGGATGCCCTTCGTCCGCATCAAAGTATTGAATATTTGAAAATCTTGGAGTATAACGGTGACATGTTTTCAAGTTGGGTATGCATGCTAAAGCATATCAACGAGCTTTGCCTCTATAGGTGTAATGTAGAGTATTTAGAGGATAGAGTAAGAGTTGACGATGTTTGTTTTCCGTCCTTAAAAATCCTTATTCTTCAAAATATGAAATATTTAAAAGGGTGGTGGAGACAAGAAATACTCTAAGAGACAGACCGACCACGTCTTCCTCTAGTTTTACGTGTTACTGTAATTAGTTGTGAAGAGCTAACAGGACGAATGCCATAGCTCAGGGAAGTTGAATACATGGTTTTGGCAGGAGTTGATGTAAAGTTGGCAATAGAGTTATTGAATGACAATAATGAAAAGTTAAAGGAACTACAACTGCCGCGTCAGGGGTCTAGAATCCATACCAGAGGGACTAATAAGCCACCTAACTGCTCTTCATGAACTAGATATTGGGACTTGTGATGATCTAAGGTGGGTGTCTTCTCGCGGGTTGGCTCATCTAACCTCCCTCAAGAATTTGAGGTTGGGACCTTATAGAATAGAAGATGAAGATAAGGTGGGAACAAAATTAGGGATGCCATGGAAAGTTTTCAAGGGACTTGAAAGTTTAAATATTGAAGGTACATCCAACCGATTCTAGAGGGATATCAATACCTTACGTCTCTTACCAATTTGGATATTGATGATTGGATGCAAGCAGATTTAGATGATGGAGAATTTAAAGGGATTATATTGCCATCAAAACCTTTACAAAATCTGACTACTCTCACTATTTTTGGTAGGGAGAAATCTCTCCTGCTTAAATTTGGAGCCAAATGGCTTCCTTCTCTTCTATCGTTGGATATTTTTCATTGCAGGGAGTTACATTTGGATTGGAAAGCTCTTCTCAGTACCAACCTTCATCGGTTGCGGTTAGTATCTGTGGAGAGTGTCATCGATGTTGAAGAAGACAATGGAGTCGAGCAACAAAATAGCACACTATGCACTCTCGATATTTTCGGCGGGGTATATTTTTTAAAAATTAATGTATTTAAAAACTCTATTATGAGATATTCTTTTGATAAATTATCGTCCAAATATTTATATTATTTCAATATTTGTGCTATTATAATTTTTAGTGATTAATTTAAGTACTTATTTAATTCATGTTGGTGTATGTTAAAGTTCAAAAGGGAAATTAATAAATAATATAATATATAAAAAATGTGAAGTATTCTTAATAAATATTTAACTATGACCATTTTCAGATTATCTATAAGATCGGATAAAATTATATTTTATAAGAGAAAATATAGAAATAATATATACAATTTGTGTATTAGTTTTTGTTGTCAACTAATTAACTAATAATATTATGAATGAGAGTGTATAAGAAAAAATGACAAGTGATAAAATTAGTTAATGTGACACATAGTGTTAAATATTTTTTAGTATGAATATTGACTTAATACCCTTGTTATTATTGTAGGAAACTTATCAATTATTCCTCGTCAAAAAATGATATGTAAGGCCTAATAAATTAGACATTTATCGTTGTAAAAAGCAAAAGACACAGTTTAGCTGTATATATATAATTAACATTCTCCAACAATATGGATACTTTTAACACGTTATCGAAATCTTAAATTAAACTCTAAATACTAAAATATATTTTCTTCGTCACGGGTCAAAATAAGTTCATTTGTGACCCAGTGCATACGACTCAAAATATAAAGGCACGTTTGGTTGAAAAGGTTCCGGTTATTGCAAGTTTAGAATCGTAAAAACCCTATATTTATAAGTCTTTTTGGTACTGTCATATTTTGTCGAGTCTACGTGCAGTTGGTGTAATAATAACGGTGTTCGTTGAATTTTGAAATACAGGAGAAATGGGTAAGTGAAATACCCTGGAAATTTCTTAGATCTCTTGAAAATTTAGAACTTAGAGGACGTGAAGAATGGGAACAAATACCAGAGGGATCCAACATCTTACCTCCTTACGAAAATTATTGATTGAGAATTGCGATAAAGTGAGATCACTCCCCCACTGGTTTGCTCAACTCTCTTCTCTCGAGTCACTCACAATTTGTGGGCGTTCTGAAGAATTGCTAAAAAGATGCCGAAAAGAAACCGGGGAGGATTATCCTCTCATCTCGCATATCTTGAATAACAACCTGCAAATAAGGTAATTAATACTATAGTTTCACAATATTTGTCCACTAAATTCCAAATAAAAATTCAAAAAAATTATTCAATGTCAATTTTTTCTAAAAGCAATAATTATACAAGTATTAGTCTTAACATAAAACTTACGTTCAATACTTTCTTTTGTTTCTTATATAATTTTCTTTAACATACGTAGAGAACAATAAATATCTCTTCTTCTTTTTCCTTCTTTTTAGGTTCTACCTTAACGCTTTTTAATATATGTGAAAAATTATAAATAGACATAGATCGTGAAACGAAGGGGTCATGTCTTCTTTGAATTGGAATATATGTACATCATTCTAAATTATTTTAGCTTATTCTAGTGCTAATTATGTAGCTTTAGTGATGTCTCCATTCTTTTAGGTTCATCAATTTGGGCTGAATATGGGTCAGCATGCGTAACTTGGATTATTAATGTTCAATGATCAGTCCCATTAATATGAATTACTCTAACACTCGTATTTCGTAATCTTTCTACTTGTCACATGTACGAATATCAAGGACTGAAAAGGCCGATGATGGAGGAGGAGGAGGCCCTTGTCTGCAAGGATGGCAAATCCCAATGAGAAAGAAGAAGAACACACTGAAATTAATTAATGAACAACTAATGAATCAAATGAAAATCATCATGGAGCAGGAGAGGGCCGAGATGTCCAACAAACAAGAATCTCAACCACACGCTTCTACCGATCAAATTCCGCAAGTCACAGACGAACCCACGCCAGTGCCTTCACGTACTAATTCTGAAGCAGGAGTTAAACCGGAATACTATGAACCGATTCCTAAACCGGAAACCACTGCAAACTCTGAACCGGTGGCTAAACCCGACCTCATATCCCGGCCTCCACCTATGAATGTTATCGGAGAAGAAGGTCGATCCTTCATTGCTCTCGAATATGTGCCTGGATTCGACACCGGTGACATCCAGTTCTCAGTCGAAGATGTGGCCGACCTTGTCAATAAGTGGAATTTGTCTCTTGTGGGTGTTCCAATGGGTTCCAATTTCTCTTATCAAGCAATGCAGCAATTCGTATCTATTCACTGGAGGACATTGAGCCCCAAAATCCAACTTCACGAAAATGGCCTCTTTGTCTTCCAATTCGAAAAAGAAGAACAACTCTTATCAATCCTCAAAAATGTCCATGGATGATGGAAGGTCAAATCCCACTCATATTGAGAAGATGGCATTCTGGAATGCCTCTAGACATGTCATGCTTTGAACAAATACTGGTTTAGGTGACATTACCCAATCTCGATGTCCGTTTCTGGTCTCGCCATATGTTTAGCCGTGTTGGCTCCGCCATTGGCCACCCTATCCTCACTGATTGTAGTTCATCAAATCAAGAAATGATCAGATTCCCAAGGTTGCTCGTGCAAGTCTCGGCAAAACGACAGCTCCTTGATGAAGTTCGATTTCTCGGGGCTCATGGGGAGGTGATCTCTCAAAGGCTCCAATACGAATGGCTTCCTCCTCAATGTCCTAAATGTTGCATTGTCGGTCACCATTGCATTGACTCTATTACCGAAATACAGCCAGCGTCTCCTTGATATATATACAAAAAAAGAACTATGTCCGTGAAATCATTTATATCGTTGTCTCTACTGGAGTTTTTGTTTTTTTTGGTAGGATGAAGTTTTATAATTGTTGAGCATGGTAATGACAAGCTGGCAAGGACATATATTCCTCAATAGAAGAGTCAGTTGTAACAGTCTCAATATTTCATATAAAAAACTTGTAATCACAATACATCAATACAACTTCTAGTTTACAATCTTTCTCAAATTCATTACATTTCTTTCTCTCTCTATTCCTCATATGAAATCATAGTTATTAATTATAACAATTATTAGCATTTACACATCTGTTCGCAAAGCTTAATTAGGGTGAATGAAGATGGTCCGTTCTCTTGGTCAAGTCTAATTGGGCATACGGTAACATTCTTAATTCTGGCAGCAGTTTCAAAGAGTGTTTGGTGAACCTTTTCAAAGTAAGGTTTTGTCGCGTTCTTGACATCCTCCGTCCATTGTAGAACCTTCTTGTTAGGCCCCAAGAATCGACTGCGATCATTATCATATAACCCCTATCAAGTTATCATAAAAAATGAAATTTTTTCGTTTTATATTACCCATCCAGTGAGAGAAGGGGTTTTGAATGTCATTTTACCTGCAACTACAAGATCTCACACACAAGATTGAGGTCGGCTATGGAGGGTTGGTTGTTACCAAGCAATTAATTTTCCATTTTCTTGAAGCCAGGCGGTGTCGATTGTTGCTAACGCCGGAATCAGAATCTTCTCGCCTTAAGCTGCAAGTTGAGTACTTCTTTTGGAAGGCTAAAAGTAGGAGCTAGTACTAAGTTATAGACATTTCACTAAAACAGCAACGAACAAGACAAACATTTTACAAATATGGTTGTTGCCTATCGACTATAAAATTATGCTCATGAGAAAAGTACAAGTGAACATTGTTGATAGTCTTTTCCAGATTGATTTTGTAAGTATCATACATATTGTATTTGCATGTGTTTACAAATATGGTTTCTTTTTTTACAACTTTAGAGATGCTTCGTCTAGTCATGGGTCCGGTTTGAACCTAACCGCCGAACCGACGGTTTTCGAACCGGCCCAAACCGCCGATTTTGGCACTTTTGTTATAAAAAAAACGTCCAAACCGGTGCAACCACCGGTTTAGGCGATGAGCGCAACGACATTATATCCGTTGCACTAAGCCCGCCCGTTGGCGGGACCTCCTCCAACGGCTATTAGGCCGTTGGAAGTGAATTTTTTTAAAAAAAATCTTACACTACCTAACCCCAATACTCATTCCTAATTTCCTATAAATACCCAACCCCTCTTTCTCTAAATCTCACACCATCTACATCTCATCTTTCTCAACTCTCCTCTCGTCTTTCTCGAATTCATCTCTCGTCATCTCGTGATCTCCTAATGGCAAACCCGTGTAACAACTTCCCCTCTTCTCAGTTCTTCCCTAGAACTCAAGAAAGTGAAACCACAATTGCCCGACAATCCCGAAAATACCGAAATGTCACCACGACGACGTCTCCCCCACCGAAAATGCTTACATCCGGAATTTTTACAAAACATTACAAGAAGGGGGAGCCGGTGAACGAGTATATCAAGTTGCATGCAAATATTGTCCAAAGGTGTACAAGTGGAAGATCAAGGGTGACTACTGTTCGTTGGTTTTGCACCCCTAAAATCCGTGTCAATAGTAACAGAAACTCAAAGGTTGACAAAACAAGAGAGGGATAGTTTTAAATTTATAACTTGTAAATAATTTCCCTAAATAGCAACGAGCCCACATTGTATGGATCGTACGAAGTAGGGTAGTATTCTAAGGTCGAACACAAAGACTGGGAGTTTAAATCTGCAGTAGTGATTAAGGATAGGATAGATCTAGACTAAGAAAAAGGGTTGGAAAAGATAAGGGAAAGAAATCAAATGTTTTTGGAGTTTTGGTTGTTTGCAATCGAATTGTCACCTTCGATCGAAAACAGTTTTATAAAAGCAAATAAAAGAAAAGATAATCAAATTAAAGGAAAGAAAATGGATTCCAAGGATTCAAGATCATTGTTCATGACATATGGACTCAAGACGACTTATAGGGATATATGGTAGAAAAGCAATAGCGATGAACGTTTCTATGTTGATGATCTATTACAGGGTAAGTCTCAAGATCATCTAGTTCCAATCATAACTACCTATTACAGGGTAAGTTTCAAGGTAAAGAGGAAGGAAATTATAGCACAAACCGGATTGTCAAACTAAGGATTAAGCAACCCCTTACCGGGTAAGTCTCGGGAATCACCTAACTCAGAAAGGACTCAGGCACATTCAAACCAATAAAGGTTTCACCTTTATTACCTATGGTTAATCACTTATGTATCCAAGAGGAATATCACCGGGTAGGTCTCAATTCCAACTCAGGTTACTTGTTTAGAAGGTTCTAACCTAAATTATCGTCCAAATCAACCATTAGGATTTCAAGCAATTCAAAACCAATTAAAGCACAATCTAATCCATCATGGTCCAAGCCATAGACAAATCTCTATCAATCTTGGAACCACAAAGGTTCAAGCCAATAACAATCACATCAAAATCAACAACTAAATAATAAAAGGGAGAAAAGAAACTACTCAACTTCAATGAATAAAACCCTGCAATTGTATTAAATCTTGAATCAAATGTATATCCAACAAAACTGAATGCAAAAGTCTCGAACTTAAATCTAAACTACGAAGAACAATGGTGAAGAAGAAGAACGGCAGGGTAGGAGACATCAACGGTAAATCAAAAGTCGAGGGTGAGTCTCGTAGAGATGCTGAGTTACTAGAGTTGATGGGAGATGTGCCCTTAGAAGATAGACATGCTAAGTTACAACTACCGTCTGCACCTTACACATTTAACAAGACAGAGAAAACTAAATTTTGTGGTAAGTTGTATAACCAGAGGTATCCACATGGATATTGTAGTAATATTAGTAATTGTGTCAAGATGAAAGAATGCAAATTACTTGGCCTTAAGTCGCATGATCACCATGTTTTGATGCAACAAATGTTGTTTGTTGCTCGAAGAGGGCTTTTGCCGGAAGGACTAAGAAAGGCACTATGGCGTCTATCTTCATTCTTCAAAGAGTTGTGTCAAAGGATTCTTAACAAAAAAAGGTTAGAGGAAATGGAAGAGGAGATCACAATGACGTTATGTTTGTTGGAGAGATATACTTCCCTCCATCCTTCTTCAACATTATGATTCACCTAACCACTCATATTGCAAGAGAAGCTAAACTATGCGGCCCTATACACTATAGGTGGATGTAACCTTTCGAGAGGTAATTAATTAGTGTTGGTTCCTTTAGTTGTTATTCCATGCTAACCTTATCCGATTTTTAAAAAATCATATGGAAATTGTAGATATATGAATACACTTAAGGACTATGTGAGAAACCGCGCCAAACCCGAAGGCTCTATAGCTGAAAATTACTTAGTTAATGAGGGTTTGGCATTTTGTGGTCGATACATGACAGAAGCATATGCAATGCGTTCGAAATTGAAATGCAACGAAGAGGATGCAAATAAGACAATCGTAGAAGGGTCTACACTTTTAAAAGGATGTTCGATTGTCTTATCAGATTCGGATCACAAAGTTGTTCATCTCTGTGTATTGCTCAACAGTGTTGAAGTTGAGCCATATATAGAGTTAAGTATATGATAAACAAAGTATTTATTAATACTTATATTTGTCAAAGTCAAAGATGTTTTTCTAATATCTTATTATGTCTATTAGGATTCACAAAGAAGAACTAGCACTCTCAGATCCTCGATTATACACCAAAAATAACTTGTTAGAGAAAGCTCACTTAGAGACCTTCTCAGTGTGGTTAAAAACCAAGGTTTGAGAACCCAATATCTTTGTTGATGTCACTAAGTATTTAGCTACGGAAAACCGATCATATTTCCTAATGTGTGGATATTAATATTGGTGTACAGATTATGTCTGAAGCTAGTGTTGAAGATCGTTTCACGGATTCACTAAAGTCACTAGTGAATGGGCCTAGATATTATGCAATGTCACATAAAGGCTTTATAGTTCATGGAAAGCGGTTTCACACAATGGATGCAAATGTCTCAACCGCTGATTATAGGGTTCATGTGGAAGCAAATAATAATGTGAATTATTACAGAGTCATAAGAGATATTTTGGTGCTAGATTTCTACACTTTTCGTAAAACCGTTTTCCGGTGTGATTGGGCTAATATTTTAAATGGTGTCAAAAACGAGGATGGGTTCACTTTAGTTAATCTTCGTGATAATTTAGACAAAAAAGATCCATTCATTTTAGCACTCACATGCAAAACAAGTGTTTTATTCTAGATAAACTGAAAATTCTAGTTGGTATGTGGTGTTAAAGGCTCCTCCAAGAGGTTTTCATGATTTAGAGATGTTCGATGAGTCTGTTTTTGAATCTTATGTTCCTTTAGATATTTCGGCACTTGATGTAGACACTTGTGACAGTGATGAAAGTTAAATTAATGAATATATGATCTTTCGACATTTTCCTTTTGTTGTCAATTTCATTTTGCTTCTTTCTGATATGAACTTTTTCTATGTCTCTTATATGATGGTTATATCTCTAATATATTGGTTGTTCTGAAAATATAGTCTCTAATATGCATTTTCTTGCTACGTCTCTAATATGTTGACACAATGTTGTTGAAAATTCAGTTTCTGAAAAATTTAGTTTTCAATGGATCAATCAAGCTCTGGACCATCTGGTTCTATGTCTCAAGACTCTAAGAGATCTAGAGGACGTACTGTACTGCAAGTTATGGCAACAAATGCAAAAGATAGACAGCTAGTGCAATGGAATACAAAGGGACAACCTATTAGAGATGTATCAGTGAAGTTCTCATCTACAATGGGGGTGATAGTTCGGGAACAAGTGTCAATTGTGTTTAATAGTTGGCATGATGTTGATGCGATACAACTAAGGAAACACTTTGGAAACATCTATCGGTAATTTCACATTTCTTTAATTCCTTCCACCATTTCTATACTTGGATTTCACGATTTCATATGTTTAAATTTAAATTCAGCTTTATAAGTTTGTTGTTTAAAAAAAATATTACAGCATCAATACATCATTGATGATATATCTTATAAGCCCTTTATAATACAACAAATGGGAAAGCTATGGAGGTCTTGGAAATCTGAGTTATCGACACAGATACGAAAAATTTCAGAATCAAGATCAACTAATGCAGAAAGAACAAGTCAAATTGCTAAGTTAAGACCACTTTTTGTGCTTGTAGAAGCATGGGACCAGTTTGTACAACAACGCATGTCAGCTAAATGGATTGTAAGTATTAATAGTTACATTATCCTGATATTTTGTGATCATAGATGTATGTTTTTTTTGTAATGTAATTGTTTTTTTATTATGTAGGAAAAGAGTTTAAAAATGAGAGACGTAAGGGCAAAACAACTAGTGAACCACACATTGAGTCGGAAAGGATATGCACGGAAGGAGCATGAATATGTAATTTTTTATTGATTTAGTTTTTTTTTATTACACATACATTGTGTTTTAAGTTTTTTAATTCTGAATTTATTTCATGTATTCCTCTTATGCCTAGAACAAAGAACATCCCGACATGCCTTTGACTAAGCCGCAGTTGTGGATCAAAGGACATGTGTCGAAGAAAATGACCAGTGATCGAGTCAAATGTTGCAAAAATTGTATGTAATTTTAGTAGTTGACTTTGATATTCTTTACAATTTATTTTATTTGCTCTCTTGTGATTATCTTATCTCGTTTGACTTGGTGTGTGTTGATTTGTCCGGTTTTGCATATGTGTATCTTTTTTTTGTAGGAAGAGGTGAAGAAGAAAATGGAGGAGGCTGCATCAGTCGATGAACATTATACTATTTTAACTCAGGTACTTAGTAGATGTAAGAACCTTAGTCTTTAAGGAGTCAAGCCAGGGTAGCCGCCCCTGCGGCTCATCCTGTGTTCCGCCCCTGCGGCCAAGGAGCCCGCCCCTGCAGTTTCCTGAGGCTGCAGCCGGCATTGTTGACTCTTGACCAATGCTTTACTCTTTCTTCTTTCCCTTTAACCTTCTCCTTTTCTTAGGGAGCAAGGGTTCTTCACTTCATTTCCAGCTTCCTCACGTCCTTCTTTCCCTCATTTCCTCTCCTTGATCTTGCTATTGAATTCTTCTTGGTTTGGAAGAGATTTGTTGTGTGGTTGATGATAATGAGCATGATGGGTGATGCTGTTGAGCTTGAGAGCCAGCTGAGAGTGTTTATTTGATCATTCCTTTCTGCCTAGGACCACAGCAGTGGTAAGTTTCCTCTTCTCTCTTCTTTCTTTCTTTCTTCTTCCTTTCTTTTTTCCTTAGCTTAGGATTAGATGTACTAGGCACGTTTTGATGTTTGTATGTGTATATATATGTATGTGTTTGGCTGTGGAATGATGAAGACGTGAATTCATCACGTGAAGAACCGAAGAGGGAGTCGGGGGATCACGTTCTGCACTTTCACCGCCCCCGCGCATGGGAGCCACCGCCCTTGCGTGACCTTGTCACCGCACCCGCGCCAGAGAGTCGCCGCCCCTGCGGCCATGATCACCGCCCCTGCGTTGGAGCGCATCCGCGCCTGCGCCTTCCGTCATTCCGCCCCTGCGTCCTTCTTGTCACGCAAGTGCGTCTCGTACAGGACCTACCTAGAGTGTATAGATCCTTTCCTTTCCTAGTATGAGGGAATTAGTAGCATTCTAGGTATGTGTATGAGGATAGGATGAGGATGTTTATGATATCGAGATGTGCCGGTTATGGCTTTGAGGTTTAGTAGATTATCGAGGTTTATAGGTTGAGTATGATCCTTATGGATCCCTTGGGTCTAGGTGTGACCCCTTTGATTGATAGGAGATGTAATATCTCTTTATGCCTTGTTATTAGGTAGTGTTGTCCTCCAGATTGGAGTTGATCGTGTTTGAGATTACTTCGAGGTTGAGGTAAGTCCATAGGACTTACTTAGCTACCATCCTTATATTGGATGTATGCATGAGTGATGTGTGCTATATGCTTGATAGCATGCGATGTTGTTTATTACCGACCTATGATTTAGTGACCGCCCATTGTAGTGGTTGTGACAACCTTCCCTTTCATCCCGCTGAGGAGTTTGGGAGGTTCTCTGTAGTTAGGCCAGATCTAGCATACGGGATGGCCACTCCCCACTCCTTTATGGTATACGGGAGGGTGTTCCGGATCCACTCCAGCTAGTTATAGCACTCATAGACAAGGATTATATATATACCTCGTGTCACATATGTTCATATACATATATTTATACGACTTGAGTGTTGGACTTTATAAAGATAATTAACCGGGTAAATGTGTGACAGCATGATTATATGTTTATGATTTCCTGAAGTGTGTTTGTGCTTATGCATTATCTTATATATGAATGGTTAGCTAACGATTTTATACCGTGTTGTAGATACTTTGCAGGTTAGGAGAACTGCAGAGTGATTCAGATGGGGTGATCCGCTGAGGGCTCTGTACACTAGGTTATGCGAGGGTTATGGGACATTTTGTATGTACAGATATATGTTTTGGTTTATACTCAGCGGTACTTATGTATACCTTTTGATATATATATATATATATATATATATATATATACAGTTTGATGTTTTGGTTTTAATCTATCTGTGTCTTGTTATAAGATCCAGTGAACTTGTTGTCAGGCTAGGGTCAGGATCCATTGTGAGATCTTAGCCCAGTAGCACCCCGAGTCCTACGGATCTGGGGTGTTACAGTAAGGATCACCTCGGGCGTATTAGAGGTCTTGGAGCAGGAGTTACCAAAAGCAAGATATATGGACATACACATATGCATACTAAATATGTTCAAATGGAGGCTCAATTGAAAGACATTAATGAGAAGTATGTTGACATGACTGAGAAGTATGTTGACATTTCTAAAAGTATTCGAGAATTGAAGGTATGATCGCTTCCAAGTTAGGAGTCAACTTAGATAATAACGCCTCCGGTAAAGGTGCCCTTTCAACTTCAAGGGTATATAATAGATGTCATATGTCTTTAAACTTATATAAATTTTAGAATCTCATATTATACTAATATATAATTTTTATACAATATAGACCAACGACCGTTGTGGAGAAAATGTAAGTCTAGATGATATATCTCCTAAGGTATGAATTATTATGGCCATTGTACATTCCCATTCTTCATACTAATACTACTTCAATACATGACAAATGTATACAACTTTTATTACCTTCTATCATTACTAATTGAGAAAACTATATTTTGTAGTCAGGAAAAGGAAGCAGCTATCATCCCTTAGTACATGACAAATGCAAACTAGTTAATTGGAACGGAAATGGACAAGTCGTGGCAAAAGGATTCATCTCGGCCATAGATCCAAAGGCAACTGTGCATGGGGCGGTACTTGGAACAAAATGCTATAGGATTGTTGTTGAAGAAGTACTTGATGATTCCGTTGGATTTTATCGGTGTGAGCCTGAATTTACAAACCTTGGTGATGCACTTGGTAGTACAGTTGCTTGGCCGATCAGTTGCATTGTGTTTGAAGATTAGTACGAGAGATATCCTCATTGTTTTGATATGGTAACCACCACTTCTCTAATTTAGTGCATTTCTCTCGTTGTTATGCATATATGAAAGTTATAACAAATTATTTGTCTCTTGTGTCCTTTTGGTTGAATAGATTGAACTTGCTAATTTTTGTGTGTACGTTTTGCATGTTTATAACTAATTTGTTTTTTGTGTGTTTCTTGGTCAGGTTTCTGCACCCTGATGGAATAGTTACATTACCCGACTGATGCAGTATCATTTTAGGTTGGAGCTTTGAACTTTTTGTTTTGTGGAACATTAAGAATTATGTAGTAGTACTTTGGGTACGTTGGAGTATTGAACTCGTTTTGTAAAACTTGTTCACGGTATATATATATGCATTTCTTTGACCTAGATTATATATATTTGGTGTTAATTTTAGAAACACATTTTGAAGCAGGCACTTTTCTGTATTTTTTTTTTAAAAAAATCACCTTTGATCCATGGCGTTTGTGAAACGATATGGAATTATGGACTTTCCATGGCGTTTGTGAAACGATATGGAATTATGGACTTTCCATGGTGTTTTTCAATCACCGTGTTAGGGGACTTTCCATGGTGTTTTTTAATCGCCGTGTTAGGGGACTTTCTGTGGCGTTTTTTAAACGCCGTGGTAGGGACTTTCCATGGCGTTTTATAAACGCCGTGGTAGGGACTTTCTATGGCGTTTTTCAAACTCCGTGGTAGGAACTATCCATGACGTTTAAAAAACATCATGGGAAGTCCTAATAATCCACGGCGCTTTAGATGGCGTTTTTGGATGGCGTTTAAAAACGCCACTATAGGTCTTCTATGGCGTTTTTCAAACGCCGTAGAAGACCTATAATGTACTAGCGAGATGAATGTTCTGGCCGTGATCTCACCTGAGATGCTTCATTGGTCGTTCCTTCATGCCCTTAGCTTGATTCCTTGCCCTTTCCCGTGCACGTATGCTTGCTCCAATGCATCCACTTCAAGGCTTGATCCTCAAATATGTCATTTTAGCTCCAAAATGTGTCAAATCACCTACAAAGCCGCAAATAGTGTGTGTAGACATCCATTCTTGCAAAGTAGAACTAAACAAGTATAAATGACACAAACTAAGGCTAAAACATGAATGCGGAAAGGGGAAATCTATCTAAATGCATGACTAAACTAGGTCGATAAATCATGTTATCAGCTACGGGACCTTGTAAACGCACATGCAAAACATCCATCCGGAGAAGTTAGGGATATCACGGGGACAAACAAAATTGTCCCACGGGTTTACATCTTCTTCCTCTCAATCTCCTTGATTTACGTATAATCATAGTGAAGAAAGTTTAGGAAGAGCCGATGTTATATGTCCTCATGCATTTCCATTTTCTTATTCCGAATATGAAGAAGTTAGAGAATATAACACTAAATATCTTTAGCCTTCTGTTAAACCAACTTCTAGGAAAACTGTTTCTAAATTAGTAGCTAAATCTTACCTACAAAAGAAAGAGAAATTTTTTTTTTTGACTTTGACATCTTTTGAGCATCAAGTATCTATTTGTAGTGATATTTGGAGTACACAATCGCAACATAATTATTACATGGGCATTACTTTACATTTTATTGATAACAATATGTTTTTGCATATATATGTTATTGGATTTTGGCATTTCAACGCAAGACATGATGCACCAAGCATTGCAAGCTTGATAAAAACGGTTTTACGAGAATCTAATTTACAACATCAAGTTTTTTCATATTCTTTTGATAATGCATCCTTACACACCGCCGCCGTAAACCATTTGGTCTAGGGGCCGGAATAATATTGCGAATTCCTTATACTCATCAAAGATGTGCATGTCATATTTTAAACTTATGTGTTCAAGATGGACTTAAGATTTTTAGCGAATATGCTAAACCCATCACCAACATTATTGATCATATTTGGCACAACTCCGATTTGAGGGGGAAAAAAATGGAGGAATCTATGTTTAGCTAATAATATTCATCCAATTGCTTTTTCAAAAGAAATTGGAACTCGTTGGAACTCTACTTACAAATTACTTAGTGAAGTCGTTCGTTATAAAGTTTTTTTACAAGAATTTTTTTCAGTTCACGTTCCTTGGTCAATTCTTGATGATGAAAATGTTAAGAAAACTTGCACCGATATTTGTAATGTTTTAAAGGCTTTTAGTGATGCAACTAATGTCATTAGTAGCGTTTACACTCCAACTTCTTGTAGATTTTAGAGATAGCCGTAAATATTTCCGATGCTTTTCTAAATTGTTTTGAAATACCAACCCTTATAGATGTTATGTATGGAATGAAAATTAAATGGCTTAAATATTACCAAGAAATTCTCATGATTTATCTTGTAACCGCCTTTTTTTATCCTATACTTAAACTTGATGGTGTTTCCGATTTGTTGAATTCTTATTATGATTGCTTGTGTTTAGACTTAGTAGAAGAAAACATTAATATTTCTACCATTATGCAAAACATTAGTAACGAAATTGGAAGCTTGCTTAATAAATTTGAATCAAGTGCTAGCTCTTCTTCTACCACGCCTACTCCTTCTCCCATTTCTTCTTCATCTTCTTTTCTTTATAAAGCACAACAAATTTTAGCCAACAGAACAAAAACACCTAGACATTCATCCTCAAATGTGGAATATCAAGATTATCTAAACACATGTTTTAGGTTTGATGGTAATTCTTTTGATATTTTGGATTGGTGGAAGAAGCTAGCCCTCAAATATCCAACATTAATGAGAATTGTACAACAACTCATGGTCGTGCTTGCATCAACAGTTGCAGTGGAGCAAGCATTTAGCCAAGGCAAGAACATACTCGGTTACAAAAGAACTCAATTGAAGCCCGAGAAGTTGGAGGTGCAAGTTTGTATTCAAGATTAGATAAGGGCGGCGAAGCGGAAACAACGGAATGCCCCGGTATATATATGACTCCAAATCGGATACCAACTCCGAAGACGGCGGCACTAATTCCGAGCCCGAGCCCGAAAGGTAAGCGGGGTAAAAATAACTCGAAAGTTTGAAAAAGGTAAGTCAATGCAAGAGAATTACGTGGGCTTTGATTCCTCTTAACCCCGAGAGGATACGTAGGCAATCGAGAAACCGGTTCAAGCCTTTTTTTAAATTCAATTTCGGTTTGTTTTGTTTGTTTTGTTTTTTTATTTATTTTAAATTTTAATTCCGGTTTGCTTTATACTTTTATTTTTTAATTTCAACTTCGGGTTTCTATTTTATTTTATAAAAAAAACGGTGCTAAACCGGCAAACCGCCGGTTTGCCGGTTTTCCTTCACACGGTTTTGGTTTAGGTTTGCGACCCATCACTAGCTTCATCATCGATCATAGTTGTAACACCTTTACGCGCCGTATCGTCACCTTCGAAGTAGCTTAACCTAAAACGATACGTTTTGAACAGTATACAGCAGTAGTTTTATGGTTAAAAGATTAACTAGCTATACCGCTGCATAAATTAAAGTGACACCAATCCAAAACAGAGTGTATCTTCGCTCTCTTGCGAAGATCAGTTGGGTACCTTTGTCAAATTCAAGTAACTTTGAAGAATGAACTTTCATGAATATATATGACTAATACGAGTAACGATTTCAGCTCAACTTACCAAACACAATGAAAAAAGAGGTTTTTGAACCCTAGGAAGCTCACCAAAGGTCAATCACGCCGTGTAGAGTTTGATAAACGCACGGTCTGATTATTCATTGAACTTAACGTCAAATATATACATAAGGAGGAGGTTAACCTAATAAATCGTAAATGACATATATAACCCTAGCTCTAACACCGGTACCCCCTCAAGTTGGAGAAACTTGAAGCGCGAAGGACCTAAGGTCTTGGTCATAATGTATGTCAACTGGTAAATTCTAGGTATGAAGATGGTACGAATGGTGCGCCTGGAAATTTGATCTCGAACCGTATGACAATCAACCTCAATGTGTTTGGTTTGTTCATGAAATACCGGATTATTGGCGATGTGAATGACTGCTTGTTAATGAAGCTTATGATGAATGCCAAGAAAGTTAAAAACAAAGTGAAGCTAGAGAAGTTCACAGGTAGTGGTTGTCATGACCCTATATTCAGCTTTTGCTGATGAATAGGAGACGGTAACCTATTTCTTAGTCTTCAAGAAATTGGGATATGCCAAGAAGGGTACGGTAACCCATGGTGGATCGTCTAGTAGCAAGGCATGCAACATAGTTAAAGTCACAAAAGGCATTAAATCATTGGACCTTGAAAGAAAGATGTATTGCGCAAGAGTTGACTTGAGATACCATAGGACTTTCAAGGCAACATCCAAATGACCAACGTGTTGAAATAATTAAATTCCCTGAATATAAAATCAATGATTAAAATCATGCTACAGTTATTAAGAAATCGAAATTTACATACTCCATAGCGCGACAATTAGATCAAATTTTAGTACGGAATCTACAATCGAATGAGCGCCGGAAGTATATCGTCTTCCTCATACGAATCTCCCTAGGGTTTCTCTCTAATCGGTAGAGAATGAAAAACGGTAGATCAATTTGACGTATTGGGACCATAACTTGATATCCTCTATATATATTGGCCTAATAGAATCTCATTAAGCCTATTAGGCCAAAATCTGGTATCACTCATTAAGCTCATACCGTTTAATTAGATAGTCCACTAAGAACTAGCCATATAATATAATTATGTATCATAATATGTAAGCCCATATAATAAGATTTATAAATAAATCTTACAATCTCCCACTTGGGCTACATATGAAACAAACAATTATATTAACCAAAATCTTTATGTGCACGTATTGGCTAATTATTTAGACTTCTTCTTTATTTCAATCTGGTTCATTTGATATATCAATACGAGATCACGACAGCATTCGTCACAATCATCGTAACTAAACATTACGTGTTCATCATGTTAATATATTCAATGACATAAATCAAATATGGATGAGTGTCATGAAAATTACATGCAATGGGATCTCATAACCTGACTATTTTCTATTGGTCCTACTTTATTCGGAGATCAATCCAAAACCAAACTTAAGTTCAGAAGTATAATTTATGAATCAACTCATAAAACTTTATTATGCATAAATCCGAAGATATAGAACATCATTTCAAACTCCCACTAAGTTAAGGGATTACAAAACCTTTCAAGCCTCATATGTGTGGTATGCTCATGAAATACTTTAGGAGGCAATCCCTAGATTAATGGATCCAATAATATGAGTTTGTCCTTATGTATTCTATAGAACTTGACATTTCATGAACTTTTTCTTTCACTAACATAAACAGAAATGACAATATGTTTCTCCATCAAAGAGCTTTAGTAGGTGATGTATTCAACTTGCATATATGTTATCACAAATTAACTTTATTTAGCTCTTAAAGTTACTAAAAGCATGTAGCTAGTGACAAATATATGCAACCATAGCGAAAGTAGCTTATGTGTTTTTTAACATTATACCGGGATATAATTTTTCCAACCAACATATAGTCTTAAGTTGATCGTCTTTTAGCCGACGTCTACAAAAATCGAGATAAAAATATCCAATGATCATCAAACTCCCGATTTCCGTATTATAGCATGAAATCTTTCATTATTTTCAAGGCCACATGACTCCATGCACTTAATAATCTTCTATACATTGTAGCCATATACACTATATCTAGAAGCGCACACACCCAAAAGAAATTAGACACCCTATGACAGTTGTATAGGGTATCTCTTATATCCTCAAAACCTCAAGGATTTTCTTAGGGCATATGTTAAGGCTGAAATTGATAGCCTTTAGTGCCTTTGTGACAACTTAATGACACTTTGAAAATAATCTCATAATATATTTTGCCTAAACAAAAGAAGCATCCCCAAGATCTTTCATCTCAAAACTCCTTATGAGAAATCTCTTGGTTTCAGCCAATAAACCCATATGTTGCAAACTGATAGTACGTCATCAATAAATATTAACTTACTCCCACTAAATTGTGAAATACAAAATTTTCAACCTTATTTACCACAAAGTGTATCATCACTAGATGCATAAACACTTCTTTATTCCATCTCATAGCTCTAAATCTAAATGATCCACACATGTCATTATCGTCCTAAATGAGTCATATAATGAATACGAATGAATATTCATTTAATGTTCATGCCTCCCTTTTGAGTGAGTCTTTTCAAAAACCCTTTTGACGACGCGATAAAATCTCAAATGTCGTTATCCTTTATAAATTTCATCTCATCCTATAGAATTAATCCAAAACTAGGAACTACAACTTTGAATAACATCATGAAGATTCATTGGAACATCAATTGATGTGCCTCCTTTATCTTCTTGTTTCATATGATATGCGATATAACTTTCTCGTATCTTCCCCACAAGAATCACTTGTTTTACAAGATATACAATGTAATCATCTAAGATTGCATACCTCATAACTCAGTAAACTCCTTAATGATATTTCTTGAGGTTGTTGAGTTTTCTCTATGGAAAGAACCTCAATGTTGTCAATTATCATAAATTGAATATATTTATTGAATATCAATATAAAGTACATTCAACATGCTCTCAATAAACTGAATATATTTATTGAAGAGCGATATAAAGTACATTCAACATGTTTATAATTAAAAGTTTAGAAAGAGATGTTAAAGTCTTTTCTGAAGGGACAATTGAATCAACAAGAATATTCTCTTCCCCTCCAAACTCTACATCCTCAAGAAAATCTTGCATTTAACTTTTCAAAAATTAACGGATAATAAAAATATAAATCTTATACTCTACCTAAAATCACTCGTACTTATAGTGATACTTGAATATAATCACCAAGTGTTTCTAGATATTAAAATAATGTTGCATTCTTCATACGCCGAGCATGATATTTGCAAAATCCTTCTTGTGTGTCCAAATATTTTACAAAATACGCAACTTTATATTTACTTATTATGCTTATTTTGTTTTAAACCCTTAACATCTCCGTTTGTCTTTCCCTTGCTCCGTGGAGTAACCGAATAAGAACACTTTTTTTATTTTATCACCTTTTGTAAAGTCATATAAAATCTCAAAAATACTCTTTGACATTTTCTTAGTTCTCATCTCCTATTGAGAAATCTCAAATATTGTTCATAATGATCATATGACCTTCACAAACAAGACATTCTTACGTTTAGACGGTTATCTTTTCTTTGAAGATCCGAAATCTATAGGAGAATATATGTTTTATCATTGATGTGAGGTTAAAATCCGTACACCTAATATAATATATTATACTGTACAACATCAAAAGTTGTCCTTATTAGTAGGGTTGTGCATCCGGTCTAGATCAGACCGAAATTTCGGTCCCGATCCGTTGACCGAAAATTTCAAAAACCTAGACCGGAATAAAATTAAATAAATTAAAAATATATATTTTTGCAAAAACTAAAAAAGTATTCAAAAATTATTATTTTTATTAAATATGTACAAAATATATATGATTTTTTAAATATATAATTTTAAATTAATAAATTAAATTAAAATAATTAAATTCCGGTCTGACCCAGTCTTTTCCGGACCGGAACCGGACCACAACCAAAATTTCCAAAAATCTTGGATCGGGGACCGGAACGAGAAAAAAACGGTCCGGTTTTCCGGTCCGGACAGTTTTGCACAACCCTACTTATTAGGGACAAAACTTTAATTTAAGTAAGCAGATAAATAAACAAATTTATTATAAGAGATGAAATTTACCAATCATAATATGAAGCATAATCAATCAAATGCAAAGATGAATTATACAACTTATATCGAGATATCAAGTGCAACATCATTATCAAGTCTTTAGGCATTAATATTAATTACTAGTAATACTCTTGTCGTGATAGTCAAACATTGATAATAAGTCATGAGCAATAATAATAATATTTTTTGAATAAATTACTATACCCGTGTATAACATTAAATGAGGTGGATTAATCTGGAAGACTGGATCAAGTGAATCAACAACCCAAATTATTTCATGAAACCGTACCACAAATTTCCTCTGTACCTGACTAGGTCCCCTAAAATAAATAGGTGATTTTTTTATTCTTCTAATCAATATATGAAAACGTATCTTCCAATATAACATTATTTCCAACAATTAAAAGAATTCCTACCACAAAAAACAAGGAAAATTCCGGTTGGTGCCCTTATAATTTGGGGTTTTTTGAATTTTTTTCATCGCTTTTTTATAGTTCGGTTGGTGCCCTCAAACATTACTATTTTCTGGATTTTGCCCATTTTCGTCAAACACCCTAAAGTGATGTTAAAAAATGTTACTCGCTAAATTTGCCTTTGACGGTAACACCAAATCCTCTCCTTCAATTAATCCATCGATTCCGTTGATATAGGCATCGTCTTCAAATAAATTGTCAGAAACCTCAGTGCGGCGCAGAATGTGACTGCGGTTGTATTGCAGCCGAGTAGGTACCTAACGTGCAAAAAACAGATCGGATTAACAGGTTTCAAGTGTCGGATCGGTCTGCCCTCAAACTTTATTATTTTCCGAATTTTTCTCGTTTCCATCAAACATCCTAAAGATGTTAAAAACGTTAGTTTTAATAATTTTTTTAAAAAAAAGTTCAAATACATTTTTAAAAATTGAGAGAAGAAAGAGGATGTGTTAACTCACTAGAACACCAGCACAAAATCTTTAAAGGAAAGATATGGAGTTATCGACAAGGTAGACCTTGAGAGCTTTGCCTAGACGTGTTCATCCTCAAAGGAAAGCGATGGAGTTATCGACAAGGTTAGACATCGAGAGCTTTGCGAATGGAAGAACAGGAAGCTCTCATTAAATTTGCCTTTGACAGTAACACCAAATCCTCTCCTTCGATTAATCCATCGATTCCGTTGATATTGGTATCGTCTTCAAATAAATTGTCGGAAACCTTTAGTGTGGCGCAGATTAATCCATCGATTCCGTTGATATTGGTATCGTCTTCAAATAAATTGTCGGAAACCTTCAGTGTGGCGCAGAATGCACCTGCGGTTGTATTACAGCCGAGTAGGTACCTAACGTGCAAAAAAACAGATCGGATTAACATGTTTCAAGTGTCGGGTCGGTATTCTACCCCCCCCCCCCCCCCCCCCCCCCCCATACCCTACGGGTACCCGGACTTTCGATTAAAAGACAAAGGGAAAAGAGGAGATTGTGAAGAATAATCCGGAGGTGAAGGCTGCGAATGTGTTTTCATTTCGTTCAAAACAACAACAATTAACACATCTTCCGTCCTCTCTCAGTTCTTTAAATTTTTTTA
Organism: Fagopyrum tataricum; assembly: GCA_002319775.1. Taxonomy (NCBI): domain Eukaryota; kingdom Viridiplantae; phylum Streptophyta; class Magnoliopsida; order Caryophyllales; family Polygonaceae; genus Fagopyrum; species Fagopyrum tataricum. The sequence goes on along the minus strand of CM008281.1, from coordinate 34,611,610 downwards.
AGTAACGATTTAATCATGCATTTGGTTTTTGACGGAAATGGATATAATCCGGAAAAGAGAGAAAATTTAAGGGTAACAATCAAACTGTAAAAAAATAATGGACAAAATCCGTAAACCCCAAACCAAAGCCAAAGTACATAACCGGAATTTCCAAAAAAGACAATTATAATTATAAGAATAAAGGCTCTCGGTGAAATCTGAAGGCTCATTTGAAAATTGACCAATTTATGGCTTAGGGTTTTCTCCGACGAGAGACATTGCCGGAAATTGGTCAAGGCATCTTCGAGCGTAAGGAGAATTCGAAGCAAGTCGAACTTGGATCACCGGAAACAACTTAAACGCCATAGCTAGGTTTGTTTAAACTAAATTTTCACTTGAGATGGTGAAAATTTAGTTTGCTTGTTTGTAAGTTGATTGTTTTTCTTGCACTTTGTTCTCACTTTGGTATCCTACAACTGTTTGGTATCGTATCGAGCGACAGTGTTATGATTCTTTTGATTATAAAAGGCAGCAAGATATTGATTCTTTTGATTATAAAAAGGCAGCAAGATATTGAAGATGGAAGATACAGGAATGTTAGTCCCGATAAGGAATGAGGAGAATTTCGGATTTGGATTCAATGACCCAGATTTCTCGGATTGTGTACTCAACATTGAAATCACACCAGTTCAAAGTAATGATTCAACTTGTTCTGTTAAAAGTTTGCATTTATCTTCTATAATCTTGGCTGCAAAAAGTCCATTTTTCTACAAGGTAATCTTCTTTATTTTCTTTCATCAAGTTTATACATTAAAAATCGGTTGACAAAGGATTTCATCTTTTGTGGTATAGTTATTCAAAATCGGGATGAAAGAGTCTCAATCAAGGAATGCAAGCTTGAAAATTAGTTCATCTGGTATGCTCTGTATGGATCATTTGCGCACTGTTTTGATCCTTTAGCTGTTGTTTTTATGCTGTTATTGTGGCGATCACTGAACAGAGAAGAAACCTTTGATGGATGTTCTGAAGTTCATGTATAGCGATACTTTGTCTGCAACTACGAGCTCTGATTTGTTGGATGTGTTGATGGTCGCGGATAAATTTGAAGTTTGTTCTTGTATGAGACATTGTATTCAGTTATTGTCGAAGACGCCGATGTCAGTAGAATCTGCAGTTTCATATCTTGACCTCCCTTCAAATGTTTTAATGGCGGAAGCAGTTCAACCACTAATCGATGCAGTAAAGCTATATCTTCTTGCGCGTTTTAAAGATTTCAACAAGTAAGAATTCTGCCTTTTGCAAATTTAGTTATGTTCAACCATTTTCACTTGTAATTGTCCTAAGAAATTGACTCTTTTCAAATCTGGATTTGCACAATCTTGAAGTTCTCTAGAAGATGCAATGAAACTGTCTCTTTTTGCATTAGAGATTGTTCTTGGGAGCGGCAGTGTACGAGTGGATTCAGAAGATGATGTTTTCGACTTTGTTTTGAAATGGGCCCATGAACACTATCCTATAAAGGAAGAGTGTCAAGAAATCATTGCCAATCGGTTGGTGCAGTTAATATGTTTTCCATACATGAGTTGCTTGAAGTTGAAGAAAGTTCTAGTTTGCCCCGAGTTTGACCGTGAAGAAATTACGAAACTTGTTATTGAAGCACTCTTTTACAAGGCTGAAACCTTTTCATCAGAACATATCCATGTTCCAAGCAAGCTAGAGAGTTTTGCAGGACAGCTCTACCATGATCGAGTTGTTAAGGTAGCACAACTTGAACTTTACCGGCCTCACCGTGTCGTTTACTTTGAACTAAAAAAAGAGGAATGTGAGAGTATGTCCTCATCAAAAGATCTGTACTCTCAACCGTTCTTTCTAGGTGGATTGTGGTTTCTTCTTTCTGCACAGCGCAGAAAGAAAAAACATAGCTCGATTTTTGGTCTATATTTGAAAACGAGGAAAGGTTCAGAAACTTGCACCGTGGATTATGTATTTGAAGTGATGAAGAAGTCATCGAACAAGTTCGATTGCCGTTTGACATCAAAGAACCGTATCTTAAAACCGGACTATGGCTATGGGTGTGAGGACGTGTTGCGAACCCCGTGGACCACCTTAATGAGTGATGACAGCGAGTATTTCATCGACGGAATCCTACGTTTTCGAGTTGATATTACCATCATCAACTACCAATCTTAACACATTTATAACGGTTTCTAGAAGCCAGTAATTGTTGAAGATAGCATTGGTTTCTAGAAGTCATCGAACAAGTTTTTTTTGTGTTAACATTGCAACTTGAGGTATGAACCGTTGGAAGTAGGATAATTGTTGAAGATAGCATTGTTTCGTTTTATTTACACTACATAGTCTACATGGGTGTTCTTCGGTGCTGCTCATTGATTGTACTTGTCTACATACTAACGTTACTGCCCGTCTGGTAATTAAACAAAAGGCTTTGAAAATGTAGGATCAATTTTGATCAAAAGATATAAAATACTACATCCCTTGTATGGAAGACCTTGAAGAGATTAAAGATGGGAGATTCGAGTATGGTCCGGGTGACCAACCTGTTAAATTGCTGGATTATCTCGGGTTCAGGTCGGGTCAAATTCATCAAGTTTGGGTTAACCTATTTAATTTGTTACTAGTATTATTGACTATTTTGGTTTAGTCTTGTTTGACAAAATTCGGGTTCTTTCAGTAATCAAATACCATGGTAAAATCACACATTTTGAAAGACTTCTCATTGTCATTTTGTTAACGCACGCATCTTTGCGTACATCTGCATTTTCGAATGTATGGAATAGATCATTTGTTCTTGCTAAATCAAAAAAAAAAAAAAAAAAAAAAAAAAAAAAAAAAAAAAGAGAGAGAGAGAAATGTATGTTATTTGTTCTAAATTTCCATTAACTAATTAGATAATGTGAGAGCCAGTCAATATTATTATAAAAAAAAAAAAAGAATATATGAGTATTTAAAGTATCATGAGCATTTAAAATCTCCTACTCATAATAATTTGGATAAGTACCTCAAATCAAAACTCTTGTTTAATTACTTTGTATTATTTTATGGCATCCAATATCGGCAGATTCATGCAAACAGACACACAAATCTGACTTGTTAGCACGTCCATTGCATTAAATATTAACGTACCACTCACCTACAAACTAAACATGAGACGACAATAGAAGTCCCTTCCTAACATCTTTCTTAGTGATAATCACGTACACTTTCTCCCTAATTCAAGGATTCCAACACTTTATATAGAGTGTTCATTTGATTTCCCTTCCAAGTCCAACAAGAACAAGCCGAACTCACCGGGAAATCCATGGCTTCTTATGATCAATGGAGGTTGTCCTTGGTCTTGTTGGTTTGCTTGTTGTTTTGTGTAGTAAACCCGTCATTCGGAGCCTTCAAGCCGACCCCATGGAAGCTCGCGCATGCTACCTTCTATGGCGACGAGTCTGCCTCTGCTACAATGGGTATGTCATTAATCAATCCTGTCAACAAAAACAAAACCCTTTGGTTTAACATGACAGATTACTCGATTTTATTACATGCAGGAGGAGCTTGTGGATACGGGAATTTGTTCGACAACGGATACGGAACAGCCACGGCTGCACTAAGCACGGTTCTGTTCCATAATGGCTATGCTTGTGGGACTTGCTTTCAAATGAGATGTGCACAGTCGCCTTGGTGCCTTGGCGGTCGTTATCTAACTGTAACCGCTACCAATCTTTGCCCGCCTAACTGGTACCAAGATAGTAACAATGGTGGCTGGTGTAATCCGCCTAGAGAGCATTTTGATCTTTCCAAACCTGCTTTCATGCAGATTGCACAATGGAAAGCTGGCATTGTCCCTGTCATGTATAGGAGGTAAGCATACTTTACAATCTACAAACCCTGCTTTCTTAGACATTATAGAAAATTTAAAATGTTCTCCTAATCCTTGATAGTTACTGCACATGAAATCAAACAAGGTCTTAGATAGCAATTGTCCACTTTACTAGAGTTGTGCAAACGGTTTGGACTTCGTAGAAATAACGAACTGTGAGCCAGGCCATTATGGTTGGTCTAAGGGTGTGCAAACGGTCTAGACCGTAATACAGTGAACAAGACCGTTAGCATTCCCACATGTTAACGGACCATGGACCGGACCAGATCATAACGGTCCGGTCCTGTCCAAATCCGGGCATATGCATGATTTTTTTTCAATATATATATATATATATAAGGGGGAAGACGGTCCGAACCGGCATATTACGGTCCAAGATCGGACCGGGATATTAAAGTCCAAGACCAGACCGGATCAAACAAATTCGGTTTTCCGGTCCGGTCCAATTGTGCACAGTCCTAGTTCGGTCTAATACGTTTTGGGTTGTTCAGGCCGTATTTTTTCTTTCTTCAAAGCAAGTGCTGAACTATAAATCCGTCCAGGCCATAATATTATGGTATTGGACCTGATCGGACTTAGGAAACAGTCATAGGATTTGTGGTTACAGTCAGGTCAGTTTTTGCACAGCCCTATGCTTTACAATTTCCATAATTTAGCTCTTATGGTCTCTCTTAAATTTGGCAGGGTGCCTTGCCTGAGAAGCGGTGGGCTAAAATTCACCTTCCAGGGAAACCCATATTGGCTCTTAGTCTACGTAATGAACGTAGGAGGTGGGGGTGACATCTACAAGATGTGGGTGAAAGGAAGCCGAACGGGATGGATTAGCATGACCCACAACTGGGGTGCCTCTTACCAAGCCTTTGCCCAGCTTAGCGGTCAATCACTCTCCTTCAAAATCATGTCCCTTACAACCAAACAGGTCATTGTTGCTAACAATGTCGCTGACTCCTATTGGGCCACCGGCAAGACTTACTCCACCAATGTCAATTTCAAGTGATCACATCAAAGAACTCAATCTAAGACTCGGCAAAACCAGTCATGTACCCGTAAGCTCATATGGTTGTTTTTAGTTCAGCACCATTTCCCTGAGGTTATATCCACGTGAAATTGATCAGCTCCCTGGCTCTTGTGCCAAGAGGAGAAACCGATACCTCCCTGGCTCCTGTGCCAAGAGGAGAATTCAAGTGCAAAATTTTATACAAAATAGTGTTCATGCCATACATGAGATTGTCCACCTTGAGGCTTACCGGATCATCATACATAGGAAAAAGAAAATTAAACAAACCTAGAATAATAAGAGAAAACATAATCACAAAACATACCTAAACAGGAGAGAATATATATACAGAAGTACAGATCTGTATTAAGTTATATACACACAGAAATATAGAATACTGATCCCTCAGCTAAAATGCAATATGATAACTGTATTTTCAAGAGGCTTGAACGACTAGTATCATATGGCTACATTCAAATTCAAACTATGACCCCCCTTTGCACTATATGAATCAAAAAGATATAAACTCAGAAAGTCATAAACCATTATGCCAATTCAAAAACTTGTTATAAGCAAGTCAAAATTAATGATTTATAGAAGAAAAACAGTGTAAGATGATGAAGAGGACCCGCCAAATTAACAATTCGATAGAAGAGGAAAGGGTTGAAAAAATGTATACTCGAAAAAGTTTTCGGTGTGGTGCGACATGTTACGAAGAAAATTAAAGAGAATCAACCCTAAAGGAGAGGCCAGGTATGCCCCAATGTTCTCATCCTAATCTCTCAAGCACGCTTGAAGTTGAACCCATTGTATTGGATCTCCACCTTTTTGCTTTACTTTATACAAATTCCTATTATTTTTTCCATATGAAGTATCATCATCACCCTCATGCTAGAAATCATTCCTCCCCACTCTCTCTAAATGCCTTCCACTCTGGACTTTTAAAGTCTAGTTACACCTCAATTAGATCAATTAAAAATGTTTATTTATAGGGATTAGCAGGCAAATCACTTTCTATCAGAAAATCAAGCATCCAAGATTTGAGGTAGTGCCATGACAGAGAGCAGAATCAGTAGTTTCTCGATGGATTGCAGCTACTTGTACCACAAGAATATGAAGTTTGTGTCATACTATACGTTTTCAGCCTTTTTATTGAACTTTTGAGTATCACATGTCGATTTCATAAGCCTATAATGCATGGTAATGAACAAATTTAACAGAATGAAAATAAGCTTCTGAAGTTGCATACCTACATGAGTACATGAACCATTGAGTCACTAACCATGATCGACATTAATGGCAATGAAACAAAGCTCGGCCAAGTCCACGAACTGACTCCGTGTGAGAACTGTGATGATCTCATGGCTTACAATGCTGAAAAGACACAGATAACTTCTGAAAATTTGTTATTTGTTCATTAATGTGTGGAAAGGAAACATCAAAAAGTTTTGGACCATTAAGCTTTCTCACCTCTTACATAACCCTCATCATATGTTCACACCCTCCCTACAACCTACGAATCATTTCAATTCCAAATCCAAAGTCACCTCATTTTGTTATAAAGGCAACACAAAAGGCCACCAACTTTACCTTTCTTTAGCTACAATCACTCCTCTTCCTTTCAACACAACATACCTCTGCTCTTTCCCTTTTGCATTCAAACTTCCACTCGACCATCGCTCAGATCCACTCCGACATACCTCAAATCCAAACATATCACTTTCCTTTCCTCAATTTTAATCAGAAACTGCTCCAATTGGAAGCAAGCCGACAATAAAACTCCAACATCAGGTGATCTACTTTGCACAATTAAAAATTTCCAGTTCCATATGGGATCTCTGTACTCTGCTTTCCTTCTCCTAATAACCCTCTTCTCATCCTCCCCGTCTCCATCTTCGTCATCCCAACCAATCACCAACCCACGATTGCTCGATCTCCTCATAAGAGACTACATCACCACCAACAAGAGCGCTGAAACAGGGGTCCCAAGGATCACTCACCTCCCAGCCAACCTCTCCAGTGCAACTGTTACCACCACTCGCCTTCGCTGTGGAAGTCTTAGGCGTTACGGAGCTCAAATCGACGAGTTCCTCCTCCCTGCCAAAGGCACCGTGTCTGTCCTCCCCTGTGTTGAAAGAGTCCTACTCGTCCGCCAGAGCTTGTCACTAAACTTTTCCAAAATCTACTATGACAACTATGATTTCAGAGGATACCGTCTAGTTTCCCCAGTCCTAGGCCTCCTCGCCTACAATTCCGGCGATGAAAACAACCAGAGCAACCCATTCGAGCTCAAGATTTACGCAAGCGCCAAAAACCCAATAAAAATAGATTTTAGAGATGTCGGCATTTCACCGAACACATGGCAGGCAAAACATTACTGTGCAACATTCGAATCCGGAAAGATCAAATTGCTGAACATGGTAGCTCCGCTAGTTTGTGTAGCTGAGAAGGAAGGTCACTTCGCATTGGTGGCCGAATCTCCGCCGGAGAAACCACCCTCTCCGCCGACGAAGACAAGATCGCCGGAGACGGGTGCAGTAACGGGAACCGAGGGAAAGGCGAGCAGGTGGAAGGTAGCATTAGGAAGCTCGGTGGGGGCGGCGCTTGGGGCGTTTTTATTGGGTTTGCTGCTGATTGCAATGGTGGTAAGAGCGAAACAGAGGACGAAGGTGGAGGAAGATAGGGTGAGAAGAGCGTACGAGGAGGAAGCGTTGCAGGTGTCGATGGTGGGCCATGTCAGAGCGCCGGTGGCGGCCGGGAGTAGGACTGCTCCCGCCATTGAGCATCATTATAGGCCGTCACCACGAGGCCCACGATCATGAGTAACTTGTGCGGCCAATCTAGCCGTTTTTGGTTTTGCTATTTTATTTATGCATCTACGTCAATAACTTATTCATAACTTTACTTAACCATTGTTGAAATATATTAATAGAATGATAATCTATAGGCAGAATAAAATGCCTATAAATTTTATTCGTCGTTAAAACTACGTACTTCACGTGCATAGTTGATAGACTCTCAACTACACGTATGGGAGCGTAGTATTAGTGGGGGAAAAATTATGGTAAAAAAACAACTCAATATTTTATTCGTCGTCAAACTAAAAGAAGTATATTAATATAATGATTTTTGTGTCAAACTAAAAGAAGTAAATTTATAGAATGATAATTGTTCTTCGTGTTTATTAATCTATAGGCAAAAAATTTTATTCGTCATCAAAACTACGGACTTTACGTGCATAGTTGATAGGCTCTCAACTGCGCATATGGGGAGCGTAATATTTTTTTTCGCTAATACTACGCTCCTTGTATGCATAGCTGAATATTTATTTTTATTTTTTATGGACTCTAACTACGGACCCTATATACAGTTTAAAACCACTCAACTATCAACACGTGAAGTGTGTAATTATGGTAAAAAAAAAATATATCACTTGCCCTTACACTCTTGAATAAAAGTACTTGTGAACGGAGGGATATGTTGAAGAAAAACAAACATTATGTTTGTTCTGATTTTATACTTAGTTTTCATTCCAATGCTATTTATGAGAGATTGATAGTTTATTATTTATACATAGACTTGGAAGAATTGTAGCCTATTGAATATGTGTTTTCTTAAATAAAATGATAAATTGTGTGATCATATCACATTTATATATTTTCTTCTTACAAAGATTTTTTTTTTAGCTCTACAACATTTTTATAGTTTGAATATATTTTTTTGTTACTTATATGAACAAAATTTTAAAATTTTAAGCTGTCATATTAAATTACTACATAATAATATGTTTCTTGTACCTTATTTAGGTCTATATACAAAACACTAAATAAAGTATAATTTTTGATTTTTGTATAAAAACAACAACCAAACACCTAAGAAGTGATACAAAACTTGAAGATTTCATTCATCCACTTAACTAAACATATTTTAATCTTCTTTTTATTCCTTTCCTTAAATTCCTTCCCTTCCCTTAGAGATTATTATTTTATTTTATATTTTTTGAAATTAGATTTTATTTTATTTTTTTACTCCAACCAAAGAGATGCTTATACTTTTCATAATGATGACGAGTAAATTCTAGAATCTTGATGCAATTGTTATATATTAAATGGGTAATTTTTAAATTGCATCAAAATAAAATCACATTAATATTGAGCTAACATCAATCGGGCATTGGAGAGATAATAAAATTGACAACTTACCGGTTCACATAGAGTGGAGGACAACCTATTTCTATTGTTGACTTTTGCACTAGGGTTAAAGAATTATCCTCTAAACTAGATACGATATGCGACATTGATGTTGACTTTATTGTTAATTAAAATGGATGCAATCGAATTAAGGTAAGTGATGTTCTCAAATTTATTGAAATTCTATGCTCTTGAAGAAAATTGATTTATAATTTTTTAAAAATTTATTTTAAAAAAACTCTGAAAGTATACTTTAAAAATACTAAATTTTAAATTTTACAAAAGTATTTTACCAAATTTAAATTTTATAACTTACTCTTAAGTTTAGAAAAACAATTTAATTTAGGCCATTTTTAAGACATAAGAAAAAAATATAAAAGAAAAGCGACAAGTGAATCAATATCGTTCAAAATCGTCGAATATACGATTAAGTATAAGTATATAACAATCAAAATGTATTTTTTTAGGCTTTAACAAGGTTACTAAAGAAATCGATGGACATACAATCGTTCGTGAAAGGTTATTTCCAATAAAATATGTCAGCTGACAAGCCCAATCTAATATAATGTACTATCACTGTTACAAAATAAATTACAACAAGAAATTTAGTCTTTTGAAAATGAAAAACGAGCTTCGAGAAAACACTTTTTGTTAAAACGAAGAATGACGACAAAACTCACAACCATATCCTCGATTCAAAACAACTTAACACATTTACTAAATGGACAAAATACCGTTATTTCGTTATCTTGTCAAACAATCAACAAAAGAGGCCAACATTTTGTTCACAATTTCCCACTTTCCCATAAAATAACAACTACAAACATTAATTTAACAAATAACAATGTGCAGACAAATCTCAAGATAAATGAATAAATGCGATCCAATGTATTAAGGTGATAAAACACACGATATGTTACACGTGTTACATGTTGATTGTGTGTATCAAGAGTCAAGACATGACCATGATACAACAAATATTATACTTAGTTCAAAATAAATGCAGATTAATATAAATTATTATAATAATTAAGTATATCCTACCTCTCAAACACTATCATGACCATGTATATATTCGGTATATTTTATATAATTTAATGAATTTATATTCTAATAATAATAATAATAATAATAATGTTAGGATAACCTTTCGTAAATAGTTAATAATCTAGATATTACGATTAATGCACTAGAAATCGAAAGTTTTAAAAACCAATTAATGACATTATTTACAACAATAAAAATATGAAATCACAAAAAAATATTTATATTTTTTCTTTTCTTTGTAAAGAAGGAAACCAGCCCGCAAAGGAGGGGACGGGGAGTTACGGAGTGGTATGACATTTCTCGTATCGCTCTGTCTCCTTTGACTTCTCTCTCCTCTCCCTCCGATCTTCTCAAACAATCTCCATTTCTATTTTACTTCACCTCCAACCTCACGCACACGTTTGCAAAGAAAACTCTCTCTTCCTGTTCCAACACTCACACAGTAATCGGAGTTTGCATCTATGGCTTCCCCGTCATCGGAGGAGCAACCTCCACCCCCGATTTCGCAACCATCGCCTAGAAGAGAAGAAACTCCTAAGGAATGTCTTCACAAGACCAAATCCATCCAGTTTTTCAACCGTTCTACGCCTATCATTCTTCAAAATGATAATGGACCTTGTCCGCTCCTTGCTATATGTAATATATCTTCATCTCTTCTCATTTCTAGGGTTTCGTTTTTGTACTATGAATTGATTGCGGTGTGTGATTGTTGATTTGTTGTTGCTGTTGATCTGATCGCAATGGTTGTGTAGTGATTTAATTAGTAACTGTTGGTACGTAGGCAATGTTCTATTGTTGAGGAATCAACTGAACTTGAGCGCTGACATAAGTGAGGTCTCACAGGAGAAGCTACTATCTCTTGTCGCTGAGCGATTGATTGATTCAAACAGCAATATCGATGTTAGTTCATTTTTGTTAGCCTAATCACTGCCTAGTCTTAGATTTATTGTGTACGGTGATAGATTTGTATATTGTAATGCAGAATAAAGATGCTGAATATGTGCAGAATCAGCAACAGAACATTTCCGATGCAATTGATTTGCTCCCTCGTCTTACCACAGGGATTGATGTAAATATAAAATTCCAAAGGTCTGGAACTTGTTTGGTATTTTGATTCTGTTATTTTGTTTCTTCTGTGGTTGCTTCATTTCATTCTTGTTTTATGCCAAGAGTGGTTAAGATGAGGTTTCTTGCAGGATTGGTGACTTTGAATTTACTCGAGAGTGTGCAATATTTGATCTCCTTGATATTCCATTGTATCATGGCTGGCTAGTTGATCCTCAGGTACGTGTTTTTACTTATAGGTATCGTTTTTTGGGAGGTTAAGTGCAAGTTGATAGTTCCTGCTTCAATTTCTTGTATTTCGAGTTTTGCTTTTATGGAACCTAGGAAACTGAAATATCGGAACATTTGTTTTATATTGAGTTCTTTTAAAATAACTTTTATCTCAACGCTGCATCATATGAGTTTTTGAGTGCATGACATGCATATATACTAGTTAAAAGAAGACTCGGCTTAGGTCCACGCCATGTGCCTAGCTGATGAGCAAAGGCTCCCTCACCTCAGCACAACTGGGTATAAGGAGGGGAAATTCTAAAGTCTGTGCCTCTTGACCCTATAGGGGCAAAGACTCTGTATATGGTTAAGGTGTTTATCATGCAATTTATGTATATGGTTAAGGAGGGAAATTTCACATGATGTATTCTACTGTTGGGTTTTTTGTGTTATGCTAACTGAGAAATGAAGCTACATTCAGTTTATCGCATATTTGCTCTAGTATGTATCACAACTCTAAAACTTTTCTTAGCATTACATGAATGATGAAGGAGAACACATTTTGCAAAAGTGTGCGTACTGTCATATCGAGTCCACGAGTTTGACTCATTTCACCTCTCCCCCCTTATGCGCCGGCAATTGAACCTTTCTCGCTTTTCATGTTTGCCCCTTGCACATCTTTTCTTGCTTATTTTTCTACATATTGCGTATGTTCTGACATTTCCAGGATTTAATTGTGATATTAATATAATTATGTAATGTGTGAAGGTAAACCTTTTTCTTTTTAATCTATTTCTGCTGTTTCCATCTTTTTGAGCCTAGGGTTCCACAGTGGGTTTCAGCAACATAATTGTGTCAAGCAGGGAAAAGATTCATGACCAAGTAGAGTTCCAACGAATTGACTTCCACATGCTTATAATTTACACCTTTTCACATTAAGTCAACTAGTAAAAAATTGGCGGATTTTTATATATGTTGTTAGACGTAATGAAACTGACATAGTCGCATAGGTCCTCTAGGTTGGTGGATTTCGTGTATTGAGTATCAACTCATAATACTATTGTTGGACAAGAATTGCTAAATACAAGGTCCGGGTGAAAATTGTCCGTCTTTTTAATAATTCATATCTCGGGTTGACAAGTACATGTTCTAACATCCCCATTGATTGGTTTTGTATCTGACAGCTCACAAACAAAATTGGCCAATTTGGTAATTTATATGATAGTTGTGATTCTTTTTGGGTTCCTATTATCTTTTGGAAACTAACCAGTACTTTGTAATATTATTGAAAAAATATCCTTACTATAAATGGGTCCGGAACATACATTTACTATGTTTCTGGAAATTTTGGCGGTATCATTTTTGAAACAACTCAAATGGAAATATAAGACTACAACTTTTTGGGCACGCTATTCCTGATTTACTTATCCCATTCACTTCATTAATATAACTATACCCCCTCTACACACAACTGAAACCCTTCTGGCATGTTCCAGTTTTTGAATTTGGCATTAGCCAAATTGTGTTTCCGTTTTCTGTGCAACACAGGTTCAGATGAATACTAAGTTGACATTATTGGAACCTCTTATCTGTTTTTCTGTCTTTATGGGTTATAGACGTGCAGTCATCATCAGTGTGATATGAGATTGGTTAAGTCTTTCATATAATTTCAAGTATAAAATTAAAGATTGAATCCTGCTGGTTCATCATTATGAATAGCTTCCCTTTTTATAATAGTAAAAATACAGTAATGTTATGTAACGATCTTTTATCCCAAGTTGTTAGCTTTTTCCGTGAGAAATACATATGGGGTACCATCAATGATGGTCCAGCCGTTTGATTTCTGTGGCACTAAAGCTTTGCATAATTAAACTGTTTTTGGTACAATATGCAGAATATAATGCCTCTTGGTACTTTTGTAGGACTATGCAACCGCAAAAGCAATTGGTTCAAAATCATACAATACCATTACACGTGAGCTAGTTTTCCTTCAGGAAATGGCTGGAAAGGGGAAGTCAAAATCTGAGGATGATTGTGTTGATTTTGCTGCAGCAACTGCTGCGACTCTGGGAGTTCCATCTCCATCCCTTTCAAGAACCAAGTCCTGTAGCGATTCTCCTCGTTCCCTCCCCGAAGAATCTTATGTTAGGAAAGGAGATGCTGAGGAAGAAGCAGAGTTGATGAGAGTATTACAACTCTCTGAGAAAACCCCCCCTGTTGAGGGGCGTGATTCTATTGCATCTGGTCCCTGTAAAGAAAACACAACCGTCAATTCTGATGAAAATTTACATCAGATGCAAATTACACCCACAAGCCCTAAAGACAAACTACAAGAAGATGGTGCTAATGGAAATTTTCAGGGAGAACAATTGCTATCAGGTGGAAGTGTTTTACCTTGTAGTAGTGATGATTTAATATCTTTTGAGGAACCTGATCAGTGTAAACATTTATCTCCAAATCTAATGGTGGTTGAACCTCGTGATCAATTGAGTTTTACTCAATTTGAAGGTTCCTCAGTTGACGATCTAACCAAGGATGGTACATGGGCCCAAAATCAAACTAAATCATCCCCTTTTTGTGGAATAGATTCTTTATTAGTGCATGATCAAGATATTCTACTTCAATCTTCTACGGATTGTTTGGATAAAGATACACCCACATTGAGTGGCAATGAAAAACCTGCCTCAGCCATAATGGATGCAGATCTCGAAATTCAGACTGCTCCTGATTCTGGTTTGGACACTAAAATACACAATGAGAATGGCATTGAAGACTCAACTGTAATCAGTGGGCATTCTGATACACATAGTGGCAATATACAGAAGAGTGAGGCAACTGAATCATTTACTTCTAGTCTCAATAACAGTGAACCAATTTATGAAGGAGAGGAGTGTATATTGGATTCATCAGCAACAGTTTGTGAAGTTCGAGAACCCATATATGAAGGTGAAGTTGTTCTTGCCAAACAGGGCGATGAAAGCAACATTGATGTCCATGATTCGCGTTTGAAGGATGAAATTACTTCTGAGGAAGGTAAGTGGCTCTCTACTATTGAAAATTTTGCGTTGTTTGTATAGCCTTATTATCATGTCAAGCCATAATTTGTTGCATTTGTTTTTTCTTCTTTGTTGCCCTTAACTTTATTGCAGGGGAACTTATTGGTAACTTCTTGAAAAACAATGCAAGCCAATTGACCTTTTACGGGTATATCTTTGATCTAATTGTTAATTCTTTGAAAGTTCCTCTAGTGTTTATGAAAATTTGACCTTTCATATTTAATCATTGTTTATTATTTTGCAGCTTATTTTCATTACAAGAGGGTCTCAAAGAGAGAGAGCTTTGTGTTTTTTTCCGCAACAATCACTTTTGCACCATGTATAAGGTGAGTAGTATTTTAGCGTGTGTGTGTATATATATATATGTTGATTTATGTATATAGCTTTCTTCAAACAGCTAATAATGATTTTATTTGGATCATAAATCTGTATCTGTTCGTCACTCATGTTTTTTTTTTATTCACTTATGTGTCAGCTTGATGGAGAGCTTTATCTGTTAACCACTGATCAAGGATACCTGACTCAGCCTGGTATAGTGTGGGAAAAGCTGAATGAGGTAAGACCCCTTCACAGTTTTATCTGCCAAAGTTTTAGCAAATAGCATCAACATGAACTTTGTTTTGATTTCGTACATCATTGCTATCACTTACAAGAAAGGGGATAAGTAGCAAAGCGGTCCAAGGAACAAATTGCAATTTTGTATGTTTCTCTTATACATAAGCTATGATTTCTTGATTTTTCAATCCTTCTCTGCAAAAGTGGAGATGTTCACAAGTTCTATATATTTGAATAATTAACGACAATTTGGTGAACATTTTTATAATTTGCTAATAGATAGTTAAAAGGTAAATAGTAAAGGATGCAAAGTAGTGCAATTTAAGCAGAATTTGCATGCTGTTTATTTCTATTGCTGATAGTATGGAAGCCAGCTTGTAAGTTTACTTGACATATTTTCTTCTTGCTATATCTATAGTGTAGCCTTTAAGAAGTAGATTTTATATCTGCATAGCTGAGCCTATACCTAACAATGATGTTACCTATACGGTGACCTGTCTTGCCAGGGTAGCAGTTTGTATTGTTAGACTTGGAGATTCTCAAAATACTTAATTTTACATTTTTATGATTTGCAGGTTAATGGGGATTCTGTGTTTTATGATACTAATTTCCAAGAATTCAGGCCAGAAACTCAATCTAGTGGCACATGGGATGAACAGAATGCTGTTGCAAATACTGCAGTAAGTTTCTCTTATTTCTCATTTGTTTTAGCAGATTTACAGATCAAACATTGAGCATGATATACGTAAAAGAAAAATTCAAGAAAGCGGATATTATGGTTGAGTATCATTGACAAAATAACAACTTTCCAATCACTAGGGAGTTTGTGTTGAAGGACATGTTTTTTTCTTGAGAATTCGATTGCAATCAAACCAATACGATATTGTGTTGCAGGATTATCTGGCAAGCATTGGGAATCCTGGACAAGATGGTTCAAGTATCAAGTAATTATCTTCTCAAAGTTCATTATAAACTTTTCTGTTGAGAATTTTCTTTTTGCCAACTTATTCCTAGTCAAATTGATTTGATCATCTTCATCCTTCACCATTGACAAGTCGGCGTCCTTAGCAACTTAATACGCCTGTTAGAGCCATACATGATATATTCCTGGGTGAATTGACTAACTAGCATTTTCTAATAATAAGTTGTACTAATTGTCCCCCTCACAAAAATCATTAAGAATTTATCTTCTTTCTTCACTAACTTCCATTTTCTGCTTTCTCTCCCCTCTTACTACAAAGGGACAAATACTTAATTAAATTATTGGAGAGTACAACTGTACAACCACTTACTTTAATTATTAAAAGGATACCTCATCCAATTTTCTCTATATTCCCTCTATTTGCCATTGTGTGACTTGTTGACTGTTGTATCCATCTAAGTTGAAAGGAAGGAACTTTTTCTCGATGCAGCTTTTCAGCACAATTGTTACTCCTCAGATACTCATACGTAATTGATTCAACCTTCTTGCCAGCTTTTGAATAAAGATGTCGTTCTAGTTCATATTATTGGGCTTTTCTGCAGTTCTTTTATGTGTTTTTTTAGAAAGTCTTGAGTATCTCCGTGAAGTTTCTGTACAAGCTCTATTTATTATGATCTCATTAAAAAAAATAACTTGTACTGCATTGGTAGTCAAAATATCTGCCTGCTATTTTCATCATCATTTTAATAACTCTTTGTTTTTGTTCCCTAATGTTTAAATTTTGACAGTTCTGATCTGCAACTCGCAATAGCTTTGCAACAACAGGAGTTTGATGAGCAACAATCGCAAAGACGTGCACCACAACAGCCAACCCCAGGCGGTGGTCGTGCTCCTGGCAGTGTTCCAGACAGTGGTCGTGGTCCAGGTGGTGGTTCAAGACTCATAACTGGCCCTCAGGTACCTTTTAAGCCGCGACTACTCTATTAGATCAAAGTATTTAGATCGGCCTTTTGTGCATCTTGTAATACTGTTGATTGTTCTCTGTGACATACTTTCCAGGCATTGTCTTATAAGCTGAATATCCAGTATGAAACAGAACTTTTCAACAAAATATATAGGTAGAAGATCATAATACCGCTTTTGGCTAAACCTTCTTCACAGTGAGTGTGGAACATCAGAATGAAGCCTGTAGTTATTCTTCTTAATAGAAATCTAGAAAGGCGCTACCCTATCCCCTGTGGATATGTCTTGTGGTAGACAAGTGCTGAGTAGGTTTTGAAATACTTTTCATCACATATAATAAGTCTAGTCTGGTGCACTTCGATCAAGCACTGCTTGCACCCAATATTCAAGACATGAACAATTTTATCCTTCACTTAAATGAAAAACATATAGTTCGCAGCCTGTGATGCCCCAATCTCGATTTTCTGTATAGAGTTCCCCTAGTGAGTAGTGATGATCTTATTCTTTCTTCCCAGGACATTAGTTTCCAAATTCTGAGCCTATATAATCAACCAAAATTTATATGGGATCCCTGTCAAAAGCATTTGCATTGTCAGTCTCCTTGTTGAATTCCTTCCTTGTGGTTTGGCTCATTCTCGAGCAGATAATCTTACATAACGCAAGTTATCCATACAGTTAAACATCATCGTTCTTCATTTCCTTCCGAATTCAATTCCAATTTCCGCAACATGACATGAACTCTTCTCTAGAATTATATACTTCTCTTAAGGTTTCTCTAAGTTATTTATAACCCGATTTTCCCACTTGGTCTCGAGCCTGGGGTTTACCGTTTCCTCTTCATAGTAAAAAAATGTTATAGTGTTATTTATTGATGCAACAATTCAAACTCATACATGCTTTGGCTCATTCTGTTTTATGATTTGGTATCCTTAAAACATGTATTGCAGACATCAAGAACCAGTGCCAGACCCTCCACGTCGTCTCCGAAACAGGAAAAAAAATCCAAGGATGGTTGTAGTATCATGTAGAACTCAACTCGAAAAATGTGGTGTTACTGTAAAGAATGAATCGAATGATGAGCGGCTTGTACCTTCCCATTGCCATGGCATTCCATGACAATAAAATAGCACCCTTCTTCAACCTAACTTTTCTGTTTTGTTTCATTTCCCTTTCTCCATTCTAGGAACAGTTTTTTTTTTTCTTTTCTTTTCTTTGGGGCAACTTAAGAATGTAATTTTTTGGCCTTTTTTCTGGATGTAAATAAATGGAAGTATATAAAGATGGATACAGTACAGACCCTTTGTGCTTCACGTAAATGGTGTTTGTTCTGGCCTTGTGTATATCCTTTGTAAAGGAGTGGATTATGGCGTGTAGATTTCTAACTTTGTTGTCGGACAGAAAACGTTTTTTTTTTTGTTGCAATTATTGTGGAACGTAGTTCGTTCCTTTAGGATAATGTCTTGGAGTAAACTAATAGCATATACCAAATGACATCACATCGGGGAAGTATTTTACATAATTTACTTTACTTTGGATACGAGTTGAACATTAAAATAATAAAGTTAAGAATGGTTGACAATGCCTCTCATTTTCTTAATTTTAATATTGAACGAGTTTTAAGATTTATTCAAATTTGACTTGCTTGAAAGTAAATGAACCCGAATAGCTCGAGGCATATAGTTTCACATAAACATTTCATAGAAGTGAACAAGATTTGTTTATTTTTCGTTTGATTATAAACTCAATTTTAATTTTGAACGAGTTTTAATATTTATTCCAATTTGACTTGCTTGAAAAGTAAATGTACCCGAATACCTCGAAGCATATAGTTTTACACAAACAATGTCATAGAAGTGGACAAGATTTGCTTATTTTTCGTTCAATTATAAGAGTTGCAGTTTTTTTTTTTTTTGAAACCATAAAAGTTGCAGTTCGTCAAAAGCAAAAAGTGTATTCTAATTTTATCATAATTATAAAATAAGGTACACAAATTTATTTTTTATTTTATTGTCTTTTTCTTTCAAATCTCTCAAATTTTAATTTATATTTGAGTATTAAGGGATTAGGTTTTAAATTTGAAATTTCAAAATTGATGATTTTGTATTGTTTTTGATGAATGAAATGCTAATGGTGTTGGAATGCATAAATTAGTGTTATTTAACAATAAATTTGTATAAAAGCGATTAAAATATGGAACACGTACGTGATAATTGTACGGTTGATCCGCGTTAAGAATCACTACCTATATATAATTCAGGATAAAATTAGGGTGTGACTTGTGACTTTGGTTTGGGTGAGTTGTGTTTTTTATGTCAGGTTTTCCGATTGTGCAATCATAACTAAACGACCCATTAATGTGTGATGTTTTAGAAGTTTGTAATATTCATAGGGTGACTTTTGCTATTAAATCTAATATAAGTGAGTGACCCAAGATTCCAAGAGATGCAAATATAGACACTTCTATTGCGAAGAAATAAGGGAAAATCAGGAACACAAAATCAGAGACGGAAGGGAAATCGGTGTCGATAATGGAGGAAGAGGAGGGTGGAATCAGGCTAAGCAAGAGATTTTCCGATCAAGGTGGAGAAGTTGACTACAAAACCTCATCTGGTACTGCTTGGAGTCACTCCTTCCTCAACCAGAAGCCCTGGCATCCTCTCTCTTACCCTAATCAGCGCCGCAAGTGGATCGCCGAGCAGCAACACGCCCAGCACCAGCGTCGCAATGAAGAGGTCGCCCGTGAGGTACTCTTGTTTCCAATTTCTTCTCCATAGTCTTCTCTTCACCTATATGTGTTTCGATCCTTTTCTTTCTTATAAACCCTAATTCTCTCTTTGTTGATTATGCTATTGCAGTATGCTCAGGAGCAAAATTTCTTCCGCCAGTCTGCTCTTGTTTCTAAGAAAGAGAAGGAAAAGGTGTGATTTATCGTTAAATTTATGATCTTGTCCTGATAATTTCTCTGGTTATTCTCGTTTCATTTGCTTTTGAGTATGATATTACGGATTTGACATAGTTTTACCTTCTTATTATTATTTTGTGCATAATTTGCTCAATTACTGCACATTTTTATTCGTAATGAAGTTGATCTTTGGATAGGATCTCAGAAGGGAAGAGAATAGTAGAACGGGGAAAAAGTCCTTTCTTTGTTGTGTTAAGGGAAGAGATTCATTTCTCTAGGTCAGTGCACTTCAATTTTGGAACAAGTGCCTATCTAGTTTCTTACATAGAGTTATCTTTATGAAGTTAGGGGTGTATCCAATCTGAGTAGTAGAAATAAGGAAATAATTGCTTCCCCCCAAATCTGTTCATGCTTGAAGGTATTTAAGTAGATTGAGCGCGGAGAGGTCTGAACTTGCTTCAGTTCTCTTGGAAACCTGATTAAGGAATGATTACATACATCTAACGCTCTCTTGACTCCACTAGTGGGCCAGACAGAACACTCTTCCCCTCCCTTTGCGTACCAGCCGTACCTTTACATTCCAAAAGTGTAATGTGTATAATGTGCAATGCATGGAGACATTCCTTAATTAGAAGAGCTGTATAACACTTTCACTATGTGAAAGGGCATAGCATCAGGAATAGTAACCGCCTAAAGCAGTCCTACCTTCCTGATGTTTATATTTATATCATTCATGAGGTATTTAATAAAAATATTATCGGGTATATTAATTTACAAGTGACGGCTAAATGAATTTCGTTATGCTTTTCTCATATAGCTGGAGATGATGCAAGCAGTTAGCTTTATGTATGTGCGCCCACCTGGTTATAATGCTGAGAGTGCTAAAGCAGCAGAGATTGCTGAGGCAGAGAAGAAGACTGAGCAGAAAATTCCTGCAGAAGGGACTGCATCTTCCATGTATTAATCCTTCCTTACTGTTTATATGAGATTCTGCATGCGAGTTCTTGGTTGTAGTTTTTTTCCACAACTTTTCACATGTTCATCAACTGAATCCTCTTTCTCTCCATTTTTCCTGTTGTAGGCCTCAAGAGAGTGCACTTGTGAAGGAAGAAAAGAAGGCGGCTAGGCCAAAGGATGTCTTTGGTCGCACTTTGCCTACTGCAGAGGAATTTGAAGTACTTAAAAATGCTCCCAAGTACAGAATACTACGAATTATTTTGCTAATTTATTACTTGTTTATAGCATCCTTATGATTATCGCTTTGTGCTGATCATAAGCTGCTAGTTGCTCTTTTTAATAGAGCAAAATCAATTATAATTATGCTAATTGCATTTATTATCAAGCTAAACTCAACTGATATGCTGTTGATAGTCATTTGCATTCACCCCCCCCCCCCCCCCCCCCCCCCCTCTCCCAATTTCTGAGCAAACTTTTAAGGGGTGTCTTTTGTTTGGATATCGATGTACATTGAATAACAAACCATATGGAAATGATTTTTGTAGTCCATGAAGGTTGTAAATTATATTAATGTGCTAACTGTTGACAATTTAATTTGTAATCCCAGGATGGATACAGGCGTTCATGGAAGAGTTAAACCATTTGCTGTGGAAATTCGTAATGTTAAGTGTGTTAGATGTGGAACTTTTGGTCATCAAAGTGGCGATCGTGAATGCCCACTGAAGGATGCAATTATGCCAAATGAAGAGAATAGGCTGAAGAGGGACGATCCCTTGACTGCTATCCTTGCTCATACAGATGCTGCTGAGGTAATTTTTTTTTTTTATTCATTTGTCTTTTGAATATTATAATACAGCTGACTTTACCATACATAATATATATTATAGATCTGGTTTTACTAGCACTTTGATGTCTCTTAGAGAATGAGAAGCGCATACTTAGCAAATGCCTAAAAAATAAATCTAAACAATATCTAGATTTTTTTCAAAACAAATATACAAGTTAACCGTGCCTCCCCATGAAGTTGCAAAAAAGGTGAAAAGCAACAATCACTCGAGGGCTTTAGGTTGGTAGGTATGACCAAGTTCTTCAATGTTAAAATCTGCAAGTTGTCCCCCAAGAGGGTTAAGTTAAATTTTATGTTGCCATCTGTGTTTGGATTTAAATCTAACTAAATAAAAAACAAACCTCAGCGATTTTCCGGATGCATAATGCAAGTTCTATTTATACTACTTTTTACGCTAAACAGTACTCAGAGTGGTTAGTTTTAAGGCCCAATATTACATAATGGCATTATAATGAATGCTATCCAATCAGGGCCTAAGTTATTATTTAATGTTCTGAATTTCAACAGGCTAACAATCCTTGAAGGATCATCTGATATTTATTTCAATTATCTTTCTTGTACTATCAGCCTTTGAAGTGGGAGTTGAAGCAGAAACCTGGACTAAGCCCCCCACGTGGAGGATTTGATCCAGATGATCCTAACCAGCAGATTGTAGCTGAGGACATATATGATGAGTATGGAGGTAAAGGCCTTTGCCTCAACCTTTTTAGCATTATATGCAATTCACATAGTTTATCCCCCCATATCCAACCTCCTATAAATTCAATTTTTTTATTGCTCAAACAAAATGATCAGGGTTTCTCGGTGGGGGAGATATACCTGAATTACTGGCTAGTTTACCTTCTTTAAAAAAGAAAACAAAATCTAAGAGAAAGAGCAAGCACAAAAAGCAGTCATCATCTTCAAGCAGTGATGATAATGTTGACGGGAAAAGGTCAAGAAGAAAGGAAATTACGCATAAGAGGAAGAAAAAAGATGAGCCTTTATCAAGTCCATCAGAGGATTCGGTGTCTGAGAAGCATAAAAAAAAGAGCAAGAAAAAGTATTACTCTTCTGATGATCAAGATCTTGCTCATCACCAAAGGCGTCCAAGTTCTGGACATAGAAATAAGACTCACAAGCCATCAGAGGAATTAAAATCTGAAAAGCAGAGTAAAGGTAGGGATCTGAAGAATTCATATTCTTCTTCTGACGAGGCCTCTGGTCATGATCGTCACAAAATTTCAACTTCAAGACATAGAAATGCAACAAGACATAGGGATAGATCACCGTTGCTCCATATTGATGATAGAAGGAGCTCGAGGTGGAAGGGAGAGAAGAGTTCTTATTCTACTGATGACGACGATTCAGATCATGATCGTAAAAAACACTCAACTTCTAGACGTAGTAATGCAAGAAACCAGGTGTACAGGTCAGCATCACCTTATGATGGTGGTCATAGGAGCTCCAGGAGGAAGGAAAATAAGTATTATTCTTCAGATGATGCAGACTCGGATCATGATCACAAAAAACACTCGTCTTCTAGGCATAGAAATTTAAAACCGCAGGTAGACAGGTCAAGATCATCTTTCGATGATGGTGAGAGGAACTCAAGGAGGAAGGAAATTAAGAAGTCTCATTCTTCCGAGGAGCAAGACTCTGACCATGATAATCGAAAACACCAAACTTCCAGGCATAGTAGAAATGCAAGACAAGTGGTAGACAGATCACCATCCCCTTATAATGATGGTAGGAGAAGCTCGACGAAGGAAAAGATGCACAACAAGAAAAAAAGAGCTAAAGAATGGTAACTCAGAACTTGATTCATCTGAGAATTCAGATTATTATAAGCGTGATGATAGAAGATACCACAAACAGTCTTATTCGGAATTTGGTGGGTCTCGTCAGCATACGAGCGAACACCGTCATCAACACAGACATCATCGTTAAGATTTTGGTGGGTTTCTGTTGCCTTTTAGTGGATGCATTTGCACTTTGCATATGTTTCAGAGTTTAATGAGCTTTTTCATTTGAGCATCGTCGTCAACACACACATCATCTATTCATCTGAGATGTTACCGGCCGGCAGGCCATGATTTTGCTGTGCCATTAAACCCATCGAAATTTTGAAACAAGATAGCAGTGGTCTTCTTAAATGTTACCTTATGAAAATGTTATTGTGCCATGGGATAGTGTATAACGCATAAGAATTCCAGTTAGGTTCTTGACTTTTGAATGGTATAAATGTTTAATACATGTAAACTTCATTATCTTCAGCTAAATTTATATAATTTATAATGCAGCATAACTTGTTCAGTCATTCCCATGCATGTTTCGTAAAAATCATATTTTACAACATATTCATTTATATTAAACACAATATGCATGTGTTGATAAGTCGACCGTGTGACAGGAGCCTTTGTTTGCAAATGACAATGTTGTCTGATTATTATGTTAAAAGGCGAACGGAACTGAAAGTAAACTATTTTCTTTTGTATACTGTATAAATGTATAATCGCATCAAGTATCATATACATATTATGACAGATAGCCCTAACTGGAACCACGAATATAACACATGACTAAAGTTTCTAAGCGGAGCCGTTTAGCTTTGACAGTAAATAAAGACAACCCGAAGAAAGAAGAACTGAAGCTGAGAAGCAAAGCAAATCGGTAGGAGAATGAATTATAGCCTTCTTACTCTTGTCAAACAGCCCAATCAGCAGCAGTATTACTATCACATGCCCGAGCTTCGTCTTTAGCTCGTTTACTGATTTTATTTCTAACCATTTCGGCCTTTGCTGCAAACAAAATGAATACTGTAAAAAGAACTGCAAGGATATATGATATATTCATCATGATACATAGAACAAGACCATTTTGTTCGGTTGTACGTACCGTTAAGGTAAACATACCAAAGAGGTTTGAGCTTTGGAAATCCTTGTCGTCTGAATGCGATTTTGCAATATCGAGGTTGGATATAAAGAGCTCATACATACCCATTCCAAGCACCAACATTACTGTTCCTAAGAGATATGTATCTGGCAACAATCCAACGACAGCATCATACAATTAGTAAAAAAAATCTAATTTTCAAGTGTTAGGGAACAATACA
The DNA here is from genome assembly GCA_002319775.1 of Fagopyrum tataricum. Classification (NCBI taxonomy): domain Eukaryota; kingdom Viridiplantae; phylum Streptophyta; class Magnoliopsida; order Caryophyllales; family Polygonaceae; genus Fagopyrum; species Fagopyrum tataricum. The sequence goes on along the minus strand of CM008281.1, from coordinate 34,586,940 downwards.
GCCAAATTGACAGACCAAACACGCCCTAAACGAAAAGCTATACAGGAAGCATACCAATTGCATCAACGAGCAACATAATTACTTTCCCTCTGTCCACAAAGTATTCGGAGAATGCAGCTGCAACAACAGTACAGCCCTGTAGTTCATCATTAAACAGATAGATCATTTGCAGAGCTACATTTTCACAGCATTGAACATTCAATCCAATTCTTACTAATCTTCTCATCTAGAATTGGAATCATAATCACCAATAATCAAAGAAAGAATCAAGCACCTTAACAAAGCATAGAAGTGATCCAACAAGAGATCCCAAAACCCCAAAAATCGTCAAGAACCGGCATCTGTATACAGCCTGAAATAAAAAACAAAATCAAACATCAGCAAAACCCTAACTACACAACAACGATAGTATCAAAACCAAATCTCATCAACCTTCTCAATTTTCTCCTCCAGGGTCTGAGCCTGAAACTTCGAGAAATCGAATAATTTCCTTGATTCGAAATCAGAAACAATCAGCGACGACGACGATGATCGAGCTGAACGTGGAGGTTGAAGAGGAAACCGAAAGTTGGATCTGGAAGCGTGTGTTGCTGTTCTTGCATTTGATGAAGATGGAAGTGATTTCGAAGAATTTGAGAGAATTGGAATCGCGAGAGCTGTTGTGGGAAGCAGAGTAGAAGTGGTAGTTGTGAGCAGTATTGGCGGTTTCATTGCTTCGGAGATGATGATTTTGTGTAGGACTGTAGGGGTTCTTGGATTCAATGTATATACCGTCCATATTTTATTGTTTTGTGTGCAATTATTGACTAAGACAAACACGATTGTGGAATTGTCGTGTGGAAATTCGAACACGTAGCACGTGTACGTTATTGATAGAGTACGAGTCCGATGAATCTAATAAATTGTTTATAACTACGTGTACTCACGTGGGATATACTAATGTTAGAGACCACGCGAGGCATGACACGGACGACAAACAAAAGTGTCGCAAAATGCCCATAAGGAGTTTGAAGAACTTGATTGAATGTCCGAATGGATGCGGACTCCAAGGGAATCTCAAAATGCATCAAAGAAATTCGGTTCAAAGGAATTGTATTGTTTACGTGGGAGGAATAATCGAGAAAGAAGTTGGACAACCCTAAACAACGGAAACAATGATGTTTTTAAGGTGCATCTCATTTTGAGTCGTCCAAGGATCTCAAAAAATGTGTCCGAGAAGTTTGTCTTAAAAGATCATGTAGTCATAAAGAAACGAAAATACTCAAAAAATGGGTAAAACAATACGAAACAATGTGAAAGATGGTGAAACAAGCACTAGAATTTTGATGATATCAAAGGCGAAGGGGACATGCATGCATTTTTAAGTGAATTTTAGAATGTGTTGTCTAAATCTCAAAACGGGTAAGAGAAGTCTGATCGGAATGGACCATGTAATGTATGAAGGAGCATGAATACTCAAAAAAAAAGGTGGTCAATTCAAAACAATGTGAAAGATGGTGGAACAAACATTAAAATTTTGATGATATCACGGGAACATGTCCGACATGTCTGACTTTTTTCTTCTTTTTTTTTTTTAAATCTCAAACTGTGCGGCATAAAGAAATCTCAAAATGCATAAGAAAAGTTTGTCATATACGGGACATGTTGTTATAAAGGAGTGGAGATACTCAAGATAGAAGTGGCACTATCTGAAACAATGTAAAAGATGGTGGAACCATTCGAAAGGTGAATAGATACTAAAAATGAGAAATGTTTTGAAAGAAATCGAGCATACCAAGCGGTTCATTAATCAAACAACAACAAATTCAAAATAATTAAGAAAACTTTGAGGAGAAAGCCCGTGGATAATGGGTTTATTTATGGTGAATTTTTGAAATAATTTTTTTTAATTGAATGAATTTCGACCATTAAATAATAATTTAATTGTTTAATTAATTAAGTTTATCCTCTCACCAAATTTTTTTTATTTTTAATTACTTTTTCTTAAGTTTAATATTTTTTAAATGAATTTTTAAACTTCACCTAGAAATAATTTTAAGATAACAAGCTATATCCGTATATAATACATGATGAACATTTCTTAATTCGTTAGGGAGCGATCAATGTATAAAGTTTTGTCTTCTTTATTACAATTATTATACCTATAAAGTATAAACTACAAAATACAACAATGATGCCAAAAATATCATCAAAACATACAAACATTGGCAAGAACAAGTTCAACAACTTCAACCAATTAAATTACATCAATTGCCCTAATTGATTGAGTTACAAGTTATAATCCAACTCAAAACCAATACTTAACTTCCATATTAACATTACGATTTAGAGTTACAATGAGAGGTGACAACATCACCTTCTTTCTCGAATTGGAAATGACAATTTAACCTGCACCAGAACTTGACTGAGCCTGCGAGCCCCGCCTTCCACCGGACTCTAGCCCGGCCAACGAGATCAAACCGGATCCTGTTCCGGTCCAGCGCAGCCTGGGCGTACTTCATCTGTCCCGAATCGAGAGGAATTGGCGACGCCTCCACCACGTAGTTTAAGCTCACTGTGGAGTTCTTCGGCACGTCGAATGACATTGCTTGTAGTAACGCAACCTTTATCCCGTCAAATTTTAGTGTGTATCTGTTTCACCCAAACGTTACGTTAGATTTAATTACATGGCTACATGGAATGAGAGCGTTACATTAACTGAGACGAGCTGATTGGACTTAGTTTGGCTCGAGCTCGCTCGATCAATTTCGACGAATATAAAGTATTCATTGTAAATTTGTATGAAATTTAAGTTTCGCTCAGTCTTGCCTCGTTTATAAATAAGTCGATCTTGATCAAGTATGTTAATGCTCGATTTGTTTGGTTAAATAACTCTATATAGAAGTACGTGTCATATCAGTTGAGTCGGGCTCGACTTGAAAAAAGCTCGAGCAATATCACTTCCTAAACAAATCTTATACGAACACTTTTTAACAGTCATGAAAACGGTTATACTCTTCTATAAACGAGTTGAGCTTAAACCTATTAACGCTCGGCTCTTATAACATCCTAGCGGAGTTAATGATATTTAATAGCTTATTATTTATTTTTTTTTGGTGTGAATAGCTTATTATTATGTATAGTTTTATTTCATTTTTACTAATTTATTAATATGAAAATAAGAAAAGTTTGTTTAATTATCAGAATATTATACACATCCATACATACACATGCATATTGATATTAAACTGATATTTGTATTTTAAACCAAAGTCTCATGATATTGATTATGAACCTTGATTCAAAAAGAAAATTATTATTCATTAGATTTAAATTTTAAATAATTTAAAAGTGTATCATATATTATTAAAATTTTAAATTAATGTTTTTAACCTGTAATATAATTTAGGGCATATGTCAAAAAAATCATAAATACCAATCAAATTCATACCCTATACATTGTATCATTCAAACTCTATGATGCTACATGCCCACATTATTCACATGAAACAATAACTTCATAAATACAAAAACAAAAAACACGTACCTAAAATCCGAGAAACTAACATGATCCGTGTTGTCATTCTCCGCCTTAATATCAAACGCAAGCTTTGTCGTCAAGAGCCCCGACCGATCAAACTTGAACGTATCAAGTTGCGCGTAAGAGACAACAACAAAGGGAACCTTAGGCTTGATGGCAAGGTATCCTATGAACACAACTATCCCCGTCACAATCACCAACACCGTCAGCACCGTGCAAGCGACGGCCACACACCATATTAACGGGTGAGTCCCGGCTGGAGACGTGAGCTTCACAAACTTCTTCGACATCTATTCGGATTGTTGCAACATTACCTACAATGTGTTGCCAATGTTTCGAGTGTTTTTTATGGTTTGAGTTGAGTTGGAAATGTACGTTTAGAGATGGAGGCTGCGCATGTAATATGTTGGATGTTTTGAAATGGCATATGCTTTTCCTTCTTAGAAAGCTATGTATATTGTGTTTCTTATTTGATTTTAGTGACACTTTTGTGCTTTATGTTTGTCAAAACAAGTGTCTTTTGCTTGTATAAGAAGAGCTAAGAGTACATTGGTATGTACCTAACTTAGTGGTTAAGGCCTTTCAAATTGTATTAAATCTTCTTGCTTAATTTATTCGGTAATTTCATCCAGGTAGGGGTGTTCATAAAATTTCAATTCGGTAGGTGTTCGTAAAATTATGTCCATATAATACATAAATTCCAATCTATTCGATAATTTCATCTTTGTTTGTCGAAACAAGTATCTTTCGTCTAGGTATGGCTGTTCATAAAATTCCAATGATCCGAGGATCGAACGATCCAATCCGAAGATCAAATAATAAATTCTTCAAATCTAAGAAAACCTATAAGATCACCGGATCGGATATAGAATGAGCTGAATTTGGTTCGGATATCCAGGGTATAATTATGTCCATACAATACATAAAATACTATGTATTTGATAGATTATGGTGGAATTAGAATCACAAATATATTACTGTTATCGGACCCTCTATATAGCGATTACAAGAGAATAATTATGGAATCATAAGATTACAAAGATAAAATAATATAAACTAGCCTAAAATAAACAGATAATATATTTATTATTCTAAGCAACATATATCTAACTATTCCATTACATATATCTTCAATACGCCCCTGTAGTCAAAGCGTGAAAAATGCAAACAAACGCCGCAAACTGGAATATCATTGACAACGAGCAATAAAACATCACCATCAACAACGAACAATAAAACACTATCATCAACAACAACGAGCAAATGAGATAAGTTGGTAACACCGTATATAGGAAACCACTAGTAGAACGGCGGCACGCCGCAAAAAAATTGATAGGACCACTAGTAGATCGGTGCCTAGCTTGATTTAGACGTCGATAGTTTGACGGCGGTAGTAGGGTTTAAGGTTCAAGATCAGTTTGCTCTGATACCATGATATAATTATGGTGGAAATAGAACCACAAATGTATTAATGTTATTAGGATCCTTTATATAGGAATTACGAGAGAATAGAAATGGAATCATAAGATTACAAGAATAAAAATAATATAAACTAGTCTAAAATAAACAGATAATATCTTTATTATTCTAAACAACGTATATCTAAATATTTCATCACATATATCTTCAATAGTATTTCAACCGAAATCAAATAGCTTAGTTGGTACTAATGTCTCCCGGCTTCCGTATGGGAATCCGCATCGAATATCATAATATTGGATACCCGTGTTGGATATCAGTTCCGGAGCTCTCGGCTCGGATATCCAAAAAAGTCCGGATCAATTTCACTGTGCATTTACATAAAAAAATGATCCCAGATATCCAATATGAACATAAGTTGGTTGGATCGGAAACATCCGTTAACAAATGCCCCTACGCTTGGGTCATTACCAAACTAAGGTTTTGCAGTTTTCGTGTTAACGATGACAATGAACAACGTCAATAAAATATAAAAGATACAAGCACATATATAAATACATATTGAGCCTAAATATACATAAATTGAAAACAAAAGTTTAGAACACGGTACATCACGTTCAACGATCCAATATTTTCAACTAACTGTTCTTTATATTCGAATTTTCGTTCAACATATGCCAAATTGAAAAGATATATTTTGATGAAAAATGAGTAGTCCATTCATCATATTTTTAGGGAAAAAATGAGCGACAATTAAATTATACGAATACGTGGTGTATTAAAATTTATAACGTACAATACGGGAATAATTAGGTTGCACTTTATAATCACTAGGGTTCCAAATGCTTTACTTGATACGGCTACATAAGCATATATCAAAGCAAACCAAGTGTAAACGAAAAGCATATATGAAGGCCCTATATTTTGATCGGATTAAATACATTCTTTCCCTTTTTTTAAATTGGTTACCTTAATTGAGAACGTGACATGATAATATGATATGGTCGGCTTTTAATTAATAGTTTTGCATATATGCTTGAAATAAAACTGTCCATAATTCTCATTATAACATGAACCACTCAAAAATATAATCTTTTTGTTTTTGGTTTTACTTTTACATTTACGAACATACATTTTATATTACATATAATTGAACATAGACATATTGAGATATCTAACCTATTGAATAAGTTCACTAACTATTTTATTATTGTAACATATTTCATTTATCATCTTAATATAGGTGTATACCATTTCATATGATGAAAATAGTTTTATTGATTTTCTATAATATATTATTATCTTTAGTGTTTTTTTATGATAATTAATGTTAAATAGTTTTATTCATCATATCTTTATGTAGGCGTATAACATTTCATATGATGAAATGAGTGATAATTTAGACATTATTCCGTATGTATTATATTGTATTTTTAGAAGATTGTCAAATTTTGAAAACTTTTTACGTTTGGCCTTGTTTGGTTATGGAATTATTCGAGGTTATTGTCGGAAGATTATTTTGGTTATTTCTTTATTCAATTTAACTTGAAACATCTAATTATTCAATATTATTGTAGAATTATAATATCTTGAGTAATCTCTTCGTTTTTACCGAACAAGTCATTTGACAAATTAGATATTCAAAAGGAATAGCTTTTTAAGGTTTTTCACAGCCATGAAAATGACACTTTAAATTTTTAAGAGTTTATTGCAATATTAATTTTAAACTTATCTTTAGTTTTTATTATTTTATGCTATTTTAAGTTCTTTTTTTGTTTTCAAAAATTTTCCATAAAACCTACTCTAAAAGACTAAATTTTTTTTTTTCAAACACTTCTAGAATCTTTTTACTAAAATTTATATTTTTTCTAAATCATCCAAAACTCTCGAAAAAAATAAAAAAACGAACATTACTCAAAAATTCAAATCGTCTAAAAATCTAAAAAATAGTTACACCGAACACGTCCTTGACTTTCCTCGTTTGTCATCTTACTCATTCTCACCTTTATTCTTAAATTTTATTTTGAAAACTCTATTTTCTAACTTAGACAAGAACATCTGCAAAAGACCATTTATCATAAATTCATATGTCTACAAACAACAGCCGCGTGCCAACTGACATGCCTTTCCTATTTGGACTTTGTAATTGTATGTTATAATTAATTATTTTAAAAAAAAAAAATAACGTGCACACCACGACTCCACGCCAATATAATTATATATATATATATAAAAAAAGAAAAAAAAGAAGTCACTGCTGGCTCTGGACACTGCGTGACTGCATTCGTGATTCTGTATCAGTGTTAGGGTAACCGTCACCACGTGGCTTCACGTGATTCGTCTGTCTCGGTTATAATTAACCCCTCCTCTCTATGTCATCTCACCTCACCCCCAAGTCCAAACGCATCGTACGCATTCGATCGCCGTGTTCCTCTGCGTAAATTCGACACTGAGAGAGAGAGAGAGAGAGAAATGGAGATTTTCGCGTCAGTCTCTAATTCGCTTGGTGCAGATCGGGAACTGCTTTTTTGCTGCCGTCAATCCAATGGTGGAAAGCACAAAAATAGTTCTCTTAAACCTTTTCCCGCCTTGCATCAACTGAATCGGAGCCTGCTAGCGATTGAGGACGAACATCGGAGCCATCTGGCTGATTTGGTCATAGATTGTTCTAAATTTCTGATGAGCTGCATTTGAGTACGAATTTCCTTCCTTTCATATCATCCTTTCTCTCGATTTGCCTACTTTCGTTTTGCTCAGCCTTTCATTTTTGTTCGATCTACGAATAATGATTCAAGGCTGCATTGATTCAAATCTAGATTTAGTATTTATGAATGTGATTATTGCCTTTTGGACGATGAATATGCTAATATTGCTCAGCACAGTTAGCTTGCATCTATTCTGGAGCAGTCTATTTTGTATCACAAATTTGAATGCTTTTGCATTTTGATGCGGTCTCCTTTTCAGATTGGAAGACGTCTATCCTCATTTGGTTATCCCTTCATTAATGTGCATTATGTATTGTGTGGTCGGAACTTATCATGAGTTGGATTTGAGTATGAATTTGTTCGTTCTTTACCGTCTTTTCTCATGATTTGTGTATACACTTTCGTTTCGCTTGGATCGCTCCAATTAGTTCAATCTGATTATGATGATTAAAATCTTCACTGAATCAATTCTGCTCTTGTAAATATGAATGTAAATTCGTGGAAGAGTATGATTAGCACAGTTAGCTTGAATTGTAGGCCGGGTTTGAATCTATTTGAGGAGGGTTCTTCATTTGAATAGGATAGCCAATCAGTCATTCCAGATAATTGGAACTTTAGCATCTTTGAATAAAATCAGCTAAATCCAAATGCAGATAGTTGGAACTTAGTGTCCGGGCTGCATCAACCTGGCTCCATTTATCATATAGCTTGTGGCATGCATTAGTTTATACTTTATAGATCCTCAAACTTGGCTTCTATATAGCCAAGCTAGAATCTTTCTTTCCCCAAAATCGCTACACGCCTACATGGAATATTGAGCTATTATAGCATGATAGTCGTTTATGTCTGTTATTATATTTGTCTATGACTTGCTACTGCCCAATGTGAGCTTGTTAATTTGCAGATTGTTGACATTTGGATGACATTTGGCTGAATTTCTCAGTTTGTACATCTAGTACAGTACTGAATTTCTCAGTTTGTCACATATTGAACGATTTGCTGAGAAGCATATGCATACTTCTCTACGTCTGCACTCTGCAGTAATTAGATCCTACAAAGTGAGGTTGTTCATGAGCAACAGGAAAGGATTTGGCATTAGGAGTTATGTTTGGGTTGGGATCTTGTCTTTGCACAAAAAAAAAATTTCTTACTTAGGGTACTACATATATATGACAGTAGAACTTTGGACTTCAATTTTACTGCTGTGTATGAAGCTAGTCTGGGTCTATGATTGCGTAAACAAAACTAATCCTTAAGTCTTACCATACTATGGTCTAACATTCTATGTAGACAATTCTCGCAGATATACGAGTCATCAATGGAAGTGAGTACCAAAATGGAGGTTTCAAATATGGCTTAGCATTTCTAGTGTCTTACTAAGCATGCAGTGGAATTAGTACAACAAATATCTTTTGGTACCGTTTTCAGGTATAGTTGAAATGCAGTATCCAGCATGAATCACCATCAACCAATTCGTACATAAACTTCCAAGGTCAGCTGTTTCCATATATGAAGATGGTGTAATCATCCAGGTACAAGCTTCACCGTTTCCTGTTCTCTTTTCATTGCATATCTACGGTTTAATACTGAGTATCAGTTGGTTTCAATTAGCTTTGATTGTGAATATCCTAGCTTAGATTGTACAGGTGGTTAACTTGGGCCTGAAACTGTAGGTTCATCTGTAAACAACAAGAATAATTTTTAGCTATCTATTATGTCCAAGACAATCTCATTTCAATGTATATAATCTTTCGTTTGCTGGTAAATCTGGCATACAACATACACACGAGGATTGGAGATAAACTTTGCAAGACAATCATACGAGGCAACAACTCATTTCTATTCCAAATCATATGCTCTCTTGAACTCATAATCACCCAAGTGGATGCTCTTATATGAGTCACCAGGGTAAAACCAAGGAGCAAGGTTGTGACTTGTGAGTTTGTGACTAGTGCCCGACGAGCCCGGCAGATGACTAGTTAAGCTACTCAAAACTTATTGGAAGAAGTTCTTATCATGAGATCTTGTCTAGTGAGGCTAGGTTATCCTTGTATTTGTTGATATGTCTTAAATTGGACTTTTTTTTGTTTGTGTTTTTTCTAGTTTGGTGCAGTCTTATACTTGGCGCCCAAGTATAACCGTTTTGTTACTCTATATATTGTATCTTTTCCTCTGCCTCCAACTTGTAACTTGGAAATTTTGTCAACCATCGTCTGTTTATCCTCGCATTTGTATTTTGAAACTCACAACAAAATTTCTTTAGAAAGTGGACGTAGTCATTACTAGGTAAACTACTATAAACATATGTTTGTCGCCCTTTTTGTTTTCTTGTTTGTTGAATTATGTTCTTTTTCAGTAATTCCGCATAGCAAATTGGTATCAAAGCTTTGGGTTCTTTGGTTTTTTGTAATCTGAGAGAAAGATGTTTTCTTCCAACACGAATATCGACAAGTTTACAGGGATGAACATTTTCAGTTTGTATCATATCAAGATGCGAGCGTTGCTGATACAACAGGGTTTATGAGGGTCGTAGTCAAGTAAGGAATCCTATAAGAAAAAGGGCGATGTTGTTGAGATGGTCACTCGGGAGGATAAATTGCGAGCCCATCATAGAACCCCAAGCAATCTAACAAACACACGCACTTAGAAGGATAAGACGCCTTTGACCATCATGATGTGTCCCGTAGATGATGTCTTATGTAAGTTTACGGATCAGAATACCGCAACCAAATTTTAGATGAAGTTGGAGAGTCTTTACATAACGAAGTCTCTCACCAACAAGTTGCTTCTAAAGCAACGTCTATTCAGAAACATCTGATAAGAGAGGAGTTAATCTGGACATTGACTAATGCATCTGACATGCCAGCTATAAGGATTCAAGTCATATATGGAAACTGTATATGATGTCTTAGTTTATATGCATTAAATTGGGATTTTTTTCCTCTTGTATTGACTTTCTGTTTGGTCCAATCTTATACTTGACACCCAAGTATAAACATAAGGTTTCGGTCTTATATATATTAGGATTCCTTTTGTCTCCTATTAATATGTTCATCGTCACATATGTACTCTGAAACTCCTCAATAAAAAAATATGTGGGTTGTCTTTATCAGTAATTTCGCACAACAGTATCAGAGCTTTTTGTTCTTTGGTTTCCCCTTATTTGGAATAAAGATGTCTTCTTGCAACACGAAGATCAACAAGTTCACAAAGAGGTGCAATTTCAGTCTCTGGCAGATCAAAATGCCAGCGCTGCTGAAACAACATGGCTTATGAGGGCCGTTGTCAAGGAAGGAGTCCGATAAGGAAAAGGGCAATGTTGTTGAGATGACCACTTAAGAGGACGAGGCACATTTTATCATCATGTTGTGTCTCACAAATGATGTCTTATACGAGGTTTCGGATCAAGATACCGCGGCCAAATTGTGGTTAAAGTTGGAGAGTCTCTACATGACGAAGTCTCTCTCCAACAAGTTGCTTTTGTTCAAGAGGTTGATTTGGGCATTGACTAACGCATCTGGTATGTTTATGAGGATTCAAGTCAAGGTCGAGATTTGTTGATATATATTGAATTGAGCTTATATTTTGTTTGAGTATTTTATGTTTGGTTCAGTCTTATACTGGGCTCCCAAGTATAAACCTAGGTTTTCGTTCTTGTATATATATTGTAGGGTTCCTTTTGTTTCCAATAATCCGTTCATCCTTTCATTTGTACTCTGAAACTCCTCAATAAAATCTCTTTGGAAAGTGAACAGTCATTATTGGGTGAACCACTATAAAATATGTGGGTGATGCCTTCCTTGTTCGTTGAATTATGTTCTTTTTCAGTAATTTCGCACAATAGTATTTTATCCACAACAAAGGATTTACTTTCTAGTCATATCATGTATTTTACAATGCTCAAATTAGTAGTTTATGTGATCCCGGAAATGAAAAATCGTTTACAATTATACGGAAACATTCGACTCTGGTACCAATTTGTTGTGCGGAAATTCACGACTTTGGACTCAACCCTTCAATCCAAACATAGATTCCATCTTAATACCATTTGGGATAAATGAGTAACCCATGTAACTTTATGTTAGCCTTAAAACCCCACGAAATTCGATTTGAGACATACAATAATAAGTAAACCAATAATTTTACCTATGGTTTTAGTTAACCGAATAACATGATGTATTTGTTAACCAACTCAACATAAATAGTATGTTGAGTTGTCAATATTCTTGTACACACTATTACTCATTGCACATGCAATTTCAGATTGGAAATAGAAAATGTGATCTGTCTGTCGACTATTTTGTTATCCAAAACACACTTCAAAAACTTATTACACTCCAAACAGTATCATATAAATAATGTCATACTAGCCTTTTTTCCCTTGAAAACGTCTTTAAACTTTGTTTTTTCTCAAAAGAATTGCAAGATGAAGAATTATTGGACATGAAAAACCAAATCTTTTGTACTGTTTTACTTTATTGTCATTTATAAAATCATTCCATTTAACTGTAAAGATTAAAAAGTTAAAATACTTTTGGGCCATTGGACCTGGCCCACAACAATTAATACTGTCTTAGCCCATTCCAGCTCACGTGCTCTCTTCCCACCACGTACCTTCCTCACCGACCCCACCCTGTAAAGCCAAGAAAATTCAAATAAAAAGAAATTAAAATAAATTTCATATAACCACCTCAAATTAGAATACATCTCATAGAACAACCCTTTTATATTTTGAAATTACATATAGGAACCCGGAAATTATGTTATTTTAAGGACCTTTCATGTTTGTATACTCGATCACCTTATAAATGTAATTTATAAGGTTTTATGAATGGGTTGTAACTTGTATAGGATTAATGGTATCATTAACCTATGGTGGATACCGATTCGATATTGGTAAATAAACTTATAACCGTTTTGAGAGACCGAGGGTTCACATCCTCTTTTCACTCTTATTTATCAATATCAAGGTTTTTTTTTACTACAAAATAATAGTATATTCAGTTTCGACATATTACTACAAAATTAAATACGTTGTGATATCTAACTAATTTATCTTTTAATTTAAAAATATATTTATCTTTTCTTTTTCCTTTAATATATTTCTTGCCCACATCACCTATAGGTGTTCAACATCTTCTTAGCAACGGATGTTAAAATTGTTTTGGGTAGAGATGACAATTCAACTCGTACTACATGAAAATCGGATTCGAGGTAAATAAGTGAAAACACGTTAAATGACAACGAAAATGGATGTTAGATCGGTATGATATGATCATGTGTATGGACGCTTCATCCACCCATCATCTACTCGCTCATTCGACCTGCATCCACATACTTAAAATTATATATATGTTTAATGTTTTATATTTCCTTAACTTATAAACTATATTGAAGTAAATCATATATTTTTTTCTTAATTTATATATTTTTCTAATTTATTACCGTCTTTATTATTGACTCGTTGTAATTTATTAAAATTTAGATACTCCTTTATTAATAAATTGATTTGAATTTGATTTGAAATCAATATTAAGTACAATCTTATATTATTTTTATCTGGATTCATGTACCTTCTTTATTTTCTACGGACCTATAAATAATGTGTTTAGCAACCGAAATCTCATCCGTCCCGTTTCATCCATTGGATGCGGATAGATTGGATTAGGGATGCACATAAACTGGACCGGAAAACCGAATGGGACCGTAAATTACGTACGGTCTGGTCCTCGACCATAATTGTAAATTTTGGTATGGTCCTATCTGGTCCTGGCCCCAGTCTGGTCCAAACCGTTAGTTTACACTTTTAAATATTTTGAACTGAAAAAGCATACGATCCGATTCAAAACCAGACCGGATTTAATCAATACAAAAATATATTTATTTATTTAAAATAAAAGCAAAACGGTTCAGACCGAACCGTTGTGGACCGGACCGTTACAGTCCGGTCCATGGACCGTTTCACACCAGTAGTGATGACTGATTAGTAATATTGATGATATTTTTTTTGGGTTACAAATCAGGTTCGGTCAAATTCATCTATCACACATTCACCCCGATCCATTAACATCGGTTCTCTTTTTAAAAATAGAGAGGTCGTGTAACACTAAAAGTTGTAGTCAGTTTTGTGAAAATTATCCTAATATAAGTGTGGTTTCATGAAATTAATCGAAGAATAAAATTGAAAGAGAAAAGTGAAAAGCAGGCCAGGAAAGACGCCATGTTTCCATTCATGAAATCCTCCACCATTCTCCACTCTTGACTGCACTCCTTCCACTTTTCACGCAAATCACTTCTTCCTTTTCTCGGCTTTCGTGACCGTGTCTTGGATTCGGACATGTAAGTCTATACATCTTTGATCTTGAGCCCTTGTCAATGGCGGAGGAGATCGCAGATCTGTGCAGCGCATTAGTGATTCACTCTTCAGTGCTTGCATTTCGAGAGATTTTAAGGGAGAATGTGGAATTAGGTTAGTCAGGAATTCAGATCTTAGGGGTGCATTGTGTTGGAATCATCGTAAGGTGGAGAAAAAAATGGGATCCTCAAGTAGCAAAACCCGCCGTTTGGACGGGGCTAGTTCGTCTTGTTCCTCGTTTTCATCGTCAGTTTCGTCTCTTTCTGTTGTTGACGGTGCTGGTAGCAGTAATGGTACTAATCGCAAGAGATTGAGAGTTCGGAGTGTTTTTCAGTCTTCTTGTCTTGGATCGACTTCGAAGACATGTGACAGTGACGATGAGAATCAGGTCTCACCTATCTCTCTTTTTACCTATTCGATTCTTTGCATGATTTTATTTTCAATGTTTCAGCATTTTGATGGATTTCAATTTTGAGTTGCACTAAATATGCATTGCCTTATTCAATTGGATATCTGTGTCTGTTTGAGTTTTATTTTGGAAGAAATTTTGTTGTTTCTGCATTGAGGTAACTATGCAAAGCTTTGGTAGAAATGGCCTATTCTTAGTGTATCTCAATTTGCGTCGCAGTAAACTGTTGATTACCTATTAGGGAATTGATGTGATGAGAATCTTCTATTTTCTGTTCATCAAAGTTATTTTTTGGCTTCTAGCAAGCATAGGAAGAGCGTTATTGAATGAGAGAAGTTTCTATTTATCTTCTTTTAAAAAATGCTTTGCTCTTACAAAACAAAAACCTACCTAATTTTGAAGTCAAGTCCATCCTTATGTAGAACATTGTTATCTCTAGATCAATGCTACTGAATGCTGCCTTTAAATTCAAAATCTTATATCTCAACTCCTAACTCAGTCCAGAATTCCAGATGATATGCGGAATGAATGTCATGCACTTGCAAGTTGTAGATAATGACTCAACAATGGAGAATTTTTGTTCGAGTAAGTCCTGGTTGCAGGATCCACCTAACTCCTGTTATTTATTCCTTTCCAGATTCCTAATCACGGTCATGAAGAAAATGGTGTAGCCGATTATGGCCAGGAATTGCAAAGGGATGAGTTAATTTCCGATGAAATGAAAATGGAATATTTTCAAAATCTTAAAGTTGAGCAGCCTGATGAGATGGCATGTGTATCTTCTAATGTTGATCTTAATGAGTGGATTCAGAGTGACAGGGGTATTACTAGAAGTGCTAATAGTAGTCCACCTCCTGCTTCTTCTAGCCAACCCTTAAATCTTTCAAGTAGATTTCGCTCTTGCTTCAACATGGCCCCTGGTAATGTTAGCTTCAGGTTGAGTAGGGCAAACAGCTTAAGGTCATCCAGGGAAGAATCTCATCTACCGGCACGTCCTAGTATTGGTGCATTTGATAGACACGAGAATCAAGGAGACAGGAACTTCCATTCTGATCTCTCCAGTACATCTCCTAGACAATATCACAGCGGTTCATCTGTTAATTTACCCATGGACCTCCCAACCTCCACTTCAGCAAGTAGTTCATTGGACTGTTATCCTAATTTTTCTACCCGAAGTCTAATCAGAGATAATGCTAGTCGAAGAACTAGAGGTGATGCATGCTCACCATATTCAAGAAGTCGTGAGATGCAGAATGCTACTGCAAGACATGCTGATGGAAGAAATACAGTTCGTGAACCAATGGATCGAAATTCCCGTTTCAGCAGAACCCTCAGTGTTGGAAGGCTTCGTGATAGAGTTCTTCGGAGGCCGTCGTTTTCAGATTTGGCATTTCCTCCTTTACAACAAGAGAGGGTAGCTATTGATTCCAATGAAGTTCATGGAATAAATGGAAGCACTGTTGAGACCAGGACAAACACTGCAGATGAAAATCCTGTTGTCTCATTTCCTTCAAGTTACCAAGTGTACGGTAGTCAGAATTTGGATAACGAATCATCGGAATTGAGAGAATCCAGGTTACCTGATATTTTACAGCAAAGGTCAAGTTTCTTGGAGCGCCAAAGACGAATAAGATCTCGGGTGTGTACACTTCTTCTTCGGCTTCCTAAGTAAATTAAATTTCCTAAGTGGCAGTATAAGTTGATTTTTCTTCGCACATTTCACTCAAAACAACTCATGCAGTTATCTAGTTGTTTTAACTGTAAAACACTAGATTTTAATGCTTATGGTAACACAGGGTCATGATCATAGGCTCTGATGTGTATCATCTTATGAATTAATCTTGCTATTATTGATCTTGGAATCTATTTTTATAATTCCCACATGCTTATTGTTGTTTCATCTAACCCATTGCTTCTGTTATTGGGTTTTCAATGTTTTCTAGCTTGAATTTAACTATGTAGCCTATACTGTATTTTAGGTCCGCGCACTTCAACGTAGCCGCTTTGAAACCTTATCAGGGCATGAAAGATCTTGCATTTTATCAGGTCATCATCGAACTGGTCGCTGCACATGCCATATGAACGCTCGGGGTCCTAATTCAAACGATGATACTGGTGCTCGAGCAAGCATATCTAGAATTGTAATGCTAGCTGAGGCTTTGTTTGAGGTAATGCTACCTTTTCTTTCCTATCCATAGTTCCTCATTGGCAGTTTTTTCCGTTCCTTTTATTCTTTGCTGTTATTATTTTCTTGATTATTTATTTAGCATGCATTTTAACTAGGTTCTGGATGAAATTCACCAGCAATCTGTGGCTTTGCCCTCCCAACCTTCTGTTTCTTCGATTGGGTCCATCCCTGCACCTGTTGAAGTTGTAGAATCTTTGCCGTCAAAAACATACAGCAAGTCAACAAAGTTCAAGAGTGATGAGGATGGACAGTAAGTTATAAATTTCCTTTTATCAAATGGTGAATGATGCACATAACTTTCTGCAATAAATTAAAATTTCAAAGTATACTTTACTAGAGTAAATAGATAAATGAAAACGGTGTTGTGCAGGTCCAAGGTATAAACAATTAAAGTCGGTTTCCTAAATGCAAAAGTAGAAGCAAGAAAATGTATAGATTTTAAACGATAGACTGAGTAATATTTTAGAGTGGTCTGAAGCCGGGGAAGTAGGATATACTTATTATTTTTTAGTGCATTTATAATGTGTTCAATCAAGAAATTTTGAACTTGTTAAATATTTCTTTATTACATTTTCTAAACGCTTTTGGAGGTAAAACCAACCTCTTGCAAATATTTTGGCAAGTAATCTCTTTATTTTCTGGTGAAGGTCCTGTTGTGGACTTCAGCTCATCAACTTGTTTAGTTATACTTTCGTCTTTTCGGATCATCACATGATTTCGAGTATGCATTTGAATATGAGTTCATTTTTATTGACAAACAGATGTTACATTTGCCTTGTGGAGTACGAAGACGGAGATGACATGCGAATACTGCCTTGCCATCATGAATTTCACAGAGCATGTGTTGATAAGTGGCTCAAGGAGATTCATAGGTATGGGCATAGTAGATACCATTCTTTCTTTCTTTATAAAATGAGGACATTACTCAATCTTAAAAAACAAAAACATTTGTTTTAATATTCTACAGGGTATGCCCTCTGTGCCGTGGAGATATCTGCAGATCTCGTTCATCATTAACGGAAAGTTGATCCGTTTTTTTGCCACCTTCTTCAATGTGCAAGGACCACGAGATCTCATTTGGTCATCAAAGTCATTCATTCATGTTGATTGTGTTGTGTTTTTACTACTTCCTGCTATACCTTTTGCTGGTGTGTGGCTCTTGACCTTACTTTGTGATAAATATTAAGATTTGAACTAAGATGATGCTTACCTCCATCACGAGCTTGTGTCGTTTTTCTACAAGATGAAGGTGAAGCCACTGGCATTGTTGTTATGCCTCAGAAATCCAAATTTACTGTAACTTCTCTTGTGCTTGTATCTCGCATGACCAATATGTTCATAACTTGTTACCGCATGTGAAAATCCAATTTGTTTGTGTTTTTTTGGACATGAAGTATATATCCACCACACCAAAGATATGGGGTATCCGTATGATAGCAGATTTGAGATACAGATATTATACTGGATACCTATGATATTACTGTTTTGGGAAGATCTTAAGATTTTCACATATTGTATTGATTTAGGACATGAGATACAAGCAGTATATTTGATTTCTTTGATGTCACGATATCACATTGATATTTGATATGGCTACACCCATACGTGATGTCAATATCAAACATCAATACCAATATTCAGTTGGTCTAGTGGGATGTGGTGCTAGGCTCCTTAAGTGTTTAGCTTGGAGATTCGAGTTCGAATCCTCCTGGCGGCATGTATGGAAAAATTGATATTGGGAGGGTATCCCCAACAATGGGCTACGACTTTCTACCCGATCCGGACGTAGAGCGGCTAAGCCGATCGAACCGGGTGGTCTCCGAATTTACCATTACCAAAAAAATAAAAATAAATAAATAAATAAATATCAAACATCAATGCTATGATAATGATATGAAGATTATACGAAACTAATACTAGGGATCTGCATACCCGGATATCCGATCCAAAGCCTTGGATTTCGACCCAAATATATGATCCGCGTGATTATTACCGGATGAGTAAGATATATCTGAATTGACTTTATTCTTAAAACCCCGATCTATATCTGTTACGAAAAATCTTCCCGGTTGAACTTGGATCATCAATTAACGATTTTTTTTGAATTCAGGTTTTTTCGGATCGGGTATGTTCGCTCCCCCATTACGAAAAATCTTTCCGGCTGGACTTGGATCATCAATCAACGAATACTTTTGGATTCAGGTTTTTTCGGATCGGGTATGTTCGCACACCCCTAACGGATACCCATAATTGATATTGTGATATCAATATAAAAACGACCCCTCAGGCCTCAGTAGAAGCTCAAGATTTTCACATTCCTAATACTTAGGGGTCGCTTGGTACACGGGTATCAATCGAATGAAATGAAAAATGACCCAATCTGATAAAACATGGGGCTTGTTTAAGATTATAAAATAAAATTTTGGGTTGAAAATATATTGATTTTATAAAATAATGATGGATGTCCTAATTTCTTCATAATAATAAAGCAATGACATAAAATACTACATTTGGAAATACAAGTTGAAATAACTCAAATCATTAAAAAAAAAATTCAGGAATCATAAAATGAAAAATACTAGAATCCGGAAAGAATAGCTCATTCCAATACTTTTTGCTACCAAACAAACTCAGTAAAACATGACAATTTATCATCAAAGTACTTTATATAGTTGCATACTTCCATAATCTGGATTTTTACAATAAGCAATAGTTACAGTAGGTAGTGAACTACACCATTGGTTTCAACCTTCATTTCAGGCTCAAATCATGTCTTTATTTCACAAATTTGATGAATACATGTATCTAATAACTATCAACTTGTATCTTTTCTCTCCCTCAGTTTCACTGTCCAATGGAAAAATATGTGTATACCCCTTTTGATTTTTTGCCCAATTTGTAAAGAATCAATTGTATATATCAGTGAATAAATCTATAGTACTCCAGGGTGTTCATCTGGACTGAAAACCCGGTTATGGCACGTTCGATCGCAAGGATATGGGCAATCTATCCGTTGGAACGGGATGCGATCATAGAACCAATCTCCAAATGCCTTTGCTATTGTCTGGCAATACAACAATTCATACAAATGGTAATGAATGTAAGACAAGGAAGCAGGATATGAACTCTTGATAACCGAAAGGAAACGAAAAGTTAACAGAATTTGAAATACCGTATTGTTCAGTTTTGGTGAGTTTTTTCCGAACCATGTCTCCTGCACTTCGGTTTGACAATGCACAAAGCACGAGTTAATGAACAAGCCTCTCGACACCGGTACCCTGATCAATGCCGATAAGAACTCCACTCGGAACTCTGTTATTGTTTCATAATATAGTGTAAGCTATAATCAGCTAGCGGAAAACCCGATTAAGCGGTTACCCGTCTGTTACCATTCATACACACCAACTAAATGACCATATAGTTGGTTACGATATATGATATGAGTATGAGATTGATATAGGTATCTTTGTTTGATAGATTTTAGTATATGAACAACATCATAAAGAAAAGATAAATTTTATGAAGATTTTCTTCTAGAGAGAGTAAGAACTAAAGAGGGAGGAGAAATATAAGATATCAAATACCATCAGTCTATGTTGATATCCATATCTGATATCAAGATATGGATACCAAACAGGCCCAAGGGAAATATGCAAACATAATCTAAGCTATTAGTTATCATTTTTCGCTTATCATTAGATCAAGAAAATTTGATCATTAGCTCATAAGATAAAGAGTATAGAAGAGACCTTGCATAACCTTAAGTTGACTAGGTGAGCAATTCTTTATGTCAAGCTTGCAATCAGACCAATCACCGCGAGGATCAGCGGCAATAGGTGCCAAAACATTCTTAATCTAAAATGAACAAAAACCGAGTTAGAAACAAAACAAAAAAAAAAGACATAAACCATGACAATCATATTAATTTTACAAACCTGCCATGAATCGTATGCTGCATTGAGTATGAAAAGCGGTGTTCGTATCTGCTTGGCTACGAACTGTGGAAAGAAGCACTACAACATCAAAGTCAAAATGCAACGGTGAGAACGAATGATCAAGTGTAGGAAGATGACCTGATAAAGTTAAGAGAAGTGGTGAGGAATAATGTTAGGCTCACCAAATGTGGTCTCGGTGTCTTTGTCGTGCAGTATGAAGGCAAATTCCTCACTGAACCCTAATTCAACAGGCAAATCAAGTCCAAGTAGCAAGTATTGGCTACTGATAAAAATAAGGAAAGAAAAAAACTAAGGAAAAAAAGTATATACATGTAATGCAACAATTTGAGTGAAGTAAGTTTCAATATATTGTGCTCCAGAAACATCAGGCCTGAAGAAGGAAAACCCCGCGGTGTTGAAATAAGTATTGTTAGAGATAATGACAGTTGAACATGCAAAAGTTGTGATTTATAAAGAAAGAAAGATGTGTAAAAGAGAGATTCTCACACTTTGACAAAGAAGCCGGCATCAGAAAGGCACTTGACGTTAGTACCGATTGGTAAGAGAGCTCGAAAGCTATCACAATGCAAAATGGAAGTCAATCCACCAGCTGAACATCCAGAAAGAATAGCCTAATGTGGCAACTCTTCAGTAATAATCACCACAAAGAAACGCGGTGCAAAACAGCATATGACTATATAAAAATTAAGTACTCATACATTTTCAGCAGATTTTAGCCCTTTTGCAAGTAGATCTTCAATGACAGCAAGCCAAATTCTTGCTCCTCGGAAATGAAGCTTAGTAACCTACTTTGCCCAAATACGAAAAGGAAAAGACTTGGTAAAGAATGTGAACCAAATTCATCAAACTCAATATATTTTTGTAAAGTGAATTATAATTTGTTTACATTATTGACAGCTTCTACATCTCCTGTGAATGAAGATCCGTCACAGTACCGAACCTTCACCCTATTCCAGTTATAGAAATCTGCATCATGATATTCAGTTCAAGCATGCATCATAGAGTTCATTTTACTTTATTTTTTATTAAATGGACTTGTTATCAACCTGGATTGAACATTGGACTGTTACTGAGGATCCCAGAGAAAGCGAGTGGTGTCACCATCTTTGTTGATGATCCCAAACCAGAGTTCTTTCGAGAAAGACAAGACGTAACACTATTGCACCATCCGCCTCCCTAAGATCAAGAATTTATAACTTAAAAAAATCCAATATTCAAGAATGTCAATTTCTACAAGAATAAGCCAGCAATCTGGCTTATGGAAAAGTGATAATTATAACTTCAGCAGTTGATTTCGATGATTCGGCCTTCAAATAAGGCACCTATTCACTATAATGCAATTCAATCACTCGTTATATCCACCAAATCATAATGTTGCCTTCAATTCAGCAATTACACACATAATGATCTGCAATCAATATGATGATTACTAAGATATTCAGTCCATATAACAATGAAATTCGATTAGCAAGCAAAGCAATGTTTACTGATGCCTGAAGATTGCAATGATAGAACTAACCTCCATGTGAACTAACCAACTATTTATCCCAGTACCGGATCCCCTATCAAGGTGATAAGCTGGAGGGCTTCCATCCAAACAAACTGCAAAAAACCCGGAAAATATTACAGCACAGTCCATTAAAAGAACATCAAAACAATCAAAAAGACCTTTATTTCATGACAGTTACTGTTTCAGAATCGAATACATTTCCTTTATTAACAAATCAAAAAAGAAAAATAATAAGATCGGTTTCCATAAAAGCTTCTTACCAGCTCCTTTGGCCACTGCACTTGTAAGATATGTAATGTCAACATATAAACTATCAATTTTCACAATGCTGAATAAACAAATCAGTATACGCATCCAATTCAAGGTTTCCCAATCCGCCATTCTGCAACACAGAATAAGAAATTGGTGAAATTAATCGGCAATTTTCATCCTTAATAAAGCTTTTTAGCAACAAAACACACAGCTGGAAGGAAAACTCCCTTTACAATTACATCATTCAAATCTCCCAAACATTTTTCAATCATGAAAGCTAAATGACAGCAGAAAGAAACAAATAGAAAGGGTACCCAGAAAAAGTGCAAAATAAACCCCCATTGAAAACCCTTTTCAGGTACTTCCACATTCATAGAAAGAGAGATAAAAGATTCCAAATAAGCGTTTAAAATAGGAAAATATTGCAAGTTAGTAAACTGTAACCCATAAACGTGGATTTCAAACGAGATTGAAGTCATTCTGACCTAAGAAAGTTGAAATCTTTCCATGGGAAAGCAGAACCTTAAGGCAAAACAATGAGCTTTAAGCAAGAACAATGGCTACCCTGTAAGGCTGAAACTTACCTGTTCATGGCGGGAGAGGGAGAAATTTGTGTGGTGGATGACAGAATGATCAAAAGTAAAGCCTTGCTCGGATGTGTGCTGCTTTTTGCAGTATTTTATTGGATTGTGATTATAATTTTATATTGAAAAGAAATAGGGATGAAGAATGTGAATGCGTTTGGACTTTGTAGAGTGGAGCGAGAGAGAAGAAGAGTGTCACAAGACCCAAGAACCGACACTAATTCGCTACGGCTCTAAATATCTTTTTTTTTATTATAGGATTGTACTATTTAAGGTTCTAATTAAACAAATATTGTAGATAACATACTTAATCACGATGATACTATAGTCTATAGCCTACTCAATTCGTGCAATGCTGTAAAGAACAATTTTTGTAATAGAAATTCATTAAATTTATTTATGAACATAGAAAAAAAAATTATGTTTGAAAAAAACGTTTATTTCAATACACTCATTAAAAACTAGACTAAAGTACATTTGAAAAATGATAATAATTCTTTTGAAATTATTTAAGATATATTTGCTTTTAAAAGTCATTTGAGTATATCGATCTGATATTAAAAAAACTATAATCAACATAAACTAAAAGCAAATAAAAATAAATAAAAAAAATTCACTTGCTATTTAGATTAGATATCTTTAAAATGTCATTCTTTTTGTGACATTTTTCTTGGGTTTTTTTTTTGATATTTTAGTTTTGTTGCTTTTATTGTCTTTTGACAATGTAATAGTTTATTCCTACATTCTACATTGATCTTTTTTTTTTTTTGGGTTTTACGTTCAGTTCAATCGGCATAAGCCGCTTTACATTCGGACCGGATACGGACGTGACCCATTTGGAGAGATCCTCCCAATATTAACTTTTTCCATACATGTTGTCGGGAGGATTCAAACTCGAATCTCCAAGCCAACACTTAATGAGTCTATCCAAGAAAATAAACATATATGCAAAGAAAAACAATCTATTTAACTTAGACATTATAGTAATCTCCTTTAAGATAATGACAATCAAGAACTGTGAGTAGGGACTAATCTTAAACTCGTTGTAATTTCTAACATTAGATCTATAAAAATAGTACAATAATTATAATACACCGGCCAAAATAAGAGTTTATAGCAATTGTCCCACTCAATTAGGTATATAAAGAAAGGTTGGACCTTAGTCATGTCATGTCGGTAGGCATAAGATGGCTATTAGGTACAGTATGGCTCATAAGATTAGGACTTGAATAGACGGGGAATGGAACTTTGCACTATTTTTTTTTTGGTGGAATAAGGAAAGCTTAAAAAGAAAATATATACTAAATTTAAGTCTTTAATCAAAAACAATTGGTCAAATTCAAATGAGTATTTGTTTTCTTTTTGACAAAGTATTTAGTTACAGTTATCATCATTCATTAGTTGACATCTTTACGGACAAAGACTTTTACTTTCGATGACTTGATGAACACTACTTTAGATATAAGGTTGTGATGACCAATGATGCATATTTGTTGGGATGTGTGGATTGTCTCACATCACGTGAGACTAACATATAAGTTTGTGGGTTATTTTTTCTATTTTCGATTGGTTTTTGAATAGAATCTTGTGTTCTTGTATTGAGGGTCACATGACGTGTGCTTTCCAACCTTTTGAACCGAGAATGATATAATTTTTTTTTAACATTTTCCTAAAATATGTCAATTATAATTTGGGTAAGGTATAAATAAACCTTTATATAAATGGGATAAAATTTAGGTACAGAAAATATCTGCGAATCATAATATACAAAGTAAAAACAAGACTAAATATTGTACTATGGACGTTGATATTTTATGTTATCTACTTTGTACATATATTTGTAGGTTCTAAACATGCTCTAAAATGAAGACATGAAATTAGTATTTCTTCGCTTTTAGCTATTTCTTCGCTTAATCATTATAGAAGCATGAAATTAGTATTTAGTATGCACACCTTTGCGAGTTTAGTCAATATTGACATCATTTTTTGGTATCATTCCAAGTTAATTAAGGTTGTAGATAATAACGTAATTAACGGGTTGGCTATGAAATAAATGTGTGGCATGTGGAGACAATTATTATCACTGGGTTCGTTGGATCAGGCATTTAATTACCTGATGCATCAACCAACGGAACTTTCTTGAATATCGCTAATTAAAATAATTCATGTATAGTATATTAACTATTAGTGTCCGTTTGGTTGAAGTGGTAGAATGAAAACGAAATGAAATTGGTTAAGGATGTTAAAAGACCTCTAATCAACATACTTTTTGATTAACTCGAAATCATTCCGTTATTAGGATCGATTCTTAACTCTTCCAAACGAGCCCTTACTCTTTCTATCCGATGAGCCCAATGAGATAAATGATGACGTTTAGAGAGATGCGCACATAGCCGGGGAGGTTGATCATAAATGATCAACAATAAAAAAAATAATAATCATAAGATTCAATTTTTTAAAGTTATAACTTATAAGATGTATGGTACCCTCTGTAAATCTAAACACGGTTTTATATGATAATTAGCCACGGGAGGTTGTCTTAGTGATGACTACTTAACCAACATATGCATACGAGAGGGTCACTCAAAGCACTTAAAATATAATATCAAAAACAATATAATAAGATAATTCATCGCGATATACATGCCGATCGATTTGAGACAGTCTTGACATATCATATCAGGCTGTGACATGTGATGGATTATCTTAGAAAAATCGTAACAATTTGTGACAATTTTATTTTCCAAAACCACATATCAATTAACATTCTCCAAAACAATTTTAAAACCATACACAACCACGTACCAAAGCTTTGGGCTGGACATGACGATTGTCGACTGTGCATATTCCCGAGTTAGCCACGCCACTCTCCCTCACTATTTTCTAACGACTCGTGCCGCCAAGACTTTACCAATCATTTCTGCGAGCTCTATATGTGTTGACTTTACACGTGTCACCTAGTGGAGGTTTCACACAACATAGCTTAAACTCTTATATATTCTTGTTGTTTATGTCAAGTAGTGACACACTCCATGATGATTCGATCACCTTCGTTGATATCTTTGTTATCTAGACTCCGTGTTTCCGTATTTTAACATCCGTCATATTTCGGTTGTCGGAAATAATTTCTAGCGATACCAAACGAGCCCAAATATTCTATATAACATGAAGTAGATTTTAATCTCTCGATAACATTCGTAATACTAGAGTCTCGATTTCAATGCTTTTCAATTTGTAAGATTTTAGTTTAACCACCGATTGTATGTATAAAACATCAAGATATTTTTAATTACGAGATTCATAATTCTTTTTTTTTAGAAAAGCGATTTTTATCGCTATTTCTTGTGAAGTGTTATTATAGAATATAAGAATTATCCTATAGCTTTCAAGCATTAGGTTCCATCACACTAAAGTTGAGTATAAACTTTTCCACATTAACTAGTAAAATATGTAAATAAGTAGTATTGTTTAACAAGAGGGGCAATTTTGTCTTACATATTATTCTGCAAAAAACAACTTCAGGGATATTTTAGTAACTTAAATTCCAAAAAATTTGGGTTATGGTCAAATCAACCCCAAACAAATGTGCTGAAGAACTTCGTGGGTTCGGTCAAACCTGAAACTACACTTTGAAAAGAAGGCTACTTAGTTTCAATGGGCCCAAATATTTGGGCCGAAGTTACGGGCTGGGATGACTAAAAAGTTGACCATAATCCATACTCTAATACCCTCATTGGCCCATTTTGTTACATTTCATATACTGAGCCGATACCTTTCGTGCACCAAACAAAAGTGCACTAGCCGACTAGCGTATAGCGTCTTTAAGAATAACAATGACCAATAACCAGAATGTTATGGCCGAAGGTAGCTACTAGATCAACTAAACAAATATATTCCCGAAAAATGTAACAAATATAACAAAAAATCTTAAAGAAAGGAAACAATATTAGTAATTTCATAAATAAGTTATTTTACTGACTTCTAAATTTTGTTAATGGAGTTGATAAGTGTCAAATTGTCTTATTCGACTTGTATTTGTTTGTTCTCAATTCTCTTTCTTTTATCGTAATGTTTAGGTTTCACTCTTCGTGTATACTTAAAAAATAACATGTTGTATATTTTTAAATATAACAGAGTTTTATTTTTAAAAATACTTTTTTTTAAATTTCAGATTTTATTCTAGTTGTGCTTTTGAAACATCGAAGAGTGTTAAATTTTACGTCATCAGTCCTCACTAAATAATTACCATTTCCCTTTTTCTAATAGGACCAGATGATAATGTTAATTAATTAACAATGCTGCACTATCAAAACAAAAAATAATGGCGAACAAATCTTACTTACATTTTTTTTTTTTGCTTTGGAGTTCGTTAATGCATAAACACAAATTTATTTTATTTTTTGTCTATTTTAGTAATTTTTTTGTTTGTTTGGAGAATAATATTGAATTAGTTGTGCGTCAAGGGGAAAGTAAGAGCCCAATCAATCAAATTATTTTGGAAGCATTCATTGCTATCTTTTGCAAATTGGGTTTAATCTTGCTAACACGTGATTTGCATGGTTATAGAAGTCAACGTGAGACAAAATTAGGGCTGAGCTCATATACATGCACTAACCGGCTCTCAAGGGACAAAAAGACTAGATACACAAATTAAAGATCCCGCCGGTTGTAGAAAGACTATAAAATGGGCTAGTTAACGCTTCAACAAACCATTCTAATATATGCTTTTGGGATGGGCACAAATCCTGTCAATCTCGGTCCCATCCCGAGCCTATCCCGATCCCGGTGGGATTTCATTCAAAATTATAAATCCCGTCCCGGATAAAACTATACGGGACGGGATATGAGCTTTAATTTTTCCATCCCGCTAGGCCCGTCCCGTCCCGTATATAATAAAATTTTTAATTTGAAATAATAAATAAGAGTATAATCCATAAATATTAGTGAAATACTTATATAGTTATGTTTATATATTTTAAAAAATAAATCAGATTGATCAAACCGTCAAAATTAACAAATGTACCAAATTCATTTAGATATGTTTTATTGTATATATTTGAAATTTTAATTTAAATCTAATATGTTATTATGAAGATTTTGAAAACTTTAATGTTTTTTTTTGCGTTTTAAGTACGATGTATACGAATATTTTGTGGATAAAACGTAATGTTTAAAAACATTAAATAAACTAATGTACAAATGGGATAGGGCCCATCCCGTCCCGGTCCCAGCCGGGATAGGACCCGGTAGGATTCAATCAAAAATTCCTAAGGTCCGTCCCGATCCCGTCCCACACATTAAGTCCATGCATACTCCCGATGCGTCAAACGAATCTTGTGGACACACCTTCTTGATGGATGTCCAACACATGATAGATTTCGTTGGGTCAAGATATGACGTCTGAGCGCATATGCACGTTGGATCCAATTCCAGCACACAAGTCCAATAAGATTTCATCCTAAAATCAATAGGAGAAAGAGTCTACCAACTTTTTATACAAGCCTCTTTATTCCAATATTGTCGATGTGAAAATCCTTCACGATGCACGCTCCGATTGCCTAGGATTTGCATTCACTATCGCAATAAAAACCTCTTATCCTTCCTCATCTAGCTCCTTCGGATGCGAGTCACACGTTTGTTGCATGAGATTCACATTAGCCTTTTTTTTCCCCGAAACATTCGTCTGCAAAATTTGCACATAAACAAGAAGGGTTTTACTAATAATTTGGACATATATACAATAATAATTTAATAAAAGGATATATTTTGAAATATCTAGATAATTGTTTGCAAAATTTACCCAGATTCATTAGTAATTATTAATGGTCATTTTATATATCATAATATCTTTTGGGGAAGAACAGTTTTATTGTTCCCTCAAAACGTTAACTTATAGTCTTTATACATGACAAAAGGATATATTTTGAGAAATATATAGTTCAGGTACACCATTTAAAAACAAAAACGGGTCGGGTTTGGGTCGGGTCCTAATATATCATAATATCTTTTGGGGAAGAACAGTTTTTTTGTCAAACGGGGCCCACGGGTCGGATTTGGGTCGGGTCCTAACAAGTCCGGGTTGAAACGGGTCGGGTTAAAAAAGGCTTGGTTATTAATCGGGTTGTTTCGGGTCGGGTCGGTTTGGGTCGGGTATCGTTTGTTCGGGTTGAAACGAGTTACCGGGTAGTATCGGTTCCCGGGTCATAACGGGACGTGTCGGAATCGGGTCGGTCATAACAGGCACGGGTTGAAACGGGTCGGGTTAAAACAAGCTCTCATTGTTTCGGGTCGGGCCGGTTTGGGTCGGGTATTAATTGTTCGGGTCAATCGGGTTGGAGTCGGGTCATTTTTATGTTTGGGTTGGGTCGAAACCAGATCGGTTTGTGTAACATCTTGATTCGGGTCAAATTATGTTCGGGTTCGGTCGAAACCGGATCGGGTTGCCTAACATCTTGATTCAAGTCAATTTATATTCGGGTTTGTGTAATTTATTCTAAAATTTATACGAAGATATTAATTTGATAAAAGATGAAATAAAAGTTGTGTTGTTTAATTGTTTTAGACTTTTGAATCTTTTTGATGCTGTATTAGTGTGCATTTTATTTACAAAAATGTAATAGTAAATTAAAGACATGCGTAATAAATAATAATAACAATAATGATTTGCCGAATCGGATAATAATCCGTGGAATTCAGTCGATCTATTTGATCCATATTCAAAAATATGGTATCTAAAAACGACTTTAGTCGGATCAGATAATTATCCACATAAATGTTTGATCTGAATAATTTTAACCCGATCTGTTTGATTGAATATGAATTTAACCGGATATGGATATCCGACTGACCCGTTTGATCAAAATATCTAATCTGACCGACTAATCAATCCATTTGATCCATTATATCCATATATGCTTTTCCTATTTTGTTTTCTATAAAATGTAAAATAAAATCTATCATCTTTTGTTAAATCGGATAATAATCCGTGGAATTTGGTCGATCTAATTGATCCATATTCAAAAATATGGTACCTAAACACTACTTTAGTCGGATTGGGTAATTATCCACATAAATGTTTAATCAATTGATCGGAATGTTTTAACCCGATCTGTTTGATTGCATATGAATATAACGGGATATGGATATCCGACTGATCCGTTTGATCAAAATATCTAATCTGACCGACTATCAATCCATTTGATCCGTATATGCTTTTCCTATTTTGTTTGTTATAAAATGTAAAATAAAATCTATCATCTTTTGCCGAATCGGATAATAATCCGTGAAATTCGGTCGATCTATTTGATCCATATTCAAAAATATGGTACCTAAAAACTACTTTAGTCGGATTGGATAATTATCCACATAGATGTTTAATCAATTGATCAGAATGTTTTTAGCCCGATTTGTTTGATTGCATACGAATATAACCGGATATGGATATCCGACTGATCCGCTTGATCAAAATATCTAACCTGACCGACTAATCAATTCATTTGATCCATATATGCTTTTCCTATTTTGTTTGCTATAAAATGTAAAATAAAATCTATCATCTTTTGTTGAATCGGATAATAATCCGTGGAATTTGGTCGATCTATTTGATCCATATTCAAAAATACAGTACATAAAAACTACTTTAGTCGGATTGGGTAACTATCTACATAGATGTTTAATCAATTGATCGGAATGTTTTTAGCCCGATTTGTTTGATTGCATATGAATATAACCGGATATGGATATCCGACTGATCCGTTTGATCAAAATATCTAATCTGACCGACTAATCAATCCATTTGATCTGTATATGCTTTTCCTATTTTGTTTGTTATAAAATGTAAAATAAAATCTATCATCTTTTGTTGAATCGGATAATAATCCGTGAAATTTGGTCGATCTATTTGATCCATATTAAAAATATGGTACCTAAAAACTATTTTAGTCGGATTTGATAATTGTCCACATAGATATTTAATCAATTGATCGGAATGCTTTTAGCTGGATCTGTTTGATTGCATATGAATATAACCGGATATGGATATCCGACTGATCCACTTGATCAAAATATCTAACTTGACCGACTAATCAATCCATTTGATCCATATATGCTTTTCCTATTTTGTTTGTTATAAAATGTAAAATAAAATCTATCATCTTTTGCCGAATCGGATAATAATTTGTGGAATACGGTTGATCTATTTGATCCATATTCTAAAATATGGTATCTAAATACGACTTTAGTCGGATCGGGTAATTATCCACATAGATGTTTAATCAATTGATCGGAATGGTTTTAGCCGGATCTGTTTGATTGTATATGAATTTAACTGGATATAGATATCCGACTAATCCGTTTGATCAAAATATCTAATGTGACCGACTAATCAATCCATTTGATCCATATATGCTTTTCCTATTTTGTTTTTTATAAAATGTAAAATAAAATCTATCATCTTTTGCCGAATCGGATAATAATTTGTGGAATACGATTGATCTATTTGATCCATATTCTAAAATATGGTATCTAAAAACGACTTTAGTCGGATCGGGTTATTATCCACATAGATGTTTAATCAATTGATCGGAATGGGTTTAGCCCGATTTGTTTGATTTAATATGAATTTAACCAGATATGAATATCCGGCTGATCCGTTTGATCAAAATATCTAATTTGACCGACTAATCAATCCATTTGATCCATATATGCTTTTCCTATTTTATTTGTTATAAAATGTAAAATAAAATCTATCATCTTTTGCCGAATCTGATAATAATCCGTGGAATTCGGTCGATCTATTTGTTCCATATTTGAAAATATGGTATCTAAAGATTCTAAACCATAAGTTAAAGATAATTTTTTGTATGTATTATGTAATATGTAATTATTGACTTATACTATAGTTATCTTTAATATGTCTATTCCTAAAAATTATAGTTATTACGCGACACGTAGTTAAATTTTCAAAAAGTATAATTTTAAACATTCGGATACCCGAAGAAATTATACTTTCAAAAAGCATAATCGGATATCCACATACATTATAATTGTAAACATCGGGTTACTTCGGGTCGGGTTACTTCGGGCCGGGCTACTTCGGGCTATCGGATCATTCGGGTCGGGTTATAACGGGTCGGGTTATAATGGGTCGGGTTACTTTGGGTCGGGTTACTTCGGGTCAAAAATTCCTTCGGGTTAAATCGGGTTAAGTAGGTCGGTTCCGGTATTTTCTTTTTCAAAATTTTCGGGGCCAGGTCGGGTTCGTCGGGTCGGGTTCACGGATCGGGCCAACTTTTGACGGCTCTAGATCCAATCTGAGAAAGATGACGCGCGCAGTATTGTGTGTTGAATCTGTTGATAGCTAAAGCACGCACCTGCTCTCCTATATAGGGAGTTACATTTTACCATAACCTCCAACCATTTTTTCCTCTGCAACTAACCACCTCAAACCCTCTAGCGATCGACGAACCTTGAGTTACGCTCATGGCCGAACAGTCCAGGAAATGGATGATACTTGTTGCCACGATCTGGATACAAGCGTTCACGGGGACGAACTTTGATTTCTCTGCTTACTCCTCCGAGTTGAAGTCCGTGCTTGGAATTTCGCAGGTTCAGCTTAATTACCTCGCCACGGCTTCCGATTTTGGGAAGACGGTGGGCTGGTCGTCTGGCCTGGCACTCATGTATCTTCCGTTGCCGGCGGTTATGTTGAATGCGGCTTTCATGGGGTTGTTAGGTTACGGGATCCAGTGGCTTGTCATCTGCAACGTCATTTCCTTGCCTTACATTGCGGTAAATGGAAACTGCCTGTGTTTTGATGATTTAATTTGTTCGATTTAGTTTGCTGCGAATTCATTTTGATCCGTTTTAGGTAATCAGTTATCTGCACTGTTTTACATTGCGATAACCGAAAATCTGCACGTGTATCGGATGATTTTTGCTCAGATATTAGCTGCCGTTTGATTTGCTAATAAAACCACAGGACTGAACAAGATATGTAACGTAACTAAAGCTCTTTACTGTCAAAAAAACTGAACAAGCTGTTTACACAGGTGTTTCTTCTCTGCCTATTATCAGGATGCAGCATCTGCTGGTTCAACACTGTCTGCTTCGTTCTCTGCAACCGCAATTTCCTAGCCAATAGAGCACTCATCATCTCCTTAACAGTTAGCTTCAATGGCGTCAGTGCAGCTCTCTATACACTTGCAGGCAACTCCATCAACTCATCATCATCAGGTTCTCTCTACCTTCTTCTAAACGCCATTGTCCCTCTCATAACAGCCTTTGCTGTTCTTATTCCGATTTTAAGACAACCAGATCTTACTCTTTTCCCATCAACTGCCACTCAATACGATTCTATCATATTCCTTCTGCTAAACATCTTAGCTGTAATTACCGGCTTCTACCTCCTCCTTGTTGGCTCAGCTGACACAGACATAACTTCAGCTCGCCTGCTCTTCGGCGGGGCCCTTTTTTTCATCGCTTTCCCATGTTTCATCCCTGGTATTGTCTATGCAAGAGATTGGTTTGATCACAACATCTACTCTAGCTTACACCTTGATGGTTCTGCCTTTTTACTGGTCACTGAAGATGATCTCGAGGCTCACAGGGAAATGAGTGTCAGTCGTCAGAGCAGCTGCTCTAGCACCATTTCCTTTATTCCTGCAAATTGCAATACTAACTCACCCTCCGGGATCAAAATCAGCAAGAGCGAGAGCTGCTGTGATGAGTTACTCGGGAAAGACCAGCTGGTCATGCTTGGGGAGGAGCATTCAGCTTGTCTCCTCGTTCGTAGGTTGGATTTTTGGCTTTACTACATTGCTTATTTCTGTGGAGCCACCATTGGTCTTGTGTACAGCAATAATCTTGGTCAGATAGCAGAGTCCCTTGGTCATAGGTCACAGACTTCAACACTAATAACACTATATTCTTCCTTCTCCTTCTTCGGCAGACTGCTCTCCGCCTCTCCTGATTATCTTCGCTCGTAAGCTGGTTAACTTTTCTTCATTTAGCTTCTTGCAGATACTAGACCAATATGATACTGGTAAATTTAATGCAGGAAGTTTTACTTTGCAAGGACTGGATGGCTTGCAGTTGCCCTCATTCCAACCCCAATCGCCTTCTTCCTCTTGGCAGGATCAGGCAGCAGCACAACATTGTTCATAGGAACAGCTCTTATCGGTTTGAGTTCAGGGTTCATATTTGCAGCTGCAGTTTCCATAACATCCGAGTTGTTTGGTCCCAACAATGTTGGAGTCAACCACAACATTTTGATCACGAACATCCCCATAGGGTCTCTAGTATATGGGTTGATTGCAGCTATGGTGTACAAAGCAAATGCAAACTCGTCAATACCCCTGGTTACTGATTCAGTGGTGTGCTTGGGAGCAAAGTGTTACTTCTGGACCTTTGTGTGTTGGGGCTGCACTTCTATTCTGGGTCTCATATGTAGCGTTCTGTTGTTCCTTCGAACCAGACTGGCTTATGATTTGTTCGAACTAGACCGAACTTCAAATGCATTCAGCCTGTAGAGTGTAGAGAGTTAGTTGACAAACAAAGACCTAAATCTCACTAGAGGTATCAATCAAATGAACTTCAGTCACCCATCAACGTTTGTGAGTCTGATTTTTCTGCAACTGACAAAGACATGATATGAAGAATTTAGCATGGAATATAATGCAGATTCGCACTGAGGTCCGGAAGCTACAAGACTCTTACGCGAAAATTTGTAGGTACAAGCACTAAATCACCTATACACTTGTTCATGTTACTATGTTAGCATCTGGAACTGCGTTGCATCTTGCTATTTTACCAACTAAAATGAGCAATTTATTCTAAGATTACATTGTAACACAAGTCTCCATTACAAGTTAAGGTGCAAAAGTTACTAGACCGGCTTACGTTAAAGGTTAAAGGTTACATGTAAGATATAACTATGAATCAAATGATATGAATGCACTAGACCTGCTTACGTTAAAGGTTATAATAGACACTTCGTTAGTTGACACTATTTTTATTTTTTTATTTATTTTTCCCCTTGGGTATTTTGAGTTTTTTTTATATGTTATTCCATGTAGATCTCAAGACTAAAGCATATTCTAAACCAAGAACAACTCATATTGATGATATTTTCAGCATTGGATATATGTCTTTCAAGTAGCTCGGAGCCAATGCAGGAAAATACTAGGTGCGTAACTCGAAGGAACAACAGTGATGTCGTCTCAAAAGCCGGTCATTCAACCCCAAACGATACCTCCATTTCGCTTTGCGGTCGATCTACCATTGACATGTAAGGTGTGTGACGATCTTTATTATCTTGAAAAGTTAGAAGTAAATTAATTGTATAAAATATAACTGCGTATTAAAATTGTGCACTTTTACCTTCTTTTTTTTTGTGCACTTTTAAAATTAGAAAATTGCTTAATCTACAAAAGCTTGCTCCACAAAATTATATTTAAACATTTTAATTATACACAAATTAATTGTATCTAAACATGATTTAATCGAATAATCCATTTAATTATTACGTAAATCAGACTGAACGAATACATAGAGACTTGTATATATTAGGGCTGGGCATGGGACGGGACGGGACGGGACGGATTAAGGGCATCCCACGTCCCGTCCCGGCCATTATATATGGGACGGGACCGGGACAGGCCTTGAGTTTTTTTACTAAAAATCACCGGGCTCTATCTCGGTTGGGACCGGGACGGGACGGGTTGGGACGGGACTAATCCCGCATGATCTATATACAATTTTTTTCCGTCTTCGTGGTTTAAAATTAACAATTTACGAAAGAAAATATTCGTTAATATCCTTAAAACGAAAGACATCAAAATATAAGGTCACAACAAGATTTACAAAACATAATTAACTTTTAAGTCTAAACATCCAAAATAAAATATAAGAACAAAATTACATAATTATCACTACTCCTTAAACAATGTCGCAACTGAATTCAATTTTTCTTTGCCAGTCAGCTCTGCCTTAGTAGCTTGGCTTTCTGCTCAAAGATAAATTTAGAAAATTATTAATTTATAATAACAAAATTACATCATTATCACTGCTCCTTATGTTTATATATTTAATTATTTAATTTAAATTTAAATTTTAATATATGCGGGACGGGACAGACCTTGCGGGACGAGGAAGGTAAGACCCATATCCCGTCCCGCAATATTTTTGGTGAGACGGGACGGGACGAGATTTAAAATTTATAGATGAAAAACCACCGGGATCGGGACGAGACCGAGATGGGCCCGGAATTTGCGGGATTTGTGTCCAGCCCTAGTATATATGGTGAACGTTTGAATAGTAAATGTACATAGTCAACGTTATGTGATACTTGAAGGTCTGTGATGTTATATACCTTAATAACTTGCTCTACGGTCTCCACGAGTTGACTTGAATATATGATCTGCATAACCTTAGTTCAGCTGGAAGCTTGATTCTGCATATTATACTAGGAGATAGGGTCACGGAATTGTGCATATCCGAATATCCAATATGATGATTTTATAAAAGGTCGAGAGTATATGAATATCCGACAATTTTATATGATCCGGATCGATAGATTGAACATCCGATCTATAAGTAATTATCACTGGATTAGTCCGATATATTGGATTAGAATTTATCCTCAAGAATCCGTATTAGATCCGAAAATCCTCTCGGATCATATTCGGATAATCATCTAATTAATATTTTCGGATTCAAATTTCTTTAGATCGGATATTAGGGTTTGTGGATTGAATTGGATATTTTTACTTACCTCTAGTAGGAGATATTACTCTACTTATTATGTTAATATTTGCAGTCAATACTCATTTATATGAAATAAATTAAATACCATACCCTATCTTCCACATCAATATATGGCTACATGGTTTGACCTGTACCGCATTTATTCTTTTTGATTTTGAATTTTTGATTATGTAAATCTGGTTGAATAATATATATTTCATTATTATATAAATCAGAATGAACAAATGCATTCGGATTTGAACGTTGGATCATAAATGCACCTACTTTGCCTTCTATGATACTCGAAAGATAGAATGGTGGTGATTTGTACATTATATTTGTACATTAATTCATTTCATTATTACATAAATCCGGTTAAATTATCCATTTCATTATTATATAATTATCTAAATCAGGCTGAATGATCCATTTTAATTAGTATATAAATCGGTTTCAACAATTGCATTCAAATTTGCTTATTCACTTTGACGAATTTAAAAAGAGAAAAATCACATTGTGTGATCTATTTCATTATTGTATAAATAAAATTTAAAATAGGTAAATCGATTGAATAATTTCATTATTATATAAATATGGATGTTACAAATGTATTCAAATATGCATATATGGTAAACGTTAGGATAATAAATTTGCGTTATAAAGCACATATATTATAAATGACTTGACCACAATCTTTATATGAGTACTTATACGCCGCCTTGTTTGTAGATATAGACGAGTTGTGTGTGCCTTACATATTCAACTCATTAAAAACATTATAAATCAGTAAATCACATATCTTATGCTTGTGTTTAACTTTACTCTACCAACTCACAAACCCTTTCTCACTTGCAAATCAACAACACAACCTTTCACAACTAACACTTCTCCTTCCTTCTTCAGCTTACAACCATGTTCATCTTCTTCGCCTTCCTTATCACCCGACTCAACCCGGGATCATCCCAAAGCCTCTTCGCAAACACCGCGAGCCAAGGCGAATGGCGGGTTCTCCACGACAGTATCGGAGTATCCGCTATGCACATGCAACTTCTACACAACAACAAAGTCATAATGTACGATAGAACCGATTTCGGTCACTCTAATATCTCTCTTCCTAACGGAGAATGCCGTCACGATCCGTTTGATACCGCCTTGGAAGTTGATTGCACCGCGCATTCTGTACTATACGACGTCGCTTCCAATACATTTCGGCCATTAATGGTGGAAACCGATACATGGTGCTCGTCGGGTTCGGTTCTTTCCGACGGAACCCTATTACAAACCGGCGGGTTTAATGACGGTGATCACGTCGTTCGTTCCTTCACTCCTTGCTCCGATGATTCTTGCGATTGGGTCGAGTATCGTGATTATCTTTACGAACGTCGGTGGTACTCAACGAATCAAATACTTCCCGACGGTCGAGTTATTATAATCGGCGGTCGAAGGCAGTTCACTTACGAATTCTACCCTCGAAATCCTTCAAGATATTGGTTGGAGTTTTTGTCACAAACTAACGACGAAGACGAAAACAATTTGTATCCATTTGTCCACCTTCTACCTAACGGTAACTTATTCATATTTGCTAACACACGTGCAATCTCACTAGACTACAATAAAAACCAAGTAGTTCGAGAGTTTCCTCGTATCCCATTCGACATTCCACGTAACTATCCTAGCTCAGGCTCTTCGGTTATCCTTCCAATAGACCAGAACCAACCGGTTATCAATGTCGATATCCTTGTATGTGGCGGGGCGCCACGTGGCTCATTTGCAAAAGCCGGTAACAATGATTTTATACGCTCAAGTGATAGTTGTGGACGTATAACAGTCTCCGATGAAAACTCAAATTGGGTTATGGAGACAATGCCGATTGCTCGTGTTATGGGTGATATGCTTATTCTTCCTAATGGAGATGTGATTATAATCAATGGTGCCGAATCCGGAACCGCCGGATGGGAAAGAGCGGATAGTCCGGTTCTACGACCCGTAATCTACCGACCGGTTAACGTCGATAATCAACGATTTTCGGTAATGGATCCGGGAACGAGACCGAGAATGTACCATTCGTCGGCCGTTTTATTACCCGACGGACGAGTTTTAGTAGGCGGAAGCAATCCACATGTGTATTATAACTTCAGTAACGTACAATTTCCGACGGATTTGAGTCTCGAAGCGTACTCTCCGCCGTATTTGTCCGTCGAGTACGCTCCGGTTAGACCGAGTATCGTCTACGGCCAGGAAGCTATGAGTTATGGGTTTGTGTATTCGGCTACTTTTCGGGTTCAGGAGTTTTTGTCACCTGATGTTGTGTCTGTGAATCTGATTGCGCCGTCGTTTACGACTCACTCGTTTGCTATGAACCAAAGGATGGTGATTTTGAAGATTGAAGATGTCTCGGAGGTTTCGAGTGGGATGGTTAATGTTCGAGTTCTTGGACCGTCGACGCAGGAGATTGCTCCTCCTGGGTATTATTTGTTGTTTGTGGTTCATGCTGGTGTGCCTAGCTCTGGATTGTGGGTGAAAGTTCAGTGAGTTTATATGTGGTTTTTTGTTTTTTTAGATTCTTTGATGTTTGTTATAGCTCAATATGAGAGCTAATTTCTTCTTTTTCTTATTGTAATATTTAGAGATTGCTAGAGACTTAGTTGAGAATCAAAAGACATGAATCTCGCAAGAGGAATCAATCTATGAACTTCATTCATCCATCAACATTTGTGAGTCGTCCTTTTTACGTTCTTTTCATGCTCATTATTTTGCATCGAATCTTGCTAAAATGTCAACTAAGACGGTACCGGTACGCTCATTCGCTCTTTTCATGCTCATTCGCTCATAAATTTTAGACATTTTCGAATTATAACCTTTTATCATTTATAAATAACAAAAAGAAAAAAATATTTATCCGTAAATTACATATACTTTTAAAATAATTATTAATAATAACTAATAAATAATATTTATATTTTTTTTAATAAAATTTATGAATGGTAAAAGGTATAATGTGAAAAGGTTTAAAAAAAATACTGTTTGGTCCAAATTTTTTTTAAAAATGTTAATTTTTTTCTAATCTGGAAAAAAAAATCCTTCAAATATTTTTCAAAACATAAGTCGGAATGTATATCATTATCCAGGGTAAGATACGAGCCATTGTTTACCATCTGAAACCCACTTTTGCACCTTGTCTTCACGACATAACCCCTAACTAGTTCAATTTCATCCCGCCGCTCACCGCCCTCTAGCAGTCGCATCCTCCCACGCCGTTGCCGCCGCTCAACACCTTTGGCCTGGTGGTTGGTG
Organism: Fagopyrum tataricum; assembly: GCA_002319775.1. Lineage (NCBI taxonomy): Eukaryota > Viridiplantae > Streptophyta > Magnoliopsida > Caryophyllales > Polygonaceae > Fagopyrum > Fagopyrum tataricum. The sequence continues at coordinate 34,547,005 of CM008281.1, read as the reverse complement.
TCTGCGCAGTCGAGGGTCAAAAGGAGAAGCGAACAGCTTTAAATTATTGCAAACAGTTGAAGTCCAAGTTTGCTTCAAAAGGTATAGTACTCAATCCGGATTGATTTCCTCAATGTTTTGTGATTAGGTGCTCAACAATGGCTAATTACAGATTTATTAGCTTGAAATTTGAAATTCTGTGCCGTCTATGTAGAAAAGACTCGAGTTGAAGGGCTTCATTTCATCATCTGCCATATATGGCTTCCATGACTGTTGCAGCTCGGGTACAAGCTTTCAGCGGCACTAATTTTGGATTTTCGGCCTCTGCTTCCACTCCCAACTGCGGGTTTCTAAAGCTTCGTGGCAACAGTTGCCATGACGCAGTACGAAGTAGCTCATCTGTCAATCTTCAATCTTTGAATGAGAGGTTTTCTGGAATGAGCAGTTTCTTTGCTAATTCTGCTTTAGATGGGAGGAGGCCGTTTGCTTTTCTGGGCAGAGATAGACGGAGGGCAGTGCCTTCTGTGTTAGTGGCATCTACCAAAAATGGCGATTTGGTAGGTTAGTACATACCTGGTTTATCTAAAAGTTGATACTATTGAGCTGGCTATGGTTTTGTTAGTATTATCTTTCACTTGTTGGTAAGAATGTTCATCCTAAAATAGCCAGGGCAATTAGTTCTGTTTGTTGTATGTTTGTGTTTTTCTTGAGTGTTAGTGTGTTACCAATAATAATTTTGTACAAGTTTGGATTACTTGCTGATGACCATACCAGTACTCATTAAGTTTATGCTGCCAACTTAATCATATCCTGTTTGATTGCATTCTTGAATATCTTTGGAACTTATATGCATAGTTATTAATTTGAGACTTTGAGCTGATTTGATTTGATTATTGTGTTCCTTCATCTGCTATCTTGCATTTCTTTTTCCTGTTAATGATTTTTTTAAATAATCTTATGCATTGGAATCATAGATGAGAAAGTTATTGTACTAGTGATTGGTGGGGGTGGAAGGGAACATGCACTTTGCCATGCTTTGAAGAGATCTCCATCTTGTGATGCTATCTTTTGTGCCCCTGGAAATGCCGGAATCGAGAGTTCAGGAGACGCAACTTGCCTCCCTGATCTTAACATCTCTGATAGTTCAGCTGTAATTGCATTTTGCCGCCAGTGGAATGTTGGGTTAGTTGTAGTGGGTCCAGAGGCTCCTCTTGTTGCAGGTCTCTCTAATGATCTTGCGAAAGTCGGAATCCCAAGTTTCGGTCCTTCATCAGAGGCTGCTGCATTAGAAGGCTCCAAGAATTTTATGAAGAGCTTGTGTGATAAATACGGAATTCCCACTGCCAAGGTTCGTTGCTTTCTTTCTCCTTGTTTAATTCATTGAATTCGTGCTTGATGAATGATTTCCCGTTCTTTTTGCCTCATTACATGGAGCAGTATCAAACATTTACCGATGCAGCTTCTGCAAAGCATTATATTAAAGAGCAAGGGGCACCGATTGTCATCAAGGCTGATGGTTTAGCTGCTGGAAAGGGTGTTGTAGTAGCTATGACACTTGATGAAGCCTATGAAGCTGTGGATTCAATGCTTGTGAAAGGTGATTTTGGTTCTGCAGGTTGCCGTGTCATTGTTGAGGAATTCCTAGAAGGAGAAGAAGCGTCATTCTTTGCCATTGTTGATGGAGAGAATGCAATACCTTTGGAATCTGCTCAAGACCATAAGCGTGTTGGGGACGGTGACACAGGACCCAACACAGGTGGAATGGGAGCTTATTCACCTGCACCTGTACTAACAAAGGAGCTTCAATCTATTGTCATGGAATCTATAATTTTTCCTACAGTTAAAGGAATGGCAGCTGAAGGCTGCAAGTTTGTTGGGGTATTATATGCTGGACTCATGATTGAGAAGAAGTCCGGATTACCTAAACTGATCGAGTACAATGTCCGTTTTGGAGATCCTGAGTGCCAGGTCAGTTTAACTAATTCTTCTCTTGTATCAAAGCACAGTTTTCTAATTTATTTATACTTTCTTGTAAATGACCATAAAATCTGTTATAATGGTTCAAAATGTCAGCTTTCTTTTTGAGAACTTCAGTTGTGTTACATGATTCTACCTACTTTCACTTTGGATCACTGGAGTCATTCTTGAAAAAATTTCTGGGAGTAGCAGTATAGAAAATTGCTTTGAGTAACATTAAGTTGTCATTCTATATGCATACAAGGTTAAAACATAACTAGATGGAAGTTCACCCTATTCGAGTCTTTGGCTCACCTTGTAAACCAATACCATTGAAGCTTTTCCCCAAATATTTAACGATCTATGAATCAATACAGGTTTTGATGGTGCGGTTGGAGTCGGATTTGGCCCAGGTTCTACTTGCAGCTTGCAGAGGCCAACTGGAAGGTGTATCACTTGAGTGGTCACCGGGATCTGCCATGGTAGTAGTAATGGCAAGCAATGGCTACCCAGGATCTTATAAGAAAGGAACAATCATACGCAATTTAGAAGAAGCTGAACTAGTTGCTCCCTCAGTTAAGGTGTTCCATGCAGGGACTGCTTTTGACTCAGATGGAAATTTCACTTCCATTGGAGGCCGGGTTCTTGGTATAACCGCTAAGGGGAAAGACCTTGAGGAAGCAAGAGACCGAGCTTATCGTGCTGTTGAGGAGATCAAGTGGCCCGATGGATTCTATAGGCGCGACATTGGTTGGAGAGCTCTCCCACAAAAGCAAATCTCAACAAAGAGTTAGGGAAAACTGAATGGTTTTTGTTCTTAAGCATCTGAAAGCTAATTTCGGCTGTGATTACTAACATATGTGATGTGGTTTTAGTGTCAAGTAGACTTGATTTCGGCAGCTGTTAGCTCCATTTCCCTTAATACTATCTCACGGACCCATATCTTGATATCCATATAGGTCCTGATTTCGGTTTCAGGTTCAGATTGGTTCAGATTCAGTTTCAAGAAGTTTTACTTTGCAAGAACTTTGCAAGAATCGGGTGGCTTGCGCTTGCGGCTTGCCCTCATGGCCTCATTCCTATTCCATTCGTGTTCTTCCTCGTGGGGGGATCAGGCGGCATTGCACATGCAAGGACCGAGCTCATTGGTTTGACCTCAAGGTTCATATTCGCAGCTATAGTTTTCATAGTGTCCGAGCTGTTTGGTTACAACAATGTCAGAGTAAACCACAACATCCTGATAGGGTTCTGTTGTTCGTTTGTAACACAAGGCTTTGATTGAATGCCATCTCTGATGATATATATATAAGCTGCAATTACAAGTAAAGATATTGACATAAACTGCGAGTATATATTTATAGATTCATTGTAATACTAAACTGAGATTGAAAACCCATGAACCCTAGAAATCCATTCGAGCAGAAACCTGCTTGGCCCACTTGACGATCTTCTCAGCTTCTTCATTGATTTTCATCTCCTCCTTTGCTGCTCTCTTCAGTATTTTCTCTTGTTCCCTTCTCGACAGTGACCCCACTCGAAGATTCTCCAAAACGCCGTCGTTTCTTCTCCAATCAAACTCACTTCCACCACGGCCGCTCCTCTTGCTAAAGCTCAACTTTTTCAAAGCCCTTTTCGCCGAGCCCCACAAACCCGAGAACGACGTCGTTTTCTTCGGTTTTGGTGAAACCCACCCGGATCGCCGCTCCGATCCGAATAAACCCTCCTCCGCCTTCAATTTGGGCGAATTGTTAGTCTCCAGCCACGAATGCGAAGACTCTGAGGAAGACGGCGACGGAGAAGGGGTGCGATGACGACGACGTCCAGTAGAAGACCCAGATCTCGATTTCGGTTTAGAACTCGAGCTAGAACCAAACTCGTGCCGAGCCGACTCGGTGAGTTTGGGAGCTGAGTCGACGGCGGGTTTGTCGTCGGATTGAAATTTGGCCGAGTCAGGAGACAGTCCAGTTTTGTTTTGGGAGAGAGAAGAAGGGAGAGTTTTGAGGCGGCGGAAACGAGACTCGAGGTGTTGGGGGAGAACAGAATCTGAGACGCCGGAGAGGTTGAGAGCGGAAATTTGTTTGAGGGTGACGTGGTCGGCAGCTTCCGCTAGGATCTCCTCCACTGCCGACTCATCGGTGTCGGAGAGAAAAGAGAAATCCGCCATAGACGAGCCACAAGAAGAACACAGAACCAATCAAACAACGAGATGAATAGAAGTAGAGTTTTGAGGAATTTTCCAGTGCACTGGAGTGTGTGTGAGTCTGTGAGAAAAATGAGGAGAAGGTGGGTCCGGGTTTTAGTGGTAACGGCTATAACTCAATGGCACGTAACATCCAGTAATTACTGTTTAAGAAACTATTACATCATATTATTAAATTTAAAAAAATCAAATAACCACGTATTATGCTTTATATATGTTAAATTAAATCTTATTACATATTATATATAATATTATGTAAAATTATAAGAATAAGAAATGGTAACTTAACATGTTATAAATATTCTTGTAATCACAAACATAAAGAGCAGTCGGTGGGTGTTTAATCTATAGGTTATTTTGTATAATTTTAAATATAAATAAAAGCTTAATATAGAAATCACCTATTTTAAGGGTGATTTATATTTGTTCTATGAATTGATAGCTACTGCATAACGGCATAATTGAATAGTCCATAGTATATTTAGACATACTTACGATTTATAGCACCTGTTATTTGATCAATTGACCATTTAGAATCGATTTTTTTAAACATTGGGTTCGAAGGTGTGAAAAGAAAACAGTAGGTATGAAAAGACGAGAAATCAGCAGGTATGAAAGAAAAAGAAAGGAAGAGAATGACACGAAACTATTGAAGTAGGCAAAAACCAATTGACATTATTGGCTTAAAGGCCCATTTTCTCTTCATGCATGCAATCTGGCCCAAGAGACAAAGAAGAAGAAAAAACGATTCTTGATATAATAAGAACTCCTTTTCTTTATAAGAATTTTCGGTGGAGAGTAGATAATTGAGGTTATTTGGATGAGATTATTTTTGAACATTATTTCATGAAGATATTTTGAAACTTTTTTTTTTTTTAATAATTCATCTCAACATGAATTATCGGGATTATTGTGAAATCATAATCTTCAGAAGAATTTTGAACGAGAATACGTGTATCGATTTCAATTTCTTTGCTAACGTTTTTCTAAATGTGGTACTTTCCTTTGGTATAGTTACAATCTTTTTCGGAGTAATCGGTTTTTTAATATCTAGGGTTTGTACTGGAGTTCAATCTTATTTTTGTATAAATCGATAAAGGATGATAAGAGGGTTGTAACCTATGGGTGGCCTTTACGAAATAACGTAAAATCAATCTTCATGCACCGCAAACTGATCCCGAACAATTATGTTCAATTTTCTTATAAGTGGGGAACGGGACTTTCTTAGACATTTTTTTCTTTTTCTTTCGGTTGTACTTGTACATCACTAGCTAACCACAACTGCATTGTCTTTGAAAAAGTTGAATCGGTATCCTTGACTACCAGTTGACCTAATTATTCAACAAAAACAACGGTCGAAGATAAATGTGGGTGTAAATATATCATTTACATCTAAAATATAAAGAAAGATAACAATTCAAGATACAACAATAATAATACGAGATATCGAGTTGGATCGGTACTCTAGACCTACCACCTGGTGTAGTTAGATCGATGAAAATTACAAAATAAGATAAAGTACATCATACTTCACGATCCAATAACTTTTTCACCGTTATCAAACAAAGTATTTGGTTTTCTCGAGACTTAAATATAACTAATATGAAAAAAAAATCTTCCTATATCATTCCTCTGTTCCTCTGGAGGCAAGAGAAATCAACTATGATGAGATCAATTGATAGCTTCATGTGAACCAAAACCCTAAGAATAATGTGAAGTATATGAAAGGCAAAAATAACCAAAATTGGTTAGCAAAAGATGTCACGATTGAAGATTGGGCGGTTGCAATACCAATAGTGGAGTAGGAGAGGAGGTCTCCTTATGCGTCACGTTATCCTCCTAATATCTTTATTTATAATTAAATCAAAGAGACTATATTATTAATAACAATAACAACAAATTTGACTATACACAATTTAATTATAATCACCTATTGGATAGGATTGAATCTTAATTAAAATTATTTATTCTCTCATCCTATTTACCATGCTGAATTACTTAACTACATTTGTTATGTCAACTACGACACTTAACGCTTTATATTGGTAAATTTTCACTGAATCTAGTTGATTAATTATATGATCGTCCGACACTTCATCTTGTAAACAATTTGTTGTTTTTGTAATGATTTTTGAGGATTTAAATATTTTTAATTTATGATAACCATTTGTATAGATTTCATCTTGTAAAAATTTAACTAAAATTAATAGTTAAATTTTATTTTTAATAATTAAATTAGTGTAAATATATCAAGTTAATCTATAAGATTTTTGTACTTTCTAAATACATGTTAATGTATTAATATTTAGTAAATACAATTTAATTTTAATATTGTATGGTTTTAACTATAGGATATTAAATTAGTGTAAATATATCACGAGTAAATAGTTATAAAAAATTGGAATTCATATGCTTACCTATGACCTATATATAAATTGGATCAAATTAATCAACTCTAATGTGTAAATTGATCTATGGATTCCTAGCTACCCAATAATTTGGCCTAACACATTCAAATGAATTAGGATGATGACGTGCATACTAATTAATGGTTATTAATAAGCTATCTTGTCACTAAAACAACATAAACAAATGTTTATGACGGTTCGTTAAAATTTTGTACTGTTTAATTAATGTAATAATATTATCGATTTTCGTGTATGCAAAGAGGAAACACCTAAGCTAAATTAGGCTCAAACATTTGTGTTCAATAAGTACATAGTATGGTTCACCAAATGAACCAAAAATTTTTAAGATACCACAAAGACTGAAAGACATTGTCTAACAACCTATTGATTCAACGCAGGGGTAAAGAGATCTATAAGCTGTGGAGCTCGATAATTTGGTGCATACATAATATTATAGAAAAATCATTTATAAGAATGGTGAGAAGAAAGAACATCCATTGATCTTTAAATATTAAATACGTCGGATGTGACAGCGAGCGTAGAAGGAGATATGTGGTGCCTCATAAGTAGACGTGACAAGTTTACTCACATTCGACGAGTACCCTCAACCCCGACCCAAAAAAACGGGTAAAAACTCACTTTAAGGCGAGGGTGAGTCGGGCTAACACCCATGCCCCTGACCTATATCACACTAATCATAGTCCCATTCATGTTCAATAGTATATTATTATGTATTTTTACTAATATAAATTTAAAGAGCTATGAGCCGATGAGATAACTACCGAGTATGATTAAATTTGATTTAATTTGAGAAAATTCGAACTTTGAGTCATTTAATGAGTGATTTATTAACGATACATAATATATAATTTTTATGTTTTGCATTTGAGCTTGTGATTGGGTTGATCATATTTGATCTAAATTTTGATCGACTAGTATTTTAATGTAACGGGTCACCCGGAAAAAAAATTGATCCACCTAACTAGTACGGATTTGGATGAGCAAGATAACGGGTGGATGACGGAACGGATGTGAGTTTTTAGGTTAGGCAGGTGACATAGGTAGCCCATTGATTCATTGTCATCCATAATCATAATACGTACCAAAATACATGTTATAAATAAGGATTAAATAAACGATCCCGATCATTATTATTTCTTGGCTCTGACCATAAACCCTACACATATATATAGGAGTGAACATTTTCGGATATCCGACCCGTGAGTGGCCAAATCGCCGATGCTTTTATCTAGATCAGATGTCCGATCCGGATATCCTATCATCGTATTTATTACTAGGCTAGTCGTATATATCCATTCCGACTTTTTTTCTCAAAACTTCGATCCGTATCTGATGAACGAAAAATATTTTCGAATAGGACTTGGATCACCACTTATCGGATATTTAAATTCGGATTTTTTCGGATCGAATTAGACAGATCGGATATTTTTACTAGCCAATATAGTTAACAACTTAACATATTTACTAATTGTTTCGATACCGAAGTACGATATGATTTATATGGATAATCATGAGGAATCACGAACCAAAGCACGTCTCTTATATAATAGAAATTACCTCTTTACATGAACTCTTTAGACCCTCCAAATGGTAAGTCTTAAATATGTTAGCTATAACTAGTACGTAGGGTACGTACCCCAAATGTCAACCACCATTGATAGAATAAAAGTACCTATAGGAGGATAAAGAGTCATGAGTTAGGTGTGACCCTTTTGTTTTTTCTTGTGTCACTCATCATATTTGCTCACAACTTGATCGACACTTAATAGTCAATCCTATCTTATTGTGCAACAAAACATATAAACTAATTAAGCATATACTAACCCCTCATAATAATTTATAACAAATAAATATTGTTTAATATGTAACTTATATTGACATGTTAATACTAAAATTAATCATTTTCCTCAAGTGTTCTAAAACATCAAATTATGTCATTTTTACGTTAAAGTTTATATATCCACATCATTAAAAGAGTTTCCTAAGTTTTTTTTTTATTATTTTAGATAAAAACAACAAAATATAATGAAATTACACTTTTCACTGACCTGCAACCCTATCATATCATGCAAAAAAACTGTAATATTTTGTAAAATTCCGCATTTAAATAGATCGAGAATTATGTATAACTTATAAGGATTGATTTTTATTCAAAATAACAATAATTCTTCTTTTTAAGTAGTCGAGTTAGGATAAATAACTCTACAGATAAGCGTGCTCGTACGGAAAAACTTTAAGATAGGTGACCGGCCTCTTGAAAAGTTTCTGCGCGAACATGGTTGAGCTGAGGACAACATCCCTAAGACCTCGGGTCTTTAAAAAAACATATAAAGTAATTAAGCACATGCAATACCTCATAATTAAGTTATAAAAAATAAATATTGTTTAATATGAAACTTATATTGACATAAATATATTAAAATTATTCGTTTCCCTCGAGTGTTTTAAAACATTATATGTCATTTTATGTGAAATAAATTTATCCACATGATTAAAGGAGTATCTTATTAATATAAAGAAAATCATTTTTTCAAAGTTACGTTGGATTAAAACAACAAAATTTACTAAATTTATACGTGAAAAAGTCATGAATTTTATACCATCTAACCGAAAATATCTCAAATAAAGTAGTTAACTCCTACATAAAAGAAACCTAAATGAAGTAAAGATGACCTAACGAGATAATGTAAGATATAGCTTACTTTGTATTCTACCAAAAATATCTTATTTGTGAAAGTCCATGTTACCCTCAAGTAAATATAATATTTATACAACTTAGTTTCAAATAAAGAAAATTATACTACATCTTATAATAAATTACACAAAATCACCCTTAAAAACTATTTAATTTAAGAAAATTGTCCCTAAATTTCAACATTATAAAAAATCACACCCCTTAGGCCTTATCCAAATTTTCCTTATTAATCATTTTTCTAAAAAATGATTTGTAAGTATGATATTACGTAACACTATTTAACTTATCGTACATTATACATGTTGATTTAATATAAACAGTTTATTTTATTTTAAAAAAATTCAATTAAAATTTGTGTATTTTAATTTTATAAATACTCAAATATATATAAAATGTAAACGTAATATCTAAGTTAAATAAAAATCGTAGTTAAAACAGAGTTAAAATATAATATAGTTGAATAGAAGTTGTTTCCATTTTTTTTAAAAGAATGAGATTTCAATGGAAGTAGAATATAATTTAAATAAAAATTGATCAAAATGGAAATAAAATATTTCTAGAATAAAAGTTGTATAATTATAAAAGTAATATGTACTTTTAAAGAGTTATTTTATTTATATTTAATGATAATAAAAGTAAAATATAGTTTAAATAGATTATTTTATTTTTTATTAAATAAATTCGATGACTTAATTCTCATCGTCACATGCAAGTAAAACAAATGTAGGCACGGGACATAAACATTATTGTCTCTTCTAGTCTTCTTTAGTATAGTATACAAATAGGGGGTGAGACTTTGCTAATGATGGTTTATTTATTGAATGGCTATGTTTAATATTGCAATTTAAGGATGTTTCTTTGTTGTTAAAAAGATATTTTAAAATATAATCAGCTAACACGTCCACTCACACAGATCTATTATTAGTTGGGATGTATTTGTAAATCAAAAAAGGAATGATTGTCTTAAATTGAAGAAATCTTTAATCACGAGCAAAGCCTTACAAATAAAATTATTGTGGAAAATCCTAACAAAACCAAACAATATTTTGGCTGAAATTATTAATGAAAAGTCGTAATATTGTCTATTACCAAAAGAAAGGATCAACGTCTTAGCAAATAAAACAACCTTATGAAGCTCAAACCTGAATTCGTAAAAGGTATTATTTAACAAGTCGGAAATAGTATAATACAAGTCGGAAATGGTATAATCATCGACTTATAGCATAATAATTGGTCACAACGTCACCGCTTATAAAAATAGTCAAAAACACCAATCAAATTGACACATATATCAAAGTTAATCACTTTATAAACAATTCTAGAGAATGATATGTCACAAAAATTGAATACTAACTACAAAACATCATTAGCCCGGAAATTAGGGAGAAAATAAGGAAACAATAATGCCAAAAAATCAAATTCGTGATATATTATATTGGAGGTGTAGTATGAATGGATGGTTTACAACCAAATCGGCTTCGGAGATGATTGAGGAGAATATGAGCATTAGCCCTAATAATACTTGTAATTGGATCTTGAATCTTTAAACCCAACCTAAAATAATTTTTAAAAAAACTTCCTTTGGAAAATTTCAAAAAAACGAGATTCCAACAAAAGCAAAGCTTGACGAAAGAAAATTTGTCGTAATAAGACATTGTGTAACCATCAACTTGAGGACTTGTTTCACTTGCTCATTGAGTGTCCCCTTAGTAAACAAATCATTTCTAAAATTGATTGGTGAATTTCGATCGAACTAAGCAACATTAGCCATGAAAAAAAAAGAGCAAATGACCTCCTACGTGAAATAAAAAGCACGATTGGACTTAACAAGTTCGCCTACCTAGCAACTATATGGTGAAGCATCTGGTTATTTTAGGAACAAAATCATTTTTTTAGTAATGAGTCTATTGGCCTTTTTAATAAGATAATGACTTTCATCAAAAACCAACTCTATAATTGAAAAAACATCATCATTGACGAGGTTTTTTTTAATAGATCTAAACTCAATTCAGGAGTAACATTCATTTGTTTTGTGATTCAAAATCACAATGGAGAGAGTTTTAGCCTCAGTGTTCAAAAAAAATAACTTTAACTCGGTGGTAAAAGCTGAAGCTTTTATTAGGAAAGTCTCACCCTTATGTTACACAAAATCACAATGTAGATCAAAAAGATCGAAATTGAGGGTGATAATTTGTGGGTGATCAAGGCACTTCAAGGTTTGTGAAGTTTTTTGTGGGATGTCTAAATGATTATATTCCACTCCAGACAATATCTTCATTTTTTTTATGATGTCTAGATCAGACTTGTTTCCAAAAAATATCAATTGTGTTGTCGATTGATTGACCCACATGGGAATCTCAACACCCAACGTCAATTTTTTCTGTTGATCTCTAACTCCATGTTCTCATCCGCAAGTATGTTTTAGATTGGACTATCTCTGAGAAGTATATCTACCTAACCGCTTTATGTTATGAAAAAAGAAAGGACATTTTAAGGGTGAATTATGTAATATATCATTGATTAGAAAATTGGGATTTTTGTATGTTTTATCTACAAAGCCCTTAATATGGGGGATTTTTATAATAAATTACACGAAATCACCATAAAAATATTTACTTTTAGAAAATCATCCATAAATTTCAATATTATACAAACCTGTTTTAGAAACCATTTGTTGCAAATTTACATCCTTAGACCAAATTTGTCTTTAAAATCATTTTGCTAACAAATGATATGTAAGGATGATTTTTGTATTTTTATGTAACATGGGGGTGGGACTTTGCTAATAAAGGTTTTTAAGAATGGCTCTGTCAAATAGACATTTTAAGGGTGATTTACGTTACATATCCTTTGATTTTAAAATGGGGAGGGGCGAAGCCCTAAAAAATAAAAATAGGGAATCTTTTTAATAAAATACACAAAGCCACCCAAAATACTGTTTACTTTTAGAAAATCATCCATAAATTTCAATATTATACAAACTACCCTTAAAAATTATTTGTTGCAAATTTACACCCCTTGACAAAATTTCCTTAAAATCAATTTGCCAGCAAATGATTTGTAAGGATGATTTTGCGTAACATAAGGGTGAGACTTTCCTAATAAACTTTTTTAAAGAATGGCTTTGTGTAATATTGCAAATTAAGGATGTTTTTTTGTTAAAAAGACAAATTTTAAGGGTGATTTTTGTAATTTACCCTTGATTTTATTTTATTTTTTATATATTTTACCTACAAAGCCATAAATATGGGGGATATTACTTACGTAGCCTTTTCCCTATTTTAAGTCATGGTGTTGAAAGATGACCTTACCCAATCAAAATTTTAAGCAAATAGGATAAGATTTTGCCACAAACAAAACACTAAAAACACACAACATTTTGTTAGTAGAGTTGTTGGAGTAGTTAAAGAAAAAACAAAGTAAACCCTCTCCACCTTAAATTAATAGCCTCATAACCTCCATAACCTAAACCATATCTTCCAACACCTCAAGCTCTCCTCTAAGCCCAAAACCCAAAAAACCCGAAATCTCAAACCCGAAAAAAATGACAACAAAACCAACACCGGAAAAGAGGCCATGGAGACCGATAACCTCCACGTGTTGTTCAGTGGAGGAATCGGTTTTCCTAGGAATCAAGTGCAAACCAAAGATGACAACTTCTTCGAAAACCGACTTGGTGGACGGTCCTCCAATGCCGTCTTTTAGAAGATTAGCGTACTCGGGTCACCTTAGTAACCTAAGCAACTCGTCGTCACAAAGGATCACGGAGGACTTGGCTCAGTCTTTTGGGTCCGAGTTATATGACTTTCAACTCGTCGAGTTGAGAGCTATAACTCAGAATTTCTCGAGTGTTTATTTGCTTGGAGCAGGTGGGTTTGGAAAGGTGCATAAAGGCTACGTTGATGAAGGATTGAAAGGTGGGTTGAAGCCACAACCTGTTGCTGTTAAGCATTTGGACATTGAAGGACTTCAAGGTCACAGGGAGTGGTTGGTACGTAATATTTCTTTTCATATTTTGTCAAAAATATTAGTTTCTATTCCAAATTCTCAAATTATGTCTCAAGTCCTATTTTACAACGTAAACTATTGTGAATAAGATGTGAAGCTTGCAAATTATTGCATTTTTTATATGTCCAAAACTAAAGCTACGTATCAATGTAATTTATGTAAACAAATTAAAAATATTAAAAGCACAAAAATCTTTCAAAAAAGTAATGTAAAAGAATAAAATTGCATCTTTTGAATAATCAAATTTAATTGTAAATTTTTTCAACCGGTCAATAACATCTAGGAAGTATGTTTTTTTTTATAAATGCATGTTAGGTATAAATTCAACTTAGATTTAATATAGTTTTTTTCCCACAAAATAAGTTGATAATATATGAAATAGCACAAAAATCCGTACACTAGATTTATATTATTAATTTTCATTTGGGTGTATAAGATGTGAGAGTTTCGGGTTCGGATAGCATTATATTATTTTTAATATTCGGTCTACTTTCGAAGAAAATAAAAACATATATAATCTGTTTATTTGACCAAGTTTATATTAAACTTTGGTGAATTAACCATTATATAGTTTGCAAATTGCTTAAAAAGTGTCCAATAATAACATTTCCCATTAGACCACCATCTTTGCTAATTTTTTGGGTTTGGTTTGCCACTTGTAATACATCTTGTAATCATTAATAGATGGTTTAGTTGGGGTTTGACCTAATTACATGAGAAAGTTCTAACAAATATGACCAAATAAGATAATATTTCATGAATTAACAAAATAAAAAACCATATATAATCCGTGTAATTGACCAAACTTCATGTAATATTGTTCATTAACTAATCACTTATATTAATAATATTATTACTTTTAATTGATTTTATTACTTTCTTTCAAGTGTCATATTACCAACTAAAAAACATTCAATTTCGTGATTCTTTTTACGTTGACGCAATCCGACAATATCATAAGACAAATTACATATATTAAAATAGGTTTAGGTTTGACATATTATTCAAACTTGATCTTTATAAAAATATTAAACAATAATAATTTAAAGTATACAATATTGATCGTAATTATTGAGTGACCAATGACTAATTAGTTTTCTTGATTACATGATTAGGCTGAGGTGATATTTTTGGGGCAGCTAAGACACCCAAATCTGGTAAGGCTTATTGGCTATTGTTGCGAGGAGGAAGAAAGGCTGCTTGTCTATGAGTTCATGCCACGTGGCAGCTTGGAAAATCATCTCTTCAAAAGTGAGTCATGTTAAGGTTGAATTTGATCTCAAACATGTTTATTTGGATGGGATGTTAATTACGGGAAAGCGAAAATTATTTACGTTGTGAATGAACGATTAATGATAGGGTTATCAATATCATTGCCATGGGCAACAAGGCTAAGAATCGCCATTGGAGCAGCTAAGGGGCTGGCTTTCTTACATGGCGCCGAGCAACCTGTCATTTATCGCGACTTCAAGACATCCAATATCCTCCTTGATTCGGTATGTCTCATTTCTTACGGTTTTTTATTCGAGCAGAACTGATTTTAGTTTTTGTATACTCAAATTTAGGGTTGTTTAAATTCCGGTCCGGACCTGAACCAAATAAGACTTGGACCGAAAATCTATTGTTGGACTAGACCTAAACCGAATATTTAAGTTCGGTCCATTCCAGTATGGGTCGAACCTAATTGCCAAATTTTTAAAAGGCCCAAAAATAAGTATAAAATTTGGTCCAACCAATCTGGACTTGGACTAATCCTGAATATTCAATCAAGTTAGGTTCGGTCCAACAGTTTCCAGTCCTAGACCGATGAACAATCCTACTCGCAATCAATCTTTTAGAACTAAAACGAAATTGAATGAACCTCTTTTATGACTAAGCTTAAGAAAAAGTTCTCATATCCGACTCAAGTTTTTTTAGCCGAGACTGAGTAGCTTAACTCATCAAACATCTTATCAAAAAAGTTCTCATTAGGGTTGTTATTTGAGTTGAACGAATTGAGCTTCGGTTATCATGTTTACCTCATTTAGAGGCAAGATGATCTCTAACCGGACTTAATCTATAATAAAGTTTAAAAATATATTCATAAACATCTTGTACATGAAATAAACTACCATGGTAACTCGACTCATATAACAAGCCTATTATTTTCAGATTTTCGTTGGTTAAGTTTTAATGGCCCTAATTTCACGAATTCTTATATCTTGCTCATGTTGCCTTTATAAAGGACTTCACAGCGAAACTATCAGATTTCGGGCTAGCAAAAATGGGACCTGAAGGATCAAAATCTCATGTCACCACAAGAGTGATGGGTACTTATGGATACGCAGCACCGGAGTACGTTTCCACAGGTAATTTCTACTCTAAGAATTCAAAAAAAAAAAAAACGTTCCTCTTTTGTATGACGCGAGCGATTGAGAAATATTTGATCTTAATAGGCCACTTAACAACAAAGAGCGACGT
The DNA here is from genome assembly GCA_002319775.1 of Fagopyrum tataricum. Taxonomy (NCBI): domain Eukaryota; kingdom Viridiplantae; phylum Streptophyta; class Magnoliopsida; order Caryophyllales; family Polygonaceae; genus Fagopyrum; species Fagopyrum tataricum. The sequence continues at coordinate 34,531,278 of CM008281.1, read as the reverse complement.
CTACAGCTTTGGAGTAGTATTGCTCGAGCTTCTAACCGGAAAACGTTGCATGGACAAACTTAGGCCAAAGAGCGAACAAATGCTTGTTGACTGGGCTCGACCTTACTTATCAAGCAACCGTAGACTTCACAACATTATGGACCCGAGACTAGGAGGACAATACTCGGTCAAGGGCTCCAAAGAGATGGCTCGTCTTGCACTTCAGTGTGTGAGCCTTAATCCCAAGGATAGACCAAGGATGCCGATTGTGATTCAGGCGCTTGAGGCCTTGCAAGGATGCAACAAGGATATGGCTATAGCTTTGGGTCATTGGCCGGTTGGTAATAACAAGAACAACAGTTCAATGGGTTGTAAGAACACGATTTCTGTTAAAGGAGGAAGACGAGAGAGGGTTGTTGGTGGCGGTAATGGTGGTTATTGTAAGCCCTCGCCCGTTGCACCCATCAAGAGATGAATTCAACTCGAGACTTGTGGATGAATCTGAATCTGATCAATTTGATTTTGAGGAGAACAAAAAAAAAAGTTTTAAGTGTTGTAGTTTCTACTTAGCTTCTACCATATTGTGTTGTTTTTGGTACTTGGTGAGGGTATGTATGTAGATATGTTATCCTCAGGTATAATAAGTGCTACTATATGATAACTATTTCAAGGGAGGTTCAAGGTATGTATATATATTATGCAAGTCTTGTATAATGCAGATGTCACCATGGTGCGAAGTGGTATGACTTACTAAGACTTTATCTTTCTATAAGAATTAACATGGCCGAGAGACAAGTCAGAAATTTGGGGATGACAATCCCACCCACAAGTGTGGTTATTCGATAACCTGAACCAAATGAACCGTTAAATATCCGAAAAAACAAAGTTAAAACCCGGTTGATGGTTGATCGGGTGGTAATTTGGACACGGATGAAAATAGTAAAATCATAGCCGACCCACCACTTGAACCGCCGCCTGACCTGGTGTTAACATGATGTTCACACAAAACTATAATTAGAACGAAAAAAAACATAATATCTTTTAAAAATTTTAATTTACAAACCCTACATTTCTAATATTCCTTCACTTCATCCTCTGGTCATGTTCAACAGCCGGAGGTCGGAAAATGGAGCTTGGAGCGGTGCCGGTAGGATAGTCGATTCGAGCTTGGAACAATTGGAGGATGACTTTTTGTTCTCTTATGTTCTCACCTAACCTTCTCCAACCTCTATTTCTTCCGTAAAGTTACAAGAGTTATCAATGTTATGGTTTAGGACGAAGGGGAACTCGGGAGGGTTACAAGAGTTATCAATGTTATGGTTTAGGATGAAGGGGAACTCGGGAGGGTGACATCCGAGTGAACGGTTTCCATCAAGATTATATCATAACTTGTGATAAACCATATTTTTGTCACCTTAATTTAATAAATTTATCTAGCAAATTAGAAACGAGCTTTGAAAGTATTAGTTTTTGTTAACAAAACAGCTTTGCAAGTATTAGTTTGCATCAGACGTTATGGTTTTGTGAACAAACAAGCTTTGCATGTATTAGTTTGCCCATGTCAGATATCAACATGCAAACATACAACACAATTAAAACTTGAGAGGGTTGCCAGTGATAGAAGCTTTAAGATAAAAATGGAAATTTTGTTTTCATAAAACGACAGCAAATCAAAAGAGCACGCAATTTTAAGCTACAAACTATTCCAGATTCTGAAACTGCATTGAAAATTCATCAAACAAAACAACAGTGAGTAAAGCACTGATAGAAACAAAACTAACACGGGTCTAGTAACCAAAATTGTACTGAATAGAAAATAAAGTAGAATGTATTTCTTAAATAATCTGAAGTTGACTTAAGCAGTAGTAGCTTGAGCTTGTTGTTGCCTCTTCTTGGCTTCCTCGATGATGGTAAGCTTGATACCCTTGCCCTTGGGAAGAGACACCCACGGCTTAGTACCCTTGCCGATGATGAACACATTCCCCAAACGAGTGGCAAACTCGTGGCCCTGGGAATCTGTCACGTGGATGGTCTCGAAGCTTCCCTTATGCTTCTCCCTGTTCTTGATGACTCCAACACGGCCTCTGTTTCTACCACCGGTGACCATCACAACATTACCAACATCGAACTTGATGAAATCAACAATCTTGCTGGTCTCAAGGTCAAGCTTGATGGTGTCGTTGGCTTTGATGAGGGGGTCTGGGTAGCGGATAGTGCGTCCATCATAAGTGTTGATGTAAGGGATACCCTTCTGGCCAAATTGCACAGAGCGTACCTTGCATAGCTTGAACTGTTGACCCAAAATACATTGTATTAGTAAATTAGGGCTTGCTCAGATGCATGATGCAAGTTTCTCAACAGAATGTAAACAACATAATTCAAGAGGATACCAAACAAAAAGTCATGGCTTGGAAATAATTTGAATAAGGTAAATACTAACCTTAGCTTCATCATCCCTAACAGAGTGAAGACGGAACCTGCCCTTTGTGTCATACATCAGGCGAAAGTTCTCGTTGGTCTTGGGAATGGAAACAACATCTGCACATAGCGATAATAAATTAGATAAATATAATTTCAGTCATATTCCTGTTTGCGAGAAACAGGGCATAGGCTTAAAAAACCAGGAAGATGCAACAACCAAGTTACAGTGACAGTGCATTTGCATAGCAAGAAAGATCTACACATTTATCACAAAATATTGAAATATAACTAGAACATTCAAAAGACCATATAAGAAAATTGAGGCGTACCCATGAAACCAGCTGGGTAAGTCTTATCAGTCCTAACTTTGTTGTCAACAAGCACATGCCTTTGCATCAAAATAGAAATGACTTCACGGTATGTAAGGGCATACTTCAACCTGTTCCTCAAGATAAGGATCAAAGGCAAGCATTCCCTCGACTTGTGTGGTCCAGATGATGGCTTGGGGGCCTGCATGTATAAAGGAGGACAATCAACAATCATAGTGAGTTTAGATACAAGCATTTGAATAGAATAAGTGAACAGAAGAAGATAAACTATGCAAAAAAGACACTTACAAAGGCACCACCGAGTTTATCAAGCATCCAGTGCTTGGGGGCGTTGAGCCTCTTCATATGCTTCTTCAAACCTCTCGCCTGAAATGGAGATTATTAAGACACATTATTACATTAAAAAAATCAAAAAAAATTGCATCAAGACCATCATTAAGTTTCCTGGTTCATTTCTGCTTATACTATGGCCAAATACAAACCAGTTAAAATTTTGCAAAATGTGCATTCTCTTTTTCAGTTCATCTAATGTAAATTACAAATATTATGGCATAGCATCAGAATAGAATACGTCTATACAATGAATTCTCAGAAGGCAATAAATTTAATCATTATTAGGCCATAGTGATCGTGATAAATTAATTAAATTGAGCTATATATTTTACATTACTTTTGATGTATAATAGTTAACTCGCCATAAGATCATTTTAATGGCTTTGACAAATAAATCACCTAAAGTGAATATAAAACCAAGTATTCTCAATTCATATATCAAGCACACTCGACATTAGATAATATTACATGATGTGACAAGGAATACCTGATCTTATATAACTTGGTGCTCATTCTAAACTCTCTAAAACCCCAACCCTTACAAAGACACGATCAAAAACTTATCTTACAAACAACAAACAGCTGGACGAAAACGTATTCGAGATCCAAGACGTTCATACAGAGCCAAATCATACGGAACAGACATTAGGTTTCGTTTGAAATCTTCTAAGATTACCATCCGATTCAACCAACTAAACGTTAAAAACGTAGAAAAGCCATGCGAATGCATGAAGTTGACATAAGAAACCGGACAAATTTTCCGAGTGATAAGATAACTCCATCGTTTAACAGTGAGCTCAAACAAAGTCACAGAAGAACAAGTGAAATTATAACATTCAAATCTTCGCAGCCAAAACAAAGCGGCATTCGAGATAGAAACTAACCATGGTGGAAGGAGATGATGAACTCCGGGGATTCCCTCGATGAAGTCTAGGTTTGCAGACGATTCGAGGCCTTCGGCTGCTCTCTTCTTCCTGGCAATATGTATTACCCTAAACCCTAGTTTATATTTTCCGGATTCTTAATTGGCAGAATATGGGCTGAAGTGGGCTGGGCTGCATTAGATGAAAAATTCGTACAAACGGGTCAATTATTGGTCCATCAAAAAAGAGACTCTGCCAATTAATTTTCACAACTTAACTTCTTAATAAATTAATTATTGCGTTTGAATCAATGTGGCCCATTGACACGGTTTTTTTTTTATCATTTCAAAAAAAACATGTATTTTGATTATAATAATATTTGCGGTAAGTTAAAGTTCTAGGTAAATTAATTATCGGACTTCTAAAGGCACCACAATAACATTAACAAACTCACTGTTTCAAGAATTCCGGCTGCGTTCAAAACATTGAATTTCAGTGCAAGCCGGCTGCGTTGAGTTTCAATGCAGTACCAGTCCGACTGCGTTGAGTTTCAAACCCTACATAATGTGAAGCGTTGGCCGTCACGGATCCGATTTCGATATTTCGATGGATCCTCCAAAACGTCCTAACCAAAAACAGGTTTTAAGCGCATGAGGTACGTTTTTTTTATTATAAACCGAATCGGAATAGGAATCGGGAACTTTAGTTTAGGTTGGAAACGGAATAGAGAAGATTGAATCGGAATTGGAATCAAAAACGATAAATTAAACCAATTGTTAACTTTATATATATATATATATATATATAGAGAGAGAGAGAGAGAGAGAGATGCATGTTCAACATATTCTTCGTTGGCGAATAACAGGTTGGCTTGCCTTCAATGCAGGCCGATTGCGTTGAAGGTTGAAGACTTGAAGTTGACGCGTAAACGCACGCCTTAATTTAAACAAGCGCGTGTGTTTTCAATTGTTTTAAAAAAAATTAGTGTTAACATTAGTATACGGTGTTCGGGATTCATATTTTTTCTAACTCTATTTATTTTGAAAATCAACATTAGCTCGTTGTCGAGCAGTAGAGACAATACCCACCTACCGCCTTTGTATGACGAACGATCACCCTCAACCCACTACGGATCCTACTTCTACTCAGCTCGGATCACTTCCTCATCGGGAGGCTCAATATGAGTCAGATAATGAGGACATAATTTGCACACCTCAGGCTCTTGCTCTTGCTCCTGCTCGTGTCCCTTCTCCTTCCCCATTGGCATTGGTCCCCTTTACCCCACCTCTTACTCCAACTCTTGCCCTTGTTTCCACATCCAATTTTCACGCTTCCACATCCACCCCTTCATTCGCATCTTTTTCATCCCACACGACCTTTCCTTCTCATGCACCCTCTCCGTCCCTCACGCACCTTCTCCATCTCATGCACCATCTCCTTCTGACACACAATCTCCATCCCACGGACCCTCATCTTCTACTACTCGTGTTCCTCGAGAAACTAGTGCCCTTCATAGGAATCGAGATTTGTTGACATGGTACACGGACCATAAGGTTTTCTCTATATGGATAGGGAGGTATGTTACTATAGCACATATTTCGGTTATGAACATGAATGAATGTGTTTGGGGGTAAAATTTTGTGAATTTTATCATTCATTATTTCATGTAAATCAAATAAAATTTATTTACATTTTATAAATGTAATTATATTCTCCAACGTTATCATGTTTCTTAACATGATTTTTTGTTTAATTTAGGCCCAAGTCTAATAAATATTAGACAAATATAAAGTTAATTGGGCCTCAAACTTTTTAGTCCAAAGGCTAATTATTGAAAAAATTAGCTAAAAAAGACTATATATAAAGTTTAAACAAAAAGAAAAGAAAATAATGAAGGAGTGAATCTGAAAACACGCTCTATCATCGGTGGAAAAAAAAACAAACTTTCTCTAAAATAAATAAATAACAAATACAAGATGAGGGCTAGTGGGAAGTTATCAAAAATAACTCCTCTAAACTCCCATAAATGTCTCCACTCTTCTGTATGAAAGAAAAATAACCATCTCTTTATTGAATTTTAAGGCACGTACATCTGCAAAACAAATTTACAGAGAGAAATAAAAGAAAGTGAACTGAAGAAGAAAGTTCAGAGAAATAGAAGTGGAAGAGTTGGAAACTAAAACAAAGCACGTTACTTGCTCTTCCTTTGAAAATCAACACTCAAAAGTGAGACATATGTACTTTCTCTTCTTTGTTTCTAAATTCTCTCTGTTACTTGCTCATGTGAAGATCAAGAGCTAATTCATATGTGAGATGATTGAGCCAAGGATGAACTCCCTGTCATATTAATCGTTGGTGGTTCCCGGTGTGTTTTTGACCACTACATCCTCCCATGGATGAATCTAAATTCGGGTGGATTGGAATCGAATGATTTTACCGCCGCCACAACCTCAGTTGGATGAAACCGTTGGGTTTCTCCGCTGCACTTGGTATTGTAGTTGATCGGAATCGGTTGATTCCACACTACAATCGAGCCATTTGGCCTCAATTTCGTTAATCGCAGAACATCGAGAGATGACGGTAGAGGGAATAAATTGTGTCCAGCAAAAGAATACACAAATGATCTCAAAATTGAGATTAAAACCAAATTTGCGACAGGAATATTAATAGCCTTCTCGTCTTCTTCGGTTATTGCCTTCAAAGTCATTAACCAAGCTATAATCGAATATCGCGTTTCTTTTGATGTTTATCCAGTGAATCTATCACTGGGGCTAATTTTCGATTATCCTTCAATTATGACTCTTCTCACGTGGCTTTTAATTTCATCAAAGACGGATTCACCATGGATCTCCATGGCTATCCATTTACTCCTGCAAAAGCAACAAAAAAACCAACAGAGAAAGACAGAGAAAAGAGAGTCTGGGAAGAAGAATGACAAAAATAAAGAAGTAATAAAAGAAAATAAAAAAGTTGCAAACAAATGCCCTTTTGTTGGCAGTAACACGTTTCAACAAAAAAGTAAAGAAAAAAAGAACAAAAAAAAAGAAGGAAAAAGGGTAGTCTGCACTACGCTGCAGTAGAGACTGTAGAGTGCAGGGAAGTTTATATTGTAAACTTGGGTTATTTTCAAAATAGCCACTAAAGTTGTCTTTTTTATAAAAATGACCCCATTAAGACAAAGTCTTTACAAATGTGGTCATAAATATACGGTTAAAAAAATCGTATTTAAATATTATCAAAAGTAAAACTTGGTGTGATTATTTTTCGGCACTACAAAAAGTTCGTATGTGGTCCGAAAGTAAATACTTTTGGATCACTACATTGAGTCCGTGGTTGAACCGAAAGTAAATACTTTTGGTCACTATATCAACGGCTCAAATACTATAGTCGAACTACGAGTGATTTGATGTCTTAAATATAAAAAGACTACGTAGGAAACTCGAATGATAATTTATCGAGTCCAATCACACAAATTAAATTGACTTTTAAAAATATAAAGTCATACAAATAATCAAACCGACTTCAAAATGGTTTGTAGAACTACGTATGATTTGATTCCGTTTATACGGATACGTAGGAAATTTAATACAAAAATATATTAAATTCAATCACAATTCACAAATATATATTTTTGACTTTTATAAAATCAAAGTCATAAAATTCAAAGTAAAATAAAATGGTTCTTCTTGAGAACTACGAGTGATTTGATGTCTAAATAAAAAAGACTACGTAAGAAACTCGACTTATAAGTTATCGAGTCCAATCGCACAAATTAAAAATGACTTTTTAATATAAAGTCGAACAAATATCCAAACCAAATTTGAAACTCTTTTCAAATAAATGAACTTTTCTCATAAACTTATCGAGCCCGTGGTTAAACCGAAAGTATATACTTTTTGTCACCACATCAACGGTTCAAATATTCTATAAAGAACTACGTCATGACTTGATGCTTCTTTCCAAGCTACGTAGGAAATCTGATTTTAAATCGGATTCAGTCGTCCCGTCCAAGAAAAATGTCATTTAAATCAAACTTGGACATAAAATCAAAAATTCCCAAATATTCCTAAACTCGATATAAAGCTTCCGCTCGTCGAGTTTGACCACAAAATATCCAATCAATCTAGAACTACGTATGATTTGATTCCGTTTATACGGATACGTAGAAAATTTAATACAAATATATATTAAATAACAAATATATATTTTTGACTTTTATAAAATCAAAGTCATGTAAAACAATTCTTATTCAAAACTACGTCATGACTTGATGCTTTTTTCCGAGCTACGTAGGAAATCTGATATTGAATCGGATTCAGTCGTCCCGTCCAAGAAAAACATCATTTAAGTCAAACTTGGACATAAAATCAATATTTCCGAACTCGATATAAAGCATCCGCTCGTCGAGTTTAACCACACAAATAAAATAAAATAAAATAAAACAACCTAACACTACTCTTGATCATGCGCGTGATAGCGGGATAAATTAAGCAACCCTTCCTAGAAGGTGGGTTTAATTTAATCCTTTGATGCATGATCAAGATATAAGCGTCATGCAAATGATAGTTGGATCATCGTCTAGGCAACCCTTCCTAGAAGGTGGGTTTGGACTTTGATTCTCTGATGCATGAAAACACTGCACTGAACTACGTAAGGCTTGATCCTCTTTAAAGAGGTACGTAGGCAACCCGTCAAAATTCGGGTGCAGGCCAAATCACCAAAACCAACCAAATATCGGTATTTGTATAACTTAGAATCAAAAGGTCAAAAAGAGAGGGTCGAACTCAAATAAAAAAATAAAAAAATGTGTTTTGTGAATTTGTGCTCAATAAAATAAAAATAAATATTTTTATAAATTTGTGTACATTTTTACTCAACAGAATGTATTTTTCATGTCTAACATTTATTTATTTGAAATGAAGGTCATTACAAAGGTGATGAAAGTACACCGATTTATCGATCATGTCGCAAATTTGTCTGACTAGCCCCGTGTTCGTGTGACCTGGAGGGATGGTTTGTCTTGGCCAACTCGAGTAGATTGACTGATTTGGAGACGTTTGACTTCTTTGGGGTTGATCACACCTTTTTCCATGCCTTTTTCGAGCACGACGAGCAGTGACACCCTGAGGCCAACTTTTTTAATTTCTCATGGGGTGAGACGACGACCACCCACCTTGACGTGGCTATTTTGATGGGTCTCCGGATGTACGGGGAGTCATGTGAGGGATCATGGAGCATTGATCGATGCATAAAGTGGTTGAGCTCCACATTTGAGATGACGATTGACGAGGCAGAGGAGAATGCCACCTCCATCCTAGCAAAGGCGATTAGGAGGCCCATCACACGTTTCCTCCTTCAGACATCCCCACTAACAATTGCAGTAACATCGTGATATTTAATGTTGTTGATGGGATCGGCATTGGTAGTCGATAAGACTGCCAACCGGATACGACCATGGTTGATCGACATCGTAGTCGATCACGAGATGACCGGTTCGTTTGGGGTAGGGATTTTGTGTTGTTTGTATCAACATCTTGGTTTGTCTTCCCGGTCTAGGGTGAAGGCCATGACTGAATGCACCTCAATCCTACAGGTATTAACTTTCGATTCTTTTTAATATTAAAGTAGATTACATACATCAAATAATTTATAAAAATGTATCTTCTTACAAAATATAGGTGTGGATATATGTGCGCACTTTCCCTCTCTTTGCGGTCTTTCCGCCACATATGTTAAGCAACATGGATTTGCACGTTGGACTTCGTGGATTTTGATCTCTAAGACCCCCGCATTGCCGCTACAGAGGTTGATGTCTCTACGTCGCCGACTAAAGGAGATGAGGCTAGGGGACATTAGGTTTATGTCGTATGATGACCGTGTTTTGGACTTTGACGTCAGGTTTAGCCTCGATGCACAAAATAACTTCAACTCAATTATAAAAGCTGAAGCATTTGCTCTTAAATCTTGTTTACAAAAGGCTATCAGGCTACATATTAAAAAGATCGAAATTGAAGGTGACAATCTGTGTGTAATCAAGACATTTCAAGGTTGGTGGAGATGTCCTAGGGAGGTTGAGATGATTATATCCGACTTCAGACTAAACTTTCATTTTTAACAAAGTCCGTATTAGACATTATTTTCAGATAAATCAATTGTGTTGTTGACCGATTGACCCATCTGAAAATCTTAACCCCATCACCAACTTTTATGAATATCCAAAACTTCGTGTTTTCATCCGCAAAAATTCTTTAGATTAGATTACCTCGAAGAGGAAGCCCAATCTAACCGTTTTCCATACTAAATTTTTTTCCCACTATGTTCGATATAATATCAATATTTGCCCACAAAAATCCGCATCTCTCAAAAGTTAGTTTATAAAATAATTTCATTAATATCAATTACATTACTTTACTACTATTATAAAAGGAAGAGAGGAGACTTCTACAAAGTGAGGTTGAAAACTTTAAATAATGAAGTCAAAATGGTGCACCCTATCTCCACAATTTCATGTGGTAGTATGATACCCAACTTAACTTTAAGCAAACCCTCACAAAATTCTCTTTATTTTAATTTATTTTATTCATAATTCATGATATATATATATATATATATACTAATTCACGTCTTAGTCAACCTTCTTTCCCTTCAACTTGAAAAAGTCATAATCAATATTTTTCAAATCAAAGCAACTAATCACAAGATCCACCCAAATCTAGACTCAATTAACATGTGAACTGCAATCGTCAAAACTCATACGTACGTTACAATAATATATAATTCTATACCATACGTATACACTATACATGTATATACACGCATGATTTATGTTCCAATAGAAAAAAAAAAAGAAGAAGACATAATTCACGTTAGTTTTCTTTCGAATAACATATTACAGATAGCAATAATTATAAATAAGTATTCTATCATTCGATTATATGATTCAAGCATCTCAATAACAAAAATTATATACAAAATTAAATTTGACCAACAACCGACTTTATAGCACTTTATATTGTAACTTGTATGATACAAATATTTTAAACGAGTCTAGTGGTACAAGATGCAAGGCCCATCATCCACCGCCCACATCTTTCACACGAGCAACTTTTCTATTTATAAAAAGGAAAGTATTTTGATTCGTTGACCTAAAGCTATAAATTATTAAACATAGAATAAAAATATATGTGATTCAATGTAATAGATGAGGAAAAAATGAGATGGGTTGAATAGGTACAAAATTTACGTAAACTCAGGCCCATTCTGGCTGAAAAGTTCGGTCCGAATTTGTTGTTATAACTAAATATTTAAAAAATATATGTTAAATATAAATACATATGGTAAGATTTGAATCTAATATCTACAAGTAAGGTCGAATGATATATAAAATTTTGCAATAATTGTACTATTTTAAAATTTTAAAATATATAAATAAAATAAATTAGGATCCGAAATCTGACTCAAATGTATATGAGAAAGAATTCCGACCAGAATTTTAAGCTCGACCCAAAAAAAAGAGAAAAAAAATCTACAAATTTTTTTCCGAGAAAAGTCCGGATTTGTCCGGATCCACTCAAAACTAGATATCCAGAGAACGAGAAAAATACGAATAAGTGAGAAACTAGCACGATATTTATCTACCTATTTATAAAAATATATAAGATACACAAATTTTTTTAAAATAAAATCTAGGTACATAAATGGCTATTATTTTAATATATCTAAATAGATCCATCGCAATAACTATATAGTAACATATTTATTTCCCCAAAAAAAGTAAGTCTGCAGTAGACAACACACTTCTCATTTAATATTTTTGGTGTGAGAAAACACTTACGTTTAGTGCGTGCTTACCGGCTCAAACCTCGCCGCCCGCCTTAACACGCCAACCTCGCCATGCTACTTCGCCTAACTTCTTGTTATCTTCCTCTCAAATCTCATACCTCACAAATCTCTTCTCTCACCTTCATGCCCATTCTGTACCCTTTAATTATTCAGCCCTCTCTGTATATGACATTAATGAACCATGGCTTCCAAGCCTTCAAGAAACAAGCTCTCTAATTCCTCCTTCGCCGCCATGAATACCAATCTTTGCACAACTCTGTTTTTCGTTGTTCTATTCACGATCCCGGCTCTTTTCCTTCTCCGATCGCACTCTTCTTTGATTTGTAACTCCCCGAGTTTCTCCGGCGTGGGAGTTTCCGGCGCTGATGTATGGTCCGGCGATCTTCGAAAGGCGATTTTTCCTTGGAATCGGTTATTCTTTTCGGAAAATCCTCCGCCGCCGGAGAAACGTCTGAGAGTCGCCGTGTTTTCGAGGAAGTGGCCGGTGGGGTCAGCTCCGGGTGGAATGGAGCGTCACGCGTACGGCCTTCATATGGCGCTATCTGGCCGTGGTCATGATGTTCACGTGTTTACGTCTCCGTATGAGTCGGTTTCAGGGCCGGCGGTTTCCAGGCCCGATCCGGCGGGCCCGACGATTCATTGTCATGATGGGGCGGTGCCGGGCCAGTGGAGGTATAATAAGGCGTGGGATCAGTTTGTGCAGGAGAATAAGCGGGCCGCGTTTGACGTTGTTCATTCGGAGAGTGTTGCGTTGCCTCACCACCTGGCCCGACACCTCCCTAATCTGGCGGTGTCGTGGCACGGGATTGCACTTGAAAGTCTTCAGTCTAGCATCTATCAGGACTTGACCCGGCCCGAAAGTGAGCCCATGTCACCTGGCTTCAACGACAGCATCCGCGGGTTCATCCCCAAGGTCCTCGCAGAGATAAGGTACCAACAAGTTCTATTTCAGTTTATAGTTACTAACACTATCCCTTAATACTGTTTGGTTGATCTCCGAAAATGAATCTAGTTCATGTATATGATCTCGTTTATATTTGAAAGCAATTAAAATAGAATTTTATTAATTTTGATTTGAGAAAATAAAATTGAAAAACACACAAATTTTTCACAGTAAATAAAAAAATATATGCCTTATAGATTAGTTTTGTAAATTGTTAGTAGTTGAAATAGAATTTCATTAGTTTTGATTGGGGAAATAAAATTGGAAAACACACATTTTTGTCTGACAATAAGAAAATACATAATTAGTTTTGTAAATGAACAATACATTAAGTAGGTTAAATTCGCTTTTTTTTTTTCGTTTCAGAATTGAAACTATGTGACACTAATCATAATTTGAAATTTTGAATCATAATTACACTTGAAAAAAATAGGACTTGTTTTAAACAAGTGGTAAAATTCAGCCCATTCCTCTAGGCCGAGGCCGAATCTCGAGACCTCAGGCATTGCTCGGTCCATCATTTGGACTTGTGTGATCCGACTGATCCCGGATTTTTTTTAATGTAACAGACTAAATAAATAAACATGGTTGATTAGCCAGAGCAATTTTAATAAAATGCTAATAATTTTACTTATGAAATCTTAACGTGATTCATCATTTGTGTCACTTATATTTAACACTTCTTTATCAAGTTCTTCAGTCACATAATATCAAGTTCTATTCTTTCAGATTCTTCCATAGCTACGCTCATCACGTAGCAATAAGCGACAGCTGCGGCGAGATGCTTCGTGACATATACCAAATCCCCAACAAAAGAGTCCACGTCATCCTCAACGGAGTCAGCAACCACGACTTCAACCCGAATCCCCAATCCGGATCCAAATTCAGATCCAAAATCGGACTACCCAAAAACGCCACATTAGTCTTAGGAGTGGCAGGTAGACTCGTAAAAGATAAAGGCCATCCACTCTTATACGCAGCCTTTGCAAAGTTCATTAAGAAACACCCGACCGTCTACCTCGTGATAGCCGGGTCGGGTCCATGGGGAAACCGGTACAGGGAGCTAGGCCCGCAAGCTATGGTGTTGGGCTCAATGAGCCCGTCGGAGCTCGGGGCATTCTATAACGGGATCGACATTTTCGTGAACCCGACAATGAGGCCACAAGGGCTTGACTTAACGTTGATGGAAGCGATGATGAGTGGAAAACCCGTGATGGCATCGAGGTTTCCGAGTATAAAGGGGACGATTGTTGTCGAAGAGGAGTTCGGGTTTATGTTTGCTCCGAATGTCGAGGAGCTCGAGGAGGCGTTGGAGGAGGCGGTGAAGGAAGGGGCTAAGAGGCTTGCCGAGAGAGGAAGGGCTTGTAGGAGGTATGCTGAGGGGATGTTTACGGCTAGGAAGATGGCTTTGGCTTATGAGAGATTGTTTCTTTGTATTAAAAATGAAACATTTTGTAGCTATCCTTGATGGGTTTTTTGGGTTATTTTTATAGGTTTATGATTAAAATATATACAAGATTGATCAATGGGGAAAGATTGATTTGTATTTGGATGGGGTAATTGGGAAGAGGAGTGTTATTGTTCTTGGTAGGTGGATGTGCATTATTTTGTATGTTCATTCAAATTGAATCCATGGGAGGCTTCTAAATATTGATGAGAATTTGGTGTATGGTTCACGATCCTAAATTTTTTTGATGAAGAAAAGGCAGGGATAAAAGATGGAGAAAACCAATCACAAGAACGTACATTTGCTCAGAGATTGAAATGAAATAAACATTGTTATAGCAAATTTAATTTTACCTGAATACTTAGTGTCCGCATAAAAAAAATTACACTAATAGTTCAATTCTCTCAATAATTTTTATCAATTCTAAATAAATCTTATATCTCAATCAAATATATTTTATCCAATTTGTATGGCAAATTTCAAAATTTTTTGCGATTCATGATCCTAAATTCATTTAAAGACAAACAAAAAAAAAAAAACGAATCACAATAACATAGATCTAAAAAACATATTGATTAAATACCATATGGAAATTACAAGGATATAAGATTTTTTTTTTATTATCGTGAAGATTTCAGAAGATAGGGACGAAATTATATAGAAATATAAGATGAGATGGGACCAAAATTGATCTTCACCTTAGGGAGATAATAGATGTTTATGTCTCGTCTCGATCTCATATGGACAACTATCCTATGAAAATCTCACAAGGTAAACCTTTGTATGTATTTTTATTTGATATCTTTTTTTTTAATTTCATTAAAAAAAAGAAGAAGGTACCATCTTTTTGTCATGGCAATATATGTATTTAATCATCAAACTTAGCTACAAGATGCGAACTAAACAATAGATTTGTACGTGCCCATTTTTTTTAACTATTCTTATATATCTTGAGCCGACGTACAATTTTTTATATTCATTTGAGTATCCTACATTTTATATAACTATCATGAAGTTTTTTCTAAAACAAATAAGTTAAAACAAATCAATTATTTTAGGACATAATGTATACACCGCGTTCAAAGTTACAAGGATCAACAAAATTTATAAAGGGCGAGGGTACGTCCGAGGAAAGCCCTAGAAGCGTAAACGGCCTGTGGCGACTGCGGTTTTTCGTCTTCTCCTTCAGCCGTTGCTCTCCCTCCGACGCCGTCGTGTGGGCTAGGGCTTCTCAGTTTCAACCTTCGTCTCTCGTCTTCCTTCTTTCTTCTCACGTGTTTCTCTTTCTCTAAGACAGTCCTGGTTTTTCAAATGGAAAGAGGGAAATTACAAATACACTTAACAGATGAAGAGTGCATCGAGTATAAGGATCGCTGGTCCTTATTGGGAGGGTATTGACGTCGCGCCCTTTCAACTCCTATGCACTGCAGTCAACGTTGAAAGGGGCGTGGCGTTTGAAGCACGGTTTCAACTTCCGTGAGGTTCAAAAAAATTTGTTCTCTTTCCAGTTTGCTTCTTCGGACGACAAAGATCATGTACTGAGAAATGGCCCTTGGTCTTTCGATAAGGCTTTGGTGGTATTGAAGGAACCTGGCCTTGAACAACCATCGAAAATAGTTTTCACGGTGATGCCGTTTTGGATTAGAGTCAACGACATCCCGATAGGGCGTGCAACAGTGGATTTGGCTAAAGAACTTGGAGAGATATGTGGAGGTTATCTGGAGGCTGAGGAGGAAACGCTGGGTATGACAAGCTGCTCCATGAGGATTAGGGTGTGTGTTCCTCTCTCTAAGCCTCTTCGACGTGGTTTTCTGGTTAATCTTAACGGAAATCGGATGTGGCTGCCAATCCAGTACGAGCGTCTACCAAATTTTTGCTATGTCTGTGGAGTTATGGGCCATGTCGATATTGAATGTGACGATGAAGACGCAAAGAGTTATAAGAATGAATATGGTGAGGAACTAAGAGCTTCATCCTTCAAGCGAAGCAAGGCCAAGGGTAAGATGCAGGCCAGTAGTCCCCTCAAAGGTGATGGTAGCACTGGAGAGGAAGATGATAAGTTTAAAAAATAGATAAAAAGCGAAGAGAGAAATTTCTTGAAGAGTTGCTCGAGGAAAACAATAACGAGGAGGTAGTGTTGTCAGAATCTTCGGAGAATACTCTTCTTAACGTTGTGAGTGGCATGGAATTACAGTCGGATAAGGTATCTAAGGACATCGATGAGCATGAAAGGGTGAGTTGCCTCCCCTCTGGGGGCTCTACTCTTCCTATAGATCTAACAGTGGACCAATCTACAAATAAGAAGAAATGGAAAAGACATGCTCGCTCCCCAAGTCATAAAATGGAGGTTGGTAATGTGTCTTTTCCAGATAAGGAAAAACGTCAGAGACAGGACGGTGATACTAGAGCAAGGCAAGTGGATCAGGGAGTTGCGAAAAAAGCAAAACTCGACGTGACTGATATGGTGTCGGCAGGGGAGACAACAACTCTCCCTTGCCGGGAGCAATGAATGCTCTAGGCTGGAATTGTCGGGGATTGGGCAAAGGCCCGGCAAAAGCCAAACTAGCACAGCTAGTTAGAGAGGTGGAGCCTGATCTGTTGTTCCTTAGTGAAACTAAGAGTAACAGAAAGAGGATGAAATTTCTTCAACGTCAAATGAACTTCAAAAGGTGTTTTACTGTTGATAGTATTAGAACGGCGGGAGGTTTGTGTTTGATGTGGAATAATAATATTGATGTGACGATCCAGTCTTACACTCAACACCACATAGATGCCAAAATCGGGGATATTAGATTCACTGGGTTCTACGGCTGGTCAAGAAGTAATGAAAAACAACAAACTATTGATCTTCTTAGGAGAATTAGTGAAGATGTATCTGAACCATGGCTCATTCTCGGTGATTTCAATATTATCCTTTCTTCTGAAGATGTATCTGAACCACATACAATAGATTTGTATGTGCCCTTTTTTTTTTTACTATTCTTATACATCTTGAGCCGACGTACAATTTTTTATATTCATTTGAGTATCCTACATTTTATATAACTATCATGAAGTTTTTTCTAAAACAAATAAGTTAAAACAAATCAATTATTTTAGGACATAATATATACACCGCGTTCAAAGTTACAAGGATCAACAAAATTTATAAGGTCCGACAAATAACTTTTTTTCTGAAAAGAAACAAAATAAAAATATGATCGTCATGTTTTGCAAATTTTTGTTGAATGTCTTGAAAACACCAATTAACTATAAATTTCTCTTTTTCTGTACAAAATAATGCACGTGAATTGTGACTCGTTCAATAGAGAGAGATTATGGGGTTGAAAAGATGATTGAAGATGAGATTTATAAAATAAATTAAAATACATTAAAATAAATTATGGTTAACACACTTTGCTTTGAGAATTTAATAAATAATTATTTTTAATAAATTAACTGAATTTATTTATAAATTTTTTTTTTTATCCCAATCTAGCTTAGAGCCGTCCCACATCCAAATACTGTTATTATCATTATTATTATTATTATTATTATTATTATTATTTATTAACAAAAAATTAGGGGGAAAATAATGGACGTGACACAAGACGCTAACGGATTGCGATATTTTAATAAATCAAAGTCTTTATATTTAGCGCTTTCGAATATTTAATTAGTTGGTGTTTAAAGTATTTCACCGTCAACTATTAAGTAAATCGCCGTTGTATCTAATCAGATTTCTTTTTACAAAAACACGTTAAATCATAGTATGAAGAAAACCAAATCGAGATTAAAAAATACTATGTAAAACGAAAGTATGACGGGTAGGGAATTTTTCGTTCCAAACTCGGCCTCTTTAACACCCTATAACAATCACGAGAACTATAAATTATCGTTATGTGAATTTTTTAAATAACCTAATTGAATTACGAAATTGAAAAACTAACATCTAAAATTTCAGACTTTGATTGCTAATCGCTTAATTAAAAAATATTTTTTCCCGGACCGTCAACAATTGTTTGTTAACATCATCAAATAGTATTTGACCGTACACTTGATAGTCTATTTTACAATTGCACGGTCATCAAGTCCAACAACAACAAAAAAAAATCTAATTTAGTGGATGAAAACCAAATTTTTTTAAAAAAATAGTGTTGATTTTTTTAAGAAAGAATGACTTTTTAATTTAAGGGCTCTCTCTCAGATTCACATTCATATCTACCTCTTCTGTATGTTCGATCTTGGATTTTATAACCAATTGTTTTCATCTACTTGTTCATGACTTTTTTGGTTTTGAGCTTTTCTATTTTCATGTGTGATTGTATGCTGATTTGAACGATTTTGATGCCATGTAACTAGATCAATTGAAGGGAAAATAAATTTATTTAAATTATAAAAGGGGTTCTCGTCTTCATTTTTCTTGAAATGAAGTTGAATAACATTCCTCATGCTCAGTCGTTGTGACAACATCCAACGATTCGTTCACCTGATCAATAATTAAGGCTAATTTTACTGTTAAACATATTGGTTTCCCAAAATGTTCATTCCTTTTGTTCCTTATTGCTAATTACTTGTTAGAAAACTAGATTGTGAGAATCAAAATATATCAATACTTTAGTCTCTGAGACAAGAAACTCAACTATATACTAACACTCTTCATAACATCATCTTATGTGCATTAAACAGTCATCGTTGGTTGTCCTTTTGCTACTTTCAACTCCTTTGCTCTAGTTTTGTCCCATATTTGTCTGTATCGGTCCCAATTGTCGAGAGGAAGATATATATTTGGCTACATGGTTTAAGTAGCTACTACTTATATGAGGTTTTCCATATTGTTTAGTCGTGCATAGATCAATGGGATGTCTTGTTTATACTCTTTACGATTTATTTGCTTTCTTCTGAACTTATTTGGGCACTTGTCTTTGAACGATAGAAGCGTCGTTTTTAAAGTTCATGCCTTATGATGGTGTTAAATATACTTTGATGAGTTCATACACTATACTGAGGCTTATGGTGCAATCATTAAGTGCATTTACCAACGATCTCTACATGCTTCCCATACAGATGAAGCATTTACACCCAAAGCTCGTTTCGCGCCAAATAGTCCAAAAAATTGCTTACAAATGCATATTCGTAATATGTTTTCCTCTTTGTATTGTACAAAGTAGCCAAGCCTGTCATGTTTTGCAACATTTCGAGTACTCGATTCCAGGCTTCAATTGCTTCGCTCCAGTTCTCATATTCAACAATCTTTATTGTATCCTTTTGCGCTTCTTCCAAATGGTTTTTTTGCTATTCATTGATCAAGCCAGTGAAGTAAGCATTATCAGTATGAGTTGTAACCCGTTTGATTGGATATATATGTCAATCCATTTCCAATTAATTGCAACACCAGCTAAATTTAGTCTCTTTGATATCGGCAAGTTTGATTTTTCCTTCAATATGTGATACCCGATTGTTGGAACATACTTACCGGCGTAGCTCTCGCTGATAATGTAAAGTGGCCGTGATTTGAAATTAGGGTTTGATCAAATAAAATACTTGATTGTTGAATAGAGATGAAAGGCAACTCCATTTTGGTTTTTTAGTTACCCGCTTTGGCGCTTTAGTGCCAAACGACAAATTGTCCGAGGTTGGCTTGTTTCGCTTAGGTATTTTATCTCGTATTGGTTAACCCACAAGGTTTATGTATAGGGCCAAAATTTGATGGAAGATGATATGGCGTAACTTCAAATCCAATACCTAAACCATAAAAGATTAAATTCAACATTCATAACAATGGTATATCTTCTTTTGGATTCTTTCCCTTTCAATAGCCAGTTGCGTCACCATATCACTTATAATTTTGGCCCCACTATTGATGTCTTTAGCACTTGTGATACAAACGGGGGCGATCTAGATCGAAGAGAAACTCCAACTACTCCTTCTTGGTCGTTTGAGGCGGATGAAACAACAGAACTTGGTTGATGGGGCTTTAGAAATGGATGTGGAAGCGTACGGTCGATCCGATCTAGGTTGATCGAATCATCCACGAAGTGGAGCGGGATAGTTGATCCTTCAAAAGGATCATCGAGTATGAGTTCTTGGACCAAAGACTAGATCCAAGATAGATATTTGAGGAGGGGGAAGAAGAGTGATGCCTAAACCAAGAGGAGAATTTCCCTTCACTATTCTTGGATTCAAATTAGACAAGATTACAAAGAAAGGCCAACACATCCTTATATAGAGGGTGTTGCCTACCTATGGGCCACCGGCCCAAACAAGTCGATAACGAAAAGGCCAAAAAGGGATAACCTAAAAGATAAGATCATGAGAGAATATTTCACAAGAATATTCCTTCTTTTATTACATAATTAATAAATGAAAATAACTAAGGAAAATACTCAAAATGGCAAGCTTCATGTCATGGCTAGACATGCCGCTTGCGGGTCCTCTTAGCTGGATGGACGGATGACCTCGCCATCCGAGAGCATATCATTCTCCTCCTCTTGGTTGTGGAAACGTCCTCGTTTGCACGGTCGGAAAAGAAAGGAGAGACA
The DNA here is from genome assembly GCA_002319775.1 of Fagopyrum tataricum. Classification (NCBI taxonomy): domain Eukaryota; kingdom Viridiplantae; phylum Streptophyta; class Magnoliopsida; order Caryophyllales; family Polygonaceae; genus Fagopyrum; species Fagopyrum tataricum. The sequence continues at coordinate 34,510,600 of CM008281.1, read as the reverse complement.
TTGAGAACAAGCCCCTTGACTTGAACTTTAGATCTCATTCTCGAAGTCGGGCGGCTTGGACTTGTAATCTTTCAAGACGATGGTGACGCCGAGCTTGTCAAATGTGCCGTTGAGGCACGAGATCAAGTATCGGCAATGGATTAGTGACGGTTGATGGCGCCGGTACTCCTTGAAGTTGTACACAAAGCCTTTGATGGGGTGGCAAGCTGGGTGTTATAACAATGACAAACTCCGGATCAGACGGCTCATACTTATAGTAAATGTGGATGGTGTCGCCGGTGAGCTTATCTACCATGCCGTCAAGACCATTGACGGTGCACATTGGGGGCATGCCGACAAGAAGCAAAGGTGAGTCGGGAGGTAAATTATTTGACATAACAAAGACAAACCTCAGAACGGGCGGTTCAACTTTGTTGTCCATCAAGATCATAGTGCATTGTCGGTGACGATTTCTTCCTTGTCCTCTTCAAAAGACTCAACATTCAATGGATTGTCAACTTGAAGTAGAGGTGCCGGTGTGGATTCTTCAATGACATTGCCCATGGCTTCGACTTCGTGACACAAAGAGGTGACAACCAACTCACAACTTGGTTGTGCCACCGCTTGGTGATACTTGGGTTGGGCGGCCATCTTGCGGGCAAAACCTTGGGCCTTAAAAGCTTCTAACTCTTGCTTCAAGGAAGCGTTTTCTCGGGTCAAAGCATCAAACTTTTGTTGTGCCTTCAACATTCCTAGCTCATGCTTTAAAGCAACATTTTCTGCCTTGGCTAAGTCATACTTCTCTTGGGAACTCAAAACCCGTTGGGGAACAACTTTGGCAACTTTTTCTCAATACAAACCCAACGGATCATCATCGTCATAAAACATGATGATTTATGACGCACGGCGAAGAACGATGATGAACATATGAAGAACAACTCAAGAAAGTTCAAAGAAAATTCAATAACATTCAAAGAAAACTCAAGAACATTCAAAGAACATTCAATAACATTCAAAGAAAATTCAAGAACATCAAAGAAAATTCAAGAACAATGAAGAACGATCAAGAACAAAAGTAAAGAACTTGACCTCGATCCCTTGCTCTGATACCAAATGATACAAACGGGGGCGATCTAGATCGAAGAGAAACTCCAACTACTCCTTGGTCGTTCGAGGCGGATCAAACAATAGAACTTGGTTGATGGGGCTTTAGAAATGGATGCGGAAGCGTACGGTCGATCCGATCTAGGTTGATCGAATCATCCACGAAGTGGAGCAGGATAGTTGATCCTTTAAAAGGATCCTCGAGTATGAGTTCTTGGACCAAACACTAGATCCAAGATAGATATTTGAGGAGGGGGAAGAAGAGTGATGCCTAAACCAAGAGGAAGATTTCCCTTCACTATTCTTGGATTCAAATTAGACATGATTATAAAGAAAGGCCAACACATCCTTATATAGAGAGTGTTGCCTACCTATGGGCCAACGGGCCAAACAAGTCCATAACGAAAAGCCTAAAAAGGATAACCTAAAAGATAAGATCAAAAGGGAATATTCCACAAAAATATTCCTTCTTTTATTACATAATTAATAAAGGGAAATAACTAAGGAAAATACTCAAAATGGCAAGCTTCATGTCATGGCTAGACATGCCGCTTGCGGGGTCCTCTTAGCCGGATGGACGGATGACCTCGCCATCAGAGAGCATATCAACTTGCACATTTTCTTCGGTTAAAAAAATCATATATTAAAAAAGTTGGGTAACCGAGTTTAGTATGTAACGTTGAGTATTGAAATCGGATAACTAATATTGGGTAACCGAAGTTGGGTACATGAGTGAAGTTTGATATGTAACGTTGAGTTTTGAAATCGGGTAACTAATATTGGGTAACGAAGTGAAGTTGGATATGTAACGTTGGGTATTGAAATCAGGTAACTAATATTGGGTAACCGGAGTTGGGTATGTACATGAGTGAAGTTGGATATGTACGTAACGTTGGGTATCAAAATCGAGTAACTAATATTGGGTAATCGAAGTGAAGTTGCATATAACGTTGGATATTAAAATCGGAGAACTAATATTGGGTAACCGAAGTGAAGTTGGATATGTAACAATGAGTATTGAAATCGGGTAACTAATATTGGGTAATCGAAGTTGGGTAACCGAAATAAAGTTGGATATGTAACGTTGGGTATTGAAATCGTATAACTAATATTGGGTAACCGAATGAAGTTGAATATGTAACGTTGAGTATTGAAATCGGGTAACTAATATTGAGTAGTCGAAATTGGGTACATGAGTGAGATTGAATATTAAAAGTTGGATATTATATTTTTTCCTTAATAATAGGATTATTAAGTATTATTATTATTATTTTACTTCTTCCTAGTATTATTTTAAGACAACATTTCTTCATAAATAGAAAGTGCATACTTTGTATCCTATAAAAAAAAAAATTGTGTATACTTTGTACCTTATAAAAAAAAGTGCATACTTACTAAATTCAACCATTTTTTTTTAATTAGCTAACTTAAATTAGTTATGGTACTAAAATTTCCCCTATTATAAATAAACATATTTTTCCCGTTTCAGCTCGGTTAAACCTACTCTCCCAAAGTACATAATTTCGCTTTGCTGGAAGTTGGAACCGAAAAATACATAATTAAAATAGAAGTGTAGGCCCGTGCTACGCACGGGTTTGATAATACATTTTTTTATTTTCTTTAATTCAAAATTTATATAAATTTAGTATTTTTATAGTATTAATATTTAAAAATTAAATATTGATACATGAGTTTATGTTGTAGAAAAGTTAGACAAATTATCTTAACTACTAAGAATTTGTCACATATTTTAAATTATAAAAATTATACATAAATATTTTATTCAAGTTTCACAATGGATAAACTTGTAAAACTTAAAATTTAAAAGAATATCTTCTACAAATAAAACATAATTAGGGGTTATTTTATATTTGTGCTCTTCCCCACTTATTAGCGTCACAAACAAATTTAGGTGTTAGCCTGATAGGTGATGGAATCACTATCATTTTAGGTAGCTTTTAGAGTCGTTTTTATGTTTTTGAGTCAGTTTATATTGCTAATACTGTGATCCAGATAAAAGATTCAAATTGAAGCAAAAGAAGGTATTAGCAATACTTAGGAGTTGAAGAAAATCATCGAAGTTCAGATTCTGGTGCACACCGCCCCCGCGGCATCCTCTGTCCGCCCTCCCAGTGACAACACAGATGAGTGCCGCTGCCTGCGTCAACGCCCGCGGCCAAGACAAGCCTGTCACCGCCCCCGCGGACTCTCCAGTCCGCCTCTGCGGTGTCAACCATGAAGACCACCACCAAGAGCCGCAGCCGCGTCTTCGCCCGCGGCCATGAAGAGACATGTCACCGCCCCCGCGGCCAACCCTGTCCGCCCCTGCGGTGACCCAGCCTGACGAAGCGAAGACGGCGCCCCAGCGCCCTTGCCTGCGGCCATGCCAGTGGCCTTGTGAAGCCGAAGATCCAGTGTCACCGCCCCCGCGGTAACTTTGGGCCGCCCCTGCGGATTCTCACCAGAAGCGTTACGAAGTTAAAGAGTCAGACGTTTCAAGAGCATTCAAGGACCCGCCCCCGCGGGTATGACGAGCCGCCCCGCGGCCAAGAAGAAGTTGGAACGTTTTTGCCTAAACCGCCCCCGCGGCGCCCTTAGCCGCGGGTGCGGGTTAGCTTCAGAGGCTTTTACTCGGCTGTTTTCGACGACTTTAAGGACATTATTGTGGCTGTTTGCAACCACTTTAATTCACCCTTAATGGTGGCTGTTAGCACAACCTCTTTACTCCTTTTTAATGCATTTTGTAGAATAAATAGAGCCCTTGGCTATAGGTATTTTCATCTCATTTTCCACACAAAAACCTCTATATTCATAGTGTTCTTTGTAATGAGTTTCTAAACTCCCTTGGCTACATTGGGTGGATTGAAGCTGCATTATAAAGTGGTTGTAAGTTCTTTTTAAATAGAAGTTTTATTCAATATATTTTGTGTTATATTCCTTGTATTTAACTTAGTTTGCATGTTTATTTTCTACTTAGTTTGATCACCTAAGTTGTATAATTGCATGCAAAAGGCTAGGATTAATTGATTCCGGGTTCGGGTCCTTAATCTAGTAGCAAACCCTTAGGTAAAAGCTGGTTGTGATTATTTAAGGGAAAGGAATTTAACTACATAATAAGATTAACGGGTTGTTTATCTTTTATGTATCTCTTTATCTTTGGTAGAATGCTAATTAGTGGTTTAATCTTGTAGGTTTACGGATTAATAAACTAGTTAAGTTGTGTTAATGCCGGTTGGCTTAATGCATAAATACGATCAAGATGAGAACAAATATTGAATACTTCTAAAAAGAACCAACCAATTTATATGTATGCTAAGATCCTACCTAGTGTAGTTCTTAAATCAATCTTGTTTTCACCAACATTATAATTGTCTTTGTCTTGTTTTAAACAATCCAAATTTCCCCCCCCCCTTTGTTACCAAATCAATAACTAAAATTGAATAGAAACTTGTTCAACTCCCTTGGGTTCGACCCTTACTTAATCACTATACATTGGTTAGTATTAAGTTCGGATTTAACTTGATAAGCTTATAATAACGACCTTAGGAAATAAGCCTTGTCAAATTTGGCGCCGTTGCCGGGGAGTTTTATTTAAGTTTTTATTGTACTTTTGATTATTGATTTTTGGTTTGGACCATTTTTATGGTTCAAACCCGTGCTACTAACTTTGAATTTGCCTCTTTTGATCCAGAAATCGAGAGAACCTACAATCGGCAAAGAAGGCAACGTCGGAACGAAGAAGAAATGGCGAACCGAACACTCCGACAACTCACGCAGCCAGATTTGACTCAACACCCTCTTGCGGTAACCATACCGGCAATTGGAGAAGGGGTCAACTTCGAGCTCAAGCCGGGCTTGATCCACTTACTCCCATCCTTCCATGGACTAAGTGGGGAAGACCCAATAAAGCATCTTGGCAAATTCCACACCGTTTGCATGAGCATGAAGCCGGCAAACGTGACCGAAGAGCAAATCAAGATGCGTGCTTTCGGCTTTACCCTCAAGGATGTGGCGGAGGATTGGTACTATCACCTTTCATCCGGTAGTATCGATTCATGGGACAACCTCCACAAGGCCTTTTTGGAGAAGTACTTCCCCGCAAAGAAGGCCAATAGCTTGAAGAAGGCGATAAGCAACATCGAGCAAGAGGCGGACGAAACTCTTTATGAGTACTTCGAACGCTTCGCGAGATTGAGATCCAGCTGTCCTTTCCATGGGTATTCTACCCAAGATCTAGTCTTGTACTTGTACAATGGCTTACTAGACAATGAGAGGAGGATCGTGGACGCCGCTTGTGGAGGAAACATTCTAAACTCCACCCCCGAGCTAGCTTTGGACAAAATTCAGGAATTGGCGGAGGGAACAAGAAACTTTGGTAGGACTTCTACCAAAAAAGGGGTACATGCTATACACCCCGGCCAACCTGAGATATCCACGGAGATTGCCGAGCTAAAAGAAATGGTGAAGAGGCTCACCTTGATGGGAACTCCACAACAACTCAAGGCTTGTGGAGTATGTGCCGATCCCTTCCATCCCACGGACTTGTGCCCACAAGTTCAAGATGAAGCAGCCGAGGTGAATGCTATCGGGTATGGACAACAGCAGCAACGACAACGGGACAACCCATATGCTCAAAATTACATGCCGGGTTGGCGTGATCAACAAAACTATCGGTGGAGGGACCAACAAAACCAACAACAACAACAACCTCGCCAAGGTAAGTCCCAATCCACTGATGATATGTTACATGTTTTGACTAAACACTTTGCTACTCATGTCCAAACCACAGAATCTAGCATCAAGAATCTTGAGAAACAGGTTGGACAAATGGCGGAAGCCATCACAAGGATCGAAGCTCGATCCTCGGGGAACCTGCCTTCCCAGACCGTCGTGAACCCCAAGGAGAATGTTAGTGCTCTAACATTAAGAAGCGGAAGGCAAGTACAGCCAAAGACAGCTTTGGTTCCAAAGGAAGCGTCCTCTGACGCTAATCCGCCCCTGCGGCTGGATAACCCGCCCCCCGCGGATGGAGAACCCGCCCCTGCGGCTGGATGACACCGCCCCTGCGGTTAAGACGTCAGAGAGTTCTTTGGAGGAGGATTCTTACATCCGTCCAAATTTCCCACCATTATATGCTGAGAAACCACCGGCCCCCTTTCCGGAAGCACTCAGGGAGCGAAGGGTGATTGAGGATAAGGATCTTTTTGATACTTTCTCAAAATGCGAGGTAAATATCCCTCTTCTAAAACTTGTGAAAAAGCATTCCTAAGTATGCTCGGTTCTTGAAGGAGCTATGCACGGTCAAGAGAAACCAAAAACTGAAGGGGAAACAAAAGGTCCAAGTAAGTGAGCATGTCTCTGCGATTTTCCAACGACGGATGCCCAAGAAATGTAGTGATCCCGGCATGGTAAGTATCCCTTGTGTCATAGGTGAAACTCGTTTCGATAAAGCCATGCTAGACTTAGGTGCATCGATAAACGTGCTTCCTTATTCTATCTATCAATCACTTGGTCTTGGACCACTGAATGAAACTCGAATTGTCGTCCAATTAGCCGATAGGTCTAATGTGTATCCTAAAGGAATAATTGAAGATGTTTTTGTAATGGTTGACAACTTGATTTTTCCGGCAGATTTCTTTGTTTTAGACATGGAACATGATACGCATGCTGCACCCATTTTGTTAGGAAGACCTTTCTTGAAAACGGCTAGAACAAAAATAGATTATGTAAGTGGAAAATTGAGCATGGAATTTGATGGTGAGATTATTGAATTTAACATATATGATGCCATGAAACACCCCATTGATGACCATTCTTTATGCTCTATTGACATAATTGAACCAATTGTGCAAGATGTGTTTAACATTTCCGATTTTGATGAACTAAAAAGTATAATTGAAAATGACATTGATGCTCATAAATCGGAATATGTTTTGACCTCTACTATGCAAGATGTTCTAGCCCAAGTGGATAGCCACACAAGGCTCCCCATCACACCTTTGGCCATTGGGCCCACTCTACTAACTTCAAGCGAGAAGCTTGTTCCTTCAATTGTGCAGGCCCCGGAGATAGAACTAAAGGAACTTCCCCAACATCTCAAATATGCATTCCTTGGAGACAATGACACATTGCCCGTAATTGTTTCTAGCAAGTTGTCTCCTCAACAAGAAGAGAAGTTGGTGGAAATGCTTAAAGAGCACAAGACGGCTCTTGGGTGGACTATAGCGGACATAAAAGGGATTAGTCCCTCCACTTGCATGCACCGGATCCTCCTTGAGGAAGATGCAAAACCCTCAAGGCAACCTCAAAGGCGGCTCAACCCACCCATGATGGATGTTGTGAAAAAGGAAGTTTTGAAGCTCCTTCAAGCGGACATGATTTTTCCAATCTCGGATAGCAAATGGGTTAGTCCAACACAAGTTGTTCCGAAAAAGGGAGGAATCACCATGGTGGAGAACCAACATGGAGAAATGGTGCCAAGTAAGACTCAAACCGGATGGAGGGTTTGTATCGACTACCGTAAGTTGAACACGGTAACTAGAAAGGACCACTTCCCTCTCCCATTTATCGATCAAATGCTTGAACGTCTTGCGGGACACCCTTACTACTGTTTCTTAGATGGGTATTCAGGTTATTTTCAAATAGCCATAGCCCCGGAGGATCAAGAGAAAACAACCTTTACATGTCCTTTTGGCACTTTTGCGTACCGTAGAATGCCATTTGGACTATGTAATGCTCCCGGCACCTTCCAACGGTGCCATGATAAGTATTTTTTTCTGAATACATTGAAAACTTTATTGAAATTTTTATGGATGATTTTACCGTTCATGAAAATAGTTTTGATGCATGTCTAGGACACTTAAACCTTGTTCTTAAAAGATGTGTAGAAACCAACTTAGTTCTCAATTCTGAAAAAATGTCATTTTATGGTGGAGCAAGGAATTGTACTAGGCCACATAATCTCATCTAAAGGAATAGAAGTAGACAAAGCTAAAATTGATGTTATCCAAACTTTACCTTATCCTACTAATGTGCGTGAAATCCGATCCTTTTTAGGTCATGCAGGGTTTTACCGGCGGTTCATCAAGGATTTCTCAAAGATCTCCGCACCGTTGTGTGAACTTTTGAAGAAGGATGCCACTTTCATAGTAGATGAGGAATGCAAGAAGGCCTTTGACACATTGAAAGAATGCCTCACACGTGCTCCAATAATCCAATCACCGAATTGGGAGAAGCCATTTGAGATAATGTGTGACGCTAGTGATTACGCTGTAAGGGGCGGTTTTGGGACAAAAGGACGGGAAAGCCTCACATGTAATCCACTACGCATCAATGACCTTGAACGGAGCTCAAAGGAACTACTCTACCACCGAAAAGGAAATGTTGGCCGTGGTCTTTGCCCTGGAAAAATTCAGGCAGTACTTGCTAGGTGTCAAGGTAATAGTGTACACTGACCATGCATCGTTACGCTATCTCATGACTAAGAAGGAGACCAAGCCAAGGTTGATTCGTTGGGTCCTACTTCTAAGTGAGTTTAACTTAGAAATCCGGGATAAGAAAGGAGCGGAGAACCTTGTGGTTGATCACCTAAGTCGGTTGATATTAGAGGAGGAAGATCCAGCAAAGAAAGGCCAGTCTAGGGAAGGCCGGATACCTTTCACAACTCTCTGTTGTGTAACCGCACCCGGCGAGGACCCCCCGGCAACCCCCTGCGGAAGCCCCAGCGGAATACCCTGCAGACGTTGTGTAAGCTCCATTCCTTTAAGCCGTGGTTTGCTGACCTCGTGAACTTTCTTGTGAGAGGCGAGTATCCACCAGATTTCACCAAAGCTCAGAGGGAAAAGGTGAAAGCCGAGGCTAGGCACTATGTTTGGGACGATCCCTACTTGTGGAAACATTGTAGTGATCAAGTAATTCGACGTTGCATTCCAGACAACGAGGTACAATCTGTCCTATCATTTTGTCATTCCGAAGCATGTGGAGGTCATTTTGGGGCTAACAAAACGGCTAGGAAGGTACTAGAAGCTGGTTTCTTTTGGCCACACATTTTTCGAGATGCTTATGCGTTTTGTAAAAAGTGTGTGATAGGTGTCAAAAGGATAGGTAAATATCTCTAGGAGAAATGAAATGCCTCAATCGTCGCTTATTTTTTGTGAAATTTTTGACGTTTTGGGGAATAGATTTTATGGGCCCCTTTCCTAACTCCTTTGGGAATATTTATATATTACTTGCGGTGGACTATGTTCCAAGTGGGTGGAAGCAAAGGCCACCAAAACTGATGACTCTAAAGTTGTGGCAGATTTTCTTAAGGATACCATCTTTGCAAGATTCGGCATCCCTAAAGCTTTGATAAGCGATAGAGGAACGCACTTTTGCAACAAGACGATCACCGCCCTCCTCAAGAAGTATCATGTTCACCAACGGGTTTCCACGGCGTACCACCACAAACCAATGGGCAAGCGGAAGTGTCAAATCGAGAGATCAAGACGATCCTTGAAAAGACGGTTACCCCCGGAAGGAAGGATTGGAGCTTAAGGCTCAACGATGCCTTGTGGGCATACCGCACGGCGTACAAGACCCCAATTGGGATGTCACCATTCCGGCTTGTGTTTGGAAAGGCGTGTCACCTACCGGTGGAGCTAGAACACAAGGCTTGGTGGGCGGTCAAAAAGTGCAACATGAACATGAATGAAGTTGGAGAATTCCGGAAACTCCAATTGCAAGAGCTTGAAGAATTGAGGCTCGATGCATATGACCATGCCACAGCATACAAGGAAAAAACCAGGGCGTGGCATGACCGGAATATCCTCCGAAAGGACTTCCAAGCGGGTAGTAAAGTCCTTTTATTTCAATCACGTTTAAAACTTTTTGCAGGAAAGCTTCGCTCAAGATGGACAGGTCCGTACGTCATAGCCGAAGTCCATCCACATGGTGCGGTGGATCTCTACGATCCACAAACACACAAAATCTTCAAAGTCAATGGACAAAGGCTCAAGCCATACCACGAAGGAATCAAAAATGATCCGATCGATGAGATGGTCTTGGAGGAAGCCTAAGCAGAGAATTGAAGCCCTTACGTCGAGCCAACGACGTAAAACAAAGGCGCTGCTCGGGAGGCAACCCGAGAAAATAAGAGAAAAGGAGGTTTTAACGTTCTGTCAAGGAAACCGCACCCGCGGCCAAAGTCACCGCCCCCGCGTGAACCAGCGCTCCAAGCCCGCCTCCAGCGGCCTTGCCAGCGGAAAGCACCACGCTGTCACCGCCCCGCGGTGACAGACCCCCGCTCCCGCGGTTTTTCCTTGAACGAGCGCTCCCAGCGCCGCACCCAGCGCTGGGCCTGCGTCTCCACTTCCCTTGTCACCGCCCCCTGCCGTTAAACCCAGAAAAAGAAAAAAAAATAGGATCGGGATTTTAAATCCCTAACCCACTCACTTTTCTCACTCCTCCTCACATTTCCCTCTCTCAACACCCTCACTCTCCCTCACTCTCACGCCCCAGCGCCACCCAGCCACACCTTCCCTGCGCCGCCTCGTTCTCGCCGCTCCTGCGCCACCCTCGCTCCGCCCCCGCGGCTCAGCTCCACCGCCCCTGCGGATAAAAACAGAAGGTCGTCTACTCCCTTTTCTTTGTGAAATTCTAATTCTTTTAATTGGAATTGTGATTAGAATGGATGCCACACGAAAATATAAGATGACTGATAGGGAGAAAGCTCGATATGAGATTGTGCAAAACCGGCAAGTCTTTGCCACTCGGTTTTTGCACATTCCGACTTTGGAACAATTGGGCATGTTGGAAAGCATGAAATCTTTCCTCGACCATGCTGGGATCGGGATTTACTTGAAAGGAGTGCCAAAACGTACCCCGAACTGACCAGACAGTTCGTGGCTACATTTACCACGGAGTTAGAGGACCACGCCTGTGTCGGCCTCACTTTTAAATTCAACAAGAGGAAGTACACAGTCAACCTCTCTCAGTTACAGGAGGCCTTTGGGGTGTCTAAGAACCCTTCGGATCAATGGTGGGAGGGACCTCCTACACAAGATTTAGTGGACTTTTGGCAAGCGGCTACCGGCTCTAACTTTCGAACGGGGGGTGAGTACAACAACAAACTCACTCACCCCTCTTTGAGGCTCCTGTCCAAGATCCTCATGTGTGTCTTCTGTGGACACAAAGAGGAGAACAAGGTCGCCCTCAAGGACCTTTACTTGCTTTACTCCTGTGTTGCGACATGTGACATCGTGCCAGATTGGATGAGTCTCTTCTTCTCCGCTTTGAGGCGGATTAGGAAGGATGAGCCGCGAGACATTGTAGGAGGTGGGATCATCTCCCTTATTGCGGAGCAAGTCATGGATTTGTCCGAGCTAGAGGATGGGATGGCGATCCCATTTTATGACGAGGCCCTTCTTCGGCGGTGCAAGCTCCTGAGGAGAGATGGTGAAAACCTCTTCTGGTCATCTTTTTCAGATGGGAGTCACATCATCTACCTCCCCCGGCCGCTACCATTAGGAGATGAGCTCTCCGATCTCTACATCGCCGCTGACCCACCATCCCGAGGCGATCACAGGTCGCTATTATTGAGCGGCACGCGGCGAGCTCCAGTAGGGTCCCACAGGAGGACCACATGTCCGTCGATGAGGAGATGCCCACCGCGGCGGCAGAGGATGACCCCGCTCACGCCAGCCTGCTCGCTCAGATGGCGGCTCTGACCACGCAGCATCAGCAGTGGCAGACCGGCTACCAGACGACTATGCTCGAGCAGCAGCAGGCGTGGCAGGCAGATTTTGAGAGGAGGATGGAGGCTCAGCAGTTGGCTTGGCAAGCCAACTTTGAGACCTCTTACGCGGCGAGGATGGACGCACAGCAGGCCCGCCTTGACGGCTTGTACCAGCGTCAGGAGCACTTTTTCAGCCACTTCCCGTATCCTCCGGAGCACGGTCCGGATGGTCCAGCCGGACCATCCCACTAGTGAGCCACATCTCTTGCCCTTCTCCATTTATTATCTTTGCTTTCATTTTCACACTTTGAGGGCAAAGCGTTCTTCAAGTATGGGGGAGGGTATTTATCATGTATGTTTTTTTTGAGTTTGTTTAATTTTTCTAGTCATTTGAATTTGATTTAAATTCAGCTTTGTAATTCATTTCAAAAAAAAAAAAAAAAAAAAAAGAAAAAGAGAAAAAGCCAAAAGAATTGAGAAAAAGGCAAGGAAATCCTTGGATAAACCGAAAACCCGAAAGGGCGGTTTAGGTAAAAAGAAGGTAGTCCGACCAACTCTAGGTTGGTGCAAAATTGGACTTGAGGGAGGTGAGACTTTTGGTGAGATCATCAATGAAAAAAAAGAAGAGTGGCAAGGTGAAAACCCGAAAGGGCTCCTTGGCAAAATGAGCGATATCGAGTGTAGGTTCTCCTTCCGGCGTTGGCGACATAAGAAGGGGAGTCATAAGGAGGATGTCCGGGTAGGTCACTCTTGGAGCAATAAGGATGGTAGTTTTTCTCACATTTTCTCATATTTCCTTCTCTTTTCTTTTTTTTCTCTCATTTTCTTTGCTTATTTTTTTCTCTTTTGTTCCTCATCTTTTATACTACGCCATACTTCCTGAGGCTTGTAAGCTGAATTGTTTGATGTGTTGTTTACTCGGGACGAGTAAAGAGTCTAAGTATGGGGGAGTTTGATAGGTGATGGAATCACTATCATTTTAGGTAGCTTTTAGAGTCGTTTTTATGTTTTTGAGTCAGTTTATATTGCTAATACTGTGATCCAGATAAAAGATTCAAATTGAAGCAAAAGAAGGTATTAGCAATACTTAGGAGTTGAAGAAAATCATCGAAGTTCAGATTCTGGTGCACACCGCCCCCTCCATGAGTTTTGACAACACAGATGAGTGCCGCTGCCTGCGTCAACGCCCGCGGCCAAGACAAGCCTGTCACCGCCCCCGCGGACTCTCCAGTCCGCCCCTGCGGTGTCAACCATGAAGACCACCACCAGAGCCGCAGCCGCGTCTTCGCCCGCGGCCATGAAGAGACATGTCACCGCCCCGCGGCCAACCCTGTCCGCCCCTGCGGTGACCCAGCCTGACGAAGCGAAGACGGCGCCCCAGCGCCCTTGCCTGCGGCCATGCCAGCGGCCTTGTGAAGCCGAAGATCCAGTGTCACCGCGCGGTAACTCTGGGCCGCCCCTGCGGATTCTCACCAGAAGCGTTACGAAGTTAAAGAGTCAGACGTTTCAAGAGCATTCAAGGACCCGCCCCGCGGGTATGACGAGCCGCCCCCGCGGCCAAGAAGAAGTTGGAACGTTTTTGCCTAAACCGCCCCGCGGCGCCCTTGGCCGCGGGTGCGGGTTAGCGTCAGAGGCTTTTACTCGGCTGTTTTCGACGACTTTAAGGACATTATTGTGGCTGTCTGCAACCACTTTAATTCACCCTTAATGGTGGCTGTTAGCACAGCCTCTTTACTCCTTTTTAATGCATTTTGTAGTATAAATAGAGCCCTTGGCTATAGGTATTTTCATCTCATTTTCCACACAAAAACCTCTATATTCATAGTGTTCTTTGTAATGAGTTTCTAAACTCCCTTGGCTACATTGGGTGGATTGAAGCTGCATTATAAAGTGGTTGTAAGTTCTTTTTAAATAGAAGTTTTATTCAATATATTTTGTGTTATATTCCTTGTATTTAACTTAGTTTGCATGTTTATTTTCTACTTAGTTTGATCACCTAAGTTGTATAATTGCATGCAAAAGGCTAGGATTAATTGATTCCGGGTTCGGGTCCTTAATCTAGTAGCAAACCCTTAGGTAAAAGCTGGTTGTGATTATTTAAGGGAAAGGAATTTAACTACATAATAAGATTAACGGGTTGTTTATCTTTTATGTATCTCTTTATCTTTGGTAGAATGCTAATTAGTGGTTTAATCTTGTAGGTTTACGGATTAATAAACTAGTTAAGTTGTGTTAATGCCGGTTGGCTTAATGCATAAATACGATCAAGATGAGAACAAATATTGAATACTTCTAAAAAGAACCAACCAATTTATATGTATGCTAAGATCCTACCTAGTGTAGTTCTTAAATCAATCTTGTTTTCACCAACATTATAATTGTCTTTGTCTTGTTTTAAACAATCCAAATTCCCCCCCCCCCCCTTTGTTACCAAATCAATAACTAAAATTGAATAGAAACTTGTTCAACTCCTTGGGTTCGACCTTACTTAATCACTATACATTGGTTAGTATTAAGTTCGGATTTAACTTGATAAGCTTATAATAACGACCTTAGGAAATAAGCCTTGTCAGAGCCATACCCTCTTTTTGAACCAGGATCACTGAATAGAGGGGGAGGTGCCTATAGAAAAGCGTTTTACTAACTTCATTGTCATTCCAAAAACAAAATTTAAAAAACCCGTTTTTGTCATACATTCTTCTAGGTTTTCCACTTTCTTCTCAACTCCTTTTGTTTCTCTAGATTTGATTCGATTGAACTCACATGGCAAGGCTATTGACACTTTCAATTTAGGAACCAACCCGAGTAATCTATCGAGCCTTATTTGTCACCTCCATCAACATTAGTTTTGAGTTTTATTTTTTTTTACTGGATTTTAAGGGTTGAATTTTCATTAGATTATGTAATGATTTGCTTGTGTGTTGGCTTAGGGAAGGTATAGTGTTGATTGGGCGAGGTAGGATGCTTGTCTCGGTTGTGGCCTCTGATTGTGCAAAGAGAGGGTACACCAAAGACGCCCTCAAGGAAGCTAAGACCGGTTACACCAAAGACGCCCTCTGATTGTTCAAAGAGAGGGTCCCCACTTATTAGCGTCACAAACAAATTTAGGTGTTAGCCATACCTTTTTCATTAGATTATGTTATTTGTGGTTATAATTTTTCAATTCAGGATATCTTTTTCTTTTCTTTTACCAATGCTTGAAAATTATGAGTTAAATTCCAACTTAAAGGATCATAAGCTGTCATGAAAAGTTATGAGTCAGGTTCTAGCTTTGAGAACTATCTAGTGTCATCGTTGCTAGTTTTCAAGTTGAGTATCAAAACAAGCTTAGGCTGTATAATGACAATAATAGGATGATCATCCTTTTTTTTTTCTTTTTTTTCTATAATAACTGTGGTGTGAAAAGTTTTTATATTTTCTTTACATACTTTATATCATCATAGTAGCTTACACAAAGATTTTATGGGTTCACTTGTATATTTTGAGCTTGTGGTAAGACTAAAGACACATAAAAATATTTAATGGATTCATATAATATCCGTCTTGTACTTTTCCACTACAATGTTACTTTCCAATTTAATAATATGACAGTGTCTTTACAAACACGGAATATTTCTATGTTTGGCAAGACATAAATTATGTTCATGGTATATATGTTTATCTCTTGTAGCTTATATATAAAGCAATGAATAGTATTGTTCTTTGTTTTACCTTATATAAACCCCCCTTTAAAAGTTCGGAAAATCCAATACCTAAATATATTGCGATAAAACCCTTAAAGTTAAAATTCAAATAAAAACCATATAATATTATAGTAATAAAAGGAATTTCAATATAAAAAGTAACAAATTAGATGAATGTAAGAAATTATATTGTTAAGGCTAAAAATTCTTACCAAAGTGTTCAAAGTATCATCGTACAGTGTTCTCTAAGGCAATGAAGTCGTCATTAAGATATCTTTCAAATGAATTAATCACATCTCATTTTCGACATATCATAAGTTTGATTTTAGCATACATTTCTTTGTACAAATCTTCAATGTTGGCAAAACTTTCCACATATTCGTTGTTATGTGAACCATACCACAATTTGTGCGCCTTTTTGTTCGACGAACTTGCTTTCATTGTAGTTTGTTTGCTAAAAGACTGATTATATCCATATGCAAGTTTTAAAAAAAGTTGGTGTGAGGATGATAAGAGGTAAAAAAATAATGACATGTAGAAGAATGATAGTTAGAAAATGGGTGTATGATATGACGTACGGAAAAATGATGTTAAATAGGAAATGAGCTGTTTTGTCCCAATGAAAATGATGTTTAGAGGGTTTATATTTTTGTACGAGGCTATGAGTTATTCATATACTATGATAATTCATTAATGGTATAAAAGGCTTATGAGTTTCTTCAATTGTTATAAGAAAGTTTTTATTTATTTATTGCAATTGATATAAATTGCTTGTTTGTTATTACCCTTTATTAATACAGGAAATAAAAATGTCTTTTGGTTAGCCTAAAAAATGAGGGGAAAACAAAGAGTATAACAATATGGAGTTTAATACATGTTTAAGAATGAGACTAAACATACTAATGAACACAATAGAATAATAGTTTTATTATTGACCGGGTATAATTAGACATACATACATATTTAGGTTTCATTGTGTAAACATATTGAACGTGTTAATGGTGGATGAATTTATTAAAAAAAAACATCCGAAATTAAGGTTATTTAGATATTTTGTCTCAATTTTATTTGTTTTGCAGTAGAAAATTGATTGTACTTTTGAAATATTATTCGGAGCATTTGATTCTACAATACACTAATTGATTTTTAATAATTTGTATTGGTTTTATTTGGTGTTTGATAAAAATAATTATAATCTTGAAATATGAGTTTGAGCCGTTTGATTATAAAAAGCATCATAGGGTAATTATCATGGACTAAATGAAGGGAAACGAAGGGTCTAACAGTATGGAGTTGGGAGTTGAATAGATGTTTAAGAATGAGACTAAACATATTAATGAGCACAATAGAAGAATATTTTGATTATTGACCGCATATAATTAGATATACATATACATATATATATATATATATATATATATATATATATATATATATATATATATATATATATAAGGTATTATTATGTATACATATTTAATGTGTTAACAGTGGTTGAGTTTATTTAAAAAAAATTCCAAAATTAAGGTTATTTAGATATTTTATCTCAATTTTTATTGTTTTGCATTAGAAAATTTATTATACTTTTAAAATAATATTCGGAACATTTGATTCTACAATACCATTATTGATTTTAATATTTTGTTTTAGTTTTATTTGATGTGAAAAAATAATTATACTCTTAAAATATGAGTTTGAGTCGTTATGATTATAGAAAATATTAATTAATTTTATTTTTTTTTTCCTCTTGTATGTCCTAGAGACTAGAGTAATTATAATGAACTAAATGAAGGAAAACATATGGTCTAGCGGTTTGAAATTTAATAGATATTTAAGAATGAGTATTGACATGCATAATTAGACAACACATATTAACCGGGAATAATTTTTTAAATTTTTTTTTTAACCGGGTATAATTGGGGTAAAGGTAGTTCGGTTGAAACACGTCACCGGAGATCGGTTACAGTTACGGCGCCGTCTGGAGTCCGGCCACTTTTCAACGCCGAATCTTTCTCTTTTAGCGTGTGCCCCCTCATGTGGGAACCACCTTCCACAATTCGACAAAAGCCAATACAGCCTGGGATCATACATCAAGCATCCACAACCAGGCTCATCTCTACTCCACTTCCTTTTTCACCCTCCCCACACACAGACCCCACCTTCATCCAAATCCATCCATTCCTTATATCTCCTATACTTTGAGGAAGCAGATTCGGAGCAAGATTTAAAATCCCGCTTCAGTTGTTCTGTTATTCTCGCGATCAATTGTTTATCGAGTAAAATTGGGGAAAATATTTAGTCGGAGACGCTTCCGGTTCTTTTATGGAGGCGATTAAAAGGCAGGCTAGCAAGCTCAGAGAGCAAGTTACAAAGCAACAACAGGTTTTCTTTTCTATCTATTAGTTGAGTTGAAGCTCGGCTGTTTATGTGATGTGAACTGTTGCTTTCGCTTCTTTTATTGTTCCGAATCTACTTGATTTGTTATTTTTAATTGAGAATTGTTGTGTGAAAACCTTTAAGCTAAGATGTTAAGCATTTTCTCATGCTGTTTATGCGATCTTCAACTGTATGACTATTGTGATTGAAGTTGATGAGCATTTGACGATCATGTGCGGCTGAGTACACTGTAACTGGATGGTTGTTGGGTTAGGGTTTTTGGACGAGTATATTGAATGTAAATGCTGGAAAGATGGCAATTCTATATAGGTTAATTTGGGTGGGATTTCTCTATTTACATCAAGTCATAATCAAGCAGTCGATGTCACAGCCATGAATATGCCTATTTACTTGAAAACAGCGGGATTGAGTATATACTGCAAGGGTTGGGTGAAAAGCAACCTGACTGGGATTGAGGTATACAAGCACAGAGCAAAGAGCTCAAAACTTCTACAAGAAGCTGAGAGTTAGTAAGAATTGGGGGATGACCGATATAACTCATATAAGAGATAATTTTACTATCAGTTGCTCATTTCTCCCCTGTAGAAACTGGCAATCTGGACTTGTTACTGATATGTCTTAGCATTGGCAGGCTCTTCTGAAGCAGCTTGGGCATTTCGATGCAGATGCCATCCTAATGGATGAAGAAGAACTAAAATGTCACCAACAGCTTCAAAATTTGTACAACTCTACTAGAGAATGTAAGGTATGGCGCATTTTCCCGTGTTCACCAGCACTCAACATTATTGATGATTAGTTGAGTTACTACTCACTTGAGTATTAGTTGAAGCCCTGCCCGTGCCTTGCATAGTTGCATGGATATACTAATTTCAAATGGTAGAGAGATTACCGATAGATGACAAAAATAGTATGATGTTTTAGAAAGGTGAAAATGACTTATTATACAAATAATAAAATTAAAATAAATTGTTGTGGTTAATATAAAGAAAACGTTAATCAAATTATAAGCCAATTCAAATAGTGTGAAGGTGGTACAATAATGGAAAAATATATAAAATAAATATATCCTTATTTAAAATAACCTTTAGAGGGAAAACATTTAATGAAGTTGCAACATGTGGCATAAAAGACTTCTGTTTGAGCATTGGTTAAACATATGGAACTTTTTATGACCAAAAAGAAGATATGAAACATTTTCTTTAATTTTGGTGATGCCTGGCTCACTCACTTATGTCGTAACCAGATGTCTCACCGCATGACATACTTCCTACATGAAATTCTATGCCTAACTGATATTTCCTTTAATTGGATTGTATACATGCAGCATTTTCAGAAGGATATCATACGTGGTTGTCAAGGATTTGTTTCTGTTAGTTCAAAACAGATGGACATAGGTTAGCAGATTTTGCTTCAACCGTTGATCTTGTGCCTACAAGATGATTTGACAGAATATTTTTATATTTCTCTAGTAAGAAAGCTCGCCGAAGATTGTTGCAAATATGGAATCAGAGCAGAGTGCAGTACTTCCCCACTGGGAGAAGTTGCTTTTGAGGTGGGAGCGTCTCACAATCTCATGGAAAAAGAGAGGGAGATCTTTCTGGGTGTTATTAGTAATAAGGTAATTTACTGATTGGTAGTCTTGTGTTATACTCAATGAATCAGGGTAAACTCTGATAAATTTATCATCCAACGATGCTTGTTGAAACGAAACATCATATTATGATAAAGGGAAGGATGCCGTTATTTAGCACACTGTATGCATTGCATATACTATGCTTCCTGACTCATTTTTATTTTCCTAGTCTTTTTGTTTCTTGCTTTGGGAAACCTGGTCTTGGTTTCTTAGATTGTTCAACAGAAATGTCTTTGTAAATTACAAAATAAAATGCATCTAAAGTTAACTGCAAATAATCAGCGGCTGATCAAAGGCATGGCCTACATGAGTAGGTATGCACTATATCATAGTTTTCGAAATTTAATTATATTGGTGACCAATGCATAAAGGTTGAATTGCTCGATGTTAATAGAAGTTTTAATTCTTCCTGGAATACAGACTTGATTGATCATGTTTGCAGTCATCATCCTGGTGGATTGCAATTAAAACCTGCCTAAAATGATTATGATACTACTTTTTAAGGTTTGTGAGCCTCTACGAGAACTAGTTAGAGATCCTCAGCTAGAGGATGCCCGCCTCTTGGTTCGCCATTATGAGAAGTTATGTCAAGAAATGGAAAATCAGGTAGTCATTTATATTTTTGAGAAGAACATATGATCAGATAGTTTACTGCCAATTTTTCATTGGCATTAGTACTAAACTTATTAAATGGTGTTATAGGCCATTGAGGTAGTAAGACAACGGTCAAAGTCCAAGGAAGGTGTGAATGGGGAGAATTCACTTAAGCTTCAAATTGCAGAGGCAAAGTTGGATGATTTGAAGTCTAGATTAAAGGCACTTGGTAAAGAGGCAAATGCAGCCATGTCATCTGTTGAGACTCAACAACAGAAAAGAACAACAGACCACCTACTAGTGATGGTACTGACTCTCTCTTAACTTTAGCAATTGACTTTAGTTGCAAATGCTCCAACTTATATTATTGCTTTTAGGATCCGTTTGGAGTGAACTCATTTTAATGAGCTTATAAGCTCCTTATAAGCTTATTATAATATATAGTGAGTAATCTGTATGAAATCACCACTGTTTCAATTAGAAGCATTTCGAGATTTTTGCTGGTAGGAACGTCTTGAATTAATGCTCATGGAAATAAAAACAGATTCGCTTCAAATGTTTGATGCAATCACACTCGATAATATGCTTTATATCGAGGAATAGGCTTAATGTTTTTATGCGTTTTTCATTTGGTTTCGTTGAGGCTGAATTTCTATGACTGCATATAAAATTCTGAATTTCAAGTTATGGACAAGCCTTTTTTTTCTAATGAATGTCTATATTGGATGAAGCAACTTGCAGGCTGATGCTGAAAAATCTTACCATCAAAGTGTTCTTATTATTCTCGATAATCTACTTGAAGAGGTTCGTGCGGAACTCTCTATTCAAGCTTCTGTCGATAAAAGAAACAAGCCAGAGAAGACTAGACACTGGATGCTAATGATTTCGACATTCTTTTATGCCTTAAACCTGAAATTTATATGAGTGATGTATGTTTCTTACAATTTGTTTGAATGAGCAGTTGTCTGGTTCACCTGAAATAATTGCTATGATGAGTGATTTCGATGTTCCGGAGGGGGATACATATTGTGATTCATCTAGTCACCGTGATCAGGGTTCAGATGATGAATCTCATAAATACTTTGTTGCAAGAGTAAGTGTCACTTAACTCAAACTATAAAGTATCTTCACTTGTTATTTATTTATCTACAATGTTTGGTCAAATTTCTTTGCTTCACATTAAACTAGTTTATAATTAAACTTTCATCAATGGGTCTACTACCTCTCAGTTCCATCTTATAGAAAATTTTACTCTGGGTAATGTTCTTTCCATGTGAATGATATTGTGGTATCTTAAAGTTTGTTTGGTTGCATAACCTATAATACAATTCACTAAGAAGTGGTGTTTGGATGCCTTCCTTCACTAATGTATATTAGCAAACACCACTTTAAACTATACATTTACTATTATACAGCATTTTACACTCAATAGTAGATAGTTTAACTTTAATTCCCGATACTTCATAGTTGTCACTTTGACAGGTTATACACCCTTTTGATGCACTAGAAGAAGGAGAGCTGAGTCTTTCAGTGGGTGACTTTGTTGTTGTCTATCAGGTACTCGCCTAAACTCCACACAAATTCTCTTTACTCTCATATCAATGCATACTGCCAGTTGAGATTATCTCATGCCAAAGTGAACAGCTTATAAGCATGAATTCAGTTTACTTCAATTAACTTTGGTAATAACTAACAAGAATGCAATTCACTGCTTTGATTGTGCTCATGGCCATGCGGCTATGATAAAATTCCACTGTCACTTCTTTTGGTAGAGCGTCGAATCAACTGTTGCTGATTTACAAAGGGACTCTCTACTATGAATAAACAGTTTAAAAAACTTTTTTGGCATCTAATCATGAGATAAGACCTACTTATCTCTTCACTGTATTCTCTGTGCTGTCTTCCACCTCCATTGATGGCCCCCGTAATCATAATGTAGTAGTAGAAGTTAGGTCTACCATTGGGGTTATCACTTGTGATTGTTTATAGGGTTATCAACAGGAAAAACAATCCATTTTCAATGATCACCCTTCCAATGTACTACAATAACTCCACATGAAAACGCTTATTTAGCTTTGACTTCATAGATGGATGCCAATAATGAGTCCGCCTAACGAATAACAAGCTTTCACTGTGTTTATGAATATGAAAATGGATTAAGGGGTGTCGTTTTATTTAAAAACACAAAATAAAGGTGGTTTCCTGAAAATGGCTCAAGATGAGTGGTGGTATTGTATAAATTGCCCTTGTTTTTTTCTCATTTGGTGGTGGACTGACTTGAGACTTTTTTTCCTCAGGTAACCAATGGTTGGTGCAAAGGTGAATCCACAAAGGGTGAAGTCGGATTGTTTCCATCTGCTTATGTACAGAGAGTGGAGACACCTGCAGAGTAAACTGCAGTTACTACAAAGTGAACTGAAAGCTCTTGGTTTTTTACTTTCAGGTGATTTGTACAGTACAGTAACTACAGTTTAGTTACTAGGCTGCTGAGGGGAAAAAAAAAAGAAAAAGTAAAAACTGAGCCAGTAATATATGCCAAAAGTTCGGAAAGTATACATATTGTACGGATGTAGTTTTCACTTGTTTAATTGAATTCCGAGTGAAACATACACCTTATTTATTATATCCGAAATCACCTTATTCTAGCTTTTTATGTTATTGTTTCACAATATTTGTTATTAATCAACTTTATAGTATTTGTTGTATACTTTTCTAAATTTGTCTTGATGATTATTACAAAATAATACATCATACACGTTGTCATTTTGTACAATACAAAAAGTATATTTAATCAAGGAAAATTTGATAGAATAACAATCTTAATTAGCTAATTGAAAAACAAACATAAAAAAATAACTACTAGTTTTTTATGTTTTGATTTCTAACCACTTAATTTTTTATTTTTTTAAAAAAATTATTGAGGGACAAATATAAAATGAATTGTCACCATTAAGGGTTACATGTCAACAAACTTTACAAAATATAATTTTAGATTTAATTTCTTTTAAAATTACGGTGTTAAAAACAAAAAAGTTGGTAAATAGTTTTTTAAAATTTTTAATTATTAATTAAAAAACTTCACCCAATTAATTAACCTCGAAAGTATTCTTTAGGAAAAGAGTGTTACCTTTCTCATTTGCTCGTAAACCTTGAAAGTACACTGAATTATGTATCAGAGACGAGAAAATACCAAAGTACCCTCATCGGATATACTAAAGTAGGAAAGACTAGGTGCTTTTAAGCCGGCCCTTGGCACAGTATAGGGGCAAAAGTATCATTTGAAAAGCAGCAGCTCAGCTCCACCAATACAGCCAGTAATCTCTCTCTGTAATGTCACAGTGGTCAAATAATTCGGTGGCGTGCGGGGCCCACCAAAGAATGGGCGTAAGAAAGAAAATCACGCCGCATCTCAACGGGAGGCTAGTATCGTAATATCACTCAGTTGAATTCCAAGCTGTCTCGCTTAAGCGGAATCTAATCGTCGGTCACACGTATGGAACGTCAGCCGTCGCACGTGCCGATCTCCAACTCAACTCTCCACCTTTAAACTCCGACCATACCACAAAGCATCTCTTCTCTCCTATTCTCTCTCTTCACGTAAAAACACTACGCAATACCATACTTCAAAGCCTTCTTTGCTTTCTCTCTCTAAACCTCCATCGCAATCCATCATCATCACCATCACCATCGTCATTGTCGTCGTCTCCTTTCCAGCTTTCTCTGTCCTTTGCAACAACGAAGGCAGTGCTGTTATCTTGTTTACAGCTCTCAACACCATTTTTGGTTGCATTCTAACTCTCCTGTACTTCTTCTGCTCTTCTGAGGTGCATGCTCCCTGAAACTTGCATCTCGGATTGAATCAATACAAATATAAAGGTAATGCTTGAATTTCTCTACTTCTAGCTCATTTCAATTTATTTTATACTTCGCTTTGGCTGGGAGTTTCGGCGATCTTCCTCTTTAATTTACCGGTTTCTATACTGTTTTTAGGCTTTGCATTGCTTGATTTAGCTTTATTTATTGTCGCATTGAGCAAATTTCGGCCACCTCGGTGGATTGTCGTTGAAAGTCGTGCTGACACTAGATTTTAGTTTCTAATACAATGGATAACCTAGCTGGAAAAAGTTCGTTTCAGTTCTAAAACTTGCAGAAATTTTGGAATCCCGGAGGAATGGGAACTCCTCTTAGGATTTCACTTTTTTGAGATGTCATTACAAATGCAAGATCGGTGGAATGGTGTAATTAATGTTCAATTGAGATTTGTTGATATAGTCTGAGTTGATATGCGTCTATTCTAGTCTAAAGCCTATGCCCACAAGCAGGTCAAAAGTATAATAATATTACTTAATTAATGTTTAGGGAACTGAAATAGTCAATTAGTGTGGCAGGCAGTTTCTAGAGCCTGTTGTAGGAATCTGAATGTATTGCAGTATTTGCAGTTCATTGATCAACAATTCCACATTGTGTTCCGATGATAATTTAAAACTTGGTTACTGTTCTTTACTTGCAGCTGCTAATGGCAGTATTTACAAGATGGACATTTTTAGACGGAAAAGACACTAGACAAAGGTGTATCAGATGATTGTCTGTGATCGTATCATGCTTTGCTTCTGCTACCATGGGAATTACTCAACTAAACCTTGGAGGACCATGCATTATCTTATCTTTGGTGATGTACATTATTTTCACCCATTGCAAAGCTCTTAGCCCTGATGGTATGTAGTTCGTTCTTGCTAGCAGCATTTTTTATTCTTCTTCTTATCTTTTGCATTGCTTAATTTCAGTAAAATCAACTCTTGTTAAATCTCAAGAATTGAGTTGTTTATGTTGATTAAAACCTTGGTTACTATGCTGATCAAGTGCACATTTGGTTTGTCTTACATAGGTGAGGCACTTTTAAGTTTTAGGACATCAATTATTAGCTCAGACAGTATCCTTCTTCAGTGGAGACCTGAGGACCCAGATCCATGCATGTGGAAAGGAGTAACATGTAATCCAAAATCAAAGAAAGTTATTTATTTGTAAGCTCTCAAATAAAATTCAAACACTTCTTTTTTGATTTTAGTGACCATTCATTTATTTAGATAGCATGTGATGTTACTGCAGAATTTAGCATTAGTAAGTTTGTTGTTATACGGGCAATATGATCTTATACTTGATTTTTTTTAATTGTAGGCGTCTTCCTAATCATAAACTGAGTGGATCAATACCTCCTGACCTTGGGAAGCTTGACCAATTGGAGATTTTGTATGTAGCACATAACTTTTTCAATCTTTTGCACAAGTGTAAATTTTTTTTTTTATGTTTGTTCTTTCCTTTATCCAGAGCACTTCATAACAACAATTTCTATGGGAACATCCCTTCAGAACTTGGGAATTGCACATCTCTGCGAGCTCTGTAAGTTTTAGCTTCTTTATCCCTTAGTTCTTACATATCTTATTGTTATTAAAGATGCCATGTACGGAGGCAAGGATCCCCTTGGGGTGTGAGGCACATGCCTCAAAACCTCCCACCTTTTAACGGCGATATAAAACGTGAAACCCTGATGCCTCTGCTGTTCAATTTCTTTTGTATACCTTGCTGCAGTATCTGCTCTGTACTCAAGCTGCAAAGCTCTTTGCAGTCTGCTTCCCTTAGCTTCCCCCTGCAGCATGCCTTCTTCTCTTCTTCATGGAGAAAGGACTAGAGTCATTTCTGAAAAGTGTGCAATTTGCTGCTTTGCTCTCACCTAAGCAGTAGGCAATAACGTCCATTATTTCTGCGTCTCAGTCTTTAATTAAATAAATGAGCTACTATCTTGTGACATGATGAAGTCATGCTTCTGTTTATTACTGTCCCTATCCAATCTCAAAGTAAGGAAGTATTCTAATTAAAACATTAAAGATTAGGTGGCTGCCTACAACTCTACACTCTATAGATATATGAGGAGACTTTGTTTCATGTGACACACGCGAGAGAATAATCTTCCCAGTTTGTAGCTGATGCAGATTTAACACTTTAATCATCTCTTCCCTCCAAGGTAGGGAGGAAGATCGAAGGGGGCAAGACTTTGAAATAGGAAAGGAACTAAGTTGCAGGAGTCCTGAGAGGATATGGTAAGAATGAACTTGGAAACTAAGAAGAAAAGCATAACATGACATGAGATTTAAGTGATGAAGTCTATCTTCAAAGATTGGTCAATTTCCAAAATTTTCTTCTGTGTTAGCTTGATTTGTATTTCAACCCCATATTTCACATTAGTTTTGTTTAATCTTAGACTACTGTCGTAACCCATTTGTCAAACCTAGTTTTTGGAGCCTTAGGGTGTTAATGCGTTATCCTGTACTTGCTTTGGATGTTTGATATGCTTCCAAAACCACTATCCTATTACACATGCTGCTAAAGCAAATAAAGCTTCTGTTGTGAAATATGTGATACTCTTTCTCTTAAATGGATCTGGCCGACGTTTTTTCAAATACTGATCTATTATAATCTCCAGATACTTGCAAGGTAATTATTTAAGTGGGCAAATTCCTACTGAACTGGGAAACCTTAATGCACTACAACACCTGTAAGTTCTCAGCTTGTTCTGTTCTTTATGTTCATATGTATCCGCTTTCCTCTGGATTTGTAGTTATCCTGTTTGGTAGCTTGTTTGATTATATCCTGAGTTCTATGGACCTGATCACACAGTGTATCCCTGGAAACAATCAATTACATAACGTATAAAAGACCATTTGGTATCGACCAAGCGGTTTGCTCGCATTTAACTTCCTGAATGGTGCTGCCTGTTATCAGCATGCAATTGAGTGCCAATTCACTAGTGTCAGGAAATAGTGTATTGGACCTGTTAATTATACTTATCATAGATTGTCATTTTTGGATCATTATGATAAAATGGAATAAATTGCAAAATGTGCTAACCTAATCAACATTGACTGGATTTTGGATATTTAAATGAATTAAATAGCGTACATGTTAGTTCACCCACAAGGAATTCAGCGATTTTGGCTGTCTCTGGTTAGTATTATGAGTAGTTATGAAGTTTTGATCTTTGTGTTTCCGACGGATATTGAGATTTTACTTTGGCAGTGATCTTTCAAGCAACTCGCTTAGTGGATCTATTCCTTCAACATTGGGTCAGTTAAACAAGCTTATCACATTGTAAGTATCTGAATATTCAAATCAGAGTAATTTATAATACTATCAGAAGTCTAATTAATTGTTTCAATTTTTTTTGAAGCGATGTATCATCAAATTTTCTGGTGGGGGCAATACCATCAGAGGGCATGCTGCTGAACTTTTCTGAAGAATGGTACTCCTCATGTTTATTGACTGTTATTTTGCATACTGGTTTCCCCTGTTTATTATAACTTGACAATGATTGAAAATATCATCTGTTCCTCGTCATTTTCTTCATGTGAGGTGCCTATTGAGTATTGCCGTTCTCATGCAACAGACATTCTGTGCATATAGGCTGATCAGTTTGCCAGATGCCTTCTTGCTGAATGATTAAATGCACTTCAATAGATGCCCTAATTTTGACAGAAGAATTGACTTAATAAAGAACAATCTTTTGGTTTTGATGGGCAGCTTCGTTGGAAATCGTGATCTATGTGGCCGACAAATCAATAAGGCATGCAAAGATGGTGGTGGAAGTGGGGCAAACTCAACTTCTCCGGGTACGAGTACTTGATTTGTATTGAAAACTGTCTGGGCCTGTTTGAAAACTCTAACTTCCCCCTACTTCTCTTCCATAGGCAGCAGAAGTTGTTTGTGTTTGAAAGGACCAATAATTTTTTTTTTGTTAGAAATATCAGATATCTTGAATATATACAGAATTTGTTCACCGAGTTATTCATTTCATGTTATCGGGCGATTTTGTTTTGTAGCACAAGGCCAAAATGGGAAGAACAAAAACTCAGGCAAACTTCTGATCAGTGCATCTGCAACAGTTGGAGCATTACTTCTGGTAGCACTTATGTGTTTCTGGGGCTGCTTTCTGTATAAAAAGCTTGGGAAACATGATGGAAGGACCCTTGCTATGGATGTGTGTGGAGGTGGTGCTTCTTGATTTCCCTTTCCCGGTTGAGTTTTTCTTGGTATTCTTTTGTAGTTATGAGTACGTATCGCTAATATCCTAATACAATGCTTTGATTGCTCAGGTGCATCAATTGTTATGTTTCATGGAGATCTACCTTATTCATCAAAAGATGTTATAAAAAAGTTGGAAACTTTGAACGATGAGCATATAATAGGATCTGGTGGATTTGGTACCGTGTACAAGCTAGCGATGGATGATGGGAATGTTTTTGCATTGAAAAGAATTGTAAAGTTGAATGATGGTTTTGATCGATTCTTTGAAAGGGAGCTTGCCATCCTTGGCAGCATCAAACATAGGTTTCTTGTGAATCTAAGAGGATATTGCAATTCTCCTGCATCGAAGTTATTAATCTATGATTATCTCCCTGGCGGTAGTTTGGATGAAGCTCTTCACGGTGAGATTGATTTGGCTCATTACATCTCATCTTAGTGTATTTCATAATATGTTCATTTTCACTGTGGATTAGTTGTTACTTATGAGGGTATGATTCATTTGTTTAGTGTCCTCTATAAATCAGGTTTTACTCGATTCAGTAATCATTGTATGAAATTTGAGTTGCGGTTTTCCTTTGCATTAAACCACCCGTGAATCGTAATCATTTTCTCTATTAGATTGAAGGAGGTGAAGTTTGATGGATGCACTTGTTTTATTTATAGCCAAGCCTATGACATATTTTTCATTCTATGTTATTCCACTTGATCAGTGTGGATTTAATGTGGCAATTCTGAAACAGCATTTGCTGTTAAGATTTTGCCTTATGAACAAAGTTTTAATCCTTATGATCATTGGCATGTACAGAAAGAGCTGAACAACTAGATTGGGACACACGCTTGAATATTATATTGGGGGCAGCAAAAGGATTGGCCTACTTGCATCATGATTGCTCCCCTCGGATTATACACCGTGACATAAAATCTGGTAACATCCTACTTGATGGGAATCTGGAAGCTCGTGTTTCTGATTTTGGACTTGCAAAGTTGTTAGAGGATGAGGAATCACACATTACAACTATTGTTGCTGGAACATTTGGTTATCTTGCTCCAGGTGAGTGTGCTGCTGCTCCATACAGTTGCTTGGCAATACTGAAGTTGTTGAGCTTGACTTTAATTTCTTAGTCTCGTACTCTCTTTGACCGTAGGTGTGCTGATATTGAATGCAGTAAACTGTATCATGGACAAAACCATGGTGCATTTGCTTGTCTGGAATTCAATAATTTTCATTTGAGTAAATTTACATATTTTATTTTCTGTTGCTCATCAGCAGCACCAAATTGTTTATATGTTCATTGTTTGAAATATTATGACCATTATACTTTATTTTCAGAGTACATGCAAAGTGGGAGGGCAACAGAGAAGACTGATATTTATAGCTTTGGGGTTCTTGTGCTCGAAGTGTTGAGTGGGAAGCGTCCAACAGACGCATCATTCATCGAGAAGGGTCTGAATATTGTAGGCTGGGTACGTATTGCCTTTCCCGTGTTATTCTATTAACATTCTTCGCCCCATGCTCCTACTGAATCTTGAAATATGGAACTTTTCGGTTCTCAAATCTAACAGCAAATTAATCCTTTTATTAGGTCTCATTTACAAACAAAACCTTAAGAACTTTTGATGAATTATATTTTGTCAATGCATTGTAGTTGCTAAGCTGTATTGAACTTATCATGATATGCACGAGTTCTTTTTTACTGTTCTACATAGGGTAAAATGTCATAATTAAAACAGTGCAATAATAGTACATTACTGTTTGTAAGCAGTATTTGTCAATACTTCATTATGATGCATGGCATCCAAACAACACTTCTGCTGTATTATAGGCATGTAGAATTTGCATGATGCAACCAAACAAGCCCTTAATTGCTAGATATCAGAAGAACATGTGCTTAGAAAACTGATTATTTGTAAGCACATGTTCTTCTGGTACGTTTGGATGCCATTCAGAATATGCTTACAAAACTGATTATTTGCAACCAAACAAGCCCTTAATTGCTAGAATCAGAAGACCATGAGAATAACTACTACATGTTGTCATGTTATATGCTTACAAAACTGATTATTTTTCCTCCCCTCTGTCTGAAGTTAAAATTCCTAGCAACCGAGAATAGACAAAGGGAGATTATTGATCCACATTGTGAAGGAATCCAAATGGAAAGCGTTGACGCCATACTTGCAGTAGCTTCACAGTGCGTCTCAGCTCCCGAGGACCGACCCACCATGCACAGAGTGGTCCAGATTCTGGAGTCTGAGGTTATGACTCCATGCCCAAGTGACTTCTATGATTCAAATTCCGAAGATTGATCTACCCTTTGTCACTTGTAGTTGATTCGACTTCCGTGGACAGGTATTCCTCGTGTAGATTTTATCATTCATCGATTTGTTCCGGTGCATGTTCTACAGTATTTGTTGTTTCTAGTGTACCATGGTCTCCATTTTATCTCCTCACATTGTAGCTTTTGTTTTTTTTCTAAGAAAGTGTATATACTGTTTGTTGTAAATTTGAGAGAATGCTCCAACGAATAAGCAGAAATGTCTTTGTAAAGTGAAAAAGAAGCACCCATTCCTAGATTTACTACCATAGGTCATTAATGTATTATGCATCACTTTGTTTCTGGATCCCAAATTTTCGGTCAAGATCTTCTATATCCATCCTAATATGTATCTCTGATTGGTGGAATTTATATTGTTTATTATTTTTCTCTTAAAGCAGTAAAACTTTTATCTTTATTTATTTAGCATCAACCAATCACGGATACATGTATCATTGATACAGGAGATTCCAATTGCCAAATTTTATCCTTTTAGTATGTAGCTGAGTCTCTGACTGAATTTGATGTTCAGATTGACACGTCAGATATCCGATCCGGTTTTGGTCTGGACACTAAAGATATTCAACCCAAGTGAGGAGCATTGAGGGTTCCGCCACAAAATTTACAAATGATATTCTGGTTTTGGTTTGAACACCTTGGAATAGTATGACAATGGGTCAGGTGCTGGGTGAATGTATCATAAATGTTTGGTCGAGTGATGATCTTAACTAGTTTTCACCCATATGCTAACTAGTTTCACATGTATGCTAACTAGTTTTCACCCGTTTTTCTAAGGAGTTAGAGGACACCCACGGATGTAGGTACCGTCATCCCTAATTCAGAATCCTCCATTTTTCTTTATTGCCGTACCCCCATCAATACGAAGAGTTTGTAGGTAGCGTTATAGAATTACGTAAGTATTTGAAACCAAAACTGCTGTAAAACTCCAAACAAATGTGTAAATAAACCCTCAACAAGTTATTCATACATTGGGCAATTGTCAATTGAACGTCATCGGAACTAGACTAAGGCCAAAATTGCCTGAAAGTTACAGTCATACATATGCTTTTCAACTCAAGCACATTGAACCAAAACATGCAACGGGCCAATGCCAATCCATGTCAACTTGTGGCAGTGCTACTACTACTCAATATCAACTGAAACTCAAGTCTCTTCTTCACTGTCTATATGAACTACAGCTTCTTTGCTTTTCTTCTTCTTTGAAGCTCTGTTTTCTGCATCTTTGGATGCAGTCCACTGGCCAACGACCATTTCAGAGTCATCAGACTTGGCAATCTCTTCAAGGATTCTTTCACCATACTTCTTTGTCTTTACCTTTCCTATCAACTTCTCTAACTGCAAGAATGAATCAACATTTTTTTTCACATACATAGTCAAGAAACTCAAGATAGGCAACAATGCCACAACTTCCTAAGCACCATTCATAAAAATACTCACGTGGCATTAGGGCTTGTTTGAATCTGGTTTATAATAATTCTAAGAAGAAAACAAAAAAAAAGGAAATTGCAATCAAGACTTGCCTCTTCGATTGAATCTGGTTTTTCAGCAGCCAGCGTATTTATCTGCTGTGTAGATAACACAGAATGTGGGAAAATTCCACCGTTAATGGAAGCGAGTTCCTTGCGTAACTCATCTAGTCTCAATTCCAAACCAGATGCGGTAGACTTCCTCTTGTTAGGCTTGAGCTTGCTCACTCTGTTGTCTTGAGAGCTAGAGATCTCAAGGATGACACTTTTATTCCCTTGATTTATTTAAAAAAAAATTATGATTTGCTTCAATAAAAATAAGAAAAAATGTAGCAAATATCCTCTGAAATAACTATTTTACCTAGCAAAACCTGCTTAGCAAGTGGACCTACAGTTACATAAGCATTTGTAGTATAAGCTGTATGCTGAAATTCTTCTTTCTACAAAACCAATACAATCACAGAAGCAAGAAAACGTTTGAGAAAAGAAAACATACAACTATACAAGATATAAGCTGGATAAACTAGGCTGCCACGAGAAGTTAAAATGTATAGGCCCGAATTACCAAAACGCGTTCCAGTATAAGCTGAACAATAAGGTGCTCTATCTCATCTTTCTTCAGATCCAGACCTGAGAAGGAAAATCTTCTTCAAAACAAAGTCCAAATGCCATAGAATAATGATGTATCAATGTTACAGAGAATACCTAGCTCTTTATGTTTACTTTTCATCTTGTCTACCAATTGTAATACCGTCATCCTCTGATCAGCTTCAAGCACTTGTTGTAGCAAAGAAATAATAGCTTTTGCAAAACCTGCAAAACATAAACATTATTTAGGTAGCAAAACATTGATATCCTTACAAAGAAGAACCTAAGAGGTAGATTGTAACATTACTTATTTACTTAACTACTATGACAAGATGATATGTACATCAAGTCACCATAAAGGAATGAGGAAAATAACCATATGAACTCCATGATAATAATTACGAACATGACGATGAAATATGGTTTAATTACATCAAACAACCTCAATTTCAAGTTGATGCAGCTTAAGTAAGCTAGAAGACAGTGGAGAATATGTCGCTTGATTTTAAAAATTTATAAACAAAGAAAGACAACTTGAAGGGCAGTCAATAATGCAAATAAAATTAGAATATCCAGTACATACAAGAGGCATCTACTTCCTTGATCTCAGTTGGAATGGAACAGTTATCACACATCCCTGCATAATAAGAGACAAGACAGAGCATATAAACCCTATACTTAAACTGTAAGAGCACGAAAGATCAAAGAAAATTAAGGAGTTTACCATTGCATTCCTGTAGGGCTTCAGCAAAATGCTGGAAAAAGGCACCTCTCCGACATTCTCTTCTAGACTGCACAAAGATGAGTAACATATAAAGACTACAACTTGCTTCATTAGAAAATGATTCTTCAAAGACCAATTACATGAACAAGCAACAGAATCTGGTATACATGCTTGTAAATATGGCAAAAAAAACAGAAGTTGTAAAACAGATGCCAGATCATACAGTCAAAAGCATTCTTTCTGCAAGAGAGGGAGATTTAATGTCATCTGACATAAGTATGAGGTTACCTACATTTTCTAGGTATGAAGTAAAAAAATGATAAGACTAGAAAAGACTCTTCTAGTGCAAGTCTTAATAGGATAATACCTGGCAATATTTCACGATATCGTAGAGATTTTGCAAACCAGAATTCTCATAGAAGACCATTGAGCTCTGTAAGAAAACAAAAGCAGCACGAACTAACGAAGGAAGCTAAGAAACCCAAGATTAGTCACCCCGATGCTTTTGACAGGGAAAAGGAAATTTCACCTGCCGAGAAACATCCGCAGGTCGATAGTACAGCAAACATTCTGAAGGTAACCCGTCACGCCCAGCACGGCCACTTTCCTGAAATAAGAGCAATATTTAAGTGCAAGTGAAAGACAAAAGAATGCAAACACTATCCTTGATAGAAAATACCTGATAGTATGTTTCCATTGATTTGCTTAGACTATGATGAATGACAAACCTGACTACAAGCAGCTAATTGATATTAGTGGGTTTATAAGAAACAAATATATGGTCATCCAAGATTCTTCTAATACACAGTTGCCATTCCACACTCACCGTCTGGTTTATTAATTCCCATGCCAAAAGCCACCTGTAAATCAAAACCGAAGTGAATCTTTGAACTCATAAATTGACATTTGAGAGAACAAACCAACACCATAACAGAAATTACCGTCCCAACAATGACTTGTAAGATGCTACTGCTCCATCTATAATACAAAGATAAGTTAGAAAGCCAAAAAAAGGTATGCATTCATAAGAATATTTTTTATTTTGCTGAAATTACTCATACTTACGTCCACAAACAATCCTAAAATGCACCAATAGTCAAATTTACCCACTTAGAATTAAAAAGCAGAAAATTAAGATTTCTACTCTATGAATACCCGTGTATATTGTCTGATCTGATTCAACAATAAGTTGAAGTATTGGATGAAACCAGTCGTATTGTACCCACGATGAGCATAACAAGAACGAGAATGCTACTACAGAAGATAATTTGTATGGATTACTTGATAGAATTTGAACCAAATAATTTTGGACATCTGCTTATTTCCTTTAAACTTTAAGACATCAATTTAGCAGTACAAAAAAAGCCATACGAGTCAGAGCTTACCGCATGTGAACATTTTCACGCTGTCTTACATCCATATCTGCGTGATAATAATCAGCTTTAATCCCTCTCTCCCGCAATTCTTTTGCAACCTATAAACAAAGGGAAGACTCATGACAAGGATTTCAATAGGAAATGAAGACATGCTGCACCCAAAGAACAAAAGAAAAAGAAATACATGCAATACTTGAAGACCAAATGGAACTCATACAAATAAAGAGTGCATATATGATATATTACAGAACTAATATCAGACAAACAATAAACTTACGTCACAAAACATGTCAAGTTTAAAAGTCAATCACTTGCAAAAAAACACAAACCTGCTCACATTCCTTTCTTGAGAAGCAATAAACTATTCCAGATTCACTCTTCGGGTACGATCCTTTAATAAATTCAGCAATGTCATCAACAACGTTCTTTGCAACGGATGACTTTTCACGTACCTGCATGTGAGTGAAAATAGTTTAAATAAACGGTCAATAACACCATATTTTGATAGATGTGTAATATTTGTTTTCCTTTTCCAACTGACCATATAAAATAGATTTGGCCTATTCACTGTGCTGACAAATTTCACACATTTTGGAATATGTAACATCTGCATCAGATCAATTTGGACCTTCCTAGTGGCAGTTGCCTGTATGAAGATAGTAGAAAAGCACAAGTTATTCATGAAGTTACTTTTCAATGGATTATAGAACAAAAAAGGAACATGATAGTAGGAGGAAGCAAACCATACTGTTAAAGCAATAACAGGGACAGTGGGAAACTGGGTCTTCAAAATACCAAGATTTTTGTAGTCCGGACGGAAATCATGGCCCCATTGACTACAGCAATGTGCCTCCTGTTATAAAAACAAAAAAAATGGTCTTATTAGTAATAATATATGGAACAATGTATAGATTCTGAAAAATCTTTTTATTGGCATAACTCTAGAGATATATATTCGGCGAGTAACCTTTCAATGGAACAATATAAGAGATCTGGAGATTCTTTAATACGACATCCCTCTAGCTTCTGCTGGTTTTTCACTTACTTGTGCAGGCTAATTATTTTTACATCACATGTGAATATATACATATAGGTGATGCCCCCAAACCTCTGGCATTGTCACGCAGAAATGACTATGGGGCAGGAAGGATTTATTTCAAAATCCTTGGAACGAGTGCATTATTCAACAAAATAAGGACTGTTTTGTCGGTGAACTCAATCTTGGTTTCTCATGCAGCAATGGTATCAGCTCAGAACAAATGCCATTGTGATTAGACATGTAGAAGTGTTCATAATCAAGTATATAGGATATCCGATTATCCGATCAGAATCTGGCCAGATATCAAATCCAATTTAGGGGTTAATACAGGATTTTCAGATCAGGTGAGCCACGTTATTGGATATCTGGTAATTCACGGTAATAGACAGCTCCCACAAAGTGTACATGTGAAAATTATTATTTAAAAAAAAATTTGTTTTGTAGGAATAAAATATTGGTAGTAGATAGCAATAATCAAGATCTATTGTTATCCTTAAATAAAAACCATAAACATGTAAAGTGCTCACGTCTATAGCAATTAATGACAAACGGCCAGCATGATTGCATTTTTCAAGCTTGGACATAAATCTCTTGCTCTTTGATATCTTTTCTGGTGTGACATATAAGATCTTCAATTGTCCTTCACCCTTTTCAAGGGTCTTGTATATGGACTTCTCATCTTCCTTGTTTGTGGTTGAAGTCAGCATATGAGCTGGAATTCCTAGAGCAGTCAAACCCATCACCTGAAAAAATAGTTAGTCATTTGTTCATTACACAATAAGATCTCATATTTTACCAAATCACTTGGAATAATGAATACCTGGTCCTGAATCAGAGAAAGTAAAGGACTGACAACAAGAGCAATCCCATTGCGAAGAACAGCTGGTAGCTGGTAACAGAGACTCTTGCCACCACCAGCAGCCATAATAACTAATACATCTTTACCACTCATGACTGCATTTACAATCTGACGAAAAAAATCTAGTCAGAAAAATCATGTCAAACCAGAAAAATCACCGAATTTTTTTTCAGAAAAAATTGAAATTTACATCTTAAACACAAGTAATATTAAAAAAAATACATCTAATATGTAAGAAAGTGGTTGTAGGCACAGCAAAAAAGGTTAGCCGATAACAAAGTGATGTGATACTCCAAATATCTCTGTCCATAACATTATTGTGAATCAAACTGTTTAAGGAAAAGCAATATGTTTTTCTCATTACCAATTGATTCAGAGTCCCACACCTGCCTAGAGTTCATTGGCTGAACTACAGTAAGGAACCATTTCCTGTAAAAAAAAATCGAATTTTGTGGAATTTTTGTTTGCTTGAATTGGATTTGAATCAGTGAAAATTATTATGTAACACTGTAACATACATGATGACAAGAATGTACTAAAACTATTTTGGGCCAAAGGCACAAGGTAGTGCTGTATAATATTATGGAAGAAGGGTAACAAGGGTATCTTTGCTACCAACTAATTTGAAAGACTTGAATTTTGACTCTTTGAGCTCAAAAAGAATGACAAAAGAAAGGAATAAGAAAACAAATATTTCATCCACCCCTCACAGAGAAAGAATCATGTCTATATCAAAATTAGCTCCCCTCACTGGAAGGATGACACAACCATCTTATCTCACTTGCGCATAGTAGTGTGTTACAATCAAAAGCCTTAAATAATAGAGATATCTTTGAAAAACTAACCTCTCGCTGATTTGCACGATATGAAGGTATGCCAAACACATTGAATCTGGCATCATCAGCTTCAGAGTCCCACTGGAACTTCCCGTCCCAGTTTTCTTCTGGCACCGAAGGGCCAGCAACATCAACACTTCCAGATGTTTCATATGTATCAAGAAGCTTCCTCAGTTCAGATTGTCTATCCTGCAACTTTTCCTGCTGGTCAAGCAGTAGCCTTATGTGATCTAAACAGTAACACAACACCAAGAACAATATGTTAATACAAGGACCTACACAATCATCATACAACATATGGGCAGCAGCAAATTTTCGATTATCAAGCGCATGAAAATTATGAAATGCCTTCCTTGAATCGACCCACTTAAACCCAAAATATTTCACAAAATAGATACATATCCATCTCTATCTTATGAAAATCCACCCTTATACCTTGGAACCTTTATCACTCAAATTCATATACAACTAATACAAGCACTGATATTTGAAGACTCAAATTGCAATTCAACCATTACAGGTCATTTGTCCCATCCGATTTCTACTAAACAACGGTAAGGAAATCGAAATTTCAAAGGCCTAGGGTTTGACCCTATCTCACTACTGTCTCCAAAACCGCAAAAGGCGAAAGGCAAGCGAAGGGACATGTAAAATTAGGAAAGGGAGAAAGAGTAGAGAACCTTGGACATCTTGAAGCTCTGCTTCAACAGTCAATAGCTCCTCCATGACGCCATTGATGCTCCCCATCTTTCAAACTGAAACGCAGAACGACGGACCGCTTGAATTCCCGGCGGGCAAACACCTGACACAGTTGAGGAAAATTGCAAATATGAAAAAGAAAACCTTTTTTTTTTTTTTTACATTTTTGGAAATGGCAGAAAATAACTTTCCATTTTGATTTTTTCTATAATAAAATAGAAAGATGTACGGATAAAAACCGTGTAAAAAATCAAACAACTATAGATTAAGAAAATTGTAAATGGAGAGACCACGAGTTTGTAAAACTATATCTTGATAGTTTATCCGTTATATCCTTAACTTTCATCAAAATAAAATAAATAATGTATTATGCAAAACAACCAACATAGAGAAAATGTTGGAGGTATTAATATCAATTTTTACTGAGGTTTTCAAGTCTAAGTCTTTTTTATAAAGTCGTTAATCGTTATTTTTAAGGCTCAATAAACTAATTTTTAAAGCTCTTATTTTGTCTTTTTTAACACATGTGCGTTATGCGTTGTGCATAGAACCATTGTATAATACATTGTTCACTTTCAACAACATTTTGAGAGGTTCCTATAACAAAATTAAAGAAATATTAACCATTATAATAAAATTAAATAAATATTAACCATTAATGTTAATTATAGAGTGAGTTGTCGTAACGAATTCATGTATTATAGGAGTGGGTTTTTGTTCCTGAGAAAATTAAATACAAGACCAATACTCAGTTGGTAGTGGTATTTAGACACGATTTCTTATCTGATCCGAACGTAGAGCGACTTTGATCTACATACCCTTTCAACAAAAAAAAAAAAAAAATCAAATACTAGCGGTTTTTACCTTTTTCATTATATATGGTTAATTATATATACGTTTATACTAACATCCATGTAGCTATAGAAAAGTGTTTGATTACTAATTTAGTAGTTTGAATTGAAGCTCTCATTGCTAAAATTGAAAACATGGAGAAAAGTGTTTCGATTTGAATAAATTATAAATGTGCTTTTTATATTATCATATTTAGTCAAAAAAACAATATAATTAGTAATATAATGTTTACATATGTAACGTGATACTTATGGAAAGCATGCAAACAAGTCTTATTTTAAGTCTGAAATCTTGCTTTATATCACATACTCTGTATTAAACATCAAACAGACCTCTAGTCATTTGTGCTATAAGGTTTATGTTTTTTTTTCAAAGAGCAGACCCATCAACAAACATCCTAAATATTGGAACAACATAGAATAGTGTTGCTACCCAAATATTTATCACAAAAGAATTATACCCTCTTCACTTTTATACCAAAGAAACTACATTCAGTAAAATGAATGTTACAAAAATCAAATTTATCACTATTGATTTCATTATCAACCTTATGCTATATGATATGAAGCATTTCTCCTTCTTGCATCAGCCTCCTGGACTGCTTCCTCTTAAACTATCATCTGTATTGAAATCCCGACAACTCGTACCATCGATGTGGCAACCGAGTTTAGCTCGAACTCTGTTGCGAGTACCAGAGTTTCTTCTGGCAAACGAGTATCTTCTCGTTCTCAACCTCGTATTCTGTATCTTCTTTCCTGCAACTCCATCTCATGCCCTTTGCAATGGTGGAAATTGCATCCATGAAGTAGCTGGATTCTCGGATAATTGCATACCCGTTCGGACGCAAGATTCGGTCCATTTCTAAGAGCACATACTTCATTTCGCACCTGATGAAACAATGAAACGAGTTTCATCAGCTCAATAAGGGTTATAGTATGAGACAAGCTCCTCGGGCTCCGCTCGCATTCGGCTCGTCAAAAGCTCGGTTTAACGAACCGAATATGAACACATTTTAAAGCTCGTATAAAATTTAGGCCCAATCATTTATAAACGAGCCAAGCTGAGCATGTCAGTGCTCGGACATTCGGGTAAAACTCAGCTCGTTCGGCTAAAATAACACTATTAAAAGCATGTTTTTAGCTAAACTACTCGGGATCAGCTCGTCAAAAGGTCGGCTCAAATTCGTTCATTTTTTAAACGAGCCGAATATGAACACATTTTAAAAAACAGCAATCAGCAAAATTGGCTTGAAATTCACATACTTAAGAGATTACAGATGAAAGTGGAGTCAATACCTTTGATTTTCGGCAGTGAAAAGTCCATCAACGTGAAGAAGATCATAAGTTCTTGGGTAAGTGGAAAATGCCTCACACCTACAGAATATTTAACAACAGCAATCAGCAAAAACATAGCATAACTTCTTGTGATAGGCAAAGAATAAAAAAAAAGTGTTGAAACTTACCAATCATGATAGGTTCCGATAAGGCCGCGATCATAAACCACAGGCAATGAATTGGGACCATAGGAAGAAACCACATTCATAACCCAAACAGGACTGTCTTTCAAAACAGCAGCAAAGCCACCATAAACCGTGTTCATGTCCATAACGTTTCTTATCTTGTCGGTCCCAAGAGCCGGGAGTATCTTCTTATAATGTTTCACTCGAGTCTTCCACTTGCTTTGATCATGATTAAAAGCACCAACACTACCACCTGCAACATCCGAGACACGTTCTGGTGCAATGTTCAGCCTCGCGGGCCACTTGGGAAGCGATTGCAGGTCTGTTTTCTTGAGCTTTGAGGTTGGAACTACAGCACATGATCTGAGAGGAGTGTACCAAGCGGCATCTGGCTCAACAGAATCGTCGCATTTAGACGGGTTTGCTTCTACACTGCTGAGCTTCTTGTAGCAGCTTTCGTCTGTGGTCTTCTGCCATACGGCAATGTCGTCTTTCTTGTTGTAAAGTTTGAAGCATAAAGATGTTAGTAACTTCTGAAGGTTTTGGTAGTCAGATTTTTGGTCTTCTTTGGTAGTGTTCCAGCCTCGCCATCTGTTCTCGTAGTTAACTGGTGGTCCTGAGAGAACCCAGAATCCTCCAGGGCGGAGTATACGGTGTATTTCCATTAGATAGATTCCTCCTGCAGATGGACAAAGTGTTATAAAGCTACAAGTATAAGTTGTAAGGGGTGTTTGTGAATAAAAACTTTTATTACAATGCACGGCATCCAAACAACACTATGGCTGAGTTTGGCTGGTAATGAAATTAAAGGGGTGAAGATTATGGGGATGAAGATGGGTGGAATAATCCCCTCAATCTCGTTTGGTAAGGGCATGAAGGAGAGAAAGGGATTAAATTATGGAGATTATGGGAATTGTGTGATCCTAATGAACTTAGATTAGGAGGATTATTGAGGGTAAAATCTCATTTTTACCCATCTTCCTTTTTTTTTTTATCCTTTCATCTGCAGAAAATTTTAACACACTTTTTGTAATTTTACCCACAATCATATTTCAACAAATACTCATTTCACTTATTTTATATTTATCTCCTTAAACAATTTCATCTAAATGATTCTCTTCAACTTCATATACGTAATCTTACCTTAGAGCAAGATAATTTTTTAACTTCAACTACAAAGCTAAAATGAAAACAAACAAATCATGGTCTAAGACAAAATTTGTGTTTAATGTATAGTCTAGGTTCAGAAAACACTATGACCTACAAAGATACATGTGAAGATCATCTGAAAGACCCGAGTGACTAATGGAAGGAATAATACCAAATTCAGTCCAAGGGATCAAGCATCGAGAGCAGTGAGCCATATCAAAAGAGCTGGATGGGAAAGGAAGTCGTTGTGTAGAGATAATGCCAAGGATCGCTGGGATACCACGTTCAAGAGCAAATTGAACTTGGGCTTCATGATTATCCCTTGGTGCAAGAGATACAGTCAAGATTTTTCTATCCAATAGATCCCCTCCCCAGCTTGCAACCTACAATTATTCAGTATACAATCATTTCACAAAATAAGAAAGATATTCAAGGTTAAAGAAAATCCTCTTAACATTCTATTATGTATCAAATAGAATATTCAGGAGGAAAGAAATCATGACTCACCCCACAGCCTGTATCAATAGCTGTTCGTACTGTGCCATCTTTCATTTGAGGGATCAAATTTTGCATTAGATCAACATAGCGACTAACTCCATTTGGAAACATGGTACCTCCACCGGGGAAAATGAATTTCTCCCCTTCTTTTTGAAGCCAATGTTGATTTGATTTCTGTTTGTTAATCCAATCATATGGCACATTCCTGAAATTACCCAAGTTTCAGAATACATTATAAACTGATCTTTCAATGAAGCAAGAATATATAGCAGAAAAAATTTGGGGCTCACTCACCGGTACCAAGCCTCCTTCTTGCTCTTAGGCCACTTAATTGGAGCCTTGTAACCATTTGGTGGAGGAACCAAACACTCCTTTCTCTCAAAAGGCGGAGGGCAGTGTCGCTCCAAAAATGTAAGACGATGATAACCATATTTCTTCCATCTCTAAAGGAAAAAAAAAATACCCGAAATGCAAAATATAATTGGTCAGTATCATATGAGCTCTTGAATAATATAC
Organism: Fagopyrum tataricum; assembly: GCA_002319775.1. Lineage (NCBI taxonomy): Eukaryota > Viridiplantae > Streptophyta > Magnoliopsida > Caryophyllales > Polygonaceae > Fagopyrum > Fagopyrum tataricum. The sequence continues at coordinate 34,468,026 of CM008281.1, read as the reverse complement.
ATACATGTAACATAATTCACAATAGCAAATCCTATTGATATAAACCCATTGATAGACTTACCCTGGGGTCCGTGCAAGGAGTGTAGTCTTGATACTCGGCATTGCATTCAGGGAAGGAAATAGCTTTGATTTGAAGAGGAGCAGGTAGTGTATCCTTAGTCAATTCTGCTGATTCTTCAGTCACTTTGCTTACTTCCTTAGCATTATATCTTTCTTTCTGAGAATAGAAGATCCCGCCAAAATAAAACGAAAACCCACACAGCACAATGACCGTCAAGCATGTAGTTACCATCCTCATGGATTTCTCAGCCTGAGGATTTGGCTTTGCTTCTTTATCTTTATACTTCATCTTGAAATCTTACTTGTGATATACTACACTGCACAAAATGTGTCACAGACTTGTTTAGATGAGCACAAGATCTTTACTAAACAATATATTCAGGAATTTAAGTTATAAAAAGTATGACTCAGTTAACATAAACATCAATTCATAATGTAGCCAACAAATATATGTAGATCAGTTGTTACCGACATGATATCAGCATAGTCTGCATAAGCAGGTGATTCATATAGATCAAATATTAGAAAGTCATTTGAACCACAAAGAGGGAAAGCTTAAGGTACATGAAAAGAGCTAAATACATAAGCAAAAGGTATACAAAATATAATAAAATCTCTGGGACCATGAATTGATCCAGATCTACCAGTCAAACCTAAAACACTAGAAAAACAATAACCATATGAGATCTGATCGCGCCAATTAATTTTTAAGAACCTACATATCGAGTTATCGTTGTCACACGAAAATCATACAAACTACACATGATGTAGGTACCAAGACTACCTAATTCTCAGCAAAGCTATAAAATTTTAGTAAGGGCCCTCCATTATTATGTAGGGAAAAGCAAACCACGAAAAGGGAAAAGCAAATCAAATCGCTATTAACATGTCATACGGCATATTGATTGCTTCATGTTCAAGGAAAAGGCTCCTTATGTCAATGTAATGATATTTTTGCCATTCAAGTAGGAAAAGCAAGAAATACAAAGCACAAGAGTCCAATGCCAGCAAGGAGGAAAAAGGGGTGAAAAAGCTGCAGCATGTAAGTGGTAAGTGGTAATTGGTAAGTAAGAAAGTTGAATAATCATATGCTACTAAGAGCAAGAGCTAGAAGAAGGCAATTTGCCATGAATTTTTTAATGGGCAAGAATCCAATCTTGCAAAAGTACACACAATTGACACAAACAAACCTCATAGCACTCATACTCAATATTTAAGAAAAACCCAGAAGCAAAATTCACAGATCTAACTGAAGATTCCAAAACTAATCGAAAATTTCACACTTCTCTCTGCAAAGGAGTAGAACGGTCAAGAGGAGCAACACAGCAAACAGCGAGAACAGTACAGCAACAGATAGAGATGTAGATATGCAAACAGAAGCAAAGAACAGAAACAAATGGGCAATACCTAAATCTCCTTAAACTCTCAAATGAGAATACGGGTAATGAACTACTGATACTAAGACGATAGGGTAGGAGAAAAAGATAGAGAAAGGCAGAAGAAAAGGGAGAGAAATCCCTTCCTGTAGACAGAAGAAAGAAGGGATAATTGAAGAATGAGAGAAAATCTCACAATTTATAACTACTTTATTAGCCCTCAAATTTGCTTGCTTTACGCTTGGATGTCCCCCTTGTTTCGTGGGTTTGAGATCTGCTGGTTGAATCTCTGTTTCTAACCCAGAGTCTCAATTTCTCTCCATTTCACTGCCTTTTGTAATATTCTGTATGGGTGAATGTAAATGGTGAGGAGATAGGTGAACCCATACCAATATACCATACAGGCATACACTGATATACATAAAAGGTCCACCGGCCTGGATTCAATGTGCAAGAAAGTTACAAAGAAAAAGGTAAAGGGAATATTAATTATATATTAATTAAGTTGCAGAGCTGGATGATTATGGAAATCAGCCAAATCTGGATCAATTTGCGCGTTTTTGGAGGTCTTGGATTGGTAACATATGGTTGAATATTCTTGATTATCTAAATATTGTGAATACAAATATTTTAGATGTCTCCGTCTATAAAAATAAAAATAAAAATATTAAGGCAAAATTTAGTAAGGTGGAATCTATTTACTTTCATTCATATGAGGAAAATTTTGTCATTCGGTGGTAAATTTCACATTCATAGAGCAGCCGACAAGTTATAAATTATGTTGTTGGGGAACTTGGGTTGCATAATCAACTCAAAGAGAGAAGTTATAAATGTTGAACCTATCATTTTTCACCATATGGACCTAGTCGAGAACAGATAGGTTAGGATCGACGAGTTAATTAGAGGTTAACCGTTTTGATATCTGGTAATTGTTAACGTTCATTAAAACACTCTTTTCACCAAACCACTCAAATTCTAGAAAATACATACAATTTGAGTAATGTTCTTTACATCCGAAAAAATTACTAACAGGACGACAACGAAACGCATTCCGTTTCCGCCCCACCATGGAGCGGAAGCGGAAGCAGAATCCGCCCCAACATTTCCGTCCGAGGCCACTATTTAAGGGCTCGGGCGGAAACAGCTCCTCATTCCGCCGAAACGCAAACGCGAAAACCCTCGCTCCGGTTTTCCTCCCTGCTGTCGTCGCCGCCGCCCCTGCCGCCTCCCCCACCGCCGCCGCCGCCCCAGCCGCCGTCATTGTTTCCGGCGTTTTTTTTTTCCTTCTTCTTAATCGCATACACATGGAGGGTTCGGATTCTCCCCCTAGGCTTGGAAGAACACTCAAAGAACGGTTTAAGGTACGTTTTATATGTTTTTATCTATTTCTTGTTGTTTATTTTTAATTTTAGGCTCGAAAATTATTAGTTTAGGAAAATCTGGTTAGTTTAGGAATAATTGGAATTGGATCTTATATGAACATTAGTTTAGGATGATTGGGTTAGTTTAGGAATAATTGGAATTGGATCTTATATAAACATTAGTTTAGGAAAATTTGGTTAGTTTAGGAAGATTTGGAATTGAATCTTATTTGAACATTAGTTTATGAAGATTCGGTTAGTTTAGGAAGAACTGAAATTGGATCTTATATGAATGAATGTCAAGTTGTAATTGTGTATTCCGGCAAGATAATTTTTTTACAAAATATATCTAAAATTATATAATATGTAAATTTAAAAATGAAAAATTTTATCTGAAAAAAAAAATAGATGGCCATGCAAAATATTAGAGACAAGAAGAAGCGCGACAGTAGAGTTGTCACTGCATCTGCCCGTCGAGCTTTAGCAGCTCGACGGGATAGACTTGCTTCCACATCGGTCGAGGTGTCCGTTGATGGAGTTGCAGAGGAGGAGCCTAATAGGGGGGATGTTGGGGCACCATCACCACTGCGCTCGGGTTATACTTCGGAGGGCTCCGCTGATGACGAGCCACACCTAGACGACATTGTAGGTGGTGAGCATGAGCAGACACATGTCCCGCAGGAGCAGCAGCAGGATACTGAGTATTATTACTATTATGTTGAGGAGCAGTATCAGGAGCAGGCACCACATATGCCTACTCATGAGAAGGAGCATCCACATGAGGAGGAGCATCCACAGGAGGAGGAGCATCCTCACGAGGAGGTTTTATTGAGATGGTATACTGGGCACATAGCGAGCGTGATATGGACTCAGAGGGTATAAATTTATTATCCATCAAATATATAATTTATTTTTGTAATCGATCTAAGATAATGTTAATTTGAATTTTAATAAATTATTATAGGAGGAGCCTGTGATGGTCAAGGTTATTAGGAGGCTTGATGGGATAGCTAGAGTACGGAGGTGGCATAGGGATATTTATGACCCGGACACATGGTTTGGCTTGGCGAGACTCAGCAGACTTACTGACTTGGAGGACCTTCACTTTGGTGGGGTCGACCACTGCTTGATTACTGCGTTCGTTGAGAGGTGGCACCCCGAGACAAACACTTTTCACATGCCGTGGGGGGAGATGGGCATAGCATTGCACGATGTGCATGTTATTATGGGTCTTGCTATTGACGGAGATGCTTTATTGACCGATCTAGATGACACTGCTAGGCAGGAGTGGCTTGTACATTCTTTTGGATTATCTGCTTCTGCAGCTGGCACCAGCTGCAAGAAGCTTTTTTGCGAGACTGTTAGGTCTACAACCACAGCCATGTTCGGCCGTACAGATCCTCCTCACGCCGCGATTGCATCTGCATACTTGTTGTTATTGGTCTCGTCGACCTTGGTAGTCGACAAGACTACCAACAGGATCCGGCCATGGCTTATCGACTTAGTACGGGATCATACGAGGACCGGCACATATGCTTGGGGCACCGGGACTCTTGCATACTTGTATAGATGTTTGGGCGATGCTAGTAGGAAGAATGTGAAGACGATGGGAGGTTGTACATCACTATTACAGGTATGGTTTCATAACGATATTTTTAAAGGTAAAACACTGTTATATGAGTGGAGTTTAATTTATCTTTCTTTATTTACTATTGGATTTACGCCCATTTTCCATCATTGGGATGTGGAGCTGTTGAGGATCCTCAGTTGCATGGGCATCCACGTTGGTGTTCGAGAATTTATGTCCCGAAGACATCGCCATTTAGTATCGAGAGGCTCCGTGCCTTACGATTACAGTTGGATCAGATGAGGGCGGAGGATGTGCGTTTCACCCCATATACCGATCGGTATATTGACTTTGGAGGGTATTATGCCATATCTCGTTACCGAGGCATATTACGGATAGATGACATCAAGGAGGCGTATATGCCAGATCGATTCCTGCGACAGTTTGGGTACGTGCAGACTGTGCCTCTGCCCCGAATCCCACCCCACCAGGAGGTTCGTCTAGACAAGGGACGTGGCACTAGAGTTTCATATGCTCCCATCTATGATGCTTGGACATCCCGTCACCTAGAGGAGACTAGAGTTTCATTTGACGGGTTGATCCCAACACATTCTCCGTGGCTTGTCGATGATGCGTACATGCCCTGGTACACTACCCATTGTCATCCATATATCCTTCCGACGTCCATTGCCGTGCAGATTCCGGTTGATCGCCCACCACCTCTTCCCGTCTCTGATTCTATAGTACGCTTGTTTCTATTCTTGAACTTACCGAGTATTTTATTTTTCAATTTTATAACAGCTTGTTTTATTTTTATTGCAGCGTTTGCACATACTTTTGGGCCGTCTACGAGATACGCAGCGTCGGGGGCTACCGTATTCACCGGCTGAGATACAGGCCATGATTGATGAGGCTACTAGTCCATATCCAGTGGTGGCACCTTCTCAGGTCCGGGCATCACAGCATCCGTGATTTTATTGACCTTTGTTCGATTTATTGTTGTCTTTCATTATTTCATGTTTGTGATTCGTATTGGCTTGTTTCGGATTATTGGTGTAGTTCACTATTTTATGTTTCGGATTTGATTTGGCTTGTTTCGGATTATTGTGTAGTTCATTATTTCATGTTTGTTGTTTGATAAATAATTTAAAGCATTTAATTAAATTCAATTAACTAAATCTAAAGCTTTGTTGTTTGATAAAATAATTTAAAGCATTTAAAGTCATTTAACTAAATTCAATTAACTAAATATAAAGCTACAAAATAGCTCAACATAACGATATATACTGTCTAAGATGGACACTCAATGCGATATAGCTCAAGATAACGAGATATCCTTGCAATGAACGGCGCATCCCATCCTTCAACACTTGGACCGTGATGGTTTTTCCACATAATACTCAAATATGGTAACGGGGCATCATCCTTCAACCAAACCTACACAATAAAATCAAAACAAAAGGTTACTAATTAAAGATTGATTTTAATTGAGTTAAAGTGAGAAAACGTATAACGTCGACTAACCGGTACATAATGTGTGTTCCCTGATATAAGTGCTATCGAACGGATCACTGTAGGCTGACCTTGGTTAGGAGTGACCGTCGTCATAGGCAAATATGTGTGTGCGTTAAGACCAACGACAACTAGGACAATCTGATAATATGTGGTTGCAACACATGCAACAATAGGTATCTCCATCCACCACGGACTTTACACGGAGACCAGATCGTCCAATTCACATTACTGATCACTTGGTCGATGTTTAAGTGTGCGATGCACTACATGGATTAAAATCTCAAATTAAGTCATTAAGCTCCCTTCTAGCTCCCTTCTAGCTCCCTCCAATAACTATCCAGACAAACATCAAGCTCCCTTCTAGCTCTAGCGTTGGTGTAGTTATCCCACAAGAGCGTGAAACACTCGCTTGTGACGTAGTCCCAAAGCAAGTCGAATATCGGTATACGGACCTCACGTGGAATCCTTTCCCGTGACATCTCCAAAGAAGCTTGTAACTTCTGAATTTGATCTGTGATCATCAAATGTATGTTGTCACACACTAATTGAAATCCTCCAACATTCGTATCGAGAGTCTGTTTCAGTAACTTGTGCGCGGACTCACACCTACAAAAATAAAAATTAATTACAAATCAAACAAACTTAAAAAATATGAGAAGGAAAATAACATTATTAAACATTCTTACGCATTTGTCGTCCTTGTGCCGAAATGATGACTCATATCACACCAAGCTCGAACAACTGCTTCCTTGTATGGGGTCAGCCAAGTAGTCTCGAGGTAATTCATTAACCTTGGATATGCATGCCAATGGTTCCTCATTTCCAACAAACGCCGTTGATAGCTTTCATTTGAACTCGATTCGAACAAGGCATGACATTGGGACTTGAATTCGGCTCTTGCTTCCTTACACCGCAATATGAGACCCACTCTGCTTATAATGTTGGACTTTATGTGGAACGTGCACAAAATATGCTTCACCTCGGGAAATACCACCCTTAGGGCGCTTATAAGACCTAGCTCACGATCGGTGGCAATCACCCCCGGGATTTTTCGGTAGCACAAATACCGGACCCTCCTCAAAGCCCACTCGTAGTGATCTCTGCTCTCCTGTGCCATGAATACAACAACGATAGCAAACGTCTTTTTGGTGCTTGTGATGCCGACTATCTCCAACAATGGCATATTGTATCTAAAAGTAATTCAAACAAAAGATTAATTTAAAGTTATGTATGACAATATGATTGAGTTTATGGAACAAAGTAAAACAAGACTGTAAACTTACTTGTTGGTCTTATACGTCGAGTCCATCACAATAACATAAGGAAACATGCTGAGCAAATGCCTCGAATCGGATGTGATATAAAGAAATCAATCACCTCATCCGATTCAGTACTTCTCCTCGTATTAACGTAATATCCCCGTTCTTTCAACGTATGAAGTGCTTGTTGCAACGACCCTCTTCCTTGGGCTTGTACCTTTCTAATCTTCAAACCGGCATTGTATATTTGCCGGATTGTGATGAGATTGTCAGGATCCTTTAATTGCACGGATAATAAAATCGCACACGGTTTTAACCCGACACTCAATTCACGCTCTACCTTTTTTGCCTGTGTGGGGTCAATCGTTCTGGATATGCATGACCTCTTAGAACCGACGAAATAACGTGGTTGTGGACTCCACATACAACCCTCAATGACCATTTCTCTTCTTCAAGTTGTGCCCCCTCAAGTTCAAACTTGCACTTACACTTCTTCGAATTCTTCTTCCGACTAGAACTTGGAACATGATCGGAATCAACATCTTTCAACTTTCTGACATCTCCGTGTCTATCGCATGCCAATTGTAAGATACGAAACCCCCTTCTATCCAACCATGATTTTTTTTATGACCAACACAAAATTCATTGAGTTGGCCATATACCGAGCCCAACCCAATAAGTTTTCTCTATCTGGAAAATATCCACGGAGCTCAAACTTGGACGAAAAATCGGTACCAATTGCACGTGAATATTCCAAAGCATCCTATTCAAATTAAAATAATGTAAGTGTAAGTTCGACAATTTCGGATCTCTACTCTAAAACATGTGTAAAATTAAGGGAAAACAACTTATGACTAAAATATGTTTATTAAGGTAATATAAGTTTTTATTATTTATTTTATTTTTTGATCATTATAACTATTTAAATTAAGTTACCTAATTATCTACTTAATGTTGTAAAGAATTTTGCATAACAATTTCAATTTAAAATCTTCACTAAAAATCCACATTAATTAGATTATATGACTTTTATTTGTTTTAGATTTAAATTTATTTTGAATTCAATTTATTAAAAATAATTTAAATTTTATTAAATAGTTCACAAATATACAAATTCAATGAAAATTGGATGGAAAGTGAATGAATGGTTATGGAGATTCATTATACAAAACCTTGTGGGCACCACAAGGAATTACATAAAATATTGGTTACCAAATAAAAAGTTCAAAATCTCGTGGTCATGGACACCCTGAGAAATTTCCTAAAAGTAATTACTTTAAAGTGATAATTGTATACTTACCTCAATATGGGTGACAAGTTCTTCCGGATCAATGTACTTGTTGATATCAAACGGCATGGTTGTACTTTCACATTCAGATTCTGCATCTTCTTCAGAATATATCGACATTTTTTGCGGATTTCTTAAACGTGTTGTGGTTGTGAATAGGGAATCGTTTTGATCGAATTTTTTCACGTTCGGTAAAACGGCTTAATTCCGACTCCTAGGGCTACGTTAGGGTTATAAACGCTTCTGCTCCAGTTTGACACGGAAACGGATTCTAAATCCGCCCCAAACTGTGGCGGAAACGCAGTCTGCAGCCGCCCCAAGTTGGGACGGAAGCGGATTCTGAATCTGCATCCGCCCCAGCTTGGGACGGATGCAGACTGCGTTTTCGTAGTGTCTTTAGTATTATTTGTCCGCCCGAATAGTAATCATGTAAAGTTTTGAGTCAATTATTTGTATTTGTTGTAGAATGGGAAGACAAACATAGAAAAGATATATGTAATCGCATATTGTGGTAATGTGATTAAATGATCACTAAAGAGTATTGACGATCGGGTCATGGTATGGTAGGTTTTTGAGTTTCCGTGTCATGAAAATAACGAACAATAGTTTCATTGATGATCCTTCTTAAATATTTATATGATACATGTACATAAAGAGTATAATGGTAATGATCGGTTCATGGTATAGTCGGTTTTTGAGTTTCCGTGTTTTGAAAATAATGATCAATAGCTTCATGGACAATCTTTCTAAACTATTGAATAAAAAAGCTTCACATTAGACTCTCGACCGGTAATAATAAAACGAATTCGATAAATAATTATATCAAAGTATAGTATGAATCCGGCTTAGATTATCTTTTTACTAGGAACTCTGGTAATTTTGTAATTTAACTCACTTCCTCTCACCCTCAAACTCTTCAATTGAAAACAAGTTAATTATTTAGAAATGAGGGCACCCAAAACCCGATATTTATAGTATATATCTCTTTAAATAAATTATATTTAGAGTTGTTGATTTTATCTTTTTAAAATTTTGTTTTTATGTAAAATTTGATCTCATTATTGCTTCTCATTAGGCTAAAGTCTTTTTTGGTAGGGTTGATATGGAAATTGATGGAAAGAGATTTGGGGATAATATATTGAACTTTAATCATAAATTCGTAAATCAGAAGAAACAAAATTCGATTTTATATAAATATTAGTCTAGATTATTACATCGAGTTAGAAGTTAGGCGAGCAACTTAAGTGTCGTCAATCCTTTATGAATAGCAAATCCGATTCTTCTAAACACTACATCTGAAGACCTAGGTGACACAAAATTACCATGCAAGACCCGTTGCACCTTCCTGAAAATTTTAGTTAGTGATTCGTAAATTAGTGATGAAAATTTTAGTAAATTTTACGGCGATTTTTTTTTAAATCGTAAACGGATTCGTATGAGAAATTGAGAAGTGTGTGGATATGCTTGTGTAATAAATTAACAATTGAGTTTTATGTTGTTTTTTTTTGTAACAATTTTAGTTGATATTCTATGTTACCCAAAGTCAAGCTAGTTAGGTTTGAATTGAATATTTTCTTGGACAAGTTATTTCAATGTTTTCGTGCAATTGTGCACTAGTCAAACTTCACCTAGCATTGACTCTATCTTCCAGAATTATAAATAAATAAAATTCGGTTACTTTCCCAATTTGATGTAATTGTTGTATATAATTTGTACACAAAATTTACATAAGTTGTGTACATAAGAATACAATGTGTAAAAATATAGTATAAAATAATAGCATATAATAAAGTTTACTAATATGATTTAATTGTTGTATAGGACGGATTTTTTTTCTCAAAACAAAACAACTCTTTCACTTCATACCAGAAAGAGTTTCATTTTGAAAACCTAAATTTTTTAAAGAGCATTGCTCTTCTTTTTTTATTTATTTATAAAGTTAAGAAAAATAGTCGGGTTAGTTTCTAGAAACCGACCGGTCTATGACATCCTTACGGATGAGGTCTTCAACATCAGCTGACAGGGCCTCGCGCATTTATGTATGAATTGTGTCCTAGCCTTGCGAGTCTATCGGCGACGATGTTGATTTCCATTAAAATGTGATGGACGTTGAGGTGCGTGAATCTTGAGACGGAGGGCGAGATGTTCGAGATGATCATATCCGTCTTTCATGGAGGTTTTCATATCTGGTTGATCGAGTTGATGAGCATCCAGTTATATTCTTCTATCTTCAATGGAAACACCTAAGCTTATGGCCTTTATGAGGCCCTCTCGGAAAACAAAAGCTTCCGCCTCTGGTACGGAGTCACCGTTGCATCTCCCATTCCTAGTAGTTAAAGGAATAGCCAAATTATTTCGGATAATGAATCCATAAACATATTAAAATCGATTAATTTGGGTACCCGACTTTTTTGCCGCCTGTGTCACTACTACACTTTATTCTCTACTTCTTACTTTGGATACCCGACTTTCACTCATTCGATTGGTTTGGAATCGATCTCACCGACAGTTTAAAGGTGGGCCCCTTTTCTGCGGTCCCCACGCTTTATTCTTTACTTCTTTCTTTGTCTTTTATGTTAAAATTGCTTTATTAGTACTAAAACATGCATTATCTGACGTAGAATGTACACTAGATCTGAACAATAAAGTGATTAAGAATTATAAATAAAATACAATTGAAACAAAATCAAACTACATGAATGTATAGAACTATAGAAGCCAAATTATAATGTCGGTGATTAAAAAATTAAATATTGGTTATGTCAGAAGAACTATATATCATACAAATAATATTATTAATATCCGAAAGTGGTAAGGGAAATAAGTATTTTCTTAATATTACTTTTAGAGTTCTAAATGGAAAAATTTATGACTAAATTTGGCTCTAGTTTTACTTCATATTGATGTTTTTTTATTTAATAATTCAGTACAACATTCTTGCTTAGCAAAGATCATTTCAAGATCATTTTTTCTAGTGGGGATATTCTCAGATCTTTTGTTTACATTTTCTTGTACATTTGTTTGGAGTTTGCTCTTGCTAATATATATTATTTCTTTATTTTTATTTTATTTCATAAAAAAACAAACTACTATCACGTTTTACAAATACGGGTGTATAAAAAAAAAACTAAATATCCGATCAAAAAAAATAGCAAGGCAGAACGCAAAAAATACCAAAGAAATGAGAAATATATAGACTTGGGTACAGAAAAAGCTCAGAAAAATCGCTGATAAAAACCTTAAATTTATATTCTCATGAGGCATGAACATTAAACTTTTGATCACATACTGACGACTTTCATTGATATTGAATTGCCTAATCAACAATACTTTTACTTCTGAATTTTTAAAAAATTCTTCAACACTTCATAGTTAACGGTCAATTATTATTGACCGTGCAAAAAAATAATTTTTTTCTTCTTTTTCTAATTAAGGGTTTATTTTATAAATGAAATGCTAGATTTTCATTTTCAATATTTAAAAAATTACTTTAAAAATTCAGAAAATGTTCTCATATGGCGTTTTATTTTATTTTTTGTACATGGTAAATTGGTAATGAGTAAACGTGGTTTTACATATCAGTTATAGAAATACTAGTATCACGAAGAAAAAAATTAACTCTTTCCGAGTAAGATAAACTTAATTCAACTATTTAAAATAATTTAATATTAAACTAGTTTAATACCCGTGTCGTGCACGGATACTTGTAAAAAATATATTTTTTAAACTATTTTTACTTTATGTGTATTGATTATAAGAGTTAAAATTTAAAATAAATAATAAAATAATAGTATAACCACATTATATTATATTCTAAAATATATCATAAATACAACATTGTACGTTTGTAGTATTTTGTGATTTGCTTGTAAGATCACATATCACGATCATCGAACCTTCCCTACTTGTAACTCTTGAAATTGCCACATAAAGTTGTCCGTGACTAAAAAATGTTCTAGGTAGGTATAATCCAACTTTTAAAAGGGAATGAATATCATATGTGATAAAAAATAAATATATGTTGTGATTATAGAACCGATTTAAGAGATAAAATAATCGTACACAAAGTTAGTTAGTTATATATATATCATTATATAATAGCACAAAAATTATAACATATTATAACTAAAACTAACTAATCCTTACAATTTCAAATAAAATAAAACTATTAAATAACTAACAAAAGTAGAAAATTCAAACAATTTAAAATTATAAAAATAAAATAAAATAAAAAATCAGGTTACCTTAAAAACAAGAAATATTAAATATAAATATTAGAAATAATTATAAAATTATAAAAGTAAATAAAATACTTGTAAATTAGATAATTTAAGAAAAAGAAAAAGGAATTTGTGGATTTAAATCCTAAGTAAAAAAAAAAGACATAAAAATTTTTTAATTAAAATATTTTAGTTTATTAATTTAGAAATTAATTTAAAAATGTAAAATAATGATAATTTAGTAATATAAAAAATAAATATTATTTCTCAAGTAATAGAGAGGTTTTTCTGGTTACGACTTATTTACATTTCCCCTTATTTTCTTGAAAAAATATTTACCGTCAATCATGACCAAATTATTCGATTCGATATATATTAATCAAAATTCATCCAGATCTACTGATTTTAATACGTGTAATTAATATATACGGCAATAAACCGTAATTAATTAAGTTAATTAACAATACCGAGACAACAGAGAGAGCATTACGTATAAATTAGTGTGACGTAGTACTATATTCATGGGAGTTGACGAATATATGCAGTAAATAATTATCAGATATTCAGATACATCCTTCCCAGTGCAACCTGTAATAACTTTACCTGTTTACGGTCAAATAGACTACTGTTTGGACTTTGGAGGAGGGAGTAACTAAATATTATTTTTTAATCATCCCAAATTTCTGGACAAAATTTATAAATAATTCAATGCTTAAATCTGGCACCAGGATTTTTTTTATATTTTATAAATTACTTCGTATAAACCCTAATTTAACATTTTAAAGTGTAAATAAATTCTCTAGCTTTGGTGGTGCAACGTTGACATTTTAATTTTTTTTCAAGGAAAAACTAGAATATAGTTTTATACTTGTCATTTAAAGTCTAAAATTTTGGTTCATAATATTTGAATTTATAAGTGTTATTAATGCTCAAACTTTCTATAAATATAATTTTAATTATTATTTGTATTTTTAAAGTACTATAATAATTTCTACTTGTAGATTTCTTAATATGTGTTTTTACCCTAACGACATCTATTGAGAACCGAAGAAAGTAAGAAATATCCAAAATCGTCAAATCAGTGATGATTTGCATGAAGGAGTCATACTGAATACAAGGATTGCGAGCACATATAGAGAGACGAGCAATCATATGTGTTGTGGTATTAGCCGATTGCAGTACATGACTAAAATTACATATAGTATCATTGGGAATGGAAGCAAGTATATCATTGCAAAGGAGATCCATGTACAAGCAATCAGGACGCCTGGAGAGAAGCTTCATGATCTTTGATAAAGAGTTTGTCTCAAGAATCTAGCTGTTGACATTAATTCATGTCATACATGAAATGCCGAAAAGCATAGCTAAGCCTTCAACAATGTCCACTTGGTAGGTAATACGTATTTGCTTGGTTGCTAACATGATGATATCACCTGATTGATCCCGCAAGACAACACCAAAGTAAGCATGTCCATCTATCAATCCTGCATATGTGTTCAACTATAGTTGTCCAAAGCTCGGTGGCACTCAAATGTTGGGTGATTGTGCATGCAACATACTGTAACACCCCAAATCCACAGGACTCGGGGCGCTACTGGGCTAGGATCTCACAATGGATCCTGACCCTAGCCTGACAACAAGTTCACTGGATCTTACAACAAGGCACATATAGATTAAAACCAAACATCAAACTGTAATATATATATATGAAAAGGTTTACAAAATACCGCTGAGTACAAACCAAAACATGTATCCGTACATCACAAAATCATCCCATATCCCTCGCATAACCCTAGTGTACGGAGCCCTCAACGGATCACCCCATCTGGATCACTCTGCAGTTCTCCTAACCTACAAAGCATCTACAACACGGTATATAACCGTTAGCTAACCATTCATGTATAAGATAATGCATAAGCACAAACACAAGTCATGGAATCATAAACACATAATCATGTTGTCACACATTTACCCGGTTAATTATCTTTATAAAGTCTAACACTCAAATCGTATATATATAGATGTATATGAACGTATGTGACACGAGGAATATATAATCCTCGCCTCTGGGTGTTGTTGCCAGCTGGGGTGGTACCGGTAACATCTTCCCGTATACCCTATGGGAGTGGTAAGTGCCCGTCCCGTGTACCAGATCTGGCCTATCCACAAAGAACCTCCCAGACTCCACGACGGGATGAAAGGGCTTGTTGTGACGGCCCTACAATGGGCGGTCAATAAACCATAGGTCGGTAATAATCAACATCGCATGCTATCTAGCATATATCAAACACCACTCATGCAAACATCCGATATAAGGATGGTAGCTAAGTAAGTCCTACGGACTTACCTCAACCTCAGAATATAATCAACCACGATCAGCTCCTATCCCGAGAATAGCACTGCCTAATAACAAGGCATATAGAGATATCAAATCTCCTATCAATCAAAGGGGTCACACCTAGACTCAAGGGATCCATAAGAATCATATCCAACCTATAAACCTCAATCACCTACTAAACCTCAAAGCCATAACCGGCACATATCGATATCATACTCATCATCATCCTATCCTCATACACACACCTAACATGCCACTAACCCGCTCATACTAAGAAAGGAAAGGATCCATACCACTCTAGGTAGGTCATGCACAAGACGCACCTGCGTGACAGGAAGGACGCAGGGGCGAAGCAACGGGAGGCGCAGGCGCGGCGGCACTCCCACGCAGGGCGGTGACACTGTCGACGCGGGGGCGGCGACACTCACACGCAGGGGCGGCTCACAGTGCAGAATATGATTCCCGCCTTCTCTTCGGTTCTTCACTCGATGATTTCACGTCTTCAGCATCCAGCAGCCATACACACACACACACACACACCTAGAAGATCTAACACAAGATTCAATCTTATGGAAATCCTAAGCTAAAGAGAAGGAAAGAAAGAAAGGAGGAAAGAAAGAAAAAAACCCATAGGAAGCAAGTGGATTTTCAAACTCAAAATTGACAAGGATGGAAATGTGTCTGTTTACAAGGCAAGACTAGTTGCCAAAGGTTTTAGACAGATTAATGGTATAGACTATGACGAGACATTTTCACCAGTTGTCATGATTAGATCCATTAGGATAATCCTAGTTATTGCCGCATATTATGACTATGAGATATGGCAAATGGATGTCAAAATTGCTTTTCTAAATGGTTATTTGGAAGAGGATGTGTACATGACACAACCTGAAGGTTTTGAAGATCCAGATTATGTTGGGAAGGTATACAAGCTTAAAAGGTCCATTTATGGACTTAAGCAAGCATCCAAGAGTTGGAACTTTTGATTTGATGAAAAGATCAAAGAGTTTGATTTCATTAGATGTGAAGAGGATCCTTGTGTTTACAAGAAGTTTAATGGGAGTAAGGTAACCTTCTTAGTCTTGTATGTGTATGACATACTACTTATTGGGAATGACATTCCGATGCTAGACTCCGTAAAGGAATGGCTGAAGAAATGTTTCTCAATGAAAGACTTAGGAAATGCCGAGTACGTACTTGGAATTAAGATCTACAGAGATAGATCTAAGAAGCTTCTTGGATTGAGTCAAGTAACTTATATTGATAAGATTCTTAATAGATTCAAGATGCAGGATTCCAAGAAGGGGTTTTTTACCCATGCAACATGGTGTATATCTCAGCAAGAAGCAGTGTCCTAAAACACCCGCTGAGCTTGAGAAGATGAACCAGATCCCATATGCTTCCGCTATAGGATCTATCATGTATGTCATGGTATGTACACGTCTTGATGTTGCATATGCTTTGAGCATGTGTAGCAGATACCAATCAAGTCCTGGAGAAGCACATTGAAGTGCAGCTAAGAATATCCTGAAGTACTTGAGAAGGACCAAGGATGTTTTCTTAGTATATGGGGGAGATGAAAAATTGATCGTACAAGGCTATACTGATGCAAGATTTCAGACTGACCGAGTTGGATTTGAGTCTCAATCGGGTTATCTCTTCATCCTTAACGGAGGAGTTGTGAGCTGGAAGAGCTCCAAGCAGGATACAATAGCTGATTCTACAACAGAGGCTGAGTACATTGCTGCTAGCGAAGCAGCAAAAGAGGTTGTGTAGATAAGGAAGTTCCTGGATGAACTCGGTGTTGTTCCTAGCATTTCGGTGCCTATCGACATCTACTGTGACAACAATGGTGCCATAGCTCAGGCAAAAGAACCGAGTTCAAACTCCAAATCCAGACACGTTATGAGGAAGTATCACCTTATTCGACGCATCATCACTGAGGGTGACATTAGGATGTGTAAGGTGCATACTGATGACAACATTGCAGATCCATTGACCAAGCATATGCCTAGGCCCAAGCATGAGAGTCACACTAGGGCTAAGGGTCTCAAGCACATTGGAGAATGAGTTTGAGTTTGCTTTTATATTACATTGTGTATTTATGAGTGTTGGACACTAAGTTTTATGTTTGACTTGATGATTTTATGATATATGATATTTTATCATTATTTGTATATTGTTATGATCGATATTGAATAATATGTCCAAATAATTCATTATATACAAATGGGATCACTTTAAGCCCCCGTTTGGTTGTAACTCCGGAAACGGAAACGGAATGGAAACGAATCTAGTCCATATGTGTACCTTGTTCATGGAATCATTCCGGTTGGCTTCATGCAAAATGTACTTGCTTCCCCCTACTTTGTTACCCTATAGGGTATTAAAACTAATCAAATTCTACTACAATTAGTTCAAACCACAAAGAATGATTCCCAACAACTTCATGAACAAAGATGTACGTATGGACTAGATTCGTTTCCATTCCGTTTCCGTTTCCGGAGTTTAAACCAAACGGGCCCTAAGTGTTCTAGTGAATGAAACCCCATTAAGTGAAATGAAGTTTTGAATTATTGAAAGTCTATTGTTCGAAATCATCAAATGGACATGGATGATTTTATTAGTAACTATATTGTAAGTTGACTGATAGCGCCAGTTTCATGGGCTATAGGGACCTTGAGATGTCTAGTCATTTACATATATGTGTATAGATGATACATGTAAGACTGACCAACCTTAAGACTCTCCAAAAGAGATTGTAGAGTTTTAAGTTAAATAATGATTAGTAGATTCCTCAGACATGAGTATGTTGTGGTCTCACTTGATGCTATTTCTTTGACATTGTTAAACGCTTTCCGTAATAGGGAGTTATAAAGGCAGTAGTTAGGATTGCCAAAAGTTGAGTGGGAGCCATAGTCATACAAGATTGAAGAAGTCCTCCTGCTTCATGTATACAGTGATACATTGAACAAGATTGGTGTCTCGGCCACTTGAAGAGCGAGAACTAAAAATGCATGGTCATGCTCGGATGATTATTTGCAATCATCCGTTTAATTGACAGTTCAAACTTGGGATTCAAGAAACACATTTGACATTAGATATGAATGTCACCATATCGTCAAATAAGACATTAAGAGACAAAGGTATCTTATATTGCACACTTGTTTAAGGACAAGTGGGAGATTGAAGGAATTGTGTCCTTTAATTTAATGTGCAATGACTAAATTTGGAATAAGACAATTAACGAAGATAATTCAATCCGCTTATTTTAGGAGTCGTAGTGCTTTGCTAGAAGCCAACTACCATTAATGGGATTAAACGAATTAAACTCATGACTATACACAAATCACATATATGGGTCATATTAGTCACCTTATGCAAATAATATATCATAATATAAAGCAAGCATAAGAATTTATCTCAATTTAAAATTAAATCCTAATATGGTATTAATCAAATTAATCATAAAAATGAAATAATTGGATTATATTGTATGAAAAAGATATAATATCAAATATTTAATCTTAAGTGGGATTTTCTAACTTTTAGGAAACAATAAAAATATCATGATATTATCATTTTTATTTTTATTATTAATTTTTTTTAACATTAAATCAAATTTAATTATATGGTCGGCTCACTTTCGCAACCCTCTATATATTATTAAATCGAATTTAAAATTATACATGTCAAATGCATATCGCATATGCAATTGAGATGGGTTAACAAAATATACATACGGAAATTATCCATCATTTCGTTCAATTTTGTGGCTTTTTCATCACCGAATCGGATCGAATCCGACTGGGATTGGTGGTATTCAATTTCCATATCAATTCATACAATTTCATGTCTCAATTCATCATAATCTCCATTACAATTTTACATTTTTATCCATATAAAATATAACCACCATTTAAAACAAGATCCGAATCAAAAATAACAATTAAACCATAGATCCTATCAATATATGCAACCTTGGCTCTGATATCATTGAAGGTTTATTAGATGCGTTAAGCGGAATTTCAGATCATATCTAAACATCTAATTGTAGGATCTTCATGCATAATTCATAGAATCATTGTTAATTAGAACTACCTGTTGATGCGTGAACCGGAATTGATCGGGGAGAAACGAAAACGATGTGAGCCCCACGTGTTGCTCCTCTACTTGGTCCACACGAGCCCGGTCTAGATCTCCCTTGACTTTGACTGCTAGGACGAAAGGACTAAGGGAGAGCAATCGAATTGCTTGGTTGGAATGGTGGTCAATACTTGCTCTTTTCCAAAGTAAAAGCTACGATCCCTTCTCTATTTCTTTGCAAGACAATAATATATATATATATATATATATATATATATATATATATATATATATATATATATATATATATATATATATACACACACACAATTAGGATAAGGGAGTCACGACTCTTCTAATTCTAACGTTTAGGAAAAGAAAAATAACTTCCTTAATTAACCTCTCACTAATTAGTCTCTACTAAATAGTTAGCAATTTGTAACGTGGTCATACCACACTAATTAGTCTCAATTTATTAGTCTCCATTAATTTGTAACATACACTAATAGAATTATTTCATAAATATATATCATGAATATATTAATAATATACAATATATATATATATATATATATATATATATATATATATATATATATTAATATTCAACCATCATTCCCGTTGATCTAGTCCGTCAACTTAAAGTGTGTGACCTTATAGGACCCGTTTATAATAGTCATGAGTTTAACTCGTTTAATCCCTTTAATCGTAGTTGGCTTCTAGCAAAGCACTACGACTCCTAAAATAATCGGATTGAATTATCTTCGTTAATTGTCCTATTCCAAGTTTAGTCATTGCACATTAAATTAAAGGACACAATTCCTTCAAAAATCACGCATGCTCTCTAAGCCAAGGGCCCCGTCACACTTGGAGCGACACAAGTCACAACTTAGTCCATGCAACCCAGTGTGTATTTCTATATCCCTCATTCGAACTCCACCAAAATTGTCTCATTATTTTTTCGATGATATTAGAGATTTTCTCCGGCATTTCAAAACAAGACATCGTGTAAGTTGGGATAGCATGCACCACCGATTTCAACGAGACCTTCTTTCCCGCCCTACTAAGGAGCTTCTCTTTCCACCCTTTCAACTTCTTCCATATCCTCTCTTTGACATTGTCAAAAATAGCTCTCTTTGAATGACCCATCATCGTCGGTAGTCTAAGATATTTCTCGTGCCTATCAACCTCCCTCATATTAACAATATACTGAATCTCCTCTCTAAGGCTACCGATAAAATTTGTGCTGAACGAAAGTTATGATTTTACGAAATTCACATGTTGACCGAAGCTTCTCCGTATTGATGGAGTATATTGACAATTTCTTTGTCTTGTTGACAAGTCGCTCTCGCAAAAATCACATTGTCATCTGCAAAAAAGAGATGAGAAACACATGGAGTAGAAGGTGCAATTCTAATTCCTTGAAATCTACCATCACACCCACTTTCCCTGAAAAGACCAAAGAGACCTTCCTAGCATATAAGAAAGAGGAAATGGGAGAGGGGATCGCCTTTTCTAAGTCCTCTCGTCGGGTAAAACTAGGTGTAGGAATTTCCTCAAAAAGGACCGAAAAACAAACCGATGAGACATACTTCATAATAAGCCTTACCCATCTCTCATTAAAACCCATTGCTCTCATGCACTTATCCAGATATTGTCATTCAACCCTATTGTAGGCCTTGGACATGTCGAGTTTTAGCGTCACAAAGCATCCATCAAACTATAAACGTCTATGTATACCTTCCATATATCTCTTGTCGCTCTTTCTCTCGCTTAAAAAAGAGCAAGTCGGGCTCCCTTTCCTTAACTAGTTGTGCTAGTTTAGCAATTGCCGGGCCTTTGCCCAATTCCCAACAACTGAAGCATAATATATTCATGGCTGGCGGCAAGAGAGATCTTCCGTCGCTCTTGCCGATCCTATATTTGAAAAATAAAACTTGTATCTCTTAGATTGCACCTCAGAAATACCAGTAGTCTCCTCCTCCACCTCCTAGAGGTTTCTTTCGAGCACTTTCTCAACTACAATATTAACTTCCTCTCCAGTCTGCATTGGCTCGCGGGCTAACCGCTTCCATTTTTCCTCAATGGATATGCGTCTATGGGAGCGTCCGTAATTACTTCTTCCCTTGTAGTAATATTTGTGTTGCCTTTTGGCAAGTTAACATCCTCCTGAATAGAATTGGAACTCCTCTACAAGTCGGTCAAGGTAACTCCTTAAATGCTCTAGCTGCCCTCTCTTCCTCCACCCAAGAAGGGTCACTTCTTCCTCTTCCGCTTCCTATAAACCTTAAATCATCAATGCCTTCCCCACTCTATTCCTTGGTAGAACTCCCTCAGTGTTGTCCAAGCATGAAAGTTTCTCATCTTTTGTGAAACCTTCCTTCCATCCCTCTTTCACCTTACAACTGTTTTCACGAGAATTCTTGAGTGGGGCTGCGTGTAATTCATCACCATATTCGTTACGATATTCCTTGGCTTCATCATTGACACAATAAATTTCTACATGGCCGAGCCTTCCGCACACGTAACAGAAATTGGGCAACCCATTCATATTGCACCAAATTTAGATGTTTAGATATGATCTGAAATTCCGCTTAACGCATCTAATAAACCTTCAATTTTAACCAAGCTATGCTTGCGAAGAACTGTTGGGGACTGATGACGGATCCCAACTCTCTTGTGGCTCGGTTACTCAAGGCAAGATATTTCCCGCATGGTGCGTTCTTGTCGGCTCATATTGGCGCGGGAAATTGCCTATGAATGGTGTTCTTAGCCTCCTCTTGTAGCTTATATGGTTCTTACACTGTTGAAATGACCGAGGGTGAGGCGATGTTATGGGCGGTTTCTTGGCTCTCGACAGGGGCTGGAGTGATATTATTTGCGAGACAGATGCGGAAATCATGGTGAAGATATTGGCTCTCCGGGAAGGTGGTAGATGACCGCTGAATCGGTTGGTGACGGCAGTGTAGGAAAGGCTAGTTGTCTTGAATGATGTTGTTGGTCCTTTGTTAGACGAAGCGGTAATCACCCGGTTAAGATCTCCTGTATCACTCACTTCATGTATCCTTGTATCCTTATTGCGTGATTGGTGGAATTGTTGTTGTTTATTATTTTTCTCGTAAAGCACTATTACTTTTTTACTACTTTATTTAGCTTTAACCAATCACGTAAGAGGGATACATGTATCAGTGATATAGGAGATCTTAATTGATAATCACCTGGCTCATGTTCTTTGGAATATGTGCCCTTCTACTTGTTTTCATTTTACTGCATAAACTAATTTTCCAGAGGACCTTTATAAGGTTGTTTTGAAACTGATCTTTTAGATGAATGAATGGGGTTTCATAAAAAAAAAAAATGTTTTCAATTATGGTTTAGATTTTAAATTTTAAATTCAAATTTTAATAATTTTATGTTGTTTTTATAAAAGAAATGTTGAATCATTGTATAATTAAATCAATTAGTATCATTTAATAATAATTTTTGACAAAATCAGTTAAAATGTAAACAAATTGCATAACTAAGTATACGGTTGAATCATTTTAGAAATTATAACCTATTATAGTGTATAATAACATTAGGTTATGAAATTCGTTTGAGGTGGTAACCGAATTTTAACATGTTATTCTTTAAAGATGAACCATCGAGGATTTAAAGTGCTTAATAACCCAAGTTAGAAGTCATTGACAAATATTTGTACGCCTATGGGGTTGGTCGTTGACCACTTGACGAACATTTTGACCACCCATTGAGCAATAACGCTTGGGAATAGTCGGTAATAGTGCACTACTCTACATAGTATATATATTCAAAATAACGTAACATAACTTCCACAAAATAAAATAAAATATATAATCACTTTAAAGTCAACCTAATACTCGATCGGTCTCTACCTTACTTTGACCGATGATCTAGACATCTTAAAGGAAATTTATATTGTTGCAATTATTATTCTCTTGATTTAATGGTGATATGGTCTCGTATTGGTCAAGAGTAGACCTGTGCAAATCCGGGTCGGACTTGGGCCGGATCAAAATAATTAAAAAAAATATGTCTGAAATGTACGGGCCGGTCCGGCCCGACTTGTGCGGGCATCTAAGCCTATCTGTGTCCACCCACGTAAAACTCGGGCGGGTCGGCCCGTCCGCAAGAGTTATTTTCTTGTGTAGCTTGTTATTTTGTTCCTGAATTTGTTAGACATAAACTGCATAAATAAAACCTTAAACCTTTTAATACAAACTTCCAATTTCAATCCATTGAAACCGATACCTGTAAATAACATTGCATAGTGCATTAAATGGCTACCCATACCCGCGGGCTAAAATGAAATCAACAATAATAAAAAAAAAAACAGTTGAATGAAATCAAACAAGCAACGGTGGAAGAAAAAATATGAGATAAAATATATTATGTGAAATAATTAGAATTATATATATATGGGATGGGCCGGGCCAGCCCGTGGGCTAAAATGACTACCCATACCCGTCCCATCAAAATCCGGGCCGAGCTCAAACGAATCAAACTCGTTGTCCGTACTCGTGTTTTTTCCGGGTAGGTCGGGCGGGTTGGACGGGCCAACTTAGATTTGCACAGGCATAGTCATGAGTGGTGTTCAAGGAAATTTGAATAGAATACTTCTTTCGAATTACGATGTGTGTGAGAATTAAGAATGAAGGGGTCTTTTCTAAGGGTAGAAAACACAAAAAAATATAATAATAATAAAATAATAAAAAAATAAAAAAAATGTTTAAAAAAAATATGTAAGAGAATATTGGGTAATAAACGGACTTATAATGACAATGATCGGAATTTAAGGTTCAATTTAATTTATTATATAAGTTATTTGGATGATTATTGTGAAAATTATCCCACATTAATTGTAAACAAACTCGAATCGGAGTATAAGAGTTCGATATCATTCTTTTACTGTCGATTAATTTTAGAAGAATTTATATTAAATATAAACCCGTTGTGTTTTGTGTTGTACCAAATTTATTGTGATTATATGGAATTGTGGATAATTTCATTGATTCCATGAAAGATAGTTAATATATAATTCAAATATTAAAAAATATTATGATGCGTGGAGCTAGCATGGACCTCCCTTCCGTCTTACTGCTCGCTTCATCTTCGGGCTTAGGACTAAAATGAATAATAAAAATTATGTAAGAAAAAAAAAATAGTCATTTTATTTCACATTCTCCCTCTTAACTAGTTATTTCGAGTTTATTGATATTCTTCAATTAAATACAAATTGTGTGTTTTTTCTACAACAAAATACACATCAATTGTATTTTCAAGACCCTCAAAATATATCTTTGATTAATCATAGTATCATACCTACCTAGTAAGATTACGTTTTTCTTTGTTATAAATAATTAAATAGAGTCTCTATTAATACCCATTATATATATATATATATATATATAAAATTTGATCTATATGTTTTTATCCAAATATTTATACTATTAAATTGATTAAATATTACAAACTTTTTTAAATATGTATAAATTAAATGTCTTTTATTTTTGTCTCAATTATTTTAATAATCTGTATATATGGATAAATTTATCTAGTTTATAGGGTAATATATAAGAATATGAAAATGAAGGTGATTTGGTCAAAAGTAGGAAAATTTGCAACCTAATGTAGAAAGTTAGAATGTGAAATCCATTAGGATTAGGACCAGCAAATAAATCCCACAAACCTATTCAAGAAAGGAACATATACCAAATCATAATTAATGCACCAAAACTAACACACATGTCTTTTCTTAACGCATCCAAAATAGGTCACATGAAATGTCTTTACTCTTTAGTGATTACATTGGAAACTTTGTCCAAATAATAATAATAATAATAATAATAATAATAATAATAATAATGATAATAATAATAATAATAATGTGTTATAGATATTGAATTTCAGATTTTAGGGTTTCGGTGTTAATTTCGGATCTCAAATTTTAAGTATGATAGTTATCTATTTTGTTTTGGGTATTGAACTTAGCATTGAATTAGGTTTAAGGATTTGTATATCATAATTTTAAAAAATAATAAAATATTATTATAATTTATTTATTTAATTGATAATAGGATAGTCTCAATCATGATTCAAAGCACATTACTTAAAATCTAAATAACTATTTTACATGCATATGATAATAGATTACCTTACCCGACTCATCGACTCAAAAAAATCCAATGGTTTTGGTCGATACCTAAACGATTTGTTTCAGACCAAAAGTTTGGTCTGAATTCAAACGGAATCGAGATTAAACCCTACTATATTTACATATTATACCCGTTATACATTGTGTAGTTATATGACTGATGTTTAGTTATACCGCACCGTTATAAATTGTGTGTATAAATTATGGCCGAAATTTAGGTTTGTGCGTTTTCAAATTGAACAGCAAACCCGTACCAAAAACTAAGTACGATAAAGGCTAATATATAATATCGATGGGTTGCTCCATCTATTGTTAATTCGTAATCTTGAAAATGAGCCTAACATGCATGTATACTCGTACGCACGCTACTTGCTCTGCAATTTAATGAACTTTAATATGGTATCAAAACAGTTAGTCTATAAACGACTCGTCAATCCTAACCTAGTTTTCATGTCTAAAGTAAGATAATTTCAAGTCTATCATACAAGATCGATAAGCTACTCTTTTTTATTGGCAATTGATATTAAACTAAATTTCATTGACCTTATGTACGTAATAAGTTTGGACATGATTTTCACGTACGTTCGTATGAACACTACCTCCGCTCTACGTCTATGATTTTCTCTATTGCTGAGTACTATTAATAGCAAAGGGAGGGGCGCCGAAACGCGTAGAGATTAATGGCAAAGAGCAGAAACAGAAGTATTTAGTCGTGTTGCAGCTGGCGGTGACTTCTGCTTACGGGGTAACAACTAAACAGCAATTGCGTCCGCACGGCAAATATGTCAAACGAAACGGCGTCGTATCGCATACATCAAGATTGAAGAACTATGCAACCCAGGTCCACCTTCTTCTTGGAACTTGGCCTTGTCGGTGTTTATATTCAATGTTTTTCTCTTATAATGTCAATTTTGTGTTATAATATATGATATTATTGCAACCATAGATAAACGTTATTTTCTAACATAAATCGGGTGACACCTCAATGGCTCACATGCAAGTGAGACCACTCACCATGTGAAACTTTTTATGTCACTTATTTTATCCAATTCAAAGTATCATCATATGGATAATATATAATTCGACCCAAAGAAATGGGAAGTGTATGTTAATTATTAAGTAATTAGAAATGTATTGCCCCCCTTAAAAATATCATTATTGGT
This sequence comes from Fagopyrum tataricum, assembly GCA_002319775.1. Lineage (NCBI taxonomy): Eukaryota > Viridiplantae > Streptophyta > Magnoliopsida > Caryophyllales > Polygonaceae > Fagopyrum > Fagopyrum tataricum. The sequence goes on along the minus strand of CM008281.1, from coordinate 34,441,621 downwards.
GGTAATTTTACACCAAAAATATATTTGATGGTTTATGAGAGACTGAGAGTGTTTTCGATCAAATATGTTTTCGATATATAAATAAATATGCTTTAAACTCAAACACTATTAAGACACGTGTATATTATAATATATGGACAAAATTCAGCTAATTATAATTGTGTATTGATATAACCTAATATCCACCTTATTAAAAGGTAAATATTTTTATTAAATTTTGGTGGGTCGGATAGGTTTCATTTCTATCACATAAGTCCGGTGATAATTTGTCTTCAAGTTAATTGATGATATGATGAGTAACTCACCGAACTTATATATTAGATTTCCGTTTTGTTTATTACCGATGGGGATAATATATCTTCACTTCTTGAACTATTGAAAATGTCATATATTGATTTTTATCTGTAACGAATCTCGTATAATATTCAATCTCATTAACTTAAATTTTGTTTCTACCAACACAAATATCCATTTGTAACATGATATTGCAAATGTTCATGTATAATAAGTTGTAAGACCCCAGGTCTTAGGACGTTGTCCCCCATATCAACCATGTTCACGCATAAACTTTTCAGATCCATCATGAAATTGCTCTCGTACAAGCACGCTTGACTCTAAAGGTATTTGTCCTCCCTCTATCACTGAAAAAAAAATTTTGTCGGCATGGGTAGCAATCCATCCTTATAAGTTGATCACAAATCTCCATTCAAATGATGTTAAATGACAATTTTACGGGATGCTACATAAGTAGTGGGTCGTGTGTACGAAACACACAACCTTACATGATGTATGATCAATCTCTTTGATCCGACAAGCAACGTTTATTTAAAAATTATACATAGCTCTTATTCACACGGACAAATAAATCGATTACTCTGATAAAACTACACATTTTCAACTCAAGTCTTTGCAATTTATTGAGATTTTATATGATACAACATTTTAAAGTAATATCCAAATCACATTAACTCCTATGATTTGGACATACAACAAAATATATGATCCTTTTTATCTATAAATTCATTTACTATCGCCTTCCCTTAATTTATTGGTCTCACCTCATTTATCTCACAATTTATATCATAATTATGGCATTAATTATATTTTTTGAAAAAAAGCATGTAACATCATGCATCTTTATGATTTATGCGAAGTCACACTTACAATGTGACATCTGCACATTGTTATTTTTGGCTTTGTTATGAGAAATTATTATTGTTAGGTGGGAAAACATACCAAAAAATCTCGTGTGTTATCGTCTTATTGAAGTGACCGATTATCAATTAGTGAAGTAAAAAAAAAAGGCTGTATTTTGCCTTTTCTGGTTTTCCCAACCCTTTTTATCACAATTTTAGGCATAGCATTTTACTTTAACAAATAAATTGATATTTCTTTTGTATGAGAGGTTAATAAATCAATTTATTTATATTTATTATTTATATATAAATTAATAGTTGAAGTTATAAAATTATAATATAGATGAATAGTCTTATATATTTTTCAACTTCTTAAAATAGTTATTTTGTATAATTTTTGTGAAAATTGAGGGTTTGATGGAAGAAATTAACATGTTTAATTATTTTCTTATAAGATATTTTCATTATAAAACTTCTAATGTAGAAGTAGTTTAGACATATATAGTCTATAATAATAACGACAAAATGTAACACAAAAGTCAATTGATTTATTATTTTTTTTTGAAGGGAAAGTCAATTGATTAATAGGAGAAATGAAAAATTTTCAAAGTCAATTTTGGCACACAAATGTCTGGTGGGTGGTATGGTTACAATGGTATATCTTTACGAACCGTTTTTTTATTTAAACTTGTACGTTTTATCGACTGGATTCAGGTCAAGTTCGGAATTTGTGCATAATTATTTATCCATATCTATTAGAGTCGGGTTTCGTATAAAACGGGTTCCAAAAGAATTTTTAAAAAGAGAAAAATATTAATATTAAATATAAAAATAATAAGTATTATACAAAGTAGTTTATGATTTGGACTCGTTTCAGGTTTGAATCCTACCATCTACCTCTTTAATTGATACATATTTAACATATTTAATTAATAAATTAAAAAGCCTTTCACATTAGACTCTCCGGCCTAGATGGACCTTGACCGTTGATTGAACCCACCAGATCGAGCTTCTGACCGGATCAATTGATCATACAAACGACCGTTTGTGCATTAAGATGGAACGGCACAACTTTGTCCGGGTCTAATGGGAGTTAAATAACTTAAAGTTAGTATCAACTCTACAAAAATAAAGATTATTTAGTATTATAACAAGACATTTTTAGGTAAGCTATAAAATGTTTTAGCTTTATAATGGTTTGATTTGTATAAAATGAAAGAGCAATTAAAAAATATTGAATGCTCAGCATGTGATCATGTGTAGTATCTGTACATGATTGTTTATGTTGCATATCCTAATAATTGATTTTTTTTCTTCCTTCTTTTTCGGAAGGTACAATAATGTTATTTGATAAAAAAAAATGTACGTATAGTAATAATACTATAGGCTATAGTTAATATCATATACCACTGATTTTAGGACGGCCATAAAGTTGTATGTTGTAAAGGTGAACATTGCACGTCTTTGATTCCTCACATGGGCCCATGGGCCCACTAAGCCCAATTGTTTTCGGATTTTTCTAAAAGAGTTCAATATTATTTGCTTTCCAAATGACCTAGTTCCCATTTCTTCTTATGAATACAATTGCAAAAGATGTAATCTTGGTTTACTATATATAAGCATTTTGTAGTAGGGTGTGTTAAGTGGGTCAAAGTGGTGATGATAGTGAACTAGTGATGGAGGTAACAATAACGTTTTAAACCTTCAAGAATATTGACATGGATATTCCACGTGGAATATAAAATGATTGAACTTAAAATATAATATTGATGGATCACCTTTTTATTGATAGTTGATCTTATGATAGAATCGCGCTAGACTTATGTTTTGTGCCACTTGCACTTGAATATGTAACTTCTCCTATTATTAATTAATTTTAAAATAATTTTATACGTCCATTGTGCATAATGTATGTGCATATATACGTGATTGTATTCAAACGTCCATAGTTTATAGTCGGTTAGACATTAACAAATAACATGGGGAAAATAGGAGTTATAATGTCATCCATAATTGACGGAGACTCTCATTATAGAACGAGTACAAAAGTCAAAAAAAAAAGGGTGATTAATGACAAATAAGAGTTACTTATCCATCACTCTATCTAATACACTGAAATTTCTATAAATTTAGGGTTGCATTTGAAATGTTTTGTTAAAATCCATGATTATTAATCAACATTAAATGAAATTGGTTAACTTATTTACCTACGAATAGCGAGAAACATCCAATAAAATTAACGATTGCGTGATGAAATTAGTTCATCTCCATCATCCAACATATCATTCTCCCTGCACAAAACACTAATATAAGAGTTTGTCGAAATCTTTTACCCGAACATGCTCTAAACATTGTGTATGATATCGGAGATGATGCATTTGTCGAACTCTTTTACCTTAACCAACTAAATTACACTTTTAACGGTTCAGATTTTACCAACGTTATCAATTAAGTTATATCACCGCTTTGTATATCGGATATTCGGATCACATTGGGGGAGGATGCCTTTGTAGATGTATTGATTACATCCAAAGAGAAACATCGTATGATTGAAGCGCGTTAAAGAACAGCAAAAGAAGAAGGCTAAAGCAATAGTGAAAGCATCTAATTCTGCGCGTTAACTTTTCTCTTTTACAACGTACTATAGAGTTGGCAAAGGGCATCCATTTACAGGTTGCAGCCTGCGTTAACTTGTTGTGGCTGCATAATTCAGCGTGCATGACTATCCGACCCGACCCGATCAAATCCAGGTTTGTTTTGCCACGTTCTAATGTTCTATTGCTACCTTGCCCACTAGTAGAGTAGTAGGTATTGAAAAGAATATCTTTCGATGGAGTGCATATATATGCTGCATTGAAATTTTTTACCTACAATCATAAATTCTATGACACATTGCAGGAAGTAACCCTAATTTTAGAGGTATACATAAAAAATAGGGTAAATTACTGAAATTACCCGTTAAATTCACCCATTTACAAGAGATCACCATTTTAATAATATTTACCAAAACCACCCGTAAAATCACCCCATTTCCAAGCACCCGTTATTGCATTTGGAAAAAAAAAAAACTATGCAAAATTACCCTTAATAATCACTCTTTTAAAAGAAACCACCCTTTATAATTTTTTTGACATAAATCACCCTTAATATAATAATATTCATATGTTTCAATAAATCATTCCTTATAACCTTTTTGACATTAAACCGTCCTAATTTTAAAGGTTTACAAATTGCAACTAACCACCCTATATTATTTAATATCATAAATAGTTTTGATGATTTGGTTAAATATTACAATTTATAATAGAAAATAATAAAAGAAATAATATAAATTATTATCCATATACAAAAAATAATTCAATTTCTAAAAATTATTCAATTGCATACAAACTATTGCCTACAAAATCATTTATATTACATACTCAATTCCGACTAAATTGATGACATGGTTGCCGGATTTAATTTAGTTTTAAAATTTTTACTGGTTTTAGTTGACCAATAATCACGTGATTACCATTATTTTCAACTTAAAAAAAATAAAAATAAAAATTTATGGTTTTAAAAAATTTCAAAGGGAGTAATGAAAATTTTACAATAAAAAGGTTTGAAACTATTGAAATTAATTATGATATTAATATTAGTTCAATATAATAATGAAAATTTACCTTGTCTATACTTCAATTTAAAATTATTTGATGTAATTTTAAATAATATAGGGGTTAGTTACAACTTACAAATCTTTAGAATTAAGGGTGGTTTTAAGCCAATAAATTTATTATGGGTAGTTTATTGCAAACATATGAATATTAAGGGTGGTTTTATGCTAACAAATTTATAAAGGTGGTTCCTTGTAAAAGAGTGATTATCAAAGGATGTTTTGTGTAGTTTTTCTTTGAAAAAAATGTTAAACGGGACTCGGCTAACATTAAAGTAGTAAATCTTTTTAAGGAGGTGGATGGTGGTTTCCGAAGAATAAGAGCCGTAGATCGAAAGCTATTAAGCTAATATCGCGGAAAAGATGGCGGTAATGAATTTAGGGTATAGACGAAGAGGCATTGGAAGTCGATGAATGACAATTTTGATATGATAATTACATTTGTAAATAAAATATAAAATGTTGGATATTTACTTATACATGTTTCCCTCCATTAACCCGTATAATTGGTTTTATATATGAAAATGAAATAAAATCAAATTTAGTCCATATATACTCCTACGCATGAATCGCATTGAGTAGTTGAAATAAAATTTGACTAATTTATTTTATATTCATTGAAAAATAAATCGGAAAAAAGTAAACATAATTTTCAATAAAAATGAAAAAAATACAATAAATTAGTTTTATTACTAAACACATTTAAGTGAACTAGATTTGTTTTCATTCCATTTCAGAATGTTGAAATCAAACGGACCTAAGTATATACGATTATAATGACGTGTTATTAAAAATCGAGTGGATCAAATACTCCGGTATAGTCTCGTCTAATTTCTTCATAAACTATCAATTAGCTCTTTGTTGAAAGATAAACGATGGAAAAGAAACACTATCTAAATCCAGTCTATGTATATTCATATTATTGTCATCCACGTACGTATGTGTGTACATATATATCTGAATTCTGTTTAATATTTCTTACACATTTCTTTATATTATTAATTGACTTGTAGCGATCATAATATATATTGTATTATTTATTGTGTCAGTATGACTTGCCAGCACGTAAAAGAGGACGGTTTTGTATGTCATTCAGTACGTAACGGTACGTACCACACATGACACATCTTACGGCTTCTTTGAATTACATAAATTTGTAGATTCGTTTTTGAATATTGTTAGTGTACGTGTATGTCGTCATATACTTAGCCTTATTAATTTTATTTTATTTGTTAGTTTATTTTTATTTATTTATTTTATATATGTCTGTATAAATGGTAATCAATGAAATAAATAAATTTTCATTCACGTATATGTACATGGTATCAAAGGACGACGACTATATCGACAATCTACCGATGCTCTACAATCGACTCCTACCATCAATGAAAAAAAGGAGGTTCATCAAGTCCTCGTAATATCTCATCGTACAAACCTATTGTATTATTATCACCAACAAAACAAGAAATAAATAAGAGAGGTTCATCAATTCCTTTTGGCATCCCTTTGCTCCAACAAAACAAATAGAAAAAGCAGGAAAATACATTAAGTCGTCATAGCATCCCTTTACTCAAACAAAAGAAAGAGAAAAGGGAGGAGATCCATCAAATACTCATAACATGATGGAGGTTTAAGAAGTCCTCGCAATATCCTTTGCTCCAACAAAATAAAACAAGGAGAGAATGGAGGTCCATCAAGTTCTCATAGCATCCATTCACTTCAACAAAACCAAGAGAGAAGGGAGGAAGGTCCATACAATCCTCCAAGCATCCTTTCACTCAAACCTACGCTAGAACTCTAATCTAGTTGCATTATAAGGCCCAAAATCTACCTTAACCTTCAAGTTTCTACATCTAAAGCTTGAAGTTTGTTTAATCACACGTCCAGTTTGAGGGGTGTTCTATAGAATAGACTTAGTCTATCGGGCTGTATATATGGATTTATACATTTATTTATCAGTTTATTGTTTTGTCCTTTATAGAAATAAACAAACTTTCAGTTCACAAATCCCTACAAATATATGAGTTCATTTTTTTTTAGGGGGAAATAACTCAATCTATTAGACGAGATTGATGAAGATCGAGATAACGGAATTTAGAAGCGATTCAACATTCTAAATTAGAAAGTTATATACGAGACGTGCATTGACATGCTCAAACTGGTCTTTTTTTATATATATAAATGAGTCATGTTTAAATTTGAAACGATCTTTAAATGTACATATATATGTTCTATTTGAAAAATAACGAGCTCAAGCATGATTAAATATCAATTTTATAATGTTAATTTAGCCAAATAAGTTGAATTTTAGTCGAACATAATTCTAAACAAATTTGAAAAAAAAAATAAATCATATTCAGCTTGTTTGTAAAGTGGATGAGTCCGAATATTTTTCAAACCGGATCAGAGTAGGCGATTAGCTCATCTCCTATATGACAACCCTAGTTCCAATAATGAGTAATTGTGGAATTTGGAAAAATAAACTCCTCGGAAAAATGTAGTGATGGGCTCGGTTTGGTTCAAACCATCGAACCGGCGGTTTTCAAACCGGCCCAAATCGCCGGTTTAGGTTTGTGCCGGTTCACGGTTTAGGTTTGCGAAAATAAAAAACCTAAACCGCCGGCTTGAACCAACCCAAACCGTCGGTTTGGGCTTTTTAATTTTTTTTTTTTAAAAAAACATTCATTTCGACATAAACCGACGGTTAACCACCAAAACCATCGTTTAAACCGATGATTTTGCTTAAGAGCCGTTTTTTTAATTTTATTTACTTTTTTTTTAAATAAGCCGTGGATAAACCGGCAAACCGACGATTTGTCGGTTTCAATAGTTAGGTTTAGGTTTGGCCTTGTTCAAAAACCTGAACTGACCGTTTAGGTTTCCGACCATGTCTAGAAAAATGGGCATGTCTAGAAAAATGGGCGACATTTAAATGCAATTTCTGTAAAGTAGATATCAAATTTATAGGGTTTTAAGTAAGAAATTTACATTAACTACATGGTTAATAGAAGTCTATTTGATTAATTTCATTAAGTCAATGACAAATTTATGGGTGAAAACTTAAGAAAATCATATAAAAATAATCGTACTTTTCTCAACTAAAATAAAATAAAATTTGAAAAAAAAGAAGACAAAAATATGATAGATTAGTTATTAAATTCAATGAAACCTTGTAATAAAGCTACAATTATAAGTTCACCCATACTAAATACGACATCACAAAAGTTCGATTTGGTTAAGTGTTAACAGGATAGTACGATCATCAAAGAGAAGCAAAATCCTTTATGTGTTGCCGTTGAGGCGTTGAAAAATCTATAAAATTTACATTTCAAAATAATTATCATATTTCAATATATTAACCATAATGTCAAATATATCATTTTATTAATTGGCCCGCAATAACTTAACAAATTACTAAATCAATTCAATTACTTTAGACATTCTAGTTTTTGACTTTGAAGCCTTCACACTCTTATATTGTCTCGTATTTAGAAGTGAAGCTCACGTTTTAAGCTTTACCACTTCTTCAATATGATTATAATATATATATACAATCTAATCTATTTAAAAATAAATAAACAAAAGCCGTTAATTTGTATATATATACATTCGTTCATTCCAATTTAATGGCAATTTACTCTCTCCAATTTCCCTTCTAAGCTTCTAATTATAAGAAGGAACAAAGCAACAACATTGAAGTACACATTGCAAGAACATATTATGGATGGTTTAAGGAATCCATGGAGGATCAAGCTCTTGGTCATAGGATGGGCAATCGTTGTCCTTCCTAATCTGGTCGCCGCCGCCTCGTACCAAGCGGGGGCTTGGAAATCCGCCCACGCTACATTCTATGGCGATGAAACTGCTTCCGAAACTATGGGTTCGTATTCGTATATTTATCGATTTGTTGGGTTACATTTATTAGTATTTATCATTCACCGTCACGTAAAATAACAAGGTTTCTTTATTGGAAATGAAAATAACCAAATAAAATTATCTAAAAATATATTTTTGACCTAAGATATCTGTATAAGAGTCTTATTAAAACACCTTCATTTACTTTCCCTATTTTCATCTATTATCTTTTCGTTTTTATTTCATATGAACAAATAAACTTGTGTTAAATTTTTACTTGATTCAAAAACCCTACATTTAGGAGACAATAAGCTCAAGCAAAACTTGTGCCATTAAAATAAATAAAACCATATTTTATATTAATGCTATCAAAAAGCATACTTTTATTATTAAAAAAAAAAGTGACTCAAATATACTAGACAATCCTCGTCTTTCATGAGACCGAAATAGTCTATAAACGAACTAACCGTCGTACAAACAACTAAATAACACAACAGACATAAATATAAATTAATGTCATTTTGATCAAAGAAGGAACAAGCTAATTATTTGCGTAGGTTTTCTTACCTTTGTCTATAAAATTCAATATCAACTTATTAATATCCAATAGCATATAATATAAGGGTAAATTGAATCATGCATATTTATTTAATTATATGTCCATAGACAAAAATAAAGAGTTCGATTGTCCAATTCTCTCAAGAAATGTGCATTGTGTTCAATCGAAATTAAAGATTGACCATTATTTGTAAATTCGTACAAATTACGGGCCAATTATAACATTTCCACAAACTTCGTGTCCGTACAGGCGGAGCATGCGGCTATGGGAACCTATTCAACGACGGCTACGGCACCGCAACCGCCGCATTATCCACAGTACTCTTCAACAACGGCAAATCCTGCGGACAATGTTTCCAACTCAAATGCGTTAATTCCAAATGGTGTTTCCCATATATCCCTCCGATCACAATAACCGCCACCAACCTCTGCCCGCCCAATTGGTACAAACCCACAGACGCCGGCGGGTGGTGCAACCCGCCCCGAGCCCATTTCGACTTATCCAAGCCCATATTCATGAAATTCGCGATTTGGAAAGCGGGTATTGTTCCTGTTCAATACCGCCGGTATCCTTGTCAGCGAAAAGGTGGGGTCCGGTTCCGGTTTCAAGGGAATGCTTACTGGCTGATGGTTTATGTTATGAACGTTGGCGGCGGTGGTGACGTGGCGAATATGTGGGTTAAGGGGAGTAAGACTGGGTGGATTAAGATGAGTCGGAATTGGGGGATTGGGTTTCAGGCGTTTTCGAAGCTTGGTGGTCAAGCTTTGTCGTTTAAGTTGCAGTCTGGGTCGAGTTATGAGACGATTACTGCAAATTATGTTACTTCGAGTTCTTGGTCGGTTGGGAAGACTTACCAAGCTAGTGTTAATTTTCGGTGATGGGTAGATTTGGTTGATTCTTGTTTGTAGCTTCGGATATGAGAGATTGATGTGGACTCTGGTCGATTATCATCGATCGGTAGTTATTCTCTCTTTTTTACCGTTGATTTTTACTGATTTTATTAACATTGTGATGGTTAATTTTGTCCCTTCAAAAAAAAGAAGGGTAGAAGACATTTGTGTGTATGCAAATAATGCAATTGTGCCTCCTCTTCTTATGATGTTTTTTTGATTCGTTTGTTGTTTGATTTGTTGATATATGCGATTGGCAAGTGAATAAGGCTAAAACCCGGAGATATTCGTCCGGAGTTTAATCGGTTTACGGGTTGAGTCATCGTTTGATCCATCGGAACCATTTCGGATAATATACAAACCATTAAACCCTGATAACCATCATATGAAAAATGAAAATGGGGGTGTAGGAAATGTTGGGAAGAGACTCTACATTCGTAATTGTAGTCTAGTGAAATTGTTTAGATGGATGTACTATTTCTTTTTGAATGTGAGGTTTATGAACTAAATTTTATCCATAGGGTTGTTTATCGGTTTGAATTTCACTAGAAATCTGGACTTGAAAATTTTCGAATCAAAGACCGATTCTAGTGTTTAGTGTTCAATTCGATTCAAATGTGATCTAACTCGGTACTAAGTTTACCGGACCTAGTTGTTTTTTTTCCTTCTAAAAATATATGGGTTCAAGTTGAACCCAACCAGAACTTCAGAATTCCCTAGACTTAAGATCAACCGTAACAGAGTAGGTCGGTTTAGGATTGGGTCGATCTGAATTTAGGTCCGAGTTGAGTTTTGGGCAACCCTAGTAAAAAGCCGCTATGACTTGACAAGTTTCTTAGGAGAAACTGAGCACATCCCTAGCTTTCACCTGTTTGATTAACAAGGATACCACAATCTACATATTACATGACACAACATGATTCAAACAATAACAAACTCCTTTATGCGTATCTTTCAACTAGCACCTCCCTAGCTTTGAATATTTCCTACACATGTCAAGAAGTTAAATCTTCATAGTTCTTCACAAAACTCACTCGTCCTCATCTTCACCTTCTTGTGTATCATCCGACGCCAGTAGATGGTTCAAAGCCACTTTTGGTTTCTTCTTTGTTGGTGAGCTCTTTATCTCACCATCCTCTACTTCTTCACTTTCCTTCCGTTTTACACCCCCTTCTTCATTTGCTTCTGCTTCATCTGTTTTTAGTTCCTTCTCCCCTTCTTTCCCATCGGTTTCTTTACTTGTCTTCTCTTCTTTGTTAGGAGTCTTCTCAGCTTCCATTAAAAACGTCTTCATCTCCTCGTTGCTTGCAAGGTCCAGAGGGGATTTCCCAGCTTTTGTCTTGGTTTCAAGATTAGCTCCTTTCTTCACCAAGTACTTAGCAAGGTCCAGATGAGAGCCTTGAGCAGCGTAGTGTAAAGCATTCATGCCTTTGCGATTGGTGGATTTCACTGAGACACCAGCAGTGATAAGGGTCTTAACGGCTTCCAAATGCCCTTTCTGTGCAGCAAAGTGAATTGCAGCCATGTCATCCATGGCTGCAGCACCGACATCAGCTCTGTGTGTGCATAGGTAGCTGATTATTTCAGCTTGACCAGCCCAAGCAGCTAAGTGTAATCTGGAATTCATATAAAATAAATCATCAAATCAGTAGGCATGTGAATTCAAAAAGTGACAAGTGAGAGTAATACATTTGACATTGTCCAGGAAACAACAAAGGATCCCAGTGATGCAGGAACAATTAAGTATAGCATTTGGCTATACTTTCTCAAATCGTGAGCCACATGGGAAAATCACCAAGAGGTTTCAACCGTTCAAGACATAGGCAGATTCACGGCTGACCTGAAATTGTAAATCTCTTGAAAGTAACTGCTGAATATGTAGGGCCTCAGGGATTTTTGAAGAATAAAGAACTTATTAACAAACTGTTTAAGAAACTGCGTAAATATTGTAGGCTTGCAGCTTATTAAATTCATAGCTTAACTTAAATACGAACCGAGAAATGTTGACACAAACCTATTTTTTAAACAAAGTACTATATGTAGTAACACGTCCAGGTAAACTTGTTAAAACATCCCAGGGTATAACAGGTTCACAACTAAGTTGGAATTTGTAGCTTATAAAGGATCATTGGTACTATCATCCCATGTCTACAAGAAGGCATGACAAAATTGTTTAGATTTGTGAAACCAAAGGTAACTAAGACAAGATTTTTTCAGACTTTCTCAAATCAACATATTGACACTTTATTATAAGATAGGGTAAAATACAAAAGCAAAGTAGCAGAGTGTGGCACCAAGAATTAAAAGATGCAGGAAGAGCTTGGTCAAACTGTACTATTGTTCTGCTTCAAACGGCATCTTGAGTCTAGAGAACTAATTGAGAGGCAATGTCATCTTCTTAGACTACTCAAACCCTAATGTTATATGAACGAGCTGACAGTCTTTCTGTTTACATCAGTTATATTTTATATCTAAAGAACCCAAGGATGGCAGTTCCTATTCCTTGTGAAAAGGGGACCTATTGACAGGGCAGAGTAAGGAGCCAAATCATTTCAAACAATTTAGGGTTCTATCAAAAACAAGCTCCCCATGGAAAGGAAGTCCTCTAGGATCCAAACACATATTATGACATGTTGCCGAAGGATTGACCATCTAGAAAACATCAAGTAATGAACCTCAAACCAGATTTCAAATTAAAAATTACTCCAGTTACGTTTTAGAGATATCTTATATGCATCATCATCATTACCACCACTAACAAAGCTTGACAGCTTGCAAAAAAGTTAACACTACGAAAATAAAAGGACTCCAGCAAAGTTCTAAATCACAGCAGGAATGCAAATATTCTCTACTTTTACTCAATCAGACAGAGTTATAGGAATTTTCGTCTAGAATAACACTCAAATACTCTTAAACCATAAATTAGCACGCTTATAATCTTCAATGGTTTGCCGGAATTTTCGAATCAAACAGGAAAGATTTTGGCGAAGGAAAACCATTATATACAACATTCAAAGAAGTCTATCCTCAGTAAAATTCATTCCAATCAAAACTAAGGTCTACGCCGACTAATGAAAGAAAGAGAAACCCTAGAACAGTGATTTCCCTTTCTAAGCAACACACAGATCAAGTATTTGTGAAAATTTTAAGCTCAAGAATAAATTCATTTCGAGGATGGGCGAATCATCGGAGTTGTTCGAGTTCAATCCAAATCTGATTTCCAAGGCATTCCATTAAGTTCAAGAAGCAAGTACTCAGAGCAGATGAAGATTTTAATTCGACGAATCAATAGAATCAAATAGAGGGAAGGAAGAGGGTGTTACGGGGTGCGAGAGTGCTTGTCTCTGGAATTGACATCCAAGGGGTTGGAGCTGAGAATTGAAATGACAGTGTTGAGGTCGCCATTTCTTGCCGCCATGTGAAGATCTTCGGCCATTTTGCTTCTCTGATATTTTGCTAGTTGAGACTTGAGAGTGGGAAATGCAAGAGAAAAAAATAACCGATATATAGTTTAGGAAATTAAGGTTAACCAATATTTTTGGTTAATTTCGGTAAGTGCATATTTTTTTAATTTTTTTAATTTTTAATGGTGTATAAAATATTTATTTTTCTAATATGTAGTTTTTATAAAATAATCCTAGTTAGAAAGAAATAATTATACACATCCTGTACTAACTTTACATACTAACATTACGTATTCAATCTCATATATCCAACTTTCACGTATCAAACTTCACGTATTTAATTTTACATACTTAACTTTTACATACCCAACTTTAATCACGTACCCAATGTAAATTACTCAATTTTACATACATAACTAGTGTAATACCCGTGCCTTGTACGGGATATTCTATAAAAAGTTCGATACAACAATTACAATTATAAATAAAAAATTATATTTGTATAGTATTTTTAATTTTCATAAACATATTTTATTTTTGTGTGAAGAAAAATATTTAAACAATAAAATAATTTGAGTTTAAATTCTTTTTTTCTTTTGTAAATAATTGAAAAAAGTATACTTATTTATATATATATATATATATATATATATATATATATATATATATGGTTAATATAGTAATATAGTTATTTGTGCAATATTATTCCGGCGTTCAATTCGATTATAATAATTCCTGAATATAAATCTTGATTTTTAATTACGTAATTAAACAATACTTTTTTAATTATTGGGTTTTTAGAATAAATTATAAATTATTGAGATTTTAGAATAAATTTATTTCAAATTTAAAAATATTTTGGCTGAATATGAGGATTGATAACAAAATTGTAAATATTTTAGGATAAAATATTTAAACCCAAAATAATAAAAATGCTTAGTTAAATAAATTTACCAAATTTAATTATTTATAAAAAATATTTGGATTTAGTTAGATTGTACGGATTTTTTTGTTAATAATTTTAATTGTAAATTCCTTTTATAAATTACGTAATTTAAAAAAAGATTGAGATTAAATATTGCTGTGACACGTGGCACTTAGTGATTTTCTGGTACGACACGTGGCAAGAATTGCTATTCTTATAATATATATATATAAGATTATTGGGATTTTAGAATAAATTTATTCCAAATTTAAAAATATTTTGGTTGAATATGAGGATTGATAACCGAATTGTAAATATTTTAGGATAAAATATTTAAACCCAAAATAATAAAAATGCTTAGTTAAATAAATTTACAAAATTTAATTATTTATAAAAAATATCTGGATTTAGTTAGATTGTACGGATTTTTTTGTTAATAACTTTAATTGTAAATTCCTTTTATAAATTACGTAATTTAAAAAAAGACTGAGATTAAATATTGCTGTGACACGTGACAAGTGATTTTCTGGTACGTCACGTGGCAAGAATTGTTATTCCTGTAATATAGATAAGATTATTGGGATTTTAGAATAAATTTATTCCAAATTTAAAAATATTTTGGTTGAATATGAGGATCGATAACCGAATTGTAAATATTTTAGTATGAAATATTTATAACCAAAATAATAAAATGCTTAGTTAAATAAATTTGCAAAATCTAATTATTTATAAAAAATATCAGGATTTAGTTAGATTGTACGGATTTTTTTGTTAATAACTTTAATTGTAAATTCCTTTTATAAATTACGTAATTTAAAAAAAGACTGAGATTAAATATTGCTGTGACACGTGACACTTAGTGATTTTCTGGTACGACACGTGGCAAGAATTGCTACTCCTATAATATATATAAAATTTATATTTTAGGGCAAATTATGAAATTTCATAAATTTGGGTCATTCGCTGCAATTATAACTTTGAGTAATTTTCTGTAATTATCTTTTTTGATTAAAAAATCTTTAAATTCGTATTAACACAATTACAAAATATATGTCCTTTTTGGTAATCTATCCAAGGTTTCATCCCTCCCGATCTAGGGTTTCGGGTGAACCCAATCGATGACAACTTTATATGCGGCGGCAAGCCCGGAGACTACAATGAAGAGGTCCGGGTTCGGTTGTGGCACATTGTTGAAGGCGGGGCCAAGCGTGAGAGAAGACGTCGAACCTACGACGAGGTGCTTCTGGTGGTGGTGTGACTTTTTTTTTATCCGGCAACACCCGATTTAGGCCAAGGACAAGGAGAGGAGAAGGTGGGCAATTCAGATCCGAGTTCACCAGCAGTGTTCCGTTGGAGGGCAACACCGACGGAGTTTTAACTTTTGAATCCGGTGAAGGAGGTCCACTTTTTTACTTTGATTTTTTCTAATAATTAAAAATTAAAGCGCATACTTAATCAACATTATAAAAATTAGAGTGCATACTTGGTATACACAATAAAAAAATGCATTATTGGCTCAATTATTTTAATATTTTTTATATTTAAAAACAGAAAACTATATACACATCCTTCGTTTTACTCACGTAAATAAACTAGTAATTCGTCAGCGCCCAAAAGACTACACCCTTTTTATTTTTTTTTTGTTTTCCTGGAAGAAAAAAAAAATGACGCTAGCGCCAAAATTGAATTTTTTTTGTTTATTTTTAAAAAGATTCGGTTAATCTATTAAAAATGATTACTCAATAAACTTTCGTAGCAAGTTTTTTTTACCCATATTCTGTCTCTATGCGGTTGAATTTTTTATTATATATATCTCATTCCCAATCATCTTCTTAAATCCGATAAACTTCCTCTATCAAACGGACCTAAGTCACGTACATTATTTTGTATGGAAAAAAGAGAAATCCATAAATTGAGGCAGTTAGTTAAGTGGTTTTTTCGAGGTTTTCAAAAAATTTGCAAATTAACTCTTGACGCCATCAAATGGTGTCCAAATTATTATTTTTCCAAAGATAAAAAATAAAAATGGGAGCCGGTTGATGGTGCTAGTGCCTAGATTGGAGAAAAATATATTTTTGGGTTCCGACACATTGCGACTTTTGTTGACATAAGTAAATTGAGTGTCACCCCTTTAAAATTAACCACAACATGAACTTAAAACCTTAATTCGTCGGTCCAAATCCTCTGATCACACGCACTTCGTCACCGACCTTAGTTGAAGATCAAAAGCAAACCGTATCGGGAATTTTGTTGTCTTCGGCGAATAGATGTCAAGTGTATAAGACTATTTCCCCTCCTTCTCTGCGGGTCTGAAGTCGTTAGACAATAATCAATCTCCTCTTATTGTTCATCTTCTTTGATTTTTGTTTGATTTGATCTTCTTTGTATAGTACTATAAATATATGGTTTGATGTCTTCGGTGAATAGATGTCAAGTGTATAAGACTATTTCCCCCTCCTCTCCTGCGTGTCTGAAGTCGTTAGACGATAATCGATCTTCTCTTATTGTTCATCTTCTTTGATTTTTGTTTGATTTGATCTTCTTTGTATAGTAATTTTAATATATGGTTTGATTAAAATTCGATGCGATGAGTTTTGGTTTCAATTTGATTTGTTGGCGGTTATTATAAATTTGATTGTGCAAAATATGCATCTTTTATGCTATCTTGAAGAATGAGTTGATGTATATGAGTGAAGTCTTTGTGATTCAAATTTGACATTCACAACGTTTTAATTGTGTTAGATGAAATGATTCAATGAAAATATAAATATGTTCCTAACAACTTTAATTGGTGAGTTGACAATACAACGTGTCACAGCATATTTGATGTATAACAACATAATTGTATTGTCTTAATCGTGAACAAAACATTGGTTGACAAAATTATTGAGAAAAATTATTTTGTACTATACTTTATAGATTTTCATCTCACCTCACCCTATTACTAATTTGACTGATTATAACTCTTTATTTTATAACCTAAACGTAAAATATTATGTAAAAACAACGGTAGTCGGTAGATATGTGAAGTTTTTCACAGACCTATTTTATTAATAGGTAACGATTGTTAGTCTATCATAAACGATGGATATGAGTGGGTAAAAAAAACCCATAACGATAGTTAAAAAAAACATTAATTTGTGGTCTTCCCCAATTAATAAATTACTGCATTTAATATTTCTACTCCCTGTGTTAAAAATTGCATCGATTTTGCTTGAAGTGGAAGCGTTTAATCAGTGATTAACAAAACAATATAATTAATGAAAATCTGAAAGACCTTTCCTTTACCTTGGACTGAAAGTCATTCCTTTTCTCAACCCATAAGAAAACTCGATACCCAAAACAAATCTCCAAACTCATCGTCAATGGAGGAACAAGAATTGGATACAGTGTTGAAGAAATTCGGACGAGTACACCCTCAACAACAGAGCACTCTATTTGATCAGTTCGAGAGATTATCTTTCGAGATTCAACTTAATCAAGCCATTCTTCGTCGGAGTCTCTCCGAGTCGGCGACCGGAGCCACCATACCATCCGTCGCTCCTCCTCCACCGGCGGAGGTTGCTCTTGAATTACGAAGTGGGTGGAAAAAAACTGCTACGACGCCGTTTCGGAAGGCTATGAGGAAGTTATTCAGGCCTTTTCTTGTGAGTAAGCGTAGGGAGATGGGAAACTCTAATGCGACGTCGTTTGACGGGTGTTGTTCAAAGAGGTTTAGTAATTCCGTTCGAGTTTAATTAAAGTTGTATTATGGTTAATTTTGTTAAATTTTAAGATTTAATTTTGTTATTAGCATTATCATGAGCCGATTGTTATTGATGATTTCATGTAATGAAAGTATCCTCTTAGCGCTCAAGATGATTAAGAACTTATGGTGAGTAATGTAAAACTTCATTCAATTGAAACGTATTGTAAAACCCATAAATTTACTGAGGGGTAAATGAAGCTCACGTAAATTTCTAGGAAATAATTTTTGATTTTTGGTATGGATATTTTATTTATCTATTCAAGAGACTTCTATTCATTAGTTTGTTCATGTACAAATTTTCATTTAGCATTACTTATGTCCCCCTCAGCATTTGTATTGATGGGATAACGGGGTTAGTGAACTAAACAAAGTCGTGAAGGTGTTTAATAGAAGAATGGTATCCTTGATTAAGTTACACTCATCATATGTAGTCTACATATGACTGACGAGTGTAACTGAATTCGGGTGTAAACTGTGTTCGAACCAATGTTTAAAGCCGAATTACGTACAACTGCACATGGTATCAATAAGAATCACTACGACTACATATATCTATGCTCACCAAACAAGCACTTAATTGACTTAAATTACTACACGACCATTCACCCACAAAGAGCACCTCCATCAAAATAATTTTGGGTAACACTAGAAAAATCAAAGTCAGAAATGTAGGTATTACTTATTAAATTTTTTGGTACATCAACGTTAGCGAGTAGGAGAAAGTCTGTTACAACTTACAAGTATCTTATCCCTAGTAGGGGTTTCAAACGGGAAATTGGAAATGGCTAATTTTGTGGAGTGATTTACTCATCTCTATTTTCATTTAGCGTGAAGTCCGATTTTCGTCTCTATACTTGCTGGGTCTGTCGAAAATACGTCTCTCCGTACCTGGTTCCCACCTGATTGTTCCCATTCATAATTATTTTTGTGAGTTTTCTTTTTAATTTTCATTTATTAATTTACATGTGTAAATATTGGAGTTCATTTATATTAATAAAATATATTTTATATGAAAAAGAACGTGCCTGACTATCTGTCCCACGCGCCCCTCTTTTCCTCTGTGAAAGAACAAACCCTAGCCCCCAAATCCTCACGAAATAATGAATATCCAACGACATTAGTCCTCTCTGAGAGCTATTATGTGTGCAAGAATAAGCCTGGTCCTCGATTTGCCCTTTGGAAACATGAAATTGCAAATATTTGGTGGATCTTTTTCGTGTGGTGGAATAGGGGGGCTAGGGCTCGGGTTCGTCTTGCGGCGACTAGAGTTTGGTTGATCCAGAGTGGTTGGGTTTCAGATCTCGTTCCTGGTTCTCGGAAGCTGTTTCTTGCTTCTTCTGTCCTATTTTCTTCAAGGATAGACCCGATGGTTGGTAGCAATCGTAGGGTGTATCTCCTTGTCCCATCATCGGCTTTGCCGGTGCCGGCTAATGTCGGCGTGAATCGATGGTTTATGACTATCTTCAAGGTTTCTTCAATCATATACCTACAAAGCTACTTCTATAACCCATGTACGTCTCTAATTTTCCATAAAACTTGTACACTGTTCATCAAAAGCTACTCTCTGAGGGGTAGTCTGAATTTCTATTTAATTTTGTATTTTAATGTGCTTGTCTACTCTCTTGCCGTCTATTTATATATGAATTGGAAAATCGTTGAGGCTCTAATCACCAACTGCAATCTTCTCTCCTTTATTGATACTCTGAATAATCTTTTCTGTGTCCCTTGGTGTGGTCCGAGGATGGCTTCTTCATCTTGGTCCTTCAAAAAAGTTATATGCTCGAGTCCAAAAGACAATGTGGAAACTGGAAAACAGAATGGTGTTGATGGTGCAGAGGAGGGTGGTACTTGTAAAAGCTCTTACCCGGTTGTGCCTAGCTCTTTCAACAAGAACAACCTTGATATATCAAGCTATCTTAACTAGCTTGCTAAGGTAAGAACTGACTTCTAAAAGTTCAAGGATTCTTGCTTGATGGGTCATATCTTTGGTGATCCTATTGATTTTCCTAAAATTAGAAATAAGCTTATTGTTGACTGGAAAAATGTGAAAGGGGAGGTTAGCATGATTCATAAAGGCAATTATTGGTTTGAGATTAATTTTTCAAATCCTCTTGATAAGAAAATGGTGTGGGATATGAGGCCTTTTCATGTCCTTGGTCAGCTCTTGATCTTGAAACCATGGAAATCAAATTTTAACACATTGACAAAATCTGTTACTGAACTAGACCTTTGGGTCCGAATCCCTCTGCTTCCTGCAGAGTTTGCAAATAAAGAGGCTATAAGAACAATCATTGAGGAGAATAAGGTTGGTACATTTATCAAGCTGGATTCATTTGCTTCTAATGCCAAGATTGGAAGTTACAATAGAATATGTATCAACATTGATGTTGATGAGAAAAAGACTATTAATGATTATGTGTCCATTCCTGATGAAAATAATATCCTCTAAGAATTCCCAATATGGTTCGAAGACTTTTCTAAGGGATGTGGCCATTGTGGTTATGAAAATCACTTCTTTGACCAATGTCCTTTGAGGGTTAATCTGTCCAGGAAAGTGAATATTAACTTCAAAAGAAACATGAGAGAGAGAAAAGGCAAGGGAAAGATGAAGGAACAAGATGGTGATGGTAACTGGAATTTTAACGGAAAAAAGGAAAGGGCATTGGTGATCCTCCTCTTGCTACAGGGGGTTTAGGCCTTATCTGTCTGGAATAGGAGGTATCACTATTAATTTCAAGTCAGGGCATTCTCCTAATAGCTCTGTTAACAGCTTCAAGAACTCCAAGGAGGCTTCCATTGACAAGGTGGTGAAATCTGGTGATCCCTTGCATCCCAGGGTGCCCCCTATTGAGGTGTTACCTCATGTGGCTGTTGGTATCCTAGGCATGGCACAGGATCAGTCCAAGGACACTAATGATGTGACTAACAATGAAGTTTTGAAACCTGTTGAATCCTCTCCTGCTCTTCCTTTGCTGGAGAGTGATGAACTGCTGGAAAATAAAAACCCACAGATGGCTCGGATGTTCTCTTGATTCCAAATGATAGAGACACCCTTGAGTTCATTGATGAGGATGTTTTGGCTGAATTTATGGTTAATGATGACTTGGCAGGGGAGGAGGAGGAAGACTCCTTCTCTGAACACTCCTTCCAGTCATTCAATCCTGTTAACATGCTATTGAACAATATGGAAGTTAAAACCTATGAGCTGACCAATTCTGACTCAAGCAAAAGGAAAGCTATGGAGCTGGATGATGATACAACATCCTCTGTCCTGAAGGATGCCAAGAAAATGAAGAACTAATTGGTTAAAATGATGTACAACTTTTTGATGTTTTGGGTAAGGTATAATATCTTGAACCTCTCAATTATGAAATCTGGAAAAATAACTTACTATTTGATCATATATGGTAATTTTAATAATGTGTTGTGCGTGTGGTTTCAGGTGATCTTTGAAAATGGAAAATTTTGACCTTGCTTTGTGTTGACTAATCTATGCTTAAGCTTCAATCCAGTGTGTACTTTTGGGTTGATGATGAAGTACAAATGGATTACAGCTCCAACAAGTATCTCGGCTTCTATGATAACTAAGTGCAAACTGAACTCTTGTAGTAGGAATTATGGTAATATAATTTGGAAGAAAGACTATAATTATAAGTGTAACTTTGATTGCAGTATGTCTATCTATGATGATGTATTGATGCCTAGAACTCTCCTGATGTGGATATATTTTGAACAGAACTTGATCTATGGTAGTGTATTTAAATTTTATATTATGTGTATCAGGAAATGTGAGAGCCTTAATTTCTCTCTTCTGTTGTATCGAGAGACAGCATGGAATGTTCGTGTGACCCAGAGTTTAGATTGGCTGGGTATTTGGTGTGTGTGCTTCTTGGCCTCTGATCTAGCCATTACTTGGGGGTTCTTTCGTGGACATGCTTAGGTGCTAAACTCTCAATTATCAAATTAAAAAATCATAAGAACTGTGGTTATTGGTATCGAAATAAGGGAAATTTTGGCTATGCTGTTTATTATCGAACTTCATGGTCTGGTAATAATCGTGTATCGTCAAATTCATATTATGGAAAAGTTATAAAAAATTCAGAATATAATCTAAGCAGGGACCTAGTGAATGTGAATCTGTCCTTCCCTGTCTTATTTCATTTGTGCCGGGATGTTAGTTCTTGGCCTAGTCCGATAATGAATTTAATTAAACTCTACCACCTCTACTTATCCTTGGAGGTAAGTAAGAAAGTTAAAAACAAAAATCAAATACAAAGTATCGTTTGTCTGCGGTACTCTGTTATAATAGAAGTGACAAATGCTCGTATTTTGTCAGTTCTTGGAACGGGCTACGTTAAAATAAGTTATGAAAGAAGATTGCTTATTGGAACTGTAGAGGTATGCGGAAAAAGAATTTTTGGACGGATCTAAAAATCACGGTTCAAAATGAATTTATTGATATGATTATGCTTGCAGAAATAAAAACGGAAATAGAACCTATTGAATGGAATTGAAAAAATGCGGGTTTTGACTCGTGCTTGTTCATTCCTTCGAAAGGAAAGGCAGGCGGTCTCTGTCTGTTGTGGAAAAAATTATAAATTAATAAACGAGATAATCAAGATTACCCACTCTCATGACCGTTTTGTCAGTATTGAACATACCAATTTAGAAACTAACTTTGTATGTAATATAATGTTAATTTATGCCCCTCCTTTGGAGAGATTTAAAACTGAGTTTTGGAATAAAGTATGTAACTATATTAAAGAATGTAATCACCCGTCCATAATCATGGGGGATTTTAACGACCTCATTTGTCCTTCGGATAAGCTTGGAGGGGCGTTTCCTTCTAATAATCGTTTTTTGAGAATGAACAGCATAATTCAAGAATGTAATCTGATGGAGATTGCATCTAGAGGGAATGATTTTACATGGAGGAAAAGAAAAGATGGGGATAATAATACCTTTGAAAAATTAGATCGGGCACTCGCACACTTCGAAATCCTTAATAAGTATAATCAAATCCATGTTTGGAATCATGCCTTTTCTTCGTCTGATCACTGTATGATCTCTATTAATCTAGAATTATCTAGGCAAAAATATAAAAATAAACCTTTTAGATTTGAATCAATGTGGAATGATAGGGAAGATTGTAAAAATTTAATTAAACAAGCATGGCGTATTCATATTTTGGATACTAATATGTTTAAACTAACTAAGAAATTAAACTTAGTTAAGAATAAACTCAAAATTGGAGCAAAGAAAAATTTGGGAACATTAATAAGCAAGAAAAAAATGTCGATAGCGCGATCGAGAAAATCCAAAATATGAACTATAGTGTAACACCCCAAATCCGTAGGACTCGGAGTGCTACTGGGCTAGGATCTCACAATGGATCCTGACCCTAGCCTGACAACAATTTCACTGATCTTACAACAAGGCACCGATAGATTAAAACAAAACATGAAACTGATATATATATATATATATATATTATATATATTATATATATATATATATATATATATATATATATATATATATATATATATATATATATATATATATATATATATATATATCAAAAGGTGATACAATATACCGCTGAGTACAAACAAAATCATACTGTATAACAAAAGAACCATATCCCCGATAACGCCCCAGTGTACGGAGCCCTCAGCGGATCACCCACTCTGGATCACTCTGCAGCTCTCCTATCCTGCAAAGTATCTACAACACGGTATAAAACCGTAAGCTAACCATACACATATATAGGAAGATGCTAGAGCACAAACACACATCAGAAATCTTAACACATCATCATGCTTTCACACATTTACCCGGTTCATTATCTTTATAAAGTCCAGCAATCAACTCGTATATAAATATCCATATAAACATATGTGACACGAGGAATATAACCCTCGCCTCTGGGTCCAATAGCCAGCTGGAATGGTGCCTGGAACACTACCCCGTGTACCCTAAGGGAATGGGGAGTGCCCGAACCGTTTACCAGGTCTGACCTGCCTACAGAGAACCTCCCAGAATCCCGGTGGAATGAAAGGGCAAGTTATCACGGCCCTACAATGGGCAAACAATATACCATAGGTCGGTGACCATCATAACGCATGCTATAAAGCATATAACAAACACCACTCATGCACAACATCCTATAAAGGAATGACAACTAAGTAAGTCCCACGGACTTACCTCAACCTCGTAGTCGTCTCAACTGGATCAACCCTCAACTCAGTCCACTCCAAACTGGAGGACAACACGGCCTATACAAGGCATACATACATACATATATATATATATATATATATATATATATATATATATATATATATATATATATATATATATAATATATATCAAACTCCTATCACACAAAGGGTCACACCTAGACCCAAGAGATCCATAAGGATCAAATCCAACTCGTAAACCTCAAAGCCGTAACCGGCATATCTATATCATACTCATCAACATCCCACTACCTAGCATGCTACTACCGCTCATACTAGGAAAGGAAAGGATCTACCTAACTTTAGGTAGATCCGGGACAAGGCGCACCTGCGTAAAACAAGGGACGCAGGGGCGGAGCACAAGCAACCCACATGCGCGGCGGAACTCAGCCGCGGGCGCGGTGACAAGGCTGCAGACAAACGCAGGCACGACGCAGGTGCTGGCGCGGGCGTTGCGGCACGGCTTCCGCAGGGGCAACGACTTCTAGGCGCGGGGCGGCGTCAGTGAGAACGTGATCCCGCGGCTTCCTCTTCGGCTCTTCCCGTGATCAAATCACGTCTATTCCAATCCAAATTTCACACACATGTCACAACATACACATTCTAACATCACCCTATGATCAATCACCTAATCCTAAGCTAGGGAAGGAAGAAACAAAGGAAGAAGGAAGAGAAGAAGGAGAAGAAGACTTACCACTGCTGAAGATCCTAGGCTGCAAGAGCACAAGCATAACTCAGTTGGCTTCACAAGCTCAACATACACATCACTAGCATCATCATCAACCACAAAGCACACAACTCTCTTCAAACTCTAAGGAGAAACAAGAGCAAGATCAAAGGAAGGTGAAGGAGAAGCAAGGAGGACGTGAAAGCTGGATTGGAAATGAAGAAGTAACCCTTGATCAGCCAAGGGAAGGAAAGAAGTAAGGCAAAGGTTAAGCACAAGTCAAAAGAGTCCAACAAAACCGGCTGCAGCTGCCGGAAACCGCAGGGCGGTTCCCTGTGCCGCAGGGGCGGAAACCCGCAGGGGCGGCCGTTGTGCCCGCGGGTGCGGAAAGACCAATCTCGGCCAAAGCCAATCTCGGCTAAGGTCCAATCTCGGTCCGAAAGACTAGGGCTCTCACATCTCACCCTCCTAAAAACAAGTTTCGTCCCGAAACTTGTAAGAATCCTCAAACCACTCGGACTCACAAGCCGAGGTATAACTCTCTCTATAACCTCAAACATAAGCATGGAGGAACTCATCCACTCCAGCCAACAAACTATACTATCCAGGGCCTAGAGGAAAACCATCTATATCAAAACCATAACATATCACAATAGCATGGAGGAAAGAACCATCTCCAGCTATAAACAAAAATCATACTAGCACAACAAGATCTAATAAGATTATAACCACAACAAAGCTAGAATGAAATAAACATATCATAACATATAAGCATGTAAGCACATAAGACTCACCAAGCTAGTACTAAGATCTACTCGGCGATCCTACTGGTGTGCCTAACTCGGCATAGAACTCTGGATAGTTCCTCTGGATACTATCCCCAGTCTCCCGTGTAGCCTCCTCGGGTCCTCGTCTTGACCACTGTATCCTCAACATAGGAATGTCCTTCGAACGCAGGCGTCTCATACCTCGTTCTAGGACTGCAATCGGATGCTCAACAAAAAGTGTGGTCCGGCTCAACCACCAAATCCTCATAACTCACGATGTGTCTCGGATCTGGTATATACTCCCTCAGCTGAGACACGTGAAACACAAGGTGAACACCCTCTAATCTCGAAGGCAAGGCCAATCTGTAAGCTGCGCTCCCAACCCGATCCAGAATCTCGAACGGTCCGACATATCGGGGGCTCAACTTCCCCTTAATGCTAAAACACCTAACACCTCGTGTCGGGGACACTCTCAACCACACATGGGCTCCAACTCTGAACTCTAGAGGTCTACGCCTCCTATCAAGCATAAGACTTCTGACGGCTCTGCGCAGTCAGCATACGCTCTCTGATCAATGTTACTCGAGCTATATCATCCTGAATCTGATCAGGTGCCAAACCACTAACACTGCTCTGCTCATCCCAACATAACGGGGTAACGACATCTCTGTCCATACAGTGCCTCATATGGGACCATCCCAATCGATGAATGCCAGCTGTTGTTGTATGAGAACTCAACCAAGTGGGAGATGATCCGTCCACACATGTCCCCAATCCAACACACAAGCTCGAAGCATATCCTCCAGGGTCTGAATGGTCCTCTCTGACTGACCATCTGTCTGCGGGATGGAACGCAGTCATGAAGTGCAACTCGTCCCCAGGGAAGTCTGAATCTGCTGCCAGAATCTCGAGGGTAAATCGTCCATCTTTGTCTGAGACGATTGTCCTCGGTACACCCATGGAGTCTCACTATCTGCCTAAGTGTACTCCTCAACTAATCTGCTCACCGGCCACGTCTCCCTAATAGGAATGAAATGTGGCCGTCTTCGTCAATCTGTCCACTATGACCCAGATGGCATCAAAACTCCGGCTCAGCCTCAGTTCAGTCACAAAGTCCATGGTGACGTCCTCCCACTTCCTCTGTGGAACAGGAAGTGGATGGAGCTCACCTCCAGGTCTGAAATGCTCGATCTTGACCTGTTGGCAGGTCGCACACTGTGCCACAAATCTGGCCACATCGGGCTTCAGCCCTCCCCACCAATATAAACGTCTCAGATCCTGATACATCTTACTCGTACCGGGATGTACCGAGTAAGGTGTACAGTGAGCCTCCTGTAATATCCTCTGCCTCAGCTCTGTATCAGCAGGTACACAGACGCGACCACGGCGTCTCAATACTCCATCTGCTCCCAGAAGAAATTGTGGTGCCTCATCCCGAGACATCCGCTCTTTGATCCTCATCAAGGTCGGGCAGGTCTCCTGCTTCTGTTGGATCTCCCCAACTGATCAAGTAGAACCTCTAAAGTACTCAGCCGGGCATCGTCATCAGGAAACTAGATGTCCAAATCTAGCCAGATCAGATCCCTCTAAAACTGATGTTGAACTGTCAGCCTCGCAATCGCCTGCTCTCGAGGCGTCTTCCTGCTCAGGGCGTCGGCGACAACGTTTGCCTTCCCCGGATGATACAGAATCTCCAAATCAAAATCCTTGATCAGCTCAAGCCACCTACGCTGGCGGTTATTCAATTCCCGCTGCGTGAAAATGTACTTCAAACTTTGATGGTCTGTGAATATCTGACATGTAACACCATACAGGTAATGTCTCCAGATCTTCAGTGCATGAACTACCGCTGCCAACTCCAGATCATGAGTCGGGTAGTTCTCCTCATACGTCTTCAGTTGTCTGGACGCATATGCAATCACTCTGCCTTGCTGCATCAACACGCATCCCAAGCCTAGCTTGGATGCATCACTGTATACTACAAAATCCTCTGTACCTTCTGACTATGCCAAAACAGGAGCAGAAGTCAGACGTCTCTTCAACTCCTCAAAACTCTGCGTACACTGATCAGACCACACAAATCTGGTAGTCTTCCTCAACAAACTCGTTAGTGGACGGGCAATCACAGAAAATCCCTCCACAAAGCGTCTGTAATAACCGGCTAGGCCAAAGAAGCTACGTACTTCCTTGACGTTCGTCGGTGTAGTCTATGCAGCTACTGCCTCTATCTTCGCCGGATCAACCTTGATCCCCTCGGCGGATACAATGTGACCGAGGAATGCTACCTCTGGCATCCAAAACTCGCACTTAGAAAACTTTGCATAAAGTTCTCTATCCCGCAAAACGAGACTCTCAAAAATGACAAGACTGGAACTTTTCCACAATAGTGTATTTATTAGATAAACGGTAATGTCTTGCTACTTCAATCTCCCACTTGAAGAGTGAAGAATGACAAGACTGGAACTCCCAAAGAGCCTCCTAGTAATGTCACGATCCGTTTTCATACACTTGAGTCTAAAATAAACGGTAATGTCTTGCTACTCAAGTTGTAATTAGAATTCACCCAACATACACCACAATAGCACACTCAATAGTATAAGAAGAGTTAGCTAAGCAAGTCCGTAAGACTTACCTAAACTAATCGTCGATCGACCATTACCCATTATCGTCTATACGTGCATATGATATCCAATACCCGATCAAATGGAAAAAGGTCTTAACAACATATTCTATCATCTAGGCACCTTCTAGAAGTCCCATAAACTATCAAAGAGGTTTCTTTTATAAAGAAAGAATAATAAATCATAATTTTTAAAAAATTACCAAAATATTCCTAACTTTTCTTAAATTTCAAAAAGTGCCCAAAACGATACTAAGTCTCTTACTATAGCCCAACAACACATTAAAACACTAAAAGACCCAAAACGAGTTTGAGAATTCACTCTAACTTACAACTTAAACCAAAACCCTAACTTACGCTAGAATACATATCTTAAAAACTTAATTTAACACCCAACCATTACATACATCAAATAACCTTAATATAAGCACTAACCTACACCATTATTTTCCTTTACACGAGCAAACCTATCTACCTATATAACACATCCCTTGATTAGTTACTAATTAGCACCTTATCATTAGTTAATGCATTGCCACTACATCTCCCTAACCGACACACAATCAACTAAACATTTCAATAATGATCATTATCCATTTTCGTTGTACAACACCTTGCCACTATACATATAAATTCACATCATGACATTTCCTTCTATACTTTTAAATAGACGACGCCGATGCTTGATAAAGCCTTCAATTCAAATTGAATTACATAGTCACCACAACTCTCATATATTAGATAATAGCTAATATCTTTTAGTCAAATATCCATTAATCAAATCATTCCTAAAGATGATATAGTATGTAAGCCTTCCACTTAGAGCCCTAACTCCAAGCCACTAATGCAATATAACCTATGCATGTAGTGATATTAATTAGCCTACCTATACCCACTGACAATCCCGTTTTGTATTTTCATAAATTACAAGTCTTTATACCTTACTTAATCAAACGCTAAACTAAATAATCAACGACACTCATCTACTGCTTTAGAACTCTTATCAACGAACCACAAACTTGTATGAGTTATAGTATACAAACCCAAAATGTGCCACTTTATCAAGATCAGTGGCGGAGCAGCCCTTTGTTTAAGGGAGGGACAAAATATTTTTTTGTGCAGGAAATTTTGTTCGAAAATACAACATGTACATCACTTTTACATAGAAAAGCAACTAATCTATCAAATCATTGTAGTTCTAAATCAAACTATACATAAACATAACGAGGCAAGGGGGCACGTTCCCCTCCCTTACCCTCCTTGCCTCCGCCACTGATCAAGATTAATAATTATGTACGAGAGGAGGTCTAGCTTACCTACAACCTTGATGAACACGAGGCCGAGAGAATCATGCAAGTGCATGATCCTATTATAAGTGTTCTTGCGGAGGTTAGGAAATGAGGATAAGACTAAATAAAGGAGCATACTTTCCCGGTTGAAGCAATTATTTTAATTGTAATTAGAGACTAATCCGGTTTAGTCTGGACTAGACCGATTTTATTCGTTGGTTTATACTAATATGCATAATCGTAATTACTGGTTAAATTTTCTAATATTTTAAAACATATAACTAATTTTGTGGATATTACCGAAAGTGAGAGTAGTACAAGGCCTTAGTGCCTATAGTAGTATCTTGTCTAGTTAGTGAGATGAGCGACAACGTACATTATCCACTCGCCTAACATGCATACATTTGGAATGAAAAGAAGCAGCTAAATGCAGAATATCAACAACAAGTAGAGCATCATAGGATCTTTCCTTGTCATCAGAGTGGTTTTGCAGCATAGTAATACCCACCAACGAATCGGACTCGAGGATAGCATGAGATGCAGAAACACGGCATAGTAGTTTTAGGCCGAAAAACATAGCCTCCAATTCAACAGTGAGGGGGTGTCTATTGAGGCGCCTTCGTGAGAACCCTAACGCAGTAATGCAGCCTGTAGTATCACGTACCACCGCACCTAAGCCAACTTCCGCACCATCCATTAAAGCAATCTCCGTGTTCACCTTCAGAAAACCATGTGGTAATTCTCATCTCAACGAAAAACATGATTTTCTTTAGACATAAGATTTTTCATCCACGCCTTTTCCGCTTTTGACATCGACGTCCTACTATAGATGATACTCTCTCCGTTTCTTAATAAATGTCGTTAGAGTAAAAAACACATATTAAGAAATCTAAAAGTAAAAAAAATAATAACATTTAATGATGCATAATAATTTTTAAAAAGTGTATAAAATGATGGTAGAATGTAGGAAATTGTATGGGAAGAGATAAAATATTGCTTTGAAAATACAAATAATAAATAAAAAGTTAGTTAAAATTATATTTATAGAAAGTTTGAGTATTAATAACCCCTATAATGCCAAATATATGAAACAAAATTTTAGAGTTCAAATGACAAGTATTAGAAAACCGATGGAGTATTTAAATTCTCTTATTCTCTTTATCCATTTCCTCTGCTTTGTCCTATTTTTTTCTACTATCTTTTATAAAATTAAAAATGTGTTTTTATTAAAGTACTCTTTTGGTACTAATAAATGTATAGCCTATTAACATTAAAATTTTATACAGTTATATATTTAATCTACTTTTTTTAATTGTTTATGATAAAAAAAAAACCCTTATTGATCATTCCCTCTATCTATATATGTGTTGAACGTTATAAATTTAGAATTCTAAAATACTATATATTACTACATTTTTAAATAATTGATAAAAAAAATCATAAAATTTATAGTAAATGAAAATATTATATATATACGGAGTACATTTTCCTTAAGGAGTTGGTACTTTTAACCAGAGAAAACAAATTCTAATGGTCGTTAATATTTTAGAGCGGTGGTTAAACACCGCTTTAAGATATATTCTTTTCTTAAACACCAATTTATTATTGGCTGATTAATGAGCTATAAACATTGCAATGGAACACAGTTATTATAGCTTATCGTGGTCATTTAATTACCAACGTTCAATCTTTTATCACTCCCTACTCTAAAGGGAGGTTCCTATTGGATACCAACCCCTATATATATAAACTTATTGTGTTTTAAGGAGGTGGTAGTACTAATTTTCAGTTTGCAAGGTGTAATATACGATTAACTAACAATATGAAGCGGAAATTTAATATATGAAAATATGGATTGGTTTGTGAACTTGTAATTTGATAACATTTATTTTAACATCTTTTTCCACCATCATCCCGTTCATTCTTTGAACACTTGTACTTAGTATAAAGTTGCAATCACGTATTGTCTGAATCATTTCCTATCATTCTAATCATCTTGGAGCTAAAATGGAGTTATTATTGAAAAAATGCTTGTTACACACTTTAAATCTCAATTCGTTGTAAAAAATCATGGCCAAAACTTAAGTTTTCAAGAGCCAAAAGCGAAGAAATAAAGATAACTCAAATTACTTTCAAAATTAGCACTCTGGATTTACTAGTAAAAATTAAACTTTTTTACGCTTAATCAATTTCATTCGAAAAAGCTAGATACACGAATTTAAATTTACTAACGACTAAAATATTCGCATTCTGAAAGCGCTCAAATGAGCTCCGTTGGCAAGCGTGGCGCCGGAATTGATTTTTAAAAAAAATATTTTTTAACTTTAACTTTATATATTTCGGCGCTACGCTTACGCTCCAAAACTAAAATAGGGTTAAAATACCCAAATTTCATAGGCAGCCGGCGCGCAGTTTCTCTTCTCCGCATACGACGCTCTTCATCCATAGCGATGTTGCTCCCCTCCTTCTCAAGTTCTCCGGCGACGTTGTTCCCTCCGGCAACGTTGTTCCCCTCCGGCGATGGTGCTCCCCTTTCGTGTGTTTTATGCAACTAGTTTCCAGGTTTGCATAAATTGGATTTATTTTCTCACATAACCTATGCCTTTTTATGTGCTACTATTAACTTGAATTAGAGGTTAGATGAAGATGATAGTTTTCTTGCTTATCCTATGCCTTTTCATGTACATGCCTACATAAACCTCCACGACGTTCAAGAATATAATGAGTTGGACAAGTTTTCTTGGATTTATTTATGTGTCTACAAAATAAAAGTGGGCGCTGGCGCTATCCGTTGGCGCCAATTTTATTTATTTATTTAAGAAAATTTTTGTGTGCCAACACCTCTAAACAACGCCCAAATTAAATTAAGCACCGGCGTCAAGCGAATGTATTCGTTACAAGTAATTTGATCAATGTGTATATAACACGCCCCATTTCATTTGAGTAACCTGTTACAACACCTTCATCCAAATTTAGTTGACATGAGTATAACTCCCCTTCCAAATTTCTCATAAATAGAAGAAACAGAGAGGTGGAACATTCTCCATAATTAACTTTCCTTAGATTTTGAGGGTCAAGATTATTAATTCCAATTATCTAAATAATCCTAGTTGAATTGATTTTTTTCTAAAACCCAGAATAATTTTCCATAGATATAATCCCCAATAATTTAGTAATTTGTTCCTACTGAAAGGCCTTATAAATGCAAAAAGAATGGAAAATTCCGGATAGTACTTGTTTGAGATTTTCCGGAATTCGCCTGATGGTGTCCTTAAATTTCCGCTTTTTCGAATTTTGCCTCAATCCGTTAAAAAAAAAAAAAGTTAACAAACGTTAGTACAATAAAAAATAAATTAATTAATTAAAATAAGGTAAACTGAAAAAGGAATGGCACTTCTCCAATTCTCCGTATGCGAAACAACCCCAAGCCGTCTCCTTCGGACAATTTTAGACTTTGAGAAGACCCATACTTGGTCACATATGTCAAAGGTTGAACAATCCTAACCTAATTATCTAATTTGGATTTTGGATAGACTGTGTTTATATTGTGATGTACAATCTGAATGGTTTTAATATACCGTAAAGGCTAGAGGCCTTGATGTGTTGTTGCCAACCACGATTGCTTAATCAATTGTCTCCAAATAGGAGGAGACAGCAAGACAACATATCTACTCTAGATTATTGTTTACCTTGATAAATCACTCATTGTGTAGAAGAGGTTATATCCTATTGTCAATTGATTTTACTATGAAACCTGAAGATTTGTGTATAACCCGTCGGGGATAAAAGATAAGGATAGTTACACTTGAAGGAAATGTTGAGTTATGTTAACATAATTATTTTCGAGACTGGAGGAGAAAACAAGACAATATATCTGGACTATAATTTTCCGAAAAAAGAATTTTCAACATGACCCCAACATATCTAGACTATAATTTTCTAAAAAAGAATTTTCAACATGACAATGTTTATCCTATACTCTTCTAACGATAATTCAATATCACCTCTGCACGACAACCTCTCTTTGTTTTGCACTCAAATAATACATCATTCAATATTGTTTTCCCGAAAATAGCACTTAAAATTACAAAACTAATTTACATAAATGACATCCCATATTGGACAATGGACATGCATCAACCCTATACCCTAATTATGCTATAGTTTTATAAATAGTGACATTCAATCCAAACTTACTTGGGTCTAAAATACATGCGTGAATAGTATTGAATAGTATTACTTCCGTTTGGTTATAACTCCGGAAACGAAAAATGGATTGGAAAATGAATGTAGTCTACATTAGTACTTGTTCATGAAATTATTTCCCGTGATTTCATGTAAAATGCATTCGCATCCCCATTTTGTTAATCAGGTATTAAAACTAATCAAATTCTATTACAATTAGTTCAAACCAACGTGGACTACGTTTCCGTTTCCAAATTTCAAACCAAACGGCCCTTAATCTCCCGTTCAATTATAGTATAAACAATGAATAATGTATGATATCAATGTCCCATTTCAATAAAATATAAACAATGAATAATGTGTAATAACTCTTATTTTATCAACAAAGTGAAAATGTCATTATATATTCTTCTTCCAATATCATACACAAACACCAAAACCACATGATCCAAAAGCAACAGAGTCAACACAGTCCGGGTTTGATGCATATAAGCATATGACAAACACCAGCAAACTAAATCAGATCTAAAAGCAACAAAGTCAACACAGTACGAGTTTGTTCATTTTTACCTCTTGCAGATTGATTATCAGATCTTTAGTAATAGTTGAAATACAAGTTCACTCCAATTCGGCAAGAAGCATAAGCGTCAAGACAAGCATAGTGAATCTGATTTCCATTCAACACTTGATTCTCCCAATTACTCATCGTCACATGCTTCGGCTTCTCTATATAAACTTGGGCGATATCCCATGCCAATTCCTGCAATCCGGGCCACCTAGAAAAATTATCGGGAAAATTCTCCACAGCAACTTGCCTCACATCGTACAAATTCTCACACACCAGTCCCCAATCCACGTCCAACTTTTCAACATCTTCCTCGATCCAACTCCAGCGAACATGTACCTAGGGTTTCGCAAGAATCGCACCAATGACTGAGGGAAATAAGGGGTGTGAAGGAGTTGGATGATTAAACAGCGGGTTCCAGCGCAAAGTTGAAGAGTGGCAACCCGATTGTTCTCACCGGAATACCGATTCGGCTTCCATTCGACGTCGGAGTCCGACTACAGTGATGCTTTTGTATCGGAAGAAATTGTGGACGCCAACGATCCAGTTGGTGACAGTGTCGGGATTGGCTGTAACGGTGACATTGATTTGTCGATCACCAATTTGTACAGTGTAGGATGAATCCATCGTTGAGAGTAGAAAGAGGTTTTTAGGAAGACGGTGAAATGGAAAATGTGAAAAAATATAGTCGCCTATTCGGTGGATGGAAGTTTCTAGAGAGGAAATGGATAGTCTTACCCTAATCTTTCAATTTCATAACAGTTATCGCAAATCAGTATCTTTTTTGAAATTCAAATGAAGTATCCGATCTTTAAATAAAATTACTCCAAAATTAGAAGGAAAAAAAGGTTTTAAGTAGCTAGACCAACTTGAGATTTATTTTATTTTATTTTTAATGGTATTTCCTAATGTTTAAAGTTTTTTTGAAACATACCTCCTACTATTAATAATTTAACATGCTATCTACGTGTCCTTTTGTTACCATAAACATATCCGTATTGTTAGTGTTTGTGATTACTAAATATTGAAAATCCTAACCAAACAATTAATTCTACACTTTTTAATATAAAGACTAATATATATGGTTAAGAAATAGGAAATTATTCACTGATTAAATAGGGAATCATGCTATAGAATATTTTGACAGTTAATAACAAACGTATTTATATTAATAAAATATTATGTCGTCAAAATACCTATTATGTAAATTGTTCATATCTAGACGCTTATTTTGACCGGAATAACGTAACAAAAACACTACCTCTGATTGAATTTATATAATTTCAATCGAATAAATATATAAATTTGATCAGATGTAGTTTATTTGTTACATTATTCCGGTCGGAATACTTTTATTCCAACCGGAATAAGCCTCTGATGATAATAGTTTGTTTGTACCGATTAGAATAGAAGTTTTCCGACCGGAATAATGTTTATATGACATTATATTTCGATCGAATACACAAATTTATATCGATATGAATACAAGAATTCCAATCGAAATACATGAATTAAGATCAATATAATACAATAATTTCGATCGGCGTAGCTAAATACAAGAATTAAGATCAATATTGATGGGATACATAATTATTGTTTACTATTTATCATAAATTTCATTTTAAATGTTTTATATAATTTATAATTTTTCCTCAAAAAATTAGAAGTGTTGATTATGAATAGTATAAGAATTTATTCTTATAAGAATCAAATTTAAAGGTAACGTTCCTGAAAAAATCACTAAAAATCATCCAATTTTTAAAGTATATGGTTATTTTTTGATATTTCCATTGAAAAGAGAAGAAATATAAATAAAATTTATTTTAGATATAATCCAATAAAAAATCAAATATACAGTCATTCTTTTAAAATTCCATTGAAGAAGTCTTCTAATTATCACATGATGGTAGTATTTTCTCGAGATACTTGCGTTTATAATGGATAACATCTTACATATATATGTTTACGATAACATTCAATGAACATTACACATATTAACGTATAAGTTTTGCTTATTAAGCTCTATTAATGGATAATAGGTGCGCGAAATGAAATTTTTTGTATAGTATTCATATTTAATAAGATATTAAATACTTTAAGAATAAATATTCAAATAACATAAGTGTACAGTACTATAGCAATTGAATTTCAAAAAAAAAATAAATACTAAAGCAATTGAAATAAATGCGGCTGGAGTTTTTTGTCGTCCAGTTGATTTACCCTACACAACTTCCCAGAGTTCCAGACAGTCTGCCTCTGCTGCCCTCCTTACCCTATTTCTTGTACCACACGCCAACCCACGTCATTAATATTTTATTCCGGAAAAGCCCCTCGACTTAGCTCTGTCTTTCTACTTGTTTTTTTTTATTTTATAAAAAGGTAATTAAATAAAAGATAAAGATGGATGTAAAATTGTAAATAGTGAATTTCGCATATAAAATAGACTGGATTAAAAATAACTTAGTAGAATCAGAACTTATCTATCTAGTTGTTCTACGGTGGAAATGTGGAATATCTTGTTTGTCAGAAACCATAAAATTTTCTCTAATAAAAATACTCGGAATATAGATGGAATAGTTTCGAAAATAAATAGTCGACTGAAACCAGAACAATGAGGACAATGATAAGAATAAGGGAAGTTCAAGGAAGAACAAGAGAAAAAGAAGAACATTCAATGGGAAAAACCTGAAATAGATATGATAAAACTAAATTTTGATGGATCAAAGAAAGAGTCTGGAAAATCTGCCTTTGGATACATCCTTCGGAATCATGAGGCTAGTACGGTTTCTCTTGGCTATGGGAGATGTTGAAACATATCAGCCCAACTTGCTGAAGCATTTGCGCTAAGAGAGGGTCTAGTCATGACTTTTGATCTTGGTATCAAAGCAATAGAGATTGAAGGAGACTGTCTGGTTGTGATTAATGCAGTCAAACAGATCTGAAAACCTCCCTGGGAGTTAGATCTGATTTTATCGGATATCTCTAATATTTTGTTGGGTTTTCTTCACGTTAAAATCCGACATGTGTTTCGTGAGGTGAATGGGGGGCGGACCTACTTGCTGAGTTGGGCCACGATTCCATCTCTTTGTCAAGGTCGTCTATTGTTCAAGTCGACGAGCTCATCCACAAGGATGTTCTAGGGTGAAAAGTCTCGAGGAGATAGATCACCCTAATTTCTTATCTTATAGTATCAAAAAAAAATTTTTAAAAAATAGTGAATTAGTTTCAAAACCCCGGGCCAATTCTCCACCGCATCTTCCCGAACACGTACTTGTGGTCTCTCAAGAAAATTCGGCAAAAAGATAAAGAGATTTCCGATGGAAAGTTGGAGGTAGCGTTGGTTCGCTGGAGTACCTATTTGGCTTCCATTCGACGTCGAGTCCGACGATTACTCTGCGCGCTTGAATCGGGAAATTGTGGACATCTTGGATCCAGTTTGTGACGGTGTTCGGATTTGCAGTGATGG
Organism: Fagopyrum tataricum; assembly: GCA_002319775.1. Lineage (NCBI taxonomy): Eukaryota > Viridiplantae > Streptophyta > Magnoliopsida > Caryophyllales > Polygonaceae > Fagopyrum > Fagopyrum tataricum. The sequence goes on along the minus strand of CM008281.1, from coordinate 34,403,648 downwards.
TGGTCAATATTATTCCATTGCGGATTTCTAATCAATCCATTGTTGGACTCATACGAAAATTGATCATGGCCAAATTTGTCAGTTATTCATTTTAAGTCCTCAACCTTGAAACAATTTGCACTCATACGAAAATCATTAAAAAAAACCAAAAAACAATTGATCATGGCCAAAATTGTGACATTTATTTACTATATTAAAATGGTGACACTTAAACTGTTTTGAAACTTACAACATGGAGAACACATGTTAACATAAACCGATATACTTTATTCGATATAATTAATTTTTTTTAATCCTCAACACAATTTATAAAAATTATTAAATAACATGAATTTTATAAAGTTTTTTTTTGAACTTTTCACTTATTTAATGTTCAACATTTTTTGAACTTATAAGAAAGATTTTTGACCTAAATGAATAATAATAACAAATTTTAAGACAACTCTTATAAATACTATTCATTTATTGGCCTAGAAAATTTAAAATAACAAATAATTTTAATCAAACTTCTAATATTAAAATGACATTTATTAATCGTTGTGATACATTTTCTTGTATTATCCATCAACAATTTTAAACCAACCTCAGCGATATCAAAACATATTTTCATAAGCATTTGTTGATGTTGACTCAGTCAAACGATCATACAAAGCCGAGGAAGGTAAAGACTTTCCCCAAAGTGATAATCATAGAGAGAATCATATGTCTTACCGACCTTTTTTTTTTTAAAAAAAAAAAACGTGATAAACACTGCCTTGTATCATATGAGACTTACTTAGGTCCGTTTGGTTATAATTTTGGAAATGAAAACGAACGAAAATAATCTAGTTCATATGTATACCTTTATGCATGAATTTTTTTAGAATAATTTCTTGTGGTTTATAGTATCTGTATTAAAATTTGATTAGTTTGATACTCTATAGTAAAACATCACGGGGAAAAACATTGACATTTTGCATGGAACCAAAAAAATGTTTTACAAAAATTCACGAACAAGATACATATGAACTAGATTCATCTTCTTTCCGTTTCCATTCCGAAGCTATAACCAAACGGAGGCTTATTGTAGATTGCTTTCTTCCGTAAATCCGACGAGACAATTTTTGCATACAAGAATACTTTATATATAAACCGTGTTAGTTTATGCCACTTGGTCAAGAAGTGATCCAAATCTTCTTTATTGGATTTGGGTATGCGACTGAAGTTGAACACGAGTTAACCCATGAATCATCTTGCTTCGAGTATATGTTGCATTTATACTCAAAATCCACCGGGATTTCCGTCCAACACATAAGTGAAAGAGTTGCTTACCACTTGCAAAGTTCTTGGTTAAACGAAATCAAAATTGTTTTGGGCATCTTAATCAAGTCTATATCACGCAATTTTCATAGTTCCTCTCAATTCTTTCCCAACTCAACATTCATTCGACGATTTTCAATTGACTTGTGAAGCACATTTTACCAGCATAACGCAAATCAATTAGCATCACTTTGAAATCTTTGTTTCAAAGATCAATTAATCCAGAATCCAAAGAAGATTGAGCGGAATGATTGATATTTCGGGGAAAGGATGACCCGATAACTTGATCGGGTATAAAGGTTTTCAAAGCTGGATGTCAATATTAGCGTTGTAGAGACACTACACTACTACCAAGAAAGAAAAAAAAACAGTTGTTCTCTCAAAGGTTATTTTAGTGACTTGGACACGAAGAGGTTGCATGGATCAAAACATAAAAATGTCATTTATGAAGTCCGAGACATTGACGCTTTTGAAAGCGCAGTGATCAGTTCCCACAAGCTACGTGAACCGTTGCACGAACAAACAAAATATTGTTTCATGCATGCACAATTGAAATGATAGACAAAATTTAGCATTGATGAAAATAACACAGAAAAATTACTCATCATTATTTTATAGACCATTACAACACGATATGCTTTGAATTATGCTTATCGATAACACCTGATGAAAAACAAAAACTACAACATAAGAACAATAAACTTAACATATTTATGCCATTTTTTGGTGGAAAATGAGACTGGATAAATAGGACGTTCGCTCTGTTGTAGTGGTAAAATCGGTTAGGACCAAATCAGAAACCATTGATTCTCATATAACACTTTGTGTGTGTTTGGCAGGCCATTTACACTAGTTTTTGCTAGTGTAAATGAGTGTATATTAAATTAACGTGTGTTTGGCTCTTCATAAAACACTAATGGTTAGTGTTTTCAAACGTGTTTTGAAAACCCTCAAGGAGCAAGGGTTTCGGAAAAACCCCTAGTTTTTGAAAAGAAAATGACATTGTTGTCCTTGCTTTTGAATTTATTTACGGAGATGACCATGTATATATTTGGCACTTTCCCTCATTTCGTTGTGTTTTGCCTGGTTCAATCCATCGACGGAGAGAAGATCGAATACTCGCTTGGTTCCTCATCCTTTCCCAACGCCTGCTTCCTCCTCTTCTCCCCAACCTAATATGGTAAATCTCAATCTGCCTTTCCTCCTCCTCGCTATCTCGTTGCCCGCTTCCTCCTCATTGCTAGGTTTTCTGTCTCGCTATCTCGTTAGGTTTTTTGTCGAATGCTATCTCGTTGCATGCTTCCTCCTCATTGTTGCTAGGTTTTCTGTCTCGCTAGGCTTTTTGTCTCGCTATCTCGTGCCTGCTTTCTCATTGCTGCTAGTATTGTTGTTGAATCTCAACATTTTTAGATCTGTGTTGTTAGGCCAGTACTCGTGAATCTGTCTGCTTGCTCAATCTACTTGCTTGCTAACTCATAAGTATTGTGTATATTCATAGACCCATAAGTATTGTGTATATTCATAGATGAATCTGTTTGCTTGTTAATCTATCTGCTTGCTAATTTGTCTATGCTACTTGTGAATCTGTCTGCTACTCGTGAATCTACTTGCTTGCTGAATTTGTATGCTTGCTGACTCGCTTATGCCTTGTCAAATAATTAAGAGGGTTATATATACTTATGATTTTATTGTCCAGGACATGTACTAGAGTACATATCATTGCTGAATCTGTCTGCTTTATGTTTTCCAAGATGAGATTGCTTTATCATTGCAGATTCAGCAAGCAATTGCCGCTAAATGCTTTATGTTTTTGCCAGATTTAGCAAGCAATTGCCGGTTAATGCTTTTATTTTGCAATTGCCGGTATCTTGCAGATTCAGCAAGCAGTGGCCGCCCAAAATCTGTCTGCTTATGCCATGTACTAGAGTACATAAATTCTGTATGCTTGCTGAATCTGTCTGCTTTGTGTAAATACCTCGTGAATGTGTAATACCTCGTGAATCTGTCTGCATTGATGAATATGTGCATTGCTGAATCTACGTTAATGTATCTATCCTTCTACTTGTTGAATCTGTGCATTGTTGAATTCCTTGCAGCTGGGCGTGGGTCTGGGAGCAGCCGCCATTCTCGAGTCGTCATCCTCTTCTCCTTCAACAATGGAGTTTTGTTGATCTTGCAAATGAACACGTGATATTTCACGTAAAACAAAACCTAAACACTCGTGGTTTATGCCAAACAGTCGTTAGTGTTTTAAAAACACCTACCCTAGTGTTTTACAAAAACCATTCATAAAAACTCAAGCTTACACTAACACTAGTGTAAATACCAAACTTGCCAAACAAACACTTTGCCTTACAAAAGAGGAAGGTAACTGAGAAAAGAACAACATTATAATATATATATATATATATATATATATATATATATATATATATATATATATATATATATATATATATATATATTATAGATAAGATCAAGTAAGAACCATTGTTACGGTAAGAAATAAGAACCTACATTAATCGTCAGATTATACGATGGACGTCCAAAATTTAGTGATTTATATAAGGTAACCGTGCATTGTCTAGATTAGATAATTTATTTATTAGGTAATTAAGTATAAATGACATTTAAAATCATTACCAATTAGGAAACAAAATATTGTTATTGTGCTTTGTTCAAATTTTTTTAGTAAATTCTATTATGAATATAAATTAAAAATATTAATGATTTCTTTATTCGTGTTTATATATTAAAGAAATATCCGGGTTATATTTTTTTATAAATTTATATTTACTATCAAGTATTATACAAAGAGCATGCACGAGTATTTTTTTTAAAGTATGCACGATTAAATATTATTGCACGTGTAGTTTAAATATTGCACATTTTATGTACCGTTTTATTTATAATTACACATATACTTTATTTTTTGAAAGCATGCACTAGTAAATGAAAGAGAGATAGAAATAGAATGTTTACTCGTGCAATATTAAATGAATGAGAGATAATATGCACGAGTAAGTTGCATTGAGTGCACCAGTAAGTATTGCACAAGTAAGTGCACTAGTAAGTATTACACGTTTTATGTTTTTTAAAGCATGCACGAGTAAGTGCAAATGAACATCAATGTGCATGTGCATGCATTGGTTGTGCACATGTACATTTCGTGCATATATTATAATATTACACAATGTACGATCAAATGATATGTATCATGCACGTTAAATTCGATTTATGAGCAAGACGCCGGAATGGGTAAAATAAACAAAATCGAATAATAGTTTATCATAATTGTGCCAAATTTTATAATGTTAGTAAATATCTTTTAAAGTTTAAAAGATAACCATATTTATATATATATATCTATCCTAAAATATCAATCATCTAATTAATATGCAAAAATTATATTGAATCATGATCATTGATTTTATTTAATCATGTGGTCTATTTTGGTTCTTATTTTTTACCGTAACTATAGTTCTTACTTAATCCTATCCCATATATATATATATTGACGTGGGATATTAGATTCCTTGATAGAGACTTCTAAAAGAAAAAGTAAAACAAGCTTGTTTCAATAATACATTTCTAAGACCGTAGAAATAATTTTCTTATATGTATTTTCTATTTGTCCAATGATTCTTATATGATAGATTTTCATCTCACATTGCCCTTTCGGCTCAAAGCAGAAGCAACAAGTAGGGTTCGTCTAGCAGCTTTTGTCAATACTCCGCTTTATGTGGTTCATTTTATGAAAGAAATATCTAATGCTAGGAATTTAAGTTTTTTTAGTTATTTATTATTATAAATTTCAATTTACCAAATTGGACCTATATATATATATAATATATATATATATATATATATATATATATATATATATATATATATATATATATAGTCAGGATCCGGTAGGAATGACTCTTAGAGTAGAGAATATGCACTCCTAAGATCCGTTGAATTAAAAATTGTACGCTATGATGGATGCATAATAATTGTTCAATATTCATTATTATTCATTAAATAGGATATACATTAGGAAATCAGATTTTTTAAATATTTTTTGAGTGAATATATTATTATGACTTTCAAGCTATCGCAAATTAACGTTCAATCAATTGCTTCCATTGACTAGTTAAAAATTTTGTTGAACAATCACAGTATTTTGAAATCCGTCTATTAATATAGTCGTTAATATTTGGTTCAAATATGTACTGCCTCGTTAATATAGTGGTCGTTATTTTATGATTTATAGTAATCGCTAAATTTTTTTCCATGTATTATACTCGTTAAAATTCGTCTATTGTTATGTTCGTTAAAATCCGTTAAGTGTTATAGTGGTCGTCAAAATTCATGTATGTTGGATGCAAATCGTTAATGAAGGAATGAATATTTATTTTTTAATATTTTAGTCATTAATTAAAAAAATATATAAATCTATAAGAGAAAAAATGATATGATCATTTTTATTGATAAAATATACTTTCATATATATCTTTAAATCATGTACATTTATAAATTTAATCTCACCAATCTTATGAGTTTTTATTTTCTACTTTAATAATTGTTCCTCTAATTGTTACCACATGGATCCTGTACGAATTATATATGTACATAGTTGTAAGTTTGCCATAAGGTATCCCCAAACAGGTAATGTAAATAATCAATATTTGAACATACACTTACATGATTACATACTCCGAATTAACGTGAATAGGCCTGGTACTCTAGCATTAGGTCTCAAACCCTCAATATTGTCGTTTTCTGTAGGATCCCACCTAAAATAGAAGTAAGATAATTAGAAACAAAAAAATACAGCTAACAGCAAAACATGATAATTATGTTGTATTCTACCATAGAAGGTCAATGAGGACTTTAGATCCAACATCATTGTTACGGTCTCTCGAGCTTCACTATATGTTCCATGGTATGTATAATAGAACAATAAACTTAAAGTCTTATAATAAGACAATAAATTTAGGTATACTGATACAATGGGTCAGTGGAAATATATTTTGGGCTCATGGATTAATGGGCTCGGAGCGAAGAGGGAGTGCGGGGGCGGAGCCCCCGCGGAGGATTCTATCTATTTATAGAATCCTATCTATTTATAAGAAATTCTATCTATTTTATAGGACTCTATCTATTTATAGGACTCTATCTATTTATAGAAGATTCTATCTATTTATGGTTATGAATAGATAGGTGTAGGTTGTATTCATTATCTACCAAAGTATAAAAACCCTATTAGCTGCAAGGTTTGTGTAGCAAAACCACAAAACGTTTTGTCTTCTTCTTCTCTCTATTTTTGAAGTAACTCGTTGAAAGATCACACAACAACTAGTATCAGAGCACAACAACTAGTATCAAGAGCAAGGTTGTCGATGAGTTCCGTTGCAAAAATTTGAGGTTCCGCGATTCAACGGAACTGGCAACTTCGGTCTTTGCAGCGACAAATTAAGGATTTGCTAACGCAGCAGGGGATGTTGAAGGCGTTGAAGGAGACAAAACCGGAGTCGTTGAAAGACGACGAATGGGAGGAGATGCAGGAGAAGGCAGCGTCGTCATTCGGCTCTGTTTGGCAGAGGTAATATACCACGTTATTGATCTCAAATCTTGTCAAGAGATTTGGACTCAATTGGAGAAACGGTATACGTCAAAATCTTTGTCTAGCAAATTGTATCTCAAACAAAATTGTATGGGTTGAAAATGGTGGAAGGTTCTGACTTGGTGAAACACGTGAATATTTTCAATCAAATTATTGGGGATTTGGCTCGGGTGGATGTAAAACTTGAAGATGAATATAAAGCTATGATCTTGCTATGTTCTCTACCCTCTTCATATGATAATCTGGTGATGACGTTGACGTGTGGGAAAGACGAGATAAGTCTTGATACGGTGTCAACAGCGTTGCTTTCACAAGCCGAACGACGACAACATACCGGTGAGAATTCTCAAAGCAAAGAGTTGTATGTTAGAGGCAACCAGGATAGAGGGAGGACGAAAGAAAAGCAAGACGGAAGCAACAAGCAATCCAGGTCTAAGTCCAAGGGTAAAAAAAGTAACTTGTTACTTCTGCAAGGAGGAGGTCATTTCAAACGTGATTGTCCTGTCAGGAAGAAGAAGTACGAAGATAAGAAGTCAGAGGAATCTTCAAGATCAGCAAACGCGGTGCAGAAAGATGACTCAGATGGTGCAGATTCTGATATGCTCTTTGTGACGTCAGACAACTACTCAGATGTATGGATCATGAATACGGGATGTTCGTTTCACATGACTCCGAATAGAGATTGGTTTGACGTACAAGTCTGTAACTTTTGGCTCCGTCCGATTAGGAGACAACAAGGCTTGTGATGTTGTTGGCATTGGGCAGGTAAAGGTGAGGATGCACGATGGTGTATTCGAACATTGGCTGACGTGCATCGCATTCCAGCTCTAAAGAAAAATCTGATTCCCTTGGGTCTTTACATGTGAAAGGGTTATGTTTCAAAATAGAAAAGGAATGTGTAAAGGTGAGCAAGGGGACAATGACAGTTATGAAGGGACAGATTACATCGGGTAATATCTACCGGTTGGTAGGAGTACCGTTGTAGGTGGAGTTGCAGCCGTGGCTTCTGAGACAGATTACACAACTCTGTGGCATATGCGCCTGGGTCACATTGGCGAAAGGGGGATGATTGAGCTTCACAAGCGAGTCTCCTGGATGGTGTAAAGTTGTAAGATCGACTTCTGCAAGTTTTGCGTGATGGAAAACAATTAAGGGTGTCTTTTAAGACAAGTCAGCACAACACAGGTGAAATTCTTATTATGTGCATTCTGATGTGTGGGGACCAGCTCATGTGTCCACTAGGAGGATCTAGGTATTACGTCACTTTCATTGATGATTATTCATGGAAGGTCTGGGTGTATTTTCTAAAGTATAAATATGAAGTCTTCAGCAAGTTCAAGCTACGGGACAGAGTACACGGATTCTCAGTTTCAGTGGCATTCAAAGACATTATACAGTGCGGAAGACACCACAACAGAATGGTGTTTCTGAGAGGATGAATCGGTCCATTGCAGAAAAAAGGCGGTGTCTTAGATTGAATGCAGGGCTTCCAAAGCAATTTTGGGCAGAGGCAGTGAGCATGGCGGTCTATTTGATAAATAGATCACCCGGACTTCTCTTGACGGGAGGTTTCAGGAGGTATGGACTGGTTCTGATTTAGACTTATCAAATTTGAAGATTTTTGGCAGTCTAGCATATTGTTGATATTAGGTGATGAGCGAACAAAGCTGGATGCAAAGTCTAAGAAGTGCATTTTTCTGAGTTTATGAGAAAGGTGTGAAGGTTTCAAGTTTTGGATCCTGTTGCAAAGAAACGGATGATCAGTCGAGATGCTGTATTTGATGAGCAGGCAGTGCTTCTACATGCCAAGGAAGTTGAAAAACCTGCAGCTACAAAGACTGAATCCAGACAGCAGTGGAGGTGGAGCTTTCAGATTCTATCACACCTACACCAGCAGGTGGGGAGCATGATGTAGATCAACAACAGGTAGAGAGTCTTGTTTCTGGCAGAAGCAGACGCATCACAAGGGCCCCTATAAGATATTTTGAGGAGATGGTTAATTATGCTCTAGTCATTGGCACAGATGATCCATCCAACTTTTAAGAGGCTATTCATAGTCAGGAGAAAGAAAGGTAGGTGTTATGGTTGAGGAGATGGAATTTCTCCATAAGAACAGGACGTGGGAGCTGGTTCCTCTTCCAGCAGGTAAGAGGACAATAGGATGCAAATGGGTGTTCAATAAGAAACAAGGCATCTCAGAGAAAGAAGGCATAAGGTACAAAGCACGGCTAGAAGCTTCTGGTGAGATCATCCTGGAGGAGGTACACACTTCTCAGAATGCAGCTGATATGATGACCAAACGGTTACCGCAGACAAATTCAAGCATTGCTTGATTTGGTTCATGTCACTCGTTGTTAGATGAGTGAGAAAGCCCCTGTCAAGAGAAACAAGGAGGATTTAGCGACAAGATCCTGGAGTTGTACGTGTGTTTCCAAATTTTGTATTAGTTTATGTTGTCTAGGTGGAGATTGTTATAATAAGACAATAAATTTAGGTATACTGATACAATGAGACAGGGGAAACATATTTTGGGCCCATGGATTAATAGGCCCGGGGCGACAGGGTGCGGGAGGCTCCGCCCCCCGCGGAGGATTCTATCTATTTATAGAATCCTATCTATTTATAAGGAATTCTATCTATTTGTAGGATTCTATCTATATATAGGACTCTGTCTATTTATAGAGGATTCTATCTATTTATGGTTATAAATAGATAGATGTAGAGTTGTATTCATTATCCACCAAAGTTATATTGAAAACCCTTGCTGCAAAGTTTGTGCAGCAAAACCACAAAACGTTTTGTTTCTTCTTCTCTCTATTTCTGAAGTAACTCGTTGAAAGATCACAACATTAAGGTTGGTATAATTAATAACTAACTAAAACAAGTAACTAAATGCAGTGAGATGCAATCCAATACCTTAACATCATTAAGGAAGACAAACTTGGTACTCATGGTATACACAAAAGTATAATTCAAGTCAAAATACTCACAACACCGCAGGGACAAACAAGGTGCAGAGAGTAATGGCTATACCACTATGTTCAACTCTAAATTAATGTGATTAATATTAGCTACCTGTCACTACCAATTCACACACAATCCCTTTTTCTGTGCACCATAAGCGAGGGACTTGCTTGCACAACCGCTCACAACACAACGAACAATTTACCAGCTCACGGTGAAGCGCCACCTGACTAGGTAGGTGGCATTGCACCATTTAAGGCTTCAAAAACACCAAACCTAGTAACACATCTTCAATGGCAATGATTTCACCTGCTGTTTTTTTATAGGCTTTGAACAGTCCATCAGGTACCCTAAGAAGATTGTTCACTGCTCCAAAATTCTACAAAATACGATATTCATTCACTTTTGATTTTACAGATTATAATTACTACTAAGTTCTACTACATATAGAGACGAGTGAATGCTGATTGTTATTATACCTTAGTAATCGGTTCAATCACATCCATGCACTCAACCAGGCCGGCCAATGAATTACGGACCTGTGTATATTTTTATATATTAAAAAATTAAATTAATTTTGAAATAAAATTAAAATCCTAACTTTATCGTTTATCAAATATTTTAATCTACTAAATTAATCACATAAGTGTATATATATCAACGTTAGTAGAAGGCATAAATTTGACATGTTGCCTTCACGTTGATATTATTGTGCAAAAAATCGATTTAAAAAAAAAACCTTTCCACATAATCGTTATTTTAGAAGATATAAATGTAGGTGATAAAGATAAAGTGTTATCAATTTTTTAAAAATAAATTTTTGAAGTTTATTTTAGATTGTTAAAATTTAAAATATCTATTAACAAATTAAAAAATTAAAATCATCTACAATTTATGCATTTAATCGAATTAATAGAAAAAATAATAATAAATAAATAACTTTAAGCTCAACACCACTATTTCTAAATTTAAAATTAAAAACTAACCCAAAAAAAAGAGTAGGCCTCAGTAAATATTTATTTTTATTATAAGATTGTTTTTTTAACTAGTAAAAAAATCACTTTAAGCTTAACCCACTATTTCTAAAATTAAAATTAAAATTAACATAAAAAAAGATAAATAGAGGCCTTAATTATTTGTAAAGTTCAATTCATGGTAAAATAAATGGTGTTAGGAGAATAGGTAAAGCCGTAAAGGAACTAAAGGGCCTCACTAAAATATTTGAAAAAAATGAGGCAGTCATATTAATAAATTGTTACCGCCGTGGTTCGAGCACAAGACCTCAAGAAATTAAAGTTTCCACAAGAAGACTCAACACTGGGCTACAAGAATTTTAATGTTCAGTTAACCAAACGTAAATATTTATTAGACATAGACCAGAAAATCGAATGAGGCCCTTTTTAAATTTGAGGCCCTGAGCGGTGGCTCACCTCGCACACCGGCCGGCCCTCAACTACAACTTCCTTGTGAAGGATAGTACTACTGAAAATTTCAAACGCAATGAAATGTATCATCTCCTCTCACAAATCATTTCAAATTAACAGGAGGTATAGAGATGTAAAGACTGAGTTATTTATCAATGATGAATGACAAACAATACTTATACAGAGATAAGGGATAGATATAAAATCCAAATTAACCTAGATATCCCCTAACTATACTCATATAATATCTTTACTAACATATGAATTTGTGAGATCATATAATATCTTTACTAACATGAAGTGAGGTGATTTGTGAGATGTAACTTGCTAAGCAACAAGTGAAACCGAGATCGTTGTAAAGGTTTAGTGAGGATCTCAACTATCGGTTCTTCAGTGGATACATGGCATACGCAAAGGTTTCCTTTTTATGGTATGCTAAGACAATGTGCTTAATCCTTGAGTGGAACACGGAATTTGCACTAAGACTCGTAGCTCCCAAGTTATCATAGGGTACACCACTGGCGTTGGAATGACAGGTAAGTGAAGTTTTTTAGTAGATTTGTCTCCCAGAGAAGCTCGGGCATGTGTCAACAATGGCCTTGTATTCGGCCTCTGTGGAAGATCGAGCTACCGAGTGTTTAAGGCATTCCAATTAGTTGTAGATTGCATGTGAATAAACTGAGACAATTTATTCACTAAGGGCCTGTTTGGTATTCATATCTAGATATCAGATATGGTATCGACATAAACAAAAACTCATACCTTTGTTTGGTATAAGAGTATATGGATATTAAATTGATATTCTGATATACTTCTAATACACAGTTTCTCTTGTTGTTTTGATATACTCCAAAAAATAGTGGTATCAAATATGCTCCCCCTCTTCTATTTTTTTTTCTCTTCTAAGGTATCAAATATCAATCTCATACCCATATCTTAATATCTCATATCAATATCTTGATACCTATATCTTGATACTCATATCTTGATATCTAGATATGTATACCAAACAGGCCTGAATATCCAACATCAGGCCTTGTTAAACCATATACTTAAGACTTCCAACTAGCATGCGATATTCCTGAGGTGCAGACAAGTTAAGGCTGAGTCCGTGATCTCATGTAGATAGTCAGAAGGCACCATAGGATTTGACACCGATTTTGCATCAGACAAGCCTGCTTTTGTGAGTAAGTCATCTATGTATTTTTCGTTGAGACAAGAAAATACCACCGGCAATAGGTAAAACTTCAGAAAAGTTAGAACATAAGATAGGGCCCCAAATCATGTAGAGAGAATTTGTTGGATAGCACTTCAACGAGTGTAGTCACAAGAGAGTTGGAGCTTCCGGTGACAATAATGTCATAGCGAGTGTAGTCAAACAGAGATGCATCATAGATGTAGTCAGAAGACACCATAGAAGTGGAACTAAGCTTTTTACGTGCAACCTTCCCAAAATCTGAACTAGAGCTAAGATTTTCCTCAAAATCTCAACTAAAATATCTTCACAAATGTAGTTATTCGCCAATGTAAGAAGGATTGAGTTCGCTTCACAGATCCAGTAGAGAGGATAATTGTTTCGAAACCAAATTAGGGTTTTCTAAAACTCAAAATCTCGACTGAAGCTTTACCTTGGAAGACGAAGCAAATGTACGATACTTGGTTGTGATCTTATATATATTATAGGAGTAGCACTCCTTGCCACGTGTCACGCAGAAAAAATGCTAACTGCCACGTGTCATTTAAACATTTAACCACAATCCACCAAAATATTAATTAAGTTTTTCATTAAAAAAATTATTTAACTTAACAAATTTTAGCAGAAAAAAGAAAAGAAATCTGCTAAGATATTCAACAACCATATTAGTTTTGATTATAGATTGTGTTATTTCTTTATTAATTTATGTATAACAATTAATTTAACACCATATGCTACCAATGTATTATTTATATTAACATATGAATCAGTATAATAAGGGGGAGAAAAATCAAAATATGAATTATTATACGGTTAGATATTTTATTAATGTATTATATAACATTATATGTAAAGTGTACAAATACTTATTGCTTATTATTTACTCTATCTAATGACAAAAAAAATAGTTATATATATAATCCCTTAAAGAAATATAATAAAAAATAATATTTTTATCAAAATCCCGTGCAAGGCACGAATAATACGCTAGTTACCTTTTATAATCGAAATTTTGGAAGATACTCACGTTACTTATTATAATATAATATTTTTCAAAATCTTTTTAATAAATTCTGATTTATACAAGGTAAGTGTTATAACATTTTATTTTATATATGAACATGATATTGCAAAATATTGGTATTCAATTTACTATATACCCTAACTTATAACTCGATGTAATAATTTCACTATATATCCTATTAATTCTAAAATTTACTAAATATTTATTTCTCTTATAATAACTATTTTAAGTAAACTATAAAATTCTCTTTATTAGTTCTATAATTAAAAAGATATAATGATTAAATTATAGCTAACTTTATAACTATTTTTTATTAGTTTTTAACTTTGTAATTAAATAGATATATCTTAACGGAAATCTTAAATGAACTCATATATTTTTCTTTGCCAGTAAACCCGAGCAAAACCGCATCAATAGACAAAATTAGGGTTCATCCAACGATAACACATAAAATGATGCCTCTTACAACTAGTAACACAAAGGAAAAGATTGTCAAATTGCAAACATAGCTAAGGGAAAAAGAAGACTTTAGTTTCACCCACAAAAGGAAAAACCAGAGTTCTGATCCACCTTCTTCAAAGAAGCGATTCCCGCTCGAGTATCAATTGAAGCTAAAACCTTTGGCTCCTTTAGTTTCACCCAACTCAAGGTTTCAATTTTGTGCTCTGAATCCAAGCATAACCGCATCAATAAACAAAAACTAGGGTTCGTTCAACAATAACACATGCCATGATGTCTAATACATACAACTCATAGTTGAGCTAGATCTATCATTGTATTGTTAGAGCTAACAAATGAAATATAATCTCTCCTTAATATTGAACTAAATAGGAAGAAGGCCATATTAGATCGTAATACAAGACTTCACCAACCATGCAAGAAGTGTAAGCATCAAGGCACGCGTAATATTGTGCGTCACTCAAAAATTACACGGCCCAATCACTTAGTGTTACGTGATTAGGCTTCAGAAAGCCCCGCCCACCTCGCGCGCCAACTCCTTAAGTCCCGGGTTCACCGACAACCTTTGCGGACATTTTCAAGCGCCACCGTGTAAGACACAAGGCCTTAGGGACCATGTCCCCATGCCAACCATGCACGCGCAAAAACTTCCCAAGAAATCACGCATCCTAAAATTGCTCCCGCACGAAGACGCTTAACTCTAAAGTTATTTGTCGTCACTCTACCATTGAAAAAGAAAATATAATTCTCGTTGACATGAGTAGCAACCATCCTTATCCATCACAAATCCCAATTCAAATGATGTGGGATGACAATATTCCGAGATGTCACAATCCCACTTAAACTTCTGACATCCAACTCAGGTTACCTATGATACCATATGTAAGACTCGAGGTTTTAGGGATGATGTCCCATGCCATCCATGCACGCGCAAAAACTTTTCAAGAGGCCACCAATCTTGAAATTGCTCTCGCACGAACACGCATAACTCCAGAGTCATTTGTCCTCACTCTACCACTGGAAAAAAATTTCTTGTTGACATGAGTAGCAACCCATCCTTAAAATTTAATCACAAATGTCCATTCAAATAATGTTACACGTCGTTTTTAGATCATAGAGATTCTCGCACAATAGCCGTAGTCTTCCATTAGATTCGGCGTCGCCTTCCACCTGGACGAAGACAAAAACATGCCTCGGTTTGCAAAAAGTGTCGAGGGAAGTTGGAATCGGATGGCTCATGTGAGGAAATTGAATTATCAATCAAAAGTTTTCGATGCAAAGTGGAGTGTCGCGATGGTTATGAATGGGCCTATGTTGCTGAGACCCTTTCCATCGCTAGACCAACTATATAACGACTGGTTTTGATTGGTGTAACGTTGTGATGTCATTCACCCATTTTGTGATGGCAGCAGGGTTTGATGTGATGGTTGTGTAAATGCAATTGTGTATAAGGGAATATATAGTAAGCAATTTATTTGAGAAAATGTATTCGCCTCTATCTATTAACCGGTTATACATGTATCTTTTTATTTTAATAGTATTTAAAGACAGAAAATATCAAAATATTAACAAAAACAATTTAAGTATACAGATTTTATTTTTTTTTAAAAAAAAATTAGCAAAGTCGTACAATATCGGCAGCTAAATTGAAGCTTTACCTTTGGAAGATGAAGCAAACGTACGATACTTGGTTGTGTTTCTGTAGTTGATCTAAACCCTCAATTAACTTTTATAATCGAAATTTTGGAAGATAGTTACGTCCTATAAGATAATGTTTTGCAAAATCTTTTGAAAAAATTTTAGGGTTTATACCAAGTATAATAATATTTTATTTTATATGCACACAAAATATTGATATTTGATTTGCTAATTATTTATTTCTCTTATAATTATAATAATTTTAAGTAAAATATAAAATTCTCTTATTAGTTCCATGATTTTTAAACGTACGACGAAAATTGATATTTATCACCTTAACAAAAACTACCACACCACACAAAGTGCATAGTTTATTTTTTAATTTTTTTTTATTTCTCCTAAGGCCTTTTGTGCATAGTTTATTTTTTTCAATTTTCTTTTATTTCTCTTGTACTCCAACTACGCACCCGTAAGGCCTATATGCATAGTTTTGGTGACAAAAAGTGATTTTTGCCCGGTACGTCTAACAACCCCTGTAATTAAAAGATATAATGATTAAATTATATATAACTTATAACTATTTTTTAATAGATCTTTAACTTTATAATTGAATAGATAAATTGTGCGGTGAATCCGAGTTAAACCGCTTCAATAGACAAAATTAAGGTTCATTCGATATATGATAAACATAAAATTAGGGTTCAACCAACGATGCCACATAAAATGATGTCTTATACAACTAAACACACAAAGGAAAATATTGTCAAATTGCAAACATAGCTAATGGGAAAGAAGACTTTCCACAAAGGGAACACAAGAGCTCCAATCAGTTGTAGCTAAAACCTTGTCTCCTTTAGTTTCACCCAACTCGAGGTTTCACCTTTTGTGCTCTGAATCCAAGCAAAACCGCATCAATAGACAAAAATTAGGGTTCATCCAATAATAACACTACATACTACAAGAGAAAGGATTGTCAAATTACAAAACATACCTGAGGGAAAAGAAGACTTTCCACAAACTCATAAGAGATTATGAAAAAACAAGAGCTCCAATCAACTTCCTTCAAAGGAGCGATTCTTGCTCGAGTATCAGACAAGACCAATGCAGGATCTGTTGCAGCTAAAACCTTGGCTTCTTTCATTTCACCCAACACACAGAAAACTTGTTCTATTGGAGATCTAAGGTTGAATCCAAGAACTTTAACCCATGAACCGTCCTTCCTCGAGAACACCTTGCATTTAAACTGTTTTTTTGTTCCATTGTTTCTCCAGTAAACAAGTGAGTTTGCCTTGCCAATTGCAAAGTCCCGGCACAGACCATCCAGAAGTTTTCTTGGCAATAAAAATTGAACTAGATCAAAATTTTCCTGCTCAAAATCAAATGATAGTATGATTTCACTGAGTCTCCCCCTTTTTTGTGACCTTCATAATCATAATTGCAAACCCAATGACCTATTCCACCAATCATTACAACTGGACTCACAACCGCACCACGCCCCATCATACGGCACCAGCAATTCTTCATCTGCCCTTCAATACGAAGCTCCTTCCAACTCTCTTCAACTGAGTTGTAAATTACAGCTTCCATTACAGAACCGTCGTCAAACAATTCAAACATCAGGACTTTGAAAACTTGGCTTGAAGGATCAATCCAGAAACCAGAGTAGAAATACCAATAATCCAGAGTGTCTAATTTGAAATACTTTATTTCTGGGAGATGACGAGTAGAGAACTCACGCTTGGAAGGATTCCAAAGCCGGAGGCCAATATCAATGTCGTAGAAACAAGCAACCCCGTTATGAGCACCCAACAGGTAAATCTCTTCGCTCGGAATTCGGTCTTTTATAGAGTCGAATACGGGGAGTTTGTGTGGATCCATAACAAAAAAACTCCCGCTCACAAGATCTAAGATCGGATTGAGCCATGAGTTTAAGTTTTTGGAGGGAGAGGTGGTCCAGCATGAAGGAATGGGAATCGATGGTTTCTTTCATCCATTTTGAAACACATCGAAATCGAATCAAAGTTTTCACTGGTAGCCTCTTCAAAATCTGAACTATATTATCTTTGCAAATGTAATCCGACATGATGGACCTGAGTTATCTTCACAAATGTAACTGATTGAACAATAATTCCAACAGTTATCCCAACAAAGCAAAAACCCTAACAATTTCGATGAAAAAACCTAACAAATCACACAAAGACAAAACCATAATTAGATTACTTAAACTAGAACTGAGCATGAACCCTAACAAATTTAGCCAAAAACAACACCAACCTTTCAGATTCGAACGAGATTTTTATGAGAAATTTAAACAACGAATTCGAATATTTACCTTTGGGAGACGAAGCAATCAAAATCTGAGTCTAAAATTCCAGCCCGATTATAGAGTATGAATTTCAACCGTCGGAAAGCCAAACGCCTCCTTGGCGATTTACTTCAATGGCGGTTACTGATACTGAAGTATGCCCTTATGTACTGGGTAAAATGCACAAAATGACAAAATCACCCCACGTCCTTTTCTTCTTCTTTTTCTTTTTGAAAAGATCCATGTCCTTTTCTTAATTATAAGGAATTCACTGGTATATTAAAATTATATGTTGAATTAATTCGATATAAAGTTAATATTAATCGAACATGCTAAACACGTCGATTTTATATCTAAATTTAAATATACCAGACGTATATACAGTTACGTTACATTCCGATATTGAATACGAAACATACTCTTATTCAAATTTGCTGGAAACTATAACCGTCAAGTATGAACATTTTGTAAAAATCCTCATTAAAATCAAATTCACATAAATCATTACGTGCGGATTTATCTACTTATCCTTTTTGTCTTGGATTCGTGTAACACTTCATATTCTTCGATTTTTCAGTACTAATTACAAGTGAAATAAGATAGTTATAGTTAGGTTATGACATGTGGTGGACGTACCTGGCAAAAAAAAAAGAAAAAAGTATTGAACAACACCACAATTAACCTGGAAAGGCATCACCTTACAAGAGATAGAACTTTGTAATACACAATAACTCGCGGTAAAGGTAAAAAAAACTCAACTATCCTTCATGTGAAATGGGACCTCTGCCTGCTGGATTCTTCAAAGCCAATAATAAGGATGACACCCATAGAAGTGACGGTGACACGATGACAATTGGTGTGGTAAGAAATAATGTAGGTGAATAATAGATTGGCTTTGTTATCAATATTGGCCTTTGCACGTACCAATGTTTGAGTTGTGGGTGTAGTATATGAATTGAGAGTGCTCTAGAAGAGTGGATATATAGCATTAAGCAATTTTGGAAACGAACTCACAATTTGTGACTACCCCCTAACTAACTAAGAAGCTTCCTCAAACATTGAATGTCTGGTTTGGTTATTAAGTGTTAAGACTTTCTTCGTAAAAACTTATTTATTTGGTTTTGACAAAGTCTATTTGGAGGTGAATAGAGTAGCAAACTCGTTAGCAAATTTTAATTTAATTGTATTGTCTGACCCTCTCTGAATGTGAAAATTTCATTTGATGATGTAAATTTGATGATGTAAGAGGTTGAATTATCCCATTTGATGACTAAGTATTTTTTATATCAATAATAAAGCGCAATTTGATGCATAAATATTACCGAACCTCCTTAAAAAAAATCAAATTGCTAATTATGAAAGTTAATTCATTTCCGGTGAAATTGTTGATTAATCGTTAGATCTAGGTTGTATATTGAGGACGTTTGTCTATGCTTTGGAATGAAGTGATTAGGAAATAGATCAAATGCAATTCAAAAACTTTATATTGAAAGGATTCCTTATGCACAGCCAAACTAAATTGAAGTATACATGGAATTCAATCTCTTTTTTTTTTTTCTCTTCGAAATAGACGAACCGTAGAATGGGAATCGTGTGCATACGAGCGCACATGCACATGAGGCTCAAGTTTAACACATAAGTCCAACGGATCCATCCTAAAACTAATTGGGCAATAGAAAAAGAAGCTTACCGATCTTATATATTAGACTCAACGCGCATGTCTCCAACTTTCTATATGAGAATTTACCATATCCAACGATAAACGATGACCCTTTTACGAGATTAAAATGTTCTATTGAATAAAAAAGAAAAATGAGTAATAATAAGGTGAGATAGTATTATAACCCTAATATCCTCCAAAAAAAATCGAATGAGACGCCAACACATAACCTAATACATGATAGCTTGAGGAATATGAAAAGGCACACGAAAAGTAAGACGAAATCTAGACCTTCTATTTAGTTGAGCTAGATCTATCATTGTAATATTTAGAGCTAAGAAATGAAATATAATCTCTTCCTAATTATTGAACTAATTAGGAAGAAGGTCATCGCTCCTGCATGCATGATTGTAATAGAAGACTTCACCAACCATGCAAGATGCGTAAGCGTAAAGGCACGCGTAATCAATATACGCATCACTCAAGACTTCCGAAACCCAATCACTTAGACTACTTAGTGTTATGTGCTTAGGCTTCAGAAGTTGCACACCGCCACCTCGCGCGCCAACTCTCGAGTCTTGGTTTCTCGACAACCTTCGAGGAAATTCCTTAAGGCCCCGGCGAATTCTTAATTTATTTGAGTGAAGGGATTGGCTCCGGAGCGAGGTAAAGTTTTGATGCCGGTCATGCGGATCGACTCTTGGGTATTCCAATTTATTTATTATATATTTTTTTTAAACTAATGTAGCCCGTCGTTCTTTTAGTCTAATTATGTATATCATTTGGGGAAAAAAATGAAAGTGACTTCCATCCAAATTGAATATTTACGCATGAGCACACCTTCGTAAACATCAATGTAAATATTATTTTGATAGTTTGTTTTAAAACCAAACTACATTATTAAGAACAACTAAAAATTAAAATGTTGTAAATTTTCTATTTTTTCAAGAAAAACAACTACTATTTAAATCAGGTATAATTCTACTATGACTACAAATACTATTTAAATTTATTTTCGAATATTTGTAAATTAAAAATCTTTGCAAATTACGGGGATTAAACTAGTTTCTGGTTTTAATATCAAACTAGTGTAATATCCGCACCTTGTGCGGATTTGCGTTTTAAACTTTATTTTATATATTATTATATTGTATTTATTTTAACCTTAGTAAAAAATATTTTAACCTTTTTTTAAGAATATTAATATTTTTAACAATATTATCAAATTCATTAAAATTTTATTATTTTTTCACTAAATACAAATTTTGATTAAATGGAACTACGATAGTGACAAACAAAAAACACGATTAATTTTACGAATGAGATTTTAAAACTTTAACCGATAAATTAAATATTAATTTGAATGTAGGTTATATCAGTTTTTATTTATAAAGAAGTTTAAATCGGTTTTTTTTTAAAAAAAATCTAACGTTATTAATTCGACAAATCTAATCAACATACTATAGGTGAAGTTTAGAAAAAATAAAATTTGAAAAGGTAATTCAAAATTAAAAAAATTGGAGAGAGAGGCCGTAACAAAAAATATTCTAGGTAAAATAAATTTTTTAAAAGATTTTGTTGGGCTTTGATAATAATTTATGTTAACAAATAATAATAATATATATAATAATAATAATAATAAAATAATTTTTATTTAAAAAAATCCGATTATGTAAACTCATTTTTTAATAATCTAGATAAATAAATTTTTAAAAAATATTTTGTTGGGCTTGGATAATAATTGATATTAACAACTTAAAATAATAATAATAATAAAAATAAAATAATTTAATTAAAAAAAATCCGATTATGTAAACCCATTTTTTAATAATCTAGATAAATAAATTTTTAAAAATATTTTTTGGGTTTTGATAATAATTTATATTAACAACTTAAATAATAATAATAATAATAATAATAATAATAATAATAATAATAATAATAATAAATAATTTTTATTAAAAAAAAATCCGACTATGTAAACCCATTTTTAATAATCCAGATAAATAACTTTTTAAAAAGATTTTGTTGGGCATTGATAATAACTAGTTTAGTGCCCGCACCTTGTGCGGGTGTTACCGAAAATAAAAATATTTTATATTATTTTATTAGTGGATTAAAAACAAGTAATGTTTTTTCTAATCATTCATATAAAAAATATATGCACATATATATATATATATATATATATATATATATATATATATATATATATATATATATATATACTATATGTTAAAAATATATACACACTGTATGTGGAAGTATGTCATCACGATAAGTTCATAAATTTGTTAAAAATAGAGAATACAGTATCAACCCGAAGAATTATTAGACCGGAGATTTTCTATACTTGTGAATTGTGATAGGGATTACGATAAAAAAAAGAAGAACAAACAGTTATTTAAAAAATCATCAATAAATATTTCAAATTACTAAATATTTCATCTTGTTAACAATTCATATAAGACATTCTAATATATATCACATTTTTTTTATTAAAAAAAAATTACTGCAAAATATGTTTGTATATCATATACAATTCTAAAAATCCATAAAACACCTAAAATTATAGAATCACTATTAAACTCGATGCAAGTCATTTGCAAAAAGAAAAAAATGATCCGGCTGCTGCATGTATTTTCAGGTCAAAGCTGTAAGAGCCTTAGTCTTTCGGACGAGATTGGACTTTAGCCGAGATTGGCTTTGGCCGAGATTGACCTTGCCGCACCCGCGGGCATGTCTCCCGCGGCTCAGGGAACCGCCCTGCGGTTTCCTGCGGCTGCAGCCGTTTTTGTTGACTCCTTGACCCGTGCCTAACCCTTTCTTCTTCTTATTCTTTTCCTTGGCTGATCAAGGGTTTCTTCTTCACTTCTCTTCCTCAGTTGCTCACGTCCTTCTTGCTTCTCCTTCTCCTTCTCCTTCTTGATCTTGTGCTTGGTTTTCCCTTGAGTTTGTAAGAGAGTTGTTGTGGTGGATGTTGATGTTGATGCTAGTGGTTGGTATGCTGAGCTTGGAAGCCAGCTGCTGTGAGTGTTGATCTTCCCTGCAGCCTAGGACCACAAGTGTGGTGAGTAATCTTCTCTTTCTCTCATTCCTTTTTGATTCCATCTTCCTTAGCTTAGGATTAGATGATTGAGTGTAGTTTGATGTTGGTTTGTGTATGTGTATGCTTGTGTGTGATTTTGGATGAGAGAAGAAGTGGTTTGATCGCGTGAAGAGCCGAAGAGGAATCGCAGGGTTTCGTTCTGCATCGTTGCCGCCCCCGCGCCTGGAAACCGCCGCCCCTGCAGAAGCCGTGCCGCAGCGCCCGCGCCAGCGCCTTGCCTGCATTGCCTGCGTCCCTTGTCACCGCGCCTGCGCGGTTGTCTATTCCGCCCTGCGTCCCTTGATCACGCAGGTGCGTTTTGTCCCGGGACTACCTATAGTTGGGTAGCTCCTTTTCTTTCTTAGTATGAGGGACTTAGTACCATGCTAGGTATCGGATGTTGATGAGTATGATATAGATATGCCGGTTACGGCTTTGAGGTTTACGAGTTGGATATGATCCCTATGGATCCCTTGGGTCTAGGTGTGACCCTTTGTGTGATAGGAGTTTGATATATATATATGTATGCCTTGTATAGGCCGTGTTGTCCTCCAGTTTGGAGTGGACCTGAATGAGAGTTGATCGTAGTGATACTACTTCTGAGGTTGAGGTAAGTCCATAGGACTTACTTAGCTACTATCCTTATATTGGATGTATGCTTGAGTGTGTTTGTTTGTTTATGCTTTGTAGCATGCGATATGGTTTATTACCGACCTATGTTATATTGACCGCCCATTGTAGTGGCTGTGACAACTTACCTTTCATCCCGTAGTGGAGTCTGGGAAGTTCTCTATAAGCTAGTTAGACCTAGTATCGGGAAGGGGACCTACCACTCCATATGGTGTACGGGAAAGTGCGCTGATACCACTTCAGCTAGCTATTGCACGCAGAGACGAGGGTTATATACATTCCTAGTGAATTGAGGTTTATAAGATTAATGGGTTATGCCTAAATTTTTAACATATTAAAATATTTATTTGTTAATTAAAAATTAACAAATAAAAACTTTAAGAATCCGTTCTTTAAATTTAACAATTTTAATGATCAAGAATCAGGTTTTAAAATATATATGTATAATCAGGAAAAAAAAATTTTTAAAATCTTTATTTGTTAATTAAAAATAACAAATAAAAACTTTAAGAATCCGGTTTTTAAATTTAACAACTTTAATAATTAAAATTAAATTTAATAATTAAGAATCAGGCTTTAAAATATATTTTTTAGGGAGTGACAATTTAGTAATATATGGTGATTTGACTGAAATCCTGAAACCTATAGTGTCACGTCAGCAATCTTAGACTACTTTAGTTACATATAATAGATGTAAAAAAAATTTGTATCAAACAAAATATTCAAACATTCTCAAACATAAGACACTACTCAAAATCCGGATTTGTTAAAATTTAACTAAAAAATCGATAATACTTTTTTTGGTGAGAAAAATCAATCATTCTTAAAATACGGATTTCCTATAATTTAACTAAAAAATCGATAATACTTTTTTTGGTGAGGAAAATCGATCATTCTTAAAATACGGATTTGTTTTAATTTAACCAAAAAAATCGATAATACTTAAAATACGGATTTGTTTTAATTCAACTAAAAATTGATAATAATTAAAATACGGATTTGTTAAACAATATAACTAAAAACAAATCTAGACTTTAAAAAATTGTTACATTTGTATTAATTAGTGTAAATCGTTATAACAAAATAATTATATAATACTTGATTAATTTTTATTTAAAATTTAAAAGATAAACAAATAAGTAGATAAAGTATTTGGATATTCACACGTATAATTTTTACGTATTTGGGAGGGAAGGAGAGAGAGCGGTGGTTGTTGCTCAATGATCTATTCTCCCGCTTAACTTGTAACGTTGATAAATGGGTAAATTGCAAAACATTAGAAGAGCTTAGGTTTAAATATGAAAATTAAGAGTTATGGTCAAGATTCTTATGTGGTTATTTTGACCAAAAAATAATTAACGTAAGTATGGATATATTTCAAAACTTACTTGGATAAATTTGTTATTTACTGATAAGCACGTTTTGAAAATTTATATTGGTTGAAATATCTATACAAAAAATCGGAACGAATCAGGAAAAATATTTGGTTGATCGGATAAATTAATATGATTTTAAAAATAAAAAACAGAAACAGTAATAAAATAAATTCCGTAGCAAATTTTAAAATATAAAAATACATTAACGTAAAACTATAAAAAAAAACTCAATAAAGAAAATTGTAAAAAAAAATTAGAGGAGAACCAAATCAGAATATGTTACAAAAGATATTTGAAATGATAAGAAATTATTAAAAAATATATAAATTAAATTGAAAAACGTAAACATTAAAAAAACAAAAAATTCTTAATTAAAAAACAAATAATAATAAATAAAAACAAATAAAATCCGTATCCAAAAAATTGGGAAGACATAATTGTATTATATATTTTTAAAATCTATGTCAAATCTCTTCGGCCGATTTTGAAAATAATTACCTGATTGATTTTTTTAAA
Organism: Fagopyrum tataricum; assembly: GCA_002319775.1. Taxonomy (NCBI): domain Eukaryota; kingdom Viridiplantae; phylum Streptophyta; class Magnoliopsida; order Caryophyllales; family Polygonaceae; genus Fagopyrum; species Fagopyrum tataricum. Next base: position 34,378,459 of record CM008281.1, on the reverse strand, counting down.
ACATAGAGGAGAAGCAAATCAGAAGACAAAAAGAACGAAATCGTAATCAATCAACGTAATGGATTTGAAAAAATTACGTGATCATAACACGTAAAAAACGAAACACGTAAAGCTGCAAGATGGATTTTAAAACTCATAAGAGAAGGAAATGAGAAAATAAAAAGAACGAAACACACAAAAAAAAAGAAAAAAGAAAAAAAAAAAATCGAAACCTTGATTTTCCACGAATGCAAACACATAAAAATGACTGCATACACGAATTTGAAACAATCGAAACACATTATAAAACGAAATCGAAACAATCATAAACACGTTAAAAAAAATGCAGAAAATGTAGACAATCTAAAAAACGAATTGAATAGAACATAGTCATCTAACCATCAATTGGTGGAGCTTTTGAGAAAGATGTCTAGTGATGCTGGCGGAAAGGAGTTTCTGCACTCAAAACATAAAGAACGATGTAGTTGATTGTGACTAAAACGTATGATAATAATAAGTATATATATATATATATATATATATATATATATATATATATATATATATATATATATATATATATATGGTGTAAGAGCCTTAGTTTTGGGAGTTAGTTTTCCTAGCCGCCCCGCGGGTCTGTGAGGCGCCCTGCCCGGGTTCCCGCCCCTGCGGCCCTGTGATCCGCCCCTGCGGTTACGGCGGCTGCAGCCGGTTTTGTTGACTCTTTGACCTACGCTTTACCCTTCTTTACCTTCTTCGTTTCACCTTTGCTGAGCAAGGGTTTCCTCATACTTCCCAATCCAGTTCACGTCCTTCTTGCTTCTCCCTTGTTCCCTCTTGATCTTGTTTGGTTTGAAGAGTTTGGTTTGAGTTTGAGTTTGGTGTTGTGGCTTTTGTGCGATGATGTGAGTATTGCTATGCTTGGAAGCCCAGTAAGTGATTGGTGATCAGTGCCATAGCTAACCACTGCCGTGGTGAGCATCTTCCTCCTTGGTTCTTCATTCTTTCTTCTTTTTTCTTGTTCTTCTTCTTCCTTAGCTTAGGATTATGATATTGAATGTAGGACTGATGTATGTATGTGTATGTTTATGCTTGTGTATGAATCTGGAAGAGAGTGGAAGTGATTGATCACGGGAAGAGCTAAAGAGAAGCCGCGAGGTTTCATTCTGCGTTGTCGCCGCCCCCCGGCCGAGAGTCACCGCCCCCGCGGTTACCGTGTCACAACGCCTGCGTCGTGCCACCGGCGTGCCTGCGCTTGCCAGCGTTCCTTGTCACCGCCCTTGCGGATTTTACTTGCCGCGCCTGCGGGTGATCTCCTCCGCCCCTGCGTCCTTAGTTCACGCAGGTGCGTCTTGTCCCGGGACTACCTATAGTTAGGTAGTTCCTTTCCTTTCTAGTATGAGGAGCTTAGTACCATGCTAGGATTTGGATGTTGACGAGTATGATATGGAATGGCCGGTTAGGGCTTTGAGGTTTACGAGTTGGATATGATTCCTTATGGATCCCTTGGGTCTAGGTGTGACCCTTTGTGTGATAGGAGTTTGATATTTATGTATGCCTTGTATAGGCCATGTTATCCTCCAGTTTGGAGTGGACTGAGTTGAGGTTGATCCAATGAGACGACTACGAGGTTGAGGTAAGTCCGTGGGACTTACTTAGTTGCCATTCCTTTATAGGATGTTGTGCATGAGTGGTGTGTGTTATATGTTTATAGCATGTGTTGTGATGGTCACCGACCTATGATGTATTGTATTGATTGCCCATTGTAGGGTTGTGACAACTTTTCCATTCATCCGCTGGGAGTTGGGGGTTCTCTGTGGTCTGGCCAGACCTGGTAAACGGTTTGGGCACTCTCCATTCCCTTAGGGTACACGGGGAGGTGTTCCAGGCACCATTCCAGCTGGTTATAGTACCCAGAGGGCGAGGGTTATGTTCCTCGTGTCACTTATGTTTATATGGATATTATATACGAGTTGATTGCTGGACTTTATAAAGATAATGAACCGGGTAACGTATGAAAGCATGATGATGTGTTAAGATTTCTGATGTGTGTTTGTGCTCTAGCATATTCTTATATTTGTGTATGGTTAGCTAACGGTTTTCATACCGTGTTGTAGATACTTTGCAGGATAGGAGAGCTGCAGAGTGATCCAAAGTGGGTGATCCGCTGAGGGCTCCGTACATTGAGGCGGTATCGGGGATATGGGTTATTTTGATGTACAGTTTGGTTTTATTTGTACTCAGCGGTACATTTTATTACCTTTTTGGATATATATCAGTTTCATGTTTTGTTTTAATCTATTGGTGCCTTGTTGTAAGATCTGTGAAATTGTTGTCAAGGCTAGGGTCAGGATCCATTGTGAGATCCTAGCCCAGTAGCACTCCAAGTCCTACGGATTTGGGGTGTTACAAAGTTGGTATCAGAGCCCAGGTTGACAACAATGGCACTAGTAATCTGCAATAAAGGTCGAATAGATAACTAAACAGAACCCGAAAAGGGGTCTGATTTTAAAAAGGTTTTGGTTTTGAAATGAGTACAAATGTTTTGGGATACCGTGTACGGGAGCCATCACCCCTCTGAAGACCTCGACAGTATAGATATATATAGATATTCTGCTGTGATTGATCTGTGATATATCTATACATATGGCATATATATAGCCTTCTAAGATAGGTTTACGTCTCTGCAGATGATTCAGACTAAAGCCTTACCTGCAGCAAGACGAGGTAGAGGTAGACCCCCTCTAGGTAGAGGACGGGGTAGGACTCTTGCGGTTGGTTTACAGGCAGCAGGAGAGGTCCATGAGGAGGTTGCTGAGAGTGTCCTTCCTGAGGTTGGGAACGGTGCAACTGAGGGACAGGGGCGACAGAGAGCCCAGTCTAGGGAGTCTGACCGTGTCTCCATGGAGGGACCAACCTTCCGTGAGTACATATGACGTGTTGAGGAGGCTGCCAGGGCAGGTAGGCCTGCTCCTGATTTGCCGGCACAGGAGGGACCATTTGAGAGGTCCACACTGTTACTCAGATGCCAACTGTACAGGTACCTGCTGCTGAGATTGCTCGGGCTACAAAGGAGCATAGAGAGCCTCGACTGACACTTGGTTGAAGGCTTTTCATCAGATGGGTGTACCCCCTTTCATTGAGAAAGTGGGGCTAGAGGTGGAGCTGTGGATAGGACATGTAGACTCAGCTCTGGAGTCTATTAGATGTCCAGTTGATAGGCAGATTGAGCTGGTGCAGACCTTTGTTCAGAAATTTGGCACAACACTAGTGGAGGTTTGTACGAGTACAGGTTACTAGTTATGAGCAGATGAAGACTCTGATCAGAGAGCGTTATGCCCTGCCTCGTTGAGGAGGGAGAAATTGCGAGACTTTGTTGAGGCTGGGTTCGAGGATGTACCGGTCTCAGAGGCTAATAGGAGATTTCAGGAGGAGCTGACATTGCTGGGTCCAGCTGCACCTGCTGCAGATCAGCACGTGTATTTGTTTTTTCCGACGTCTGAGGGATACCACCCGTACCTATATGGCGGGTTTTCACTGTGAGACCTTGGCCGATTATCAGGACCGGGCTTTTTGACTACGAGAGGGAGAGAGCTAGCCAGAGGAGAGCTTCTCAGACCGGAGGGTCTGAGAAGAGACAGAGGACTGTTAGACCAGTGGTACTGGTGGAGCTGCTGGTTCAGGGCGAGGCCAGAGTCGCCAGAGTCGTCCTCCATCTGCATCGGGTGCAGATAAGGGAGTGCAGTGCTTCAACTGCAGTGAGTATGGAATATGAGGTCAGAGTGTGTTAGGCAGCCGGTGACCTGTTTCACTTGTGGCGACCTGGTCATAGAGCTACCTTCTGTAGACGAGGGAGAGCTTCATCACAGCAGGATCTTCTCCTGCTAGTGCAGCAGGAGGTGGACAGAGACCACCTCAGCAGCAGCCGCAGAGTCAGGGACAACAGAGAGTCCCAGATCGCCTTACGACTCAGGGATCTTCTCCTGGACCGAGTAGAGGCATAGGCCGTGGTGGGGGCACCACTGATACAGAGGCCACAGGGCCGTGTTTTTGAGCTGAGGAGTGCAGAGGAGCCAGCTGCACCTACTGCTATAAGTACCATTCTGATTCATGGTTTACCTGTTAGAGTTTTATTTGATATTGGTGCTACGCATTTTTTTTTGATGCCTGTGTAGAGCGTCTGAGTTTAGATACAGTTGAGGGATGCCCTTTATTATAGGGTTACCCGATGGTGGTAGGGTCAGAGGTACCCGTGAGATTCACGGTTGTCCCTTTTTCTGTAGGGACTCGTGTGTTACTAGTTGACTTCTTTGTCATGCCGTTAGAGCATGAGGAAGTTATACTAGGTATGGATTGGATGGCTAGACATTCTGTAGTCTTAGATGTAGGTAGGAGGACTGTTACCCTCTCTACCGAGTTAGACCAGATAGAGGTTTTCCGAGGTTGGGACTTGGAAAGGTAGGCACAGTTATCAGTGCTATACGGGCAGCTAGACTGATTGCACAGGGTTGTGAGGCCTTCTGGTGTTATGCCATGAAGGAGGGGGAGAGTCCAACGTTAGAGGATATCTCAGTGGTCTGTGAGTTTACTGATGTTTTTGTTGAGCCGTCCAGTTTGCTGCCTCAAAGGAGTGTGGATTTCAGTATCGAGTTAGAGCCTGGTACGAGACCCATCTCGAAGGCTCCATACCGGATGGCGCCTGTCGAGATGTTAGAGCTGAAGAAGCAACTCGAGGAGTTGGCTGAGAAGGGCTTTATTCGCCCTAGTGTGTCCCCATGGGGAGAACCTGTCCTCTTCGTACGGAAGAAGGATGGATCGCTGAGATTGTGTTAGATCAGCTACAGGGAGCTACTGTGTTCTCCAGGATTGACCTGCGTTCCGGGTATCACCAGCTGAGGGTGAGGGAGCAGGATGTGCATAGGACAACATTCCGGACCAGATATGGCCACTACGAGTTTGTAGTGATGCCATTTGGACTTACGAATGCCCCAACTGTTTTTTATGGAGTTGATGAACAGTATCTTCATCGACTTCCTGGATCAGTTTGTGATGGTTTTCATTGATGACATTCTGGTATATTCTCGTAGCAGTGAGGAGCATGCAGGACATCTGAGGACTGTATTGGAGGTTTTGCGGGATAGAGAACTTTATGCAAAGTTCTCTAAGTGCGAGTTCTTGGATGCCAGAGGTAGCATTCCTGGGTCACATAATATCAGCTGAGGGGATCAAGGTGGATCCGGCGAAGATAGAGGCAGTAGCTGCATGGCCTACACCGACGAACGTCAAGGAAGTACGTAGCTTCCTTGGCCTAGCCGGTTATACAAACGCTTTGTGGAGGGATTTTCTGTGATTGCCCGTCCACTGACGAGTTTGCTGAGGAAGACTACCAAATTTGTGTGGTCTGATCAGTGTATGCAGAGTTTTGAGGAGCTGAAGAGACGTCTGACTTCTGCTCCTGTTTTGGCACAACCAGAGGGTACTGAGGATTTTATAGTATACAATGATGCATCCAAGCTAAGCTTGGGATGTGTGTTGATGCAGAGAGCAGGGTGATTGCATATGCGTCTAGACAACTGAAGACGTATGAGGAGAACTACCCGACTCATGATCTGGAGTTGGCAGCGGTAGTTCATGCACTGAAGATCTGGAGACATTACCTATATGGTGTTACATGTCAGATCTTCACAGACCATCAGAGTCTGAAGTACATTTTCACGCAGCGGGAATTAAATAACCGCCAGCGTAGGTGGCTCGAGCTGATCAAGGATTTTGATCTAGAGATCCTGTATCATCCGGGAAGGCGAACGTAGTCGCTAACGCCCTGAGCAGGAAGACGCCTCGAGAGCAGGCGATTGCGAGACTAACAGTTCAGCATCAGTTGCAGAGAGATTTGATCTAGTTAGAGCTAGACATCCAGTTTCTGATGAGGATGCCCAGCTGCGTACATTAGAGGTCCTTCCTGATCTGTTGGATGAGATCCGACAGAAACAGGAGACTTGCCCGACTTTACAGAGGATCAGAGATAGGATGTCTCGGGATGAGGCACCACAGTTCCTGTTGGGGAGCAGATGGAGTTTTGAGGCGCCGCGGTCGCGTCTGTGTACCTGCTGATACAGAGCTAAGACAGAGGATATTACAGGAGGCTCACTGTACACCTTACTCGGTACATCCATGTACGAGTAAGATGTATCAGGACTTGAGACGTATATATTGGTGGGGAGGGCTGAAGCCCGATGTGGCCAGATTTGTGGCACAGTGTTCGACTTGCTAGCAGGTCAAGATCAAGCATTTTAGACTTGGAGGTGAACTTCATCCACTTCCTGTTCCACGGAGGAAGTGGAGGACGTCACCATGGACTTTGTGACTGGACTGAGGCGCCGGAGTTTTGATGCCATCTGGTCATAGTGGACAGACTGACGAAGACGACACGTTTCATTCCTATTCGAGAGACGTGGCCGGTGAGCCGATTAGCAGTACACTAGACAGATAGTGAGACTCCATGGTGTACCGAGGACGATCGTCTTTGACAGAGATGGACGGTTTTACCTCGAGGTTTTGGCAACAGATTCAGACTGCCTTGGGGACGAGTTTGCACTTCACGACTGCGTTTCATCCTCAGACAGATGGTCAGTCAAAGAGGACCATTCAGACGCTAGAGGATATGCTGCGATCTTGTGTGTTGGATTGGGGACAGGTGTGGACGGATCATCTCCCACTTGTTGAGTTCTCCTACAACAACAATTGGCATGCATCTATTGGGATGACCCCATATGAGGCACTGTATGGACAGAGATGTCGTACTTCGTTATGCTGGGATAAGCAGAGCAGTGTCAGTGGTTTAGCACCTGAACAGATTCAGGATGATATGGCTCGAGTAGCATTGATCAAAGAACGTATGCTGACTGCGCAGAGCCGTCAGAAGTCTTATGCTGACAGGAGGCGCAGACCTCTAGAGTTCAGGGTTGGAGCCCTTGTGTGGCTGAGGGTGTCTCCGACACGAGGTGTTAGGCGTTTTGGCATTAAGGGGAAGTTGAGCCCTCGATATGTCGGACCGTTCGAGATTCTGGACGGGGTGGGAGCGCAGCTTACAGATTAGCCTTGCCTCCGAGATTAGAGGGTGTTCACCCTGTATTTCACGTGTCTCAGCTGAGGGAGTATATACCAGATCCGAGACACATCGTGAGTTATGAGGATTTGGTGGTTGAGCCGGACCACACTTTTGTTGAGCATCCGATTGCAGTCCTTGAACGAGGTATTAGACGCCTGCGTTCGAAGGACATACATATGCTGAGGATACAGTGGTCGAGACGAGGACCAGAGGAGGCTACATGGGAGACTGAGGATAGTATCCAGAGGAACTATCCAGAGTTCTATGCAGAGTTAGGTGCACCAGTAGGATCACCGAGTAGATCTTAGTACTATCTTGGTGAGTCTTATGTGCTTACATGCTTATATGTTATGATATGTTATTTCATGCTAGCTTGTTGTGCTTATGATCTTATTAGATCTTGTTGTGCTAGTATGATTTTTGTTTATAGCTGGAGATGGCTCTTTTCTCCATGCTATTGGGATATGTGATGGTTTGGCTAGAGATGGTTTTTCTCTAGGCCTTGGATAGTATAGTTGGTGCTGGAGTGGATGGTTTCTTCCATGCTTATGTTGAGGTTAGAGAGAGTTGTACCTCGGCCTTTGAGTCCGAGTAGTTCGAGGATTTTACAAGTTTCGGGACAAAACTTGTTTTTAGGGGGGGTGAGGTGTAAGAGCCTTAGTTTTGGAGCTAGTTTTGGTCCTAGCCGCCCTCCGCGGGTCTGTGAGGCCGCCCCTGCGGGTTCCCGCCCCCTGCGGCCCTGTGATCCGCCCCTGCGGGTTACGGCGGCTGCAGCCGGTTTTGTTGACTCTTTGACCTACGCTTTACCCTTCTTTACCTTCTTCGTTTCACCTTGTTGAGCAAGGGTTTCCTCATACTTCTCAATCCAGTTCACGTCCTTCTTGCTTCTCCCTTTTTCCCTCTTGATCTTGTTTGGTTTGGAAGAGTTTGGTTTGAGTTTGGATGTGTTGTGGCTTTTGTGGTTGATGATGGTGAGTACTGCTGTGCTTGGAAGCCAGTAAGTGATTGGTGATCAGTGCCTTAGCTAACCACAGCCGTGGTGAGCATCTTCCTCCTTGCTTCTTCATTCTTTCTTCTTCCTTTCTTGTTCTTCTTCTTCCTTAGCTTAGGATTAGATGATTGAATGTAGAACTGATGTATGTATGTGTATGTTTATGCTTGTGTATGAATCTGGAAGAGAGTGAAAGTGATTGATCACAGAAATAGATAAGATAAGATTAGATTATTTAAGCTAAACATTTTGTCTTGTAAATGCAAATGAATACGTAACTGAAACGTGAATTTAGTCGTGGGCCACAATAAGCGTTGGGCTTGAATTGTTGGGCTCCGCTCATTTTCGTGAGCGCTAGTATTTTATAAGTGGGCTTCCCTGCAATTTAGGCTATTTCTTCTTCAATTTTCATTTTTATTTTAGACGAGCAATATTGATTTGGAGGATTTTCTAAATAAAAATAAATAAAAATATCCGTTTCCAAAAGAAATTGGAATCAAAATTTTAAGCGTAATTGAATTTTATCTTATTGTTAAATTTGCAATAACGTGTTTATGATCAAAATGATACTTTATGTATATTTTTGGCTAAAAATGAAACTACATTATTAAGAATAAAGAAAGTTCAAATTTTTGTAAATTTTGATTGTATATGAACCTAATATTGGGTTTTTATGTGGAATAATTAGCCTTGGCCAAATTGAAAATTTTGTCAGTACCTATAAATTAACACATAATGTATACATGTAAATATATCTATATTTGCCGGCCTTATGAAGATATACCATGTGTTCCATGTGAATTTATTACTCTCTTGGTGGTTCGCCAATGGTGGACTCACTCGTAATCATCGATATGAAATATGAATATTATTTTATCAAAGTTGCAAGCAAACAAGCCCCACTTGAAAGTAAAGCTGTTAGAAACTATAAAAAAATTTAAAATAAAATATTTTTATTATTTATTTTTGGTGGAAACGAGGTTCGGTAACTCCGCACGTATGGTTTCGTAAATCTCATTTATAGATAGTAAAAGAAAGATGTTAAGTAGTCATCACAAGAAAATAATACTTACCGCTTACGGCAATGTTACTAATACTCATTATATATGTAAAAGTTTGATACATGCGGACTGTAGAGTGTGGGTTGTGTGCATAAGTCTAATGGATTTTCAATCTTTTCATCCTAAACTCATTGACAATATAAGTAGCAACCCACCTATCTTATATATTAGGCTCGGAATGTCTCTACTTTATATGTGAACGAACGTGCAACTAGAGTACAAACCTACCCAGTTAGGATCACAAGCCGAATAGTTGCTAGCCTCTCTTGTATAATGTTAAAATGTGATACAGACATGCACGTTAGACTCAAGTCCAACACATAAGTACAATGGATTGTTCTAGCTTAGAATCAACGGGCAGTAAAAGTATATACTAGACTCAGAATGTCCCCTCTACATGTGAAAACTTATTATCTCCAACAATATCCTCGAAAAGGGTCGATCAATACATAAAATCCATTGTTTAAAAATGCAAAATTAGTGAAGTAGTCCGCAACATTATCTGGTTCACGGCAAGTATGTCGAGCTTGGATATTCCGTGCTCTTTGACTAAAACCTTGACAATCGTGTACCAGGTTAACTAGAGGTGACCTCGAGATAGGTTTTTGTTCAAGTAAATGATGGCTAATTTTGAAAATCTACGATATTATTATGGATATTAGTTTTTTTATATTATTTTGGGTGTTTTTTTAAAAAAATCTCAAGTTTTTTTTTTTATAGATATTATTGAATAAACTTGTTGAATTCATTACAAGCATGGTTTTTCATAGCATGGTGTGATAATAAATGTGATTTTTTTTACATTTATAAACTAGTTTATACCTCGGGTCTTATACGGATATTTGTTAAGAAAAGATTTGCAATTTACGTATGTTGGTGAGATTTTCCGTTTTCGAGGATGTCCTGTGAATTTGAACTCGAGTTTTGTTTTAGAGTCTCTCATCATGAGGATACTAAAATTTTAGATAAGTTTAATTTTTGCAATTTTATAGTGAAAACTATATATATAGTGAAAACTAAAGTGGGGAACAATATAATTTCAAAATTTACATTAGAAAATAATTTATTTGATAAGTTTTATTTTTGTGATTATCCCACAAGTTTTACTATTTTTTAATTAAAATTTTAGATTGATTGTTATTAATCAAATATTTACATTATGTTACAAGGATAATCGGCCTAATTATTTTTTTAGAATCTAGTTTTAATAATAAAAATATATTTATTAACTTAATTAGTGATTTAATAAAAAAATTTATCCCGAGAAAAATTGTGAGATCACCCTCAGCATCTGTAACACCTCAAATTCTAGGAACTCGGGATGTCACGGGTTAGGGCCTCATAGTGGGTCCCGACCCTAACTTGACAACAATCTCACGGATCTTTTCAACAATGCACAAATAAATAAAAAACCGAATAAAAATTTTAATAAGGAAAAAATGATCATAGAAAGGGAAACATCAGTCATCCAAAATACGTGATAAAATCCAAAGGAAATGAAATGAGTCTCGTCACAAAGAAAAACCCAACGCCCAAACCATCACCTACGGAACTCGGCAGACCACCTCACTCCGGATCACTCGGCAGCTACTTACCCTGTAAAGTGTCTAACAACGTCGGTATAAACCATTAGCTAACAATTCTAAGTATTAGATAACATTCTATAGCAAAATCACACATAATCTGGAAATTAAACAAACAAAATGTTCACACTCAGACCGTATTATAATCTTCATTTAGGTGATTCAATTCTAATTGTTCAATTTATTGTGTGTCACGAAGGTCTCCCCGATCTTCGCCTCTATCCCCATTAACCAACCGGAATGGATCATATGCATCTCACCGTATATCGATGTGGACTTGTCGCAGAGAGCCTCCTAGTAACATGACAACGCTAGGTAGTGATGCCACGACCCGTTATTCATACACTTGGGTTTGATCATATTGTAATGTCGTCCTACTCACATTATAATTTTAAAGCACCCAACACGCACCACTATAGTAACACATACTAACACAAGAAGAGCTAGCTAAGTAAGTCCATAAGACTTATTTGAACTGATCGACGAACGGTCATTACCTGTTATCGTCTGCACGTGCAAACACTATCAACTACCTAATCAAACGGGAAAATGTCTTAGCAACATATTTCTACCACTTAGACTACTTCTAGAAGGTTCTTAGACTAGCAAGGAAGTTTCCGAGAAGAAAGAATAAGAAACCCTAACTTTTATGAAAATTACCAAAATGCACCTAACTTTTCCTATAAAAAAAACTAACAAGTCTCCAAAGCGGTTCTAAGTCTCTCACTCACTATAACCAACAACACATTATAACCCTAAAAGACCATAATGGGTTTGAAAGTTTCTCCAAACTCTCAACTCATAAAGAAAACCTAAGGTAACCCCTAACCGAGAACTAGTCGAGTTCACTACTTTGGCCCTAGTATGTACCTTCAAATAAATTCTAAAAATTTCAAGAAAACTTCTAAACCTATGCCTACTCTAAGATAGAAAAATCAAAACACATACACACGTAGCCATAAGATCTACATAAAATCCCAAAGTTGCCTTCATAATCACCATTTCTATACTTAGCCAATCTACACTTTTTCTTCAAAACAATTTCCCATCCCAATTAAACAAGGTCGATCGTAACTCTTTAATCTGACCGTTGGATTTCCCTCAGTTTCAAGTATGATGAACTACTATATACCAACTGTAATGTATCAAAATTCCAACTATAAACCATAAGTCTAGCATGATTAGATCGTCCAGAAAATAGTTATGAGAACCAGTTTCATACTTAGTCATTTTTCCCCATTTGTTCCTAAACAAACTGAGTTGGATCTTCCCCAAATTATAACACAGTAAACTACGTATTACAATATACAACATATCAAAAATTTTACGGTGAAAGATGAGTCTAGAGTAACTAAATTTGATCCCGAAGTTGACTGCTCGAATATGGATTTTCTGGAAAACTGCACAAGACACATATGTCCGGATTCAATTCCTGCGAGAATCTAAGAGAGGAGTTAACTCCCCATGCTTCCATGCACGTGAAGGGAGAAAGGAAGGAAGCTAAGGGAAGGGAAGAACTCACCCTATCAGATGTCGCTGCACACATAGAAGATGACGTTCCCGATCTTGGCACGCCGGAGCGAGGTCACCACAACACCACCAAGGAAGGATGAAAAGCCGAGAGAAAAAGGAAATGGCTCGCCCCTGCAGGGCTTGCTGGTGACCTTGGATCTGGTGACGCAGAGGTCGGCTATGGAGATCGAAGAGATCGGGATGAGTGGTTGTGATGCGTAAGGACATCGAAGATTGCGTGCAAATTTAGGGTTAGGAGAGAGAGCAATGGTAGGAAGATCGCGTCATTGAGAAATTTATGAGGTTGCGCGAGGTTCCCGGCTTGACTATTGTGTAGAAATCTTGGAGTAGATGATTGTTGTTGGGCCGTGTTGCTCGTGGGCTAGAAGAGAAGAAGAAGCAGGGAGTTGGGCCGGCTTGCGGGTTGCGTGAAGACATGAGCAAATAGAAGGGTGAGGCCGTTGGGCTTCGTGTCTAGAGGAGGCTATTAGGCCCAATAATAAAATGGTAGCCCGAAAGATGGTGTATACGTTAAACCGATTAAATCCGGTTTTGTTCGATTAAAAATCCGGTAACTCGACCGGGTTTTTGGAATAAAAATTACGGGTATTACTAGGGATGTCAATGGTTCTGGTGGTGGGTGGTTGTATCACTTCCATCAACTGAACTGTACTCCAAAACCGTTCACCCACCCAAACTCCCCTTCACCCTAAACCATAACTGCGGTTGATCGGGTGGGTCGGGTTTTTTTCGGTTCAACCGGCAAATTAAGCTTGTAAATTGTTTTTTTAAAAAAAAAAACACAGTTATGGTAGTCATGAATAAATATAAAAAACAACTATGATTGTTAAATGAACCGTATCAAACAATTCAACAACTCATAACAATTTTCGAATGGATATATTTATGTCGCCGTCTTATATGACGCAACTTACCATTGTATAGAACACTTAATGCCCGGGCAATAGCCGACTGGCTATCAAGTGTACACGTAATGTCGGCACTGGTTTTTCCCACAAAGGAATACCTTCCAAGAAGTTTCAAAGCCACTCTGCTTCCTACACTGCTTTGTCTAAGGCAATGAACTCATATTCCATCGTGGATCTGGCCAAAAGTGTTTGGTTGGAAGATTTCCATGATATCGTTGCACCTCCAAGGGTAAATACGTATCCACTCGTGGATTTCGAGTTTCTAAATCGGATATCCATCTTGCATCGTTGTATCCTTCTAAAACTGCGGGATCGTTCCCATAGTGTAACCCATAACTTTGAGTATAACGTAGGTAGTTCAATACTCTAGTTATTCATTTCTAGTGTTTATGTCCTGGATTACTCGTGTAGCGACTTAATACATTGCCTGAATGCGCCAAATCAGGGCGTGTGCAATAAGTCAAGTACATAAGACTACCGATTATGCGTGCATATTCAGTTTGTGACATTGCGTCCCCCACATTTTTGGTTAAGTGGAGTTCAGGATCCACGGTACTCTTTGCGGTTCCACTTGAGTAGTTTTTAAACAGCTCAAGTATCTTTTCAGCATAATGAGCTTAGGAAAGGACAATTCCCCCAGAGTGTCTAGTGATCTTAATTCCTAGAATAACATTCGCTAGTCCCATGTCAAACTGTTTCCTAAGCAAGTTTTTAGTTCGGTTGATCATGCCTTTATTGCTCCCAATTATGAGCATATAATCTACGTACAAACACAATAAGATATATCCAGAAGGAGTACACATTTAAAAATATAAGCATTTGTCGCATTCATTTTTGCTTAAACCATTTGACATCATTACGCTGTCAAACTTTTCGTTCCACTATTTAGGAGCTTTCTTAAGTCCGTATAACGACTTTACAATTTTTGTTCTTTTCTTGGAAAAACATAACCCTCGGGTTGCTTCATGTATATTTCCTCTTCTAATTCTCCGTTTAGAAAAGCTGTTTTAACATCCATTTGATGGATTTATAAGTTTCGTAATGCCGTTATTGCTATTAGCATTTGTATAGAAGTTATTCTCGTAACCGGAGAATAAGTGTCAAAGTAATTCAACCCTTCTTTTTGTCGGAATCCTTGCACTACAAGCCTAGCCTTGTACTTCTCTATTGAGCCATCGGTTTTCAGTTTTTCTTGAAAATCCATTTGCACCCAAGTGCTTTACACCCTTGTGCTAAGTCGACTATCTCCCATGTATGATTCTTCATAATGGAGTCGATCTCACTTTTGACCGCTTCTTCCTAAGAGGGCGCGTCAGGTGTTGACATGGATTCACTGTAAGTTCGTGGTTCTTTCTCAGTAAGAAAGGCCATGATGAAGTCATCTCCTAAAAATTTCTCGATTCGAGTTCTTTTGCTTGTTCTAGGTTCTTCCTCTTCAACTTCGTTAATTCTAGACGTAGAGGTACCCTCATCTCGTTGTTCATGGGTCCGCTAGGATAATCTCTATCCTTACAAGGAAAGACGTTTTCAAAGAAAGACGCATTTCTTGATTCTATTATTGTATTAACATGTATATCTGATATATCCGATTTGTGTACCAGAAACCGATAAGCACTACTGTTGTGTACATATCCAATGAAATTACAATCAATGGTTTTAGGTCCAATTGTGACCTTTTTAGGAGGTGGAACAACCACTTTTGCTAGGCACCCCTACACTTTGAGGTATTTGTACGAAAGTACATTACATTTCCACAACTCCTTTGGCGTTTTACCAGTTACCTTATGAGGTATTTTGTTGAGAATATAGTTAGTGGTAAGCAACGCTTCCCCCCACATGTTATGGGGTAGCCCAGAATCCTGCAACAACGCATTCATCATTTCTTTCAAAGTTCGGTTCTAACGTTCCGCAACTCCGTTAGACTTGGGTGAATATGGAGCAGTGGTTTGATGAACTATTCCGTGTGCTCTATAAAACGCGTTAAATGGTTCATCGTACTCACCACCCTATCACTTCAAATGATTTTTATGGTTCTACTCAGTTGGTTTTCAACTTCGAACTTGTATTTTTTGAATTTCTCCGAAGCTTCATCTTTGCTATGTAACAAGTATACATAGTTTACACAAATTTAAGTCACATAAGTCTGTGTGAATTAAACCTAGAGGTTCGGTTGTTCTCTCACCATGAGGGGATGGTGTTTTGTGAGTTTTGCCTGTACGCAGGCTTCACATTTGTCTTTGTTTAATTTGCATTTTGGAATCAAGTTTAAATTTATTAGTCTTTGGATAGACTTATAATTTACATGTCCAAACCGTTCATGCCAAATATTAAAAGACTCAACGATATAAGCAAAAGATTTCTTATTATTAGCACCATCGGTTACATTTTTTGGGATGACTGTCATTACACACATTTTGACCAGTCCATCCTTTACAAATCCTTTGCCTACATAAATCTCGTTCTTCATGAGAGTAAGCTTGTCAGACCCGAATATTGTGTCAAATCTGTTCGTGCTCAGTAGAGTACCGGAAATCATATTCTTCCGGATGTATGGCACATGCATGACGTTGGTGAGAGTTAGCTCTTTCTCCGACGTCATCTTCAACACTATCTTCCCGTGATCTTCGACTTTGGAAGTGGACAAGTTCCCCATAAATAGATGTTCGTCACTCTTGTTCTTGACGTAGGTGGAGAACATCCCCTTGCCAGAACAGATTTTTCGAGTGGCTCCAATATCGTACCACCACTTCATCGGGTTGCTACCGACCATGTTGACTTCCGATGCTACAACGCATGGATCATCTTCTATTAGGCCGCCATCAGTCACGAAAGTTCTTGCCTTCCCTTTGCGTGAATCACCCTTGCTACGACACTCGTCAGCTTTGTGACCCACCTTGCCACATTTGTGGCATCTCTCGCTGAACTTCTTCGCAGGTTGGTTTCTGAAGTTGTTCGGGGCCTTTGGTTGAAACTTACGCTTATTGCTAGATTCAGCCAGATTAGCCTTATCAAACTTGGTCTCATCTGCCATGCGATTGGAAGACTCAATTCGCAATTTGACCATCAGGTCTTCCACAGTCATATATTTGCCTTTGTGCATTAAATAACCTTTGAATTCCTTCCAAGATGGAGGAAGTTTGCCAATGAATGCGGCCACCTAAAATCTCTCACACATTTGTATTCCTTCAGCGAGGTCTTTGTGAGCTAGGATTTGCATCTCCTAAGCCTGTTCTATGATGGGCCTAGAGTGCACTATCTGGAATTTCAAGAATTCGTCGACGGCATAATTCTTAGCGCCCTCGTCCTTAGACTTGTACTTACTCTCTAAGGCAGCCCAAAGCTCCTTAGCAGCGCGTACCTTTCGTACACTTGGAACAAAGTGTCAACTAGAGCGTTCGGGATCCAACAACTACTGATGAAGTCAGATTGATTCCACGCCTTTAGCGTAGCCTCGGTCTAGTGACCCGTGGGGGTGATTTTTGGTCTATCCTCCCAAAGGTATTTGTCCAAATGCATTGTTGTCAAAAAGAACAAGAATTTTTGTTTCCACGTTTTAAATTTTGTCCCATCAAACAAATGTGGTCTTAAGCCCGCGGTCAGCGACCCGGATATGTTCACAGTCTGAGGAGCCAATTCTTGAGCGTTCGTATGAACCTCATTGGTCTCATTCATTTGATTGGTCTCACTTGTGAGCACCAGGGGTATGAGGTCAATAGGTGGTAGTCCACTCCCAAATACATTTTGGGGTGTCGGCTCACCGTTACCTCCACTCCCACTAGCATCGACGACTGATGGTGGCAAGATGAACTCATTTCCAATAATCGTTTGTTCGTTGTTATCAACCATTTTTTTTAAGTCGTTAGTTATAATCCAATGATTTCGATTTTTTAGAGTTAAGATTAAATTGTAGAAAATAGGATCGAAACTATACCGTTAGTTATACGATAAGCAAAGTCAAGAGAAGTCTCTTTGTCCTTAACTCAAAAAAGGCCCGTATTATGACGGG
Source organism: Fagopyrum tataricum (assembly GCA_002319775.1). Classification (NCBI taxonomy): domain Eukaryota; kingdom Viridiplantae; phylum Streptophyta; class Magnoliopsida; order Caryophyllales; family Polygonaceae; genus Fagopyrum; species Fagopyrum tataricum. The sequence goes on along the minus strand of CM008281.1, from coordinate 34,361,290 downwards.
GTATAACGTTTAAGAGTCCCAGGATAAAACCGCAAAAGAATCTGAGCCGCGTAATCTCTCAGAAACCTACGAACCGAACTGTTTTTGTACTCGGTTTGAGAAAAGACAGAAATCAAAAGGAGAGGAGGAAAGTTGTATTTTTGGATGATCTTAGGATGAGCCACAACTCAGCCTTTTATAGGAACAAATGATATCGGAGAATTAAATGGAGGAATACTTCAATATTGAATTTAAACCACAATCGGATGTTACAGATCGAGCATTTAAAGTCTATGGATTGGTTGACTGCATTTAAAGTCTACGGATTGGTTGACTAACCCGTTACGAGATTGGGCTCAAAATGATTTGGGTGGCCGTCCAACACTGTCAGTCCAATCTCGTCACAACCAAATAGCCCAAGCTCAAGTTTCGGGTCTTCATTTCTCATTCAAATATAACTCAACTTTAAAGTATGAATATACCCCGAGCATGAGCTCACGGGGAGGAAGCCAAAGTTTCCACTTTCCGGTGTTGACAATGGACGGAGCCCACTGAAAAGTGCCCGGCGCACCATGTATTAAATACATGTCTTATTCATGTAAATTAGTTCCAACAATTACAACATCAACGTCGCCTACTTCGTAAAAGTATATAGATTATGCCTTTTCACTCACAAATATTTTTTTATAAATTAATGATTTATTAAACATCTAGAAATTTAAATAAAAAAATGCCAAAAATATTTAATCACCCCAAAAGTAAACAAATAGAAAAAAATTACCGAATATAAGATGATATTATTTTTTGAAAATTTATGTTTAAACCTTGATGGTGGTTCGATTAAAAAATACTCTATCATACGCGCAATGTGTATTTTTAGAGAAATTATTTACGAATGAAAAAGTCAAAGTTAGTCGAAGCCATATAAAATACTTACATAATTATCCAATTTTGAATTTCGGGTATAGAAGTAATTAGCTTCTTTAGATTTTTTTGAATTCCAGATTCGGGCTTCAAGTGAGGTGTAACCGAATTTAGGTTCCACGCTCCAAGTGCGGAAGCAATTAACATTAATTGAGTATTTTGGGTGTGAAATTAGGGAGCAGTTAAATAAAAAAAATACGGTTTCATTTAAAATTTCCGATAAAAAGTTTCGAAAGTGCACATCCTACTTGCTTCTTCAATATGGTTTCCAAAGTTATATTCTTTTTACGTATGGAACATTTTTTAAATATAATGAAAGTTGACAAATGACTAATTTATTCTCTTTTTTATTATGTTTATTAGGGGTTCATTAGGCCCATAAAGTATAAACAAACATAATAAAAGTAGTTGGTTAAGATGTCATATTATGTTTAATCACAATTTGAAATGAACCCCGCAAATGTGACCCATTTCAAATTGATTAATGGAGCTATCTTTCTAGATAATGTTAATATATTCCTAATTAATTATTATTGACTCGTTCAAATGTTCAATACGTCAATTGCTCATGTTGATTTGTTGCAGACCACAAAATACATCACTTGATGATAATTTCATTTTAACTTTTATCAGTTAATCTATTATGACTTGACAATATCTCAAATGTGGATATTATTCTAGCCTTCATTTGTTTAAATTAAATTTAATAATATTGCTTTTAGGATTTGATTCCGAAAAGATACTCTACTTAAATTTGAAAATAATTAACTATTGATGTATAATTTAATAATCAAAGTATATTCTTAGTCTCTTCATGTTCAAACCTTTATCAAGAGTTTTATAAATAAATATAAATATTAGTATAAAAAAACCCTAATAAATTGGAAAATAATTAACTATTGACCTGTTCAATACGACCTGAACAAATCAGGTTTAAGCTGCTAGTCCAAAAACATGAACATGAGTAAGCAATTTGACCCGTTTATACGAGATAACGAGACAAGTTAAGGTACGTCGGCCCGCGGACAGCCCATATATATATATATATATATATATATATATATATATATATATATATATATATATATATATATATATATATATATAACCCAAAATTCCTAAAAAATTAATAAATTGAGATAAATTTTGATACTATTACTAAATTCCTAAAAAATATAAACTAAACTCTAAGTTACTCCTAAATCCTAACCCTAAGTAAGAAATTTTAAATTTTTAAATTTGATCCGTGGGTGGATATGAGTTGTATTTGTGGCCCGTACAAGACGCCTGACTCGCACATTCCGAACAAAATTTTAAATTTAATCCGACTTATGTCCGGCCCAAGCTCAGATTTGTTCAGGTATTAATCAATACCTCAATTGTGCATGTTGATTTGTTGTAGACCACAAATACATCACTTACATGATAATGTCGTTTTTATTTTAATTAGATAATCTATTATGACTTGACAATGTCTCAAATGTGGTTTATTATTCTAGCCTTCATTTTTTTAATTAAATTTAATATTTCTTTCAGGATTTGATTCCGAAAGACAACTCTACTTATATTTGAAAATAATTTATTAATCAAAATTTATGCATGTCTCTTTATGTTCAAACATTTATTCATGTCTTAACCCTTTAATATTTAAGACCTATCTAAAATATCTTTTAATTTATCAAAAAAATTAAATTTTAAAAAATATAGCTTCTCATATACTCCAATCAAACAAAAGAAAACAAAATACTCAAAACAACATGAAGCATCATGTCATCATGGAGGGGATGTACGTGTGTGTGGTTTGGAGCGTTTGGTACCTCAATATATAGATTATATATCTTACACACAACCTTCTATTAATAATCATTTCCCTCCCCCTCAATTTATTCTTATATAATTCCTATAAAACAAAAATAAATAAATTCAAAGGGACCTACAAAAGAACATATCTTTCTCATGTCCCCATTTCCATTTAGCAACTTAACATACACGAGTTCCTCAATCTAACACGTTCACCAAACTCTCTAAATCTCCATTGATGAGCTTCCTCTCATCTTCTTAAGCTTCTCTTCACAAATCAAGTCATGGGAAAAAGAGAAGCCATGGATGAGTTCTTGGGGTGCTTCACTTGCACAAGAAGCATGAGATCGAGATCAAGATCGAGATCATCACAACACGAGACTCCGGTTCAGTCGAAGGCAATCGGTTCAAGTAAGATAAGCGATTACGAGTTAAAGAGGTTTAGTTGGGAGGAGATTGAGCAGATGACGTCAGACTTCTCGGAGGTGATCGGAGTCGGAGGGTTCAGTACGGTGTACTTGGGTCGGTTTCCGGGTTCGGGTTTGGGAGCTGTGAAGGTTTACAATGGTAGTGAGCGTTTGAAGATGGTGTTCAGAGGAGAAGTTGAGATTACAAGCCAGCTTTGTCACTCCAATATTGTTAGCCTCTTGGGCTATTGTGGTGAAAGAGGTATGAAAAAAATTTGATTTTTTTTTTTTTTGAAGTATATATATTCAGCTTGATTGGCTCCTTGATGATGTCCATGTTTGATTTCTAATTGATTGAAAATGATTTCATATTGTAACTAGTTTTGTGGGTATTCATTATGCTTTGGTGGGTAGATAGTCCTTTCAATAAATTCTACGTTAGAGAAAGTCAAAAAGCTTAGAGTTTGCAAGCTAAGCACATAGAAATAGGATCTTTGTATTACTAAAGTTTACATCACTATAAGATAAGACTTCAAAGTCATTTTTTACTATTTTAGATACTTCAGTTTTTAGAAGATTTGGGTTTTAATATGGGTATAAAACTAGTGATAATATGGGAAGATTTTTTTTTTAACTAGACTATAAAATTATCTGGTCCGGAGATAGAATGTCCAAACATGTAAAATTTGGAAGAATATCTTCTAAATAGAATATAAAAATATTTGGGTATGATATAGGGCGATATTGATCCGATCTAAAAAAATCCGATAATAGACGGGTAAAAGCGGGTTATGGATCGGGTAGGATGCGGGTGAAGGTTTAATCCACCCATCACCCAATCCATTATCCACCCATTCATCCGACCCGTATCCACCCGCTTAAAATAATATTTTTTAAAAAAAATATTTGTAGTCTTTATATTATAAATATTTTACCTTAATTTTCTTACTACTTTAAACAATATTAAAGTAAACCATATATTTTATTTCCTAATATATTTCGGTTGTTATTATTGGTTCGTTATAATTTGTTTATCGGAGATCTTGCTTGATTACAGTGTTGTATTTTATATTATGTAAAATCTCATGTTAATTTTAATTGAATTTAAATATTATTAATTAAATATTGATTTTTTTTACAAATTTATGAATAAGGTGTAGAACACCCGATCCACCCGCTTCATCCGGTGGATGCTAGTGAGATCCTTAACGGGTGGTGGATCGGGTGGGGTGGCCAATTTTGGGTGATGGATCGGGTGGCGGTCAAGGTCATTCACCCGTCACCCGATCCATTTTCATCCCTATATAAAATACTGGATTTGGACAAAATGTGGACAAGATTTTAAAGATGTTGGATAGGATGTTCAAATTCCGATTCAGACCGGAGTTTTGTAACGGACCTGAACTTGAATATTCAGATGCGGTACGTCAAATTTTAAAGGTTTAATTTTGAGGGCAAAAGACAAAAAAATGGTATGAAAATTTTGACTCAACCGGACCGGTTTGGCTTGGACAAGATTTTAAACATAGTGGGTACGTCTATTCATATTCCAGCCCGAAAATCTATAAGTAGACCAGATCTGGACATCAACTAAATATTCAGATCCGGAGCTAAAATAGGTATAAAAAACTTGGCTCGATATATTCGGTTCAGATCCAATCTAACGATCAATAAATTTCCGGGACCAATATGAACGACCCTAATAGTAAATACAACCAACTCAATGCTGGAAATAAGTGCAAGAATACAAAACTCAAGGCCTTGTTCGGTAATTTTAGTTCTGAAAGAATTTTACTTTTTTTTATAATTATTAATATAATGATTTTAAGTTTGTAACTTTGTAACAAAGATGGAAACTTGAAGAGCTTTTCAGCTACATATGATAATTTTGCAGCTGCAAAAAATCATACTAAAATTCTTATCTATTATCAGATGAAGGAGTATTAGTATTTGAGTACATGCCTCATGGTGATCTACAAGAAAAGCTTCACAACAAAGCCATCTCTCAAGTACTTCCATGGAAGACTCGAATGATCATCGCCTTCCAACTCGCACAAGCACTAGAAAACCTCCACGAAAGACGCTCTCCTCACATAGTCCATGGCGACATCAAATCATCCAACATTCTCCTAAGCCTCGACGAATCTTCAGTTTCCTGCAAGCTCTGTGACTTTGGTTTTGCAAAGACGGGTTTCTCGTCTTCTATAAAACCTCACTCTTCTTCTTCTTCATCATCGAGAATAGCAATGATGGGTTCACCGGGGTACATTGATCCACATTATCTCATGACAGGACTCGCTTCCAAGAAAAGCGACATTTACAGCTTTGGAGTTGTGTTACTTGAGCTTATTACGGGTTTGGAGGCGTTTTGTCCTAAGAAAGAGCAGTTGTTAACTTCGTTTGTGAGGACGAACAACAATTTTGATATAGAGATGGTTGTGAACTTAGTTGATCCGAGATTAGGGACTGAGTTTGATGTGAAGGAAGCGAGAGCCATAGCGTGTATATCGGCTATGTGTCTTCATCATTTGCCTAGTCTTAGGCCATCTGCTACAGAGATCTGTCAAGCCATGAAGGAGAATATCTCTGTTACAGAGATCTGATAGATGAGAAAAAAGGCACACAGAAGAGTTAATTGTAGTTCACATTAGCTCTAGAGATCAGGTTGTGAAGACTTTTGTAATTATTAGTTGTCTTTTGTATTCTATACCAAACACAAATATGTGTATCATGATTTCTGATAACAGGGTACCAAACAAGGCCTTAACATCTATCAAAGCAACATAAGTAAGGGGGAGTTCTGAAACAGCATGGCTGTGTTTGGTTGAGTGTAAAATTAAGATAAGATTAAGATTATAAGAATTAAGAGGTAAGAGGGGAAAGAATTCTATGAATCTCATTTGGTAAGGGAATGAAAGAGATGAAGGGATTATATTATGAAGATTATGGGAATTGGTATAATCTTATAAGGATTAGTGAGGCTAAAGTATACACGATCATATTTATTTTACCAAACGCTCATTTGACTTATTTTCATACTCATCCCCTTAAACAATTTCATCGCCTTAATTCTTCATCTAAAACGTTCTCTTCATCTACATAATCTTCATAAGGAAGGATTTAGGTGAAGCTCGGGTTCTATATATGCATAACAAAGTGCAGCAGCACCAAATAAGCTAAATCAAAGGACTTACAAGAACTTATACCAGAAGAAGTGCATTGAAAACTACAGTATAGTATACAAGAAACAGATGAGCTCACATTGAAAAGAACAGAAGCTTTCCTATCATTGAGGCAATTACCTGGCATAGCAACCTATTAAATAGCATATATGAACAACTCAAAATAATATATATATTAGCTTGACTAACACAGATATGCACTCGAACAAGCCCAGTTCTTGATTGCAAAACGATCTGAACTATTTTTGTTCATAGATTGGTGTTGTCATTTCTGACTTCTATTGCATAATGACTCAACTGTCAAATCTAACCAATCTCGAGTTTGTGGGTTCAAATATGTATAAGTTTGATTGTGGTTCAAAGCAAGATTCTACCGATACAGTGCATTTGAATTGCAAATATGAAGAACTCAGTGGCTTGCTTGATGATACAAAAGCAAAGCATGACAACTCTAATATACACCCTAACATTTCTCTACAAATTATTTTAACTACTGTCGCTTTCAGGCGAGTCATAGAGATTAGATAGGTCTAAGTTTTAGAGAACGGAAATCTATATACACCCTAATGTTTTCAGAATTGTAGATGCGCACCACCGCACCCTGATATGAAGCTCAGTTGACCATGTTTTCTGTGACGGCTGCTAGGCAATCAAAGACTCGGTTGGGTCATGGGAGGTGTCTTATAGATCAGGCAGGGATGAACTCACTGAAAACATCAAACATATCTTCTTCTCAGCAAATTTCAGAGTTGGATGCAACACGAACACACAGCAAAATGCATCCGACAGTCCCTACAGGAATCTTGTAAGGCCTCCGGGCATTGGCTGATTGATCCTGAGCATCACAAACGCGATGAACTCCAGGATCATGCCAAAGCAATACAGGAAATTCTCAGCAGCAACAGTTTCATCAAACGGGGGCTACTCGTGAACAAGGGGAAGTTTTTTGGAACGGAAACGGAATGGAAACGGATCTAGTCCATAATTTAGGTAAAGTTTATTCCAAAAAACTTCATGAACAAGGATATATATATATATGGACTAGATGCATTTCCATTCCGTCTCCGTTTCCGGAGTTACAACCAAACGGGGCTAATACTATTGACACTTGCGCAAACAGTAGATGAGGTTAAACGACATAAAAAAAAAGTTTTGAATTGTTGGGACATACCTTGATTCCAAACTTAACCCGCCAAGTATGAGATGAGAATTTGATATGCCACCAAATCCACCAATAGAATTGCTAGCTCCTCGCACAATTTCTGCATTCGAAATGTCAATAGTTTTTAGCATTATTGACACATTTGGTTACTTCCACGCTTCTGCTATAGAGAAATGGTACTGCTAGTATTCCATCCCTATATATACTGCAACCTAATGGACTAATAAACGTGCAAGGCTAAATCAAAGAAGTTACAGGCTCAGATTCAGCATATGTATAACAAAGTGCAGCAAATGAGCTATGGAGTTACAAGAACTTATACCGTAAGAAGTGTATTATTATTAATAAACATACCATAAGCTTGATTTCGCCTAATCACATAGATTAACTCTAAGAAAAACTTCAGTATTATATACAAGGTACAGAAGAAGAGCTCACATTGAAAGACAACAGAAACTTTCCGTCAGTGAGGCAATTATCTGCATAGCAACCTTTGAATAGCATTCAAACAAGCCCAGTTCTCAAGTCCTGCTTAAATTCGAGACATTTGCAGAAAACGATTCTACAAAAATATGCCAAATTTCCAGCAGCTGTATACTCACCATCACGAAATTAGGGCTAGATTGGAGGTGTGAATTAGGTCTTACCTTCGGACGAAATATAAATGAACAAGCTCAAATGGGAACATTCTATTACAAATTGACTCAAATCACATCAATCTCGAGTGTGTGGGTTCAAACCTGTGGAAGTCCTTGCACATTGGGATTGTGGTTCAAAGCCTTTAATTTTCGACAAAACATAGAAAATAAACTCATGAAGTCAACCAACAGCAAGTAACTAGTAAGTGTAAACAAGGACAGCCTGGTGTATTGAGATCTGAGAGGTAAAAACAAGATTCTACCATTACAGTACATGTGAGTTGCAAATATGAAGAACTTGATGGCTTGCTTGACAATACAAAAGCAAAGCATGACAACTCTACCATACACCCTAACATTTTTCTACAGCTTATTTCAGCTACTGTCGCTTCCATAAACAAGGGCGAGTCATAAAGGTTAGGCAGGTAAACGAGGAAACTAAGCTTTAGAAAAGAAGGGAAATCTACATACACAATAAGCAACAATCTGTGAGTTGCATCAACCTTGATCAAGGGAGAAGAAGACATTATGAAGCTCAGTTGACCATCTTTTCCGTGACAGCTGCTAGGCAACCAAAGACTCGGTTGGGTCATGGGAGGTGTCTTGCAGATCAGGGAGAGACGAACTTACAGAAAACTTCAACCATCTTTTCTTCTCAGCAAATTTCAGAGTTGGATGCAACACGAGCCCGATTGCCACAGCAATAAGACTAACAACCATGACTTTCACGGAAGACAATGCTAGCACAACACAAATCAAAATAGTTGGAGGAACACACAGCAAAATGCATCCGACAGTCCCTAGAGGAACCTTGTAAGGGCGTGGGGTGTTTGCCTGTTTGATCCTTAGCATCACAAACGCGATAAATTCCAGGATCATGCCAAAGCAATACAGGAAATTCTCAGCAGCGACGATCTCATCAAAGCTCAACCAAGAAAGTAGAATAACTCCGGATGCCGAGAACAAGATCCCAACAAAAGGGGTGCCGTAACGAGACCTTTTTCCAAAGAACTCAGGAAGCATTCCTCTTTCAGCCATACCCAAAAGCTGGAAAGAGTCACTACTCATCTCAGCAACAAACATTCCCATGTTTGACATGGCAGCTGCCCCTTGGATCCACCAACTCAACCATGCACCGCCAATGATCTTAGCAACATTAGCAAAATACCCATCAGTCCACAGTGACTGGTCTAGTGGGATAGCTCCAGTGCCAGCTAGAAGGGGAAAGAAATACGCAGCAACAACAAAAATCAATGCAAAAAAGAGAGCCTTTGGAAGAGTCTTCTTCGGATTCTCAACTTCCCCAGCTAGTGTACTAATGGAATCCCAATAATTCAAATTCCAAAAGAGCGTGTTTAAGTATAAACCCCAATTCACGTTATGCAAGTTAACTTCAAGCCATCTAGCAGGCTCTAATCTCGGGATTGAGATCAATGACATAACCACAAAAGGAAGGATTGAAACCACCCCTAAAAGAACAGCAACCCATCCTACAATAGCCATACCCCTATAGTTCATGAATGTGAGGCCTCCTGTCAAACCTAACACGGCTAACACCCGTGGATAACCACCGCCCAAAACCGGGATAGCCGATTTCAGGTAATCAAGGAAGAGGACAGGGTAGAGCGCATTATCTATCACCCCGCTAAGCCACTTCATCCAGCCCTGTTGAAAACCCCAGTAGTCCCCTAAAGCAGATGAAACCCAGACCACATAACCGCCATTTTCCGGGAACATTGTGCCCATCTCTGCAGTAATCAAAGCTTCGGGCACACTCCATATTATGGGAAATACCAAGAATCCCACAAGGGCAAGAAGGGGCCCGGCTGCCCCGACACTGTCCTCAACACCAAACGGACCACCAGAGACCTCATAGAAAATGAGGAAGATAAGTGGTAAGAGTGAGACTTTCTTTATCTTAGGTGAAGTTACCGCACCATCAAGGCCAACGTAATCTGCTCCATTGTAACCCCCCATTTCAATTGAAGCTTGGTTATCAGCTGCAGACCTCAATTTCTGCATTTCAAAGACCATTTATCTTCAGCAAAACAGTCAACTAGGCTAATCAGGCAAATCAAGTAATGATTTAGAAACGATCTGGACACACAGTTACCAAAATTAAGGATATTAACATGACTAGAGCATTAATAACAATTAACTGCGCTAGTAAGATTCGCTTAAACCAATTGATTTCGAGATGGAAACTTAATCATGAATGAAAATCTACGTAAACCAAATTGGAATAGGGATATTACTTAAAAGACCACAACCAATTCCCGGAAACAAACAAAAAGCTTAATTGGTGCGAAATGCATTACAATTTGATCGCCCTGACCATAAAAAAGAACATTTTGAATGAATTCGTCAAACTTGATTAGAATACCAGAGAATACTCGGATTGACACTGAAAGACCGATAGACTTTAAACCATGAACAGGGATTGATCCCGTTAAGCGATGTCAGCTTCCGATCATCGTCGTCGTTGTGTTTAGAATCAAATGAACAAAGAGAACGGAGAAAGTGACGAAAGAGAAAAGGAGAAAAGGAGAATCTTTTTTTTTTCTTCTGTTTGGTTGCCCCAGGAAGAAACCATTAAACTTTGTTTTATTATATGAATTTATAATGTCTTATATGAAACCATTTTACATTATATATGTATACAAATCGTTGGTATGTTTAATTAGAAAACTTATTTTATTTATCGATCAGAACTAATAATATACCTTTCTATTGATTAGGTTGGGTAAAAAAAATTTAAAAAAAAATCAGCGTATAAATTTAGTATAAATACTATAGGTTTAAAACCGTTAAATATACTATTAGCATACACAAATTTTAAATTAATTATTAATAAATATTCGTATAAAATACGGACTATAAACTAATTACGCCTAGTAACCTTATATATAGTCTCAATAACGCTGGGTGTTATTTCCTTTGTAAATATTAAAAAAAAAATTATTTTTTATTTTTTTGGTTTAATATACAGACTAGTTTGCAACATTCATACGTTTAATATTTTTGATGATGCGTATTTAGCAACATCATATATGCAAATATACCTTTATTTACAAGTTTACCACATGAAAAATCCAATAACCGACCATGTGGGCCCAAATGACTGCACGGGTTTGTAGAATAACATATCAGAACAATTATATGCTCAAGAAATAAAAGGCATTGATTTAACTTTGCTTCAGGAAACATCCATGGCCATAATTGGGCCATATTGGGCCCGTAATGGGCCGGTCATAACCCATTTTAAACGTGTGGGGTTACTCCATTATCATAATTGCGTTTTGTTTCATTTAATTATTGCACTCCATCATTTTGTTTCTTTCCTCCTGAAATTTGGAGCCTTTAGAGTTTGTTAGCTATTAATATTTGGAAACATAAATAAATAATAATAATTTATATTTGTTTATAGATCTAGTGATAAACTCATTTGTAAAAGATTAAAATAAACTGTACTACGTTTAATTAGGTGAAAATTAATAATAAGAATCCATTTAGGTAAAATTTAATTTTGTAAAAGTACCATAAATAGTATTTAATTAATTCCTTATATTTTAACAACCCAAGCCTTCTTATTTTAAATTGTATGGCATAACCTCATTACAAATATTTAATTAACTCAAACCAACATTCAAATATGCCAAAATAATATTTTTAAATATAGGGTTACGAAACAGCCTTAAAATCGATAACAAATTTATTCATGACGATAATTCTTATCACATAAAAAAAATTGTTTAGGTTAATCTTATAGCATGCCATAAAAGAGAGTTGCACCTTTAGAAGAATCATAAAGTATGCTACAAAAAAGTCCTAAAGTGTGAAGGACATTACTTTTCACCATTCTTTTTATCACATATAATGATTATTTTATTTCGCATCAAATATTTAATCAAGTTATTATGACAATAAGAAGCAAAAAAGAAAGAATCGGAATTAATACTAAATAGTATTTTTAGTTATAGTTCATTGTGTCGGCCTTCCATCAAAACAAGCGTGCAATTTGGTGGAGCCATCCTTTATCATCCATACTTCCTAAATATAATAAAGCTTAAGTATTTGTCATAATTTGGTATCATTATATATATTCTATTTTAATTTACTTTTATAAATTATCTTCCATAAACACCCGCCATTACTACACGATGATAAATTTAAATGATACGAAAATAAAAAATAAAAAATTAATTTCATTTATCAAAGTTTTGCTTTTTTACATGCCCATAATTTCTAATTTTGGGACCATTTGAATTTTCGGTGGTTATTTTTCTATTTCAAAATATTTATTTTGAATCGAACTTTAAACTTTTTTAGATTATACTTTTATATTATTTATAAATTAATATTTATTAGCATCGGAAGAAATTAAAAGAACAAAACACTCATTCAATAAATTAAATAAATTATCTACGTCTTTAGATGTCCGTTGACAATAATTAACATGTAATATTTATTTTTTTATCCTTTAAATATTAAATAATATTAAATATGAATGATAGAAGTATATATTTTGAAAAATTATAAATTCAAAAACACCACCAAAAAAACTGATTTTTTTTGTTAACATATCCAAAAAAATCTACAGTAAATAACACCATCTAAAGTTTTCCTACTCATTATATTGAAATTTGGAGTTTAAGAGAACTAAAATAAAACTTTTATCTAGTTCGAGACCTATTGGACCTGTCTTGGACCGGACCCGTTCAACCAGTCAAAGTTTAAGTCCAAAAATCTACATTTTAATACTGAATTTGTCTACCCGATTGTGAACCGGTGAACGATAGTTTCGTGTTGTATGGACTCCTTTCAGGTTAACGATGTACTCTCTAGCCTATAACGAATATTTTCGTCGAAACAATGTAGTATGAAATCCTTTCCATTAAACCATAAAAAAAATATAAATGTACAAACAAAAATGTCAAAGAAGAAAAAGATTATCACAAAAAAAAGTAAAGAAGAAAAAGATAAAATACTGCTAAAGATCGAGTTTAATTAGTAATTACCTCTACAGTATGGGAACCTTGAGGAGACTGCAAAAACGACGCCGTCTTGCATAGAGAAGCAGAGCGAACGCCTGATTCACTCTGAATAGGAATTGCTGCAGCTCCATCTCCGGCGGATTCATTCCGGCGATCACCGCCGGCACCGACTTCCGATCCCATCAATATTCTTATGAGAGGAATTGAAGATGAAGTAGAAGTAGAAGAAGATTCTCTCAAGCTTACGTACCTTTGAAATGGAATTTCATTTGGGTTCTTTATATAGCCATTATTACTCGAGATTTTATATTATACTTTAATTTATAAAAAAAGTATTTGGACTGAGAATGAAGACGATATAGTCCACTAGTTTGACTGATAAATAAATATTGGGAAAAAAATTATTGGAACAAGTGTTTTTCGAATATGATGGGGAGTTTGATATATCTAAACAATAAAACAAAATAAAATAGTATAAATAACATTTAACACATGCAGATGAAGATCTTGGGCTTTATGAGCAGTTGGATTCTACAGTACTTCGAGGGTGATTTCCATGTGACATGTCGAGAGATGTAACACTATTGTTATCTATATACCACTAATAAAGTCAAACCTTTTTTTTTCACGTGGGGCTTCCTCAAAAAATTTTTTACCACATATTATTTTTTTAAATTTTTAAATTTTAATAAACTAAAATAAACATTAGTATATTGTTTCTATTTATATACTTATCACAAGTTTTAACATATTTTTGAGATTCCAAAATAATATGTTTTAAGATATTCTTATTAATTATTTTTAAAAATTATTTATTTACTTTTATTTATAAGATTATTAGATAATTTATTATTTTATATTTAACATGAAAATATATAGTTACTATAATAATAACTAAATTAATAAATATATTATAAAAATATATTATAAGTGTTATATTTTTTTTCCAAGACAATTTAAAAAACTACCTATTATCTTTTTTATTAAAAATTTTAAAATTACTATATATTAAAGTTTATATTTTAATTAGAATTTATTTTAATTTCTTGAAAAAAATATCATTTCACTTTACCATCTTCAAAAATGGTCTGAATGAATCAATTTAGGTTTACATTTTTGTATTGTATACGAGACGCAAAGTTATAATATGTAATATTGTTTAAATTAATCTTTTTATTGTTGATTTAGAATTATCGTTAGTTTAATTTTAAAGTTTAAACTTTTCTTTGAGTTAATTAATTAAGATTTTATGATACATCAATTTTTTTAAAAAAATTATTTAGTAAATTTAAAATTAGAGGTACGGAAACTACACAAGTTTGTATTATATTAAAGTTGTGTCGTTAATATATTATTGTTAAATTATCTTCAAGTATAAAAAGTAATTACTTTGTTTAAGTAATGTTATATACTAGTTTTTAATATAATTAAAAATTTTATTATTATGGACTAATAGTAATTGTAGCCATGCACGTTCGCTGGACATAGAAATGGGCAGGTTGATGGACAGGATTATGATTTCCACCAATCGCCTAACTTATTTAAATTATCGCGTCTCGTCCACCCATTCACTATCTGCCTAACATTTCATCCGTCGTTCATCCATCCATCACTAACCGGGTGTTCGGGTAGTTCGGGAAAAATAGCCGGATGTGTAAAATTTATTTATTTTTACAAATTTAAAATTTAGAAATAAATTTATATTTAAATTAACATGAATTAAAATATATTAATTCGCGGAATGTTATTCAGCATTACAAACAAATGTCGAAATGATTCCAATTTGATACAAAACAATTCAAACATATGCAATATTATTTTCATACAACATATGTAAATCAACATAAACTATAAGTGAGTGGGCGACATAAGAGAGTGAGCAGCAAAAGATGTGAAGTGTCCGCGTCAACGGTTGAATATAGTGAGATACACGCCCATGTGAAGTGTCAATGACTCAAATAGTTTGTTAAGAGAATTTTAAAATACGGGATATGGGTCATGCAGTTGCAACTCTTGAATGAATAATGTTAAAAAACCCAATATGAACTTTAGGGTTATAGTGATTTTTTCATATTAACTTACACGGGTGAACACAAGGCGAGTGGGTGACAATTAAGGTGGTGGGTAGTTGTACCTACACCCATACTCGCCCTACCACCCATTAACACCCGTCATTCGTCAAACTGCTTATCATCCGGAATTCTCTGGGTTTTAACATGTATTTTCGGTTCGCGTGACCAGTTAGGGCGGGTTACTATCCACCCATTTCCACCCCTGAATTGTCAAAGTGCACATAATGAAGTTTCAACCTAAAAACCAATTAACAATGAGACGAGTAATTCAACTATGTTACCTATTGTTATCGATATGAGAACATTTAATCATCCACACGCCCCCTCATGTGCAACTATTTGACTTAGTTGACACTTGACAACATATCTTAATGTCGGGTAACTAAATCGAACGGGACAATGATAGTCCAAAGTCCGCCATAACAAGCCCAATAAACCATGACACGAATTCGAACTATTATATACTTATATCCAACGCACACGCATGTGCGTTAAGCCCAAATCCAACACATAAATCCAACCATGATTTATAATAAAATAAATTTATAATACTAGGCCATCAACCTTGTAAATATAATGGTTTATTCTCGACTGTGTGTCAGAGATTTAACGCTGACACGCAGTCTTAGTGCGCGTCAATGCTAGGTTTTTTAAATAAAAATTTTAGTTTTTTTTTTGTTAAATCGAAATAGAATAAAATTAATCTGACATTGACGCGCACTAAGATTGCGTGTCAGCATCAAAACTTTTTTTTATTGATGACGCGTAATTTCAGTGTACACCATTATATATTTGGTAATTTTATATGGATAAAATGGGCCTCAGGCCCTACCTTATACCAGCCGGACTAATTGAGCTTGTATATTCTATTATCGTTTTTCATAAAGTTATACTTAAAACCAAATATTAATACACACTTTCAATTACACAAGCCCAAAAGGTTTGTGGTTTGCACAAGCTCAATCGAGTTACACACTTAATATTCAATTACAAAATACAGGTCATTTCCCAAAATTATAAACTTGGGTCAATTTATCTAATTATCCAAATTAGGACGATTTGTGAACCCTAATCGGAAATCGCATGCTTTTGCAACCTTCCCCGTCGGAGCAGCGAAGGATGCCACTAGAGGCCTGCGCAACCTTGCGACGACGGAGCCCTAGGCTTGCGGAGCTGCAGGGAAACGGAGGAGGTCGATGGAGGAAGGTGAATCGTGGCGGCGGTCAACCCGGAAGGTGACTCGTGGCGGCTGTCAACCCAGAAGGTGACTCGTGGCGGCAGCATTGACTTTTGCAACCTTCGTGTTTCCGGCGGTTTCCACTCACGCAACCGAATCGAAGTTGTGGAGGGTCGATTGTTTCCCCTCGCAAATCTGGCCTCGACTGTGGGGTATGGAGTCGGTTGTTTCCGGTGGTTTCCACTCGCGAATCTGGCCCCGAATGTGGAGGGTCGGGAGTCGGCGGTTTCCACTCGTGAGTCGGTTATTTCCGGCCGATGCCACTGTCGCCTAGGCTTTTGGGCTTTTCGCCTCGAGCAACCACACTACCAGGAAAACCGTTATCGCTGGAGAACTGTTCCGACTAGGTTTCCGCTGGTGTTGTTGCCTTCGCCATTAGCCGCTAGTCGCCGGAGAAGAACTTGATCCGTCACCACCAACCATCTTAAAGCTTATCGATCAAGGATTTTTGGGTTTTCGAGATGCAAGGATCCGGTTAGGCTCGGCGGTTTCAGTTTGTTGTCTAAACGGTGAAGACACAATGTATACGGTTTTTATTTTTGCGTTTTACCATTATGCTTTTTTAATTAATTATGTTTAGAATTAAAAATTTTATTAATAGACTAGAAAGGCCTTATTTATATCATCAATAAAAAAAAAACCATTAATATCCCATTCTACTCATTTTGTATTGTATATTTAACGTTTGCACAAAAAAAAAGTTTCGAAATTTTTGTGGTGTTGCGTTTTCGTTTTCTTTGTTTCGTGTCTTGCTTCGCGCTTAGTTCTGTTTATCAGTTTTTGGCCTCTCGATACACTAAATATATTTCGTGTTTATCCGGCTACTTTTCTTTTACTTCCTCCGTAAAAAGAAACGTTCCCATAAAAAAATGTCTTGAACACAAAAAACAGGCCACCAACTTTCAAATTATGTTATATAAATTTACTCAAAAAAATATGTTCCTATACTCCACGAGAGAAAACTGCATTCACAAGAAATTATATGTCTAAACAATAAAGAAGATAGCATTCGAGCTCACTATTTTTGACTTATAAAGTGCATATATTATAATGAAAAACGATAATTGATTTTTATAATGGGCTTGGAGATATTATGTGCATGAAAATCTTTTATTTATTTATTTATTTATTATGATGGACACTTTTAGCCGTGTTGGGTCGGAGCGAGTTATAATGCTTAGGAGTTAGTTAGGAACTTAGGTCAGCCTAGTAAGACATCACTTGAAAATATTATTTAACCTATTTCTTAATTCTTTGTCTATATTTTTATTATTTTACTTTCAGAATGAGTTTCACGACAGTTTCTTTGCATACGTCTATTTAAAAAAGAAAAATATGTATTTCACATGCACGTACAACAAATCCATAAATTTGTTTATATACCTAAATTAAAGTTATTAATGACCTAACAAAATATGTTTTCTTCTTATAATTTTTTTTAAAGGCTTATAAGGTTTAAATATTTTTCCAGTTTCGAAATGGAAAATTAAATGTAAATTGAAGGTAATTTCAACTTAAATTTAAGTCATTACTTATTTATTTCGAGTTCAACTAGTAATAATATAAAGCCGGTCGATGACTATATTTTGTTTTCTTTCAATTGTTTTACAGGAAATTATAGGCAATATCTGTTATGTCCTCTAGTCCCGAGTCCGCTAGGTTTAAATATGGTTAAGAGCGGTTTAGTCAAGCAGTCCATGGTCCGACTCTTAACCCTTAGATTAACTACAATTATAATGACTAATGAGATGTTAGATCCGTTTATTCGAATGTCAAACTAGCCTAATACATTAACTTGAGAGCATTACCTAATCTGGTACATCAACACAATTATGATATGATTAGTTCTCAAATCCAACGTATGGTGGTTTTTCGGTGGACAAGGTTGAACAAAATACATTATACTATTTTATATCATTTTTAAAATCTACCTAATTTACTTATCAGTTTATGAAGTCCACTTCCCACGTTTAACTAAGTGAACAATAATAACATCCGAATAAGTGACGTGTGTAGAAATTTAAGGTAACAAAACATTAAAAAAAAATTCGAAAGTCAAATACACGCCAAATTTTTACTTAGACACGTCAAATGTCATGCGCTTCTTAATCCGCACCCTGTGCGCTTCCTAATCCGCACGAGTTTCTACGCTTCGAAATCCACACGAATTGTGCGCCTCCTAAGCCGCACAGAAGTAACCGAAAAAATCCAGCGAATCTTTGGTTGTTATTCTAACGATAAGAAGATCTCGAGTTGATACGTATCTTGTATGCGCCTCATAAGGCGCACACGATGCGTTTACAGATTTTTCTTTCTATAAATGGTGTCGTATGGGAATCGGTGTTGACAAACAGAAATTCGAAGTCAGTCTTTGTTCGTGAGTACAAAAAGAACTATTATAAATGGATTTGGTCGGTGATCAAAACCTCGAAGCACAAACATATCCCGATTTCACAAATTTTTTCGACTCAGGCAACCGGTGGCCGGATCGGGATTCCATGATTCATCATTTGCGATCAATAGGTACTTCTTACAACATGGTATTGACGATAAAGCGTTCTTCGCCAAGCACCGAGAAACGACTTGGGAGGTTATGGTTGTCATGTGAGAACAGTGGAACGTAAAAATCAAAGGCGAAGATGAAGGCGGAAATTGATGTAAGTAAGAATTCACAACCCATGAAAACTATCACTAAGTTATCGAATTGTCCTTTTTGTTTGTACGGTTTTGCGGTTGAGCGAGATCAATGGATGGTTAAAGTGTTGTGTGGTCATCACAATCACGATATTCCAAAAAGATTATTAGGCCATGCATATAAAGGACGGTTGGCGCAAGAACAATATCAACATGTGAGGTGGTTGTCTTCAATTGGTACCGAACCTGAAACAATATTGACAGACTTGCAAATGAGGGACCCGACATGTGTCACCTCAATAAAACTAATATATATAATGCACGAGGAAAGATAAAAAAGGAAGACCGGGACTCAAGGAGCATTACCCAGTATACGCTAGACTTACTGGCACAAAAGAACTACTTCACGAGTATTAGACGGGTGGATGGAAGTGAAACAATGAGCGAAATATTTCTTGCTCACCCAGACTCAAGGCACTTGTTGTCTTTATTTCCATACGTTATTATTCTAGACAGCACCTACAAAACCAACAAGTAAGGTTTTATCAATTATTTTATTTTTATTTTTATTTTTTTTGGTAAATGGTAAATTCGGAGACCACTCGGTTCGATCGGCTTAGCCGCTCTACGTCCGGATCGGGTAGAAAGTTGTGGCCCATTGATGGGGATACCCTCCCAATATCAAATTTTCCATACATGCCGCCAGGAGGATTCGAACTCGAATCTCCAAGCTAAACACTTAAGGAGCCTAACACCACATCCCACTAGACCAACTAAGTATTGATAATGTTTCCTCAAAATTGATAATTTATGTGATAGTTATTAAATTACAATAGTGTAAATTAAATGACATTAACTTTACTTTATTGATGTTTGTGTCGGCTTCATGTTATCACACTTTTTATTATTTTAACTTTTTTACCTTACATATAGGTACAACATGCCACTTTAGGAAATAATTAGTTTCACGTGTACGAATAAGAACTTCAGCGTCGCATTTGTTTTCATGTCCAAGGAGAGTGAAGACGGTTATGTTTGGGCATTGAATCAACTTTCTACTTTGTACGGAGAAGGTGTGAGGCCACAGATGATAATGACGGACCGAGAGTTGGGTCTAATTAACGCACTGAGGCAAGTTTACCCCGATGTAAAGCATATGTTATGTTGGTGGCACATCGGTTGTAACGTAGGAGATGCTGCTTTGGGTAGAACGGGTTCTGAGGAGGCTCGTGACAAGTTCAAGAGTGATTGTCATAAACTTTTATCATCCAAGACAGAGGAAAAGTATGAGGCTCGACGAAGGGGGTTGTGTGTGACATGGGGTAAAATAGAGGGTTTAATGCCATATCTCGAGGGTACGTGGTTAACTCCATATAAGAAGAGTATAGTCAGAGCCTGGACGGACACCGTCTATCACTTTGGCATAAAGACTACTAGCAGGTAAATTTCACGCGCTTCTATATTTGAAAAATTCCTTACCTCCAATCTGTATCAATTTATTATTATACATATTAATATATTTTTTGTAAAATTACAGGGTGGAGTCTGCACACTCTGTTTTGAAAAGAAGGTTGAATTCTTCTGTTGGGGGATTTGACACGGTGATCACGTGTATTTGTCGTTTCATGACGAACCAGATTAATGCGGTCAGGGGTTCTCTGGAGATTGCACGAACAACCAGGCCAACCGAAATGACTCATCACTCCATATTTGCACGGTTAGTTGGCAAGATCTCGAAACAATGTTTTTATAGTTGTTTGACACGTACAACAAGGTGAAGTCGGGAAAGATACAAGATGAGTGCTTTGTCAAGTGGTTGCCAACTTGTCTCAGAATCCCCTACGCACATGATATTTCTCTATGTATGCAAAATAATATTCCAATCATGCCCGGACAAGTTCACAAGTTTTGGAAACAATTGGCTTGGGAAGAAGTTCATAATGATGCAGAAGATGATCATGTCCCTATTTCAACAAAGCATGTCCATTGTCAGGAATTCGTCGAGAGATATCTTGCCAATTCAATGAAGTGAGTCAAGAAGTTGTTAACAAGGTTGGAAACACGTTTAACGATGCAACGAATCCAAACGGTTCGACTCTACAAGAACCAATTGTAAAAGTGCCTAGGGGACGTCCGAAGAAGAACCCATGTCAAAGAGAGAAGAGTGCATCGGAGATAAATGAGGCGGAATTGAATAAGTCAAAACACAAAAAGGCAACACGTGGTAGTAGAGGACGCGGCCGTGGCAGGGGTGGATCTGTACAAGGGAAGGATGTGATTTCCCCAACCACTCTTAATGTGTGTAGCGCTGATTACATTGCGGAACCCTTAGGCACAAATCTCCATCAGAGACAAGAGGTGGAAGACCTCGTTTATAAGGGTTTCAATTGGGGTCACAACAATGTGGATTTGTTCATGATGCCATTTGTTGATAGGGTTAGGGATGTCCGACCAGACGGACATTGCGGGTTTCGATCATTTGCTGAGTTGTTGGGTAGAGGACAAGATGCGTACAAAGAAATTCGGTGGGAGTTGGTGGAGGAATTGACCAAAAATCAACGAATATACGAGTTGGCTAGTATCGTCATCCCAATATCAGATTTGATCTTTAGCGTCAACTACACGACCCCAAATGCTCCTCCGGAATATTGGTTGGATATGCCTATTGCTGGTTTGGCATTTGTGACTAGATATCGGGTAGCTCTTGTATACCTTACTTGGATTCAACCTTGCACATGTCTCCCGATGATTTCTGACTACCCTCTCAACGAACCGCTCAGGGTGTACGCCATAACACATGTCGGAAACTATACTCACTTCGTACTGGTGAGTTAACATATTTAAAACACATCCCATATCAATTTTTAAGATTTTAATAAAATCATTCTTGAATGTTTGTAGGTATGGCTGCATCCAACATCTCCATTACCTCCGGTTCCAACAGAGTGAGAATTGTTCCATCACCCTAGTGTCAATGGTTGGGATGAACCTTTCAATGACAGAATCTTCCAGTATCGGACATATCGAGAACGAGATGGTCGTCCATTATTATAATTTTTTTCATATTGAACTATTAAATTGGTTATGTTGCGATTGGATTTTTGTATGTGATTTTCTATCGTTTTATCAGTAGTACAATAATATTGTTTTATCACCCTCAACTGTTTTAAATCATTTTTGGATCGATAAAAACTAGGACTGTTCATTTTCCGGTTCGGTCCGGGTTTTGTACCGGACCGGAACGGACCTAGACCGGAACAAACAGGTCCGGTCTTCGGTGCAAGAATTCCGGTCCGTGTCGGTCCGAGTTTTGTTGATTGAAAACATATTAAAATTAATTAATTAACTCTCGGTCCGGTCCGCAATAGGCTTTGTGCGGAAAAAATGAAAAATAAATTAATTAATTAATCAACAAAATTTAAATTAAAAAAAAATTGGTCCAGCCGGTCCTGGATCGGACCTGGAACTGTTTTGGACCGGGAATGGATCGAATTTTTCGGTCCAGTTCCAGTCCGGTCCAGGGCCGGTCCATGTCCGGACCCGTGAACAACCCTAATAAAAACCACTTTCTCTCGCCCAAACCCTAGTCTTTATTCTCGACCGAAGAGGAAGACGATTCTCAACTTCTTCCTCCCAATCCGGTCTCCAAGGGTTTTATCTTCCCTCATTCGATCTTCCCTTCGTCTATCGTCTCCCAAGCCATCTGCATCTTCCCGCAGACCGTCCACTTTATCTCGCCCTTCTCCCCATGGTACCTCCTCAATCGCGCCAATGACTACGATACATCATCAGCTACTCAGGCATCAACTTCCTCTGCACCGCCAACAAAGGGCGCAAGTGGCGGTATCGGGAAGATGACCGAAGAATTTACCCGGAAAGGCGCGGTCGGAAAGGTTTGTCAGGTGATCGGTACCGTCGTTGATGTCAGATATGACGAGGGCTTGTCTCCGAACCTTACAACCCTTAAGGTGTTGGACAACGACGTTAGGCTGGTGCTCGAGGTTGCCCAACATTTGGGATAAAACATAGTCAGAACCATTGCCATGGATGGTACTGAAGGCCTTGTACGAGGCCAAAGGGTGTTGAACACCGGTTGTCCCATCAATGTAAGATGTTTCTTCTCATATATGAATGGTTCTGATATCAAAGTTTCCCTCTTCCGGTTTTGAACTAAAATCGTTATCTCTATCCTCTTTTTTTTGTAAAGACCCTTTGAAAACCCACTGCTCACCCTCTCCTTCTGAATTTCAGCTAAAGTGAGCCTACATTCGAGTCACTAGGAGCGAGGCAAGTCGAACTACCGGTGCTGCACGAACCGAGCCACTCCCTTCCGTGCCCATGGCTTCGACTCCCAAATCGACTACTTCTAGGTACTCAATCGAATGTCCATCCCCTTATCCTCTTCTGTTAGACTCTAATTTTCATTTGGAACTGAAAAATACAAGTGCTTGAAGAAGCCAAGAGATCTTCTTCTACGACCTGATTCGTTTGGAAGGTTTGGAAAGTTTGGGGGAAAGTATGTGCCGAAAACACTAATGCATGCTCTCGCTGGGCTTGAAACCGCCTTTCAATCTCTCGCTACTGATTCGAATTTCAGGTTGGTATTTTATTTTCTAGGGATTCTTCATGTTTAATCTTTTGGTTTATGAGTTGATTTTGATGTTTTTCGTCGCACAAGTAGATTTTTAGGGATTGGGGTTCGGTAAGTCGGTGGGTGATTCTATGAGTTAGGACATGGCCAGTGCTGGTATTAGGCATTATATGTTCAGGTACAAATGCGCAATTGACGTTTTGAAGATTTATATGGACATGATTTTAAGAACAGATGTGATAATCACAATCTAGTTGTAATATGAAATTTGCAAAATAACAAGGAGTTTATATGAAAGACATGTGTTTTCTAAATTCAGTTTGATGATTTCGCCATCTTTTATTGTTCAATTGAGCAGCAGCAACAGACATCGTGTAGGCCTATTGACCCCATTTATTTTTGGTGTTGCTTAGTTGGCTCAGGGATGGAGCGTTAAATGTCATATTCAGATATTCATAATGATTTGGTTATATTTGCGTGGTGGTAATATATATGGGGCGTGTTGTTTTTGTGATGGAGAAGCCCAGAAGTTTGGACGGTGATCCTGTTAGTGCCGATTCTATCTGGTACGAATTCTTGATTCTTGATTCTTGATTATTATATATGAATGATTTTGAGCTTCTCTTGGGTCCAAGTTTATATCCAGAATATGATGCGGAATGATTTTCACTTTACAGGTGAGCCCTCTTAGTGATGTTGAGAAGATCCTTAATTGTGAAATGCGCACTGCAGTAGTCCAGGTATCTCGAATGCCTATTCAGAGGGATACGGGACAGAGCAACTCGAAGTGAACTGGTGTAACTAGAACACTGAAGCTTTCAAGCCCTGAGAAAGAGTCCCATTCAAGCTCCTGCTCCTAGAGAAGGTAGTACTCGATTGCCTTTCCTTTTCCCACTAAACGAATCCCCGTGCTTGAGTAGAGATGATAATGATGCTTCTAAGCTGTGTTCAAAACAAGTTCTTGTTATACAATACCTTGTAAAGTGGAAGTGTCAAGCGATATTGAGCCAAGAAAGACTTGAATGATTATTTTTTCCCATATAATTAAGTAATGTAGAAGTATATAACATTCAAGTCATAAATAAGTATATCCTTTGTTGGTGGGTACACTTGAAAACCCCACATCGATTGTGGAGAATTACAAGCTTAGTACATAAGTTGGTGGGGACCATAACTATTGTTTGCCTAAAATTCAGATTGTACAGAATTAAGCTGAAAGAGTCTCGAGGTTGCTTTAGAACCTCTTGCTTCATTTAATAATTTCTAATACGGAGAAACAACTGTTTTCAGGTTGGATCGCAAGTTGAAGAATACGTACAATCGTCTACTCTTCAGCAGGTGATTCACTCACCCTTTCCTCCCTCTCTATCCATGCTTTTATGATTGTTTTATTTTTTTCTATAACCCTAATCTGTATCTTATAAGTTTTTTTTTTGCAATTTTGTGCGCAGAAGGACACATCTCACATTGCTGGCGAGCTGAACCCCAAACCTAAAGGGTTTGTATTCTAAATTTTTTCTAATCTTGCTGTGTGCAATTCTGTACAGATTCTGCACTAAAATTATTAAACTGAGGTTACCAATATTTAGTTATCATTTCTCGTATAGGTTTAGTTCTCATTTCTCCATATTCCATTGGTGGCGGAAATATGAATGTCCTTACTTATTCCTCTCTCAAAGACGAGGACTCTTACCTAATTTTGACAATTGTAGGAATATTGCTATGGTTCTGACTTTCTTCTCTTTTTTGATATATTTTGAGTTTTACATGTTAGCTTTGTAACCTAAATATATTTGAGTTTTACATGTTCCTTTGTAACCTAAATTTTATGCTCTGGGTTCAGTTCTTGTTTTTCTATTTTTTTATATTGTGTTAGTGTTCGGCTATGATCTACTTGGTTGCTTAGTTCGGCTCAGATTGGATACCAATATAGAAAGATTATAATGATTTGGCTTGCTGTTTGCATGTAGGTACAACCAACCAATTCTAACTAAAAAATATCCAAATTTTGATAAAGAGCTTTTCTTCAAAAAGCAAGTTGCTGCTTCTACCCAAAGGCACGGAGAAGGTAATACGTTGATCTGTTTGCAAAGTTGTTGGGTACGCTCTTCTGACTTGTGAGATTAACTAATTTGTGTTCCTCGGTTATGTATGAAGTTAGATGTCGGAATTTGTGATGTCTTACTTTTGGTTGGCTATCATTCTTCGAATTGAACCTCCAAAATATGGAATCTATATTTGCATCCTACTATGTTATCAACAAACAATCAAATGCTTTACTTATTTCCATTACATTGCCTGATGATAACATGAATTATCGACCTAGTTTAGTAGAGCATATAGTTAGTTTTTGCTTTTCCCGCATGCATGTTTTAGCCTTAAGTTGTGTTCTTTATACTTGTTTAATGCAACTTTGTGAGTATAGATATCTACACACACTTTTGGTGTCTTTGTAGGTATCTTGGCGTGTTTTGGAGCTAAAACGATGCATTTGAGGATCAAGCCTCGGGATGGACGCTTAGGAGCGATCATGCAGGCACGGGAAAGGAGGAAAAGACGAGCCAAGACGAAACGCACAAGATTGGAGCAATCTCGGTCGAGATCCACATGATCTCGGCCGAGATCCGAGCCATCTCGGCCGAGATCCGAGCCATCTCGGCCGAGATCCGAGAAATCTCGGCCGAGATCCGAGCCATCTCGGCTGAGATCCGAGAAATCTCGGCCGAGATCCGAGCCATCTCGGCCGAGATTTTTCACATTTGACCCAGATTTCCGACCGAGATTTCGTCAACGCTGGATCACGAAGCAAACCTCGGCCCCGACGTTCAAAAATCTCGGTCACCGGCCGAGATTTCCGACCGAGATCGTTGTTCGTCGATTTACTTCTTAATTTTCGGATCTGTTTTAGGGCAGCCCGTTGCGGGATATAAAAGGAAAGCCCTAAATGATTTCCGGGGTTTCCCGTTTCATTCTAATTTCGAGCTCCTTTGGAGAGAGCTTTTTCCGCTTCTTCTTCTCCCTTTGCCCTACACCATTTTTGGCCATTGTTGAACTTGATTGAGCTTGGAGGAACTTCGCGAATATTGGGAAATTTGACGTTTTGCTAATCTCCTATCAATAAAGCTGATTTTCTTCTTTAATCTCTATTTTAGTTCTTGTTTATGCATTCTCTCTTGAATTGATTGGATTGATAATTGCTTTTTTCATTGAATTGATTGGATTGATGATTGCGTTTGAAAGGTCGATTGTTGGCTAGAAGCTTTGTGCTTCCAAGGTGAATTGAGATTTGTTTATACCCGGACTATGATGGAATTGTGCTTTATGCTTGGTTTGAATAGCTTTGAAATCCTAATGGTTGGCTTGTTCTTGAACCTAGTTAGAATTCATCTAGCTAGCAACCTAGGCCGAAATTGAGACTTACCCAGTAATGTTCCGCTTAGATACTTGAGTGTTCGACCATAGGTAATAGATGTGAAAACCTCTATTGGGTTGAGTGTGTCTAGATTCCGTCCTAAGTAGGGTAATACCTGAGACTTACCCGGTAATGGTTTACCTTTTCCTTAGTTTGGAGTTTGATTTGTTTAGAATTTCCTACCTCTCTACCTTGAGACTTACCCGGAAATAGGTAGTTGGTTTGGAACTAGATAGTCTTGAGACTTACCCGGTAAAAGACTATCAGTTTAGAAACGTTCTTCCTGAAGTTTGTTAACCATAGATCCCTTAGAGATTTCCTGAGTCCGTGCGTATAAACAATGACCTTGAATCCTTGGAATCCGCATTCTCTTTATTGATATACCTTTCGTTTGTCTGTTTTACTTAGTTTTCAATCAAATATGTTATTTGATTGCGAACTCTACAGAAATCCTTCAAAACTCCTTTGATCTTTCTTCCTTTCTTTTCCAACCTCGTTCTTTTATTTTGATTTACGCTAATTGTGATCACATTTGCATTTCCAAACATTTAGTCCCTGAGTTCGACCTTGGAATACTTACCCTAACTGTAATTGACCCATACACTGTGAGTTCACTACAATTTGGGTGTTTATTTTCTTGTTTACAAATTTAAAACTATCCCTTCCTAGTTTTGGTATCTTGTAGATTTCTATCTCTTTTTATAGTAGTTTATAGGAGCGTGAAAATAGCGAACAAAGTTTTTGGCGCCGTTGCCGGGGACTAAGTCATTTGTTTTGTTTTGTGATTTCTTTTAGTCTAAGTCTTTCTTTTATTTTTGATCTCGTTTCTGGTTTTGTTTTTGAAATTTTCAGGACTTTCGGTATCCTTCACAATGTATGCAAAGAACTCGGGGTTTGAAAGAACTAGTTCCGTACGATCCAGAGCCTGAAAGGACACTGCGAGAGAGACTAAGAGCCCGGAAAGCTTCTAAAATGGCTGAAAAAAGAGATTATGAAGCTGAATTTACAAATGCTTTAGAGCAACTAGAAGCCGAGAGACGGATTGCTAGAGAAAGAGAGCAAACTACAAAAAGGGAAATGGATGCAATGAGAGATCAAATGGAAGAGATAGCCAGAGCCATGAACCAGAGGCAAGCTGCAGCTCCAGCTCCAGTGCATCAAGTAATTCCAGCACCACAATTAGCTCCAATTCCTCCTCGAGTTGAAGCTCCTCCACAAGCTCCACCTCCCGCTCCTCTCAGACCTATCCTTCACCATCCTTTTGTGGAAGTTTCACAAACACTTGGACAAAGGATGGATCCTACCCAAAGGGTTAACCGTCTTGGATTTAACTTTGGAGATCCCGCAAATCATGAGCATGAGCTGCGACCGCAGGTGATACAGATGATTCGCTAGAATCAGTTTGGTGGGACAGAGACATAATCTCCTCACCAACACATGAACAACTACGAGACTCTTATCGATGCGGTAAGTCCAGCTCGTATGGAAGGTAACAATCATAAGATAAGAGGTTTTTCTTTCTCTCTTAAGGATAAAGCTTTAGCTTGGTATCAAACTATTCCATATGGGCGGATTAGCACATAGGAGGAGATGGTGTCTGAATTCCTCACTAAGTTTTTCCCACCCTACAAGACTACTGAACTTAGAGGGAAGATAAATGCTTTTGTGATGAAAGATAAGGAGAGTTTGTATAAGTCTTGGGAGAGGTTCATTGACCTTACGGTGGAATGTCCTCATCATGAGATCTCTAAGATTGAATTGCTAGAGATTTATTACAAGGGACTTGATAAAGATACTCAATTCAAGTTGCAATCACTTTCTGGAGGTACTTTTATAGAAAAAATTGTGGATGAAGCTTGAGAATTCATTACGAAGCAAGCCAAGACTATTGAGAAGTATTCTCATAGGAAAGTTGAAGAGAGAAAGACTAGACCCGGAGTCTATGAGGTAAACCAAAACACTCTTAATGATTCAAGGTTAGATGCTTTGCAAGTTGAACTTAAATCTTTGAAAGAATTAATTGCATCTAACTTGAAAGCTCAGCAAGCCGAAGTGCAGGTAGCATCCATGGAAGAGGATGCGAATTACATGGGTAAAGGTAACTACCAAGGAGGTTATCAAAACCAAAGAGGTCATAACAACAATTATAATAGGAATAATCAGGGAAATAACTACAAGCCTAATCATAATCATCCCGGTTTTTATTTATTCTAATCCTGAGGGTGCTTTGAACCCTCAAGCTTCTTATAGCAATACAGGTCAGCCGTCCAAGCCAGCTGAACCCGTTCAACCAAAGGATAGAGTTGAAGCAATGTTTGAGCAATTGATGGCTAGGATGAGAAATCTAGAGAGTACAATCACTAGTGTAACTAAAGCCCAAAAGGTTTTAGAAACTCTAGTGTTCAAGAAGGCCAAAGACGCTCAAAGAGATCCAGGAAGACTTCCTGAAAAAACTGAAAATAATCCCAAGGGACAAGTCATGGCAATCACTACAAGAAGTGGATTAGAAACAAATGATCTACAACCAAAGGTTCTGGATAAAGGAAAGCAACCAATGGAAGAGGAGCCTAAGGAAAAAGAGAATGTCTACATCGCTCCTCCTCCATACAAACCACCACTTCCTTTTCATAAATCCCGTGCTAGAGCTCAATTGGACAAGCACTTTGGTAAGTTCCTTGACCTTTTAAATAAATTGCATATTAACATCCCTTTTGTTGATGCTATTTTATGGATGCCTGCCTATGGAA
Organism: Fagopyrum tataricum; assembly: GCA_002319775.1. Taxonomy (NCBI): domain Eukaryota; kingdom Viridiplantae; phylum Streptophyta; class Magnoliopsida; order Caryophyllales; family Polygonaceae; genus Fagopyrum; species Fagopyrum tataricum. Next base: position 34,331,511 of record CM008281.1, on the reverse strand, counting down.
AGTTCTTGAAGGAAATCCTCTCCAATAAGAGGAAGCTACAGGAATATGGAGAAGTCAGGATGACCCGGAGATCTACTGACCTCATCCAGAGGAACAGTGGAAAGATGCCACCAAAATTGAGTGATCCCAGATCTTTTTGTGTCCCAATCAAAGTTGGAGATGGAACGTACAAAGCACTTTGCGATCTTGGAGCTAGTGTAAGTATTATCCCACTCGTTTTATGCAGGAAGGTTGGACTTGGAGAACCAAAACCGGTAAAGATGACTCTTTGCATGGCCGACAGAACCACCACACGTCCTGTGGGAATCATTGAGGATGTTCCAATCCAATTAGAGAAGTTCTTTATCCCTATTGACTTTGTTGTTCTTGATATTCCTGCTGACTGTCCTGTTCCTATCATTTTAGGGAAACCTTTTCTTGTTACCTCTGGATGTTTAGTTGATTGTAAGGGTGCTACCCTTACATTTAGAATTGATAAGGAAGTTGTGCAATTTAAACTCCCTCCTTTGATTAAGGTACCCTTGTTTGAAGAGGATATGTACAACATCCTAGAGGATGATGAAGATGATTGTGAGATTATAAATTCAATTCTATGTTCTGACCCTCTTGAGCAGGTTTTGACCATGAGCATCATGACAGCAGAGCCAAAAGATGAACTGTTTGAAGAAGTCCGATCTTTGAGTCTTCTCCCCATCAACGAGGAATCAAAATTCGAAGAACTGACAGAAGCAGAGGGCATCTCGGCCGAGATCCAAGAAATCTCGGCCGAGATTTGGCAACCGAAAGTTTCAGTTTCAAAAGATCATGGCATCTCGGCCGAGACCAAAAAATCTCGGCCGAGATTTACCCTAGCTCGGCCGAGATTCACCTCAGCTCGGCCGAGATTACCACCAGCTCGGGGCCCGGAGATCCTTCATCTCCACCGGGAAGAGTTGGCCGAGATTTCTGAAGAAGAACCGGAGCCTCCTAAGGTCGAGATGAAGCCTCTTCTGACACACCTAAGGTACGCCTTTCTTGGTTCTAACTCATCTTATCCCGTCATTGTTAGTGCTAGCTTGAATGAACTTGAGCTTGAAAAGTTATTGAAAGAGCTTAGGATGCATAGAAAAGCTTTGGGCTACACTATAAATGACCTCATAGGGATTAATCCTTCTATGTGTGTGCATAGGATCATGTTAGATGATGGACATAGGCCTTCTAGAGAACCTCAAAGGAGATTGAATCCTAACATGAAAGAGGTAGTTAAGAAGGAGATCCTTAAGTTTCTTGATGCGGGAATTATATTCCCTATCTCGGATAGTAAGTGGGTTAGTCCGGTACATGTTGTACCTAAGAAAGGTGGGATGACTGTCATAACTAATAAAAAGAATGAGTTGATCCCGACTAGGACTATGATAGGATGGATGATGTGCATTGATTATAGGAAGTTGAATCATGCTACTAGGAAAGATCACTTTCCTTTACCCTTCATTGACCAAATGTTAGAAAGGCTAGCCCAACACTCTTACTTTTGCTACCTAGATGGGTATAGTGGTTTTTTCCAGATCCCCATCCATCCGGATGACCAAGAGAAAACCACTTTTACTTGTCCTTGGGGTACCTTTGCTTATAGGAGAATGCCTTTCGGTTTATGTAATGCTCCCGTTACTTTCCAAAGATGCATGATGTCTATTTTTTCTGAATATATTGAAAACATCATGGAAGTCTTTATGGATGATTTTTCTGTTTATGGATCCTCTTTTGATGAATGTTTGGCTAACCTGTCTTTAGTTTTACAAAGATGTGAGGATTGTAATCTTGTTCTCAATTGGGAGAAATGTCATTTCATGGTTAGAGAAGGTATTGTGTTAGGTCATTTTATATCTAACCGTGGAGTTGAGGTTGATAAGGCCAAGATTGAGACTATTGAGAAGCTACCTCCACCATCATCAGTCAAAGGGGTAAGAAGTTTTCTAGGACATGCCGGTTTTTACCGGAGATTTATAAAAGATTTCTCTAAAATTGCTAAACCTTTGACTAAGCTACCAATCAAGGATGTTCAGTTTGTTTTCTCGAAGGAATGTCTTGATGCTTTTTATAGGTTGAAGGAAGCTCTCATCACTGCTCCAATCATGCAACCTCCCGATTGGTCTTTTCCATTCGAGGTGATGTGTGATGCAAGCAACTTCACATGGGAGCGGTGCTAGGACAGAAGAAGGAAGGACTCACTCATGTTATTTACTATGCTAGCAAGATGCTTGATGGAGCCCAGCTGAATTATGCAACTACTGAAAAAGAGCTCCTAGCCGTCGTCTTTGCATTTGAGAAGTTCCGTTCCTATCTTGTAGGAGCTAAGGTGATTGTGTACACGGATCATGCTGCGATTCGGTACATGCTCACCAAGAAGGATGCAAAACCACGTCTTATCCGATGGATTCTTCTCCTTCAAGAATTTGATTTAGAAATTAGAGATAAGAAGTGGTCCGAAAACTCTATAGCTGATCATCTTAGCAGGTTACCTCCAGAACTTATGGAAGGGGATGACATCCCTATTGACGATGCATTTCCGGATGAGCATCTCCACATGATGGAGAAATATATCCTCCAAATTTCAGGTGAAAAGGAACCTTGGTTTGCTGACATTGTTAATTATTTAGTTTGTGGTGAAATTCCTCCAGGTTTATCTCCTTCTCAACGGAAGAAACTCTACAAGGATGTGAGACATTACTATTGGAATGAACCACTATTATTCAAGAGAGGACCCGAGAGAATCCTTAGGAGATGCGTCCTAGACGACGAGATTGAGTGTGTCATCCGACAATGTCATTCATTGCCCTGTGGAGGACATGCTAATGCTCATAAGACTAGTGCCAAGGTATTGCAATCTGGATTCTTTTGGCCTAATCTTTTCAGAGATGTGCATATATTCGTCACCGCTTGTGATTCATGCCAAAGGACGGGCAACATATCTAGGAGGAATGAGATGCCCTTGAACAACATCCAAGAAGTTGAGATTTTTGATGTATGGGGTGTTGACTTCATGGGACCTTTCCCATCCTCATGCGGAACCTTTACATTCTTTTAGCGGTTGATTATGTATCAAGATGGGTTGAAGCTATAACTTCACCCACAAATGACGCTAAAGTTGTGATTATATTTTTCAACCGAACTATCTTCCCTAGATTGGGCACACCACGTGTCATTATTAGTGATGGAGGGAAGCATTTCACAGCCATGAACTTTGAGACACTTTTGTCCAAGTATGGGGTAACTCACAAGGTTGCAACCCCATATCATCCCCATACTATTTGCCAAGTGAAAATCTCGAATAGAGAAATCAAGGGGATCTTAGAGAAGACAATGTCTCGCTCAAGGAAAGATTGGGCAATGAAGCTTGATGATGCACTCTGGGCATATAGGACAGCATACAAGACACCCATAGGTACTACTCCTTATCAACTTGTTTATGGGAAATCATGTCATTTGCTTGTAGAGTTGGAGCATAGAGCATATTGGGCCGTGAAATGGATAAATTTTGATATAAAAGAAGCCGGAGAAAAGAGGTTGCTGGACATCAACGAGCTGGAGGAGATCTGGATGAATGCATATGAGAATGCACGGATCTACAAGGAAAGAACAAAGAAGTGGCATGACAAGCACATATTGCCAAAGAACTTCAAAGAAGGTGATCTTGTTCTTCTCTTTAAGTCTAGGCTCCGACTTTTTCCAGGAAAGCTAAGGTCACGATGGACGGGACCTTATGTTGTGAAGAAGATTTTCCCCCACGGAGCTGTCGAAGTATGGGGGTGAAAACTCCGGTATTTTTAAAGTGAATGGACATAGGTTGAAGAGGTATGCACCGGAACTTCCGGTGGAAAAACTTTCACCTATCCATCTCACTTGACGCTTTAAAGGAGTTAGGTCCGGCTAGAGATCTTAAACCAAGCGCTTCTCGGGAGGCAACCCGAGGTAAGAGTCTTTTCGTCTTTTCGTTTTGGTTTTTGGTTTTTGCTTTTGTATTTTTGCGCGTTCTTGTTGTGTCTTTGCAGGTCCTAGGTGTCGTGGTAAAAAAGATACGGGAAGCAACACTCGGAACGAGCTTAAGGCGAGGAAATTGCTATGAAAGACGAGAAACGAAGCAAGTCGAGGAAGAAACACGCCAGATGCCTTCTTCATTCTTACATTGTGAGTATTGTTTTTACTTCATATTTATTATTTACATTAGGGACAATGTGAGATTTAAGTATGGGGTAGGATGCTTGCAATACCTTTTAGTATGTTTCTTTTATTTGTACTGCACTTTATATGAAAATCCAAAAAAATCTGAAAATTTCCATTTTTTTTTGTGCTTCTAGGATTGATGTGACCTTAATGAGGAAATTGTGTATGTTTATTTGGCTATCAATGTTTATTTTGAGCTTTAATTGAATTAATGGCAATTATGGGATTTGAATGCTTGTTTGTAATCTATATGATTTATTTGGATTACCTTGTTTAATCGGATTGATCTTGAAAAGTTGAAGCTATATGATGAGTTCTTTTACATTGCACATAAATGATTTAGGCAATTCGAATTCTTCTTCTTCTCTTCTTTACCATTTTCAGCACCTCAAACATTGAATTCATTTGCCCCTTATGACCCATCCGGGAATTAGGAAAGTGAAGTTTGAAGGTGTATGTTTAATTGTGAAAAGTGAATTATGTGCAATATGTGAAGAAGTTGTTTGATTTGTGATATGTGAACTGAAAGCAAAAGCTTTCTATGGGTTTTGTTGGCTATGAAGATGAGTAACTCGGCACCATTCACATAATCGGGTGTTTGTGTCTTGCCAAAGTCGGATTAGTTTTAAAAACATTACCTAGAGTTGATTTGGTATGTGCACTTTGGTGTAAGGTACGTGAAGAAAACTGAACACCAAGGTTTCGGCTATTGTGCACCTATGCCTTTCACTCAAAAGAAAAAGAAAAATATGCAAGAAAAGAAAGGATGTATGTCGAGAAAGAAGAAAGAAAAGAAAATTGTTGTGTTGTCCTCTTTCCCGGATTTCCACCACATGACCTATACACATCCTACCTTTATCACGTTTCTTCGCCTTTATTTGTTAAGTCCTATTGATCTTTGCATACATGTAATTGACTTCATGGCCTAAACTTGGATTTTTCATGAATTTTAAACATTGGTAGTTTAAATGATGATTTTGGATTCCTTGCAAGGTGTGATTATCCTATATCTTGCCTATCTTACTTGACCTTAATCGAAATATGTCTTTAGCCTAGTGACTACACTCTGAAAGTGATCATGAATAGAAGCACTACCAAAAAGAGTTTTAGTTTTTGTTAGCATAGATGATTCATGCTATCTTGCCTTGAATTTATCATGTGCTTGGGGACAAGTAAAGATAAGTATGGGGTATTTTGATAACATGAATTATCGACCTAGTTTAGTAGAACATATAGTTAGTTTTTCCTTTTCCCGCATGCATGTTTTAGCCTTAAGTTGTGTTCTTTATACTCGTTTAATGCAACTTTGCGGGTATAGATATCTATACACACTTTTGGTGTCTTTGTAGGTATTTTGGCGTGTTTTGGAGCTAAAACGATGCATTTGAGGATCAGGCCTCGGGATGGACGCTTAGGAGCGATCACACAGGCACGGGAAATGAGGAAAAGACGAGCCAAGATGAAACGCATGAGATTGCAGCAATCTCGTTCGAGATCCACATGATCTCGGCCAAGATCCGAGCCATCTCGGCCGAGATTTTTCACATTTGACCGAGATTTCGTCAACGCTGGATCACGAAGCAAATCTTGGCCCCGACGTTCAAAAATCTCGGTCACCGAACAAGATTTCCGACTGAGATCGTTGTTCGCCGATTTACTTCTTAATTTTCGGATCTGTTTTAGGGCAGCCCGTTGCGGGATATAAAAGGAAAGCCCTAAATGATTTCCGGGGGTTCCCGTTTCATTCTAATTTCGAGCTCCTTTGGAGAGAACTTTTTTCCCTTCTTCTTCTCCCTTTGCCCTACACCATTGTTGGCCATTGTTGAACTTTATTGAGCTTGGAGGAACTTCGCGAATATTGGGAAATTTGACGTTTTGCTAATCTCCTATCAATAAAGCTGATTTTCTTCTTTAATCTCTATTTTAGTTCTTGTTTATGCATTCTCTCTTGAATTGTTTGGATTGATGATTGCTTTTTTCATTGAATTGATTGGATTGATGATTGCGTTTGAAAGGTCGATTGTTGGCTAGAAGCTTTGTGCTTCCAAGGTGAATTGAGATTTGTTTATACCCGGACTATGATGGAATTGTGCTTTATGCTTGGTTTGAATAGCTTTGAAATCCTAATGGTTGGCTTGTTCTTGAACCTAGTTAGAATTCATCTAGCTAGCAACCTAGGCCGAAATTGAGACTTACCCAGTAATGTTCCGCTTAGATACTTGAGTGTTCGACCATAGGTAATAGATGTGAAAACCTCTATTGGGTTGAGTGTGTCTAGATTCCGTCCTAAGTAGGGTAATACCTGAGACTTACCCGGTAATGGTTTACCTTTTCCTTAGTTTGGAGTTTGATTTGTTTAGAATTTCCTACCTCTCTACCTTGAGACTTACCCGGAAATAGGTAGTTGGTTTGGAACTAGATAGTCTTGAGACTTACCCGGTAAAAGACTATCAGTTTAGAAACGTTCTTCCTGAAGTTTGTTAACCATAGATCCCTTAGAGATTTCCTGAGTCCGTGCGTATAAACAATGACCTTGAATCCTTGGAATCCGCATTCTCTTTATTGATATACCTTTCGTTTGTCTGTTTTACTTAGTTTTCAATCAAATATGTTATTTGATTGCGAACTCTACAGAAATCCTTCAAAACTCCTTTGATCTTTCTTCCTTTCTTTTCCAACCTCGTTCTTTTATTTTGATTTACGCTAATTGTGATCACATTTGCATTTCAAACATTTAGTCCCTGAGTTCGACCTTGGAATACTTACCCTAACTGTAATTGACCCATACACTGTGAGTTCACTACAATTTGGGTGTTTATTTTCTTGTTTACAAATTTAAAACTATCCCTTCCTAGTTTTGGTATCTTGTAGATTTCTATCTCTTTTTATAGTAGTTTATAGGAGCGTGAAAATAGCGAACAAAGTTTTTGGCGCCGTTGCCGGGGACTAAGTCATTTGTTTTGTTTTGTGATTTCTTTTAGTCTAAGTCTTTCTTTTATTTTTGATCTCGTTTCTGGTTTTGTTTTTGAAATTTTCAGGACTTTCGGTATCCTTCACAATGTATGCAAAGAACTCGGGGTTTGAAAGAACTAGTTCCGTACGATCCAGAGCCTGAAAGGACACTGCGAGAGAGACTAAGAGCCCGGAAAGCTTCTAAAATGGCTGAAAAAAGAGATTATGAAGCTGAATTTACAAATGCTTTAGAGCAACTAGAAGCCGAGAGACGGATTGCTAGAGAAAGAGAGCAAACTACAAAAAGGGAAATGGATGCAATGAGAGATCAAATGGAAGAGATAGCCAGAGCCATGAACCAGAGGCAAGCTGCAGCTCCAGCTCCAGTGCATCAAGTAATTCCAGCACCACAATTAGCTCCAATTCCTCCTCGAGTTGAAGCTCCTCCACAAGCTCCACCTCCCGCTCCTCTCAGACCTATCCTTCACCATCCTTTTGTGGAAGTTTCACAAACACTTGGACAAAGGATGGATCCTACCCAAAGGGTTAACCGTCTTGGATTTAACTTTGGAGATCCCGCAAATCATGAGCATGAGCTGCGACCGCAGGTGATACAGATGATTCGCTAGAATCAGTTTGGTGGGACAGAGACATAATCTCCTCACCAACACATGAACAACTACGAGACTCTTATCGATGCGGTAAGTCCAGCTCGTATGGAAGGTAACAATCATAAGATAAGAGGTTTTTCTTTCTCTCTTAAGGATAAAGCTTTAGCTTGGTATCAAACTATTCCATATGGGCGGATTAGCACATAGGAGGAGATGGTGTCTGAATTCCTCACTAAGTTTTTCCCACCCTACAAGACTACTGAACTTAGAGGGAAGATAAATCCTTCAAAACTCCTTTGATCTTTCTTCCCTTATTTTTCAACCTCGTTCTTTTATTTTGATTTACGCTAACTGTGATCACATTTGCATTCCAAACATTTAGTCCCTGAGTTCGACCTTGAAATATTTACCCTAACTGTAATTGACTCATACACATACTTTAGGTTCGCTACAATTTGGGTGTTTATTCTTGTTTACAAATTTAAAACTATCCCTTCCTAGTTTTGGTATCTTGTAGATTTCTAACTCTTTTGATAGTGGTTTATAGGATCGTGAAAATAGCGAACACCTGACATTGTCTTGAGTTAAAGATAAATAGAGCAAATGGGTGTTGTTAACTGTTTTGTAGCTTTTGATACTCTCTTTCCTATGCCATTTTTTAAAGTTTTTATGAATTCTCTACCTTTTAGTGGAGGATACAGTTAATTTTGGGTTTATTTTCTAATAAACAAATATAACACTGACATTAAAAGAGCTATCAGTCGATGATTCAAGTGTATTTTTGGTCCTATTAGTACATAATTTGTCTGTTGGATCGGTTGAAAAAACATGGACGACAGATTTTGGTTCGAAATTTGTCGAAAAGTGTATTTTCGGTGCACAAAATGCCAAAAAATCATTCCTCTCAGGAAATGTCAGAAATTTTTTGACATTTACATCACTTAGGTCCTATTAGTACATAATTTGTCTGTTGGATTGGTTGAAAAAACATGGACGATAGATTTTGGTTCGAAATTTGTCGAAAAGTGTATTTTCGGTCAAAAAAATCATTCCTCTCAGGAAATGTCATAAATTTTGTGACATTTACATCACTTAGGTCCTATTAGTATATAATTTGTCTGTTGGATTGGTTGAAAAAACATGGACGACAAATTTTGGTTCGAAATTTGTCGAAAAGTGTATTTTCGGTCCAAAAAATCAGTCCTCTCACGAAATTTCAGAAATTTTGTGACATTTACATTACTTAGGTCCTATTAGTACATAATTTGTCTGTTGGATTGGTTGCAAAAAAATGGACGACAGATTTTGGTTCGAAATGACTCGAAAAGTGTATTTTCGGTCCAAAAAATGCCAAAAAATTTAAGAGATCATTAACTATTTCTTTCCATCAAAAATTTCAGCACCAAATGTCCATATAGAAATATCTCATCAACCAATAAAATTAAGACTGTTTACTCAGCAGCTAAGTGGTAATATCTGTTTATTTTTGCAAGAACAAGGATCGGATTATAATTTCAGCACCTAACGTACTTTCGTTACTGCACATTTGGCCAACCACTGTAAGTGAATCCTTGTATCTCACTGTTGACGTCTCACTCACTACTTTCATCTCTCTTTTCGGTTCAAAAAAAGTGTATTTTCGGTCCAAAAAATGCAAAAAAATCATTCCTCTTAGGAAATGTCAGAAATTTTGTGACATTTACATCACTTAGGTCCTATTAGTACATAATTTGTCTATTGGATCGGTTGAAAAAACATGGACGACAGATTTTGGTTCGAAATTTGTTGAAAAGTGTATTTTCGGTCCAAAAAATCAGTCCTCTAACGAAATTTCAGAAATTTTGTGACATTTACATTACTTAGGTCCTATTAGTACATAATTTATCTGTTGGATCGGTTGAAAAAACATGGTTGAAAAAACATGGACGACATATTTTGGTTCGAAATTTGTCGAAAAGTGTATTTTCGGTCAAAAAAATGCCAAAAAGCCATTCCTCTCATGAAATTTCAGAAATTTTGTGACATTAACATCACTTAGGTTCTATTAGTACATAATTTGTCTGTTGGATTGGTTGAAAAAACATGGACGACAAATTTTGGTTCGAAATTTGTCGAAAAGTGTATTTTCGGTCCAAAAAATGCCAAAAAATCATTCATCTCAGAAAATGTCAGAAATTTTGTGACATTTACATTACTTAGGTCCTATTAGTACATAAGTTGTCTGTTGGATTGGTTGAAAAAACATGGACGACAGATTTTGGTTCGAAATTTGTCGAAAAGTGTATTTTCGGTCCAAAAAATGCCAAAAAATCATTCCTCTCAGAAAATGTCAGAAATTTTGTGACATTTACATTACTTAGGTCCTATTAGTACATAATTTGTCTGTTGGATTGGTTGAAAAAACATGGACGACAAATTTTGGTTCGAAATGACTCGAAAAGTGTATATTCGGTCCAAAAAATGCCAAAAAATCATTCCTCTCAGGAAATGTCAGAAATTTTGTGACATTTACATCACTTAGGTCCTATTAGTACATAATTTGTCTGTTGTATCGGTTGAAAAAACATGGACGATAGATTTTCGTTCCAAATTTGTCGAAAAGTGTTTTTTCGGTCCAAAAAAATTAAGAGATCATTAACTATTTCTTTCCATCAAAAATTTTAGCACCAAACGTCCATATAGAAATTATATCATCAGCCAATAAAATTAAGATTGTTTACTCAGCAGCTAAGTGGTAATATGTGTTTATTTTTGCAAGAACAGGGACAAGATTATAATTACAGCACGTAACGTACTTTCGTTACTGCACATTTAGCCAGCCACTGTAAGTGAATCCTTGCATCTCACTGTTGACGCTCTCACTCACTACTTTCATCTCTCTTTTCAGTTCTTTGAGGTGCGTTGGCTATGTTATACGGTCTCTCCATTAGTTATACTTGGCACCTCATTAGTGTATCAAAGTTATTTGATGTAATTTGAGCTCCTGACTTCCCCAATTTATCAAAGCACGCTAATTTTCTTTCTCTTCATTGTATGAATTATCATTTTAAAATCTATTTACACAAAACATCAAACCATATCATTGGAATGCACAACCACTCGGTATATTCTTGATAGATGACATTGCACTGGATATTGAATTTGTTCCAACAACAAAAATCCTTATCTTCAGTCACAAGAGAGCACGGGAATGTGTCATCATATTCTTCACTGTGCTCAGCAGAAAGTCCAACTTGAGAATGGAGTGCAGAAGAAATCAAAGCAACAGCCTCAGACACGATAATAGTTTCAATTAGATCAAGAGCAGGTTGCCGCAGAGAATTATGCAGTCCAGTATCTTTTATAGAAGAGACGAGCGAAGGACCCCTATCAATTAATATCATAGAAAGTAACCTATCAAATTGTCTTGTTGCATGGTTCTAAAAAGATAGAAAGGAAAAGGTCAGTATATTCGCACATGATAGGAGACAAATCTGATGAACAGGAAACCTAGTACTAAAAAACTATAACTAATATACCAGCTTGAAAATATTGGCCATACAAACTGTTAAGTCTACACATTTTGAGAATGTAATTAATGCTATTAATCAAGATCGATCATTTGGCAGTACTTGCGAGATTAAAACCTACAAAGTTGTAACTCCAAAATTTACACTGAGTTCTAGAATCTAGATCACAACTTCAGACTTGGAGCATTTTTCCCATAAATAAATTCATATGAAGCAATATAGGAATTTTGTAAAGTTCTTCCAAGAGATTTAGAGAACACGGAAGCAAGCAGTCCAATATATACATAAAACCCTAAGATATTGCGTGGTAGAACATCTGAATGACTGCATCTAAAATAGGTTATCAGTTTATTCAATAAAGTAAACATACAAAACTAACATTCCATACCACATATGTGCACATTCAGAAGGTGGGCAAGGTGGATTAATCGGTTGTAACCTCGATGAACTATAAGCAGGGATATCTATGGAAAACATCACATAAAAATTTAGAAACATCACGTGCATATATATATAATATGCATAAACAAACTCATCAGAACTTTGTGAAGAAGTGACTGAACCTGGCGAGCCTTTTCCCTCATCAAGCTACTGAAGTTGCTACTACTTGAAGCTTGATGTAGAAAAAAGTATAAATAATGCCTACGTTGCTTCTCCAGTTTTCCATCTTGTAAGGCTTCTAAAGACTAGAAATGTTAAGGCGTCAGAAGATGTATAGCATGAGGAAAACAAATCAAGAACTTAAACTAAGAGAAAACTGTTCACATACCAATAGGAAAGGATGAAACAGATCAAAAATATCCTTATGAATTTTCTCCTTACGTGTATGAAAACATTGTCTTAACAATGAGTCGCGAATTACTCTTGGAGGTAATGTCGTTCTCAACCAAAATTTGTACCCTGATAAAAAAATCTCAATATGAGAAACATAATAAAGACTGCTATAATGTAAAATATAAGCAACTACTTCATAGTGAACTTACCAAGGATTTCAAACAGTTGCCTCATACAATTAACAGCATGAGGTTTTCTCAAGAATCATCATTGATATGGTCTAGTACAAAGTTAAGAAAAACAGGATACTTCTCTAATATGCCTTCTTCAAGTCCTGCAGGTTCTAAGAACCCAAGCCTATAAGAAAAAAATGGAAAATATGAAACTTAGGAGAGATATAATGCATAACAAGCTTTGAACACTAGAAATATCTTTTGTTTTCCTCTAGATACAATACCAATAAATTCCTTTAATCATAATAAAAACTGACATTGAGCTTTATGGATCCCTACAATGCTTTAATACTGATCCATGTAGTCATACGGTCAAATTTTAATCTTGGCCATGCACATTCAGAGCTTGATTGAGTTGGCATCACTTCAGTTGAAAGAAGCCCAATGTATTTCTTTAATAAAGACTGCAAAGGTTCCAAATCTACACCACACCTAGGCAACAAATCCATTGTTAAACTACTGACATCAAATTGGTCCAATATATGAGAATTTATGAAAAAGAAGTTAAAAAATTTCATCATAAGTCTTTAAGACAGGGAAGATCAATCAGTATCAATTCAACCCTTATATGCAATTTATTTCAATTTACCAAGCAAGAGCAACTTAGCAGAAGATTTTCAAATAGAATGGTAAAAAACAGAAATTTATTGATGTAATTTTTAACAGTACAATGCTGCATTATCAGTTTATCACTAAAATACTAAATACACGGTGTTCTATAAAATCAGATGGTACACATTACACAGTCCAACAACCTCCTTTCCTCCTCTTCTCTCACATACAGTGATATCCTAATATATTACCACCCAAATACTGAAACAGAAATGTTTATAACAAAACATCCTGTAACAGTCAAACTGTTTTTTCTTCTCACTCCCGTGTTTTGTGAAAACTTTAACAAAATCATTCCTCTTATTTTCAATTCTACTTCTCTTTCATTCCATAATGACTTAATATAGTTAGAATATTAGTTACAATGAACAGGCAGTTTCAAAAATACTCCTCTTTCATTTCATATAAGGCAAGCAGTTAGGAACCACATGCATCAGAAGGGTAGTTTGAATGAAAAAAAACATTTTTTAGAACTAAAGAGAAAAAAAAGCATTGATAGTATTTCAAACCTGAACCTGGAGATTGATTTTTTACATGCTTGAAGGATCAATTTCAAACAAAACATCAAACCATATCATAGGAATGCACAACCACTTGGTATGTTCTTGATAGATGGCATTGCACTGGATACTGAATTTGTTCCAACAACAAAAATCCTTATCTTCAGTCACAAGAGAGCACGGGAATGTGTCATCATATTCTTCACTGTGCTCAGCAGGAAGTCCAACCTGCTCTTGGTCTAATTGAAACTATTATCGTGTTTGACGCTGCTGCTTTGATTTCTTCTGCAATCCATTCTCAAGTTGGTCAAATATTATTGTAAGCTGAATAGATCAGTGAAGAACTGAATCAATGAATGATCAAGCATATGCTTCTAGAACAGAAACGATAAATATTATTTTAAGCAAATTCAAAGAAAATTCAATTAGAACTGATTAACATAGATCAAGCAAAATTCAAGTAACTTGCGCAAAGCTTATTGTTGACAAAAATAACCATGGCAATACACTAGATTCAAAATGAAAATAGTCTAAGTCATCAAAATGGCCCAATATTCTCCTTTCACACCCACTCGGGTATGTCTAAGCCATCTAGCTTCCTGATATGATTCATTAATTTCGCTGGAGAAACACCCTCTCCTCGTGAAGCATATGCCCGCATCTCTCGCACGAACATTTTTGCGCGCTGCATAACAAACATTAAGGTCAACCACATATTGTGTATTCAAAAATAATGTTAATTAAATTAATTGTAAGAACCATGACATTACGTGTGTTACGTCTAATGGCGGATGAGTCGGGAATGGTTGGGGTGTAGAGGTGGATAGGATATACGGATGAGTGCGTGGTAGGAACCAATCTAAGTAACCATCTTCGACATCCCAGGGTAACCGAGCCTGCGGTAGTTGTAAAATCGGATGCAAGTGGTCATATCGATCGGCCCAATGATTGTGCTCTTCCAAAAACCGGACCTCATATGGCTTGATCTTCTCCTTTCTTTTCTTATCGGATGACTCTATCACCTCTTTCGGACGACCTTGAACTTTACCGAATTGCCGAACAAACCTATTCGGCATATAAGCTTCCTCCTCACCCAGAAATTGGATGGTACCTCGATAAGTAGAAACACGGTATCTTACCTCAAAATCTAGATCTTTCCCAAATGGCATCTAATCAACCTAATTTGAATTTAATCCACATTACTTGACAATTGTGTAACAAAGAAATATACAATTTAACAATATAAACATATACGAGGGAATGATAATTACGTCCTCTACCCGAAATTCGTCTAGTTGTCGTCTAAAATCATCCAGCCTCTTAGTACTCTTCTTTGCGTACCCGATGAATGATATTTCACAGCATATCTAACGTCTTCACGTCTACGTGGGTCAGCCTCTAAATGGCCTCTGAACACCGGAAAATACATCCAAATCCATCTTTGTAAAAACATTGTGTTATATTATTCTTTAAATAATATATTTTTATTAAAAAAAAGTGTATAAAAAAAACATATTTACCTCCAAAAGAAGAGTGCACCCATCTAGCTTGGCTCCGCCTGATCGAGACGACTCGCTCAACGAACGATACAAGTTGGCAAGAGCACCAACACCCCAAGCATACCTGATAGTCTGCTCGTGGTCTAATGCAAGGCCAGTCGATCAGTGTTTTAATTTTTGGGTTGACTTATTGACAAATATTATACAACCTAATATGTTTAGCAAAAATCCACATGTGATGTGCTCTGCTGGCCGCTCCTCTGCAATCATATCACATAACTTGTTGTTCAATTTCTGCAACGGAATTCCTCCTTTGTAGAACTTTTGAAGCTCCGACACATTCCATCCAAACATCTCAGTCAAATTTGTCCGCAATTCCGAATCTTGCCAACTCCTCCCCATCAATCGGGAGGCCCAACAAGCATGTGACATCATGAAGTGTAATCGACATCTCACCCATGCGAAATGAAAAGTGCCGGTCTCCGGATACCAACGCTCGGCGAAAGCAAAAATGAGAACGTGATCGACATGGTCCCAATGGAGGTTACATAAAGAAGTGAGGCCGCTGCGGTGGGCAAGTGTCATCCATGGGACGGGGTCACGTGGTACACGCTCGTCCCAAAAATTAATCCACTTCCCACGACGGTGCACCTTCAAAATTTTATCAACCTGATATCGAAACATACGATTTTAAGTCACTCGTACAATTAAGAGAGAAGTTATTGCATTAATAAGCAATCGACAACGTACCTTGACCCCTGACCAAATAAGACCGGAAATGTGTGTGGTATAGTCTACAAGCAAATCGGTCACTCGAGGTCCTCCGGGAAAACCCGGGTTTTGAGGGACCTCTTCATCAATCGATGGATGTTGGAATCCAACATCATCATGCCCCGCCGGCACATCCTCATGCCCCGCCGGCACATCCTCCTCTCCCACCGGCACATCATCTGACCCCACGGGTACATCCTCCTGCACCAACGGCACATCCTCTAATCCCACGAGCACATCCTCTGACCCTACGGGCACATCCACCGCACCAACAAGCATATCCTCCTCATGTGTCAGGTGTTGTGTCAACATCGGATCTTGTAACGCTGGATGGGGACTGTCAGTTGCTTGAGTCACACCGGATATAATCGGGGTCCTTTGTCGAATCTCACTCGGAGAACCCTCAAAATAATCCTCAATCATCGGCGTCCACATACCCGATGGTTGTACAACGGGAGTCTTTGTGTTATCGAACGAACCAGCAGCCGGAAGCATTGCATCGTTGGGTGTGGAAAATCCCTCTATGATCTTGTCGCCCACAAATGGAACCACAACATCTACAGGGGCAACCACAACCTCTGCGGTGTCTTCATTCAAAAGAACTGTGTCTGGTACATTTCTCCATTGAAATAATAATTGTTGTCCTCTTCGAACAGATTGTGTGACATTTCGATTATGTAATCGACCTCGCTACAAATGGCAATTAATCAAACATTAGGTTTCTCTTTAATCATGAATGAAATAATGTATTAACAAGTTACACTGCTTACTTTCTTAAAAATTGTGCTTGGCCTAACACGCGGTATGGAGAATATGGACTACAATGAAATAAATTAGCTAGATTTACTATTAACTATCAATTAAAGTCATTCATAAGAAGTAAGGTTGACATCAGTAATTAATTTTTTTATCAATTTCAAATACCTGATCATCACCGCATCCAAGACATCTTCTTCGACGTGCACAAGCACCGGCGCTAAGTCTCAGGACTGCTTTCTTTCTCGGTAAGCGCATCCTATGTTAAAAATCAGCCGTTAACAACAATTATTAACTAAAACTAATGCATCACAAAATACTTGAAGTGAAACATAATACTTGAAGTGAAACATAATACTTGAAGTGAAACATAAGTATCTAGTTTAGCAAGATTCATCCATACATCATATGAAGCACTGAAATCATAAGTACATGTAATACAAGATAAGCACAAATGGATGGTCCAACATTCCAACCAAGACCAAACTTTAATACCTTTTCTCAAATGAAACATGAAGGTGGTTGGAATAATAATAATATATGGACGAAAATGGAACAACCCTCAAATATAAATAGATGTTTGAAGCAAATTGTGAAAAAAATTCAACACTAGTAGATGAGTCAAAAAAATTATAAAATGGCAGCACTGATATATCAATCTACTTAGCAAAACAAACCTCCAAATTGATTTTAATGATCAGCAATAACCTTCCGGACTACCTAAGTGCTCTAGCATATATTTTATGTCACATGCTTAATGTTGTTTATTATCATTGGCATTTGACAACTCCTTGTAATCTGCCGGACTACCTAAGAATCTGGGTTCCACTAAGAACCAGACACCAATAATTTTACATATATATATTTACATGAAAAAATGATGTGTACATAACTACTCCTATTGGTTTGTGGAAACGAAGACTGAAAAAGCCTTCTTTAAAATTATCAAGGATTAAACAATGGGAAAGAGGAAAACTAGGCCTATATTAGATGCATATTGGATACAGTAGGACATTTTAGGTTCATCATTTATACAGAAGCACAAGAAACTCAACACTAGGAGCTCTCTACTTTGTAATGTGTACCAAACAATCACAAGCTTTCAAAATTGTAAAAGCTATAAAAAAATTACGTATAAAGCTTGATCCGACACATCAACTCTTACCCCAAAGATTAATCACTGCTCATTGGATATCAATCCTTTTAACTATTTTAGAATCCAGTAGAAGCAAGGATGCCGCTCCTAGGACTGTTTAGCAAGGATCTTGCAAAATAGGTTTGTACCACAGAATTTGGTACCACAGGGAGCTATAGAAGGAATCCTTCTATATTTTGTGAGATTCATAATCTGATGACAGATTACAACTGAAAACCAAAGCTATTAAAAGAGAAATATTATTGAGCTGAAAATGCCGGTTAGTGGCCAAGTAATGAATATTTTGTGAAATTCATTAACTGGCCACTTAAAACTGAAAATGCAAATGATCGAAAACCACCAACCATGAAGAAGGACAGCAGTCCGAAGAAGCAGGTAAACACACAACAGTTCGAAGAAGGTTGGTTTGAGAGAGAATAACGATAAATGTTGAGGACGAACCTGGTCACAACACTTCAGTTGAGAGATTGGTAATGATAGATTTGGGACGAACTTGGTCACACGGAAAATCAATCTTCTCCGATGAAACAGAACGCTTCAGTTCGTTCCTTGTTGAGACGCATCGACCTAAAGAAGAAGACACTCCAAAAGCCGCGGCTGGTTTTTTTTAAACCTAATGCGTCTGTTGAGACGCATGAAAAAAAAACCATGCGCCTCCTGAGGCGCACATGCTAAAAAAAATAAAAATTGTACGTTTCTGGATGCGCACGTATTATGACGTGTCTTAAGCAATCTTTTGGCGTGTCTATAACATCGCCCTTAAAAAAAACACAAACAAATCATTGACATCTAAATATATTCTAACATTGATAATTTTTTTTTATTGTTATAGAATTGAGAAATTTCGTTTGGTGTTCTCTTTTTCGGTTGATGTCCACCAAGTTTTATATTTTTCGCTTAGCGCGCTTAGAGTTTTAATATATTCCAATTGGTGTTCATTTTAATCCAAAACTTATCATAAAAAGTGTATTTTTAAAAATTAAATTAAATATTAGCAAAAAATTGGTTTTTCTAAATTTTTTTCCAAATATACTCTTACATTATAATTTACATTTTTATGTTGTCTACCAAACATACTTATAATCAAAATCATATATTTTATCATCAAATAATTTGCTAAGTTAGATATTTGTTCATTTTATGCATCTAGAATAACAATGATTTAAGACATTTAAATCAATATATCTGGACAATTTTAATTAAATTGTATGTGTGTTTATTAGTCATAAAGCCAATCTGCAAATTCCAATTAGTTTTTCTTAATTTTTTTTATAAGTAGCGTTAATTGGAAAAAATAGGAAATATACACGGAACTATGATATTAAGTAAATAGGTTTAGTAACACATTAATCTAATCAAACCATTAAAATTGTTTCATGACTAATGATTAAATCTATGATTTTTTGAAATACTTTATTGTAAATGTATTTGAAGATACATATAAAAAAAGGTAATTTTGATTTTTATTTTAAAAAAAATAGTTTAGGTGGGTGGCAATCATAGTAATTAAAGTCTTTGTCAAAAATAAATTTTCTTTGCTAATATTTCATTTAAAATTTAAAAACACACCATTTATAACTAATTTTGAATTAAATGGACACTAACTGAAATAAATCAAAACTCTAAGGACACCAAACGAAAAAATGAAACTTGGTGGACATCAATTGAAAAAGGCAAAATTTCGAGGATACCAAATAAAATTTCTCTAATTAATTTTAGGATGAAATTTAGTAAAACATATGTTTTATATTTAGATATAATGCATGTATAAAATATACTTAAATATGTAAATATATCTAAGCACTACAATTGCCAACTAATTTCATTTTATCATTTTTGATTAAATTAAGTAATAATGACCTATTTTTATATTCTCACACTACGTAAGATATGTTCAATGTAGAATATATAAACATGGTCAAACGGGTCAATAGTCGGGTTTGGGTCGGTTTCTAACAAGTTCGGGTTGAAACGGATTGGGTCAAAAAATGCTTGGTTATTAATCGGGTTGTTTCAGGTTGGTCGATTTAGGTCGGGTATCGTTTGTTCGGGTTGAAACAGGTTACCGGGTAGTCTCGGTTCACGGGTCATAACGGGACGGGTCGGTAGACACGAGTTAAAACGGGTCGGGTCAAACAAATCTCTCCTTTTTATCGGTTTGTTTTGGGTCAGGCCGAGCCGGATTGGATCAGGTATTAATTTTGCGGGTTAATATTGGTACCCGTCCGATAGCCTCGTTCTTGAAATTGCTTCCTCCCCAATTAATCTTTAAAAGTTATTAGACTATATTATAAATATTTTACCCATTAAAACGTACAAAGACAAGAGTTATACCAATTATACACTAAACGCCATGGAAATAATTAGTATAGGATAAGCTTTAGAAAAATATTATAATGTAGGTTTTACAATTATAAATTTTCAAACTTTATGTATAAGGCCCAATTGGGCCTGATAATGGGCCCGTTCAATCAGGCCCATAACTGAGACCCAACACTCAGGCCTAACACCGAACTCGACATAAACTTCAATTTTGAGTGAGTAAACCTAGGCTTGTAAAACAAGGAGTCCCTCTTCCCCTATAGGCTTGTTCTACTCTGTTATTTCCCGTCGTAGAGTCTCTTACCGCCGACTGCTTGGAGTTTCTCACCACCGGTTGCACCTCTCTGTAAGTCCTCCCTTTTCTGTCGTGTTTAGCGTCTCTCACCGCCGTACGGCCGAATTGAATATGTTGCTTTGGACGTTCTTGTACTCACAACGGTGATACAATATGTTAGGGTTTTTGTTTCTCTGTAGAGACTTGTTACTTGAATTTAGCTAAAACAACGTATAATTTACGCCGACGTTATTTATGCTTCGACAATTGTAGGAATAATATAAATTCAGGCTAAAATGCGTGGAGTTGGTGCTCCTAAACGATCTGGAACCATGAATAAACGAAAGAGAGGACAAAAATTTGAGGAGAAATTTGAGAAGAGAAAGAAAGCATTTCCTAGCATGGGAAAGAAGATTGACAAGCGAATGAAACAATTGTTTCGCAAGAGAGCCAGACAGTACAATTCAGACGATGAAGATTCTGGTAAGGAAACTAAGGATAGGAGAATCAAGCCCAAGTATAAACCAGAAGCAAAAAAAATGTACAAGAATCATGATTATGATAAGAATCCTTCGGAGCAAGATCCTCAGATATCTGATGACGAGGACACTGAAATGCTAGCTGGGATAACAAAGTTTACTGAAGGGTGCAGAGCATTTCGAATGGCATTTGTTAACACTATGAAGAAGCACATAGACGACGATCTGGTTTGCTAATCTAGATTGCCATACGATATGAATACTTGGGATTTCCTGTTGGTACTTCCATTCACTCGGGTCTTGCTATGTCATGTCTTGGCAGGGTCCAATTTTATCAGCTCATAAGAAGCTTGTTGTGGAAAAGCTTGCAGAAGAAGATGAAGAGAAGAAGTCCAAAGGTGAAGCCAAGAAAGAAAAACAAATGGTACATCTCTTCATTTTTTCCTTCTCAAATTCCTATCTGCATTTGATTTTTATATTAAACTGTTTTGGGCAATGAAAAATATAAGGCAGCAGAAAAGGGGCATGTGAAGCCTGAGACTTATTTGGATACTCAAGAAAAGTTCCTAATAGGTGTTGCAACCAAAGGAGGTACAATGTTTATGCTAACATTCAACGAAATATGTTTCTGTTGATTTTGATGTTTGTTCTTCTTCAAGTAACTAATCTTTTGGTTTTGGATGCATTCTGATGAACATTCAGTGGTGAAGCTGTTTAATGCTGTAAGTCTAGTGCTGTATAGAATAAATTGTCCTGTTTAATCTTCCTCCATGTGAAGCTCACGTCGTTTTGTTCTTCTTCCAGGTTAATAAGGCCCAAAATGCACAGAGAGGATTGAATCCTGAAAGGGCGAAAGATGCTAAAGGTACGTAATGGAACCAAATCTGTAGTTCTATATTTTTTATTCTGTTGGGTTTAATTGATGAGTTTGATCATTCCCTGTCTTAGAAATCCAAAATGTTTGGCATATTAAGATAACTTTGTAGTAAAACCATTTGTCTTTCTGTTGAAACTAGTCATGTAATCTGAGTCCAGTGTGGTCTGGTTGGATATTTTAAACTTGGATGAACTTGTGTCATGATTAACCCGTGTTTGAAATTGGTTAATTTTGAATTGCATTGATCTGATGCTTTTGTGTGATATATTGTCTTAAATCTGATAGTGTTGAGGCAAAGGAGAAAACAGGTCTTTTACGAAGAATTGAGCAAGTCTTCAGGGCAGTCAAATGAAGGGGCTAACAAGGTTCGCCTTAAGTCTTTCTGTTCTTTGTATGCATTGAGAATCTTCACATTATTATACTCATTAGCATCAATGCCATTTGGTCCTTTGCTGTACCACTCTGCTCTGTCCAGAATTATGCTTATATTTGGTTTCATTACAAGTCTTGTTCTTTTATTTTAGTAACTGTCAAGTCTGTTACCCCTTGCCTTGTTTATGTCAATTCAGCACAATCATATTTTTTCGTTCATCAGCTAGATTTGCATCAATAAATTTAATCCTTTAAATTTCTGATAAACAGGCATCAGCCTCAAATGGTAGGACGGAGAGCGAACAACCTAGCTGGGGTCCATTACGCGACTCATATATGTTGAGTAATCCAAAGTTGAAAAACTGGGATAAGATGGAGGTAACAAGGATTCTTCATTTTGTGAGCATATCTTTTTCTAGTCAATTAAAGACTAATAGTACTTAATACATTGATTGTTTTCCAGGATACGACGGCAGGGGATGATATAGGGATGTTATCATCTGAGGACAGTTCCGACGATGAATGATGAGCTCCAACATATTGTAGAATCAGGTTCTGCTGCTCTAATTGAAATCTAGGGTTCCTATTTATCATTGTCTAGGAGTCTTTAGAGAGAAATTTTGTGTGCTTCTTTTGATAGTCACAGTATAGCAGCTGCAATGTTATAAGAAAATTGTCTGATCAATCTAGGGTTTGCTTGAGTATTTATAATGAACTACTACGACGGGATCACTTTTAAGTAGTCGTTTGGTTGGTCATCTTCAATGTGAACTTAACGGCCCTTCATCCGAATGTATTGTTTTGTATCTTCCCAATGTTGACGAACTACCTCAACGCCTTCTATGTCGGGATTGTCCAATGGGAACTTGACTGAATCAGAATAACGTTTCAGCATTAGAATTTTTCACTCAGACAAGCAGTAACATCACAATAAGGTAAACAAAATGAACTGAACTGAACCAGGAAAGATATTTCAGCAATCAAAGCATGATGAACACGCAGATAAACAGTAAACACGTACACAATAATACACAAGCATGCCACTGTTTATAGTATTTACACCAAATAGACAGATAAAACTCATTATTCCAATATCAGCATCACACTTTCCTTACAATTTCCGATTATCAAACCCGAAATGCATTTTCAGTGATAGCCTACTGGTGCTGGAGTTTTCTTCAATTCCAACCCTTGATGGTATATATCCTGCATCCAACATTACAATATTACATGTTAATACTATGCATAATAGGGATGTACAACAGTACAAGGTAAAATTAGGTTCCATTGTCATTAAGTTTCCATTAGTCTTGTAGTAAGAATAACTTACGGATGCAAAATGGTTGACGTCCCTATGATGAGCCTCGTCAGCGCGAACAACAACAACGACATCTCGAAGCGTTGCATCACGAGGTAACTGCCAATAATCAATTGCAATAGCAGGAGCAGGTACATTCTCAATGTTTCCTTTATCCAGTTCCTTAAGGAATTCAGTATACGAGTATATCGCTTCTTCTTCCAAGTACCCGACAATCCGGTGAGCCAACTTGGGAGAGACAACATACGCAAGGAAGTAGACGCTGCAAAAGACACCTTGTGCAGTGATAACAAGTGCTCTTTCATACCACTTAGGTTTGCTCACTTCCATGAAAGTCATTAGATGCATTCTCTCGTTTTCAGCTTCTTCTAAGAGAGCTTTGATCCAACCTCCACTGTGTTCAAATCTTCTTACGGATTTGAAGTGTAATATCATCCCTCCTACCATTCCTGGTACTGCTGCTATGGTTTCTAGCATCATTGCTCGGCATCCGTATCTTTTCTGCAGAATGAGGCCATAAATTGAAGGTCATGTTTGATGAATCTTGGAAAAGAACATTCTACTATAAATCATAAATCAAGTGATATTAGGTTCATAAAATCTACTAAATAAACAAATATCATGAAAAAAAAGTTTAGCATGAAGTGAGTTTTTAAAAAATATATTTTAAGTACAAATATAATAAATTATCAATTACCAAGTAATGTATTAGAAATTATTAAATGACAGTTAAAAACTTTATATTCTAGGGAATATTATATATATTTTTATAGTTGATGAAAATTTTGAAATATTAAAATGTATAACATATTAATAACCCGATAATATATAACAAATTTTCAATATATGTTTTTTCTTTGTTGAGCATGATTGCAAATTTGAAACTAATAATCATAATTCTTATATATATATATATACTAAATTGGACATCTTCGAGTAATATACTTAGTCCCTTAGGCTTTTTTTTTTTTTTAGAATTTTGTAGAGTTTTACAATTTTAGAAAGTTTTGTATGACATTACAAGTTTATTGAGAAGATTGGATTTTTGGAGAGATTGTTGATTAGCTTTTTGGAGTTTTTTAAAAGCTAAAGTAGATGAGATTTCTGGTTAGCTTTCAATAATTTGTTTTCTTTCAATTTTAATTCTTTTGACAAATCTATTTATACTATAATTTATTTATTTTTTTATATATTTCTCTATTTTGATACTCGTAATGAAAATCCATCCACAAATCTTTTCCAACCTTCCACTACTTAAAAATCTCGTGCTTTACCAAACACGCCTTAAATAGAATCATTTCAACGTGATTATGCTCCATTGTGATATTTTTTTTAAAGGAAGAACAGTTCTTTCAAAATAGCAATTCAAAATTACTAGAAACCAGAAAATATGTTACTTCAAACTTTTCGAAATTGGTACATCTTCGAGTAATATACTTCGAACTTTTGAGTCATGGCTTCGAGGGTATCGAGGAGCTATGGTTCAACCGTTGGCTCGGGAGTATATTCAGGCATGGATTAGGACGCATGAGGTACGCAGTGGGGTTAAGACTATTTTCCAGATTGCTTGGGAGGCACCTCTTTCTGGGTTGGTAAAGATCAACACAAATGGTTCGAGACGTGGTTTAGTTAGAAGTCATGTGGGAGAGTGGCTTGTGGGTTTTGGGGCTAACTTGAGATCGTGTAGTGTTCTTATGGCTGAGTTGTGGGGTATAATACATGGTCATAAGCTTGTTTGGGAGCGTGGTTACCGTTGGGTGATCTTGGAATCTGATTCCCAACTAGTAATCGCGTTTCTGGCTAATGCTCCTCCCGTTCACCATTCTCTCTCTAGTCTGGTACGTCGGTGCCATGACTTTTTGCAAAGGGTCTGGAGTATTCAGTTCCGTCATGCCTACCGTGAGGCGAATGAGTGTGTGGATTTTTTTAGCTAATTTTGTCTATGACTTTCCTATTGGCTTAACTGTATTGCTTGACCCTTCCAAGGGTGTTATGAACATTTTATCTGTTGATGTAAGGGGCCATGTTATCTCCCGTGTGAGGACTACTTAGCCGTTTTTATATATAGAATGTGCGACTAAATGCGCGGGGATACCGAACCTTCTTTAAACAAAAAAAAGTTATTTGTTTAATTTTAAATATACTTTCAACTAAAGTTAAAATGTAATGCAATTCTCGTTTTTCAGATCAACAATTAATAATTAAATTTTGAAATAGTCATTCAGTTAAACATTAGATATTAAAATATTAAAAAAAAAATACATATGATCCAAATCCATGTATAACCGTTAGAGATAATAAAATTTTCACATCGAAAAATTGGGTTTGGTCTAACGCGCATGCATATATGAACACCTCCCTTCTCTACCTTATCCATTTATATCTGACTTGACAATAACCTTTAAAGTATATACATAAAATTTTAATTTGCATGCCCATTAACATAAAAAGTTTAAATATACTTATCAAACTCAAAAAGAAAATAACTTATTTTGGAAAGAAAACTGAATAATTACTTTTTAATTTCTCTTAACGATGCTCAAATAATCATGGATTCGGTTATCTTATGTATCAAAAGGACTACAGCACATCCAAATATAATCATGGATTCGGTTATCTTATGTATCAAAAGGACTACAGCACATCCAAATATAATCATGGATTCGGTTATCTTATGTATCAAAAGGACTACAACACATCCAAATATACTCTTCTTAGTTTGTTACACGAGACAAACTATTCCAGTTTGACTAAAAAAAAAGGTCACGTTTGAGTTTGTTTAATTTCTATGCAAGGAAACTATAAATTAACATATTTAAAATATCAGTTAAATTTAGACTAACTCGTTTCATTTAACTAGATTCGTTGAATATTTTTGTAAAACTCCTCCAATCAATCAATCAACTAAACGCAAAGTTTGATTAGTTCGACTAGAATTGGGGAGACCGTACTCTCACAAACTACCGTAAGAAAACCAAAATTTGCAAAAATGGACGAGTAATCACCTGAAAGAAGAGATCGGAAGGAAAACGGAGGGACTTCACCGTCCAATAAGCCACTTTATCAACAAACTTCTCCGGCACATGATGCTTTTTCAGATCTATCGACGTATCCGACCTGTAACTATCCCATGGCTTATCGCAACAATACAAATACAAACACAAACAACGATTCTTTCAATTTTAAACACAATTCCAATATTAATTACTCAAAACAATCAATTTTCCGATTATACCTACCATAAAACAATTCCACTTCCACTCTGTTCCATCAGGTTTCACCAGCTTCCTCGGAGCAATTCCCCAGTAGCTTTCGACTCCGTTGGAATCGCTATCTCCGTCTCCTGCAGTCTTCTTCTCTTCATCTTCCTTCACTGTCTTCGTGCTCAATTTCCTCCCAGGTAATCTAAACTGCGCTGTAAGAGCGCGTATCTGAGAATCATCGCCGCTGCCGGAAATTGACCTTGATCTTTCTCCGATCGGGAAATTTGAAGCTCCGTCAGACAATCGGCCGGAGAATGAAGTGAAGTACTTAGAGCCGCCGCTGACATTGGCTAGCAAAACGTTGACTAGCCTCGATGCGATACGACTACGACTCATCATCTTCAACCTCCGAGAATTCAGTTGAGATTCTAGCTTCTTCTCTGATGTTTATTTTTTGTGTTTCACTGGACGAATGTGTAGTGGATAAAGCACAGAAAGTTGGAGTAGTTGACCTTAAAAATTTTCAAACTTCTCGAGGTTTTCTTTTTCTCTTGTGATTTGGTAATTGGTATGTGACAATATTTTAACCAAAAATTTCAAGAAAACTATAGAATTTATTAACATTTTAAATTGTGAATTTATAAAAAAAGAAATGGTTTATACAGATAGAATTTAAAAATGCACCTTCTGTTTGCTTCCCAATTATGGTCTCTAGAATCTTTGTATTATATTTGACATTATTCGAACAATATTATTTTCAAAGTTGACGCGTTTAATGTACACACAAATATATATTAAGGGTGAAAATGTGACCTGCCAAATTATATAATAGAAATAATGATTTGTTCTATTAAATTAGTATAATTGACTCTTTTAATGGTTATCTTTCTCAATGATAAATATGAAGTATAAAGAGATATAGCAAATTATTATGGAAGAAATAGGTTTGATTTTTTTTAAAAAGTTATATTTAATGTCTATTTACATAAATTAAAAAATAATGTTTGATTTTACACAATACCTCTTTTGAGTTACACAACGAGTTACACAAATCGTCTCGATTCACATATAACTTATATATCTACGCAAACCGTAGTCTTGACTTACACAACCATATCATTTACACAAGATTTACACAAAACCTCGATTTAAACAAATTTAGCTCATTTACATAAATATAAAATATGATCTATCTTATAAGACACCTTACTGGCTTCATTACGAAATCGTCATTGCTGGACAAAATAGAATAGCATCAATCCTTAGAGTCAATATCTACCAGCAAATCATAAGAACACAATAAGGCAAAATCTATGTTGCATGAGAAACGGACGATGAAATGACAAAAACAATACTAAAACAGGGCAACGTCATTGCCACAGTTTTACAGAATATACTAGCGTTAATTTTGCTAGGACACGAAAAATTCTGCCCCTTCAGGTAAAAGACATAGAACCATGCCGCACACGATTCAATAGGAACGATTTCCACGCCCCTCTCTAGATAAGAAGCAGAACGCGTTATCCCTACGGCCCTTTCTTCTGCAGGGAGGGGAGATTTTCTCTTCATCCCGGGTTCATTTAATTAATTATGAACTGTAAGGCTGATTAGAGATGTAGATTTACCAATAGTATTCAGCACATAAGTACATATTTACATAGGCATCATAAGGCTCAATTCATATGACATATAGGAATTCCATTATGATGACATTTATTAGTTTCTGTACTTTCCTATTGCCTTCTCAATGATAGCCAATGGGAGCAGGAGCTTCCTTCAATTCCCGGCCTTGATAGTGTATATCCTGCATTCACCATGACCATTGTTTAACACTGAGAAACAAATGGGATACAATTATCTATACAGTAATATTAAAAAAAGTGTACTTACAGATGCAAAATGATTGACATCCCTGTGATGAGCCTCATCAGCACGAACCACAACCACCACATCTCGTAGCGTTGCATCAGGGGGCAACTGCCAATAATCAATTGCAATAGCAGGGGCAGGAACATTCTCAATGGTTCCCTTATCGATCTCCTTCAGGAACTCGGTGTACGAGTGTATCGCCTCTTCCTCTAAGTACCCGACAATTCGGTGAGCCAGCTTTGGGGAAATGATATATGTAAGGAAGTAGGCATTGAAGAAGACTCCTTGGACAGCAATAACAAGAGCCCTCTCATACCACTTTGGCTTTGAAACTTCCATGAAGGTCATGAGATGCATCCTTTCATTCTCGGCTTCTTCTAGAAGGGCTTTGATCCAGCCACCACTGGGCTCAAACTTCCTTAAGGACTTGCAGTGTAAAAGCATCCCTCCTACCATACCTGGAACTGCAGCCACAGTTTCTAGCATCATTGCACGGCATCCATATCTCCTCTGAAATTGACTCCGGTAAATTCAGACAACAAATTGAGAAAATGATATTGCAAGTTTTTTTTTTTTTTTTTTGGTAAATGGTAAATTCATTAAGGGAAAAAAAAGACTTATAACTAGGACAGAATAGTCCTAGCTAAACCTGCGTAACACAAGAGTACATCATTATATAAAAAAAAAGGGCTAGGACACCCAAGTACTCCAGATAGGCATGCAAGCCTCCTGAACATATCATCTACGTCAGACTGAATAATAATAGTAACCTCATGGCACTGTTCATAAAGCCCTTCCACCTTCGGCATAGCCATCAGCAGAAAGGACACTCATAAACCAGAGGTGTGCCTATCCACCGGATCAAAATATCATTCAGATATTGCAAGTTAATAAAATGACAGCAGGAAAGGATACGATTCTACTACAACTGATCAATAAAAGTAAGTAAGAACTGTCTATATTCAGTATAGTCTCATTTATTACTAATTTAGTAATCAATTTCAGTTAAGATAACGACCAAGATTAAAAAGTAACTAGTACACAAAAAACTCAAAAAATGACACCAAAATGATGTAGAAGATCTTGTACTGAAATTGAGCTTATATATCTGGTTTGGGTCCGAGAGCTCAATTTGTCCTAAACTATATGATTATGTAACTGTTAATAAATAAGATCATAAAGCTATTGAAGAACACCAAGATCACTATTCATACTTTCTCAAATCTACCAACCTTCTAGCAAGGAAACACATCAATAACATTATAAACACCTACACTCCTGTCAT
This sequence comes from Fagopyrum tataricum, assembly GCA_002319775.1. Classification (NCBI taxonomy): domain Eukaryota; kingdom Viridiplantae; phylum Streptophyta; class Magnoliopsida; order Caryophyllales; family Polygonaceae; genus Fagopyrum; species Fagopyrum tataricum. The sequence goes on along the minus strand of CM008281.1, from coordinate 34,301,939 downwards.
TGTTGTTTCAGTCTTTCAGCTCTGTAAAAGAACTGAAAGAGATCGGTCATCTGATTCCTTGTTAAGATTAACTGGTCTACAATCCTACATCACTGTAAGAGTATATCCAATAGAATTTCCAAACTACTGTAAGTATACAAGTCCTAATTTCAAAAAAGAATAGTAGTATTCACCTGGAAAAACAAATCAGTAGGCCAACGGAGAGCCTTGACAGTCCAGTAGGCCATTTTGTCCAGGAATGTCTCCGGCACATGGTGCCTTTTCAGATCTATCGACGTATCAGACTTGTATGTCTCCCATGGCTTTAACAACAAACAATCAAGCAGAAATCAAATTGACTTTCACCGCAAGCGGAAAGGAAATAAAAAAATCTGAAAATCCAAATTTCAAATCTCAGTTTTGAATTCCAAAATTCGACCTACCATGAAACAGTTCCATTTCCACTCAGTTCCGTCCGGCTTCACCAATTTCCTCTGTCCTATCCCCCAATAACTCACGATCTCCTTCGTTTCTCCATTACCAGCAGTAGGTTTCTTCTCATCTCCATCTCTAGTCAACTTCTTCTCATCACCGGGAACCTCCTTTGCAGTTGCCGTGCTCATACTCTTCACTGACACTCTAAACAACGCAGAAACAGTACGCACCTGAAAATCGCCATTGTCTCCGGCGAGAAACGCCGATCCCCCTCCTCTGAGAAAGCCTGAAGCTCCATTGATTAAGTTCGTCGTCGATGTCGGAGACGATCGGCTGGGAATAGACGTGAAGTAGCGGGGAGCTGCAATGGTTAACCATATGTTGACTGCTCTGGAAGCGCTACGACCAGAACTCATCATTTTCTTCCAGGAATTCAGGGAACTTGGTAGCTTAGCTTAGATTTGTTTGCAGTTGTAAGACATGTGGAGTTGTGAGGTTAGCTGGCTTATATACTGGATTAGGCGGCAAGAGGGTGCTTACGTGGCAGAGAATGGTCCAGACAGAGAAGTGAAGGGCTTTGTTGAAATTTCAAAACTTTCTGGGGTCTTTTAAGAAGTTCCGGATGTTTCAGGATCAAATTGGTGATTCCACAAAAGTTGAATTGTTCTACAAGGAAATGGACACCAGTCAAGACTGCTCTCTCCAGCAGAACAAACACGACTCACGAGAGTAACATGTAATGAGATATTGTGTTTTATAATTCAAAATAAACTTATCTTGATCAATAAAACGACCGATAGTTCCATAAACGGTAAATCTAACAAAATAACACCGATAAAATATGCTGAATGTAAATAGAATTATACCATCAAAATGATGAAGGTAGAATATATATGAAATGTAGATGATAATATATAATTTAAATAGGATAAAAATTAACAGGAAAACTCTTCGTAGTTAGACAACACAAACCAGACAAACGCGGGTCGGTCGGTCCGATAAAGTGGATAGGTCCGACATATTATACAAGCCCGTTCATCCCGATGAGCCTGAAAACCCGAGGACGGGTACAAACAAGGGTACATGTCTGTTCGGCCGCAAGTTCAGTCTGAAAGCCTGCTATTTTTTAAAAATTTTAAATATGTTATATAGTAGTGGTTGGGAGAATTCAAATTTGAAATTTCAAGATAAGACTATCTTATATATATATTATAAGAGTAGCACTCCTTGCCACGTGTCACGCATAAAAATACTAACTGCCACGTGTCATTTTAGTATTTAACCACAACCCACCAAAATATTAATTAAGTTTATTCATTAAAAAATTAGTTAACAAAATGTTAAAATCAAATCTTAATTAAATCCATCTCAATTAAAATCTTAATTAAATCTACTAAGATATTCAACGACCGTATTAGTATTAATTAGTTTTGATTATATATTGTGTTATTTCTTAAATTAATTTATATATAACAATTAATTTAACACCATATGCTACCAATGTACTATTTCTATAACATATGAATCAGTATAATAAGGGGGAGAAAATCAAAATATGAATTATTATACAGTTAGATATTTTATTAATGTATTATATAATATATGTAAAGTATACAAATATTTATTGCTTATTATCTACTCTATCTAATGACAAAAAATAGTTTATATATAATCCCTCAAAGAAATGTAATAACAAATAATATTTTTATGAAAATCCCGTGCAAGGCACGGGTAATACACTAGTTTTAATTTATGTGAATTAATGTTATTTAATATGATTTTTTCTCAAAAAAAATAATGAAAAATGGACAATTTTTGTACATGGAAAAGTTTTTAATTATAATATTCATCTTATTACTAATAGAGAGAATTATGTTCGCTCATCTCTACCTTTAAGTCGATGTAAATAATTATTGATAATATTTATTTATAAATAAATTTTATTTATGTATAAATGATAACCTTAAAAATCCAAATAATTGTTTATTTTAACAAATATATTAGCATTTACTAAATCAATATGCTATATTTTTCATGTTTCAAATCAAACGACAAATTTCGCTTGAGATTTTTTTATTACACTTTTTATAGTTAAATTGGATTTATACTCGTTAATATTGAAACATTTAGTGGTCGGTAAATGATCTGTCTTTTTAGACACGTAGTGAATATACAATAGAAACCTCTTTGTTGGGTTTAAATCTGAAATTTTTAAAGGTAACTTGGATCAATATGTCTCAAATTTTTATGTTTTTATTTATCTTTTGAGTTTTCAAAGTATAAAGATTGGTTGGTTTTGATCAGCATCGTCTCTCAATTCCCAAAATCATATTATTCTTTGCTTTCCCTTTAGTTTCTGACACAATCTCAAATACCATACCACAAATATGGACCTACCCGTTTCTTTTTTTCAATTCTCACCTTTCCCTCTATCAATCCTTTGTCCAAATCCTTCAACTTCCTTCCCTTATAAACCCTCTCTTCCTTCTCTGCATGTACATACGCATCAATGGCGACTCTCTCCGACATAGGCGTTTCAGCATTAGTTAACATCATCGGCGCCTTTGCATTCCTCTTAGCCTTCGCATTGCTCAGAATCCAGCCGTTCAATGATAGGGTTTACTTCCCCAAGCTGTATCTCAAAGGCCAGCGAAGAGCCGCTGGTTCTAGTAACGGTTATGTCTCCAAGTTCGTTAATCTTAACTTCTGGACTTACTTTACATTCCTTAATTGGATGCCTCAAGCTCTCAGAATGTCCGAGAATGAACTCGTTGATCATGCTGGCTTGGATTCTGCCGTCTTTCTCAGGATTTACACTCTTGGGTTCGTCTCGATTTTACTTTTTTTGTGCTTAAATTTTGAAATTGTGAGTTTATTAGTGGAATTGCCTTCTGGGTAGAGCTTTTTCAGTAAGTTTATGACTTGGGTTTTGTTGAATTGGAATGAAGTAGATTCTTGAGCTGGTTCTTCTAGCTTGTGTAGTGATTAGTTGAAATGGCTAGCAAGCCTAGCAGGTAGCTTGTGGTGATTAGCTGAAAAACTGAATCAAGCTACATTGTTCTCTAGTTTATTCAGTTTTTCGGGCATAGTTTAAGAATCACGATTTAGAATAGTTTTTAGCAATTAGGGAAATGATTTCCAAATCAGGTTTTTTAGTAGTTTAAATCTTTTGTTGGGTCTATGAGGAGGCACAAGGCCATTACAGTGTGGGAGGTGGAATCGAACTGCCATTTTAGGCCATGGTACTCATCGCTCATCAGCTGACCCTCTGAAGATAGCTAGCTTGTGCAGTAACTATTTTTGTTTCTTTTTCCAATTGAGTTTCTGGAATTTTTTTTTTTTCTAGCTATATGTAGTTAATTTCTTAAAAGTTTTTCTCTTTATAGGCTGAAAATATTTCTACCAATCTTGGTTGTGGCGATTTTGATCCTCATACCCGTCAATATATCTGGAGGGACATTATTTTTTCTTAAAAAAGAATTGGTCACCAGTGAGATTGACAAGCTATCCATATCAAATGTGGCTCCAAAATCTTACAAGTAAGTTTCTATTTTATTACTTTTTTAGTGCTTTGGAGTTTCGGTTTACATTTCGCCATACAGAAGTTTCATCCGAATGCTCTACTTCAGAGTATACCTCCTGCAGCATAGTTTAGCTTTATTCTCTCATAGTTTGTTTTCATATTTTCCCTACAAAAAATATATTCTAAACTTTAGGGGGTTGGAGGAAATAACTCTAACGAGTGGATGATTGCTGTGCGTACTAGGTTCTTCATTCATATAGCAGCAGAATATTTGTTCACAATCTGGACTTGTTTCATGCTATTCAAGGAATATGGTAATGTTTCATCAATGAGATCGCGTTTTTTGGCTTCACAGCCAAGACATGCTGAACAATTCACAGTGAGCTGAAATTTTTACTTCAACACTTTTGTTTAGAATTGTATAAGAGGGCGTTTTATTAGCATACTTTCCTGTTTTAAATAATGTATTATTTTTTCCAATTTACTTGACATTTGCAGGTCTTAGTCAGGAATGTACCTCGTACTTCAGGTCGTTCAGTGTCAGATTCCGTTGAACAATTCTTCAAGAAGAATCATCCCAATACATATCTCTGTCATCAGGTTAAAGTCTCACCTACTTGAGTAATTGGTATTGGTTATCTGAAAGATCAAATAATTGCTTGACAGTTTTTTCCAGTAATTCAATCTGTTATACTTTTCACTGTGAGTTCAGCCTGTATATAATGCAAACAAATTCGCCAAACTTGTGCGGAAGAGGAACAGACTCCAGAATTGGTTGGATTACTACCAACTCAAATTCGAAAGGCATCCAGAAAAGAGACCAACTGCAAAGGTAATCATTCTGTGACTAATTTACCAAATGTATCTTTGTAACTTGTAACATTGCTTTGTTCATATACAATTTTATTCAAGTTTTGATCTTAAATCCCATTCACGTATTGAATAGGGAGGATTCCTCGGGCTTTGTGGTGAAAGAGCAGATGCAATCGAGTCATACGAACAACAGATAAGATACATGGATAGGAAAGTAAGTTATGATAACTTTTTATTAACCAACCCTGATTCATCTTAAGATTTCACTTACACAATCATGGTATACTGTTGTCTTAGATGACAAAGGAGCGGCAGAGAATCTTGAAGGAGTCGAAATACACAATGCCAGCTGCATTTGTTTCCTTTAATTCAAGATGGGGTGCAGCTGTGTGTGCACAGACAGAACAAAGCAAGAATCCCACTCTGTGGTTGACATCATGGGCTCCAGAGCCGCGTGACATCTATTGGCATAATCTGGCTATACCATTTGTGTCACTCAACATTCGGAAACTTGTCATTCAAATACTAGTCTTTGCTTTGATCTTTTTCTACATGATACCCATTGCTTTCGTGCAATCCCTTGCCAATCTCGAGGGCCTAGAAAAAGTCATTCCGTTCCTTAGACCAATCATAGAATCGTAAGTATTCCTTCAAAATATGAATTTTGCTTTATTATTTTGGTTGCGAGTATGAAGTGGAGAAGTTATACTATTCCTATGCAGGAAATTCATCAAGTCAATTCTACAAGGTTTCCTTCCTGGCCTGGTTCTTAAGATCTTCTTATTCATTCTTCCCGCTCTTCTGATGTTCATGTCGAAGATCGAAGGGTACGTTGCAATGTCTCAACTGGAAAGGAAAGCTGCAGCTAAGTACTACTACTTTATGTTAGTGAATGTGTTCTTAGGAAGTATTGTCACCGGAATGGCTTTCGAGCAACTTAGCACTTTCCTCCACGAGCCACCAAGCCAGTAATACTTCTGACCCTTCTCAAATATAGTTCATTGCACATCAAGGGCCTGTTTGGTATTTATATCCAGATAACAAGATATGGTGTTTGTGAAATAGAATCCGGGAACAAAAAAAGAAAATTCTTACTCTTGATACCCTCAAGGGTTGTACTTTTCCTCTTGGTATCACTAAGTTTCAAAATTTTTCTCATGGTTTTATTTGTTTCCCCTTTATACTCATTCTTAATATATTACATTAAAATTCATTATAAAATAACAAAATTCAGAAAATAAATTTAAAACTTATTATGACCTCATTATTTTTTAAACTAATAAAATTCATAATAGAAGTATTTTTAAAATACTTTTAAATAGAAAAAGTCTAAGTAAAGCTATTTATATTTTTTTTTGAGTTAAAATAATTTTAAAAAAGTTAATTTTTTTCGAATTACAATAAAATATAGAAAATTTATTTCAAAACTAATTCAAAAATAAATATTTTAAAAAATTCAAGAGTCTAGAAACATTAAAAAAAAAATTTATTATTATTTTATATAAGTTTTTAATGTAATATATTAAGAATGAGTATAAAAGAGAAATAAATTAAACCATAAGGGTACCAAGAAGAATTTTAAAACTTAGTGGATACCAAGAGGAAAAGTCTAAACCTTGAGGTACCAAGAGAAAAAAAAAAGAAGTTGTAAGGATCATCCTTTGATGTGTCATGAATGTATATGCAGGATTCCTCGAACTATAGGCGTATCAATACCAATGAAGGCTACATTTTTCATTACATATATAATGGTTGACGGATGGGCCGGCATTGCTAGTGAAATCCTTAGACTGAAACCATTGGTCATTTTCCATCTCAAGAACATGTTCTTGGTCAAAACAGAGAGAGACCGGGAAAGGGCTATGTATCCGGGGAGTGTAGATTATCGAAAGACACTTCCTAATCTCCAGTTATACTTTCTTCTCGGCCTTGTTTATGCTGCTGTTACCCCAATACTCCTTCCTTTCATAATCATCTTCTTCATGTTTGCGTATCTCGTCTATCGTCACCAGGTATAACCATATAACCTACCTTGAGCATTGAGTACTAGCTATACTGATTGAGTTTTATATGCAGATAATCAATGTGTATGATCAACAATACGAAAGTGCAGCGGCGTTCTGGCCTCATGTTCATAGCCGAATCATTGCTAGCTTGGTGATATCTCAGTTGCTCTTGATGGGTCTGCTCAGTACAAAGAAGGCTGCTAACTCCACCCCTTTACTTATTGTCCTCCCGATATTGACACTCGCGTTTCACCGTTATTGTCAAAGTCGTTTTGAGCCTGCATTTAGCAGATACCCTCTCGAGGTGAGTATAACGAAATTTTTTAAGCTGTCATTGTACTGTAACTTTATGGGCTGTTTGGTATTCATATATCTGGATCAAGATGTGAATATGGAATTGATACTAGATATCTTTGTTCGGTACCTTTTAGTAAATGAATGACAATACAAAGAATAAATAAGTTTTATGAAGATTTTCCTTAAAATAAGAACTTCTGGAGAAATATAAGATATAGGATAATGCTAAAGGATAAAAAGTATATATGAATCAGATTGATACATATATGCTTGTTTTTTTGTTGATACTCGTATTTGATATCAAGATATGGATAACAAACGATTTAGTTACTGGTAACTGTTAATACCAATTGCCCAAACAATCATAAGAATGAATATCTTGTAATGTAGCGCTATTTCGGTTAACCAAATCACTTCCTGACAGTTCTGTTAATAACTACATTTTCAGGAAGCCGTTGACAAGGACACAGAAGAGAACAATGCTGAGCCAAACCTGAACTTAAAATCCAGTTTGGCTGATGCATACTTGCACCCGATTTTCCAATCATTCGAGGAAGTCGAGTTGGAAGAATCAGTAAGAAACGACGCTTTCCGGGTAAACAAACACGAAACTCAGGCTTCTAGCTCTAATCCAAAGGAAACCTCGTCTCTTCCGGTTTCATCCTCGCCCCATAACGCGTATCAGCGCCAATACGATGTATGACTTGTCATCCGCCATCACCCAACTACGTATGATTCACTTTGTTGTAAGTATGATTGATGTTGGCCTGTTGGGTGTCATTTGGTTAGGTTGTGATATGATCTTGTAAATGTCATTATTTTGATAGAAACGGAAATGAAAAGAAACGAATCGATAAGAATTTGTTTCCTGAAATATTTTTTCGTAAAACAAACGGGTCATTATTGGTGAATCAATTTTTTTGGCAAAGGTTTGGCTTGTGTATACCTGATGTCCTTATATGTTCATGTAACTACAATAACTCTAAAAATTTGGTTTTATAATCAATAGATCTTATGAAGGCGAGGTTGTGAAGCATCTAAGATCGTTCTTTGATTCATTTAACAGTTTGATTTATAGCACGTGCAAATGATGAGGGGATGAGGTTTCCTTAGAAGGCAACGTCCCTCGCGCTTAGACCTGATCATCTCATGACGGGTTCTGCCCATCCGGAAAAATACGGGTGGGTTCGGACAAGGAGAAAAGTCCGACCCACTTAGTGCGGAAAAGTCCATCTCACATTCTCAACTATTTGCCCGGATTCGGTCAATCTCAAAAGTCCGATTTAAATTAATATAAAAAATAAAATTGTTAAATGATACTCGTGTATAAAGTTATAAGTAATTATTATACGTGGTTTTTAAACGTATCGGCGAAAATTGCTATTTGTTAGTTGAGAACTCACTCAACTACGCACTTGGAGTGCGTAGTAGTAATTAAAAAAAAAAAATTCTCCCTACTTCTACTAGTAGTTTATTTTTTTATTTTTTTATATTTTTTTTTCTAGACTCCAACTACGCACTCCATATGCGTAGTAGTCCACCCAACTTTACGTAATTTCGGTAACAAATAGTGATTTCCACCGGTACGTCTAACAATCCCCTTATTATATTATTTATAATTGTAAAATGTTTAATGAAGTTGCTTTTTTCTTAGAAAAGAAAAGAAACAAACAAAGCATCTTGATTCTTGAAGTCAAATTTATCCTTCTGAGCTGGCGAGTGGCGAGCTTTCTTTGTAAAGTAAGAATGAACAGGTTAATAAATAATAACTATATAAATATTATGTTCTAATTATTTCATATAAAAATGTCACGTAAATTTACTTACTTTATTTCCTTCGAATAAGTTATAGATTTATTTATATTTATATTTCTGTAGGTGTGCCATCATATTAATTATATTAATTTATCAGAGTTGTATCAATCAAATTGAGGTGTGTGTCAAGACTTACTTGCCTTCAATTAATTATATTTATTTATGATTTCAACATAATAATATGGCTAGAAGGAGACGAGACTCAAACTCAATTGTTTTAATGAAGTCTGTTTGGTCTAATTATCTAAGTCTAGACTCGAACCCAATACAAAACATTATTAAATTTTATAGTCGTTGGATTTCGAACTCTAAATAAGAGGTCTTTCCTCCCACACTTCTACCAATTAAACTAATTGAACTTGTGCATTCCATTATTTTTAAATATTAACACACATTTTCAAATACACAATGTTATACTTGAAACCGATTATTAATACACAATATTAATACACATTTTCAAATACACAATGTTATACACACTCCCGTCGTTTACACAATGTTGAATTACACAAGTCTAATCTCAATCGAGTTACAAAAGCCCAATCAAGTTATACAAGCCCAATCGAGTCCAAACCCAATATAGTTACACAAGTTCAAGCACAATCGAGATACACAAGTCCAAGCCCAATCGAGTATCCAAACCCAATCAAGTTACACAAGTTCAAGATCCGTCGAATTACACAAAGTTTAAGTCATTTTTCAGTAATTATAAATTCAATTCTAAATAAACGCGAATATTAAAATAAGTTATTTTCATTCTTGATTCTTGAGATCAATATCAAACGAGCCCAACATAACTAATATTAATAAGGGTATTATTCAATGGAAGTTTACATAATGTTTATTTTTGTGTATTGACAAGTAAAAAGGTACATATATGTACTTCTCTCACACTCCAAAACCAAGAAAAAAGCTGAATTTTAACTCCTTTCTCCTTAAAGGACCTTAAGTGCTTGAGCATACTTACATAGATCTCATATATACACACAAAAATTGAGTAGTTGTTGATTACAATATTTATCGATTTCGGAAAGAAGTCTGAATCTTACTTGTAAACCGTGGGACATAGGAACTCGAAGATCATAAACACCAAAGAGTAAGTGTCATCTTATGTACGTATGTGATACATTATGGTCAGTAGTGGTTTAGTTCCCGCAATTTCTTTTCTATTCTACATAATATAGACTATATACATAACACACCTTCCCAAAGGCATAATACTTATAACAAGACGTATACCACTCCACCAAGTATTCCTATTATAGAGAACGATGAAACTTTCTTCTAATATGTTTGATAAGAGTGATTATAACAAGTAGATAAATAAAAAGAAATATAACAAACCCACAAATAATGGTGATCATCATTGACACAAACTCAAATTAATGAAATCAACCAACTGAAAATGGAAACCGAAGTAAATGAAAGGTCTTCAATTGGTACCTTGGAGATAATTTTGAGCTCAAAACTAGAAGAGTAGGCGAGTAACACAAGCCCAATAATACTCTACCTTGTTTTGTTTGAAGTTTTAATGGCTTTCAATCTACATTATTATGTTATTTAGTAGGTGTCAGCCATTACAATTAATACCCGTCTTTGCTTCATAGCTCTTGCTGGCTGAATAAGAATATGGATTTTAAACTTGCCCTATGAAACACAAATCATGACGCGTGAATTCACTTTGCATCAAACATAATACAATAACATTTACTAGAAGAAACACAAATCATGCACAATCATATGAAATAAATTGAGGGTGAAAATATAAGCATACTTGTTAATATAGATTGATGAAACAATAACATAAACAAGAACCAAATCAAAAAAATAAAAAAGAAGAAGTAATATGTGAAATATAGACCAAATAGCAAACCTGATTTATCCCGTACCAGATTAGACAAAGACTTCGGCTAGGGTTCTGTGCAGGTTTCGGCAGTGTAACGAAGAAGAGAGACGAGGACCAACGATGGCGGCTTCTTAGACAGTTGCGAACGACGACGAAGGCGACATGCTCCATTCCCGGCGAAGGCGAAGGCAACGGTTGCGAAGGCGGCGGTTAGCGCAAGACAACTTCTTCCTGATTGCTCGGCTACTGGTGCCACCAGCAACAAATTCGACGGATCTGAAAATAGCGGCAGGGACGCCAAATGTGAGCCGAGAAACCCTAAATGCCCAATTGTTTTATAGTGTTTTATTTCCAGTTTACTGTTATATCCTTAACATTAATCAATTTTAGAATTAAAATTTTGTGAGAAAAATATAGGGGCCGACCTATTTGTATCAGCGATACAAAAAAGACCCCAGTACCCCAACCTTCTCTAATAATATCTCGTCAAGTCACTCGGTTTGCATTTGAGCAAAACTTAGCAAAGAAAGACATAACTTTATAAATAGTTGGTTTATCTTATGAAACTCGAACGGAATCAATTTAAAAAACAGTGTATACCAGTAAAAACGAAAACAAAATGGAGTTTCTACCACCAGCCTTGTAATCAAAAGAAGAAAATTAGTCGTCTTTGAAGTTATGCTTTGGTGTGTTCGATAATTGTCGTTGATCTTGGTGTGTGTTTTCGAGCTGTGTCTAGTCGTGTAGGTGTGTTCCGGACGGATCCGTTTTTCAATAGTCTATTTCCTTGAAATTTATCTTTTACTTTTCCGAGAGATGAAATTGTGTTGTATTATATTTCGTCGCTCACCTACATCATCTTAGGGAGGACTTTAATGTTTTGTCCTTTATCCTTTTGATATTCTCACCGCCCTCCCTCCTTAATTATCTTGTTTTTTGTTATTTTGTTATTTTATTGATTTGTTTCTTGACATTTGTTCGATCTCCCACTCTATTGATTTCTCGAATCACGAAGTATGTCAGATATTTTGAACCATTTTCTTTTATAAAAACATCATTTACATTAGAGCTTCTTTGGTATGTTTCAACAAATAAACCGAAAAATTATGAAAAATTAAAAAATATATTTTCTCCGCAAACAAATATATTTTTTCACCTCACGTTACGGGGTGACGCATATTTTTATCATATAGTGAACAAACAAATAATGCACTATCGATAACAGGTTAGGTTTAATCTATTTGATCCGACAAATCATATTTACCTACAAATTACACGAAAACTCTTGCCATTTAGATTATATCTATATTATATACACTATTTTATGTAGTTTTGTGATATTCCGATATCCTATTTGATTCCGTTGTCGGGTTTGGTTGATTTTAGGATCATGTAATACACAATTTAGTTAGTTTATTTTTATATATTTATACATATTCAGTTGTCTGAGTTTGATTAATTTTAGGGTAATGAAATCTATGAGCTGGTTATTGTTTTATTGATGTTGTTGAGGGTGGATATGACTCGTTTTTTAAAGAGATTATTATGGAAAAAATTAAATTAAAGGATGAATTTGATATTTTTATTTCTAATTTGGATTATGCGGTTGGTGTGGAATTTATAATCTCCTCTTCGGTAAATAGTCATTCGGAGGGTGAAATGTTACTATGCGATAATAAAATGGATAACGAGTGTCGTATATAATGTTGTTGAGTTATTATCGATATTGTCAATTGGTTAAACTTATATGTTGAGTTCGAGCGCAGCACTCATATGCGTTCGGACGTGCGATGAACCTACGTTATATTTGATCCGTCGAAATTTCACATTGTATTGAGTAGTTCGATCTCTTGGGTCCTGACTTAACCGGCTTGTCGGCCTAAAACACTAATTGTGGACATGTCATCAAGTTTAAACCGAGCCAGACAATTATACTGGAAGGGGCACAAACTCGATATCTAGTATATAAGTGTTGTGATCTTTCAACGAGTTACTTCGGAAATAGAGAGAAAGACAAAACGTTTTGTGGTTTTGCTGCACAAACCTTGTAGCTAGGGTTTTCAATATGCTTTCGTGGATAAAAAAAAAAAATAATGTCCCTGTCGCTCGCTCGCTCGCTATTGTTAATTAATTTCATGATAAAACCTTATTGGACTTATATGTTAGACTTGGACTCAACGTGTATATATGTTTAAACGTGAAATGAAAACCCTTCTTATATCTTATTCGTCATAATTATACACCATAGAATTAAAGTCTTTTCTGGGAGAAGTTTCATTCTTTTAATGCCCATAAACCCTTCATCCCTCAACCTACCAAACACACCATTAATTGTTTGTTTAGTTTTATACTTAACAATGTAGGATCTCGCATCGTCGTGCAATCCGATAGAAAGCGATTCACATAAAGTCGCTCGTCGTCACATAACAAATTTATTTGTTAATTACCTCATTTTGCCAAAACAAAGATGAACTTCGGTAAAGCACACACAGAAAACACACGCTAGCATAAGCTAAAGAAAGCTCAATAATGTATATACTATTGTTGTTTTATTAAAACGATTTATGCGTTGTCCTTATTAAATCACGTGACTAAACTATATATATATATATAAATATAAAACTCTTTTTTCACCTCATAATCTCTTTGCTAATAACTCATTTTGCAAACAGACAACGATGCAGGTCGGTTGAAGCACACCCAATAAGCCAAAATACAGCTCAATAATGTACATATACATACATTATTGTTGAATCAAATTCAAGCAATTACATGAATCACGTGGTTAAGCTAGTGTGTATATATATTTATGGTTTGGGTTGGGACTTGGGACACTCCTTCTCAAGATGTTAAGAGTGTCACTGTGATAAGAACGACAAAAGCGCGATTTTTTTTTTTATTTAGAAAATGAATTATTAGTGTAGCAATAAACGTTTATTTTTAATAAAATGGATAATTAGTGTAGTTGATATGAATTGAATGTCAACACTTCACAGATTTAGCCAGAGATCAGAGGGATAAATTCTCCTCGTTTGGAAATCGTGATAAAGTCGCTCTAGGATCCAAAGCAGGAGAGGAAGTCCTTTTACCTCCAATTATCCGATTATCTATAATTCAAAACTCCTTAATAAAATTTCTTTGAAAGTTGACGGTATTAGATTGGTATAATCCCCTGTAAATTTGCCTTATCTGTTATTGATGAATATATATCAATACATAATAACATAATTACAGATATGCCCTTAGATTTACATAGGCTAATACTATCGTATATATCATACCCCCTCAGTCGAAAGATAGGAGCCCAGACAGTGAGGCTGAATCTGAAGTCAAGGAAGAGCTGGCGAGGCAAACCTTTAGTGAAGATGACAACATACTGATATGCAAATGGAACATACAAGACGCGAATATGACCAATAGTTACCTTTTCCCGAACAAAGTGGATGTCAATCTCGATGTGTTTAGTTCGCTGATGGTAGACCGGGTTCTGGGCAAGATAGGTGGCGCTAACATTGTCAGTGTAGACAATAGAAGCGCGGGGAAGGGGGGCTGCGGAGTTTCATAAGTAATTTACGTAGCCAAGAGCATTCAAAGACCACATTAGTAACCCCACGATATTCAGCCTCGACGCTGGATCTAGAAACAACTGTCTAACGTTTTGCAGACCAAGAAATCAAAGTGTCATTGAAAAAGACACAATAACCAAAGGTTGATCGACGGGTATCATGACAACCCGCCCAATCTATGTCCGTGTACGCAACAAGAGAATGAGGTTGATTGGAGGTAGATATGGTAATGCCTAGAGAGGTAGTGCCATGAATGTACTTAATAATGCGCTTCAACGCGGCAAAATGTGGTTCTTGAGGATCATGCATAAACAATCAGACTTGTTGAACTGCATAACTGATGTTCGGGCGGGTGAAGGTAAGGTACTGTAGGGCACTTGCTAGACTCCTATAGAGAGTTTTGAAGACGTATCAAAGTATAAGAGAAGAGAGGCCAACTGATTACCTCGACGATAGACAAATAAGGATGTGTCAGACTTGCTACTGTAGAAACCGAGCCAGGATAATAAGAAGCAAATGGATGATACCAAGCCTACCTAAACGCATGCTAGGGTAATACACCATGTTATCAGTTCTTGTGGGAAGGTCCATCATAGAAAAACCATACTGGTCAAACTTAACCGAAACATTGTTATCAGTAGTGAGGCGACATACATACACAAGATTTTTAATAAGCTTAGGAACAACCAGGATATCAAATAGTGTAGATGTGAGGTAGGGGTCGGGATAATGGTGCGCCCTTGACCCAAAGTTGGAATACAATCACCATTACACACAATAATAGAAGTAGAGCTCTTAGGGGTGTGGGAAGATGTTATACCTGGAGTGTGAGTCATATGCAAGGTGGCACCGGTATCGAGATACCAAGCATCATCCGTTGCTTGCAAGGTCATAGTGTTGAAGCCGTGAGCGAGTTCGGTAGACAAGTAGGTTTGCGATTGTCTGTAGCCTCCATGGAGACCGTAGTCTATAAGAGGAGGAGGCGGCGATAAGGTGCAAACCCAAGGATGCCCGCCTAGCTAGGGTACGGGCTAGGAGGAGGTGGGCGTCGCCAAGTGCGATACTGTATGCTGAGGTGGTGTCCATCCCGGGGGTAACCAACCTGCGTTCAGGAAGTAAAGGGGTGAGGCGTAAGGGTTCGAATAACCAAAGTTGTAAGAGTTACGGCCACGACCTCTTCCTATGTGACGACCACGCCCATTCACGAGCAAAAGGATTGCCACGTCCACCGGAATTTGCATCTGCCACAGTAGCATCGTATGACGATTCACGAGTTAGGTTAGAGTGTGAGACGTGGGCTTGAGTAGGTGTCTGCGGGGATTGTTTCACGCGATGAGTTTCTTCCATTATTAACTTATACCGCATCTTGCTAAAATACGGGAGGGGTTCATATTGTTGAATGAGGGAAGCAATTGAGTTATACTCACTTGGTAGTCCAACAAGAGTTTGCAAAACGATGTTGTTGTTGGAGACCGGTGCATCGACATTGTTGAGTTGATTAGAGAGGGTTTTAATGTGTTGACAGTAAGTAGAAACTAAGGAGAAAGCTTTCAGATTGACATTGGAGAACTCATGTTGCAAGGAGATCGCCCTCGAGTTTTTGTTATCGGTAAACAAGTTCTTGATATTAGTTTAAGATTTCAACGCATTAGAATCTGGTTCGAGGATGGTGAGAAGAAGGTATTGAGTGATTGTACCGTAAATCCACTATACAAGCACTACATCCACTTGTTCCCAAATATCATCATCAATATTCAAAGGGCGGGTGACATATGTATCGATATGATCAAGAACCTTGTGAGCTTTTGCAGCGATGCAGAAAAGTCCCGACCAAGAGTTGTAGGGGCTTTTTTTAGCATCAATAACGATCGGGATGATGTTCTTGATATTAGAAACAGAGAGGGTGGAATTGAACATGGTGGTTTTCTTGTCAGTCATTTGGAAGGAGATGACTAAGAAAGGGAAGAGTAAACAACAGGGTGTATCAGAGGTGAGGAAGAAGACGGAATAGAGCAGCAGGCGGTTAGGGTTTAGAGAAAAAATCGGTTACGCTCTGATACGATATGAGATTGGTATAATTCCCTGTCGATTTGCCTCAGCTGTTATTGATGAATATATAGCAATACATAATAGCATACTTATAAATATGCCCTTAGATACACATAGGCTAATACTATCATATCTATCATGTCCCCTCGATCAAAATGATAGGAGCCCGGACAGTGAGATTGGATTTGAAGTCAAGGAAGAGTTGGCGAGGCAAACCTTTAGTAAAGATGTCAGCATACTGATATGCAAATGGAACATGCAAGACGTGAATATGACCAATGGTTACCTTTTCCCGAACAAAGTGGATGTCAATTTCGATGTGTTTAGTTGTTGATGGCTAACGGGATTCTAGGCAAGATAGGTGGAGCTAACATTGTCAATGTAGACAATAAAAGCGCGGGGAAGGGGGCTGCGGAGTTCCATAAGTAAGTTACGTAGTCAAGAACATTCAGCGACCACATTAGCAACCCCACGATATTCAGCCTCGGCGCTGGATCTAGAAACAACTGTCTGACATTTTGCAGACAAAGAAATCAAAGTGTCATTCAAAAAAACACAATAACCAGAGGTGGGTATCATGACAATCCGTCCAATTTGTGTCCGTGTACGCAACAAGAGAAGGAGGGTGATTGCAGACATATATGGTATTGCCTAAAAAGGTAGTGCCATGAATGTACTTGATAATGCGCTTCAATGCGACAAAGTGTGATTCTCGAAGATCATGCATAAATCTTATAATTATATGTTAAACTCACGGATTCCGTATATATATATATATATATATATATATATATATATATATATATATATGCGGGACAATATATTCACACATCTAATCACATTGTATACTATTCAATTAATTTTTAGTATATTATACAATCCTAATCCCCTATTTCGATTCAGTTGCGGGCTTGAGTTCAATTTAGGGTCATGTAATTAATACACGAAGTGGTTGTAGGGCCCTACAAGTTATATGAATCATGTTTTGATTAATTGTTATTGTTAGTTTTATTCACAACGTAATATCTTAGATCGTATGCAATCCAATAGAAAACGATTTATATAAGCCTTTCTTTCTCAAAAAAAATAAATAAAAATTTATAAGCCTTTCTTCGCCACATAAAAATAATATCTTGGTTAGTTACCTCATTTTGCCAACACAATACCACGTGATTATATATATATATATATAATCCTTTTTCACCTCATAATCTCTTCGTTAATAACTCATTTTGCCAACAAACAAAGATAAGGGTCGGTTGAAGCACACTCAAAAACCTCAAGCATAAGCCAAAATACAGCTCAATAATGTACATATATAGTCCTTTTGCCTCCAATTATCCGATCATCCGTAATCCGAAATTTCTTAATAAAATGTCTTTGAAGGTGGACGGAACCATTATTGGGGTGAATTACTATAAATCCGTGTTCTATTTCGTTCTTGCTTGTTGAATTTTGTATTTATCATAACAAGTGAATATAATCGAAAAAGTTAGAAGTATAGTAACATCATCCGAAATTACCAAAATATATATCATCTGTATAACTACACTAAACTAAATTTATCGTCGCCTTCTCTAAAAGAAAAAAAAACCTTTTTACCAAACATAACCATGTCATATAATTTGAAATTGTAATTTCATACTGTTTTCTTTCGAATGTTTCGCTAGTTGATAACATGATTTATCGACTTGTTGCATTCATGCATTTAGTTAGATTTCCCCTTTCCGCGTTCATGTTTTAGCCTTAGTTTGTGTCATTTATGCTTGTTTAGTTCTACTTTGCAAGAATAGATGTCTACACACGCTATTTGTGGCTTTGTAGGTAATTTGGCACATTTTGGAGCTAAAACGACGTATTTGAGGATCAAGCCTCGAAGTGGATGCATTGGAGCAAGCGTACGTGCACGGGAAAGGGCAAGGAATCGAGCTTAAGGCGCGAGCAGATCGCATCTCGGGCCGAGATGGACCGATCTCAGCCAAACCAGACCGAGATGGTCCATGATCTCGGCCGAGATCCATGGATCTCGGACCGAGATGGTCCAATCTCGGCCGAGATTTGTTGATCTCGGACCGAGATGGTCCAATCTCGGCCGAGATTTGTTGATCTCAGACCGAGATGGTCCAGTCTCGGCCGAGATTTGTTGATCTTGGACCGAGATGGTCCGATCTCGGCCGGGAGATCTCGGCCAAGATTTCCGAAGTCCCGACTCGCTGAACGTTCTGTTTCCAAATCTCGGCCCCGACAGGCTTGATCTCGGCGGAGATTTTTTTTTGCCCAAGATTTCCTGTTCGGCGATTTTTGTTAATTTCGGATCTGATTTAGCCCAGTCCATTCTTTGGAAGGTTGTTGGGTATAAAAGGGAAGCTCCAAATAATTTCTAAGGGTCCGTCTTTTTTGTTGGGAGTCACCCAGAGCTAGCCTGTTATAATAAGACAATAAATCTAGGTATACTGATACAATGGGTCAGGGGAAACATATTTTGGGCCCATGACTTAATGGGCCCGGGGCGATAGGGGGTGCGGGGGGCTTAGCCCCGCGTAGGATTCTATCTATTTATAGAATCCTATCTATTTATAAGGAATTCTATCTATTTATAGAATTCTATCTTTTTATAGGACTCTATCTTTTTATAGAGGATTCTATCTATTTATGGTTATAAATAGATAGGTTTAGGGTTGTATTCATTATCCACCAAAGTATATTGAAAACCCTAGCTGCAAGGTTTGTGCAGCAAAACCACAAAACGTTTTGTCTTCTCTTCTCTCTCTATTTCTGAAGTAACTCGTTGAAAGATCACAACAATTGGTATCAAGAGCAAGGTTGTCGATGAGTTCCGTTGCAAAATTTGAGGTTCCGCGATTCAACGGAATTGGAAACTTCGGTCTTTGGCAGCGACGAGTTAAGGATCTGCTAACGCAGTAGGGGATGTTGAAGGCGCTGAAGGAGACAAAACCGGAGTCGTTGAAAGACGACGATTGGGAGGAGATGCAGGAGAAGGCAGCGTCGGTCATTCGGCTCTGTTTGGCAGACGAGGTAATATACCACGTTATTGATCTCAAATCTTGTCAAGAGATTTGGACTCAATTGGAGAAACGGTATATGTCAAAATCTTTGTCTAGCAAATTGTATCTCAAACAAAAATTGTATGGGTTAAAAATGGTGGAAGGTTCTGACTTGGTAAAACACGTGAATATTTTCAATCAAATTATTGGGGATTTGGCTCGGGTGGATGTAAAACTTGGAGATGAAGATAAAGCTATGATCTTGCTATGTTCTCTACCCTCTTCATATGAGAATCTGGTGATGTCGTTGACGTGTGGGAAAGACGAGATAAGTCTTGATACGGTGTCAACAGCGTTGCTTTCACAAGCCGAACGACGACAACATACCAGTGAGAGTTCTCAAAGCGAAGGGTTGTATGTTAGAAGCAACCAGGATAGAGGGAGGACGAAAGAGAAGCAAGAAGGAAGCAACAAGCAATCCAGGTCTAAGTCCAAGGGTAAAAAGCCAGTAACTTGTTACTTCTGCAAGGAGGAGGGTCACTTCAAACGTGATTGTCCTGCCAGGAAGAAGAAGTACGAAGATAAGAAGTTAGAGGAATCTTCAAGATCAGCAAACGTGGTGCAGAAAGATGACTCAGATGGTGCAGATTCTGATATGCTCTCTGTGACGTCAGGCAACTACTCAGATGTATGAATCATGGATACGGGATGTTCGTTTCACATGACTCCGAATAGAGATTGGTTTGAGACGTACAAGTCTGGAACTTTTGGCTCTGTCCGATTAGGAGACAACAAGGCTTGTGATGTTGTTGGCATTGGGCAGATAAAGGTGAGGATGCACGATGGTGTGATTCGAACATTGATTGACGTGCGTCACATTCCAACTCTAAAGAAAAATCTGATTTCCTTGGGGACTTTACATGTAAAAGGATTCTGTTTTAAAACAGAAAAGGAATGTGTAAAGGTGAGCAAGGGGGCAATGACAGTTATGAAGGGGCAGATTACATCGGGTAATATCTACCGGTTGGTAGGGAGTACCGTTGTAGGTGGAGTTGCAGCCGTGGCTTCTGAGACAGATTACACAACTCTGTGGCATATGCGTCTGGGTCATATTGGCGAAAGGGGGATGATTGAGCTTCACAAGCGAGGTCTCCTGGATGGTGTGAAGAGTTGTAAGATCGACTTTTGCAAGTTTTGCGTGATGGGAAAACAATCCAAGGTGTCTTTTAAGACAGGTCAGCACAACACAGGTGGAATTCTTGATTATGTGCATTCTGATGTGTGGGGACCAACTCAGGTGTCGTCCCTAGGAGGATCTAGGTATTACGTCACTTTCATTGATGATTATTCAAGGAAGGTCTGGCTGTATTTTCTAAAGTATAAATCTGAAGTCTTCAGCAAGTTCAAGCTATGGAAGGCGGAAGTGGAAAATCAGACAAGGAGGAAAGTGAAGTATTTGAGATCTGATAATGGGACAGAGTACACGGATTCTCAGTTTCAGAGTTTTTGTGGTGAGCATGGCATTCAAAGACATTATACAGTGCGGAAGACACCACAACAGAATGGTGTTTCTAAGAGGATGAATCGGTCCATTGTAGAAAAAGCGCGGTGTCTTAGATTGAATGTAGGGCTTCCAAAGAAATTCTGGGCAGAGGCAGTGAGCATGGCGGTATATTTGATAAATAGATCACCCCGGACTTCTCTTGACGGGAAGGTTTCAGAGGAGGTATGGACTGATTCTGATTTAGACTTATCAAATTTGAAGATTTTTGGCAGTCCAACATATGTGTTGATTCCAGGTGATGAGCGAACAAAGCTGGATGCAAAGTCTAAGAAGTGCATTTTTCTAGGTTATGAGAAAGGTGTGAAGGGTTTCAAGTTTTGGGATCCTGTTGCAAAGAAACGGATGATCAGCCGAGATGCTGTATTTGATGAGCAGGCAATGCTTCTACATGTCAAGGAAGTTGGGAAACCTGTAGTTACAGAGACTGAATCCAGATCAGTAGTAGAGGTGGAGCTTTCAGATTCTAGCACACCTACACCAGCAGGTGGTGAACATGATGTAGATCAACAACAGGTTGAGAGTCTTGTTTCTGGCAGAAGCAGACGCATCACAAGGGCCCCTATAAGATATGGTTTTGAGGAGATGGTTAATTATGCTCTAGTCATTGGCACAGATGATCCATCCAACTTTCGAGAGGCTACTCATAGTCAGGAGAAAGAAGGATGGGTAGGTGCTATGGCTGAGGAGATGAAATCTCTCCATAAGAACAGGACGTGGGAGCTGGTTCCTCTTCCAGCAGGTAAGAGGGCAATAGGATGCAAATGGGTGTTCAAGAAGAAACAAGACATCTCAGAGAAAGAAGGCATAAGGTACAAGGCACGACTAGTAGCAAAGGTTACTCACAGAAGAAGGGGATTGATTATGAAGAAAATTTTTCTCCTGTGGTCCGACACACGTCTATCAGATTGGTGTTGGCATTGGTAGCTAGCTGGGATTTGCATCTGGAGCAGATGGATGTGAAAACAGCTTTCCTTCATGGTGATTTGGAGGAGGAGATCTACATGGAGCAACCAGAGGGTTTTGTCCAGCCGGAAGAGGAGAAACTTGTATGCAAGTTGACAAAGTCATTGTATGGTCTGAAGCAGGCTCCTAGGCAATGGTACAAGAAGTTTGACTCTTACATGCTTCGGATAGGCTACCAGAGATGTGAGTATGATTGTTGTGTTTATGTGAAATATTTGGATGATGGATCACCCTTATACTTGCTATTATATGTTGATGACATGCTGATTGCTGGAAAGAATATTGATGATGTTGTTGAGTTGAAAACCTTGTTGAGCAAGGAATTTGACATGAAGGATCTTGGTGTTGCAAATAAGATCCTTGGTATGGAGATTCGCAGGGAGAGAAGTTCTGGGAGGTTATGGTTATCTCAGAAGACTTACATTGAGAAAGTGCTTGATAGATTCGATATGGCCAACTCCAAATCTGTCAGCACTCCTCTAGCGAATCACTTCAAGCTCTCCTCAGCTCAGTGTCCGAAGTCTGATGGAGAAATCAAAGATATGTCCAAAGTTCCTTATGCAAGTGCAGTTGGTTGCTTGATGTATGCTATGGTGTGTACAAGACCTGATTTGGCCCAAGCTGTTAGCCAAGTGAGCAAGTATATGTCTAATCTTGGGAGAGAACACTGGGCGGCCGTCAAGTGGATACTCAAGTATTTGAGGGGTACTGCTGACCGTGGAATTATGTTTGGTGGTCAGGAAGGAGATCCTTCAGTTGTAGGGTATGTTGATTCAGACTATGCCGGTGATCTTGACAACCGGAGGTCCACTACAGGGTATGTCTTTACTCTTGCTGGGGGGCCTATATGTTGGAGATCAGTTTTGTAGTCTGTAGTAGCCTTGTCTACAACTGAAGCAGAGTACATGGCTTTAGCAGAGGCAGCTAAGGAGGCTCTGTGGATTAAAGGAATTGTGGAGGAACTGAGTGTTGAGCAAGGTGGAGTTGAGGTACATTGTGATAGTCAGAGTGCTATATATCTAGCTAAGAATCAGGTGTACCATGCTCGGACTAAACATATTGATGTGAGATTTCACAAGATTAGAGAGCTAGTAGCTTCTGGTGAGATCATCCTGGAGAAGGTACACACTTCTCAGAATGCAGCTGATATGATGACCAAACCGGTTATCGCAGACAAATTCAAGCATTGCTTGGATTTGGTTCATGTCGCTCGTTGTTAGATGAATGAGAAAGCCCCCTGTCAAGAGAAACAAGGAGGATCTGGCGACAAGATCCTGGAGTTGTATATGTGTTTCCAAATTTTTGTATTAGATTATGTTGTCTAGGTGGAGATTGTTATAATAAGACAATAAATCTAGGTATACTGATACAATGGGTCAGGGGAAACATATTTTGGGCCCATGAATTAATGGGCCCGGGGCGATAGGGGGTGCGGGGGGCTTAGCCCCGCGGAGGATTCTATCTATTTATAGAATCCTATCTATTTATAAGGAATTCTATCTATTTATAGAATTCTATCTTTTTATATGACTCTATCTTTTAATAGAGGATTCTATCTATTTATGGTTATAAATAGATAAGTTTAGGGTTGTATTCATTATCCACCAAAGTATATTGAAAACCCTAGCTGCAAGGTTTGTGCAGCAAAACCACAAAACGTTTTGTCTTCTCTTCTCTCTCTATTTCTGAAGTAACTCGTTGAAAGATCACAACATAGCCCTAGAGGGTTGAGCCGTCTCCTTCCTTTCTCTTCTTCTTCACCATTGTTCTTCTTGGTTTAGCTTAAAGATTCAGACTTTTATATTGAGATTTGTTTGGAAGACATTGTTAATTCGAGATTTTGTCAAGATTGAAGGTTTCCATTTATTGAAGTTAAGTTCTTTTTATTTCCCTTTGTTATTTATTTATTTGTCTTTCTTTGATATGATTGTTATTGGCTAGAACATTGTGGTTCCAAGGTTGACAGGGATTTGTTTATGCCTTGAATTATGATGGATTAAATTGTGCTTTGTTTTGGTTTTGAATTGCTTGAAATCCTAATGTTTGGCTTGGACTTGAATCTAGTTAGAATCCTTCTAACTAGTAACCTAAGTTAAAATTGAGACTTACCCGGTGATATTCCTTCTTAAAATACATGAGTGTTTGATCATAGGTAATAAAGGTTCATCCTTTATTGGTTGAATGTGCTTAGATTCCATCCTAAGTAGGGTAATACTTGAGAATTACCCGGTAATGGTTTACCTTTCCCTTAGTTTGTAATCTGGTTTGTTTAGAATTTCCTACCTCTCTACCTTGAGACTTACCCGGTAATAGGTAGTTGGTTTGGAACTAGATAGTTTTGAGACTTATCCGGTAATAGACTGTCATCCTAGAAACGTTCATCCATGTGGCTTTTCTACCATATATCTTTATGAGTCTTCTTGAATGTATGTGTATAAACAATGACCTTGAACCCTTGAAATCCATTTTCATTCCTTTAACTTGATTATCTTTGTGTTTCCTTTTGTTTGTTTTAATTTTCAATCAATAGTAACAGTTGATTGTGAATCCATCAAAACCTTTCCAAAAACTTTTTGACTTATTTCCCTTATATTTTCCAACCTCCTGTATTTAATTGAGATCTATTTTATATTTAATCATTGTTACATATTAATTCTCCTAGTCCCTGAGATCGACCTCGGAATACTTTCTCATAATGTGATTGACCCATACACTGTGAGTTCGCTACAATTTGGATATTTATTTCTTATTTTATAAATTTAAAACATACCGTGATTTTTACTAACATGTCAGCTTTTATCATTTTTGATAAATGTTTATAGGGATGTAAAAATAGCGAACATTACCGTTTAAATTTAGTTTCATTTCAATACAACTTTTATTAGGCTCGTTTGATATACGATAATAGATTTGTATGATTTATTTATTGAGTGAAACAATTAAGAATAAGTCCATCAGTACTCTTGAAATTACAAAAAACCATGTTATCGTTTAAATTTAGTTTCATTTAAATAATTTGTTTGTTTTTGCTTTGCATACCACATACTTTTCTTGTGAGAACCTATGCATATCATACAAATAATCCGTTACAAAGTGTTTCATGAGATTTTAGTGTATTGATCGTCACCCAATTTTAAATGTTCTTCAATTTTAAACAAGTTTTGGTATTTCTCTCTGTTTTATTTTAATTGGTCATCTATAATGTTTAAAAGTTATAAAAGAAACAAAAGGATATAATAAATATATATTTCAATTTTTGAGAAAAATGTATAATTATTTATTTTTAAAAAGTTTTAACATAAAGTTTTTGTGGACAATATTTTACAGACATTTTTGAGGTTGAATCAACAGAAAGTAATTTTTTTTTTTGGTTAAGTTCAACTATAAATGTTAAGCTTAACTATCAATGTCATAATTTGGACAATATTTATTTAAAAGTATATTACCACTAAAATAAATGTTACGTTCAACTATTAATGTGATAATAAAAAAAATGGTAGGAAATAATGTCATAATAAATGTACTAATCTAGTTTTGAATATAATATTCTCATTTAAAACAAGATTTCTATTTTATGTCCATAATCATATTATATTGACAATATATCATAAAGGGAAATTTTATTCAAAATCTGACACAGTCCTTACATCCCTCCCCATATAAATAAGAACCCTTCGAACCCTCAGGCCACCACTTCACACCAAATTTCTCCTGCATACATTTCATTATACTGTACCTTCTCTTCTGCTCCAATGGCGGCAGATTTAACTAACAATCACAATCAAACCCAAAAAACCCCAAATCCAGACGAGAACAAGAACTACCCACCTTGGTATTCTCTTCAAACTGGTGTTTACAACAGCAAATTCAGTCCCATTAAGCTTCCAACAGACCCAAATCTTGATGTTGTATCCTTCATCTTCTCCCAAAAACACTTTGGAAAATCTGCATTGGTTGACTATCCGTCTGGGTCTTTCATATCCTATAATGAGCTCTTCCCTCTTGTAAAGTCCTTGGCTTTTGGACTCCATGAATTGGGGGTTTCAAAGGGAGATGTTGTGTTGATCTTGTTGCCTAACTCAATCTTTTACCCTGTGATTGTTTTAGGAGTTTTGTATCTGGGTGCCATTGTTGCTCCTTTGAATCCACTGTCTAGTTTCTCTGAGGTAAAAAAACAAACACTTGACAGTCATGCCAAATGGGCATTTACTACAAATTCCCTATTGGAGAAAATTAAGGAGTTTGATGTTATTAGAGCTATTGAAGTACCTCATGATGTGGGATCCATTTCCAAAATTACCAAATCTTCAACTTTTCATACCTTAATTTCAAGTGATTTAAAAAATTCTTCAAGTTTCAGGGATGGGATTGTGATTAGCCAGGATGATACAGCAGCTATCATGTGTTCATCAGGGACTACTGGTGCTAGCAAATGTGTGGTGATTACACATAGGAATTTAATCTCCATGGTTGAGCTTTTTGTGAGGTTTGAAGCTTCACAATACCACGATGAAATTAGCTGGTGTAATGTTTATTTGGCTGTTGTTCCTATGTATCATATTTATGGGCTTGCTCTTCTTGCGATGGGGTTGATTTCATTAGGGACTTGTATTGTTGTCATGAAGAAATTTGAGATTGATGATATGGTTAAGGCCATTGATAAATATGGTGTCACCCACTTCCCTGTTGTGCCTCCATTGTTGAGAGCTTTGACACTAAAAGCCAAGAGTTTAAATGATGGGAATTGTTCCTTAAGGAGTCTTAGACAGGTGTCTTGTGGTGCTGCTGCCACTAGCCCGTTGTTAATCGATGACTTCGTCAGAACTTTCCCCCATGTTGATTTTATTCAGGTACCATAACTTTACAAAGCCTCTTTTTTTGTAACCTTTTCTTTCCTTTGAAGCTCTGCTCAATAAAAAAATTTTTTACATTTTTTATTGGGATTGCTTATGTTTAAAGGGAAGAAATAGGGTAGTAGTTGCCATGAAGTTCTTACTTCTGTATTTCTGTAAGGAGTAGTTGATTAAGGAACTAGTGATAAGTGGTTTGATCCATCTGTTTACAAAACTATTTGGATACACCTTTTTTCGGTTTTCATCTTAGAGTTACCCTATCTGACATTATTTTATAAGGAATTAAAAATTCTTCACTATTAAAATTTACAATACTAATTGGATACACTTTTTTTTGTTTTCATTTAGAGTTTTCTTACATTTCCTATTGGGATGGCCTAAGTTTGAAGGGAAAAATATGGAAATCAGGGTCATGGAGTTCTTCCTTACGTATTTATGTAAGGAGTAGTTTATTCTGTCAGGGATTGTTTGGTTTTGCTTTCAGTTACTTACCAAACTATTTGGAAATACTGTTTTCCGTTTTTCATTTTAGAGTTGCATACATTAAGTGACTATTTTGATATTTATAAGAAAATTAAATTTTCAAAAGTTAAAATTGAAAACTCACAATGATACCAAACATGCCGTGTTATATATAAGTTTATACTCAACAAGTAACTTAGAAAGGAATGTTTGGATAGCTGGCTCAAGTTGCTTTTCTTTAAACAAATGTCAGCTACATTTGAGTCTCCCTCACATATGCATCCATGAATTGAGATCCAAGATTGATAAATCAATCATGGACTTCGACTTCTTGTTGATTGGAATGGATCCATAAAATATATTGTGCAAGGTTTGAATTTTTCTGCATTCTTAGTTTTTTATTATAACTCTTATGTCATATGATGTTCATCTGAAAGTCAGAGGGTTTACAATTCTGATCTTCATAGTGATAGAAATCTATTATTTATCCAAATGATGGCAGTGGACCATGTTCTTTTGCTTCTTTTTTTTCCTTTTCACATGGGCAGATTTTATGCAAGCTTGAAAGTATAACAAAAATATAATAGAACATTTATGTAAGGCCTTTTGGATGTCATGGTTTATCAAGCTTTAAAATTAAACTATGTAATTTGTGGGGTAAGATGCAGTATAAATAGTAATACATTGCTTACTAGTGGGATCAGGTGTGTGTGCAAGTACTATAGGCCATAACACTTGGTTTATTAAGCAAGTGTTATGGATCAAAACAAACCCGTAAATGTAATCACTCAAATTGTTGAATGAATGTATCTTCACTGTGCAATAATAATATGAAAAAAAAACAAAAGTTACATTTACCTTGTTCTGATGAACTTACTGATGTCAGGTACCTCTCACATTTGAGCATTTGCATTTAAATAAGCTCAGTTTTCACTTTTGAGTAATAAAATTGAACTCCTGCTATCATGTGAATCCAAAGAAGATTCTCCAATGATCCATTTTTTCCAAAATTTATGGAACTCCTTGCTTTAGAACATGAAGTTTTGTTGATGATGTTGTTGTCTATAAGCATACAAACTTCTCTCTACAGGGTTATGGAATGACCGAGTCAACAGCAGTGGGAACTCGAGGCTTCAATACAGCAACTGTCCGCAATTACACTTCAGCAGGCCTCTTGGCTCCCAACACACAAGCAAAAGTTGTCGATTGCATTACTGGTTCTTGTGTGCCTCCTGGTAAGGCTGGAGAGCTTTGGTTACGAGGACCGGGTACTATGAAAGGTAAGTAATTATTATATTTCAAAACACCATTTCATCATATGTAGCATTGATCTTCACAAAGCAACTTGGATATTTGCTTTGTATGGTACTTAATTGACCTTTTCTTATTCAGGATACTTGAACAACAAAGAAGCAACATCATCAGCAATTGAGGAAGATGGTTGGTTGCACACTGGAGACCTTGTATACATTGATCATGATGGATACTTGTACATTCTTGATCGGCTAAAAGACATGATCAAATACAAGGGCTTTCAGGTACATCCAAACTACATATTTCATTTTTGGCCTTTTATCACTCCAATTAGCTTGTTCAAGTATTTTGGTTTAAAAGTAATGGAAACAGTTTTTAACCTTCAGATTGATTTTGCAGATTGCCCCTGCAGATTTAGAAGCAATCTTGATAACCCATCCGGAAATACTTGATGCTTCGGTTATCGGGTATGTTTTACATCCAAAACAAACCACACTTTCAAATCTATGGCTTATAGATTAACAATAAAATGAAAAAATGTGCTCTACAAGTCTGCAAATGCAAACAACACTGTCATATAAAACTTGTTTTCTTCACTGGAAGCAATAAACTGTCATTATGATTGAATCATATATAGTTCACAACCCTCTGCTATGACTTGAATAGACTAGGATAAGTGTCAGTCACTTTCAGAACAAGTGAATTTTAAAGTGTCACAAAATCACTTCATTGAACTGAATTGTTGTTCTATTTTTTGGGTTTGTTCTGTTGTTTTGCCTCATGACAAATTCTTGTACTCCCTTCCAGTGTAGTAGATGAACGAGTTGGGGAAGTACCAGTTGCATATGTGGTACGAAAACCAGACAGCAAACTCTCCTCCAATGAAGTTATGAAGTATGTAGAGATGCAGGTTTGTCATTTCGCCACCTGAATATAATCATTAGCTTGATGATTTCTGACTGTTTGGTATTTTACGTTATATCACTTAGAACTGAAAGAATTCTATAAACACAATGAATGAAATGGACAAACCATCTTGAAGACAAATGAGGTCTCGATTTTTACTGTTCTTGCAGGTTGCACCATATAAGAAGGTGAGGAAAGTAGAATTTGTACCCTCGATACCCAAATCTCCGGCTGGCAAAGTCCTACGACGACATCTGAGAACCATGTTGTCTTCGAATATTTAAGAAATGTTCCTCCTTCTGTAACTCTGTAAGCGCCAAAGAGATTGTTGTTGTACGTGCAGATGAAAGAGCTGCATAGAGTATTTCTTGTTCATGTTTAAAGGTGTGTATGATTGTTGTTGTAAGTGTAGATGAAAGAGCTGCATAGAGTATTTCTTGTTCATGTTTAAGAAATGTTTCAGGCTTGAAAGACACTTACAATACCCAGTCCCACGTTTGCATATGATCACTAAATAGACGACGTTGGAATTACTAGTGTATGATTGAAGCAAATTTTCAGTGTACCTCAGTGATGGGTTTTTCTGTGTAAATCTCACATTTGTTCCATTTCTTATTCTTCCCGTACACTTAGAATATTTTTGATGCCGTATATTTAACAACTCTCTGTTCATTTAAGCAACCAAGTTGTTCATGCCAGCTTTTGAAAGTGGACGATGATCATCATTGTCCGCTCGCGGTTATTATTATAATATTTATATTCATAATCGATTTTTATCCCGTTTAAAATTTAAACTCATGCTAAACCCGAAAACCAAAAATCGAAAAAGGAAAACCTGAAACCCTGAAACCGATGATCGTCATTCTCATTGTAATACTATTATTCATTAACGACTTGAGCACATTTAAAATTTAAATTCGACTAGTTTATAAACGGTTTAAGCCTGAACATGTTTACGCTCGACACTTGAGCAAATGGACCAATTTTTCAATCATTTAGTAAGCAAATATATATATAATTTGCTTAGAAATTTTCTAGAAGACAACCTATATTTGCATAATTTCGCAAAATTATCCTAATACGAGTAGACCTAGATAAATGCGGGCATGCCCGTCCGCCCGAAAAAACGGGCGGGTATGACACATATGGTAGACCCGTCAAGCCAACCGGACGTGTACATGCAAGGGTGTATGCCCGTCCGGACCGCTAAGCCCGGCCAGAAAGCATGTTTTATTATTTTTAAAATTTTAAATATGTAAGATATATAAATGAATAGTCGAAAACGAACCCGAAACCTCAAGATAAGGTTCAAATGTGCACGATCATTGAACTACTTTAATTATGTGTTATAACTTTATTTATTTTATATTAAATATGTATAGTTTTTCTTTTTACAATAAAAATAAATAAAATAGAACCCGCCCGGCCCGACGCCTCGGGCGGGTACGGACAAAACCCTGGGTCCGGATTCCAGACTCGGGCCGAGTCCGGCCTAGGAAAACGGACAACTTTTTCCAAAACCCCAGCCCGGATCCGAGAATACTCAGGTCTAAATAGAGTTATTTTTCCTCATTGTGGAAATGTTTGTAATGTTCAATCAGATTAAATGTTTTATGATACTCATATTTATTAGTTTAATTACTTTCCTAAAACTACAATTATCAACCCATTAAATTAACCACTAATAGTTAAAAGGCAAATGTATAAAATATGAACAAAAATAGTAAATTAAAAAAATAAATAAAACATAATTGAAAAGCCAAAACATCAAATAATTTTTCTCTTAATGTCAATTTAGTTTGTGGTAATATTTTTTGAGTTTTTATTTTAGTTGTTTATAGACTTATAGTCATATTTAACCACCCAAAATCATACTCGTGACTCACCTTACCACTAAACACCTGAATCCTGAAAAAGACCCTTCATATAAAAATATCTATCAACCATTATTTCATTAAGTACAGAATATAATTATTTTTACTATATATTGCTAAGCTTATCATACAATAAATTAAACAAGATGTAAAAGAGTAGTAATTTATTTTGTATATATAAACCGGTAATTTAAACAACACTGCCCTTGAACAAAGGATAGGGTTCACAAAAGGCAACAAAAATATCATAAATCATCCATAAGTTATGTTATTTCTAAAAAAAACCATAACATTTTTATACTTAAATATATTAAATTTATTTATTTATTGATCAAAATCAACCTACTTAGAAACAAATCCATTAATATTTTTTATAAAAAGTGATGATTTGAATTTTTTTTGCACAACATCAAGCATATAAAATTATATGAGTGGTTTTATATAAGAAAATGTGATACTGATAGCAATGTGTAAATTCAAAAGTTAGTTAAGGTTTTGTGGAAATTAACCTAATAAGAGGGATATTTTTGTGAAACTTCCGAAATAGGTAAGTAGTAAAATATACGGATAGTTTACGTTTTCGACTTACCCTGCGAATTGAGAAATCAAGACCTAACCAAAAAAAAGAAATCAAGACGCGGTCTTGTTCCGTCTGTTGTTTCTCCTGTACGAAGCGAACAACCCTCTCAGAGGCTCAAGCTCAGCGAAGTACACAAATTGTTCTGCTCTGCAACTCGATTGTGAGTCTCTCTCTCTTTGGCGTTCGTGTCTGTGTTCGTTTTGATTCTGTTAGTTTTTCAAGCTATTTGAGCTCTTAAACATGGTGTTTTTGAGCACCTTCTATGGCAGTACTCTTATGTGACGTTTATGTTACCTCTTGCTTGTAAAACTTGTGAAGGTTTCGCTTCGTCTCCTTTTGTGTTGCATTTCTTGGTTTTTGTCAGGCTTTTAGGGCTCATCTTTCGGAATTTCCCCCTTTTGATGTATCTTCCCCTGAAAGCTAGGGCTTTCTGTTGCATAATAGGTGTTCCTTGACAAAAGACTGTGGTTTCGTTGCTGAAGTAGATTTTGTAACTGTGAATAGCTGTTCTTTGTAGCTTGTTTAGAAATGGTGATCTATGCAGGAGCTTACTCGAAATTCGACTGGTGGTCTGCTGATGATAAACGAATCGTCGATTTGCCTTTTGTCCCTACAAGGTCTTCGTTTTGGGGGATTCTGAGCTGGTTGTTTCAGTATCTATGGCAGTACTCTTAGATTGCATGAATTAAGAACCAGCATTTATAAAATTTACCGCTATATAATCTTCAATCCTTCGCCTATCCTGAAAATTAGACTTAGTCAGAAATCTTCTATAACTACACTTGTTGATTCATCATATATAGAAGTAATACATATGCTGATATGCTGGAGGGGTGTTCTTAGAATATGTTGAATTTTGTATGATTTGGATCCATCTATATTTGCATAATGTGTCAAGAATTTGAGTAGGTTTCCTCAGCTGTAATTTTAATTCTGTTCCGTTACAATGTTATTCGAGTTCTTGATGATTTTGAATTGTTTGGCTCTTAGTTTGATATTGATTGTAAATTGTAATACATGCTTTCTCATTTGAATTGTTTCTTGCTGCTGTGTGGTAAAGGATCATCATTGTCAGTTGCATAATACTTGAAGATGGGGACATATCGATCATCTCACCCAATGATGTCAGATGCAAATAGAACAACATCCATCCCGCGTTTCGCCTGGTTTAATCCGAGTAGTATCCTCTCTAATCCAAGAACTGGGTATAACAACCCATTGCCAGCAACTCATATTAATGCTGATGTTGAACTTTCCGCCATTCCCTTGCAATCTGTTCCCTTTTCTCCACCTAATGAGCTACCCAACGATGATCATGAAGTTACAGTCGAGCATACTAAGGCAAAGAAACCAAAGACATCAAAAAAAGCGGCTTCCTTAGCACCGAAGCCAAAGCAAACCAAGAAGGAACCGAAAAAATCCTCAAAGAAGACAACAACAACAACTACATCTTCAGCAAAGCTAGAGAGGAAGGACTTGAACTTTGCTACGTATGAAGGCAATGTGGATCTCTCAGGTGTCCCTACCCCATTTTGTTCTTGTACTGGTGTTGCTAGACAGTGTTATAGGTGGGGTTCCGGTGGATGGCAGTCCTCATGCTGTACAACTAATGTATCTGAGTATCCTCTTCCAATGAGTGTGACAAGGCCAGGATCTAGAATGGCGGGGAGGAAAATGAGCAGTGGAGCTTACGAGAAACTTCTGCAGAGGCTTGCTGGTGACGGTTGTGATCTCTCTCAGCCGGTTGATCTGAAACTTCATTGGGCTAGGCATGGTACCAATAAGTTTGTAACCATCAAGTGAGAGTTTAGCTTGCTCTGCCCCTTGAGTTTGGTTTCGGTGTCGATAAGTAGATCTTTTCTATTGGAAGTCTATGCATTTTAGTGTGGTGTCTAATTCTCTGTTAAGTTGCTGCCTGCTAATTTACTGTGAAACACTTCTGAATCTGTTCTTTCAAGGATGGCCCTTGGTAGATTTGTTATTAGCATATGAAAGTTGTAGTATGGACCGTATGGTTGCTCTCAATTCGGCGTTCCTGAGCTATTTCCCTCCCTTGTTGTATATTTTTTAGCTGGAAAAATGCTTTGGAATGATTTTATTAAGAGTTGAGTAAATTTAGGTTTCAACTTTCTATGGCATCTGATCTTTGTTTTCACTCAATTCAGTTTTATGTGCTAAGAATTGCTTTACATATTGATATTGATGCCAAAACAGTCTATTTTTTTCAATGGCAATCATACAACCTTGAAGATCTAGAGTGCTTGAATCTTCAATATAAGCCAATGCAAGTGACTATAAACCGAATCAAGAAGGATGGATCTTCAGCTAGATAACTCAAATGTCATTACCAGATTTGGCAAAGAGACATTTCATCGAACACGTCAACTACGAGAATCCGATAACCTGAAATTTCATTTTCCAAAAAAATGGAATTCATACAACACAAAGCCAGACTCCTAGAATAACAACCAGAGTACCAAACATCGCACGGGCGACAAGGATCTCCTCGCCAAAGAGCACACCGGCGACAGCGGTGGCGGCGAAGGTAGTGGCATTGGTGACGGGGACAGCGAGGGAAATCGGGGCATCCCCGGCGAGGACAGCGAAGAATGCAGCGGAAGCGGAGAGATTGAGTGCGAGAGGAAGTGAGTATTGCCATGTGAGGATCAGATGGAAAGCGAGGGAAGCGATTGACGCCATTGATGTAGAAGAGGAGGAATTGAGGTTCTTGGATTTGGTCTCCCAGATTAGCGCACCTTTGCGCATGAGGGCGTTGGTGACCCCCCATATGAGTCCTACCGCCACCATCTTCTCCACTTCGGAGATCGCCATGGCTGGAATTCAATTTCTTTGAAATCTCGATGAATGATCTGTAAATCCCCTTTCTCCCTTTTGACTAAAAATTACACAAAACCATCATTACTTTGAGAATTTTTCACAAAATCACTTGCAAAAAGGAAATTTGTACAAAATGACCCATATGATAGCTTGAGAATTCTCAAGCAAATGCCCTCTTTGAGGCCAATTAGATCACGGTATATTCATATAAATCGAAAACTTTCTAAAATCAAAGTTATATAGCCTTTTTAAACGCAAAAGTTATTAAAAAAGTCACGTCAAACACTAGGGTTGTGCATCCGGTCCACAATGACCCATATGATATGTAAATCCCCTTTCTCCCTTTTTGACTAAAAATTACACAAAATCATCATTACTTTGAGAATTTTTCACAAAATCACTTGCAAAAAAGAAATTTGTACAAAATGACCCATATGATAGCTTGAGAATTCTCAAGCAAATGCCCTCTTTGAGGCCAATTAGATCACGGTATATCCATATAAATCGAAAATTTTCTAAAATCAAAAGTTATATAGTCTTTTTAAAGCAAAAGTTATTAAAAAAAGTCACGTCAAACACTAGGGTTATACATCCGGTCCAGACTGAATCGAAATTTTGCAAAATCTGGACCGGGATCTGACCGGGACCGGATTCGGACCGAAATAAGATAAAATAAATATATTTTTTAGAAAAATTAAAAAAATTATTCAAAAAATATATATTAATATCAATATGTAATATATGATTTTTATAGATGTATAATTAATAAAATAATTAAAATAATTAAAATAATTAAATTTCGGTGCAATCCGATCTTTTAAGATCCGATCTGAGACCGGGACCGGAAATTTCAAAAACACTGAACCAGCCAACCATGGACCGAAAACAAATTTAGTCCGGAACCGGACCGGACAGAAAAAACCGATCTGGTTTCCGGTCCAGTTTTACCCAGCCCTACCAGACACCTTTTAATTGAAATAAGATAGTATACTCTTTAATTTCAACCCCATTCCTATAACATATAAAATCAGCCCTAATGCATTATTTTACACAAACCGAAAATCCAAGCCTCACCTTCAACATTTTCATCATTTGTTTTCCATTATCTCCAACACTAGCAAGTGTACGAATCTCTTCACATAATTTGAAGAGCAAAAAACCTTTATACAACTCTCAGGCCTCTCCTTGTGTATATATATAGAATCATACAATGGGAAGAACATATATATGTTCTAGTGGAAATTACAAGAACAAAGTGAAAAATGAAAATTTTACAAAGTTGGAAGAAAAAAGAATTCTTTCCTTTAAGCTTTTCCTGCTGTTGTTGTTGCTCCTTCCCTGCTAGCAACAATTTGCTCATACAAATCCCTAATCTTCAACCCAACAATCGTCTGAAAGAAACCCGTCCCATTGTTACTTCCCGGAAAATCCGCGTGTTTCAACATTTGTTGTGTCACTTCTCCATAAAATTTCGTCGACAAGTTACTCAAATGACTTTCAACATAGATCAACTCGTCTAATCTATCGAACTGCCCATCCATTTCTACAACGGTTACCTGAAAAATAACCAAAACTTCGAATCTAAGAAAAAAGGACAAAATAATTATTATTATTTATTTTTTTAATGTTTTTGGTATGTTTATGATCACCTCTTGGCCGAAGTAGGTGTCTGGACCGTAGGCGAACTTGATTCCCGGGTACGAACAAGTGAGTTTTCTTCCGCACGGAATCCATGTCACGGTTGAGCCTTCGTCGAAGAGGTAAACCGGATTGAAATGCTTAACTCCTTCTTTCATGATTAATCTCACTCTCAACACCTTCTTCTCGGTGTCGTCTGGGATTAGTTGTGTGGGTAGCACTTCAATCACCGCATCTGCGTATTGCTTTTGCGGATCTATCAAGATAAAAACGTTGTTATTTTGAATCGGGTTACTTCATGACCTTAGTTTGCGTTGCTATTATTGTTCAAATTCCAATGTATACTTTGTTAGGGCTATAGTTTCAGTTTTCTTGGACCTGAAAAAGAAACATAAAACTATGACAACTATTTTATTTTCACGTTTTTCGATTACTTTCATATTCATTTCCTTATCTATTTTCGTACAACGTAATTTATCTTATCTTTTCTTCGTTACTTTTGTTTATAAGTATTATTTGTCTAAACTTTATAAAGTGATGCATTATAAGAGACTAGCGAAAAGCCTACCAATGTAAGCGTCGAAATCGGGTTTTCTAGCTTCAATGCTGGCCTTTATACTCTCAAGAGTGTGCCCTCTTTCTGCCATGTCTCTCTGCCATGGGAGGATAAGAAATGCAACTCCATTAGTGTGTGAACTTTAAAGCACAAGATAAAAAACCAGAACAAAATTTTCACTTAAAAAAAACTAAGTGAATGAGAGGATTAATATGAACCTGAATCTTCCAAGCAAACTTCACTTCATTGCTGATATCTAAGTAGATACTAAAGTCCAACAAGTCTCTTACACGTTGGTCGAACCTAAATATTCCAAAATAACTTAGGTTAATTATGGATTTATACCATTCATAAGACTTAATTACCTTAAATAAAAGCAAATACCATGAAAAACAACACATAAAGCACGATACGTAAAAACTCTTTTTTCTCACCCAAGTTAATTTATAAAGTATTTATAAAATTTTCTGCTCCTTTTCGTATATATATTTTTTTTGGTTGGATTTTCATATATTTGTTTTTCGTTTAGCTTATTAGGTAAGTTGAATTTTTGAAGAAAGTTGAATGGTATTTTGAAGAGGTCAACGCATTTATTTTATAAAAAGTAAACACATGTGAAATACTTTTACCGATTGATACGTATAAGTGGTATATCATACTATATATGGCAATAAAAACAGATTTAAAAAACATCTACATGATTTAGTGATTTACTATGTTGAAAGTTTTCTTTTGGGTGAAAATTCCTTAAAGTTAAAGAATCATAATTTTAAGGTATTTACTCCATAATTGCAACAAGCATTAATATTACAAAAAAAATCAAAAAATCAAAAGCTGATTTTTAAAAAATTTTTTTTACAGGAATGCTGTCAATTGGTAAATATTTTTATAAAATAAGATCAAGAGTGAAAATATAAAAGAAATTGTGGCCCATTTTTATAAAATAATCAATATTTCTCCACCTCTTCCTCCTCAACCAATCAATCTAGATAAGAAACCCAATCGCTTAACATTAACACTTCCAATATATGCAAATATTCAAAAATATAATAACTTGATCCAAACAAGCCCTAATTTGAACTTACATTGGATGAAGGCCTTCAATAACAAGAATCTTTGGCGGCTTAATAAGCTCAGGAGGATCAAGCAAGCCAGAAACATGATTATAAATAGGTTTCTCAACAGCTTTGCCTTCTTTAATGGCTTTCACCTGTTCATACATAAGATCAAAGTCGTTAGCTTTAGGGTCCAAAGCCGTTACTCCTTTCTCTTTTCGTCCGGTCCGGTCCAGAGAATGATAATCATCCAAGCAAATAACCGTCGTCGTATCGCTGATAAGAGTATTCGAATCCGGATTTCCGCCTTTAGGTGGTTCAGCTGCGCCGCCAAAAACGCTAGTGAGCCGTCGCATGAACGTTGACTTCCCGCAACCGGAGTCAGCGGCTAAACCGATGACCACCGTCTGTGAGTCACCGACGGCGCATGTTATCACTCTTGCTCGTCTTGGAATGTTGTTGTTGTTGAGCTTGTTTGTGTAGTAAAACACTGCGTTTTGAGTTGAACTCAAATGGGTTACTGCATTTACTGCACATATTGCCATTGTTTGAAAGAATTTGGGTTGAATGTGTAGATGGTTTATGTGATGAATTTATGATTTTGTGGGTTTGAATATCTTTTGGATTGCCCTTGGTTTTTGGGAGTTTAGTGAGTGTTTTGAGGGTAGAATTGTCAATGTGAGGTGGAAATGCAGTAATGTGTTATGTGATAGTGTTTATGTATGGAGGGGAAGGGCTTAGGATATTTGTCTAGTGCCACGTGGCGGTATGAGGATGGTTGTTTAAGGATGAGGGGTGAAAGGTGTGGAGTGAAGGATAAGCTTAATTGAGTCTTCACCATCTATTTGTTCTTCTTGTTGCATGTGTATATTTGAGGTTATGATGTGTTTAACTTATATATGGGAAAACTAGGGTAGTTGTTCGGTACAGGATTTGGATACGAAAATTTTATTTGGATTGAACCAGAACCAAATATTCGATTCAATCTTAAAATAACTAACTTAAATTTCTTTATAATTATATTTGAGTTTTTCGGGTCCAGATTGATCTGAATCCGAACAATTTATTTAGGTACATTTCAATATTGTTCGTTTTCTTATTTTTTTTGGCGCAACATAGGGTATGAGTTCTAGAAATACATAAACTAGATAGGAATAAGTTCATCAATTAGCATAATCTGGTAATGAAATCAATACAATGTTTCGACACCTACGAATACGAGGGTGGAAAAAACGAGAGTAGAAGTGACCAAAATTGGAGGCTATATGATTTGGTTGACATGAATCACATGATCACTAATTAGTTATATATGTTCTTTTGACCATCTTCATCCCACAAACCTTATAATCGTCACCTCTTTTTTCTTTTTTCGTATTTTCTTTTAACACATTCTTTCAAAACACTACAACTCGTTTACAATTGATAAGAATTATTTTTAAAAACGGAATATTATCGAATTAATCAAAAATCGTGTTTATTTACCGATTAAATGGAATGTCAGATGTCTTCTACCACATAAAAATAACATAATTATTTTTTCATTTCTTTCTCCTTAACCGTTTTAATTTTGATTTCATTTCGCCCCTCTAACCAAACGAATACTAAATGTGGAAAATTAAATGTTCTCGTCTCGATAATAAAAATATAGAGCTAGATATATATGGTTGACGTCTAATCTTATTGTCAATTAATTTTGATTTTTGGAACCTTACTAAGTTTATATACTGGACTCATACTTAACGTATATATACATTCAAAAGTGTGACAGTTGTTAGTTTTATGGGATTTTGAATTTTTTTTGCACGTGGACAGCAGAATTTGATCAAAAAGGCAATGGGCCGAAGAAGGGAATGAAGGCAAAAGAAAAATGGGCCAAAGAAGATACCAATATAAATTTTCCTTTTGCATCCAGCCCACTTGAGTACATTGAAAGCCCATCCTAGACTTGATTTTACGATACGAAATGGATAAATCAATTTCTGTCACCCACTCGTTAATGTTATCGACTCATCTAGAATTTACAAATCGGTGACTGAATAGATCGAGTTTATCCGTGAATAATTATAAAGTATAAACATTGGTAAAAGATTTTAAAGAATAACTAGTAAGATTATAATATATATTAGTATATGTTATACAATACGTATACTTAACGTACTATAATTTTGTTAAATATTTTATGATCATTGATAAAATTATAACCACAGTTTACATATTATCTAATATATTTATTTTATATATTAATCCGGATAGGGCTTTTTTTACCAGACATAAATTTAAGGTTGTGTAGATTTGACCGGATATACGGTCCACAATTTTTAGAATTATATATATATATATATATATATTACAGATTTAATTTTAAAGTTTTTGCCAACCTAAAATTTTTACAAAATTATAATTTTTATTTATTTCGTTCCGAATCCGGTCTTGTCCAAGGTTAGAAAAAACTCAGTCTATCGGTCCGGACCGAACCCGAAAGATCTAGCCTGATGCACAACCTTTTTTATAATAAAAACGTACATTTTATAATAAAAGAAACTTATAAATAAATAAAATAATAGAGGTTGATGATGAGCGTATACACAATTGACAATTACACACAATGCACCGTCAGTCCGTCACCAAGCATCATGTTCCGGAGAATATATTCCAATTGGATGTATTATATTATTATATTAATTAATTTGGTTTTATAATAAATCAATTTAATTATAAAAATTTATTTATGATTAAGTATGTTATATATAAAAATATTTTATGAGATAATGTGCATGTACACAGTACACACACCCATCACCCATGCATGAGGATACTCCGGTGAATATATTCCCTTACTTTATATATGCAATAAGAAGGTTAGATGAAAGAATATGCCCTTAGTTGTAGTATTCGTTAAATGAATATCATAATTTAAAAGAGAGAAATGTAACATAGATTTATAGAAGACAAGTAGAAGCCAAACATGACCGGACTAGCACCCATTTCGAGATTAAGAGAATGATATACATCATATACGTAATACGCCATGAAAAATAATAAGGGTACAATTTTACAATATTAATATTAAAATAAAAAAATATAAATGTGATAAAAAGTCGTCTTGACTCTAGACAACTGTTTGATAATATTTGAAATAAAAAAATACCTTAAAGGTTCGTTTTTATAAGACTAGAAAATCACGAAAAATATCTCTTGGTAATGAAAGAGACTTATGAATTATATATGATTTTGAGTCAGGTTTTCGATGGAATGTAGGTTATGACAAGACTGTTAAATTTTTAAAAAAAACAGTGGGTGTCAAATTAACATTTCATAAAAGTACTTAAAAATAATATCGCTATTGATGAGAATGAAACGGATAAAAATTATATATTTGAAAACAAATAGACTCCCGAAAACTGGACTACAAAGAACTCCCTTCCTCTGGAGATAATGAGTAATATCAAGTTCTATCAATTTCCAAAGTTATTTATTAAAGACTACTTATGTTGGGCAGCTTCGGATAAGGGTTCGTACTCCACCAATTCGGCTTGGACCTTATCCATAATAATAAAGGATTAACAACAAATCCAAATCCCTGAATTTGAAAAATGGATGTTATGTATAAAGTAAAAAAAAAAAAAAAGTTTCTTTGAAAACTGTCAATAAATTGACTCATAACTAAGGAAAATTTTGAGAAACAAAAAATTTCGTTTGCAATGTACTATATGCAACCATACATATGAGTCAACACAACATTTATTCTTTACTGTCACTTCGTGATGAACAACATAGCTGATGGAAAAATAAAAAAATGATCTTCAAGTAACACAAGCCAAAACATTTTCAATGTGTTTACTCTTCTAAGAGATAAACTAGATGATAAAACACTAGTATTGTTGGTTATTACTTGGTAGAATATTTAGTTCACTAGAAATCAAAGCATATTTAATAATTAAAAAAAACAAAAAACATTGATTTAGCGGTTAAATCTCAAATGAAGGATTGACAAGAAGCAAATAAAAGGAAGAATCAAAATAAATCAAACACGCCTATGAATAGTAGGAAAACCCGGAATATTCGTTGGATAAACTCGGAAATGAATTCATCAAACTAAACTTTGATGGCTCTAATATTGAATTTGGAGTATCAACCTTCAGATTTATACTTAGAGACCAACATGCATCAATCATTACCCTTGGCTATGAACAATGTGGAAACATATCAGTTCTCCACGTTGAAACATGTGTGTTGTGGAAAGGATCAAAACATGTAATTTGGAAATTAACAAAAATGAAATTGAAAGGATAAACTTACGATTATCATTTTTATACAAATTTGGAAACCTCGGCCTCATGGGAACTTGACATTATTATTTCGGATATTTCTAACATTATGGCTAGTCTCCGTCAGGTCAAGATTCATCACGTTTTCGAAAAAATCATTTGTGTTTCCGAAGGTTTCGTCGTCGACCACTCTCTAGATGAAAGATCTCATTTGAAAGATGCCCTAGACCAGAGAGTATTCAAGACATGATCCAATCTAATCTCTTACCGTACAATATAAAATAAAAAAGAATAAGAATAAGATAATTGTATTCGAGGAAATAGGTGAAAAATAATATGTTCTCAAATCAATGATAAACAAGCATAAATCAATATATAAGATTTGTAGATTGTTCATCTTATCGCCGATTAGTTGATACGTTTGATTTAGATATGATGCAAGTGTACTTGTTTTTTTGTGAAAACTGGAAAGGAGTAGCACTCCTCAAATAAACTACAACAAAAAATTACATACGAGTACAATGGAAAAGAAATACCTCGAGCGTCTTTAGATAGGAGTCTCTTAACACTCATATACGGAACATCCAAAATAAAATATGTTTTGGAAGATAATATATATTATAAATAGATAAACTATATTTATACACTAGATTATTTTTTATTTGAGTTAATCTTAATAATTTTTATAAGTTCCTTAATTCTTTTATAATCCCTATATATAAAGTCAATAATACAATATATTTTGTGATCTTAATCATCATAAA
Organism: Fagopyrum tataricum; assembly: GCA_002319775.1. NCBI lineage: Eukaryota > Viridiplantae > Streptophyta > Magnoliopsida > Caryophyllales > Polygonaceae > Fagopyrum > Fagopyrum tataricum. The sequence continues at coordinate 34,259,030 of CM008281.1, read as the reverse complement.
TTTATCAATGTAAACTCAAATAAAGAGAAAATGCATAATTTGCAAGAGCTTCATCACTCTATTACCTTCCCAAGAGTAAGAAGCCTGGACACCCTGCATCAGGTTGGATAAGGGGTGTATAGCATCAACGAGTCTATCTTTAGCTCCAAGCTCACCGTATATGATTCTCCGTCTAATTAAACGTATAAGTGTACTCGAATGTATGAAACTTACATGTGATACAAATATTTCAGAATTCTTTCACGTAAATTGTAATAACATAAACCCACACAATCAAAACATTTTCCTCTCATTAAAAAAACTATACAACTATTTCGGTTGATAAGAACAATTCACTTTTCTTAGTGAGATTATGCATTCAATTCGATATAAACAACATGTCAAAATAAATATGCATTCAATTCGATATAAACGACATGTCAAAATCAACCAAAACATGTTATATTCTTGCATCCATAATATAAGACCAATATTGCTTCTTTTTGTAATCGGAATCAATTCTATTCTCCTTTTTCTTATTTCGTTGGATTTTTTTTAAATAATAAATAAATATAAATATAAAAAAATTAAAAGTATTTATGAGAATAGTAATTTTTGGAGATTCAGGAATAACCGCACTTTGAACTTCAATATATATATATATATATATGAATTGCAAACAATGGTTTTCTTGTTAATTTATTTTTCATAAAACGTAATTTTAAACTCCGATTTTCTTTTTAATTTTTATCTATATACCTATACTAAAACAGCCGTCACTTACGCTGACGTGGTGGCCTCACAAAATTTCTCGAATTAAATTTTTTTTTCCTAACTAACTAATTAAGCCAAAAATTCTTTTTTACTAAACTAAATATCTAAAATATATTTCCTGACTTTTATCGTTGGTTTATCTAATTTCAAATCTATAATACAAAGATTTTGTTAGATATTTTTACTTCTCTTTTTTTTTTACGTAAAATTAAAATATCGGATCAATATTCTCACAAATTCTTCTCTCTCTTTTTTTAACGTAAATAAATACTTTTTGTTTTTAATGTGGATGAGATCTAGAACTTTTGCAAAGTCACGTACAAAATTAATTTAGAAGTAATTTTTTAATTATCTTCTAACGATTTATTTTACTCGAATTCTAATCAGGTTAAAATCTCTTTCTTTTTTTTTAGTTATTTTAATTTATGTTTTAACAATGTTACAATCTTCATTTAACTAATTATCTATTACTTAATCTTTTAAGCGTAAAAATAAAAGTTCTAATAACAATCTTGTTCAAGAAGCTTTATTTTAAGAATATATAAGTAGTAGAATTTGTGGATAATCTTTGAACGTAAAATCAAAATTTTCACCCACCAAATCATATATATAATTAGTTTTAAAACTAATATCACACAAAATTCTTTGATCGTTTACATTAGCAAGATTCATTCGATTAAATCTTCTCGAACAAGCCATACATAATTGGATTTTACATAAATTTTATTTTTTTAGGTTTTCTTAAATTAAATATTACTTAAATTATTGTCAATTTATTTTGCTATATAAATGGGTACACGGTAGAGGGAGAAACTCACCCCAAAATCGCTTCAAGAACCATATGTTGATTTTCACCGGATCATCTTCCTAAATCTCTCTCTCTCCCTCAAGTCCGATGCCAAATTTGTCTAGATAGATCAACCCATCTGCTTCGGGTCTAAAAGCCCTAATTTTTAGGTTCCAAATCGTCTGAGTTGATTTTTTATGATGTTTGGCTTTGTTCTTCTGACTTAATTTCTCCTTTTGTTCACTCTATTTAGATATGAAGAAGCAAGGGAAGAGAAGATGGTATGTAATCAGTTTGAAGACTTAAACAACATGGTTGCAGAGGTATTTCTTCAACGTTTTTGCTCAATTTTTAGTAGAACGCTGCTTACTTTACTACTGATACTTGTGTTACACATTCATTTTGTTTTTGTCTATGTTATTGGGCATGAAATGAAACACGTAGACCTCCACAAGCTTAGCAATTGATTGTCGTCACTTATGTTGATATGTTTAGTACAATAGCTGCCTATTAGGCGCCGATGACCCGTACACAGTTCTCGGATCAAGATAAGTTCCAGATCGAAGCCGAGTACATTACTGCTATCGAATGATTGACGATTCGATACAAAAGTAGGTATTCTCCCCACCCAAACTCTTCTCTATAAGGGTGATCATAGTAAATTCAATTGATTGAGTTTTCGGATTGTTAAAATTATGGATTTTAAGCCGACTTAGTGAGGATCAAAATTTTTTATTGCTTTAGTTTTATTGAAAGTTTATCTTATCCACCAAGGTTCTATTCCACAACTTGCTCTCGCTGGATAATATATTTCTATTGAAAAATAGAACCTTGAACAACAACTGAAACAATTTACAGATGGGTAAATGGATTGGAATGAAGTTATGATTAAGGTAAATATATTTTACATTTATTTTTCCTCCCTTAAATTATATTCAAACAACATATAATTTGCATTGTCTTTACCATATATGCTTGATACGTATGAAGTTGCCTAATAGCGTCTACAAGGACTCGAAGAAGGAATCAAATGTGATTGCAAGCCAAGGTAAAGAGGAGCTTCCCTTGCCGACCAATAAGAAGTTGTCGGAGATTGTGACCATTCTCGATGCCCAACTTGCTGCTGATGAAGGTGAAGATGTCGTTGCCAAGAGTTGTGCTCACGTGTATGTGGAGATTTTCAACGAGCGGCCACCTACGGTGGAATTCGTTGTGTGATAGTAGAGGAATAAGATCTTTTTTTATCCACTCAAATCATTTGTTCTTTTTTTTTGTGTGTGGATCCAGTAAATATTTTTTTTTTGTAGTATGTTGTTTCAAATATTTTTAGGGTAATGATATTTAATTTCGTAATATAAAAAAAAACTATTTTATAATTTAAAAAATGTTTATATGTAAGTTTTTCCTATAAATAAAATCTAAAACCATCTAATCTAACAAAATATAAACATAATACTATCTTTATACCAGAATGTATACGTGTGATCCAAATTCAAATAGAAAATTTACGTTTTTATTACATTTTTTAGGATGATAGTTAGAATTTTGAAATAAAATCTTTTTTTAAATTTGTTAATTATTTTTTTAATTAAAAATTTATATTATAAATCAAAATAAGTCAACAGATTTTTTTAAACTCTTTTATTTGATTTGTTTCTCTTCTTTTCAAATAATCTCTATTTAAGTTTTAATTTTTTAAAGAAAATATACAATTTCAAAATAATATCATTCAATTAGTTGAATGAGAGAAAGAAGGAGAAATTCTCCTTTCGACTCTAACTCTCCTACTCCAACTTACTAACATAGCTTTCACAATAGAATTTACATTAAAAGTTTGTATATCAATATCAGGCAATTAGTTGAAAATTTATTAGAAACAAGTTTACAAAATTTTGTAATTTACAGCATATTACATGTAATTTAGATGAGTAATTACAGAATAATTAGTTAAAGACTTAACCAAAGTATATTTTATGAAATTTATTTGATTAATCATAATATAATGTTTTAAAATTTTCATTATATCTAATTAACAATATATTAAATATAATTTATTCATTCAAATCAAATTGTTAGTATATACTTACTTTTTTTTCTTCTTCTTACGAGTGTATATGACCTACAAATTAAATATGTTAAATGGCTATCATTTTAGTTTTATGTCTCAATGTTAGTTTAGACTAATTTTATCTTATTGATTATCATTTCTTACCAAAGATAACTTTTTACTAATTATATTTACAAACATTTCATCAGATAAAAAGGTTACCTGATGAAAATAAATGATAAGGTTTAAAGATATTACGAATAATTTTTAAAAAATATATCAAAATAAGTAATTAAAAACTCAAAAACTTATATATAACATGATGTATATAAACATGCATAATTATAGAGTAAAATGTTTTGTCTTCAATGAATTGTATTTATGAAACGTTATGAATGACTATTATAACGCATAAATACATATACAAGCTCGTGACATCTTACTCAAAATATTCAATATATAAATATACCCGCACAAGGTGCGGGTTATGAACTAGTTATATACATAAACCACGACTTTTTAAATTGTTTTTTTTGTACATGGTGGATTTAAAAAAAAGACCGTAGTTTTATTTTTTAAATGTAAAAGAAAATTGTTGTTTCAAATGCAAAGCAACCGTCTCTACTTAACAAATTATTCATCAAATTCAGTTGATAAGAACAACTCACTATTCCTCATAAAGACTATGCATTCAAATAGATACTCACACAGACACTTTATTGGTGAGCAATTTACAAATACCTCTGTCAAAATCAACCAAAAGCATGTTATATTCCGTCATCCATAAACCAATATTACTTTCGTTTTTAATACCGAATTATTTAAAGACCTATTTATTATAATTCTGGATAACAAAATTGATTGAGGTTAGTTATCATTTTTTTTAAAAAAAGCACTAAGTTAGTCTCTTTTTATTTTTAAGTGATAAACTATGTCCCTTTTGTTTATTTATAAAAGATAAAATAAAAGATTAATTGGTAATTTCAAAGTAAACTCAATCCAAAATAAAACCCTAAACCCAACCAAACCCAAACCCGAACCGAACATGAAATGAATCGGAACCCGAGCTGAATCTGAACCGAACCGGAACCCGAGCCGATCCTGAACCTGAACCCGAGCTGACCCTGAACCGAATCGGAACCCGAGTCGACCTTGAACATAGCCGAAACCCGAACTGGAACCGAAACCTGAACCCGAATCGGAACCCTAACCGGAACCCGAATTGGATCCCGAACCCGAACCCAAACCCGAACCTAAATAAATCCTATTTATATGGTTTTATTTTAACTTCTCTCTAAAAATTTTTTTATACCCTTCGCTTTAAAATTTAAAACTGTGAAATTACTAATAATTTAGTTGGTAAAAAAAAAATCTTATTAGCCCATTCCTCTCGGATGATTGAGGTAGTTGCGGGCCTTGCGGCATTTGAGGGCCTTCAGCCAAGTTTTATATTCCTTATCATTTTATGCTCATTTTATTTTTTTTCGTTGACGCGAACTTATTTTCCTTTTTGATTAACAAAAAGAAAAAAAAAAATGTTGGTGGGGTCCGTGGGGAGACGTTGAAGCGCGCAAGGCGGGGATGACGAGGGAGGAAATGGTGGAAATGAGGCACCACGTGACATCCAACCATTCGTCTTTGACTTCCTTTCTCAAATCTCATTCACATTCTTCTCCTCCACCTTCACATCACTATATAATATTCACAATTATATGTCAACAATAACATTTTTTTTTTTTGCTAATTATTCGAAGATTTTGAATCTCAATTGATTATTCATTTATCTTTGATAACTTGATAAAATTAAAATACATTAATTTAAGTTATTATTCGTTGACACAAACATGTTACGAAATTTAATTTTTCGGCTTCAATATACAACGACGCTAAAGTTTATATCAAATTTAACCGAATAATATCCTTTTTTAATTTAAACTAAACTTAGTTGAAAAGCGTCAAAACCGAGTCACTAGTAAATTTCTTATTACGCCCTTAATTTTTGTATACACTATTCAACTTGAATTATTAAAATGCCTATGAATATGCATTATAAGATTCTAAACGAAAATTATATAAATGAAGGAGTAAAAATTATATTTGATCATAGTAATACTATTTTATATGATTTACATAAAAATTATCAAAAATAATTGAAGTGTTAACAATAGTTTCACATGGAGCTTATCTTCATAATTTATATGATATCTCTAATTAAACATCTCTAATTATGTATATTCTGATTACTCCTAAAAAATCTCTGATCTTACCCTAAAAATATTGGAATTTTTTTAGAATAATAAAAAAAAAATTTAAGAGAGAACTGAAACGAGCAAAAACTTATCTACGACGATAAGAAGATTTTAGATACGGAAAAATTATTATTTACAATTTTTTTCGTAAGAAAATTTATACATCATCCAAGTGTAAATATAAACTATACAACTAATTGGTTGTAAGCCTCTTAATTGAAACCCATGATATAAAAAAAAAATATAGCCATCTTTAAAAAAAACAAATATTATCTTAAGCTTGAGATTTTATTTTTGGTTAGATAGCATCGGTAACTGTATTTGGTCAAATAAATATTTATACATTTCTGACTTTTGTTACAACGATTTTTTATTTATTTGGTTTTTAATGGGACTTTTGTTAGGAAGAAAAGAGTTCCTTCACGCAACAAACTAATATTTTTCTCTTAAAAAATCTCATATTTAGTAGCCATCTTACTAGAGATAGATAGAATAAAAACGATTAATAAGGAAAAAAAAATTAAATAAAAAATGATTATATTATTTTTATATGTTAAATTTTTCTATAACATTTTATTAGTCGTTAAAATAATATGATTTTTTATTGCTGAAAAATATATTATTTTTGAGAAATATTAATAGCAACTCCAATCGAACACTTTAGTAATCAAACAAGTAAGCTCTATAAGGAGTTTTTACCTTATATATTTTTCATACATTATAAAAGAAAATTGTGGGAAAATCCATTGAAAAAACATCAACTTGCTTTCCAAAATAATCTCGATCTTTGTAAATTTAGGGTTAAGAATTTGTAACTTTAATTAAAATCTTAATGTTGCCGTAGGGTTTCGGCGATTTAGGATTTATATGATGAAGTAATTATTTTAATTATAAAACAATTATAAATATAATCGTTACAAGTAATAAAACATAAACATAATGATTACTCTTTTTTTTAATAATTATTTTGTAAATTTTATTTAGGTAAAATTCAAAAAAAAAATCTCAAAATATTATGATATTTTTAAATTAAAATAAAGCTAATGAGTATTGTACTAAGTTGCTATGAGTATTTTTAAATTCTGAAAACAGTTTTTTTCCTCCAAATAAAATAATTATTAAGAAATTACACGACTTCTCCATGTTATTAATCATAGTATTATATAAGCCCCCATTAGTGCGGCTGGAATCACCTTCTCTTCTTTCATTTCTCTTCCTTTGTAACAAAATCTTCCTTCAAATCATTTTCAAAGTTCAATTAGTTGGTAAATCTCTAGCTCTTGATCTATAGGATCTACGAATCCTGAATTTGCGAGCTGATTATAAGCTTTAAAGCTTTGATTGTTACAGTTTTTGAACTGATTGTGCTCTCTTCTTGTATATGAAGCTTGGTTAGACAACAATGGCGGATCAATTGAATGAGGCTGAATCTTCGGAACAACAAACCTTGCAAAGGCGACCAACTCCTCGCTTGAACACGAGGATCCTTTCCACTTTGTCTAGAAGATCAGTTGCTGCTCATCCCTGGCATGATCTTGAGATTGGTATCTTCTTCCTACTTTCTATCTAATTCATCTGATGAATTGACTTTTATTGTGTTCATTTTTTTGGATTAGTTGGTGATTTGAACTGTGAGTAATTACATTTTCAGGTCCAAAGGCGCCTGAGACTTTCAACTGTGTAAGAACTCATACCTATATCTAGTTACGGATACCAAACGAGACCTAAACTCATTTGCTGTTCTTATATGATTTGAGCATCTTTTCCCGGTTGATTCAGATTGAAACAAATGCTTAACTAAAAAAGTTTGAATGAATCTAGGAAAGGAGATTCATCTTTGATCTTCCATTGATGTAGGTTGTTGAGATCACAAAAGGAAGTAAGGTTAAGTACGAACTCGACAAGAAAACCGGGCTCATTAAGGTACATTTTGGATATTACACATTTTTTCCCATTTGGATCCGGAGTTGTGCTCAAGATTTAGTACTGAAGTCTGAAGAGTTTCTTAGCAATCAATATATTTGGTTGGGTTAAACTTCTGAAGGAATGATGTCTGGTTTTATAGGTTGACCGGATTCTGTATTCATCTGTGGTGTACCCTCACAACTATGGTTTCATCCCGCGAACTCTCTGTGAGGACAATGATCCAATGGATGTCTTAGTTCTCATGCAGGTAAACTTCAATACACTCACTTATCAAAGCTATGAAACTGTTATGGATCTTCTGCTAGCAAAGTTTAGGGTGAATCAGCTAAAAGTTTTCAACCAAATGGTGTAGAATTTGAATACTAGTAACCTAACTTGTCTACTAACAAGATTAGGGTGAACAAATTTCGTCAAAACTTTGGATAACGAATGACATTTGACAAACTTTATGGTTACCAAGCGAAACTTATTGAATCCTCATGGTCACTAGACAAATTTCTCTAAAATTTGGGGCAAAGAGCGAGATTTGTGATAAATCATGGCCACCAGACTAAATCAATTATTTTGTCAACTGGTCTAGAGTTTGATTGTAACCTAAATTGTCTATCAGCTAGCTGAGCATAAGTGAATTGTTCTTCGAAATACAGGAACCCGTGATTCCAGGCTGCTTCTTACGAGCCAGGGCAATCGGGCTTATGCCTATGATTGATCAGGTAAAGAGTTGAATCTTGATTATGCAATTTTGATGTATAAAAGCTAGACAGTTCAGAAGGTTTCTTTTGTTGTATCTTTTGATTAGGGCGAGAAAGATGATAAGATCATAGCAGTTTGTGCTGATGATCCTGAATACCGCCATTATACAGATATCAGTCAGCTTCCTCCACATCGTCTAGCTGAGATTCGTCGTTTCTTTGAGGATTGTATCCTTTTAATCCATTAGCTTTCATGTTTTTTTTGATTCTATATCTGTACAAAGGATTCTGTTTCTGCCTTGACGACAATGCGAAATCAGACAAGAAGAACGAGAACAAAGCAGTGGCTGTTAACGAGTTCCTTCCCCATGCTGAGGCAATTGACGCCATCCAATACTCCATGTATGTGAATCCTAAACGTGTTATTCTCATTAGGATGTTATATCAGCTGAACTACTCGAGTTGGGCTCAAACTCGTTCATTTACTAAAGTCCAGCTCGAATAACAACCCTACTTAACCCTCGGATTTTGCTCTCTTGATAGGGATCTGTACGCGGAGTATATCATGCACAGCTTGAGAAGATAAGCAATATCCTTAGCTTCATCATCAAGAACCGTGGGTTCAATCGACAAGTTTTTTCAGCATCGCAGGTTATCTGTTTTCGGGTTTCTGAATTTTGACGGTATTCTGAACTTTATTTTAAATGATTTATGTTTAAGTATCTCTATTTTTTAAATTCTATGCAATTAAACGTTGAGATTGTTTATTCCTTTTTCTTTTACTGTTTTTATATTTGGAATGACACATTTGAATTGGGCTTTGGAAAGACATTTGTTTCAGTTGTGTTATGTTGTAATCACTCCAATACGATTGATAATCACATAAGATCTACTCTTCGTTAATAGAATTGCTTACTTAAGTAGAATGATCAAACTTTACAAATATAATTTTTTTTTTAAAAAAAAATCAGAATTTCTCTAACTTAAATATACATGTTAAACCAGACAAGCTCGCGTAGTTTCGAACTATGGTTGAAATGTCCTCCAGATTACTATCCGGACTAGTTAGATCTTCTTTTTTTAAAAAAAATTATAACTATATCTTAAATATTGTACCCAAAATCTTATATCCAAAGTTTTAATACTTGAATTTCCATACCCGAGATATAATACCGAATTATTATATTTGAAATTCAATGCCCAACCTAATACAGTAATACCCAATACACACTCTAACATCTACTACAACCGAATTTTAATAGTTAAAACACATCCAAAATCCAGGGGGACTTTGTGTTTCTGGTTGGGTTCTTTTTGCATATCATGTAGTATGATTCAATATGAAGTATAAGACTTTAAGGGCTCGTTTGGTATCGTTAGAAATCATTCCCAGTAACAAAATGATCCCAAGTCAATCAAAAACTATATTTGTTTAGAAGTCTTTTTACACATGAAACTAACCTAATCTTATCCATTTTCATTCCTTCCCCTTAACCGATTTCATTCCGTTTACATTCCATCACTCCAACCAAACGGGCACTAAAAGTAAACTATACAATATTAGATGCAAAATAAAAGTATAGAAAAAAGAGATGTAATACGCCATTATATTTTATGGATGTAAAAATGTGATATGTACATGTAATTTGTCATTAAAGTTGAAGCGCTATTAGCAATGACACGTTATTTTGTTATATCATCCAAACAACACTTCTACTGAAACACATTTTAGAACATAATACATGTGCACATCAATATTTTAAAACCAAATTGCACAGAAAAAAAGCAAGCCAAAACTGGTTTTTAAGGTCAAATTACGTGAAATTCCTACAAGTTGATCCCATAATCAATTTGATAATATCATGGAAGGTTATAGGTGGTCTAATATTCAAAGAATATTTACCCTGAATTGTGTACAAAGAACAATGAATCAACAAAAGCCATAACACAAGGTAAATCTCGCTGCCAAGCAAACTCGGGAATAAACACACAGGCCGGTAGAAAGGGGAGGATACTCTACAAGATAAATGAAGCCTCACTTGACTCACATCTCCGAGATTCGAGGACGAGATTATCACGCATGTCCTCTGAAAAACATGTACACTTTCTGCAAATTTAAGGAAATAAACAAAGGTCAAAGAAGTTAAACACGATATATTTAGCATGAACAATACCCTAAACCGTAAACCCCAAACTTGCATAGGGTGAAACAATGAAAAGGAAAAATGAAATCGTTCAACTCACCTGGAGAACCCACAAGCTGAGAAGGGTTTCTAAGCAAAAGAAGCCAAAACCAACCAAGTAGAAAATCTACAAAAAGAAATGAAATTAGATCTTTGCATTCAACCAAGAAAAAACCATTGATCTTTTTTTATGTGCGGAAAAAAAAGTGATGGAAAAAAGCCTACCCCAACTAATGCATGGTGCTCTGAAAATACATCTACCGCTGCAAGAATACCCCTGGAAACAGAGAATAAACAAAATTGTCAAAACCAAGACCAAATAGCTAGTTAACCACATAAATATTGCACAAACACAGTAACTTTGGAACAAAATCGAAGACCATGATATGTTAGCAAGGCCGTAATGAGAAACCACATATTTGAGAGTAGAAGCAGAATTAACAGCAGAACTAGGTTAAGCCGTTAAAAGGCATTGGAAAGGAAACTACAGCTTGAACCGTGAGATGTCAATATTCTATCAAAATCTGAAGATCAATGAATAATTTATTCCATGATTCAGCTTTTCATATATATACATGACATTCTTTCCTTATTATCACTCACATATTCAACAATTATGCCTCCACATGCATGTTCAAATACAGACATGATGGCTGACAGCATAAAATCAGATTAATGCACCTATTTACAACAGCTATGAGAAGGAATCTAGCCAAATACTTGGCTTCACTTTAAAAAGAGTTGGAAACCGAAACTTACGTCAAAGACTGCCCATGGAAGACAATTGGGGGAGCTATTGCAGCAAGTATGCAGAAAGCAATGTGCAACTGTATGTATTTCATTATTGTTCATGTCAGATATAACCAAAATTAAGTTTGGAACTTATAACGAGAAGAACTTACCATGTAGGCGAAGAAGAACCAGCCAAATTTGACAGCACTATCTGTCCTGCAATTTAAGGGGGGGCACAGATATAAACCAGCTACATCAGAAAAAATACCGCTACATACTATACAATGATTTAACAAGTGATAATATAAACCAGCGATATCTGATAAACAAACCCAAATACCCCGCGAATTTCTGGGTTGGATTGTGTTAGGTTGGGTTTGGATCGCTAAATTGGGCCAATAAAGAAAATAAATAATTCATAATATTAACTCTTTTAAGGTTTTAATAATCAACAAATATATTTTGCATGATTTACTCTTATAATGATACCATAGACCCGAGATGACGAGTATCCATACAAACCCGAATCCTTAAAAGGTAATCTGTTTATGGGGAAAAACACGACAAGGGTAAATACCTCATTGCACGATATAGAGGTCTGTACCACACCAAGTAAGAAATAGGGCAACCAAGAAGAGCATATATCACCGCCAGGAAAAATATTTTGGCACCTACAACATGTCGTTTGTATCAGAATCTATGAAAAAAATTGAATAAAAGAGCCACAAGCTAAACCTATGCAAAAATATACAAAGCAGGAAACTCGCCTCCTCCTCTAACCCAACAGACGGTGACTGCAATGAGATTGAATACTAGGCAGATTACTATGCCTGCATTGATAAGGAACAAAAATAACAAGTTAAACCAATCAAACAGGATTTATCACAGAAACTCCTATGATGCTTCCAAGGTAGAATAAAAAAAAGAAGTTTGTAGGATGATTTATATGGCATAACAGTTGAATTGATAACACAGAAGATAAACTGGAAATCTGAAATCAATTGAGGTGACAACTTTTTAAATGTTTTATCAGTTTGCTTCAGTATTTTTAGGATTGTTTACAAGTTAGAAGGAAACTCCAATGTAATGGTTGGCATGTGATATTCAACGGCCTAAAAAGAACGTTCTAGAAAGAAGAGGCGCAGCAGCCGATAGTTTTCTCATAAAACAATAGCAGCTAAAGTGGCTGAAAACAATAACACCATCAAACACACTAATGTTTTTTCTTGATGCATACATGCATAAACCGACTTAGACCTGTGCAACCAAATGAATCAAGGAACCAAATTGATGCAGACAATCACAACAGTAGAAGTTCATTAGCAAACTGATTTCAGAAATTAATGATAGGTCATGCATTCATACCTAACCAACTTGCAAATGCCAAATACTGCAACTTTTGAGCATGAACAGGTATCTCTTTGGAAATATCATGATGTATGATGGGGAAGAAAGGTGGCCAATTCTTTTCCTCAGAATCAGTAGGGATGCCAGCTGAATTAGAATAACCAAGAGAAAAAAAAAAAAAAAAAAAAGCAGTACAGGGGCAATGGTTAGGCATATTACTAAACTGCTAAGAAGTCTATCTCACAAAAAGTGCTAATAAGAGGCATCATAGTCACCTCTAGTAACAGCATCTTCTCTCCGCATTATATCCTGCAGGGACGAATCAATGACTATTGTTTCTATAAGAATAAGACATCTATTGGATGACATGATAATATCTCAGACAAGATCATTAGCAGATTTCCAACAGAATTTACGAAATTAGGATTAAGCTAAGATCTTTTCAGGATATACAAGCACAAATTATAAAGTTTTCAAGTGAAGTACAATAGAGTGTCTTGATTTGTTGAGAAGTTACAGGGCAGTATTCTAAAAACAGATAGGAGATAGATCAGTGTCTAAATACAACACAATTACACAAGCTCTTAACTCCGTATATACCCTGACTTTGGACACAGGAAGTGGGTCCATCATGATATAAAAAAATGTTAATGTGAGCCCAATGGTGAGCTGCCTAAAACACAATGGAAAAAGCTTCAGCTAGATCTTCGAAAGAACCTCATATAAGGTTCTTTCAGAAATATTGCCAGTCTGCCAGACATCTATAACTTGGGCAGTAAAAAAAGATCATAACAGATTGTAATCTGAAATATCAGGATCATGAATCCACCTAAACTCTAAAGCCCAAATAAATTTACTGTTTGTAAATGCACTAAACATTAGTAATGAGGTGTATACACAAAAATAAGTGCTTCTTCCAAGTTGAATTATCGTAAAGTTAGGTCATATAGGGGATTCGACGAGATTGTATGCCACTCACACACCCCAATTGACTAGCATAGACTGACCTGTTCTCTTCTTTTAAGGTCTGCCTCCCAAGAGGCAAGTTCTTGCTCTTTTTTGTTGCCACCCTGCAAACATCCAAATCAAAATTTCCCATATCAGACTTTACCCAGAAAAGATGAAACTTGCTTCTATTTTTTGAATTATATGCATTACATTCACAGAATCCAGTGGAACATCCACAGTTGCATCATGCTTCTGACCAAAGCCAAAGTTTGGGAGACGGAACTTTGAGCCTGAAGTGGCAGACCCATTCTGCAAATTTGGCGAGCAAATAATCACATTTACTGTTTCCAAAATGGAGAACAAACCAGTTGGCAACAAACCCACGTCCAAAATGACCATATAATAATATATATGATGTTTGTACTATTATTGTTGGTGAATCTATTGGATATATACATCAGCATGATGACCACTGCTTAGTGTCATAGTGTGCTATTAGAGATAATCTGACCTCTTTCTCTATAATGAAGAAATGCTATACATAGAGACAATATAGAAAGCACGAGCAGATTCATGTGCAAGGCATGATAATAGTGCTTCATATATCTTCAGGTGATGGACATCCAAGTATGCAACAATGATAAGCATAAACTTCTTTCGCCTTATAATAAGGTGAGCAGCATAACAGGCCATGGCTTACTGAATACACACATAATTTGAGTGCAATAATAATTAGGATTTCATGGAAATGATATAGAAAATGATAGCTGATAACTCTACAGAATGGTAACCATGACTGATTCTCAATTGCTTAACTCTGCCTTTACATATTGCCAGATACATCAGATTTTGTGCTTACATCAATGAGACATGAATGCCAGTACGCCACCAATTCAATTACGAGACAATTGGCCAAAAAAGGTCGCGAATTAATCGATCTAGTGAATTTATCGCCAGATCTAGATCTAAGTGGCTCCAGGTCACAAAAGAACACTCAAAATAGGAACAGATAAAAACCTAGAAGGGAAACAAATCAAACCACACTTCTACGTACCACACCAACAGAGAATCACTCAAATCCAATGGCACGAAAAAACGTAAATTAGTGCTGTAAGCCTACAAACAATAGCAAATCTTTATAAAAAGGAAAATGAAAGGGGAAATAAGCGACTTATATATAGAGAGAGAAGAGAGATTATAGGAGGTTACAGAGAAAGGATTGACGTTTTCTTCCTGGACAGGATTAGCATCGTCGCGCCGATTCATCTTCACCGACGATTTTCCGATGGAGAAGAGAAAGAGAAGCTCGGAAGAGTGTGTGTGAAAAAAGCCGAATACGAAGGGGGGGGAGAGAGAAAGGAAAATAGCCAAATATTATTATATACTCTATTATCTCGGTAGCGTATCTACGCGGGATAGTTGGGACTTAGGAGGGAGCACTCATCATGATCCATAAATAGTATATTATTTTAAATTATTGTGAAGATAAATTTATATATAATAAGAAGGTATGCATATGTGATATAATTAATGACATATGAATTTGTTATTATTTATAAAAGTATTGATAAATAAGAAGATTAATTGTATTAGTGATGTGGGTAGTAGTCATGAATGTCCTTTTCATATTAAATTTCAAAAAAAGAAAACAAAATGTAACGGTCGTGAATGTCTTGTTTATCTCTTTTGTATCCCTCTTTGATCCCACATTGAGTCATTATTCATGATCATGGTTAGGGTGTGTTCGGCCCGTTCCCGATGTTGGAAAAATGTCTTGACTGTGTCCTCACTATTTTGACCGTGTCCAAGAAGTTTTCAGAAGCTTCCAAGTTTCCTGCTCGGGAGTACACGGAAAACGGCACCGTCTAGAGATTTCTTTGATTCATAGATTGCGATTTTACCATTAAGACACTTTATTTTGCATGTTTCTAAATTCTTCTTCTTATAACAGTTCACCCATTGGATCAAATGTCAAATGGTTAGTTTAAATGTCATGGGGTCAAATACCATTTACTATCACTGGACATGCGTTTCCACTCGTTTTTGTTTATTAACCGGTTAAATTCAATGTGATATCTAGGACTGTGCAAAACTAGACTTGGTTGTAAACCTAAACCACCGGTTTAGGTTTATGCTAAACCTAAACATAAACCGTGGGAGTAAAAACTAGCAAACCAAGGTTTGCAAGTTCAGCACCGGTTTATTAAAAACAAATAAATATGTAATATTTGTAATGTAATTAAAAATAATAATAAAATATTGTAGTGGAATTAAGAAAATAAGAAAAGAAAATATTGTAATGTTAATGTAATTAAAAAAGAAAATAACAATGTAATATTGTAATGTAATTAAAAAAAAAAAGGGCTTGAATCGGTTACCTATTTGCCTACGTATCTTCTCGGGGTTAAGAGGAATCAAAACCCACGTAGTTCTCTTACATTTACTCACCTTTTTGGACTTCCGTGTTGTTTTCGCTACCTTGCTTTAGCTTACCTTTCGGCCTCGGACTCGGAAGTAGTGCCGCCGTCATCGGTGTTGGAATCCGATTTTGAGTCATACATCGGGGCTTTCCGTTGTTTCCGCTTCTCCCTAATTCAGGACAACTTCCAACGATCTTTTACTACGACTGCCACTTATATTTATTTTGTAAGATATATGCTCACGTGTTTGAGCTTATCAGTTATCACAAGCAAACTTTGACAATTTTTCGTCGTTTTTTACATTTTCAAAAAGTTGATATTCTCTGTTTTGTGATAGGAACTAAAAGAATCATGAATTTGAAAGTAAATGGTAAATATATTAAAGTAAGGATAGAAAGAATATGCATGGTGTTCAAAAGAAAAATTCATGAGGGCCAAAAGGCAAAAGTCAACAAAATAACCAAGGCAAGACTAGACAAAAGAGAAGATGTTGTTGGAATGTGCAATATCCTAAAGGTGGAAAATAACCATTCACGTGCAATGGTGCGAAGGCGGAGAAATCCCATCAAAGATGTAGGTGTTATGGGTGCTCCATATGAAGTAGATCATGGTGGTGAGTTTGACGACATGCTTCGGCGAGGATCTCGAGTTGGACGGGGCGCCAAAAGATCGTCGGAAGCAGTCCTGAATTAGGGAGAAGCCAATAGGGTAGGAGAACCTTTGGAAGATGTTTAAGAAGACCTCCCGGGTGAAGGAGCAAGAACTCCACATGTGCTCATGGTCCTCAATGGAGTTTGACCGGCAGAGAAAACAATTTGGGCTATCATGAGTATTACTTATGATCCATAAGACTCATAAATATTTTTTTTTTGATAAAAGAAAGAGGTTCGAAAAAACTAGACGACACGTTGTCTAGTGGATTGAAAGGCTGAAAAAGCTCGGCAAACGGACTAACCGTAATGAAGAACCACAACAAAAGAAACAAATGAAAATACATCAAGGAAACCCTAACGCAAAGAAATCTTCAAGGGAAAGGAGGAGGATCCAATCAACGGGAAGCGGCGAGCCCAAAGTCCGTCGTTGAAGGAAGTACACAAGTCGAAAGCATGGGGAACAACTATGGACGCCTCATATTTGGAATCGCATTGAAGCCATCATAAGTCGGTCACAAATACACGCCCCCTCCAAGACAAACCACGTAAAACGCCACCAAAATATGCATCAAACAAAGAAGATCACTACAAAACACAGGGGTTTTGACATATAAAATTGTATAACTTTGATGGTTAAGGAATAAATATTTGGAAGGAGGAGAATTGTTCGAGTAATAAACATTATCGTAGTCAACAAATATTTTGGTTAACATATAGTTAAAATTGTTTAAAAGGTCTCCAAAAAGCTTGTCCTGAATTTTTTCAACAACTGTGATCGACAAATCATACCTTCGTTTTTTTACTTTGTTTTTATGTAGTCAAATTTACTTTGTTCCAAGATTTAAGCGGAAAGAAGAGGCGTTAATGGTTGCTAGAGCAGACAAAGCAACGACAAGAACATCAAGCCAAGTTCTTATTCAGTTGTTTTCCATACAAGATTATCATCCTAAATCATTGTAGATCTAGAGAATTGGATGAAAAAGAAAAACATGAGCACAAATTGATTAAAATTGTTCTTTTTTCTTTCATTTTATTTATTCTCCAATTATATAGTTTACCGTTCAAACCGGATTCAAGATTGGCGGAAGGGTATTCCGCTTTTTTTTTGTTCATTTTTTCCTCACCTATTATTCCATAATCAATTTCAATGCTACGCAAAAAGGAGCATTTTTTTAAAGACAGGTGATGATTTGATTACAAGGAGTATAGGGGCGGAAAAGCTTAGTCGTTCCGTCGCTGAGGAAAAGAAGACTTAAAATGGATTTTCCTTCCTTTGATATTGTTAAACCTTTTGATTGAAGGATGAAGTTGTCATGGTGATGACTAGGAGGAGTTGCAAACGACAGTTCCATATCGAAGTTAGGATGGAACCAATTAGTTGTCAATCGATGGGAACCTTAAAGGGATGTAACTCATGTACTGAAGTAGAGTCGTTAGTTTCAGTGTAGTGGGTGGTGGCTGAGAGTTCTTCCCTAAAGTTTCAATAAAGGAGCTTTTGGGCTACACAAGAGAATGAATCCCTTATACCCATATTTTTAGGATAGCTTTTTTGTTTACTTTGTATATCGATTTGTAATACTTTTTTGGTATTAGCAACTGAAGGATCTTCGATCTAGAATCGAAGCGTTTGTATTAACAAAGATTTATCTCAAGCACCAGATCCTGGATCAAGAGTGGAAAAATCAACCAAAAGTATATCTCAACATAGAGCGAAATCACAAGGGAAAAGTGAGCAAAGCTCAAAAAATTCAAAAAGAAGTGGTTAAACGACATTTAGTGCATAGGAAGATCTTGATCCAAAAGAGTAATCAACCCTTTAGAGTAGCTATGCCTTGGGATGAGAATGTTGGGATTGAGTGGAAGAGTGATTACACCATTAGTGACAGGAAATTTTGGAGGGAGGCTTTAGAGCTATTTAGTTATGAGGAGGAGCGTGCAGGGCAGCCGGATGATGAGAATGATGCTCGTGATGATGAGGATATGAAGCCTGCCGCTGAGGCTGAGGATATTGTGTTTGAGACAGGGTGTGCAGGTACACATCCCGCATGTACGCCAGCAAGAGGAGCTTAGTCTTCACGAGCTCCCGGACCTAGACGCAAAGGGACGCCCACTTTAGATCAGTTGGCCGATGATATCCATCAGATACAGGTACGCCAGCAGAGGATCGAGAGTGGCTAGCAGAGGATTCCGGATATGCTGACGGAGCAGGATAGACGCTATTCTGTTTCGGAGGGCATGTATGGTGATATCTATCGTCAGATGTTCGGGCAGTTCTATGACCCGAACAACTTGCACTTCCCTCGTGATCCACCTCCTCCCTTCGAGTAGACACGCTAGAGACCTGCACCATCATTTTACATTGGAAGTATTGTTTTTATCCCTTCTTATTTTTCACATTGGGGACAATGTGAGATTTAAGTATGGGGTAGGATGCTTACAATATTTTTCAACATATTTTGGATATTTGTATTGCATTTGAACACTTTCGGATTTATTGTCACACGTTTTTATATTGTCTTGCATTTGGAAAAAAAGGTGTAATGTGCTTCTTTAAACATTGATGGGATCTCTATGATGAAACTTGGTGTATGTTATTTGCTTTTGATTATTATTTTTAAGTTTGAATGAAGTATAGTATTTGCAAGAATTGATTTCTTTACTTGAAATTTATATGATTGATGGGAATTTTTATGTTTAGTTGAATTGAAATTGATAGTTGAAGCTATATGATGAGTTCTTTTACATTGCATAGGAATGATTTAGGAAATTCAATTTCTTCTTCTTCTCTATCTTTTTCATGTTAGCACCTCAAACATTGATCATATTTGTCTCCTTTGACCTATCCGGGAATTAGGAATTTGAAGTTTGAAGGTGTATGCCTAAAAGAAAAAGTTCTTATATGCTATGTGAAGAAGTTGAATGTGATGTATGAGATGTGATTTATGTGAAAATTAATTCTAAGGTTTCTAATATCTCTAGCCGTAGAGCCGACTAAAGATCCAAACAAAAACACACACACAAGTTGTTTACGCAGTTCGGTGGCAAAGATGCCCCTACTCTGCGGGACCTCAAGAGGGGAGATCCGATCCTAGGGTTTCACTAGGTATCCAAGAACAAGAGGTTACAAACACAGGACACGGGACACTAGCACTTTTCCTAAGATCTAGCAAAGAAATTAAAAGAAGAACTCAGGAGATACAAGAGGCAAAGGTGAAGAAAAAGCCCCCTTAAAGGCACCTTGACGAAGATCTAAATAATGATCTTCGTCACTGTCGCAAGCCAACGAAGCAATGGTGACCTGAGAATCAAGAGATAACAGATCTCTCGTTCTCTTCTTTCTCTTCTGTGGATCCTTCTTGCTCCAAGCAAGATTTGGAAGATCCTATCTTCTTCTCTCTGTTCTCTCTCTCTTTCTCTTTGCTGAGACAAAGCACACAAGCTGCCGAGATCTCTCCTAGGGTTTCAGTTGCCCTTTTAGAACGTTTAAATACCTAGGATCAAACAAGGTGAAACGCAGCGTACAACAAGTTGTAACAAGTCTTCTTAACCCGGCTTCAAAACTGGATCAAGGGAATGGACTCCAAGTGGGCCGCCAGACCCATATCTTCAGATGTTAGCCGGAACAAAGCACAACATACATATATACTTTACAACTTCATCATCTATTAATCCACATAATAGTAAACTAATGTTTATGAACTTGTCACCATATTAATTACCATGCTACCTCACTTAGATCTACTAAGTGGCAACATTGGATCACAATAGGCATCTAGTTCAAACACATAGTAAACTATCATATGAACACATTTACATAACTCTACCAAGATCATAGTACTAAGTGCTAGTTTTATACTCAATGTCCTATGTTACATTGTGTTAATAAGAATAAAAAATACATAACAATTTAAATGCAAAAAGATTTCAAAAAGGGTTGTTGGCTATGAAGATGAGTAACTCGGCACCATTCACGTACATAATCGGGTGTTTGTGTCTTGCCAAAGTCTAATTAGTTTTAAAAACATTCCATATGAGTTGATTTGGAATGTGCATTTGGTGTGAGGTACGTGAAGGAAACTGAACACCAATATTTCGGCTATTGTGCACCAATGTCTTTCACTCAAAAGAAAGAAAAAGAAATAAAAATGCAAGAATGGATGGATGTTGAAAAAAGAGTTCATTGTGTTGTTCTTCTTCCCGGATTACCACCACATTACCTATATCATCTTACCTTGATCATGTTTCTATGGCCTTTTCATTAAGTCCTTTTGATCTATGTATACATGTATTTGACTTAATGGCTTAGACTTGATTTTCATGGATATTAGGCATTTGAAATTTCTATGATGATTATAAATTCCTTGTAAAGTTTGATTTTCCTGCACTTACCTATTTCACTTGAGCTTAATTGTAATATGTCTTTAGCCATATGACTACAAATTTGAGAGTGATCATGTATAGAAGCACAACACAACCAAAAAGAGTTTTTCATATTTGTTTTGCATAGATATCTCATGTTATCCTATCTTGGATTTACTACTTGCTTGAGGACAAGCAAGGATAAGTATAGGGTATTTTGATAACATGATTTATCGACCTAGTTTATGTAAGAGCCCTAGTCTTTCGGACCGAGATTGGCTTTGGCCGAGATAGACCTTTCCGCACCCGCGTTCATGATGGCCGCCCCTGCGGGTCTCCGCCCCTGCGGCTCAAGGAACCGCCCCTGCGGTTTCTGGCGGCTGCAGCCGGTTTTGTTGACTCCTTTGACCCGTGCTTTACCTTTTGCTTTATTTCTTTCTTCTCCTTGCTGAGCAAGGGTTTCCTTATTCACTTCCCAATCCAGCTTTCACGTCCTCCTTGCTTCTCCTTCATCCTTCTTGATCGTGTGAGTGATCTCTCTTGAGTTTGGAAGAGCTTTGGTGTGGCTTTGTGTGTGGATGATGATGTTGATGTGGTATGATGTTGTTGCTGAGCTTGGAAGCCAGCTGAGGTGCTAGTGAGCAGTTCCTGGTTAAGCCACAGCTGTGGTAAGCTTTCTTCTCCTTCTTCTCTTCCTTCTTCCTTGTTCTTCCTTCCTTAGCTTAGGATTAGATGATTGAATGTAGGTTAATGTTGGAATGTGTATGTTTATGCATATGTGTGAATCTGGGATGATAAAGACGTGATTTGATCCCGGGAAGAGCCGAAGAGGAATCGCGGGTTCACGTTCTGCACAGACGCCGCCTCCGCGCCTGGAAGCCGCCGCCCCTGCGGAAGTCGTGCCGCAGCGCCCACGCCAGCGCCTACGTTTGCCTGCAGCCTTGTCACCGCGCCCGCGGCTGAGTTCCGCCACGCCTGCGGGTTGCTTGCTCCGCCCCTGCGTCCTTTGTGTCACGCAGGTGCGTCTTGTCCCGGATCTACCTAGAGTAGGTAGATCATTTCCTTTCCGAGTATGAGCGGTAGTAGCATGCTAGGTATATGTTGAGGATAGATAGTTGACGAGTATGTTTCTTTATGCCTTGTATAGGCCGTGTTGTCCTCCAGTTTGGAGTGGACCAGTTTGAGGATTGATCGAGTTGAGACGACTACGAGGTTGAGGTAAGTCCGTGAGACTTACTTAGTTGACATTCCTATATCGGATGTGTGCATGAGTGGTGTGTGATATATGTGGATAGTATGCGTTATGGTTTATTACCGATCTATGGATATTGCTTGCCCATTGTAGGGCCGTGATAACTTGCCCTTTCATCCCGCCGGGAGTCTGGGAGGTTCCCTGTAGGCAGGCCAGACCTGGTAAACGGTTCGGGCACTCCCCATTCCCTTAGGGTACACGGGGTAGTGTTCCAGGCACCATTTCAGCTGGCTATTGGACCCAGAGGCGAGGGTTATATTCCTCGTGTCACATATGTTTATATGGATATTTATATACGAGTTGATTGCTGGACTTTATAAAGATAATGAACCGGGTAAATGTGTGAAAGCATGATGATGTGTTAAGATTTCTGATGTGTGTTTGTGCTCTAGCATCTTCCTATATATGTGTATGGTTAGCTAACGGTTTTATACCGTGTTGTAGATACTTTGCAGGATAGGAGAGCTGCAGAGTGATCCAGAGTGGGTGATCCGCTGAGGGCTCCGTACACTGGGGCGTTATCGGGGATATGGGTTCTTTTGTTGTACAGTGTCGTTTTGTTTGTACTCAGCGGTACATTGTATTACCTTTTAAATATATATATATATATATATATATATATATATATATATATATATATATATATATATATATATATATATATATATATATATATCAGTTTCATGTTTTGTTTTAATCTATCTGTGCCTTGTTGTAAGATCAGTGAAATTGTTGTCAGGCTAGGGTCAGGATCCATTGCGAGATCCTAGCCCAATAGCACTCCGAGTCCTACGGATTTGGGGTGTTACAGTTTAGTTGATCATATAGGTAGTCTTTTTTCCTTTCCGCATGCATGTTTTAGCCTTAGTTTGTGTCTTTTATGCTTGTTTAGTGTTACTTTGCAAGTATAGATGTCTACACACGCTTTTGGTTACTTTGTAGGTATTTTGACGTGTTTTGGAGTTAAAACGATGCATTTGAGGACAAGGTCTCGGAGTGGACGCTTAGAGCTGTCATACGAGCATAGGAAAGGAGAAGACGACGAATTAGGAGCAACCGAGACAAAGTGCCCGAGATTGAAGAGCATCTCGGCCGAGATCCACAGACCTCGGTCGAGTTGGGAGCTACTGCTGTAAAACCTCGCCCCCTATCTCGGCCATGATCTCGGGTGACCAGACCGAGATCCTCATGACGCTGAAGTACGAAGTCGAAATCTCGGCCCCGACACTGACCCATCTCAACCGAGATCCAGACCGAGATTTCTTCCCTTAACGTCGGATTTTATTTTATTTCGGACTTTCAACCCAAATCACGTCTTTCGTCAGGTTTTAGGTTATAAAAGTAGAGTTCCGAACAAAGGAGAAAGGATCCCACCGAAGAGAAAAGAAGTTAGGTTTGGGTTCGATTGTTGAAAAGAGAATTCTTCTCCTACCTTTCTTCTTTGTTTGTTTCACCATTGTTAGATTTTAGCTTAGTTAGAGGAAGATCCAGTCTTTTCAGTTTGTTAGAGTTTTGTTAGAGATTTGCAAGTGGAAGACAAATTTGTTTTGAGATTCAATAAAGTTGGGTACTTTCTTCATTCTCTTTTCTTGTTTAATTCGTTTGCTTTCCTTTACCATTTTGATTTCAGGTTTTGATATGAATATTGTTGGCTAGAAACCTTATGTGTTTCCAAGGTAGTTAGAGAATTATTTATACCTTGGACTATGATGGATTGATTGTTCTTATTCATAGGTTGTATAAATCGTTTTAAATCCTACGGAAATGTTTGGTTTTTGCAGGTTTAGACTAAATCTAAACCACCTTAACCTAAGTAGAAATTGAGTCGTAACCGAGATATTTATGTTTAGATACATAAGAGACTTGTTCCTAGGTAATAAAGGTTTAACCTTTATTGGATAGAATGTGTCATTATTCCTTCCTTTTAGGCAATAATTCTTGAGACGTAACTGTAAATGGTTATTGTGTTTCCTTGATTGAAATAATAAGGTTTGTTTCTTTCTTTGTCCCTCTTTACCTTGAAAGCTAGGTATTAGGCTGCGGACCTTTATGTTCTTGAGACGTCACAGTAAAAGAGCATAGGTTAAGAAACATTCATCCTGAGTCCTTCAACCTTATATATATATATGCCACGTGAGATCCATAATCTTGAGTCCAATGTGTATAAATAATGATCTTAAATCTTTGGAATTGCATTTCTTCCCATATATTCTTTGTTTGTTTTTCTTTGTTTGCATTTGATTTTCAATCAATTCAGAATAATTGATTGTGAATCCACCAAAACCTTCAAAACCTTTTTGACCTTCTTCCCTTTCTTTTCCAATCCCTTTCTTATTTTAGGTCTATACTTGCTCATTATTGCGACTGATCCATACACTGTGGGTTTGCTGCAATTGAGTAGATATCACGAGATTATAAATTTAAAGCAGACTCTTTGTTTTGTGCATCATGTGAATTTCTATCTTTTGATAGGGATTTATAGGTGTGCAAAACCAGCGAACACAAAGCAAGTAGGGAAGCCATCATTTCGACCCTAGCTACATATACTCTTGCATGATAGACATCTAAACGATCATCACTATCAATGAAATTAATTATCGGTCTTATCCATGATAATTGGCCATATGAGAACATAAAAGCATGCTTAAAACTAAACAATGTGCATAAAGAGGAACAATCTAGATAGAAATCTAGCATCCGACATTCATATTAGAACAAGCATGGATTAAAAATTCAAAACGGCAAATTCTCTCTTATATGCTCACTAACATGAATTGATACTCATTTATTTCTGAAGGCTTATAACCAAGGCCGGCCAATAAATTATGGAGGCCCTGTGTAGTTTAAATATTAAAAATATTAATTTAATTTTTAAAAATTATATTATTATTTTAATTTTTATCATTTATCAAATATTTTAAGCTACAAAATTAATCATATAAGTCTATTTAAAGTTGTTGTGTTAACCTCACTGTGATTTCACTTGTTGTGTAACAAACTACACAACAAACTAATGTGCAAAATCGATTTAAATTTTATACATTTTATGCATTTTTGATCAGATGAATTGAAAAAAATATTTAAATTTTATAAATATCATAAAAATCTCTTGCATGAAACAAACATTAAACTGAGGGGATTATTAGACGTATCGACGAAAATTACTAGTTGTCACCGTAACTACGCACTTCGTGTGCGTACTTGACTGATTTCCGACTACACATATGAGGTGCGTAGTTGAAGGCCGAGAAAAATAAATAAAATTAAACCACGCACTTGACGTGCGTAGTAGAAGTAAGCAAAAAAAAAAATTTATTATTTTTTTTTTGTAATATTAACTACTACTACGCACCCCAAGCACGTAGTTGAGTGAGTTCTCAACAAGCGAAGTGCATAGTTACGGTGTGAAATAACAATTTTTACCGGTACGTTTAGAAACCACGTAAACTAAAAACTTGATATATTATAGTAACAACTATAAGCATAAAAATGGATTTTTTTTACAAATAATTTAATATTTGATATATAAATAATTATATCTACAAGCATTTTTATGGCTTTTTTCTATAAACCAAATAAGTAATTTGTAGAAATTTTATGACAAAACTTCACCATATTTATATATAAATAAGTTAAGTATATTTATGTCTAAAATATTATTTTTATTCTAAAATTTTTTTTTAACTAGGAAAGAAAGTCACTACAAACTCAATCCACTAACTCTAAAAATAAAAAGTAATAATAAAAAAAAATTGAGAATAGATATGCTCCCAATTTCAACCCGTAAACTTGATCCTTTCTTTATTGATGAAACGATATAGATCATGTAAGGAAGGCCAAAATCATATAAATAATTATATTACAAGCATGAAAATGACTTTTTTTTTATATAAACCAAATCAGTAATTTGTTTAAATTTTATGATAACTTCACCATAATTGTATATATAGTTAACATTTTATAGTATATTTATGTTTAAAATATTATTTTTATTTAAAATATATTTTGTAACTAAGAAAGTCATTTCAAACTCAATACATTGACTCTACAAATATAAGTAATAAAAAATAATTATCTTATCTTATCTTATATATATTAAAGCGGACGCACTTATTGCCACGTGTCGCCGATTTTCCGTCCGCCAAAATATTTTTTAATTACGTAATTTAAATTAAAATATTAAAACCGAAATTTTCGAAGAATAAATAAATTAAAAGATCTCTTTTTGATATCTAATCAGGAAGTTTAAATTATTAAAATATAAAAAAATTTTTATCAGACAATCCTCTCTACAAAACTCGAAACCTTTAAAGATTTCGTTTGATTCTGCTAACTAATATTTAACGTATGTAAAAAAATTTATCAGATTAATCTTCTCCCGTAAGATTACCTAAAATAATTATTTTTCAATAATTATAATTAACTTCCCTGGTACGTTGACTCACGATAAAACCTAAACTTCTCATGTACGGTTAAACTCTCACACTATATATAAATTATATCCCGTTACTCTACGACTCTACGTCGTTATCATCTTGCTATCATTAGTTTTTTATGTTCGGCTACCATTCTTTATATTCTTTTCGTCTATCATTCTTTTGTTACTTTTAAATGCATATGAATGCTAATTCGATCCTCAATTTCTATGGATTTTGAAGCCTATCCCAAGAGGTATTCTTCCTAGATCTCTCTCCGCTCCTCCAACCTAAGTTTATGATTCATATTCGAGTAGGGCTCTTCCTGTTCAAGTAGTTGCCGACCTAGAATAGATGTAGGTTGTGGTTTATTGATGTTGATTTTTTTTGTAACAAATATTCTTCCCTTTTTTTACAAGTACATTGGGAATTTTCGTAAGGAGCAAAAAAAAGGTACTTTATTGACGTGATTCATTTCAATGGCTTCGATTGAATTATCACATTAAGTTGAATAACTACGAATTGGGGTTACGGTATATCTATTTTGGGTTGGTGTAGAAGAATTTATAATTGTTGATTATGTATGGTGTTTCTCTATTTACATATCATTAGTGGAACATCTTTTCCTTTTTTTTACATATTATTTTAGTCCACTGTGGTAATTTGAAATGCAACAGAGAGTTGCAGCAACTCAATTGCAGAAGATCAAGTGAGAAATGGTGGAAACTCTCCTCTCGGCTCTATCCATGGAGAATCACCATCCCTCAACAGTGCTATCAATGGATTCAAGTGCTTCTTCCTACGATGAACTGGACCTCGAAATAAATCGGCTTTACAAATTTTTTTATATACTCAATTTCGGTTTTTTACAAATTTTTTATTATTATTTGGATTCAGATTTTTTTACTTTGAAAATCTTCTTACTTGGTTTTTTAAAATTAGATTCGACTACAAATAATTGTTTCTGTTTATTTTTATTCATATTCGTATGTTATAGATTTAATATTTTGTTATTGTTAATAAAAGGGATGCAAATCTTTCGTTACTTTAAAAAAAAAAATATATATTCAAATTCGTTTTTTACAATAATTTTTTTATTGTTTTGATTCAGTTCGTTAATGATAAAAAAAAATTTATACGTTTTTTTAATATTCAGATTCGAGTATAAATCTTTGTTACTATTTTTTTATATATTGATAATCGTATATGTTTTTTTAAATATATTTCGCTTTTAAATTCAAATTCGGTTTGTTGCAATTCATTTTATATTTTGTTTCAGATTTATTATTGTTAGCATTTTCTTATTTGGTTTTTTATTCAGATTCGACTACAAATAATCGTTTATGTTTTTTATTCAGATTTGTATTTGTTATATTTAGTATTTCGTGATTGTTAACAAAACAATTGCAAATCATTTGTTACTTTTTTTAAAAAAAAATATTCAAATTCAGTTTTTTACATTTTTTATTTATTTATTTTGATTCGTTAGTGATAAATTTTTTTTTATATGTTTTATTTATTCAGATTCGACTACAAATTTTATTTACTATTTTTTTATTATTCATATTTTTTTTTTAATATTTCGGTTTTTTTAATATTTCGTTTTTTTTAAACTTCGGTTTTTTAAACTCTTTAATATTTTGATTCAGATTTGTTACTACTAAAATTTTCTGGTTTATTTTTTTTATTCAGATTCGACTATAGATAACTATTTTTTTAAATTCAGATTCGTACTTTTAAGCTTTAATATTTTGTTATCGTTAACAAACCGATTGCAAATATTTTTGCTTATGAATAATTTTTTTTTAAAAATATTTCACTTCTGAATTTTTCGGTTGCAAATCATTTAGTTCAAGTTACATTTTTACAAATATGATTTTTGGCGGAAATTTTCTTATTAGGATTATTAAATCAAAAAATTCGACTCCAAATCTTTCACTATCATTTTTTTTTATTTATTATTTAGATTCATTTTCTTTTCTATTTGAATAGAATAAATTTTGAAATATTTCGCTTTTAAAAGAAATCAGATTCTATATCTCTAATAAATTTATATAAATTCAACTTGATTATAAAATAAATAACCTATTATCATAATATTTGATGCATAAAATTTAATTATTTGAACAATAAACATTAGAAAATAATCAAATTCACCCGCACCTTGTGCGGGTATTGCACTAGTATATATTAAAGCGGACGTACTTTTTGTCATGTGTCGCCGCCATGATTTTTCGTCCGCTAAAACTATTTTTAATTATGTAATTTAAATATTGATTTTGTGATCAAATTTAAAAAATTCAAATCAGGTAACCGAAATCCGAAATAAAAATTTGTAATCTATTTAAATAAATAATTATCAAATTATTTAAATTTTGTAAGTGACTTTTTCGTCAAAATTGAGTTTACTGAGTTATACAATAAAGCACCTCATAAGCAGCAACTTTTATGTGTGCAAATCTTTTATTATTTTTTTGCGAAATGATTTTTATCCAAAAACTCATATCTAGATACTGAGATTTAAACAAATTTTGTTTTGATTTCAGATTTCGTTTTGATTCCATATTTAGTTAATAAACATAGATATTAAGTTAATAGATGGAAAATACTGCAACTTCTCATGTAATTTTCATCTTTTTTGAATGTCTATATATACATTTACTCCTTCCTCACTCATCTTCTCCGGTACATTTTCCTTTAATCTTCTTTTTCCATTCAAGAGTTTGTTGTTTGTTTTATCTTATGCCTTCTTAATTACAGTTGTTTATTTTCTCTTATGCCTTCTTAATTGCAGTTGTTTATTTTCTCTTATGCCTTCTCAATTGCAGGCTTGCAGCGTTAAGCTCTCAGATATGGCGGCATTGAAGTGATGGCCTGTTAGAGGCGTCTCTTGGAAAGTCGGAATCCGCCGCAAAGTTGAGTTTCCTGAGTTACACAATAAAGCACCTCATAACCAGCAACTTTTAAAATTCAGTTTAACCACCTTCTCATATATTTCATTCGTGAATTAAACTGTAAGTGGTGATTTGGATTATTTTGTCAAAATATTGATGTCGAAGGTGCGATGGAAAATGACAATCGTAGGAAAAGATCCCGCTCCAACCTCTCGCAATTGTGTTCTAAACTCCACTACCTTTATTGTAAATACTTTGAGAGCTCTACTCTTTATTCCATAGTTTTCCTCATGGAGAAGGTAAATGTATCCTAATCTTTGTTGCTTACTGTTTTATTACATTATGATGATGCTTACCAATTTACAAATGTATACTCTTTGATAAAATTGATCATGGCTATGCAGACAAATAAAGCTTTACTAAATTTTGATTAAGGTTGCAACCATCTTTTGATCAGGTACGCACTTTAGCTAGACGATATCCTAGATTGATGTCACTGAAGAGCATCGATCAGTCATCGGCGAGTTGGTGTTATGGTAAACTCTTTGTGTTTTATGTCTCTCTAAAAAAATATTCAAGAACTAAATTCTAGCAACAATAGTTATACAAAGTTTGAGATGTTTTTAATAGTTACTATTGTATGATATCCGATATATATTCTGATGGGGTCAAACATCAGAGGTTTGAACATTGGCTTCCTCACTAAACATACACCACAATCATCCTTTCAAGTTATAATTAACTTTTCATTGTTTCAGTGGTAACTTAATTTGTATGTCATCAATCGATCATTTGAATCTTTTTGTTAGATGTGAGTGTTAAAGACGAGATGGAAGAAGATGACAAATGGAGGAAGAGAAAAGAGAAATTCCATGAAGTGAAGAATCAGTTTGTTATTCATAGATCTTATTTGTTCAGAGATTTGATTGTACATCTTTACTCATGAAATCTAGATTGATTTATTTTTATGTTTTGTTTTTATATTTATAATAGTTGAAAATCTCTTTATTGTTTCTTATTATTTAAATATGTAACACCCCGAATCCGTAGGACTCGAAGTGCTACTGGGTTAGGATCTCACAATGGATCCTGATCCTAGCCTGACAACAATTTCACTGAATCTTACAACAAGGCACAAACAGATTAAATATAAAACATGAAACTGGTATAAAAGTATCAAAAGGTTTATACAACACTGCTGAGTACAATCAAAACATAACAAATATACATAATCCAAATATCCCATCCCACGAGGACGACCCAGTGTACGGAGCCCTCAGCAGATCACCCTCTCTAGCTGGATCACTCTGCAGTTCTCCTAACCTGTGAGGGATCTACAACACGGTATAAAACCGTTAGCTAACCATACATATATATAGAATGAACATAAGCACAATCACATATTAGAGATACTAAACACTTCAGCATGATGTCACGCATTTACCCATTTTATAATCTTTATAAATATAGTCCTACACTCAAATCGTATATATAAGGATATCAATATGAATATATGTGACACGAAGAATATAACCCTCGCCTCCCGGTGCTAATGCCAGCTGGAGTGGTGATGCGGTCACCGTCACCGTATACCCTATGGGAGTGGAGAAAGCCCGCCCCACAATCCAGAACTGACCTGCCCGCAGAGAACCTCCAGTCTCCCAGCGGGATGAAAGGATAGCTGTCACGGACCTACAATGGACAGTCACTAAACCATAGGTCGGTAATAACAATATCACATACTAGCAAGCATAAACATGCACCACTCATGCAACATCCAATATATAGATGACAGCTACGTAAGTCCTATGGACTTACCTCAATCTCGAAAGTAATCCCAACTATGATCAACTCTCAGATACGTCTACTCCAATCTGGAGGACAACACGGCCTATACAAGGCATACATATATACATATCAATCTACTATCACACAAATGGGTCACACCTAGACCCAAGGGATCCATAGGGATCATATCCAACTCATAAACCTCAAGGCCGTAACCGGCATAAACAGTTCCATAATCAATCTCGTTCTAACCTCATACTCGTACCTAACATGCTACTACTGCTCTTACTAGGAAAGGGAAAGATCTACCTAGCTCTAGGTAGAACCAGAACAAAACGCACCTGCGTGACAAAGGGGACGCAGGGGCGAAAGGCAAGTGGCCGCGGGCGCGGCGGAACGTAGCCGCGGGGGCGGTGACAAGGCCGTTGGCGGACGCAGACACGGCGCGGGCGGTGACTCTTGGCCGCGGGGGCGGCGACATCGTAGAACAAGATTTCGTGATTCTTCTTCGGCTCTTTACGTGATCCAATCACATCTTTACCATTCCAAATCCACACACCACATGCACATACACATACCAACCATCAATAACCCTAACATACATCTAATCCTAAGCTAAGGAAGAGAAAGAGAAGTTCACTTACCACCATTGTGGTCCTAGGATGCAGGGAAGAACAACACACCAAGGCTGGCTTCCAAGCTCAGCAAACTCACAGTCATCAACCACAAAAGCTACCACACACATAAAACTCAAACCAATCTCTTCCAACCAAGAACAAGATCAAGGGAAGCAAGGGAAGGCTAGGAACGGGATAGAAGCTGGAGAAGAAAGTGAAGAACAAACCCTTGATCAGCCAAGGGAAATATTAAGTAAGGTAAAGAGTAAAACACGGGTCAAAGGTCAACGAAGACGGTTGCAGCCGCCGGAAACCGCAGGGGCGGTCCTAAGATCCGCAGGGGCGGTGCCAGGTACCCACGGGGCGGCTAGACCAAACTCGGTCAAAGCCAATCTCGGCCTGTTAAAATAAGACAATAAATCTAGGTATACTGATACAATGGGCCAGAGGAAACATATTTTGGGCCCATGGATTAATGGGCCCGGGGCGACAGGGGGTGCGGGGGTGCAGAGCCCCCGCGGAGGATTCTATCTATTTATAAGGAATTCTATCTATTTGTAGGATTCTATCTATTTGTAGGACTCTATCTTTTTATAGAAGATTGTATCTATTTATGGTTATAAATAGATAGGCTTAGGGTTGTATTCATTATCCACCAAAGTATATTGAAAACCCTGGCTGCAAGGTTTGTGCAGCAAAACCACAAAACGTCTTGTCTTCTCTTCTTCTCTCTATTTCTGAAGTAACTCGTTGAAAGATCACAACAATTGGTATCAAGAGCAAGGTTGTCGATGAGTTCCGTTGCAAAATTTGAGGTTCCGCGATTCAACGGAATTGGAAACTTCGGTCTTTGGCAGCGACGAGTTAAGGATCTGCTAACGCAGCAGGGGATGTTGAAGGCGCTGAAGGAGACAAAACCGGAGTCGTTGAAAGACGACGATTGGGAGGAGATGCAGGAGAAGGCAGCGTCGGTCATTCGGCTCTGTTTGGCAGACGAGGTAATATACCACGTTATTGATCTCAAATCTTGTCAAGAGATTTGGACTTAATTGGAGAAACGGTATATGTCAAAATCTTTGTCTAGCAAATTGTATCTCAAACAAAAATTGTATGGGTTGAAAATGGTGGAAGGTTCTGACTTGGTAAAACATGTGAATATTTTCAATCAAATTATTGGGGATTTGGCTCGGGTGGATGTAAAACTTGGAGATGAAGATAAAGCTATGATCTTGCTATGTTCTCTACCCTCTTCATATGAGAATCTGGTGATGACGTTGACGTGTGGGAAAGACGAGATAAGTCTTGATACGGTGTCAACAGCGTTGCTTTTACAAGCCGAACGACGACAACATACTAGTGAGAGTTCTCAAAGCGAAGGGTTGTATGTTAGAAGCAACCAGAATAGAGGGAGGACGAAAGAGAAGCAAGAAGGAAGCAACAAGCAATCCAAGTCTAAGTCCAAGGGTAAAAAGCCAGTAACTTGTTACTTCTGCAAGGAGGAGGGTCACTTCAAACGTGATTGTCCTGCCAGGAAGAAGAAGTACGAAGATAAGAAGTCAGAGGAATCTTCAAGATCAGCAAACGTGGTGCAGAAAGATGACTCAGATGGTGCAAATTCTGATATGCTCTCTGTGACGTCAGGCAACTACTCAGATGTATGGATCATGGATACGGGATGTTCGTTTCACATGACTTCGAATAGAGATTGGTTTGAGACGTACAAGTCTGGAACTTTTGGCTCCGTCCGATTAGGAGACAACAAGGCTTGTGATGTTGTTGGCATTGGGCAGATAAAGGTGAGGATGCACGATGGTGTGATTCGAACATTTATTGACGTGCGTCACATTCCAACTCTAAAGAAAAATCTGATTTCTTTGGGGACTTTTCATGTAAAAGGGTTCTGTTTTAAAACAGAAAAGGAATGTGTAAAGGTGAGCAAGGGGGCAATGACAGTTATGAAGGGGTAGATTACAGCGGGTAATATCTACCGGTTGGTAGGGAGTACCGTTGTAGGTGGAGTTGCAACCGTGGCTTCGGAGACAGATTACACAACTCTGTGGCATATGCGCCTGGGTCACATTGGCGAAAGGGGGATGATTGAGCTTCA
This sequence comes from Fagopyrum tataricum, assembly GCA_002319775.1. Taxonomy (NCBI): domain Eukaryota; kingdom Viridiplantae; phylum Streptophyta; class Magnoliopsida; order Caryophyllales; family Polygonaceae; genus Fagopyrum; species Fagopyrum tataricum. The sequence goes on along the minus strand of CM008281.1, from coordinate 34,224,861 downwards.
CAAGCGAGGTCTCCTGGATGGTGTGAAGAGTTGTAAGATCGACTTCTGCAAGTTTTGCTTGATGGGAAAACAATCCAAGGTGTCTTTTAAGACATGTCAGCACAACACAGGTGGAATTCTTGATTATGTGCATTCTGATGTGTGGGGACCAACTCAGGTGTCGTCCCTAGGAGGATCTAGGTATTACGTCACTTTCATTGATGATTGTTCAAGGAAGGTCTGGGTGTATTTTCTAAAGTATAAATATGAAGTCTTCAGCAAGTTCAAGCTATGGAAGGCGGAAGTGGAAAATCAGACAGGGAGGAAAGTGAAGTATTTGATAGCTGGTAATGGGACAGAGTACACGGATTCTCAGTTTCAGAGTTTTTGTGGTGAGCATGGCATTCAAAGACATTATACAGTGCGAAAGACACCACAACAGAATGGTGTTTTTGAGAGGATGAATCGGTCCATTGCAGAACAAGCGCGGTGTCTTAGATTGAATGCAGGGCTTTCAAAGCAATTCTGGGCAGAGGCAGTGAGCATGGCGGTCTATTTGATAAATAGATCAGCCCAGACTTCTCTTGACGGGAAGGTTTCAGAGGAGGTATGGACTGGTTCTGATTTAGACTTATCAAATTTGAAGATTTTTGGCAGTCCAACATATGTGTTTATTCCAGGTGATGAGCGAACAAAGCTGGATGCAAAGTCTAAGAAGTGCATTTTTCTGGGTTATGAGAAAGGTGTGAAGGGTTTCAAGTTTTGAGATCCTGTTGCAAAGAAACGGATGATCAGTCGAGATGCTGTATTTGATGAGCAGGCAATACTTCTACATGCCAAGGAAGTTGGGAAACCTGCAGTTACAGAGACTGAATCCAGATTAGCAGTGGAGGTGGAGCTTTCAGATTCTAGCACACCTACACCAGCAGGTGGTGAGCATGATGTAGATCAACAACAGGTTGAGAGTCTTGTTTTTGGCAGAAGCAAACGCATCACAAGGGCCCCTATAAGATATGGTTTTGAGGAGATGGTTAATTATGCTCTAGTCATTGGCACAGATGATCCATCTAACTTTCGAGAGGCTACTCATAGTCAGGAGAAAGAAGGATGGGTAGGTGCTATGGTTGAGGAGATGAAATCTCTCCATAAGAACAGGACGTGGGAGCTGGTTCCTCTTCCAACAGGTAAGAGGGCGATAGGATGCAAATGGGTGTTCAAGAAGAAACAAGACATCTCAGAGAAAGAAGGCATAAGGTACAAGGCACGACTAGTAGCAAAGGGTTACTCACAGAAGAAGGGGATTGATTATGACGAAATTTTTCCTCCTGTGGTCCGACACACGTCTATCAGATTGGTGTTGGCATTGGTAGCTAGCTGGGATTTGCATCTGGAGCAGATGGATGTGAAAACAGCTTTCCTTCATGGTGATTTGGAGGAGGAGATCTACATGGAGCAACCAGAGGGTTTTGTCCAGCCGGAAGAGGAGAAACTTGTATGCAAGTTGACAAAGTCATTGTATGGTCTGAAGCAGGCTCCTAGGCAATGGTACAAGAAGTTTGACTCTTACATGCTTCGGATAGGCTACTAGAGATGTGAGTATGATTGTTGTGTTTATGTGAAATATTTGGATGATGGATCACCCTTATACTTGCTATTATATGTTGATGACATGCTGAGTGTTGGAAAGAATATTGATGATGTTGTTGAGTTGAAAACCTTGTTAAGCAAGGAATTTGACATGAAGGATCTTGGTGTTGCAAATAAGATCCTTGGTATGGAGATTCGCAGGGAGAGAAGTTCTAGGAGGTTATGGTTATCTCAGAAGACTTACATTGAGAAAGTGCTTGATAGATTCGATATGGCCAACTCCAAATCTGTCAGCACTCCTCTAGCGAATCACTTCAAGCTCTCCTCAGCTCAGTGTCCGAAGTCTGATGGAGAAATCAAAGATATGTCCAAAGTTCCTTATGCAAGTGTAGTTGGTTGCTTGATGTATGCTATGGTGTGTACAAGACCTGATTTGGCCCAAGCTGTTAGCCAAGTGAGCAAGTATATGTCTAATCTTGGGAGAGACACTGGGCGGCCGTCAAGTGGATACTCAGGTATTTGAGGGGTACTGCTGACCGTGGAATTATGTTTGGTGGCCAGGAAGGAGATCCTTAAGTTGTAGGGTATGTTGATTCAGACTATGCCGGTGATCTTGACAATCGGAGGTCCACTACAGGGTATGTGTTTACTCTTGCTTGGGGGCCTATATGTTGGAGATCAGTTTTGTAGTCTGTAGTAGCCTTGTCTACAACTGAGGCAGAGTACATGGCTTTAGCAGAGGCAGCTAAGGAGGCTCTGTGGATTAGAGGAATTGTGGAGGAACTGAGTGTTGAGCAAGGTGGAGTTGAGGTACATTGTGATAGTGAGAGTGCTATATATCTAGCTAAGAATCAGGTGTACCATGCTCGGACTAAACATATTGATGTGAGATTTCACAAGATTAGAGAGCTAGTAGCTTCTGGTGAGATCATCCTGGAGAAGGTACACACTTCTCAGAATGCAGCTGATATGATGACCAAACCGGTTACCGCAAACAAATTCAAGCATTGCTTGGATTTGGTTCATGTCACTCGTTGTTAGATGAGTGAGAAAACCCCCTGTCAAAAGAAACAAGGAGGATCTGGCGACAAGATCCTGGAGTTGTATATGTGTTTCCAAATTTGTGTATTAGATTATGTTGTCTAGGTGAAGATTGTTAAAATAAGACAATAAATCTAGGTATACTGATACAATGGGCCAGTAAAACATATTTTGGGCCCATGGATTAATGGGCCCGGGGCGACAGGGGGTGCGGGGGGCGGAGCCCCCGCGGAGGATTCTATCTATTTATAGAATTCTATATATTTATAAGGAATTCTATCTATTTGTAGGATTCTATCTATTTGTAGGACTCTATCTTTTTATAGAGGATTGTATCTATTTATGGTTATAAATAGATAGGCTTAGGGTTGTATTCATTATCCACCAAAGTATATTGAAAACCCTGGCTGCAAGGTTTGTGCAGCAAAACCACAAAACGTCTTGTCTTCTCTTCTTCTCTCTATTTCTGAAGTAACTCGTTGAAAGATCACAACACGCCCATGGTCCGATCTCGGTCCGAAAGGATAGGGCTCTTACACCTCACCCCCCTAAAAACAAGTTTCGTCCCGAAACTTGCAAAGTCCTGAAACCACTCGGCTCAAAAGCCGCGGTAAACTCTCCCTATAACCTCAAACATAAGCATGGAGGAAATCATCAACTCCAACAACTATACTATCTAGGGCATAGAGGGAAACCATCTCTAGCTAAATATAAACATATCACAAGGCATAGAGGAATCACATCTCTAGCCGTATCGTATCCATAACAGAAAGGCATGGAGAAAGCACATCTCCATCACTACTATGTCCATCAAAATAGCATGAAGGAAAGAACCATCTCCAGCTAAACCTATCATATCACAATAGCATGGAGGAAAGAACCATCTCCAGCTATAAACAAGAATCATACTAGCACAACAAGATCTAATAAGATCTTAATCACATCAAAGCTAGGATGAAATAAACACATCATAACATATAAGCAGATAAGACTCATCAAGCTAGTACTAAGATCTATTCGGTGATCCTACTAGTGCATCTAACTCAGCATAGAACTTTGGATAGTTCCTCTAGATACTATCCTCAGTCTCCCATATAGCCTCCTCGGGTCCTCGTCTCGACCACTGCATTCTCAACATAGGAATGTCCTTCGAACGCAGGCGTCTCATACCTCGCTCTAGGACTGCAATAGGATGCTCAACAAACGTGTGGTCCGGCTCAACCACCAAATCCTCATAACTCACAATGTGCCTCGGATCTGATATGTACTCCCTCAACTGAGACACATGAAATACAGGGTGAACACCCTCTAATCCCGAAGGCAAAACTAATCTGTAAGCTGCGCTCCCAACCCGATCCAGAATCTCGAACGGTCCGACATATCCGGGACTCAACTTTCCCTTAATGCCAAAACGCATAACACCTCGTGTCGGGGACACTCTCAGCCACACATGGGCTCCAACCCTGAACTCTAGAGGTCTACGCCTCCTGTCAGCATAAGACTTCTGACGGCTCTGTGCAGTCAGCATACGCTCTCTGATCAATGTTACCCGAGCCATATCATCCTGAATCTGATCAGGTGCTAAACCACTGACACTGCTCTGCTCATCCCAGCATAACGGGGTACGACATCTCTGTCCATACAGTGCTTCATATGGGGTCATCCCAATAGATGCATGCCAGCTGTTGTTGTAGGAGAACTCAACAAGTGGGAGATGATCCGTCCACACCTGTCCCTAATCCAACACACAAGCTCGCAGCATATCTTCCAAGGTCTGAATGGTCCTCTCTGACTGACCATCTGTCTGATGGAACGCAGTCGTGAAGTGTAAACTCGTCCCCAGGGCAGTCTGAATCTGCTGTCAGAATCTCGAGGTAAATCGCCCATCTCTGTCTGAGATGATCGTCCTTGGTACCCCATGGAGTCTCACTATCTGCCTAGTGTACTCCTCTGCTAATCTGCTCACCGGCCACGTCTCCCGAATAGGAATGAAACGTGTCGTCTTCGTCAATCTATCTACTATGACCCAAATGACATCAAAACCCCGGCTCAACCTCAAGCCAGTCACAAAATCCATGGTGACGTCCTCCCACTTCCTCTATGGAACAGGAAGGGGATGAAGCTCACCTCCAGGTCGGAAATGCTCGATCTTGACCTACTGGCAGGTCGCACACTGAGCTACAAATCTGGCTACATCGGACTTCAGCCCCTCCCCACCAATATATACGTCTCAAGTCCTGATACATCTTACTCGTACCTGATGTACAGAGTAAGGTGTACAGTGAGCCTCTTGTAAAATCCCCTGCCTCAGCTCGGTATCAACAAGTACACAGACGCGACCGCGGCGCTTCAAAACTCCATCTACTCCAAGCAGAAACTGGGATGCCTCATCTCGAGACATCCTATCTCTAATCCTCTGTAAAGTCGGGCAGGTCTCCTGTTTCTGTCGGATCTCATCCAACAGATCAGGAAGAACCTCTAAAGTACGTAGCTGGGCATCCTCATCAGGAAATTGGATGTCCAACTCTAACCAGATCAGATCTCTCTACAACTGATGCTGAACTGTCAATCTCGTAATAGCCTGCTCTCGAGGCGTCTTCCTGCTCAGGCGTCGGCGACAACGTTCGCCTTCCCTAGATGATACAAAATCTCCAGATCAAAATCCTTGATCAGCACGAGCCACTTACGCTGGCGGTTATTCAATTCCCGTTGTGTGAAAATGTACTTCAGACTCTTATGGTCTGTGAAGATTTGACATGTAGCACCATACAGGTAATGTCTCCACATCTTCAGTGCATGAACTACCGCTGCCAACTCCAGATCATGAGTCGGATAGTTCTCCTCATACGTCTTCAAATGTCGAGACGCATAAGCAATAACTCTGCCTCGCTACATCAAAACACATCCCAAGCTTAGCTTGGATGCATCACTGTAAACCACAAAATCCTCAGTACCCTCTAGCTGTGCCAAAATAGGAGCAGAAGTCAAACGCCTCTTCAACTCCTCAAAACTCTGCCTGCACTGATCAGACCACACAAATCTAGTAGTCTTCCTCAGCAAACTCGTCAGTGGACGGGCAATTACAGAAAAACCCTCCAAGAAGCGTCTGTAATAACTGGCTAGGCCAAGGAAACTACGTACTTCCTTGACGTTCGTCGGTGTCGTCCATGTTGTTACTGCTTCAATCTTCGCTGGATCCACCTTGATTCCATTAGCTGATACTATATGACCCAGGAATGTTACCTCTGGCATCTATAACTCACACTTAGAGAACTTAGCATAAAGTTCTCTATCCCGCAAAACCTACAATACTGTCCTCAGATGTTCTGCATGCTCCTCTCCACTGCGAGAGTATACCAGTATATCATCAATAAAAACCACCACAAACTGATCCAGGAAGTCGATGAAGATACTGTTCATCAACTCCATAAAGACGGTTGGGCATTCGTAAGCCCAAATGGCATCACTACAAAATCGTAGTGGCCATATCTGGTCCGGAATGTTGTCCTGTACACATCCTTCTCTCTCACCCTCAACTGGTGATATCCTGAACGCAGATCATTCCTGGAGAACACAGTCGCTTCCTGTAGCTGATCTAACAAATCATCAATGCGTGGCAGTGGATACTTGTTCTTGATGGTCACCTTGTTCAGCTCTTTGTAATCTATGCATAACCTCAATGATCCGTCCTTCTTCCATACGAAGAGGACAGGTGCTCCTCATGGGGACACGCTAGGGCGATTGAAGCCCTTCTCAGCCAACTCATCGAGTTGCTTCTTCAGCTCCAGCATCTCGACAGGCGTCATCCTGTATGGGGCCTCCGAGATCGGTCTCGTACCAAGCTCTAACTCAATACTGAAGTCCACACTCCTCTGAGGCGGCAATCTGAACGGCTCAGCCAACACATCTGTGATTTCACAAACGACTGGGAACGGCGTTATTGGGAGACAGGGTCCACAGCGAGTCCAGTCGGATGACTCGGATTATGTCTCCATGGAAGGACAGAGTTTCGTGACTATATCCGGCGAGTGGAGGAGGCTTCCACAGCAGGTAGACCTATCCCGGATCTGCCATGTAACACCCCGAATCCGTAGGACTCGAAGTGCTACTGGGTTAGGATCTCAAAATGGATCCTGACCCTAGCCTGACAACAATTTCACTGAATCTTACAACAAGGCACCAACAGAATAAATATAAAACATGAAACTGATATAAAAGTATCAAAAGGTTTATACAACACTGCTGAGTACAATCAAAACGGAAATCCGTACGATATAAATTACCCAAAATCCCACGATGTCGCCCAATGTACGGAACCCTCAGCAGATCACCCTCTCTGGATCACTCTGCGGTTCTCCTAACCTGCGAGGGATCTACAACACGGTATAAAACCGTTAGCTAACCATACAAATATATAAGAAGATGCTAGAGCACAAACACATATCAAGAATATTAACACCTCACCATGATATCACACATTTACCCGGTTTATTATCTTTAATAAGTTAAATCACTCAATCGTATAAACAGATGTATATGAAAATATGTGACACGAGGAATATAATCCCCGCCTCTGAATGCTCTAGCCAGCTGGAGTAGTATCAGCACACCTCCCGTGTACCCTATGGGAGTGGTGAGGGTCCTTTCTTTATACCAGATATGGCCTGACTACAGAGAACCTCCCAAACTCCACTACGGGATGAAAGGGAAAGGTTATCATGGCCACTACAATGGGCGGTCAATATAACATAGGTCGGTGACCATCATAAGCATGCTATAAAGCATATAACAAACACCACTCAAGCACACATCCAATATAAGGATGGCAGCTAAGTAAGTCCTATGGGCTTACCTCAACCTCGGGAGTCTCAGACTCAAACTCAAACGGCTCCGCTCTGGAGATCAACACAGCCTAAACAAGGTATAACACATATATCACACTCATATCCATAACAGGGGTCACACCTAGACCCAAGGGATCCATAAGGATCATATTCCAACTCGTAAATCTCAAGGCCGTAACCGGCATAAACAGTTCCATACTCAATCTCATTCTAACCTCATACTCGTACCTAGCATGCTACTACCGCTCGTACTAGGAAAGGAAAGGATCTACCTAGCTCTAGGTAGAACCGGGACAAAACGCACCTGCGTGACAAAGGGAACGCAGGGTGAAAGGCAAGCGGCCGCGGGCGCGGCGGAACGTAGCCGTGGGGGCGGTGACAAGACCGTTGGCGGACGCAGGCACGCCGCTGGCACGGCGCGGGCGTTGCGGCGTAGGTGCCGCGGGGGCGGTGACTCTTGGCCGCGGGGGCGGCGACAGCGCAGAACAAGATCTCGTGATTCTTCTTCGGCTCTTCACGTAATCAAATCACGTCTTTACCATTCCAAATCCACACACCACATGCACATACACATACCAAGCATCAATAACCCTAACATACATCTAATCCTAAGCTAAGGAAGAGAAAAAACAAGAAAGGAAGAAGAGAAAGAGAAGATCACTCACCACCACTGTGGTCCTAGGCTGCAGGGAATATCAACACACACCAAGGCTGGCTTCCAAGCTCAGCAAACTCACAGTCATCAACCACAAAAACCACCACACACATAAATCTCAAACCAACCTCTTCCAAACCAAGAACAAGATCAAGGGAAGCAAGGGGAAGCTAGGAACGAGATGGAAGCTGGAGAGGAACGTGAAGAACAAACCCTTGATGAGCCAAGGGAAAGATTAAGTAAGGTAAAGAGTAAAGCACGGGTCAAAGGTCAACGAAGACGGCTGCAGCCGCCGGAAACCGTAGGGGCGGTCCTAAGATCCGTAGGGGCGGCGCCAGGTACCCGTGGGGGCGGCTAGACCAAACTCGGTCAAAGCCAATCTCGGACATGGTCCGATCTCTGTCCGAAAGGATAGGGCTCTTACATCTCACCCCCCTAAAAACAAGTTTCGTCCCGAAACTTACAAAGTCCTGAAACCACTCGGGCTCAAAAGCCGAGGTAAAACTCTCTCTATAACCTCAAACATAAGCATGGAGGAAATCATCAACTCCAGCAACAAACTATACTATCTAGGGTATAGAGGAAAACCATCTCTAGCCAACCATAAACATATCACAAGGCATAGAGGAATCACATCTCTAGCCGTATCGTATCCATAACAGAAAGGCATGGAGGAAGTACATCTCCAGCACCACTATGTCCATCAAAATAGCGTGGAGAAAAGAACCATCTCCAGCTAAACCTATCGTATCACAATAGCATGGAGGAAAGAACCATCTCCAGCTATAAACAAGAATCATACTAGCATAACAAGATCTACTAAGATCATAATCACATCAAAGCTAGTATGAAAATAAACATATCATAGCATATAAGCATGTAAGCATATAAGGCTCACCAAGCTAGTACTAAGATCTACTCGGTGATCCTACTGGTGCACCTATCTCGGCATAGAACTCTGGATAGTTCCTCTGGATACTATCCTCAGTCTCCCATGTAGCTTCCTCGGGTCCTCGTCTCGATCACTGTATCCTCAACATAGGAATGTCCTTCGAACGCAGGCGTCTAATACCTCGCTCTAGGACTGCAATAGGATGCTCAACAAACGTGTGGTCCGGCTCAACCACCAGATCATCATAACTCACAATGTGTCTCGGATCTGGTATGTACTCCCTCAGCTGAGACACATGAAATACATGATGAACACCCTCTAATCTCGGAGATTTTGTGGAGGCTAGATTAGAGGATGTACCAGTCTCACAGGCTATCAGGAGATTCCAGGAGGAGCTGACATTGCTGGGACCAGTTGCGCCTTTTGTGGATCAGCATGTGTATCTGTTTTCCCGACGACTGAGGGATACTACCCGGACCTATATGGCGGGTTTCCACTGTGAGTCTCTGATGGACTTCCATGACAGAGCTTCCGACTATGAGAGGGAGCGGGCTAGTCAGAGGAGAGCTTCTCAGACCGGAGGGTCTGAGAAGAGACAGCGTACTGGGCAGACCAGTGGTGCTGGTGGGACTGCTAGTGCAGGGCGAGGTCAGAGTCGCCAAAGTCGTCCCTCTTCTGCCTCAATTGCAGATAAGGGAGTACAGTGTTACAACTGTGGTTGTTATGGGCATATGCGGCAAGAGTGCACGAGATAGACAGTGACTTGTTATATCTGTGGCAGGCTAGGTCACAGACATATTTTTTGTAGACGGGGTGGAGGTTCGTCTCAGCAGGGTTCTACTCCTGCCAGTATAGGGACAACAGAGAGTCCTAGATCGTCCTACCACTCAGGGATTTGCTCTTGGGTTGGGTAGAGGCAGAGGTCGTGGTGGGAGCACCACTGACACCAGAGGGCCACCTGGCCGAGTTTTTGAGCTGAGGAGTGTAGAGGAGCCAGCTGCACCGACTGTTACAGGTATCATTCTGATCCATGGTTTACCTGTTAGAGTTTGTTTGATACTAGAGCTATGTCTTCTTTTATATTTGATGCTCGTATCGAGTGTTTGAGTTTAGATATGATTGAGGGGATACCCTTTAGTATAGGGTTACCCGATGGTAGTAGGGTCAGAGGTACCCATGAGATTTGTGACTGTCCCATTTCTGTAGGGACCCGTGTGTTACTAGTTGACTTCTTTGTCATGCCATAAGAGATTGAAGAAGTCATACTAGGTATGGACTGGATAGATAGACTTTATGTAGTCTTAGATGTAGGTAGGAGGATTGTACCCTCTCTACTGAGTTAGGACAGATAGAGGTTTTCCGAAGTTGGGACCTTGGGAATTATGGCATGGTTATCAGTGTGATACGGACAGCTAGACTGTTTGCACAGGGTTGTGAGGTCTTCCGGTGTTATGCCATGAAGAAGGGGGAGAGTCCAACATTAGAGGATATCCCAGTGGTCTGTGAGTTTGCAGATGTGTTCGCTGAGTTGTCCGGTTTGCCGCCTCAGAGGAGTGTGGACCTTGGTATCGAGTTAGAGCTTGGTACGAGACCGATCTCGAAGGCCCCATATTGGATGGCGCCTGTTGAGATGTTAAAGCTGAAGAAGCAACTCGAGGAGTTGGCCGAGAAGGGTTTTATTCACCCTAGTGTATCTCCATGGGGAGCACTTGTTCTCTTCGTACGGAAGAAGGACGGATCGTTGAGATTGGGTATAGATTACAGAGAGCTGAACAAGGTGACCATTAAGAACAAGTATTCATTGCCGCATATGGATGACTTGTTGGATCAACTTCAGGGAGCGACAATATTTTTCCAGGATTGATCAGCGTTCAGGATATCACCATTTGAGGGTGAGAGAGCAAGTTGTGCACAGGACAACATTCCAGACCAGATATGGCCACTACGAGTTTGTAGTGATGCCATTTGGGCTTACGAATGCCCCATCCGTCTTTATGGAGTTGATGAACAGTATTTTCATCGACTTCCTGGATTAGTTTGTGGTGGTATTCATAGATGATATTTTTGTGTACTCTCGCAGTAGAGAGGAGCATGCAGGACCGTTGAGGACTGTATTGCAGGTTTTACGGGATAGAGAACTTTATGCTAAGTTTTCTAAGTGCGAGTTATGGATGCTAGAGGTAGCATTCCTGGGTCATGTGGTATCAACTGAAGGAATTAAGGTGGATCCGGCCAAGATTGAAGCAGTAGCAGCTTGGACTACACCGACGAACGTCAAGGAAGTACGTATCTTCCTTGACCTAGCCAGTTATTACAGACGCTTCGTGGAGGGTTTTTCTGTGATTGCCCGACCAATGACGAGTTTGCTAAGGAAGACTACTAGATTTATATGGTTTAATCAGTGTATACAAAGTTTGGAGGAGTTGAAGAGACGTCTGACTTCCGCTCCTGTTTGGGCACAGCCAGAGGGTATTGAAGGATTTGATCTGGTTAGAGTTGGACATTCAGTTTCCGGATGAGGATGCCCGACTGAGTACTTTAGAGGTTCTACCTGATCTGTTGGGTGAGACCCAACAGAAGAAGGAGACCTGCCAGACCTTGATGAGGATACGAGATATGATGTCTCAGGATGGGGCACCACAGTTCCTGCTAGGAGCAGATGGAGTTTTGAGACGCCGTGGTCGCGTCTGTGTACCTGCTGATACAGAGCTGAAACAGAAGATTTTACAGGAGGCTTACTGTACAGCTAAAGGTACGAGTAAGATGTATCAAGATTTGAGACATCTATATTGATGGGGAGGGTTGAAGCCCGATGTGACCAGATTTGTGGCACAGTGTGCGACTTGCTAGTAGGTCAAGATAGAGCATTGCAGACCTGGAGGTGAGCTCCATCCACTTCCTGTTCCACAAAGGAAGTGGGAGGACGTCACCATGGACTTTGCGACTGGACTGAGGCTGGGCCGGAGTTTTGATGTCATCTGGGTTATTGTGGACAGATTGACGAAGACGGCACGTTTCATTCCTATTAGGGAGACGTGGTCGGTGAGCAGATTAGCTGAGGAGTACACTAGGCAGATAGTGAGACTCCATGGTGTACCGAGGACGATCGTCTCAAACCGAGATGGACGATTTACCTCGAGGTTCTGGCAGCAGATTCAGACTGCCCTGGGGACGAGTTTACATTTTATTACTGCGTTCCATCCTCAAACAGATGGTCAGTCAGAGAGGACCACTCAGACGCTGGAAGATATGCTGTGAGTTTGTGTGTTAGCATACATCTATTGGGATGACCCCTATGAGGCACTGTATGGGCAGAGATGTCGTACACCGTTATGTTGGGATGAACCTAGTACGACCAGTGGTTTGACACCTGATCAGATTCAGGATGATGTGGCTCGAGTAGCACTGATTCGAGAGCGGATGTTGACTGCGCAGAGCCGTCAGAAGTCTTATGTTGATAGGAGGCGTAGACCTCTAGAGTTCAGAGTTGGAGCCCATGTGTGGCTGTGAGAGTGTTCCCGGCACGAGGTGTTAGGCGATTTGGAATTAAGGGGAAGTTGAGCCGATATGTCGGACCGTTCGAGATTCTGGATCGGGTTGGGAGTGCAGCTTACAGGTTAGCTTTGCCTCCGAGATTAGAGGGTGTTCACCCTGTATTTCATGTGTCTCAACTGAGGGAGTACATACCAGATCCGAGACATATTGTGAGTTAGGATGATTTGGTGGTTGAGCTGGACCACACCTTTGTTGAGCATCCGATAGCAGTCCTAGAACGAGGTATGAGACGCCTGCGTTCGAAGGACATTTCTATGTTGAGGATACAGTGGTCGAGACGTGGACCTGATGAGGTTACATGGGAGACTGAGGATAGTATCCAGAGGAACTATCCAGAGTTTATGCCGAGAGAGATGTACCAGTAGGATCGACGAGTAGATCTTAGTACTATCTTGGTGATGTTATGCTTATGTGCTTATATGCCATGATGTGTTTATTTTCGTACTAGCTGTGATGTGATATGTGATCTTAGTAGATCTTGTTGTGCTAGTACGACTGATATTTATAGCTGGAGATGGTTCTTTCCTCCATGCTATTGTCATATGTGATAGGTTTAGCTGGAGATAGTTCTTTCCTCCATGCTACTTTTGATGGACATAGTAGTGTTGGAGATGTTCTCCCTCCATGCCTTTCTGTTATGGATATGATACGGCTAGAGATGTGATTTCTCTAGGCCTTGTGATATGTTTATGGTTTGGATAGAGATGGTTTTCCTCTATGCCCTGGATAGTATAGTGATCTTACAGCTGTAGATGATGAGTTCCTCCATGCCCGTGTTTGAGTATATAGAGTGGTATAGGTTGATACCTTTGAGCAGAGATGTGATTCCTCCGGTAGAGAGAATTTTACCTCGACTTTTGAGTCTGAGAGGTTTGAGGGTGTTACAAGTTTCGAGACGAAACTTGTTTTTAGGGGGGTGAGGTGTAAGAGCCTTAGCCTTTAGAGCCACTTTTGGCCTTAGCCGCCCCTGCGTGTGAGTGAGGCCGCCCCTGCGGCTCGTCCGTGTTTCCGCCCCTGCGGCCAGGAAGCCCGCCCCTGCGGTTTCCGACGGCTGCAGCCGGTTTTGTTGACTCCTTTGACCCGTGCTTTACCCTTTGCTTACTTCTTTCTTTCCCTTGGCCGATCAAGGGTTTCATCTTCACTTCTCTTCCTCAGTGTTCACGTCCTCCTTGCTTCTCCTTCCCCCTCCTTGGTCTTGTGTTGTTGTCTCTTGGAGTTTGGAAGAGTTTTGATGTGAGTTGATGATGTTGATGATGGATGTTGTTGTTGCTGAGCTTGGAAGCCAGCTGTGTGTGTGTTGATCTTCCTGGCAGCCTAGGACCACAAGTGTGGTAAGTGATCTTGCTTCTCTTCTTCCTTCCTTGTTTCCACCTTCCTTAGCTTAGGATTAGATGATTGAATATAGATTGATGTTGGTTTATGTATGTATATGTATATGTGTAACTTTGGAAGAGAGAAGACGTGAATTGATCACGTGAAGAGTGAAAGAAGAACCGCGGGATCATCTTCTGCACTGTCGCCGCCCCCGCGGTCCAGCAAAGCGCCCCTGCGGGTACCTTGTCGCCGCACCCGCGGCCAAAAGCCGCCGCCCCTGTGGAAGTCGTGCCGCAGCGCCTGCGTCAGTGCCGCGCCTTGCCTGCGTCGCCTGCGTCCTTTGTCACCGCGCCCGCGGCTGAGTTCCGCCGCGCCTGCGGGTTGCCTGCTCCGCCCCTGCGTCCCTTGTGACACGCAGGTGCGTCTTGTTCCGGGTCTACCTAGATTTAGGTAGATCCTTTCCTTTCCTAGTATGAGCGGGTTAGTAGCATGTTAGGTACGTGTATGAGGATAGAATGATGAGGATGTGATATATCTGTATGCCGGTTATGATTTTGAGGTTTATGAGTTAGGATACGATCCTTATGGATCCCTTGGTTCTAGGTGTGACCCCTATGTTGGATATGAGTTTCATATATGTTGTGATGCCTTGTTTAGGCAGTGTTGATCTCTAGAGTTGGAGCTGTTTGGGTTTGAGACTTCGAGGTTGAGGTAAGTCCATAGGACTTACTTAGTTGTCATCCTTATATTGGTTGTGTGCATGAGTGGTGTATGTGTCATTTGCTTTATAGAATGAGATATGATGATTACCGACCTATGGTATAGTGACTGCCCATTGTAGGGCTTGACAGATGTCCCTTTCATCCCTTTGGAGTCTGGGCGGTTCTCTGTGATTAGGTCAAACTTGGTAAACGGTTGGCCACTCTCCATTCCCTCAGGGTACACGGGTGAGTGTGACCAGGGACCACTCCAGCTGCCATGAGCACCCAGAGGCGAGGGCTATATTCCTCGTGTCACATATGTTCATATATATATATATATATACGAGTTGATTGTTGGACTTTATAAAGATAATGAACCGGGTAAATGTGTGATATCATGTTGGCGTGTTTACTATTCATTGGTGTGTGATTGTGCTAATGCATCTTCTTATATATGTGTATGGTTAGCTAACGGTTTTATACCGTGTTGTAGATCCTTTGCAGGTTAGGAGAGCTGTAGAGTGATCCAGAGGGGTGATCCACTGAGGGCTCAGTACACTGGGATTATTATCGTGGGATATGGGATATTTGATGTACGGATATATGTTTCTTTTGTACTCAGCGGTACTTATGTACTACCTTTTGAGATTTATATATTAGTTTGATGTTTTGTATTTAATCTATCGGTGCCTTGTTGTAAGATTCAGTGAAATTGTGGTCAGGCTAGGGTCAGGATCCATTGTGAGATCCTAGCCCAGTAGCATCTCGAGTCCTACGGATTTGGGGTGTTACAAAAATATTACGCTCAGGGAAGAAATCTCGGGCAGATTGAAAAATCTCGGGCGAAATCTCGGGCGAGATTTTGGATCTCGGTCTGGATCTCGGCCGAGATTGGCTCTGGTCGGGACCGAGATTTTGGATTTGACTTCAATTTTTTCCGTGTATAGGGAATCTTGGTCTATAATGTGTGGATCTCGGCCGAGATGCCGACCCAGATCCCTTTTCGGGTTCTGTTTATACTTGGCCTTTTTAGAAGATTGTGAGTGTTATTGTTGTCAACCCCACAGTGAGTCCCAGCCTTAGGTTGACGTCAATAACGTCGGATCTTGCAACAAGGCACAAATATTTTTAAGTACAATCCTTTCAAAATACATTTTTAAATTCGACAAACTTTGGACCCGTATATAAGTCAAATGTGAATTATATAAACTCTACTCTAATAATAAATAAAACATAATTACATAAATCCAAAACTCATACTCCTAGTACGGAAACCCGTTGGCCACTCCATTCCCGATTTCTCGGTAGAGATCTATCCTGCAAAACCTAACATCACGGTAAAAACCATTAGCTACAATTGTTATACTAAGGTCACTAAAGCACACACATATAAGGAAGTACTATAAATCAATCAACATGCAACACAAAATGTCCCGGTTTATTATCTTTTCTTTGGTGGAATTGGTCATTCTATATTCCAACTTTTCAAGGTAGCACAAGAGCCTCCCGATTCTTGCCCCATCCCCTTTCACCAATAGGTTTGGAGTTAATGCCTCCTCCCGTATACGCTATTGGACTGGTCGCGGGGAAATCTTCCGGCACCCTCGGTCTGGATAGAAAGCTACGACACGTTATAATACACTTGTGCCTTTCTTTAGAAATTTTAAAAGTAGTGATCTAGTTCGTTCATTTTATTTCACCATCATAGCACACACTACCCTAGTGCACACTCAGTATTCAAAGGTATATAAGTGAGTTCGATGAACTCACCTTCTTAGTACTGATCTCAACGTTCTCACGATCTTGCTAGTCAAAGATCCGATTTTCCAGATCAAACATTTATCAAACCTTAGAACTATTTCAACCCTTAATATTGCGCGACTTAACATTCTAATCAATCAGGGATATCTAGCATCTATACCCTAACGTTTTCCATGCCCTAAGTTTACAAACCTAGACGTCCATTTCAAGTTCTCATTTATCTCATAATCGTTCATTAAAACTCCGCTATCTCAAAATTTCATATATAGTCCAACGTTATCAATTCATTTAACTGTTCAAAAATCTCATTCCGGTTCCACTAACATAATAACTCTCTCAGCTTGTTCCAATTTCACACTCCCGTCATTCCATGCAAATTCCGCAATTATACTTCATCTCACATTCACACTTAACTAAAAGAAATATCCACTAGTTTAATTCACTAAATTATCACAAAGAATTAAATAAATAACTATAATTATAATTATTTATTTATCAACGGAAAATAATTAATGGAAAAGGTATGGGGTTCGGGTCTAACCAGAATCGGGTAGTTGCAAGGTTGAAGGATACCAAGTGGTGCCGGTTGGTGAGATCGGAGATGTTACAGGTCACCAGTTCGAGTCATGGGAGACGCAACGTGGTAGGAGTGGCTGTTAAATCCTTCAGTGCAAGAGATCCCATGTTCGACTCCGGGGCAAGGCCAAATTCCATGATTAAACCTTCCCTCTAATCCAAGGTTCGATGCTCCCGAACAACACCAATTACACACAATAACTCACCAGTATCTCACGTCTGGTTTCGAACATCTTCCACTGCTTGTTCACACCCTCGTTCTCTCTTCCAATGGTGACTTCCGACGAGGAGGATGAGGTTGTCGGCAGGACTGCTACTCTTGTACTGCTTTCTCTCGGTCGGCGGTCCCGATTTCCTAACTGTTGTGGTATCTCGTGGCTCTACATGTACGTGAGGCAAGAGAAGTAGGGTAATGTATTGGTGGGGTTCACGGGGTCATTAGGTGTCGTAGAGCGGTGATGATTAAGAGGAGGTCGGAAGTGAATGAGCAAGGTGAGGAGGGGTGCACTCATCTGGTTAGTAGCAGAGGGCTCATCATTAGTGACTACATGTTGGTTCGGGTGGAGGTTGAGACAGAGGGATGGTGCAGAAGGTCTCACTTTAGTTCTTCATCCTCAACGTCTTTCACGGTTCTTCAATGTGTAATTAATGGCAGTATAACTCCCTTCTTCAATTGTCGGTAACTCATGCTTGACGACGGAGACGTGGCGTGGAGCAGCCCGGCCGGCAACGTCTCTTCTTTTCGCTTCTGGGCTATCTTACACCGGGGAGTTGGAAACTTTCTTGGTGAGCTTCTAACGGACTGGGCCCTTTATGGTCAGCCATGCTCTGCCCCAGGTAAAAGAAGGGATGGTTTAGTGATGGGCCGACAAGAGAAGGGGAGAGGAGGTGGACTGACTATTCTTTGGTTCCAGAGGTTAGTTATGGTTGGGCTCCGTTGTTGGGCATGTGGTGTCAGGTAAGGAGTGGGCCGAGGTATTTGTGATGGGTTAAGTCCAGGGAGGGAATATATGGGCCACGTAAATATAGGGTCTACCACGGATGCACAGGTCGGTCCAGGAGAGGGAAAAGGTTGGTTAAGTTCCAAGGATTTATGAACCGGTTGGTCCAGTTCGGATTAACTTGAAACTTGACTCGGATCTTGGAATAAATTCATACAATTTTAATTAAAATAATTATATAAAATTCTAAAATTTTCCGGTTATTATAATACCAACCTAGTAAGTGTGTCTAGTTTGATTTTGGGTGGTGACTAAACAATGTTCAAGGGTGTTCAACCATCGATACAAATTGTTACTATTAGCGTCACCTAAGGTCGACATTCAAATAATCAAGAGAAATTTCGTTGCCCTTGAGATTTTGTCATTTCTGGCTGGTGCCCACCAAGTTTCATTATTCCTCCTTGTGTCCTTAGGGTCTTTATTTATTCCAATTGGTGCCCATTTTAATCCAAAACTTGTTATGAATTGTGTGTTTTTTTAAAAATAAATGAAATATTAGCAAAACAAATTGATTTTTTTGACAAAGAATTTTATTACTATAATTGTCACCCACCCAAACTATTTTTTAAAAATAAAAACTAAAATTACCTTTTTTTTTATATGTATCTTCAAGTACTAGTACAATAAAGTATTTTAAAAAAATTCATAGATTTGATTTTTATCCATGAAATAATTTTAACGTTCGATTAGATTAATGTGTTTACTAAGCCTATTTACTTAATTTATAAAATATTCCCTATTTTTTTCCAATTAATGCTACTTATAAAAAAAACTAATTGGAATTTATAGATTGGTTTTATGACTAACAAACACCCATACTATTAAATCAAAATTGCCCATATATATTGATTTAAACGTCTTAAATCATTCTTATTCTAGATGCATAAAATGAACAGATATCTAACGTAACAAATTCCAATTAGTTTTTTTGATATAAATATCGTTAATTGGAAAAAAATAGGGAACATACCCCAAACTTTTATAAATTAAGTAAATATGCTTAGTAAACACATTAATCTAATCAAACATTAAAATTATTTCATGGCTAAGAAGAATCAAATCTATGACTTTTTTTGAAATATTTTATTGTAAAAGTATTGAAGATACATATAAAAAAAAGTAATTTCGATTTTTATTTCTAAAAAATAGTTTAGGTGAGTGCCAATTATAGTAATTAAATTTTTTGTCGAAAAAATCAGTTTTTTTTTCCTAGTACTTCATTTATTTTTAAAAATACACCATTTATAACAAGTTTTGGATTAAAATGGGCACCAATTGAAATAAATCAAAACCCTAAGGACACCTAACGGAAAAATAAAACTTGGTGGGCACCAACCGGAAAAGGCAAAACCTCGAGGGCAAATGGAATTTGGTTGGTGGGTAGAAGATGTTCGAGGGCACCAAATGCATAAAATGACCTTTGTATGGTATATTGTTAGGTACTATTTGGGTTTAGTTGGACCCTTGACTATATTTAGGGTAGACTTGTTGGTCGGGCGCTAAACTTTGGTAATTAAAGGTGGTGGTTTTCATTCACGTACTAACCTAGTAAGGGTCTAGTTGGATTTGGGTGGTGGCTAAAAGATGTTCTAGGTTGTTCCACCTTCAATTAACATTGTTACAATTGGCGTCACCTACGGTCGACATTCAAGCAATCCATTACAAGCACACACCAGCAAAACTAATAAACAAAACAAGAGGCCGGTCCCACTACAAGCAAGTGGGGTTACTCAAAACCAATTAGAAATAAAAATAAAAAATAAAAAAGTCTTCACTTGAAGAATGCCTAAGCTCCATATATTCACTTGCATCATGTTCCACACTTTCAACTGCCAGCAAATGATTCAATTGTGGATTGTCATCTTATCATTTTGAAGTTAAGGAAAACCACCAGGGTAGCAGTGGAAAAGAGGACTAAACAGATCATTTTCATATCCAAATGTCATATTACTCTTCCAGGGTGAACAACCTTTATAGTCATAACAAAACTACAACATGTCAACATTAGCTACATACGATTTCTCTGTCACATATATGAACAAGGTAGTAAACTTAACAACTTACCTTCCACAGTCAAATCACCACTTTGCAGTTTGCACATATCAACATTAGCTACATACGATTTCTCTGTCACATATATGAACAAGGTAGTAAACTTAAAAACTTACCTTCCACAGTCAAATCACCACTTTGCGGTTTGCACTTTGCACATTCACTACCAAAGCTCATTTCTTTCAAACTTCAGTTTCACTTGCTTTGTAGTTCAGCATAGCCAACATTAAGCAAATATAATGCCTCCATCGACTCCTGTCAACTGTATTACTACCAAAGAAAGTTCCTGTAAAGGAAAATTACAAATCACCGCATCTCTTTGTACCTATAGATATATAATACGGTATAGATGATAAATAACACTTAACAAACTCAAAATTTATCCTCATCATAGTATCTAGATTCGGAAATGTTACAAGCTTTACTATTCAAGCAAAGACTAGTATTTGTACATGCATGACAAATTTGTATCACCTTTTAAGACCCTTAGGTCAAAAATCAAGTCTCACCATTAAAACAACAAAAAATGCTTCAATACAAAGACTTGAGAGCGATAACACAACAACAAATCTCTTTCTTGTCCCTTTGCTTTTTACATTGACCCATGAGAGACCATCATAATAGCTCCTTGTTTCAGTGGTATTTGCAACCTCATTTATTTACAACTTAACAACACAAAAGTTCATTGCTTACCTATCCAACGTCTATTTCTGGGCGTGTGTTCCTGTTTTAAATCTGCCTTCACAGGGGCTTCATCCTCTGTCTTCTTAACCGTACTACTAGTGTCCTTTGCAATTGGCATTGGAGCTTTGAGACGCTCGCTCCTCTTCTTCAACTTTGTCACTGAATCAGATACATCAACAACCTGAGATTTCTTGACAGACTCATCTGTAACTTTAGCAAAAGAAGATAGTTTACTTTTTACACTATAATTCATCCTTCATGGCTCGTCCAACGTTCCAACTTGGAACGCCCTCTCTTGCCTTCCTCAGTTGTGCCTATCAAACCAGCCTAATGAAACGGGAACCATCGATTAAAAGACACAATTCAAGCTATTACAGATATGCATATTTTTAAACACTTGACTAGTGGAAAGTGTGGAACATGAGGCTTGTTTTATGACTTTGAAGTCTTTGAAACTTTAAGAAAATGGCAAGGCACATACAATAATGAAACTTGGGTGCGTAAGCAAACTTTCAACTACCATTACAGGATAGGATCATGTGTGATTTGAAAGTTCTAGAACAATTTCACTTTGCTGAACTTCCTGCACTAATTTACTAAGCAAATACCGAGGCACAAAAAATATGAAACTTGGATGTGCATACATACCCATCTCAGGAGGGAGGTAATCCAGTGTTCCACACACGGTCCTTCTACGGTTAAATGTGTGCACCTCCGACCCAAAGTCAACAATTTTGAGTTGACCCTAGATGGATGTAGAAAAAAAAAAAGGGAACATTATAAGAACAAGAAAGCAACTATCCCAAGAAACTAAGAATAATGAAGTTAGAAAAATTAATCGAGCATAAGAACACAACGTTTCATACCTTTACACCAATAAAAAGATCTAGGGAAAATGAAACCAATTTTAGTCTGCTTTTTCAAATAAAAGCAGGCACGTACCTCACCACCTTCTCCATAATTGGATCTCCCTCCTAATCTATTCATCGCAATGGCAATTGTTTCATGAGTCTCTCTGGAAAAAGCTCCAAGAGACATTCCACCAGTACAAAAACGTTGAACAATAAATGAGGTTGGTTCAACTTATCCCACAGGAATAGGGGCACGTTCACTTTTTAATTCCAAAAGATCTCTAAGAACCTGCATAGCATCAAAATTCTCTCTTCAAGAGGTTCTCCTAAAATTACTTCTTGAACTAATTTGAACTTCTCTTAAAATTGTATGCCCACAAAACTAACATTCACATGTCGATTAGCCAAATGTTGCTGATAAACAGCATATGCACTTTCACTTTTCTGGCGGACAGCTTTGTCCGCAATTTTGACATTTCAGGATTGTTACTATGATATTCACCTACAAAAATATTTGAAAAAAGGTGTCACGAACATATCAACATGTTTATGTTACATCTCTGATTTTTATCTTTTGTTTTATAAAATTATGAAATAATAAGAGCAAAACCAGTAGTTAAATGTTAAAAATAAAGCTTCATTTACTGAAACACCTCCCATCAAGCATCCTCAAAATTTTGTACACAAGTAGGCTCCTCCATGATTAAGTCTTACCCTAACACCTCCTTTGCATAGTCTCTAAATATCATCAACACCTCCTTACCCCCACCCCCGACTCAAACTTTATACATGACATTGCAAATGAGTAACCAGTAAAAAGTTTAACCAACTTAAGGTAGGATATCTCCATCGAACCGTTGAGAGGGCATTCTACATAAGCCTTAAAAGCATGTCAATGTTTGTTCTCTCTTTTGAACCCACGCCCTCGTATCGATAATCTCTCCAGTTAAAGTTTTGAATAACAACAATAAACTTCAGCAAACTAGATTTTAAACAAAATATTGATTGAGAAAGTAATAAACAATCAATTGTATTAATGTCATGCAAGGTATACCTCCTGGCCTGAATTGTATAAATCCAAAATTATCTAGCCTCTTTGTTGTATCCTCAGCAAAAGCCTTCATCGTGATTTATGTATAATATAAAAATCAATCAAAAGATGGAAATAAGTTGCATACTCTAAATCTTGGTGTAGAGGTATGCACAGAAGAAATTAAGAAGCTAGAAAAGATTATCCGGCTTAATAAAAGCAACTATCCCAAAAAACTAAGAAGAATGAAGCTAGAAAAATTAATCGAGCATAAGAACACTACGATCCATACCTCTAAACCAATTTTGGTGTAGAGGTATGCACACAACTAAGCTAGTTAATTAAACATATATATGTTAAAAACGGAATTAGGTTATGAAATGCACATTATAGTTGAAAGAGAAAGACGGAAATAAGTTGCATACTCTAAATCCTTCAAAATGATCTAAAAACTCAATCTTGCCCTCCAACCAGTGTTTTCTAGCAGCTGGATCTTAAGGGTAGTGCTGGGTATTCATAGTTAGGGTTAAACAGAAGGAGTTTGCTTAAGTGCTGATTATTATTATAATGAAGCCACTGTCAGGCTTCATTATATTAATAATGGCCTTGGGAATAGCAGGGAGATATTAGATTAATCATTAATCTTATTCCTTTTTTATTTCCTATTTTGTACAACAGGATTCCTAATTACTTGATTCTTTCAACTTAAGAAGACTAGAATTTCAATAGGACAATACAAATCTTAGATGAAGACTAAAATTACACTCCAAAGCAAGCTTTGCTAAAATCTAAGAACCCTAAATTTCAGAAGCTCGTCAAGCTTGCTCAAGATCAGAATTTCCAAGAAAAGGATCATGCACACAATACTAGGTTGCTTTCACTTAATGGATCATACATCATCTCAATCCTTCTCTGATTTTTTGTATTTTTCATATTAATTAAATAATAAACCAACCGTGATTTATGTATAATATAAAAACCTTGTATCATGATTCCCGATAGGTTTAAGAGATTGAGGTTTTGTAGTCAATCTCCATTTTATTAACAAGCCCAGTGCTATGTTTTTATATGCTTACTCCCATGAGACTTTTTGCCTTTTCCCTGATTTTCATGGGTAAGCAATATCATCTAGTATAAAAAAACCATATTCGAGTATACAAAATAGGGTTAATTGCTCAAAATATCCCTACAACATTTATGTTTACTGCATATCACTATCATTGTAAACAATTCTCCTTGCAAGTAATAAAAAACATATACAAGAACACCAAATTAAACTACCATAAACAAATCATTTGACTATTTTCTCCATCAGCAGACACATTCAAAACCCTAGCACAAACAGATGAACTGACTTTATACAACAGATAACCTCTTTTCCCATGAAGGGCTTCAAATTTGCCAAAACTCAACATATCAATTTTCACAAAACCCTTCATAACAAGATTTACCCATAAGCGAAATGTACATTTTACACCATCCAAAACCCTAGAACAAAATTGGCATCCCCAGGCACGCAAAGAGATCTAAACTTCTCTCAAAAGTTTTCAATTTAGATCTTCCAACGGTCAATTGATGAATATAACAAATTAGAATGAAAACATACCATACAAAGGCTCAATTGATGAATATTTTCTTAGAATCTAACAATCGTCGAGGTTTCATAAAATGTGAAAAGAAGGGCGTCGATATATAAAATTACCTTCTGCTAGGGGCGATTTTCGGCGGCGATCGCCATGGACAAGGAAGAAAAGATGTTTAGATCTTCCAGCGGTCGAATGGAGCGTCTACTGTTTGAACATAATGGAGTGTTCCCCTCTTTTTTTGCCTTTCTTGTGTTCATACAGAATGGAGCGTTCATTGTAACCGGTAGGGCTCACACTGCTCATGCATCTTATATACAGAATGGAGCGTTCATTCCAACGGTCGAATGGAGCGTTCAGTCCAACGGTTGAATGGAGCGTCCCCCTCTTTTCCCCCTCTCTTTTGATACGCCTGGAACAAATTCGTCATTTCAATTTGAAGAGAGAAGTGGTAGGGATCTGTTCTATATTTGGGCGAGAATGGTTGTCATTTGGAGATGTTAGATCCGCAATAAGTGGTAATGTGCAGGTGATGTGTCATTTAATTTATATTATGATGTATTTGTGTAATAAATTTTTTTTAATCTTATAATATATGATGCATATGGGCTTGGGCTTGATCAATGGGACGATGAAACCGGTATATTGTACAAAGCATAGTCTTATTATTAAGTATTAATCCTTCATCTACGTTTAATAAAAATTGTATAATTTAGTAATATTTGGTTAGTACATATTTTATTATATATAAATTATATTAGAACATGCAAAATTGCATTATTTTTTATTCACTAGTTAATCGCCGCGTGCTTCACACACGGGTGAAACGAATAGTAAATACAGATTTTGCGCGAGTGAACGAACGGATAGTAAGTATAGGTTTCACATTTATATGTAGACAATGTTGGAACTCTTTGAATATACAACATTGAGACTAATATCTTGTTCATTATTCGGTAGCATTCAAGTCCACGACAATCATTGATGTGGGCACGGTCATGAGTTCTTGTACAATTTTCACTAATGTTGGATATAAGGAAGATGAAATCCAAAGCTCATCACAAAGCACAACATCAACCTCAACTAGCCACACAACCAACTCTCTTGCACACTCTAAGGAAACCAAGCTCAAGATCAAGAAGGAGAAGAAGGAAGAAGCAAGAACGTGAGAAGCTGGAAAGGAAATGAAGACCCTAGCTCAGCAAGGTAAGAAGAAGTAAGGAAGAGAGTAAAGCTCGAGTCAACCGGTCAACAAAACCAGCTGCAGCCGGAAGAAACCGCAAGGGCGGTTCCCTGAGCCGCAGGGGCGGAAAGCTACACGAGCCGCAAGGGCGGCTCCCTAAACCTGCGGGGGCGGCCAAGGCCAAAACTAGCTCCAAAGACTAAGGCTCTTACACCTCACCCCCTAAAAACAAGTTTCGTCCCGAAACTTATAAAACCGTGAAACCACTCGGACTCAGAAACCGAGGTACAATTCTCTCTATCGGAGGAATCACATCTCCGTACAGTGGTATCAACCTATATCACTCTATAACCTCAAGCACGGGCATGAAGGAACTCATCATCTCAAGCCATAAGATCACTATACTATCTAGGGCATAGAGGGAAAAAATCTCTAGCCAAATCATCACCATCACATCACAAGGACATAGAGGAAGAACATCTCTAGCCGTATCATACTCATAACAGAAGGGCATGGAGGAAAAACATCTCCAGCTAAATCTAAACGCATCATAATAGCATGGAGGAAAGAACCGTCTCCAGCTATAATCAATCGCACTAGCATAACAAGATCTAATAAGATCACACATCATATCATAACTAGTACGAAAATAAACACATCATAGCATATAAGCACATAACACTCACCAAGATAGTACTAAAATCTACTCGTCGATCCTACAGGTACATCTATCTCGGCATAGAACTCTGGATAGTTCCTCTGGATACTATCATCAGTCTCCCATGTAGCCTCATCAGGTCCTCGTCTCGACCACTGTATCCTCAGCATAGAATGTCCTTTGAACGCAGACGTCTCATACCTCGTTCTAGGACTGCAATCGGGTTCTCAACAAAAGTGTGGTCCGGCTCAACCACCAAATCATCATAACTCACGATGTGTCTCGGATATGGTATGTACTCCCTCAGTTGAGACACGTGAAACACAGGGTGAACACCCTCTAACCTCGGAGGCAAAGCCAATTTGTATGTTGCGCTCCCAACCTGATCCAGAATCTCGAACGGTCCGACATATCGGGGACTCAGCTTCCCCTTAATGCCAAAACGTCTAACACCTCGTGTCGGAGACACTCTCAGCCACACATGGGCTTCTACTCTGAACTCTAGAGGTGTACGCCTCCTATCTGCATAGGACTTCTGACGGCTCTGTGCAGTCAGCATCCTCTCTCTAATCAGTGCTTCTCGACCCACATCATCCTGAATCTGGTCAGGTGTCAAACCACTAGCCGTACTAGGCTCATTCCAACATAACGGTGTACGACATCTCTGTCCATACAATGCCTCATATGGGGCCATCCCAATGGATGCATGCCAGCTGTTGTTGTACAAAAACTCAACAAGTGGGAGATGATCCGTCCACACTTGTCCCCAGTCCAACACACAAGCTCGCAGCATATCCTCCAGTGTCTGAATGGTCCTCTCCGACTGACCATCTGTCTGAGGATGAAACGCAGTAGTAAAGTGCAAACTCGTCCCCAGGGCAGTCTGAATATGCTGCCAGAACCTCGAGGTAAATCGTCCATCTCTGTTTGAGACGATCGTCCTCGGTACACAATGGTGTCTTTCTATCTGCCTAGTGTACTCCTCAGCTAATCTGCTCACCGGCCACGTTTCCCGAATAGGAATGAAACGTGCCGTCATCGTCAATCTGTCCACTATAACCCAAATAGCATCAAAACTCCGGCTCAGTCTCAGCCCAGTTACAAAGTCCATAGTGACGTCCTCCCACTTCCTTTGTGGAACAGGAAGTGGATGGAGTTCACCTCCAGGTCTGCAATGCTCGATCTTGACCTGCTAGCAGGTCGCACATTGTGCCACAAATCTGGCCACATCGGGCTTCAGCCCTCCCCACCAATATGAACGTCTCAAGTCTTGATACATCTTACTCGTACCTGGGTGTACAGAGTAAGGTGTACAGTGAGCCTCCTGTAAAATCCTCTGGCGCAACTCCGCATCAGCGGGTACACAGACGCAACCGCAGCGTCTCAATACTCCATCTGCTCCCAGAAGAAACTGTGGTGCCTCATCCCGAGACATCCTCTCTCTGATCCTCATCAAGGTCAGGCAAGTCTCCTGCTTCTGTTGAATCTCGCTCAACAGATCAGGAAGAACCTCTAAAGTACTCAACCGGGCATCCTCATCAGGAAACTGGATGTCCAACTCTAACCAGATCAGGTCTCTCTGTAACTGAGACTCTACTGTCAATCTCGCAATCGCCTGCTCTCGAGGCGTCCTTCTCCTCAGGGCGTCGGCGACAACGTTCGCCTTCCCCGGATGATACAGAATCTCTAGATCGAAGTCCTTGATCAGCTCAAGCCACCTACGCTGGCGGTTATTCAATTCCCGCTGCGTGAAAATGTACTTCAGACTCTTATGGTCTGTGAATATCTGACATGTAGCACCATACAGGTAGTGTCTCCAGATCTTCAGTGCATGAACTACCGCTGCCAACTCCAGATCATGAGTCAGGTAGTTCTCCTCATACGTCTTCAGCTGTCGAGACGCATATGCAATCACTCGGCCCCGCTGCATTAATACACATCCCAAGCCTAGCTTGGATGCATCACTGTAAACCACAAAATCCTCTGTACCCTCTGGCTGTGCCAAAACAGGAGCAGAAGTCAGACGTCTCTTCAGCTCCTCAAAACTCTGCATACACTGATCAGACCAAACAAATATGGTAGTCTTCCTCAGTAAACTCGTCAGTGGACGGGCAATCACAGAAAATCCCTCCACAAAGCGTCTGTAATAACCGGCTAGGCCAAGAAAGCTACGTACTTCCTTGACGTTCGTCAGTGTCGTCCATGCTGCTACTGCCTCTATCTTCGCCGGATCAACCTTGATCCCCTCGGCGGAAACAATGTGACCCAGGAATGCTACCTCTGGCATCCAGAATCACACTTAGAGAACTTAGCATAAAGTTCTCTATCCCGTAAAACCTACAATACAGTCATCAGTTGTCCTGCATGCTCCTCTCTACTGCGAGAATACACCAGAATGTCATCTATGAAGACCCCCACAAACTGATCCAGGAAGTCGATGAAGATGTTGTTCATCAACTCCATAAAAATTGTTGGGGCATTCGTAAGCCCAAATGACATCACTACAAACTCGTAGTATCCATATCTGGTCCGGAATGCTGTCTTGTGCACATCCTGCTCTCTCACCCTCAGCTGGTGATACCCTGAACGCAGGTCAATCCGGGAGAATACAGTCGCTCCCTGAAGCTGATCTAACAAGTCATCAATACGCGGCAATGGATACTTGTTCTTGATGGTCACCTTGTTCAGCTCTCTGTAATCAATACACAGTCTCAACGATCCGTCCTTCTTCCGTACGAAGAGGACAGGTGCTCCCCATGGGGATACGCTAAGGCAAATGAAGCCCTTCTCAACCAACTCCTCGAGTTGCTTCTTCAGCTCTAACATCTCAACAGTTGTCATCCGGTATTGGGCCTTCGAGATCGGTCTCGTACCAGGCTCTAACTCGATACCGAAGTCCACACTCCTTTGAGGCAGCAAACTGGACGGCTCAACAAACACATCTGTAAACTCACACACCACTGGGATATCCTCTAATGTTGGACTCTCCCCCTCCTTCATGGCATAACACCAGAAGGCCTCACAACCCTGTGCAATCAGTCTAGCTGTCCGTATCGCACTGATAACCATGCATGTCTTTCCATGGTCCCAACCTCGGAAAACCTCTATCTGTCCTAACTCGGTAGAGAGGGTAACAGTCCTCCTACCTACATCTAACACTGCAGAATGTCTATCCATCCAATCCATACCTAGAATGACTTCTTCATGCTCTAATGGCATGACAAAGAAGTCAACTAGTAACACACGAGTCCCTACAGAAATGGGACAACCATGAATCTCACGGGTACCTTTGACCCTACCACCATCGGGTAACCCTATAATAAAGGGCATCCCCTCAATCATATCTAGACTCAGACGGATCTACACAGGCATCAGATATAAAAGCATGCGTAGCACCCGTATCAAACAAAACTCTAACAGGTAAACCATGAATCAGAATGGTACCTGTAGCAGTCGGTGCAGTTGGCTCATCTACACTCCTAAGCTCAAAGACTCTACCCTGAGCTCCTCTGGTATCAGTGGTGCTCCCACCACGACCTCTGCCTCTACTCGGCCCAAGAGCAGATCCCTGAGTCGTAGGGCGATCTGGGACCCTCTGTTGTCCTTGTGTCTTCTGCTGCTGAGGTGGTCGATCTCTACCCACCTCCCGCTACACTGACAGGGGAAGAACCCTGCTGAGATGAAGCTCCGCCCTGTCGGCAGAAAACAGCCCTATGACCTGGTCTACCACATGTGTAGCAAGTCACTAGCGGCCTCGTACACTCTGGTCGTATATGTATAGGATCACCGCAGTTATAACACTGTCGTCCCTTATCTGCAACTGGTGCAGACGAGGAATAACTCTGGCTTCTCGGGCCTCGCCCTGTACCAACAGCTCCACCAGCACCGCTGGTCTGCCCAGTACGCTGCCTCTTCTCAGACCCTCCGGTTTGAGAAGCTCCCCTCTGTCCAGCTCGCTCCCTCTCATAGTCGGAAGCTTTGTCCTGATAATCCATCAGAGACTCACAGTGGAAACCCTCCATATAGGTTCGGGTAGTATCCCTCAGTCGTCGGGAAAAGAGATAAACATGCTGATCTGCAACAGGTGCAGCTGGACCCAGCAAAGCCAACTCCTCTTGAAACCTCCTGACAGCCTCTGAGACTGATACATCCTCAAACCCAGCCTTGACAAAGTCTCGCAGTTTCTCCCTCCTCAGTGAGGCAGGGCAGAAACGCTCTCTGATCATGGTCTTCATCTGATCATAATTACTAACTTGTACTCGTACATACCTCCACCAGTGTTGTGCTAAATATCTTAACAGAGTCTGCACCAACTCAATCTGCCTATCCGCTGGACATCTAATGGACTCCGAGTCCACATGTCCAATCCAGAGCTCCACCTCTAACCCCACCTTTCCAGAGAAAGGGGTACACCCATCTGCTGAAATGCCTTCAACCAAGTGTCTGGTCTAGGACCTCTATGCTCCTCTTGAACCCGAACAGTCTCAACAACATGTGCCTGTGCAACTGGCACCTGAGTCACCCCATGGGATCTCCCAAATGATCCCTCCTGTGTTGGTAGATCAGGGGCACGTCTACCTGCTCTGGTAGCCTCCTCGACTCGTCTGATATACTCGCGGAAGGCTGGTCCCTCCATAGAGACACGATCCGAGTTCTCTGACTGGACTCTTTGGGATCCCTTTCTCTCAACTGCCCCGTTCCCAGTCTCAAGAACGACACTCTCAACAACGTCCTCAAGAATCTCCTCTGCTGCACGTGGATCAACAACAGGAATCCTACCCCCTCCTCTACCTAGAGGAGGTCTACCTCTACCCCATCTAGCTGCAGGTAAGGCTCTAGTCTGAACCATCTACAGAGGATACAAACCTAACTTAGAAGGCTATATATATGCCATATATAGATATATATCAAATCAATCACAATAGAATATCTATATATATCTATACTGTCGAGATCTTCAGAGGGGCGATGACTCACGTACACGATATCCCAAAACATTTTGTACTCATTTCAAAACCAAAACCTTTTGAAAATCAGACCCCTTTCGGGTTCTGTTTATTTAACTATTCGACCTTTATCGCATATTACAAGTGCCATTGTTGTCAACCAGGGCTCTGATACCAACTTTGTAACACCCCGAATCCGTAGGACTCGAGGTGCTACTGGATTAGGATCTCACAATGGATCCTGACCCTAGCTTGACAACAAGTTCACTGAATCTTACAACAAGGCACAGATAGATTAAAACAAAACATGAACTGATATAGATATATATCAAAACGTAATACAGAAGTACCGTTGAGTACAAATAAAATATAACTATACAACAAAAGATCCTATAATCCCCGATAACGACCCAGTGTACGGAGCCCTCAGCGGATTGCCCACTCTAGATCACTCTGCAGCTCTCCTAACCTACAAAGGATCTACAACACGGTATAAAACCGTTAGCCAACCATATACATATATATAGAGATGCAAGAGCACACACACACATCAGGAATCATAACACATCATCATGCTTTCACACATTTACCCGGTTTATTATCTTTATAAAGTTCAACACTCAAATCGTATAAATATCTGAATATGAATATATGTGACACGAGGAATATAATCTTCGTCTCTGAGTGCTATAGCCAGCTGTAGTGGTATAAGCGCACGATCCCGTATACCATAAGGAGTGGTGAGTGCCCTTCCCGTATACCAGATCTGACCTAACTACAGAGAACCTTCTAGACTCCACTACGGGATGAAAGGCAGGTTGTCACAACCACTACAATGGGCGGTCACTAAACAATAGGTCGGTAATAATCACTATCGCATGCTATCAAGCATATAACAATCACCACTCAAGCATACATCCAATATAAGGACGGTAGCTAAGTAAGTCCTATGGACTTACCTCAAAATCAGAAGTTGTCTCAAC
Organism: Fagopyrum tataricum; assembly: GCA_002319775.1. Lineage (NCBI taxonomy): Eukaryota > Viridiplantae > Streptophyta > Magnoliopsida > Caryophyllales > Polygonaceae > Fagopyrum > Fagopyrum tataricum. The sequence goes on along the minus strand of CM008281.1, from coordinate 34,192,985 downwards.
TACGATCAACTCTCAACCTGGTCCACTCCAATCTGGAGGACAACAGTGCCTAGTAACAAGACATAACAATATATCAAACTCATATCCATCAAAGGGGTCACACCTAGACCCAATGGATCCATAAGGATCATATCCTAACTCATAAACCTCAAAGCCATAACCGGCATAAACGATATCATACTCATCATCATTCTAACCTCATATACGTACCTAGCATGCTACTAACCCGCTCATACTAGGAAAGGAAAGGATCTACCTTACTCTAGGTAGAACCGGGACAAGACGCACCTGCGTGATAAGAGAGACGCAAGGGCGGAGCAAGGCAACCCGCAGGTGCGGCTAAGCTCGGCCGCATGCGCGGTGACAGCGGCCGCAGGCAAGCGCGGGCACGGGCGCAGGCGCTGTGACACGGCTCCCGCAGGGGCGGTGGCTTCTAGACGCGGGGGCGGCGACAGTGCAGAATGTGATCCCGCGATTCCTCTTCGGCTCTTCACGTGATCAAATCACGCCTTCTCCATTCCAAAGTTACATACATACATATACATACACATTCCAACATCAATCTATGTTCAATTCATCTAATCCTAAGCTAAGGAAGATGGAATTCAAGAAAGAAGAAAGGAAGAAGAAGTAAGATGCTTACCACAGTTGTGGTCCTAGGCAGCAAGGAAGATCAAAACCACACCTCCACTAGCTCCAAAGCTCATCACAAAGCACAACATCAACCTCAACTAGCCACACAACCAACTCTCTTGCACACTCTAAGGAAACCAAGCTCAAGATCAAGAAGGAGAAGAAGGAAGAAGCAAGAACGTGAGAAGCTGGAAAGGAAATGAAGAAGAAACCCTTGCTCAGCAAGGTAAGAAGAAGTAAGGAAGAGAGTAAAGCTCGAGTCAACCGGTCAACAAAACCGGCTGCAGCCGCAAGAAACCGCAGGGGCGGTTCCCTGAGCCGCAGGGGTGGAAAGCTACACGAGCCGCAGGGGCGGAAAGCTACACGAGCCGCAGGGGCGGCTCCTTGAACCCGCGGGGGCGGCCAAGGCCAAAAACTAGCTCCAAAGACTAAGACTCTTACATATGTAATTATGGAAATAAAATAATTTAATATTGTTATCTATGGTGCACGTTTCTTTTTTTTTATATGTTGTTTATTGCACGAATAGGTTTTATTTTGTATGACACGATTATATTTATCACTCGTAATTGCTGATTGATTATATTAGAACATGCATGCAAATCAAGAGTAAACGTGCAATGCAAAAAAATGGGACCAAATGCACGCGTGGTGCTATATGCAAATCAAGAGTTGTACGTGCAATGCACAAATGATAGTGCAACACAAGTACCCCAAAATGGGGCCAAATGCACGAATGGTGCCAAATTTTTGTGCAATGCGAGTGGTTGGAAAAATTCGTGCACGACTAAAATCTTCACTTTCATCTATTACGAGTACACGAGTAAAATAGAAATAATAGGTTAAACGTGTAAATTTATTGAAAGATTAACATATTAAAGTTGAAAAAAATTCATGCATAGTCCCTTCATCTATGGCGGCTTGAAATTCAGCGGATAAAATGTGCAAATATAGGATCATGTTGGATTTATTAACAAACTTCTAATGCATCAATATGCACGTATTTCTTTTGCACAACTAGTCCTTGTATTGGAAACGTGCATTCAAAAAATTTCACCGGCTAATCACAAGTCACAATTAAATTAGTAATAATTGTAGTTAGAGATAAATTAAGAAAAAACTATATAACTTAACATATATGGAAACGTGGAATATAGCATTAATTATTGCCTTAATTTATATTAAATCATATCCGTCAAATTATTTAAATCGCGTGATCTAGATTTGTTCTCATTTCTCTCCGCAAAACATGTTCTTACTTGATCCTAACTATATATATGTTACAACCCATAAATGGATCAAAACCCTTAGGAATAGTACCATGCTTATATACAGTGTATTTTCACTTATGGCCTTAACTCATAAACCGTGCTTTTCTGCCCACTAACCGTGTTTTTCAGCCCATAATAAAACAAAGCCCATCATTTTATTTTAGGCTTTAGATTTCTCATATGAACGCGTTATTTTATTTTCGGGCCTTTTTATCTAGCACATGTTTTTTGACAGAGGTTTGGGTATATAAGGAAAGCCTTAATACTTTTCAAAAGGTCGGAAGTTGTTAACATAGAGTTCGATTGGAGTTCGATGAGAGTCCAACTATAGAATTTTAGACTTAGATAGAGAAGTTTTGTCTCCTACCTTGTTCCTTTCTTCTTCTACTTCTACCATAGACATTTTCATAGCTTTAGAGTGAAAGTTTGAGACTTTATTGTTGAATTCAGTTCGGATACAGTTTGTGATCGACATTTGTTTCATTTGTTGGATATTCAAGTCATTAAACTGAGTTCGTTTCTTTTCCCTCTTTTGCATTCCCATTTTATGAAGTGTATGTCTTTCTTTTATTTAATTGCTGAATTTGATATGATAATTGTTGTCTAGAACCTTTGTGATTCTAAGGTGGATAGAGATTTGTTTATGGCTTGAACTATGATAGATTATGTTGTATGTTAGTTTTGGTTTGAAAATAGCTTGAAACCCTAATGGTTGGTCTGGAATGAATTTAGGTTAGAACCTTCTAAGCTAGCAAACTAAGTTGGAATTGAGACTTACCCAGTGATATTCCCTCTTGGATACTGAAGTAGATTAACTATAGGTAATAGAGGTGAAAACCTCTATTGGATTGAATGTGTCAGATTACTACCTGAGTTAGGTAATTCCCGAGACTTACCCGGTGAGGGGTTACTTAGTCCTTAGATAGAGAATCCGATTTGTATTGAATTTCCGTCATATATTCTTTGAGACTTACCCGGTAATAGGTAGTTAGGATTAGAACTAAATGATCTTGAGACATCCACAGTAATAGATTATCATTGAATAAACGTTCATCCCTGTAGCTTTTCTACCAGAGCTTTACGAGTTGTCCTGAGTCCAGTTGTCATAAACAATGATCTTGATTCCTTGGAATCCATTATTCCATATAATTTGATATCTTTTGTTTGTTTAGCTTTATTAATTGAAATCAATATTCAATTAAGAACACAACAAAAACCCTTCCAAAAATATGAATCTTCTAATCTTCACTTCTTCCTTTTATTTCTTAGTCTAGATTTATACTATTATTAATCATTGCTTGCAAATTGAACCGCCAACGTCCTTGTGTTCGACCTTGGAATACTTGCTCTACTTCGTACGATTCATATACTGTGGGTTCGCTACTAATTGGGTGATTATTTACAATTTATAAAGTTTAAAACTAAGCATATCGTGTCTTATGAACTTATGAGTCTTTATCATTATTGATACGGATTTATAAGGTCATAATCTAGCGAACACATATAGTACATGTTAAAACAACAATTGTTTTTTTTACAAATTAGAAAAAAACCTTTGATCTCTTGTGTCCATTATAGTCAAGATCATTGTTAGCATTTGCGGTGTTGTTTAGTTATTTTGTTAAGATAATATCTTACAAGATCAATATAGCTTGATGGGTTCTTTTACAAATTAGAAGAAAACCTTTGATATCTTGATGAGTTCTTTTACAAGATCAATAAGCATAATGAAACAAGAATTATTGAAAATAATTTAGTCCATACAAAATTCAATATGAATCAAGAAATGCAGAGTCATGTACTCTCATTCTTTGTTGGTTAAGCCCTCCATCTAGAAACACTTGTATATAACCTAGTGACCTATCGGTCAGTGTTGTCAAACAACATTTTCATTAGAGATGGATTACACCATCTATCAACTCCAAAAAACCTTAAACAATCATCATCATTAAGTTGATTGGAACTAAAAATCCAATTAATTTTCTATTAAGCCATGATATATAACAACTCACGAGAAAAGTTCATGGAATCAATACAACTCTTCCATCCTTGATTAGGTAAAGGAGACTACAATTCAAATAGTTCCTTCAGTTACTATTAAAAAACAAAAACTCAAAGACAAATCAAAACAACAATTAACAACTTCTTAATTTGAAGCACATACTCACAGGCTTGTGTTGCAAAGCGTCTTTCAAGAGCATCCGATGCATAGGTTTGGGCGCATTCCATTCTTGCAATACAAAAAATTTAAACTGCACTCCTAATATCAAACTAATAAAAATTATACTAAAATCACTAGTGTGTGAATTACATAGAAGATCGAAGGCGAAGCTCGGCCAAGAGCGGAGAAGAAAGTTGGGGAGAAAACGGGGAAAAGAATCACAAAGAGGGTAGTGAAAGCCGGGGATCTTCAGGATAATATGTTCGTAGTTGAGACCTCATCGTGAGGGTTCGATCGTCAGCTATTGATCGTAAGGATGGTAAGAGAAATATCATGATGTGTTTTTTTTAGTCACGTGGCCATTTTTTTTAAAAAAAAATACTGTTCCAATATACACTAAATCAAAATCAAATTTTCATTCATAAATTCTTTTCAAACATGATGGAATCAAAATTACATTGAAATTATTAATCTTATACTTTTATTTTCTGGTCGCTTTTCTTCTTCTTGTCTTCACCCTCGCCTGCCTCCACAAGCTTGGAGAGGAAGGTCTCCCTTTTCTTATTCTTCAATGGGGCAAGCGGAGTCCTGACCTCTAAAATTATTGCTTCAGGCATTTCGAAAATCTTTGCTTTGGGCATCTCATCTTTAACAATTAGGCGAGAAGACATGTTTATCGCCTTTCTGAGTAAGCTCTAGTTTGATAGAAAATTTTGGTGCTGAAATATTTTATGTTTGCTTCGGGTTTCCATATTTGGGTTGTCTGGTGTTGGGTTTCTTTTGTAACAAGACTCATGTCTTTTCTTCGGATTTTGTCGTGTATGTTTGGACGGCTGAATTAATTTTCTTTTCTTTCATAACATTTATATATTAAAAGTTTAATTCGGTTTTTTATTTGTGTTCTTGTTGTAAGATCCGGTGAAGTTGTCAAACTAGGGTCGGGACCTATTATGAGGTCCTAACCCATGACATCCCGAGTTTCTAGAATTCAGGATGTTACAAGGCGACCCTCAACGCGGTCTCTGCGAAGGTGACTAAGCATGAAAGGACTTGCATTGAAAATCAACACGTGTTTCTTCCCTTCACTTTTGACACGTTTGTGTTTCTTGTGCCCAATGTTGTCGATATTTTCAAGAGGGTGCAACGGGTCTTACATGTAATGTTGTGTCTCCTAGGTCTATAAACGTAGTTTTTAGGAGGATCGGTTTTGCTATCCAGAAAAGGGTAGTTGCGCAACTTATCGCCCACCTACATTATAACTCGATGTAAATAACTGAAATATGTTTATTATATACTTAGTAGGAAAACAAACATTAGAGGAGCTATCATAAATAAAACCTCTCTCTTACTAACATTAATCACGTAATTAAAATTTTCATTGAATGTTAAATTTGTGAGCGACACGTGACAATATAGGTGTGATTAATTTTTGTCGGATTGACGTTAAATCTGGGGGCGACATGTGACAATAAAGGCTCCGCTTTAATATATGTACGATAAGATATATATATATATATATATATATATATATATATATATATATATATATATATATATATATATATATTTGTTTTGGTGGCGACAAACTGCTTTGATTATAATATTTAAGTTATACAAATGTAAAATGCGTTCAATATCTATTAAAAATTTGTTTAAAATTATGATACTAAATTTATCGTCAAGGTAATTTGCAAAGACCCATCATATGATCCAAACAATAAACGTCGCATCGATAGTTCAAATTTACCATAAAATAATTTATAAACTAATTTTCAAATATCATAATATAATATTTTTTATTAATTATACTAAACATATAATGTATATTTTTAATTATTTTAATTCGCTAAATTTATAAAATAATAGTCCCTAACAATATTATAAACTAGTATACTTGATTGATTTTAGTATTACAAAATGATATATTGGAAGCAAATTGTAAAATCTTACATTCGGTAAACACTTACAAAATTAGAAATTAGGTATCAAGTATCAACTCACTAAATCTATCATTTATTAAAGTCGAATTGTATTTTTTTTAAACATCCACAATGCTGTCAAATTACAATATCAAATTTAATATTTTTGGCTAGTTTTATATAACTGGATATTCGATCCAAGAAGGAAGCTGGACCGGATCCAATTATAATTAAAACTGATGTATTAACCCGTTTAAATTCTGCGGTTCGCTTACAAAAATCCCAAACCCTAAAAACCCTCACTTCCGTTTTTCCTGCTCCCTCGCAACTCCTGCCCTCTCTGCTGCTTCTCTTCGCGCTCGACTCCCCGTCTTGCTCATGGGCCGTAAGAACAAAGAGCTTCAATCGTCACCGTCCATGGCGGAATCCGGAGAGAAATCGAAAAAGTCGTCGAAGAAGGAACTGAAGAATCAACAACAACAGGAAGAAGAGAAGGTTGTTATCAACGACGGCGTTGAACGTGCAACGGAGTTGGTGGAGAAGAAAAAGAAAAAGAGAAAGGTGAAGGAAGGTGGAATTGAAGAAGACAAAAATAACGGAGAAGTAAGCGAAGATCAGGGGAGTAAGAAGAAGAGAAAAGAGAAGAAGGAGAACAACGTTTCTGTTGAGGAGAAGAAGGGGAATGTGACGATTGCTGGTGAGGAGGAAGAAGAGAAGGATAGCGATTCAGGTATAGTGGTTTCTGGGAAGAACATAAAGGAATCGAAGTACGCGGCTTTGAAATCCTTCTCGGATTCCGGATTTCCTGAGAATGTACTGAAGTGTTGCCAGGGTTTCAGCAAGCCTTCTCCCATTCAATCCCATGCCTGGCCTTTTCTACTAAATGGTCGAGATTTTATTGGAATAGCTGCAACTGGATCAGGTACTTGCTCAAAATTGCGGATTTCAAAGTTTAGTTTATCAAAATTCCACTTATATTTGAAATAGTTGCTTTTAAAATTGCGTTTTATGATCAGGCAAGACACTGGCATTTGGTATTCCTGCTATAATGCATGTTCTGGAGAAGAGGAAAGCTGGTCAGGCCAAAGGGGGAAATCCCATTTGCCTTGTTCTTTCTCCTACAAGAGAGCTAGCTCAGCAAGTATGTGGTTTTGTTTTCAAGTTATAATAAGTGCCTGTTTGTAGTTGCTTAACCACATATGTATTTTGGTTTCAGATTGCAGATGTTGTATCTGATGCTGGGAAATCTTGTGGTGTGAAATCTGTTTGTTTATATGGTGGTACATCTAAAGGGCCACAGATATCTGCTCTGAAGAGTGGTGTGGTACGATATTTCTATACATTTGGGCACTCATGATATTTCATATTTCTTGCACAAAGCAGCAAATTAAATGTAAAAGTAGTACAATGCTTATACGTTGCATTTGCCTTCCTCTTTTACATGATTTATGAATCAAGAAACGAAACTTGTACTTGAACTTAATCCTTTCTATGTAAATGAACAAGGTAAATCTGACAAAGTTCTGGCTGTTAGAACTAGTAGTGACCATACATTGTTTTGTATGTGCTATAAGTTTAGGCGTAGGTATACTGTATACAACAGCTTTCTGATTTATACTGTTCTTTCTTATTTCGTGTTACTTCAGGATATCGTCATTGGAACTCCAGGACGATTGAAGGATTTGATCGAAATGGGTTCATGCCGTCTTAAAGATGTCTCCTTTGCGGTAAGCGACTAAGTCTAAGATACTATCATATTTCACCGAAGGTGATTGGAATACTGGCTTGTTGGATTTTGTTCCTTTGATGTCAGAAATAGATTTAATTTGCTTAAATTTTTTAAAGTTGTTAAGTTTTAATAGTTAGATGCTTGATTCTGATATGCTTTTGCAGGTTCTAGATGAGGCTGATAGAATGCTTGACATGGGATTTGAACCTGATGTTCGTGCTATATTGAGTCGAACAAACTCTGGTATGTATTAGAGGCATTTTTTCGATGCTATTGATTGATATGCTTGTCATGTTTTATGGGCAGACATAAGGTCCGCTAATATATTGTGTAGAAAGGGGAGCTCTCCATAAATCAAACTTCTGATAGATGCTTTAGTAAATTAGTAATATGTTTACAGATGAAAGTCACATGGTAATCCTCACAAGTCATGATAGCCTCGTATGTGATTAGTTAAGGGCCCCTAAAATCTAAATCTATGTTCTTGACATCTTGTGCAAGTATAATTGAGAAGATATATCCTTGTAGCGTCTGAATTAGAATGCCTTAGATTCTGAGATAATATGTTTGTCAACTGGTATCATCACACCTTTTAGTTAGGGCCCCTTAGAGAATTATTATGCGTATCCTGCTACTTTACTGTTTGATTCTGATACTTCCCTTGTCCTTTTTATGATGTACCCTGTATGAACTCTTCTGTATGTGTAACATACTTAGAATTCTCAGTAAGTTTTTTCTTCTTATTTAGATAACCCGATGCCTTTTCATAGTTGATGTCACACTTTTGGTAGTACATGATTCAACATATTTTTCTCATAATCTGGCTAAAGCAATGGCAATCTTGTGGCAAATGTATTTGAAGCTCTGTTGACATAAATTATTATCACGTATCTATTTTTGCTACGATCGGTAAACACGGGGCATTTTTCAGTTAGACAAATGGTGATGTTCAGTGCAACGTGGCCTACAGCTGTTCATCAGTTGGCTCAAGAATTTATGGACCCAAACCCTGTAAAGGTGAGAAGAGAGATAGAGACTGATTATTTTGGTGTTTATCAAGTACAAACCTTCGATAAAGAGGTTTTCTGTATTTCAGGTAGTGATTGGGTCAGAGGATCTGTCCGCCAATCATGACGTGATGCAGATTGTGGAGGTATGGCTTAATTTGTCAGAGTAAATAATAATCCGTACAAGCTTCACGAGAATCATTTCTATATGCTTCATCTAATACTTGTTTTGTAGGTTGTGGAGGAACACGCCAAAAATAAGCGACTGACTGCCCTGCTGGAGAAGTATCATCAATCTCAAAAGTAATTAATAATATTTGTTTTTTTTTTGTGATTTATAGATATTATGTGATATCTCTGACCTAAAGGAGGAATCCCTTTTCTATGTTTCATTCACATTCATTTCACTACTCAAGTTCAAGTGATTCCAAGGCGTTCTTAAAATTTTCCATATATGATAACACGTGTCTGATTCTACTTGTTGCAGGAATAGGGTATTGGTCTTCGTATTATACAAGAAAGAAGCTGTTAGGGTTGAGAATATGCTGAGTGAAAGGTACTTACCTATAATTCCTCAAACCATCTTTTCAAACTTTCGAACTCACGATTCTGCTGCTTTTTCTGTCTTAAGGTTTCAGACACACATGCTTAAGATTCTTTTACAATGTTTTTTTCCTAGGGGCTGGAAGGTTGTATCTATACATGGGGATAAAGAACAAGGAGCACGCACAAAGGCACTATCCTTGTTCAAGGACGGAACTTGTCCTCTGATGGTATTGTTCGTCTTAATAATATCACCCGACTACATATCTAACGGAGTATAAAATTTTAAAATGTTTCTCATACGGGAGTGATGAAGTATGAAAGAGTCGATGAATTACTTTAAAGTAAGGGGCAAACCGTGAACATCTGGTCTAAAATATCAAGAAATACGAATATTTCTTAACAAAGAGAGTATCTTATTTCAAATACAATTTAAAATTAATTCTCTGAGCTACTAATCTGTTATAGACAACTGAATTTGCAGATAGCTACTGACGTAGCTGCAAGAGGGCTAGACATTCCTGATGTTGAAGTGGTTATCAATTACAGTTTTCCTCTCACAACAGAAGATTATGTTCACAGGATCGGAAGAACCGGACGTGCTGGTAAGAAGGGTGTTGCTCACACATTCTTCACACAACATAACAAGGTACTATAGAAAGGGTTTAGTTACGGTGAAGTTCTTTAAAAAAATAACTTCACCTATAATTGAATGAATCTCGACCATTATAGACAACTGAATTTTGTATAGACAACTGAATTTTTTGAACACCCAGAATAATTCTAAGAGAACAATACCCCTATGAAAATGTTCTTTGACTCGGATTCTCTGCACCAACCATGCGTTTATCTCTTAACTTCTTCGTCTTCTAAACTTGTCGCATTTGAATATAGGCACTTACTGGTGAATTGGTGAATGTTCTTAGAGAAGCTGGGCAGGTCATACCTGCTGACCTTTTGAAGTTCGGAACTCATGTCAAGAAAAAGGTCTGTGTTCGTTTACCTTGTTGTACCTAAATGAGCCTGTGTTGCTTGATTTAACCAGAACAACCCATGTCCCGTATCTCATCTTTCAGGAGTCAAAGCTTTATGGGGCACACTTCAGAGAAATCACTGCCGATGCCCCCAAGTCTACGAAAATAACATTTGACTCCGATGAAGATTGATTAGGATAGAAGACCTTGTTCTGCTCTTCGTCATGAAAGATCATCGTGCTGATAAATTTTGGGGTTGAAATGGATAAACTAGACGCAGATATGATATGGCATGTTTGCAAGATGAACGAGCTTTGTGAGTCGTCGGAGTGGACAAAATGGCAAAGCTTCCACACTAGATTATTAAGGGCAAGAACAAATTTATGTATGATTATCCAAGTGCATCAAAGGATTGAGGATCTTTTTCCCTTATTTTTTCTTTCTTATTTAATTCCTTGTGTCTTGTCTTACCTGATATAGTTGAGCAAATGGCATTGTAGTTCAAATTTTGACACATTTTATGGATTCTTTTTGTCGTAGGGATGTAATATTTATCTTGAAATGAAATTATATTCTCGTCCAATTTATATTTATTTGGCTAATTTCTTATGGTATTCTCGAGTTGGAAGAAAAATATGACTCCTTGACTCTTGAGTTCTTGCATGATAATAGGTAACTCGGCTAGTATATATTATTAGTACCCCTTAATCGAAATACAGCTACTCAACTAAGTGAACTAACCAATTCATCAATTACACTGGAAGAGTGTCAAAGGGGAAAGACCCACAAAGAAGGAAATAAACTCGCAATTGGTAACCATTCTCCTTGCAAAAGAGATAACATCAAGTCCGACACTTGGGTACCAGAGACTATATTAGGGAACATTAGTTTGGTGATTAGATTCACAATCAGTAATCTTTCTCCTTGCAAAAGACATCCATCGGAGTGATCCGCGAGACTATATATTAGAATAAATTGGACCATCCAGATCTATCATATCAACTTCATATTTTTCAATTATGCAACGACTGTAATTCAGAAAAGGTACCACAAAAACCTATGGAAAACATTTTTTTAGCAATTCTGAACTTTTAAAGGAGCCTTTCTTAGAAAGCTCCTAGTGTAATGTTTGAGGAGACAATGGTGAGCATATAACAAAAGAAAGCAAAGAAAAGCATGACCATTTCCAAGTTGTATTACTTTCGAGACTACGTTTGCACCAGCACTTGGAAAAATTGGTGCCTCAGAAATCATGCTTACACTTGCTGCTGTACATACACTCCTGCGTTGGATCTGGTCCGATTCGAGAAACACTCACCTAATCCGTGAAAAGCTCCATTCATTATGAGGCTTCTTCAAGCTGTAAAATTGCTGTACATCAATTTCAACGTAGGGTTATATGTGTTCTATGAAGAAACGCCCTCGCCCATATAGCTGAAAATACGTTTCTTGAAAACTTTGGCTAGCTCAGTAACTTCAGATGGTTTTATTCGTTTCAAGGACAAGTCTGATGTCCCGACTTGTTTGCATTCCCTGGACAACCTTGATGCTATGTCTACGGAAAAGCTGATCATGTCCCTGTTACTTGTTAAGAGTTGTAAAGCAGCGGCGGATGTTGCAGGGTTTGATACGAGTCTGTTGAGGAGAATCAAAGCCTCTCGCATGAATAAGGTCCTGTGTAGACACACGTAAAAGACTTGTTACATCACAAATGTGTTTAGTTGATTGATATATCATATATTGAAAGATGGGAATTAGAGATCACATCAATTGCAGTTATACTAGATCGGATTAACACACGAGTATCAATTGCAGTTATACTATTTCCTGAATGACTAGAAAAGAGGCATATTGCCTTATTTATAGAATTCTAATATAGCTAATGGCACACCCTTAAACATTAATGACTATTCTAGCCTGAACTAAAATATGTGCCTGACAGGAAAATATTTGGTTAACTCTATGTTCCAGAGTGCAGAAAGTATCAACTGACAGCAATAGGAGTTACTGTGTAATAATAAAAGTAGATAACCAACAAAAGAAATTTCAAATATGTCACCTCTCTTTCGTTATATCTGTACTAGGCTCAGATTCTGATGCTTCTGCATCAATATCTGATGAAAGAGCTCGTAAGATTAAGCCGAGAAAGTTGTCACCCTCAAAGAGCTTATGGAAGAGGACAATCTCAAAGCCAGGCGTTCCAGAAGAGGCCAAGAAAGCTAACAGAACAGTTGTATTTCTTCGAAGTTTTATATCCTGTATGTTCAGATAATGATTTCCAAACCCAATCCACAGTAAAATCAAGCAATTTTCAGTAAGCTACTCGATCATTCCAAAACTGTTGCAACAAGGGATTACTGAAACTTGTAGCTGATTCCTACCTGTGCATCATTTCCATACTGAGATATACAGCCAGCAACTCCCTGAAGAATGGTGTGTGAAACTTTAGCACCAGATTTTGCTCCATCAGTTGCTTCTGCACCCTTCTCCAAACCTTTCCAATCAAGGCAAAATTTTGCCAATATTTTTGGACCTTCACAGAGAGAATATATCAAGTACTCGAGTGATAGGAATACTCATTAGTATAACATTGAACCAATTGAATTCTAGATGAGACTAGTAAAGCAGAATTTCCACAATGGAAACCAGATGACAATTCAAAGAACTTATTTTCCCGGTAAATGTTAGCAGATAGAGCATTTCCTATTGTTTTTTAATCTCTACTTTATAAGCTGCATGTAGATTCAACACAATGCCTTCTTACAAAAGGGAAAAAAATATAGGAAAAAAACATAAAACGTAACTTGTAATATAGCTGCATAATCCACTTGAACAGGAATAAAATTCTCGAAGGGAGCTATAACATAGACTTACAATTTAACAGTAGGTGTAATTGACACACAGCTTCTCTTTGCAAAGACAAGTCAGCTTCCTTGTTCAACAGATGTGCAACAGCTTCAAACACCATCGATTCTCCATACCTAGTCCAAATAACGGTCTTTCAGAATTTTGGGAAGGACACTAACCAGAACTCAAATTTAAAGTAAACAAACTTACTCCTCCCTTTCAGAAAAAGCGTTGGTTCCCACTAGAATTGCATTCATGATTGAAATTGCTTCAAGTTGGACCTGCTTGTAAGCTGACTCCAAGGCAACCATGCACATCTTCTGAAAGATACGAACGTAATTGACATGAGAGAGCAACGTTTTGCCATAACCCCACTGTCCTTTGATGTCAAGAAGTGTTGAATCTTTTATACTCTTCCCACTAAATTCGGAACTTGCGTCTTTGCTGATCCCATAGATGGATTCAATCGTTTGCCCATCAATCATGATATTATCCCTGAGTAGAGTACACTGAAAAGATCAAATCAAAGTTTATAAGGCAGAAAACCTTTGCACACAAGAGGGACGAGAGAAGCACAAAGAAGCAGGATTTAAGCCACAGATCAGACCATGAAGAAGGGTTTGTTATTGCCACTTGCAAATACTAAAATGATTTTCCCTATACAGAACATTTTTAATGAATTAAACAGCAACTTCCATCTGGTACTTTGAACTTCGTGACTTTCTTCTGCATTACTTTTCCATATTCAAAAATACTTTCATGAGTGAAACATGCATTGTAGTTTTGTTTCAGTTAATATAGGGACATCTTAGTTCTTCAACCCAATTTTCATCATCATTTAAAGTTTGGGTGGAAAGGCAATACTAAACCAAATCTTCAAGGAGCCGGGATGAAAATGCTGAAGAGTCAAGGTATCGCAATAGAATGTTCTCTTTAATATTAAATTGGAGCACCAACGAGTTAAGGAATTTATGCTTGACAGAGTTATACAAAGTTACCCTGCACATGGCCCCTGTCATTTGATATCGTAATAATTCATCAATTCAGACTAATCCCAGTTTTCTTCTCATTTCTCCTTAGACAAGCCACCGTTACAATCAAATATGTAATTCTGTTTCAAAAACCCAAGGACCAAAATCTACTCGAAAATGACATGGTTCACAGTAGATACCTACTGCAATGTCTGCTCTCCATGTTTGACAATATAGCCAATGCTGCGTGTAAAATGCACAGGGACTTGTGAATTACGTGACCCTGTAATATTTTATACAAACAGTAATTATAACATGCAAAATAGAATGTTAAAAGTGAATATACAACCTGCAATCTATGTTTACAATTTTCAGAAAATCAACCGAGGAATATCTGCAGTCGATAGTCCATCCATCTAAAATCTAAACTACATTCTAAATTAATTAGGTTAAAAAAGAGACAAAAGATATAAGACACTTACATTTTCCATATTACAAAGATCAAGTAAGATATCCACCAAAGCATCCATCTGAATCATGCCATCTCTAATCTGCATTTGTTTTTTTTTTAAATAGAAGTAACAAATCAGATGATGATTTTTGAAGAAAATCAGATAGCAGCACAACTATATGCTGATGTGACATTTTTTTAACTAAGACCAATGTACATTCAACTAAATGTCTAAATCCCGTGTACTTCAACCTATTGACTCAGGGACCTTACATAAACTTCTTCTTTTACCAACAATTACTGATACAACCACAAACACAAAAACAAGATACGATTGAAAACCACAAGATAGACTACAGAGAAGGTTAAAAAAAAAAAATTCCATAAGCAAATAGGTAGTTCGAGCAGCCACACCATCTTCAATTAATGAATTGAGTTCATATTCATCTGCTTGAAAGTTATAGTCACATAGAAAACTACTACCCTCTATAATTTCATTTCCCTCGTTGGTTCCTTCCTTCGCTCTATCTCACGATCAATTCTACATCCACACCTATAGCTCGGATCATGCTATTTCTAGGCGATAACATGCTGATTTGGGGCAGCAATAATTGATAATAAGAGAAATGTATATATAGATCTAGAAATTGGTCTTACCTTAGAAATTTAAACATGCTAGCCCTCATTGCTTTTTAATTCTAATTCCCATGCCCTTACTGCTTTGCCTTCCACATATTTTTACATCAGTTTTTCTATAGACAACTGTATCCACCTCCATCAACGTAACTGTTTTATATACCTATATGTAGCTTAATGAGTATATTAGCTTAAAGTACTAAGTTTGAGTGACAAAGCTACACATACATAAACACACTAAGATGGTGCTTTAGGCTTAGGAATACCTCTTGATGATAAATCATATTATCTTTAATAAACAATAATGTTTCTGAGTGTTTGTTAAATCACAAAATCAAATAAATATCAGACATTTATCCCTACTAAAAATAGAATTAGCAGCTTTCTTACAGTAGTATAAAATTAGAGGATGAACGATGCTCAATGAAGAAAAGCATTTCCTAAAAATTGACATGAAAACATTACAGCAAAGAGGATAAAATTAGAGGATGACAGATGCTCGATGAAGAAAAGCATTTCCTAAAAATTGACATGAAAACATTACAGCAAAGAGGATAAAAGTAATTTTGATGCATAAATTATAATATAATATTTTAAGTCAATTCTTTCTCTTTTTGATTAGGTACCCTAGATACAGATATACATGAGAACTACCTTAAACAACACAGAGCAGAGATAAGATATACTGGTGGATTCAGCTGAGCTGGAAGAGTTTATATAGTTCCCTGATGCTAAGCAACTTGATAATTCTCTCTCCAAAGAGTCTGTGATTTTGGTGGACATAGTCAAGCCCAAATAACCAAAAAGATCACTGAAATCAGCTGTACATATCACAAGCAATTTTGTGATAAAACTTCTTGATCTATGACCACTTGAAGGTGACCAAATAGATTGCAGTTTCTCCCGAAGAAAATAACCGATATTTGGTTCTTCCTTAACATCAAAGCTGAGTGAATCTCCATCATGATCTGTCTGGATTCCAACAGCTTGACAACCTAGTCATGAATCCCCCAAGCCAAAAGTCAACGGAGTAAAAAGAAGACAGAGATCACTAATCATATGCAAAAGTTGTAGATAAAAGGAAAGTCCAAGTTAAACTGAAGCTCTTATCTCACTTTTACTCTTCAGCTGGCCAGCATATTCAGCATTAATGTTGGCAATTTGACATTTTGAGATAACCCCAGGATGATTCTTGACAAGAACTTCAGATTCCCTGCCCCTAATGGAACAATAAATAAAGGTAAGGAAAACACTTATAGCGCCTTAAGCATCTTCGATTGACAGTATTACTGGCATGAACGAATGTACCAGAACAGACATTAAAAAAAAAAAGAAAGAAGTCAGGATAACAGGGGAAGGATTTTACTGACGCGATCTCTATCTTCAAACAATTATCATTATTTTTTGTAGCGGCAACATTTGCAAATACAGATTTCAACTGCTTGTTTGTTTTATCTCTTTCGCTTTTGAGCTCCATGCACTCTCGTTCCTGAATACAATCTCATGAAAGAAGGAGAAACAGACGAATTTTATGTCGAGGTTTTGCACTAACTACTGTCAAGTGGTATCTCCACGATTCAGTGATAAAATATAACTTATTAAATGACAAATGGAATGACCAAATTGTAAAACATATCTTAGAGATGATTAAGACACGTTGAGAAATAAAAGTTTGGCATGATGATTACAGCAGTTGCCACTTGCCACACCGATTATAATCCTAGAATACAATAAAGATCCAAAGCACATGAAAAAGTATAGCCAAATAGTTTGAAAATCACAAGCTTCTCACTTCTGAACAAGGTTAGATCCACTTTGATTAGTGCACCTACTGCACTCCAACATAGGTTCTCTAGTAAGCCAAACGGATGACAATCTTTGAAAATGACAAGTTTCTCACTTCTGAGCAAGTTCAAATACACTTTGATTAGTGCACTCCAACAGTTCTCTAATTAGCCAAGTTAAAATTCAGGATCGAACAACCATACATTTCAGCCTTTCAAATAAGAAGCGAGTAACTACATTAATTTCTCACACAAGTACACCGAAAATTACACAGCAGTAATCATTTTGAAAGAAAATACTCACCAGGCCACTAAGCTGACTGGATACACGTTCCAACTCTTTCTACAATCGTAAACAAAAATAGAGGCAAAATCAAACCCTTAGTATTTTATCGAAAAAGTGCAAATATCGTCAAATTATTGAAAGAAAATAGAAGATCATAAACCTTAAGCCTTTCGATTTCAAGCTCTTGCACATCGACAGGAGCAACAAATCGACCTTTGGAAGCCGAAGGTCGCTGAGACAGCTCCCTGGGAGGCGAATAGCTAATGTCTCTGATGTTGGAAGCAGCCGAGGTTGCCGGGTTATACGCTACATTCGCCGGAGCCGGAGTCAGTAGAGGAAGAGAGCTTCGAACGGTGAAGGGAGCGGAGATGTGCGGAGGAGGAGCGACAGGAGGTTCGGGTTTGCGAAACTGCGTGGGATTGGTAGAAGAGAGAGCGAGCTCTTCGGCTTGTATCATTTCGTCCAAGAAAGCGGCGTCCCAATCCTCGAAAATCTCTTCGTCTGCCGCCATTGCCGTTGTATGTCTCCGGCGGGTGGTGGAGG
The DNA here is from genome assembly GCA_002319775.1 of Fagopyrum tataricum. Lineage (NCBI taxonomy): Eukaryota > Viridiplantae > Streptophyta > Magnoliopsida > Caryophyllales > Polygonaceae > Fagopyrum > Fagopyrum tataricum. Next base: position 34,175,230 of record CM008281.1, on the reverse strand, counting down.
AAGTGGGTGTCGGACTGTCGGAGAAGAGAGAATATGGGATGCGAAGAAACGAACCGCTACCAGCAAACCCCTGGGAAACAACACTTTCCCCTTCCCTCTTTTTTTATAATTCTAAAATTGCTAAACTATAGTCTTGTACAAAAAAACAAAAACAAAAAAATAACTATCTAAGTTATATACAAACAAAATGTTATAACTTTGTTTTGTGTTATACACGAATTTATGGATTTTTCCAAGTGACAATCAATTATATAAATATCTTTTTTATTAGTGTAATTTGATTTTATTTATTTATTCATATTTGTTTATAATATTATGGTTTTTGTAACTTTGTATGATTCGTTGTGAGTTAGAAAAAGCGGATCCTTTCGGTGACCATGCCCTCCACTTCAGCCGTGATATTTGTTCTAAACATAAACACAACTTTGTCCACGATGTTCTTGATGACGTTTGTTATAAGGTTGGAGTGGTTGTTCAAAAGAAAACTCGTACTAACATGAGCAATGCTAAGGGGTTGAGATGAGGTCGACTGGCCTGCTTATATTACGGATAGGACAAAGGTAAAGACACATGTTGTGGGTGCATCTCCTTTCACTATTTATGTCACAATTTATTCAAATCCTATGATGTCATTTATCAAGCTACTTTGAAAAAAAAAGGAAGAATTTAGAGATTTGTTATGTTAAGGGTATAACTTCATGTCCGCTGCTTACTTCACATATGTGCTCTATAAACTCTTTTTTATTCCGATTATCCAATTTGTCACGAATGTTTGATTTCGTCAACGGACACTACTAAACTAGAGTTTTGCACTATATTTTGTGAATTCAATTATAATAATCAAAGTGACCATACATAGGCCAAAAATATATACAAGATAGAAATCCTAAATATATAGATAATATATACAAGATAGAAATCCTAAATATATAGATATTGGGTTGAAAATTTGAGAAGTTGTATCGCTAAAAAGATATAGACCAAAGGTTCAATACTATAGGTTGGATCGCCGAAAACTAGAGACTGGGATACAATGCATCACATTTCATAAGAATCATAACCCAACACCGTGAAACATTGAGAGAGATGCAAAAGGTATGAGTTGCGGAAAACAAGCCACTTGATTGAAAGTAATAAGGGCTCATTTGGTACGAAATTCATGGAATTAGTAATCGGAATGAGTCATGCTCTACCCTGTATTTGGTAAGACTTGAAATCGGAATGAAAATGATTTTATGAAATAACTCATTCAAACCTTAAAAAAAAAGGTGATTCCACGTTTTATAGGTGATATTATCCATTCCAAGATTTTACTCATTTTAAATTTAAAATAACATTTATATATTTTCATTATACATATATTATCACTTATTGATTTTTACAAAATTAAAAATAATTTTTATAAAAAAATGACTCATCAATTTAGTTGAATTATATTGATATTTTGGCCAAGATGATATACAAAAGTGTTCGAAAACAATACAGCTAGTTTACTTATACAATAGAAGAATTTATATAATTTTTTTATATTGACGATTGATTCATGTGTATATTTTAAGTCATTAGTTGGTCTTTATTTTTTGTTAAATGTATTTTAAAAATAATATATATTTACTTACAAACACACATATATCATTAAATATAAATTGATTTCTAGTTCCATAATTCATATCAAATCAAATAATGTGTTTCAGGAATCCTTCAATTTCAACATTATATCAAACACAAAGTATAAGAATGACCGATTCCAATTCTCTATTCCATTATGATTTCTGATTCTAACCCCATTATTGCGGCGTTCCAACTTCCAAACAAGCCCTTATATGGGGTCAATGAGGGAGTTGAATCGTAGGAAACAAACAAGACAAAAGGACTAGGCCATTGACCCATGCGGTCTCATCCCTTATTTGTGCAAGGCATTGGCGTCGGCCGTCGAGTGCCTACGTTGTTGACTTGTTGGGCGCTGTCTTGGGAGCCGTTGGCTAAGGACATCATTGACCTGCCAAGACATCGGCGTCGAGTGCCTACGTTGTTGTCTTTTTACGGACCTTAAGTACGCACTTTGTTTCTTTTTAAACTTCAACTTCGATAATTACTTAATTAGCGTGCACCAAACTAACTTCTTTTTAAATGGTCGCAGTTCAATGGAAGGAAATTTGATAAAATAGTACAGTTCCAGAATACAAAGCGTTCCATCTTCGAAAATGAATCATAAAACTATGCCATTCAACAATATGCGAACACTTCATAAACAATCGATAAACAATGCTTACCGATGAACTCGAACATGAAAAAGACTAGACGACGAGATATGACTGGACGCTATGTTCCGAAATTCAATGGTTTCAACAAATGTCAACTCCTAGTCGAGTAAAGTACGAGAGCTTTACTAGATGTGTGTTGAAGATATAGCTGATGTAATTTCCTTCAAACGGGGGTCACCGCTTTCTAAACGTACGCCTTCAGGGTCCTCTCTTACTAGTAAAGCCAAAACATCGTGTGAGCTCCATTCCTTTGTGACCTTATCACCTGAATTCACTAAGGTAACTGCAAATACCGCGTCAAATCCACCAGCTCCGGGAACTCCAGCTAATACAACTCCCTCCATTGCCATTGTTGCATCTAGAAGCTGAGTTTGTGACTTGGGTTCTATCTGTAAAGTTGGAAAGAACAAGCATGAGAAGGGTTTAAGGAAGTAGAATATAAGGGGTTGTTTGGTGACATTCGTGTGGAATCAGGAGCTAGGGTTGTAATATAAGCCAAGCTACTCGGGGCTTGGCTCGTCAAAAACTCGACTCTAGCTCGTTCATTTTCTAAACGAGCCGAATATGAACACAATTTAAAGCTCGTATAAAATTTAGGCTATAAACGAGCCAAGCATGAGCATGTCAATGCTCGGCTCGTTCGGCTAAAATAACACCATAGGAACATTATTTTAGCCGGGTTACTCGGGCTCGGCTCGAGTTTGTTCACTTTCTAAACGAGCCAAATATGAACACGTTTTAAAGCTCACGTAAAATATAGGTTCGGCTCGTATTACACCCCTATCAGGAATGGGAATGAGGAAAGATTGATTCTAGTTCCATGTTGATTAAAGGAATCACTCATTCCCATGAATTTTCCGAGAAATTATCCAATGATATTTTAGTAGCACAAGACTGCACGTCTGTCTTCTTCATTGTACTACTAGATAGAAGTATATACTTTTTCTTATATAAGACATACTTCAATATATGAAATGTTGAACAAGTAGGCATATTGAAAAGCAATGATGTATAGAAAGATAAGCTCACCGGTATGCCTGCAGCATCACCCATTTGTCGCATAAGGGATCTAATCTCAAGCATAGCTTCTCTTGATCCTTCTAATGCATTAACAACTGCTTGTTCATCTGAACTGTTGGCCTGGCTTTTCCACTGTAATCATGTATTAAACGCCAAATTATTGATACGAGAGTAATAAAAATTAGAACGCTCGGACATGTAGCTGATAAAAATAAAAATTGGGCTTAATCACCTTATCTGATGTGTTCAAGCTGCAATTAGTGATGACATTTTTGTACACCTCCCATGATTCTTCTGCCAGTTTACTTAGTGCGCATAGATGCTTTTCAAGTGATGAATTGGATTCCGATAACTTATTCCATACATAACTTGACTTCTCAGGCTCGTCTTTCTGCCACTTCTTCACAGCACCAACCATGGACGGGGTTGATGATCCTCCTGTTCCCGGCTCCCCGAGTAACTGAGAAACAAGAAATTTAGTCACACAAACAATTTAAAGATTGATTTCTAGTCATCCTATATTTAGTTGGATTTATTGCTTAGTATTGATCAAACTTTAACTCCCAGCAAAGCTTCTAATGTCATTTTTATGCCTAGATAAGGTTGCATTAAGAACCAAATATTTCTACTGTTTCATATGTAAATAAGTGTATCAAATGATGAAAATATTATAGCATGTATTAAAAAATATTATAACAAGTGTTGAATTAAATATCTGCAAACCGGTACATACTATGGAAAAGCATGCGAGCCCATCAAGATACTTATCGAGATTGCATAAGGGAGTAATCTTGTGTGTTGAATGAAGACATTAAGAAGAACAGTACAAAAGCAGAAAAATCTTGACAGCTCACTTACAAGAGTCATCAGAGGCGGCAGTGCAAATTTAGACCTCTCATGATCCCATTTCCCATTCAGTACATCAACAATGACTTCAAGAAGGGGCTTTCCATTCACTGCAACCTAGCCATTCACCATAATGCATGTCACATCTTTTCAACAACAATAACATGCAACCATAACTGAGAGATAACATATGAAATATGTTGGAGAAGCAAAGTAAGTGAAAAGTCATTGCAAATGATGAGCTTTGCACAGCTTAATTACAAACCAAGAAGGATCTTAGAGCATCTGCATCCAGAATTCTTATTTGTTTTTTAAATTATTTTTTATTTACAGAATTATGTTAAGAACCTCTCTCCCAATATTTAACATAGTTTTCTTAAATTACTTTAAATTACGTGCCTCCACTAAAACACCTCTTACTTGCAAAAACAAAAATAAAAATCTATTATTTCCTTAATTAGTGTAAATCATGCAGGAACTTGGCAGAATTTATTTCTTCACTCACAAACTTTTTTCCACTCATTACATTGATTCTTTAACCCATTATGACATTTATTTTTATTTTTATGTTAAGAAATAGCTAAGGAAACCCTCAGTGGGTTGTAGATGCTCTTATAGAACAGTAGATAACCCTATCATTGCTATAATCCTTTTTCTCCACCTTCATTCAAAGCAAAATAAGAAAATCTGACTTGGTGTATCTGATACGTTGTGGCTGTTAAATCTTAACCAGCAACACCTCAAACGCAGGGCCATATTGCCTAGTCCACATATTACGATTGACTTTGAGTTTGGAAGATGGAGATTTCAGACAAAAAGTATAAAAATCAAATTCATATTTTTTTTGTGTAATACAAAGATAATAAAATTTCCTTGACATTCTCCCAAATAGAAGGTGTTCTGATTAAAGATTATAAAAGCATCAAAGTGCAACCTAGAAGTAATTGAAAATGCCTCAGAGTCTCAGAGATAATACCTGAGCAGATGATATCACATCAGGTGAAAACCGAACATAATGTTGACTTCCATAAACTGCAGAGCTAACATCAAATCCACTGCCAACTTTACCTTGGGCAATGCAATGAGAAGTTTGAGCTATAATATGCACCAAGTCCAGGTCTTTGTTTCCGCTTGTTGATGCCAAAAGATTAACAGCTCCGAGATAGTGAAGCAATGCAGCAACTACAGCACTTGTCATTGCAGCAGATGAGCCTAACCCGGTTTTCGCAACTTCAGGCTTACAGTTTTCGTCGTTTGCATCATTAAATGTAATTGAACAAAAAGGAGGAAGTTCAGCCAGTGCTTCTGGTGAAAGAGGAAGTCCACGAGCTGCTAGCTAAAGAGTGAAAATAAGATGTTATAACGATTCACCTTTCTCCATTGGTTGTTAAGATGAAAGAAGAAATAAATGAGATATAATAAACAGCATTATATCAATAATTGGTCATGCACAAGCCATATAGAAGTACATATGTGGAGAAATGACACTCATAAATTTCAATCGGTTGTCAAAACAAAAAGGAATACCCAATAGACTAGAAAACTGAACTGTAGAAATAGCTTGTGTAACTGCTATAGGTGTAAAAGGGACAATTGAAAACTAACTATTTAGTTTCCTTCAGTAAACTAGACAAAACCATATTGCATAATAATCAAGTCAGAATTTCAGACACAAGCATTCTTTACAACAGCCTCCAACATGAGAGAAAATGGAAAAGCATCACGGCCAGAATACATGTAGTAACTAAAGCCAATGTATTATCAGCTAAAAGAGAAGAAATCTAACAATTATATATAGAGAATCCACTTTTCATACCATGTTATTGTTTTCTGTCCATGTTATTATCAAGAGTCAGAAAATAATAGGCCATCAATATTCTTTTTTTTAACAAAATAACCCCCACAAAATACTCCAAACAGCAATGAGCAGGTCATTGTAAAATTATGTAGCACAGCTCGTAAAGTTGAGCAGCACCTGATCAAATTGTGAAGCAATGAGCAGAATTAAGGGTTAAACAATAAACACCTTCAAATGTCCATGACAAAGACTCTCAAAGTGGTATGTCATTATCAGTTGACCAAGCAGAAACTAAATTAATATTCCTATTAATATATACAAGACAATTACCTGATTCCTGTAAGAATAGAAATCATTTGAACCAAGGATTGTGATATCTAGACCTGCAGGACAAAGTTAAATTTTACATACCAGGAACATTCACTAAAAAGTTGTAATACGACATACACAAGAGAAAAAGAAAATTGTGAAGCTATATCACCTCGTAAAAGTAGCTTATCCAAAGCATCCTTCTTGTCCTTGCCAAGTCTTTCATGTGCAGCAGCCACTGCATACTGCACAGCCTGTTCAACAAAGGGATTCCTTGCATCTCTAAAACATTAAGCAGTGGTAACTAATAATGTAAGTAAAGGCATAGCCTTTGATTTCATAAAGATGCCTGAACTGAAAAAAGCAAGGAATGCATTAAAAAAAAAAAAAAAGTGTAGTCCAGCATAAACTGAGCATTAGCACTTCAGAGTTGAGGAAGGCAAGACATTTCCACTCAAATTTTGCCTGACACAAACAGCTCTTCCACTCAGCCAACATCATAATATAAAGTCCAAAGTATCTTGCCTCGAGACACCTTGGAGAGTTAGATTCTTCAGTGACATCTTGTACGTGGTTTCCCTTGAAAGCTGGGGAGATGTGAGCTTCACATCGATCCATGCCTGCCAATTAGTGAAAAGCCTAGTAATATCAAGAACTCAGGAATCATATAGTTGACTTGCCAAACTTCACAAGTCAACCAAGAAAACAAAACAAAAGAATCATTGCAAAATCGTTTGAGCTCACAAATTACTTCAAAAAATTTCGGCTCAGTAGCTTGTTTTTCCATACAAACACATTATTGGTGAAACAAATCAGTAATCTATCATTAAATAGGTACTTTTTGTTAGGATATTAATAGTCATATTTTATTTCAGTCAGTAACATGGCTCACCATAGCTTTTTCCTACTCAAAGGAGCACACCCATCTCCTTTTTGAAATCAAAGAAGAAACGGCTATCCTTGCCCCTAGATATTATAATTAGCAACAGCTCTTTTTTTTTTATAATGGGACTCAAATTCTCAACATGGTTTCATAAAGCTTTCACATATATCAAAACAAAAATTGCTTCCACATACCAAAAATGATGAAATATAGATCAAGAGCAGTATAAAAAAGACTAGATCACAAAAACCAGTACATTCGAACTAGCAACCAGTAAAGAGTACACACCCATGCCCAGCTGTCTGGTTTGAGTTCCTCATAGATGGGCCTGACGATGGCATAAAACCTTGAATTTGTGCTCAACACCAATCCTGCATTTGGCCTCTCCAAAATCAGATATCCCCCAGTAATCAACACCTTCCCAGGCGCCGAAGCAACACTGTACAATGAACAAACAGGCCAATATATAAACTAATCAAAATCACATCTGAACTGAAGTAATATCGATCCAAAAAATGTCAGATCTTGACTTTCTCACACAAATTGTAGACAAAACTTTCCAAATTATAAACTAAACACAAACAATGAAAACCAAAGCATCAATTTTTCCATCAACTGAAATATCGAATTGAGATACACTAAATTCAATTAATTGGGGATATAGAGATGAATATACTTACACTTCCATCTCCTCTTATTAGAGAAAATGGCTAATCGAGGGGAAAGCTTTGCTGATGACGAGAACGGAAATGCTAATGATTTGTACACTGATAGTCAACTTGAAATCGAAGAATTTTGCAACAAATAAACAGAAAAGGATGGGAATTTTTTATGAGGAAATCAGGAAGAATAGCTACGTCGTCAAGATTCACCAGCTGAGAGATACCGGTGCTTCCCGATCGCGACTATCGAGTAGCTGCTGCTGCTGTCTTCCGCTGACTCTTTAACACTTTGACTGTCTGCTCAATAAGACAAAAGTTTAAGGTTAAATTCCAGAAAATATCCAGAATTTTAAATCCACGGATTATAGCCCTAATTTAGTAATTATGTGATAAGTAGCAGGGTTGTTATGTGGTTTTTTTTTTTTTAATAAAGGAAAGCGGTTCGAAGCACTAGACGACACGCCGTCTAGTGGGTCGAAAGGCCGAAAAAAATCGGCAGACGGACTAACCGTCATGAGGAACAACAAGAGGAGAAAAAGAAACACAAAAAATACATCAAAAAATCCCGACAGCAATGAAGTCAACGAGGGAAAGTAGTATGATCCAGTCCAACAGAAGCGGTGAGCACAAAGTTCGTCTTCGAAGAGAGTACACAGGAATGAAGCCTGGGGAACAACTGTAGACACCTCAGATTTGGGCCTTGCAACAGAGCCTTCAGGTGTCGATCACAAATCCACGCCCCCTACTAGACAAGCCACTCAAGACGCCACCTAAAACAACATCAAACTAAGGAGACGACATTGCAAAACACGAGATCTTGACATATAAAAGTGTGTAACTTTGATGTTAAAAGAAATGAGGTTTATAAGGATGAAATTGTTTACAAGGAGCAAATTGTATAAATTTGTAGTTGAACTTAAACTCATATTCTCCTCTCTTTTTTCCCTTCCCTTTTTTTTTTAATTTTTTTTATTATTTTGTTATTAATTTTTTTTAATATATTTTTAATACAGAATTGTTGGTTGTGTGCGATTTTGAGTGAATTCAATCCAATAGGAAAACAAGAAATTCCTGTTGTTTTGTTTTTCTTGTATTTGCTAGTGTTGCTAGCATTTCTAATCCGGTGTTTTAGCCCTTTAAAAGATTACAAAACCAAGCCCATATCATCAATGATCGAAGAAGGAATCATCAATATATGATCGAAGAAGGAAAAGATGACAATGGTTTTGAATATTGGGTTAAAATGTCCAATATTTTGATGATATAGTTGATAAGAATTTGCTTGTTTTTTTTTTTATTATTATTATTATCTTTTCTGATTAAAAAGGAGTTTTTTTTAAAAAAATTTTTAATAACAAATGTTGATCTTTTCATTTGTAGTTGGAAAATTGATTTCAAATCAAGGAATTTACAGAATTCCAAACTGCTTGTTTTTATTTATTTTATTATTATTATTATTATTTTAGGATTGATAATTGTTTTTAAATTTTTTAAAGGGTTTTAAACTCCTTTTCATCAGCCCAAACACCACAAAAATGTGAAGGAGGCCGGAGGCGGGATTCCCGATTCGGCGTTGAAGCAAAACCAGTGGGAAGACGGGTAAGTCAGGATGTAGAACCCAAAACGACAAGATCACTAAGTCAAACTCAGATTTTAGATCTGGTGGAAATAGTAAAGTCGTGATGTAGAACCCAAAACGAGTAAAGTCGGGATGTCAAACGCAGATCTAGACGAGATAGATCTGGTGGAAAGAGGTTCATATTTGAGATCGGCTTACATTAACTCGGAAATCCAGATCCAGTTTAGAAAAGCGGTGGTTAAGCCCGAAGGAGGTGGAGAAGGGGTTAATAGTGGGTTAACCGAAGGTAGAGGCGGGTCTCGCCGGAGAAGATGGTAGAAACTAAGGACACGCCTTGGCGGTGGTAGCCTAGGGTGAGAAGGTGGCGGGTTGCGCCGGAGGGGACGAGTTTCATCAGAAGAGGTGAGGAAGGGAGCCATAGACGGCTGATGCTTTTCAGCTAGGGTTTTTACCCTCTCTCCAAAGAGAGCGTATTTGCTTTAAAAAAAATGGATAACTAGTATCCACCTTCTCATTAGAAGTTGTTATGTGGCTTTGCTTCTTCTTCCGGTTGCTTTCTAGACTCGGAAAAGAGGAGACGGAGTGAAGGCAATCAATATTGATTGGAATTGGTCAGGGTTGAATGTACTGAGACAAATGTGGAGCTTACTCCCTTGAATCACAAGCGGAGAGTAACTTGGGTTCGGTTCTTAAAATCTCAGCTCATGCTCATTTTCTTTTACGAGTAGAATATAAACCTATTTTAAAGCTAAATTTTAACTTAGCTTTTACACATTGATGCGAGTCAGGCTTGAGCATGTCGGTACTCATTCGTTCGGCTCGTACATAAAGCTTGAGCATGTCGGTACTCATTCGTTCGGCTCGTATAACAATCCTATAAGTTATAATCATTAGTATCCACTTCAAAGTCACATATGATGGGTTATAAAAAAATAGTTTTAATATAGTTGTTTTCGTGCCTACAATCATAATCCATTGAGCCTATTAAGATATAATAAAACACAAACACGAACTTGAAGGTTTGTCCATACCCACGCGTACAACGTACACGATTTTGATCATAATCCATCAAGCCTATTGAGATATAATAAAATACAAAAACGAACTTGAATGCTAGTCCATACCCACACGTAGTTATACGTGGTAATGTTTGTACATACACGAGATAATCAATTGAGCCTATTAATCAAATACAAAAAACAAACTTTAAGGTTTGTCCATACCACGGGTAAGTAACTTTTGTACATACACGAGTTAATCAATCGAGCCTATTAATCAAATAAAAAACGAACTTGAAAGTTTGTACATACCCACACATAGTTGTGTTTGTACGTACACAAGATAATCAATTGAGACTATTAAGATCTAATCAAATACAAATGTAAGTAACATGAAATTTCAAGTTTGCTACTCTATAATTAAGTTTGTGACTTGTGATCCTAAGTTCCTGCATGACAAGATGTCCCGAATTTTATTTTCTGAAAAATATAATCAAGCCGTATAAAAATATTGGAATGTTTGACAACAGACTTAAATACTCACTAGTCATTATTTGGACCCAAATGCACTGAAATTTGTTGATTCCAAAAACAAACTACTTCTTATTGGCGATATAAATAGTTTCAATCATTACACAGCTTCTTGCTGATAATCTTTAGACAAGAAAATAATTGCAACAGTACAACAAACCAAAACTTCCCAAGTAACAAATCAAAGATTTGCTGAACCAAATGATATGCTGAAAGCATAATGAAACCTATCAAGCAAAATCCTCCAAATCAATAGCCTTTGTCAACCGTTACCAAACTAGTACACGTCAAAATGGTGTAGTATGCTAGCTGATAAACACGAAAATCGTGATTCTAGTTATCTAAACGAGTCAACATTTGTAGATTTTTCATTATTTGTAGACTTTGGAAGCTTCTGCAACGAGTTTGTCCATGAATTGGCACTTCTTATCGAATCCCCAGCCTGGGTTGCTCTGTAGATTCAACAAAGTTCAAGCTTTTACCATAGATACAAATCAAAAGAGAAAAATAGGTGAAATGTAAGCCATTCTTTCAAACCTGGAGAGCAAGAACAGCTCGATCAGTGAACTGTTTCACATAATCTGGTGTACTTGGGGGCAGCGTTTTAGCCACTCTTTCCAGTTCTTTCTTCTGTTGTTTTGCTGTGACTGTATCAGGCCCAGCATAGTGATCCACAATTTGTTTCAGAAGTGGCACCGTCTTCATCGTTGCTTCTACTACTTCCTATTGAGAAATATAATAGTTAGGATGAGAACTGCTTGGAAAACGACAACAGAAAATTCTAGGAGTTTCAAGCAGATATGACATATAGCAGGCAATAGGATGTCAGTAACAGGGCTGAGCAATATAGTGCTCAAACAAGGATACAAAACTAATATCAGAGTAAAACAACTGAAATTCACTCCATCTGTTTCACAATATTTGTCATTCGAGACCAAGAATTGTTTCAAAATTTGTAGTATCATAGTAGGAAATCTAATTTACAATTGCCATATTATTACTAGACTGGATGGGTGCAATTGGTATATAATGATAGCCTCCTTACAGAAGTGTGAAAAATGCTAACGACAAACATTGTCAAACAGAGGAAGTTCTAATTTGACCAATAACACCATTGATGGATTTCAATTTTACTCACCCCCTAGTTCCATATAAAACAAATAAGATTTCTCGTCCAGATCTAGTGAGAGGAAAATGTGAGTGTAAAATGAAGTGATCTGAAATGACATATGCACAGCATAGGGGAGCAAAACAATGTCATTATTGACCTAATAGGGCAGTGCAGTTTTAAGAACTCCACTTTTTACTACTTGGCAAAGCTCTTCTAATTATTTACTTCAATCTAGCAAAATACTTCTCAGTTTCTATTTCCTGTTTTTTACTCCTACAACATGCTCTTAATTATGCCTTAGCACTACAGTCTCACATGGAATGAACCCCAAAGAACAAAGCAATCTTTTTAAAGACCCTGTCATCAATTATAAAATCTCAAGTGGTTGAGAGTATGCACAGCTACTAATTAACAAAATTTATTAGCTTTCACGTGGTTAAATTGACCAAGAGGATATTTATCAAACATGAAAGAAAACCAAATCAGTTCCCTTGTCTCCAATTGCACTAAACACTGTCAAAACTATGAGGAAGCCTGATGAAATAAATTCCACCCATTGAGATAAAGTTCCCATATTACAGCTTACTGACCAATTTGGGACTAAAAGGTAGAAAAATATCTGGAAAGGGGGGAGAAAAACAGGGATCTCAACTTTACTCGCTTTCTTAGCATACAATGCAAAGGGGAAAAGAGTTTTAATCCTCATTCGTCATTAACATGTATGATGAAGCCTGATGAAAAAGATACCATTCATTGAGATAAAGTTCCCTCATTACAGCTTACTGACCAATTTGGGACTATAAGGTAGAAGAATATCTGGAAAAGGGGAAGAGGAATGGGGATCTCAACTTCACTAGCTTCTTAGCATACTAAGCAAAGGGTAAAAGAGTTTTAGATCTCATTAGTCATCACCCATGTAACATTAGAGAAGTAAAAATCTTACTCCTGTAACTTTTTACAGATCCAAGTCCTATTAATTATCTACCACCCAAGATCATTTATCATAAGTTGTCTCCTAAGTACCCTTCAAGAGAAAACAAGAAGGCACTCTAAGAACAACATTGGGGTCCAAACTACCCCTCAAGAGAAAAGACTCTGGCTAATACAGCAAAACACCAACCTCAAATCTCGATGTTATGCAAGATAACAAATCACTTCTTCTCCTTTACCTTTTAGGCCTTTACCCTCTTGCATTGAATTCAAATTGACACTTAAAAAAATATATTAGCAGCAATGCAACAGATAGTTTGAAATGTCAACTAAAACTATAAGTATACCATTTAAACCTGATCCCAATTATTTATCAGCCACAAAGATATGTAAGCAATACAAGGAAGCAAAATACAGTTCAGTAACAAAGTAAGAGATAAGCATAGGATTTGCAACACATACTAACCTTCCACTCTTCTTCACTTTGAATTCCCTCATAAGTCATCAAGAAAGGCTTCATCTTCTCAAGGCAATCCCTGAGAGGCATAGGTGGCTTCTCATCAATGTCCGGATTGGTTTCAAAATCAGCCATCAAGTATTCAGGCTCAAGCTCAATCTGCAATCCAGAACACCAACAATCAAGCATAGAAAATTCACAAACTAATCTTGAGTTTCATCAAAGTCTCGAATCACAGAAGTAACACCTTCAAATTTGTATCCATGGCATCCAAGTACTCATCTTCTGCAACAGAAGGCAGCACATCATATGCAACCTCCTCGAAAGCTTCTGTCAGCATGTTCATGACCTTAGGCCCAACCTGCTGAGCGAATTTCTCGCCATCTGCATCGTCCCCTACATAGATATCCTCACCTTCATCCTCTTCTGAATCAGCTTCCATCTTCTCTCTCCTCCAGTTATCATCCCTTCTATCGAAGGATTCTCTGCCCCTCCCACGGCCTCTGCCACGCCCTCGTCCGCGCCCACGCCCACCGGCCTCAACTCTCATCTCCCTCCCGGTTTCAAGGCTACTGCTCCTATCACGACCTCTCTCCCTTCCGGCTCCGAGGCTATCACTCCTATCACGGCCTCTCTCCCTCCCGGTTTCAACGCTATCACCCCAAACACGGCCTCCCTCCCTCCCAACATCTATACTCTCACTCCTATCATGGTCATCCCGTTTCGACAGTACACTTAAGGCCTTCGCCGTCGCCTCCTCACGGCTCAGTTTAGGAGGGCTAGCTCTTCGCGTTCCACTTCCATCGCCACTCTCAACAGCCATAGACGTATCATCTCGAGGTCTCTCAGTTCCTCCTTGAAAAGGACCTCTACGATGGCGTAGATGCCTATTCTCCTCCTCCAACACCGGCTCCGACGTCGTGACCGGACCTTTCACGGCTTGTCCACGTCCCATACCCGATAAGCCCCCAAACACATTTCCAGGCAAGTTCGCTTCCCCTATCGGCCTTCTCAAACTAGGGTTTACAGTACCCTTCGCATCACCGGAACCACTGCTCTCACCGCCTTCATCTTTGCGAAAGAACATCGGCTTCTTCGGCATCTGATCTTCACCGCGAACAGCGCCGGAGGCGGATTTCTCCGGGGCATTGGGAGCGACAAAGGTATTGAAAGACGGGAGGAATGGAGAAGAATGCAAGGGTTTACCTCTTCCATGGCCGCGAGGAGGGATTGGGGCAGCAGATTGGTTTGGATTGGCAGATAAGTCGCCAGATTTAGGATTCTCCGGCTGATTGGCTACGAACTCGAATTGCGACGGGCTTGGACCACCACGACCTCGCCCGGATCCGCCGCCAGACGAGGAGGTGGAGAAGGCGCTAGAGAATGGTGCAAGAGCTTGTATCTGTGTTGATCCAATGCAGCTAGGTTTTCTGAGAAGTCCAATGGCGCCTCTCATCTTCTTCCTCTATGGAGTCTATGGACACTCAAAGGCGAAGCGGGGGTTTTTGCTACACAATTGCATATTATCGACATTATAATTTAGACTAAATTACAGAAAATCACCTCTTATTTAATTGCTGAACAACATAATTTTCAGAAATTTGTAACTTGGGTATTATATTGATATTGCATCTATTTTATATACTATACGATCGCAGAGGTAATAAATCTTATGTGTCGTGTTCACGTTTATTTTGAGTTTTATTTAAATTAGATATACCTGTTAAATAACATGAGTTTTACTTAAATTAGATACACTTTATTTTTTTTTGACAAATAAAGGTAAGCATCAGCTCCTCGAGCATCTCCATCCTACGGCATCCTTCCGGATGAGCTCATCAACCTGGTCCAGCGATGAACTAGTAATCTCTTTGAAAATGTGTCTTACTCTAACCTAACAGAAACCCAACAAAATAACAGATATGTCAGACAGAATAAGGTCAAGATCCCACGGCGGCATCTAGATTCTATTGACTGAGTTAATTAGCACAAGACAATCACCCTCAACTTCTATGTTTTTGAAACCAAGATCGAATGCTGCTACCAGTCCTTCTCTTAGCGCACATGCTTTAGCATGGAGGGCAAATATGTTGCCACATCGCTCAAAACCAAGAGAGACCTTCCTAACATTATGGTCTCGGATAATAAAATCATAGGCAGATTCCCCAGATGATTTTTTGGCACCATCAAAATTTAGTTTAATAAATCCGTTCTCGGGTTCATTCCATCTGATGTTTTTGGTTTTTCTTTTCTTGGTTCCTTTCTTATTAATGTTTTTGTTTATTTCATTACAAGCTGCTTTTCAATTCATGATTTGGTTTCTGATTTTAATATCTATATTTTCTAGATCTTTTTTGTTAAAAATTTTTTGGTTCCTCGTACTCCACATATTCCACCAGAAAAGAACAAGGTAGATGAAATCAGACTCAGACATACTTGTCCAGAGCCAACTTAACTTTTCTGAAATATTATCCCCCCTCTCATTGCTCTTGTTCGCTATTTTCACGCTCCTATAAACTTTTATCAATAATGATAAAAGCTCACAGGTTAGTAAAAACACAGTATGTTTTAAATTTGTAAACAAGAAATAAACACCCAAATTGTAGCGAACCCACAGTGTATGGGTCAATTACAGTTAGGGTAAGTATTCCTATGTCGAACTCAGGGACTAAATGTTTGGAATGCAAATGTGATCACAGATAGCATAAATCAAAATAAAAGAACGAGGTTGGAAAAGAAGGGAAAAAAGGTCAAAAGAGTTTTGAAGGATTTCTGTAGAGTTAGCAATCAAATAACAGATTTGATTGAAAACTAAGTAAAACAGACAAACGAAGGTATATCAATAAAGAGAATGCGGATTCCAAGGATTCAAGGTCATTGTTTATACGCACGGACTCAAGAAATCTCTCAAGGGATCTATGGTTAACAAACTTCAGGGAGAAGAACGTTTCTAAACTGATAATCTATTACCGGGTAAGTCTCAAGACTATCTAGTTCCAAACCAACTACCTATTACCGGGTAAATCTCAAGACTATCTAGTTCCAAACCAACTACTTATTACCGGGTAAGTCTCAAAACTTCAAGGAAGAACGTTTCTTGGATCTCGGCCGAGATGCCATCTGCTTCTGTCAGTTCTTCGAATCTTGATTCCTCGTTGATGGGGAGAAAACTCAAAGATCGGACTTCTTCAAACAGTTCATCTTTTGGCTCTGCTGTCATGATGCTCATGGTCAAAACCTGCTCAAGAGGGTCAGAACATAGAATTAAATTTATAATCTCAAAATCATCTTCATCATCCTCTAGGATGTTGTACATATTCTCTTCAAACAAGGTCCCTTAATCAATGGAGGGAGTTTAAATTGCACAACTTCCTCATCAATTCTAAAAGTAAGGGTGGCACCCCTACAATCAACTAAACATCTAACGGTAGCAAGAAAAGGTCTCCCTAAAATGATAGGAACAAGACAGTTAGCAGGAATATCAAGAACAACAAAGTCAATAGGAATAAAGATCTTCTCTAATTGGATTGGAACATCCTCAATGATTTCCACAGGACGTGTGGTGGCTGGCTCTGTCTGCCATGCAAAGAGTCATCTTTACCGGCTTTGGTTCTCCAAGTCCAACCTTCCTGCATAAAACGAGTGGGATAATGCTTACACTAGCTCCAAGATCACAAAGTGCTTTGTACGTTCCATCTCCAACTTTGATTGGGACACAGAAAGATCCGGGATCACTCAAGTTTGGTGGCATCTTTCCACTGTTCCTCTGGATGAGGTCAGTAGATCTCCGGGTCATTCTGACTTCTCCATATTCTTTTAGCTTCCTCGTGTTGGAGAGGATTTCCTTCAAAAACTTTCCATAGACAGGCATCCCTAAAATAACATCAACAAAAGGGATGTTAATTGTAACGTCCGGGAATTTTAGAAATAAATAAATCTTTTTATTTCTTCTCCCGTAAATAATTTTACGGAATTGTTCGGAAAATATTCCGACCCGTAAAAATCCGTTACGGAATTATTTTACGAGTTTGGAACCCGTCCCATTTTTTTTCTTTTTCCCCCCTCCTTTTTCCACCTCAGCGTGGGCCCACGCCACGCTGGAGCCACGTCACCCGGGCCCCACCGCCACGCTGGCGCGGACCCCTCCTCCTTTTCTTCTTTTCCCTTTCCCGCTGCGTCCCCTTTCTATTCTCCTTCTTTGTTTTCTCTTTGGAGCAGCCACTGCTCCCGCCTACGCCTGCAACCGCTCCCCTTTGCCGCCCGCCTACCCTAGGCCTGCAAGCTGTCGCCCGACCCCTCGGTCCAAGTCCCGCTCCCTCCTTCTCCCAGCAGTGACCATCTCCCCCTCACTCCACGCCCTGCTGCACCCCTCTCTTCTTTCCCTCTCCCGTTTCACTCTTCTCCTCTCTTTCCTTCGTCTGTTTCACCGCCGGCAACCTTCCACTCCTCTCCGTGTCTTCTCTGTAACTCCACCTCGCCGGGAGCAACACCACGCCGCAACTCTCCCCGCTCCAAGTCTCGGCAAACCTCCTCGCCACCTCTCCTTGCTCCCCTCTGTTTCTCCCCGGAGACCACCGCCACCACCATCTCCCTCTCTTCTCTGCCGCCGCCAGGGAAGCCTCGCTCCGCCCTCGCCGTGCTTGCCTGCACGAGCCGCCGACGCCACCGTTCTCCTCCCGGCTCACTCTTCTCCTCTGCACGTCTTCGTCGGCCGGAGAACGGCCGCCACCGGGAGCCAAGCCACTGCCGGCCACCTGCAGCACCACCGAGGAAGCTCTTGCCGCCTTGCCCTCGCCGGAGAAGCCGTGACGCCGCCGGGAACCACTGCAGAAACGGCCGGCCTTCTTTTCCCGGAAATTACAGTCGGCCTCCCCCTATTTTGGTATAATTACGATTCCGACCCCTCAACTTTTGGTTAATTACAAAATATGCCCAGTTTTGTAATAATTGCAGATTTGACCCCTATGCTTTAGGAAATGCAGATTTGCCCCGGAAAATACGTTAACGAGTTTTTAACCTCGGAATTTTAGGAACGAATTTATATTAGGTCGATATATAATTTTTGATGATCAATTTAGCGTATGGGCTAAATTGTGTAGTTTCATGCTAGGTTCCGAATCCCGATAAAAAGTCACGAATTCATAGCTATCTAGTTATGTTCCGTAGTATCATGATAGGTTGGAATTAGCACAACTTAGAGGAAATGCCAAGTAGCGGCTTTTGAGACCTTAGGTGAATGTGAAGAGCGTTTTTACACCTAGTTAGCTTGTACGTTGTTTTTGACGGTAATTATGGTAGACTTTAGGATGCAGTCCTAGAATGTGAGTCAAATGATCCTGCGTAGATCATTTGTGTAGAAGTCCTAGACTTCACGAGTTGAGCGGGTTTTTATGGATACCTTGTTGTGAACAGGTTGAGTACTTCTTCCCAAGGGAAGCGTGAGCGTTGTGTGAGTTAGCGTTTGGGACGAGGTAAGTCTCTGGACTTACTTAGTTCGTATTTTACGTATTAGCATTGATGTGTGTTTGGTGGTGCGTGTTTATATTTTATTATAACTATTAAATCGGTAAATAGGACCACCGACCTTATATTATTGTTTGGCCCAAGTGTATGATAACGGGCGGTGACAATCTGCCTGACTCGGCGTTAGTCTAGGAGATTCTTGGCGACTAGCCCGGCGGGTGATACGGTCAGGTGCATCCGTACCATTCTTTGCCGGTAAGTAGGGTCCAAGGCGAGACCATTGGGGTCTCGTGTCACAAAATAAGTTGAATTAGAACGGGATATGACTAAGTAATAAAAAGATAATAAACGGGACTTGCGTGTTTCATGTTATGTGCTTTGTATGTGTTTGTGCCTTCACCGCTTTCCTAATGCCTAGAATATTAGCTAACGGTTTTAAACCGTTTGTGTAGACGACTTGCAGGTTAGGGATGCCGCCGAGTGAGGTGGAAGAGTGGACAGCCGGGGTCTCCGTACATTATAGGACGGGGATGTATTTGAGTCATGTTTTATATTCTGGTTCATGGATATTGTCATATGTTTAGAATTTGGATCTAATTATTTTGTTTTGAGGACTCGGCTGAGTTTCCAAGTTGTAGTTTCTTACATTTCAGTTTCCGCATACGTTAAAAACATATTTGAGTTTTTCGTCTTTATTTGTGCCATGTTGGAGGTCCGGTGAAATTGTTGTCAGGCTAAGGGTCGGGACCCATTGTGAGGTCTCGCCCAGTAGCACCTCGAGTCCCGCGAATTTGGGGTGTTACATTAATATGCAATTTATTTAAAAGGTCAAGGAACTTACCAAAGTGCTTGTCCAATTGAGCTCTAGCACGGGATTTAGGAAAAGGAAGTGGTGGCTTGTATGGAGGAGGAGGGATGTAGACATTCTCTTTTTCCTTAGGCTCCTCTTCCATTGGTTGTTTTTCTTTATCCCAAACCTTTAGTTGTGGATCATTTGTTTCTAATCCACTTCTTGTAGTGATTGCCATGACTTGTCCCTTGGGATTATTTTCAGTTTTTCCAAGAAATCTTCCTGGATCTCTTTGAGCGTCTTCGGCCTTCTTGAACACTTGAGTTTCCAAAACCTTTTGGGCTTTGGTTGCACTAGTGACTGTACTCTCTAGATTTCCCATCCTAGCCATCAATTGCTCAAACATTGCTTCTACTCTATCCTTTGGTTGAGCGGGTTCAGCTGGCTTGGACGGCTGACCTGCATTGCTAGAAGAAGCTTGAGGGTTCAAAGCACCCTCAGGATTAGAATAAGAAAAATCAGGATGATTATGATTAGGCTTGTAGTTATTTCCCTAATTATTCCTATTATAATTGTTGTTATGACCTCTTTGGTTTTGATAACCTCCTTCGTAGTTACCTTTACCCATGTAATTCGCATCCTCTTCCTTGGATGCTACCTGTACTTCGGCTTGCTGAGCTTTCAAGTTAGATGCAATTAATTCTTTCAAAGATTTAAGTTCAACTTGCAAAGCATCTAACCTTGAATCATTAAGAGTGTTTTGGTTTACCTCATAGACTCCGGGTCTAGTCTTTCTCTCTTCAACCTTCATGTGAGAATACTTTTCAATAGTCTTGGCTTGCTTCGTAATGAATTCCCAAGCTTCATCCACAGTTTTTTCCATAAAAGTACATCCAGAAAGTGATTGCAACTTGAATTGAGTATCTTCATCAAGTCCCTTGTAATAAATCTCTAGCAATTCAATCTTAGAGATCCCATGATGAGGACATTCCAACGTAAGGTCAATGAACCTCTCCCAAGACTTATACAAACTCTCCTTATCTTTCATCACAAAAGCATTTATCTTCCCTCTAAGTTCAGTAGTCTTGTAGGGTTGGAAAAACTTAGTGAGGAATTTAGACACCATCTCCTCCCATGTGTTAATCCGCCCATATGGAATAGTTTGATACCAAGCTAAAGCTTTATCCTTAAGAGAGAAAGAAAAACCTCTTATCTTATGATTGTTACCTTCCATACGAGTTGGACTTACCGCATCCATAAGAGTCTCGTAGTTGTTCATGTGTTGGTGAGGAGATTCTGTGTCTGTTCCACCAAACTGATTCTGGCGAATCATATGTATCACCTGCGGTCGCAGCTCATGCTCATGATTTGCAGGATCTCCAAAGTTAACTCCAGGACGGTTAACTCTTTGGGTAGGATCCATCCTCTGTCCAAGTGTTTGTGGAACTTCCACAAAAGGCTGGTGAAGGACAGGTCTGAGAGGAGCGGGAGGTGGAGCTTGTGAAGGAGCTTCAACTCGAGGAGGAATTGGAGCTAATTGTGGTGCTGGAATTACTTGCTGCACTGGAGCTGGAGCTGTAGCTTGCCTCTGGTTCATGGCTCTAACTATCTCTTCCATTTGAGCTCTCATTGCAGCCATTTCCCTTTTTGTAGTTTGCTCTCTTTCTCTAGCAATCCATCTCTCAGCTTCTTGTTGCTCTAAAGCATCTCTAAGTTCAGCTTCATAATCTCTGATTTCAACCATTTTAGAAGCTTTTCGGGCTCTTAGTCTCTCTCGCAGTGTCCTTTCAGGCTCCGGATCGTACGGAACTAGTTCTTTCAAACCCCAAGTTATTTGCATACACTATGAAGGATACCTAAAGTCCTGAAAATTCCAAAAACAAAACCAGAAACGAGATCAAAAGTAAAAGAAAGAATTACACTAAAAGAAATCACAAAAACAAAACAAATGACTTAGTTCCCAGCAACGGTGCCAAAAACTTTGTTCGCTATTTTCACGCCCATATAAACTTTTATCAATAATGATAAAAGCTCACAGGTTAGTAAAAACACGGTATGTTTTAAATTTGTAAACAAGAAATAAACACCCAAATTGTAGCGAACTCACAGTGTATGGGTCATTTACAGTTAGGGTAAGTATTCCTAGGTCGAACTCAGGGATAAATGTTTGGAATGCAAATGTGATCACAGATAGCGTAAATCAAAATAAAAGAACGAGGTTGGAAAAGAAGGAAAGAAAGGTCAAAGGAGTTTTGAAGGATTTCCGTAGAGTTCGCAATCAAATAACAGATTTGATTGAAAACTAAGTAAAACAGACAAACGAAGGTATACCAATAAAGAGAATGCAGATTCCAAGGATTCAAGGTCATTGTTTATACGCATGGACTCAGGAAATCTCTCAAGGGATCTATGGTTAACAAACTTCAGGGAAGAATGTTTCTAAACTGATAATCTATTACCGGGTAAGTCTCAAGACTATCTAGTTCCAAACCAACTACCTATTACCGGGTAAGTCTCAAGGTAGAGAGGTAGGAAATTCTAAACAAACCAAACTCCAAACTAAGGGAAAGGTAAACCATTACCGGGTAAGTTTCAGGTATTACCCTACTTAGGACGGAATCTAGGTACACTCAACCCAATAGAGGTTTTCACATCTATTACCTATGGTCGAACACTCAAGTATCTAAGCTGAATATTACCGGGTAAGTCTCAATTCCGGCCTAGGTTACTAGCTAGATGAATTCTAACTAGGTCCAAGAACAAGCCAACCATTAGGATTTCAAAGCTATTCAAACCAAGCATAAAGCTCTATTCCATCATAGTCCTGGTATAAACAAAGTCCAATTCACCTTGGAACCACAACGGTTCTAGCCAACAATCAACATTTCAAAAGCAATCTTCAATCCCATCAATTCAATGGAAGAAGCAATCATCAATCCAAGCAATTCAATGGAAGAAGCAATTATCAATCCAATCAATTCAAGAGAGAATGCACAAACAAGAACTAAAAGAGAGATTAAAGAAGATACTCAACTTTATTAATAGGGAATTAGCAAAACGTCAAATTCCCAAATATTCGCGAAGTTCCTCCAAGCTCAATCAAGTTCAACAATGGCCAACAATGGTGTAGGGCAAAGGGAGAAGAAAAGGGGAAAAAGCTCTCTCCAAAGGAGCTCGAAATTCGAATGAAACGGGAACCCCCGGAAATCATTTAGGGCTTTCCTTTTATATCCCGCAACGGGCTGCCCTAAAACAAATCCGAAAATTAACGAAATAAATCGGCGAACAGGGATCTCGGTCGGTGACAGAGATTTTTGAACGTCGGGTCCGAGATTGGCTTCGTGATCCAACGTTGACGAAATCTCGGTCAAAAATCTCGGTCAAATGTGAAAAATCTCGGCCGAGATGGAACAAATCTCGGCCGAGATGGGGACCGAGATGCATCGACAGAAACTTCTGATATGGAGTCTCGGTCGAGGTGGCTCGAATCTCGGCCGAGATGGCTCGGATCTCGGCCGAGATTTCTCGGATCTCGGCCGAGATGGCTCGGATCTTGGCCAAGATCATGTGGATCTCGACCGAGATTGCTCCAATCTCGTGCGTTTCGTCTTGGCTCGTCTTTTCCTCCTTTCCTGTGCCTGCGTGATCGCTCCTAAGCGTCCATCCCGAGGCTTGATCCTCAAATGCATCGTTTTAGCTCCAAAACACGCCAAAATACCTACAAAGACACCAAAAGTGTGTGTAGACATCTATACTCACAAAGTTGCATTAAACAAGTATAAAGAACACAACTTAAGTTAAAACATGCATGCGGGAAAGGGAAAACTAACTATATGCTCTACTAAACTAGGTCGATAATTCATGTTATCAGCTCCTCCTGAGAAATTCCTTAATTAAGTTGTTGTCAAGAGAATTCCCCAAGAAATGACACTTGAAAAATAAATGTTCAGCGGACTCGAAAGGATGGTTACAGAGGCAACATGTCATAGGGATTGGTACTCTTTGCTTTTCTAAGTTTTCCTTTGTTGGAAGACCATTAATAGACAACTTCCAAAGAAAATTTTTAGCTTTTGGCATGATATTTAAATGCTAGATCCATTCGTTCTCACACTCCGCGATCCCCTTTTTCGCATATATAGCATACATAGCTGCTTTCGTTGTGTAATTACCCTTTCATCCGGATCGCAATAGAGCCGATCCCTTATGAAAGTTGTAGGGAGTTGATAGGAAGTAATAGATTCAATAATTTCCAGCGGTAATAAATTACCCAACTCCACCCTAATTTTCAACTCATCCCATTTGTTTTTGTTTATATACTCTTTCACTCTGATCTCAAGGTCAGTTGGG
The DNA here is from genome assembly GCA_002319775.1 of Fagopyrum tataricum. Classification (NCBI taxonomy): domain Eukaryota; kingdom Viridiplantae; phylum Streptophyta; class Magnoliopsida; order Caryophyllales; family Polygonaceae; genus Fagopyrum; species Fagopyrum tataricum. Next base: position 34,151,242 of record CM008281.1, on the reverse strand, counting down.
TAATTATTACTAACATGCTCAATTAATGGTTCATTCAAATTCGGTTCTCAGATTCATAAGTTTTTTCCATTGCCAGGATGTGTTATGCTTAGTTTTATAATTCCATAGCAACGATCCTTTGAGGTATTTTTCATTTACTAATTTAACCCAAATATTGTCAGGCTCGTTCAGAATTTTCCATAATAGCTTCATTTGAAGTACTTTGTTCATATCTTCCGCTTTTCTAATACCGGTTCCTCCGAATTTTCGAGGTCTGCAGATTTTATCCTAATTAATGAGCGGATGAAAACCTGGGCCTTTGTTCCAGAAGAAGTTCCGATTTTCTTTATGAATACTGGAGGGAAGCATAAAGCATTGCATGATAAAGTTTGGTTTAGCGTTTAGGTTAGCCTTGATAAGTGTGGTTCTTCCTTCTTGCGAAAGGGAAGAAGCTTTCCATTTCGTTAGTTGTTATCTTGATTTGGAGAAAACATCTGTGAAGACGTTTTTATTTACTCTATTATTAATGATCGGACAACCAAGATATTTTTCCAAACAGGGTGAGTTTTCAATGCCTAAACACATTTCAATAAGATTTTTCGTACTACTATTTACATTTTTCGATGTTTGAAAGGCAGATTTTTGAAGATTGATTTTTTGCCCAGAAATTCTACAATACCCATTTAAAATTTCTAGGATTTTAGATCCCGCATTCACCGATGCTTTAGAAAAGACCATCATATCGTCAGCAAAGGCTAAAAATGGAATGGTACTACCTTGTTTAGTTATAGGATATCCTATCATTCTCTTATTAAGGTTACTTACTTTTTGGATGTTTCGGACAAGGACCTCTGCTCCAAGGTTAAAGAGCAAAGGCGAGATCGGGTCGCCTTGTCTTAATCCTCTAGAAGGAAGAATAACATCTGACGGGTGATCATTAATTAGGATGGAATACAAAACTGTAGTGATGTATTCCATGATCCAACTGATAAACTTTCCATTAAAACCGAATTTAACTAGGACGGCCTGTATAAATTCCCATTCAATTTTGTCGTACGCTTTTTCCATATCCAATTTAATAGCCATAAATCCTTCCTTTCCTTTCTTTGTTCTGAATCCATGGAAAATTTCATGAGCAATTAAGATGTTATCTTGGATTGCTCTATTTTGCACAAAAGCACTTTGTAGAGGATGAATTAGGTTGGGTAGTATAGCTTTCAATCTTACTGCAAGAATTTTAGCAATAATTTTGTAGATCATAGAAAAGAGACTAATAGGTCTAAAATCATTGGTAGTAATTGAGTTATCATTTTTTGGAATAAGGGTAATGAATGTATGGTTGATTTGTTTTAAAATTTTGCCAGAATGGTAAAAGATTTTACCAGCCTTGCAAACATCGTGCCCAACCAAGTCCTAGTGTTTCTGAAAGAAACCAGCCGACATTCCGTCGGGCCCGGCGATTTATCACTACCGATATAAAAAACAACCTTTTTGATGTCCCTGTTCGTAAACTGTTTAGTTAACATGTCATTATCAACCCCAGTAACTTCTTTCGAAATTACTTGAAGGAATTGTTCGCGCATCTGATGGTTTCCTCCCGACGCCTTGAAACGCATCTTATAATCATTAATAAATTCTTTATTAATGTCTTCTTCCTTACTAACCCAAAGGCCGTCTCTGCATTTAATAAGGTTGATTATTTTCCTATTTCTTCTACCAGTTGCCTTTCTATGGAAATACTTCTTATTTTTATCTCCTTTTTCAAACTTTGTGGATTTAGCTCTTTGTTTCCAATATTTCTATTGGTATTCTATGAGGCATTCTCTCTTTTTATTTAGTCTTAGAATCTTCTCATTTCTAACTTGGTTATAGTTCCTGTAGTTTGCATTTTGGAGGTTTTCAATATCCAAGTCGATCTTCTTGACTTGTTTGTTAACATTACCAAAGCTATTCTTACTCCAAACTTTAAGTTTTGCTTTGGTAAGGTTTAATTTTTTACATAGCTTAAACATAGGGATTCCTGGGACATGAAGACGCCATGCCTGTTTGATCACATTTTCGCAGTCTTTTCTCTCATTCCACATCATCTCATATCTGAATGGTTTATTTTTATATATTTGCTTGTTATGAAATAGGTTGACTGAGATCATACAGTTATCCGAGGTAGTAAATGCATGATTCCAGATATGAATCTGGTATATTCATTTATAATTTCGAAATGAGCTATCGTTCTGTCTAGTTTTTCGAAGGTGTTATCCACACCTTCTTTTCTTTTCCTCCAGGTAAACGCATTTCCTCTGGAAATTATATCCATCATATTGCATTCTTGTATGACATTATTAATTCTCTGAAATCTGGTATTACTTGGGATGCTACCCCCAGCTTTATCATCCGGATTAACTAAATCGTTAAAATCCCCCATTATCATAGATGGATAATTTAGATTTTTGACTATATTCGTAATTTCTTTCCAGAATTCATCCTTATATTTCTCCATGGGAGGCACGTAAATAAAGATGATGTTACAGATAAAATTGTTTTCTTTATTCCAATGTTCTATTACCAAATATCTTTCTCCATTTTGGATAATTTTGATCTTTTCGTTTAAAAATTTGTACTCTTTCCAGAGAAGGCATAACCCACCTGCCTTCCCGACCAAAGGAATGAAGAAGAAATTGTCAAAACCGGCACTGCGCCAACAATAATCATATGGTTCATTATTTGTTTTAATTTCTGCCAGCATAATCAAATCGATGTGCTCATTTTGAGTAGTGATTTTGAGATCGGTCCAGAAGTTCTTTTTAGCTATACCCCTACAATTCCAAAAAACTATCTTCATTTAAGCACGTTTAAGTTATAATTTGTTCTTGGAATCTATATTCGATTTTGTGTTTTATTGCATTAATTATACTAGAACCAGAATTAGAATACTCGCAACGAACAACCTTCCTCCACTCTCTGAAATTCATGATCAAACATGTTTTAAATATGGCAATGATAAGGTTTGAAATTAAACTTCTCGTTACCAGCCCAGCGACAGGCCCAACAAGTTTTTCATCGTTACTTTTGTATCTGCCATTCTTTGAAGTATATCCATTTTGAATACATATATCCATTTTGAAACTAGAAATAGTTGGCTTATCATTCCTGTGCTGCCATTCTTTGAAAACAAGTACACCGAAAGATAACACACAAATCATAAAAATAGAACAGCAAAAGTTTGAGTACACTTGATCAATTTTTCCATTTTTCCTTTTGTTCGTCGGAGATTTATTCAACCGCACAGGAAGGTAGTTGTTTGTCGTTCCGAATAGCTTGAAGCTACTTGTTTTGTCATCCCATCGGTCCGATTGTTTCTTTGCCGAGTTGGCTCTGTACAAATCAATCATTGGCATTATTTTCACAATTACTTTGTTGTTGCTTAAATCGTCAATCTTGGGTATGATCATCTGCACAAAGCACATCAAAATAACCCTCACAAGAGGAAGAATGTTAGAGTATTGTTGATTTATATATGTAAATCTATCATTCTCATTTAGAAGCACATGGAAAAAAGAGGCAAATAATCCACATGAGAGAGATGCTGATTTATAAGTGTATTCAAACCATAAACACATCTTGCTATTATCCGTGTTTGAATTTTTTAAAAGTTGGTATACCTTTACGAAGTTATATCCGCAATTCTTTTGGCTGGGTTCCTGATGGTAGTAATGGACATCACAACACATCCAAAACCCTCTGTCAAAAACAAGCAAGCAGACATTTCCAAATGATGACATAAATTCGACATGAAGTTGTTCAGATTCAAGGATGGTTCCATTACAAACTACCCTGTTATTAGATTGGTAGACATTACTTAGAATAGCATGTGTGCAAGGTTTATTTTGAATTTCCTTTTGATCAGTTTCAATAGTCAAAATATGCCAGAGAACTTTACAGATTATACTCAACCATAGCAGAATAAGCAAGCTCCATAGACAACAAAAGCGCCTGGACATAGAGCCGTGAGCAAACTTGTTAACAATACTTAAGACTGTTTGTTCGTAGTTACAGGAAACAAGCTGACTTGCTAGCATATTGCACAAGCAATTGCTCAAAAGCGGACACTCAACAACCTCCAAAGAAGGAAGGTATGAGATATCCCCGACAATGATCAAAGGCAAGTGCAAATACTGGCCGACATCCAGCCTCAAGGAGATCAAAGGCAATCGGGATAGCAAGCATACAAACCAATACCAACATTTAAACTCAATATTCAACATGTCCCAGACCATAAAATCCAAAGCTGAAATACCATAATTTAAAGCCCGTAGGAGGCTAGAATTCAAACAAACGTAATTTTCATGGATTCCCAACAACACACAAAAGAAATATAAATCATCAAAATGTAATTTAGAGATCCGATTAGAGATTCTATTGAAAATTGTTGAATACCTGAGCTTGGCTCTCAAGGTAATTTTTTGATTCCAAGCCGCCGACCAAGCGCAACCTTCTTCTCTTTCCATGTGGTTCGAATAGATCAGTTCAGACCAATCGATGATTGCTATTTTGTTCATACTTATCTCATTCTTTCTCTTCTCAAGCTTTTGATGGAGCTTAATATTGTTATGTTTATTTGCATTCAAGACAAACAGAATCCGAAGATTAACCGGCTGCTGGCTCAGAGAGCCACAAACGTAAAGACAAACGTACCTTTGAAGGAAGCTAGAGCAAGGAATCGGGCCCCTACTCAGGCGGGCCAAGATCCCTTCCCCCTTTCCTTCAGCTATCATTTTTTCCAGAAATTCCAACGACAACAACTTCTCTCTTCTCTTTTTCCTCTTTTTACGTTTTCCTCTCTTTCTTCCAAATTTGTGAAATCTATCACCATGAATTTTTGGTTTTTTGTGCTGATGGGTTGGGGTAGACTAGATTCTTGAGAGGGAAGACTTTACTTTCAGATCTGGGGTAATATTAGGGCTTTTATGTTTACCGATTTTAACTGCAAGTGGAAGAAAGGATTCAGAAGCCAAAGACGGAGAGAGGTCGGCATGAGGCAATGATAGAGAGGTTTCAAACTCCGGCGGCGAAAGAGAGTCGATAAACTGCACATACGGGGAGGAACGGAAGCCGGCAACGGAGATAGTTCAGCAGAAGAGAGTGGCGGAGACACATTGGATTGGAAAGTTGCTTTAGTGTGTGATAAGTTTAGAGGCGCGTTCTCAGGCGCGTGGATAGGGTTTTTCATCGTTGGTTTCTCATAAATTAGATGCACTTGTTAGAATTAGAAACTATATAGTCGCAGAGGTAATAATACTTATTTCTAAAATAAATAAATAAATAGATCTTGATTATATTTTACTTTCATACCACTAAAAAAATAAGAGAAGATTTGGCTATTAAGATCGCTTGTGTATCGCTGATATAAAGTAGGTCCATAATTATTTCGAATTATTTATAAAAGAAAATTAGGTATATGTTAAGGAACAAAAACGTAACTGAAATGAAACAAATAAAATTGTGTAGTTTAGTACGTCTCTATAATACCAGGGTTGCATAATATTCATGGTCGAATTAAATTGAAATTAATTCGAATTTGAGAGTTACCGAGAAGTTAAAAACAAAGTTAATAGAGATTTTGAGGTGTGGGGATGTGAAGTTAATTTGACGTTAATTGCGGAATTAGGAAATTGGGGTGTGAGAATGTGGAGTTTTATTTAAATTAGATACCACTAAATAAAATAAGAGAAGATTTGTTTTATTTAAATTAGATACACCTGTTAGAATTAGAAAACTTTAATTTAAGAAATATATAACTTTCATTTTGATCTCAACTTCTATTTAAATTATAGGAAAATTATTCATGCGCTCATGAAAAAATATAATTTTCATTTGATAACCAATTGTTTTTGAAATTCCTTGTGGTGTCTATAAATTTTTGTTTAGATAGTCTCCGTGACCACTTATTTTTTCATCCAAGATGTTAAGTTATAGAATTAAACTAGCTTAATACCCGTGCCTTGCACGGGATTTGATTGTAATATTAAACAAATCAAAATCATACACATAAAAAATGTATTGAATCCCAATATAAATTAAAATTTTACGTAAGATATTCAATAAACCAATGGTTAAAAAGTTCGGGTTCTCCAAAACATGTTCAGATAAATTCATACTTAGTCACTTTGATTCCCCTTATTTTCCTAGCCTTATACAAAATTTGATCATTGATTAGGGAGGATCCCTATCTTTCAAGACTTGCTATTGCTATTATTAAGTCTTGGTACCAGGGAGAAGGTTTATATCAAGTATATGGCATGCTTGATTGAGAAAGAGCTGCAGAGTTCCAAGCCGCTAGAAGGGGTATTGATGAGATGTTTTGGTCAGCATAGTTCCCTAGGATCAGCATTTATTAGTTGTATAACTTATTCTTGTTGTTCAAATTTGACTATTAGGTGATGATACTCTTAATTGCTCATGTTTCTGTTAGTTATGTCGAGAATGAAGGAGATCAATAGAGAGATCCAAAGGAAGATTGCATCTTCTTGATCATGATAGAGTTGAAAGATAAAAGAGTATGTAAAGAACACACTCTTGCATACCTGTCTTAAATCAATTTCATTGACCCCCATAAGGACAAAGGAAATGACTTAATGTATACATGATCAAATTAATTTTAAACATCTCGGATGGTACCAATACTCTATCACCAAATACATAGAGTGTTACAAACTACAGAAGCAAGTTGAGTGAATGTTGGTGGTTCATCTAGATGCTAGCGGATAACTGCAAGAGAGGGGAGAATATTTTTAAAAAATTAAAAGAAGATCAATTAGTATGTGAGCAAGCGCAATAAATTAATATAAATCACTTGTCATATTCAAGACCAATCCTCATTAGGTAGCAATTGCTTATAAGTGAAAGAAGTTGTGCAATCCTCTTTGATAGCAAGCACAAAGCATGTAGCAGCAAACAAACCTGCAAATCGTCACATCAAGATTTGATATAAGATGATAATTTATTGTGGTCACGGCTCAGACTGGAAAATTTACTTGCACTAACCTTCACACTATAGAGCTCCTTGTCAGATTGACCAAACAGAACATTGAGATCAGTCACAACAAGCTTCAGTTATACATATATAAAAACTGAGAAAAAGCCAAATATTGGACACAAAGCAATGCAATCTGCAAACAATTATCTAAAACAAACTATCAAAGCATAAAGAGGCAGCCTTCGTTAAGCATTGCTTCCCATTATCCAAGTTAAAAATCAGATACAATTTGGAGCAACTCTAATAGTCATAAAATATATGTCCTCAATAAACCATAATACAAACTTGGGGAAGAAATTGTTTGTAAGTAAACAAAACAAATAACAAATTTGTTCATGCCAATAGTCATGTTGGCAAACAACATTCAAAACTGAATCTTGAAGATAAAAATGATATTTAAAAATGAATAAGAGAATTAGAAAGTCTAATGGGCTATTTAAATGATTTTAATCAAACATTTAGAGACACATTTATTTTTTTTATTCCGCAATCATATGAATGTAAGTTATTATAATATCAACTTATACCTTATTTAGTGGGTGTTTATTTGTAAACTCCCGTTTTTAAGGAAACAATACATCCGATTTTTTTTAAAAACTTGTGTTAAATATAATAGATTGATATGAGTAACATTGGTTAGTATCAACCTTTGTATATAACTTACCCAAAAAAATCAATCTTTGCATATAACTTTGAAATTAAAATTAATATGACAATCCAAAAATATTATGTAATAATCTGAAATCCAATTGAGATCAATTATATCCATAAAGAATTCTCATCCAACATAAAATCCGGAATTGATACAATTAGGAAATTAGTAAGGAAATTGGATCAATTACCTTATCGATTAACACTTACATTCCGCAAAAAAATCAATCTTTGCATATAACTTTAAAATTTCTTTTTTTTTTAACTGAATTTACTTTGTAGCATTGAGGTATTATATCTTTAGTTTTGTTATCTATATAACCTTATTCTTAAGTGGAGTATCAACATTCATTAAGATTAATATATTTATATAATATTTTTTCATTTACAATTATTTGATTGTTCAATAATTTTTTTGTATCATAAATTGTAAGTAATAAAATATGGTACGTATATTATATAAAAAATATTTTAATATTCATGATTTATAAATAATATTAAAATATGTCATTATATTGAAAGTCTATTAAATAATAAGTTCTCAAAACAGATTGATATTAAATAATATATTGTACGAAATGTCAAATAATGAGGTGGATTAAATTGTTTATGGCACATGATAATATATGATGTGGCTTAAGGACGTAAAGACATGTGGCGAAATATGAGGTGGTTTAACGTGGACTCGACATGTGGAATAGTATGAGGTGGCTTAATTTGGTAAAGACATGTGGCAAAAATCCCTTCTCTTTAGGTATTATATAGTAGATTTGAATTAGTTTTAATAAATAAAGTCAAAAATAAATTTATTTTTAAAATAAATTTATTTTAAAAATCAAAGTTATTTAATTTAATTAATGCAGGCTTTAGTGAAGATTTTAAATTGGACCATGCAATTTTTTTAAGGGTTAAATGGGATAGTGAGCCTTTTTTGTAGAAGAGCACTAAGAGGGCTCATTTTATTATCAAGGGACAAACTAGACCCCTTTTATTTATCTATAATATAAATAAAAGGGCAAATTGGTAATTTGAAGGTAAACCCAACCCAAAAGAAAACCCTAAACCCAACCAAATCCAAACCCTGAACCGAACCGGAACCCGAGCCGACCCTGAATCGACCCGGAACCCGAGCTGACCCTGAACCGAACCGTAATCCCGAACCGGAACCCCGAACTAGAACCCCGAACCGGAACCGGAACCCCGAACCCCGAACCGGAACCTTGAACCGGAACCCCGAACCGGAACCCCGAACCGGACCCCGAACCGGAACCCCGAATCCGAACCCGGACCCGAACCTAGATAAATCATATTTATAGGGTTTTATTTTAACTTCTCTCTAAAATTCCCTTTATACCCTTGATTTTAAAGTTAAAAATAAATGTGAAATGACTAAGGGCCTAGTTAGTATCAACAATATAAAAAATGTCTTATTAACACATTATTCTCTTTTTTTAACAACATTAAGAAGATAATTAATAAGTAACTTAATTTAAATAGTTGATAACAAATAAAGTAATACATTCAACAATAAATAAATATACGTGTAGTTTTGCTAGAAAATGTCTTGAACTTTCTAGTAAATGCTTTGTACATTTAAATTTCTAGTCTATTTGATGGCTAATATATGACTAAAATACTTTTTTTTATTAAGGTGATATACCTTTTTATTATTTTATTTGTTGATCATTATAACTATTTAAATTAAGTTACTTATAATTATCTTCTTAATGTTGTTAAAAAATTTGCATGGTCCAATTTAAAATCTTCACTAAAACTCAAATTAATTAGGTTAAATAAATTTGATTTGTTTTAAAAATGAATTTATTTTTGGCTTAACTTATTATATATATAAATCAGTTTGATGTTTTGTATTTAATCTATCTGTGCCTTGTTGTAAGATTCAATGAACTTGTTGTCAGGCTAGGGTCAGGATCCATTGTGAGATCCTAGCCCAGTAGCACTTCGAGTCTTACGGATTCGGGGTGTTACACATACCTAGAACACGAAGCTTATTGATAACATGATATGTCGACCTGTTTTAGTCATGCATTTAGGTAGATTTTCCCTTTTCGCGTTCATGTTTTAGCCTTAGTTTGTGTCATTTATGCTTGTTTAGTTCTACTTTGCAAGAATAGATGTCTACACACACTATTTTTGGTTTTGTAGGTGATTTGAGCGAGCATACGTGCATGGAAAAGAGCTAGGAATCAAGCTAAAGGCATGAAGGAACGACCAAGGAGCCATTTCGGCCGAGATCCACTTACCTCGGCCCGAGATGGAGGTTTCTGTTGCAATATCTCGGTCCAATCTCGGACCGAGATCCATTTACCTCGGTCCACATCTCGGCTGAGATCTTGGGTGACTTGACCGAGATCCATATGACGATGAAGATCGAAGACGAAATCTCGGCCCTGACCTGACTGATCTCGGCCGAGATCCAACCTGAGATTTTTCCCTGAGCATCTTATTTCGTTTACGGACTTTTTCCTTTTCAGCCCAATGTCTTTTAGCTAGGTTTTGTGTATAAAAGAAATCCTTGGATTCACTCCAAGGTATGTTCGTTTTGTGTTGGGTTATACCCAGAGTGTTGGGTTATACCCAAAATTTTCCCTAGTGGGGGGAGTCGTCTCTTACCCTGCCTTTCATCATCATCATCATCATTATTTTTAGTAGTTTAGATTAGTTTAGAGTAAAGTTCAAGACTTTTGCATTCTGATTTAGATTAGTTTAGTGTTGGGTTATACCCAGAGTTTTGTGTATAAAAGAAATCATTATTTTTTTAGTAGTTTAGATTAGTTTAGAGTAGTAGTTTAGATTAGTTTAGAGTCGTCTCTTACCCTGCCGTTCCCTTTTGTTATTTAGCTGTAGATCTTGATATGATTGTTATTGGCTAGATCTTTGTGGTTCCAATGTAGATTAGAGATTTGTTTATACCTTGGACGATGAGGGATTGTTCCCTATAATTGTTTGAATTGCTTTAAATCCTATGGAAATGTTTGGTTTTTGTCAGGTTTAGAATTGATCTAAACCACTTCAACCTAAGTTGGAATTGAGTCGTAACTGAGATATTCCTTCTTAGATACATAAAAGAACTTGTTCCTAGGTAATAAAAGTTTAACCTTTATTGGATAGAATGTGCCATTATTTCTTCTTTAAGGAATTTAATTCATGAGACGTAATTGCAATGGGTTATCTGATCCCTAATTGAGAAATAAGGTTTATTTATGATTTCTCCCTTTTTACCTTGAAAGCAATAGGTATTAGGCTGCGGACTTTTATGTTCTTGAGATGTAACTATAAAAGAACATTTGTGAAGAAACATTCATCCATGTATTCTTTTCAATCATATATGTTTTGTGAGATTATCCTGAGTCTATGTGTATAAACAATGATCTTGAATCCTTGTAATCCATTTTCTCCCCTTTAACTTGATTATCTTTTCTTTGTTTTGCTTTTAGAAAATTGTTCTTGATTGAAGGTGACATTCAATTGAGAGCAGACCAAACTCTTTCCAAAACCTTTGATCCTTCTTTCCCTTATCTTTTCCAACCCCCTTTCTTTATTCGAGATCTATCCTATCTATAATCATTGCTGCAGATTAATCCTCCCAGTCTTTGTGTTCGACCCTGAAATACTTGTCCTACTTCGTACGATCCATACATTGTGGGTTCGTTGCTATTTAGGGGATTTATTACAGGTTATAAATTTAAAACTATCTCTTCCTAGTCTTACTAACCTATGAGTTTCTATCATTATTGATAGGGATTTATAGGGGTGTAAAATCAGCAAATAAGTTTTTGGCGCCGTTGTCGGGGATTAGGAAAGATAGTCAAAGTAAACCAAACTCCCGTCAACGCCGAACAAGTTTTTGACGCCTTTGCCGGGGACTGGTTTAGGTTAATTTGCAGTGATTTGATTATTTATAGTGTAGATCTTTCTTGTTACTTTTGATCTCGGTTTTCCTTTTGTCTTTGTGTTCTCCAGGTTCAACAAAATGGCATCAATAATTCTTGATGAGCTAGAGGAAACCTTGAAGCGGATTGATTATCTAGAGAAGGACTTGGAGTATGAGATATATTTGGTTCACCTACTGGGAGAAAGTGAGGAAACCTTGGTGAAAATCCGTTATCTAGAGGACGAATTGAAGTACCAGAGATATATAAAAAAAAGACAAGAGGAATCGTGGTGCAAAAATATGATGGAGAGAATTGACGAGTCTATAAGAAACTTAGCTCCCATGGAAGAGGTTCGACCAGAGGAAGAGCGCAACAAGGATATTGAAGAGTTGAGTGTCCTTCCCGTCGAAGACGAAGTCGAGGACGAAGACCAGACGAAAGTCGAAATCTCGACCTCCTCCGTCCTCATCTCGGCCGAGATTGAGGCTATCTCGACCGATATTTTAGAACAGAGAGATGAATCTCGGCCCGAGATCCTACCTATCTCGACCGATATTTCACAACAGAGAGTTGGATCTCGTTGGATCTCGGCCCGAGATCATAGTCATCTCGACCGAGATTCCTCTACAAAAAGAAAATCTCGGCCTCCCATATACCAATCTCGGCCGAGATTTCAGTAAGAGCTGCTCGAGATCCTTAGAAAGCTGTCACGAAGTCTCCAATCCTGCTCGGGATGCGCCTGAAAGCTGGAGGGAAGTTCCAAAGGAACCTCCTAAGGTTAATTTGAAGCTTCCCCCTAATCGAAAGAGGCTATCATTTAAGTATGGGGTAACCCACAAGGTTGCTATTTCATACCATCCAAAGTGTTGGGAAGAGTGGAGATCTTCCACAAGGACATTAAGAGAGTTCTCAAGAAGAAACTTTATGGGTCCTGTGAAGAGTGGTTGCAATGACTGGATGAGCAGTCCAAGGTTTTTGATGTGAGCTAAGACAACCACGGAATTGGGTCTAGCTAGAGACCTTAAATCAAGCGCTTCTCGGGAGGCAACCCAAGGTAAGAGTCTTTTTGCTTTTGTTTTTGTTTTTGCATGAATTCTTGGAAAACGAGGTCATGGCATTCCGAAAAGTCCTCATTGTGGGATGAAGACCGTAACCTTAGTAACTCAGTGCTCTTTACGGGGAAATGAAAGCATAATTCGTTCGGATCCTCTCAAATGTTCAATCTTTTTTTAGCGGTTTCCCTAGAGATCTTTATAATTAATATAACCTTCATTTTGCTCATTCATGGAGTTGTTTTTAGTACCTCTAAAAAATATGATTATCCACCTTTATTCAATAATGTGGGTTGGCTTGGATTACTTAGTGTTGCGCGCCTAGGAGGGCAGCGCGCTTTGGGATGCGGAGGAGCTATTATCGCCCAACTCCTTAGTTAGATAATCCGGTTTGTATTAAATTTTCTTCCTAAATACCTTGAGACTTACCCAGTAACAGGTATTTAGGATTGAAACTAGATAATCTTGCGACTTACCCAGTAATAGATCATCAATGTAGAATTGTTCATCCATGTTGCTTTTATTACCAATGCTTTGCAATTTATCCTGAGTCCATATGTCATATACAATGATCTTGAACCCTTGTAATCCATTTTCTTTCCTTTAATTTGATTATCTTTTATTTGCTTTGTTTTATAAAATTGTTTTCAATTGAAAGTGACATTTGATTACGAACATCAAAAAACCTTTTTCAAAAACATTTGATTTTTTTCCCCTTATCTTTCCAACTTATTATATTAGTCTAGATTTATGCTATCCTTAATTATTGCTGGAAATTAAACCACACTAGTCCTTGTGTTCGACCTTGGAATACTTGCTCTACTTCGTACGATCCATACATTGTGGGTTCGCTACTATTTAGGGGAATTATTACAAGCTATAAATTTAAAACTATCTTTCTCTTGTTTTGTCAACCTTTGAGTTTATGTCACTTTTGACACGGATTCTTAGGGTGCAAAACCAACGAAAAGAACACAAAGACGTTGAAGGTTTGATTTGCACGATTTGATCAAAGATATAGTACAAGTATATACTACGAAATAGAAGGAATGAGTAAAGGTTAGAAAGTTCATGTTTTTGGTTGGTTTTTTGAGAAATGTTCGATCAAGGATCAAACCGAGTAACTAGTGAATCAAAGCTAACACACAAGCAAGTAGTTATCAAATTTAATCGGGAAAGAGATTCTAAGGTTTCATAGATCGTTATTCATGGCAATGGACTCAAGTTACTTAATTGCAATCGAATAAGGTAAAGAATTGCTACTAGGATGGATGTTTCTTCGGTGATGATCTATTACCAGGTAAGTGATACGGGAATCACCCGTGGACTAGCCGATCTAGGCACAAGTTGACTCCAATAGGCAATGAAAGGAACTTGAGAGAAAGATGGGATGTATGAACAAGGTAATTGATGAGGGACGAAGAGAGGAACCAAAGGCCAACGATGGAAGAACCTTGACTAGATTGCCAAAACCCGGGCTCACGAATGCCTTTAACCCAACCCCAATATAACCTTACACAAGCTCTCAAATGGAACTAACACAAGGAGGGACTCGAGAAGGTTCGAAGCACCAATCCAGATTGATTGACACAAACAAAATCAACCAAGCAATTTGCAACACAACAAATTCCAACCAAAGCTCTTTATTTCTCTGATTGATTTTGTAAGTAAGAGCAATGTTCAACAATGGAAAATAACGTGTCTAACTAAGGAGACTATAAATAGGCTCCTTTCCTAAACAAATAATAAAGAAAACAAATACATTTTTAGAAGAAAAGAACAAGAGAGCTCCCAAAAATATAGCTAACAACTAACAACAAAGAAACCGTTGGTTCAAGTGACAGCAAAAAAATAGGAACTAATCAAAGAGCTCTTCGGGTTCAACCGGTGGCGTCGGGCGGGTTTTAGGGTTCACCGGGCTGGGCCGGCAGGACATAGGGTTCACGGCCTTGAAACGGTTAGGCGTCGGCATCGATGAAAACGTCAACCACGTCGGGCGGAGATTAGGATTCAGTGTAGCTGGTGTCGAAGAGCCCGTGCGGAGACTAGGGTTCACCATTGTTGGCGTCGAGGAGCCCGGGCGGAGATTAGGTTTCGCGTCCACTGGCATCGAGGGACCCGGGCGGAGATTAGGGTTCACGTTCGCTGGCGTCGAGGAATCCGGGCGGAGATTAGGGTCCGCGTCCGCTGGCGTCGAGGAACCCGGACGGAGATCACGTATCACGCCTGAAGGTGTCGCTGGCGTCGAGGAGCCCTAGATGAGATTAGGGTTTGCACCCAAAGACGTCGATGGCGACTGGCGGAGACTAGGGTTCTCGTCCGAAAACGTTGCTGGCGCCGGTGTTGTTGAGCCAATGGCCGAAGGCCGTGCCGAGAGAGTCACGCCACATGTTGTTCCGCCTAGCTCCGCTTGTGTGCCCACTTCCTTGCTTCCGCGGCGAGCCTCTTGCGTAATAGCCTCTTCCTGTCCGCCTTGCCCTTCCGCCTACATGCTTGCTTGCTTTCCAAGTTCAGCTTCCTATCCTCGTCGATCTAACGTTTGCATGGTTGGGAACTCTTGGACACATGTACCTGCAATAACCAAGATATTAATGAACTTATTATGAAAAGTAAGCAACCCATGCATGTTGCCATGCATTGATGATAACTCCTTTGATGTGGCTTCATAAATCTCCTTGGCTCTTGTCCTCGTAATGGGTCCTCGTGTCTTAGATGATGGTCCTTGTGGTGATGGCTCTTGTGGGTCACATGATGGTCCCTCATCATCTACCCCTTATTGGGAAGAATTCGACCCCGAATTATCTTCTTGTTCACAATCTCCTTCATAAAGGCTCAAATCTCCCACATTAAAGGTTGGACTCACGTCATAGTCCTCCGGTAAGTCTATGACATATGCATTATCATTGACCCGACGTAGCACTTTAAATGGCCCATCACCCCTTGGAGATAGCTTTGATTGGCTCTTCTCCGGAAAACGCTCCTTGCGGAGGTGTAACCATACCAAGTCCCCGGGTTGTAGAATCAACCTCCTCCTTCCTTTGTTGTTTCTTGCCGCCACCTTTGTGCCTTTATTTTCAAGTTTAGCCCTTGTCTTAACGTGTAATTCCTTGATTAACTCCGCCTGTTTCAAAGCATCAAATGCTACTCGATCCTCTTGAGGAATCGGTAAGAGATCAAAAGGTGTCAAAGGATTAGTACCATACACACATTCAAAAGGGGATATAGAAGTGGAAGAATGCATGGTACGATTATAAGCAAACTCAATATGTGGTAAAGCGTCTTCCCATTCTCTCAAATTATCCTTCAAAATGGCTCTAAGGAGTGTAGTTAAGGTCCTATTAGTGACTTCCGTTTGGCCATCCGTTTGAGGATGACTAGAGGTCGAGAATAACAACCTAGTTCCTAACTTTCCCCAAGGAGTTTTCCAAAAGAAACCTAAGAACTTAACATCTCGATCACTAACAATGGTTTTAGGTATTCCATGCAACCTAACTATTTCCTTGAAGAATAAGTTAGCCACATTGTAGGCATCATCGGTCTTATGACATGGAATGAAATGTGCCATTTTAGAAAACCTATCTACCACCACAAAGATTGAATCTCGTCCCTTCTTAGTCATAGGTAGTCCTACAATGAAATCCATACTTATGTCTTCCCAAGGAGCACTAGGCGTTGGTAAGGGTGTGTACAAACTGTGGGGTTGTGATCTAGATTTAGCCTTTAGACATTCATTGCATTTCTTAAGCATGTTTTCTACGTCTCTAAGCATGTGGGGCCAATAAAAGTGGGTTTGCAACATGTGATAGGTCTTATCCCTCCCAAAATCTCCCATTAAGCCTCCCTTATGGGCTTCTTCCACCAATAACAACCTAAGGGAACATCTAGGTATGCAAATCTTATCCACTTTAAATAAAAACCCCTCAAATAAGAAATATTTATCATAAGGCCCTTGTGTGGTACATCTATGAAATATTTCTCCAAAATCTGCATCATCCACATATAATTCCTTAATGTAAGTAAAGCCTAACATTCTAGAATCCAAAGTGGTGATCATAGTGTATCTCCTAGATAAGGCATCAACTACTACATTATCTTTTCCTTTCTTATACTTGATAATGTAAGGGAAAGTTTCAATGAATTCCATCCACCTACCATACCTCCTATCTAGCTTATCTTGGCTCCTAAAATGTCTAAGTGAATCATGATCCGTTTTCAAAACAAACTCTTGAGGCCAAAGGTAGCGTTGCCATGTCTTAAGCACTCTAAATAAAGCACACAATTCTTTGTCATATGTAGAGTAGTTTAAGCATGCTCCTTTCAGTTTTCACTAAAGAAAGCTAGAGACTTACCTTCTTGCATTAGGACCCCCCCCTATGCCAATGCCGGAGGCATCACACTCAACCTCGAAAGGCTTAGCGAAATCCGGGAGAGCTAGGAGTGGTGCTTGGGTGAGACATTTCTTTAACTCCACAAATGCCTTTTCTTGTGGCTCGTTCCACTCAAAAGGGGCCTTCTTCTTGGTGAAGGCCGTAAGTGGTGCAGCAATGGTACTAAAGTCTCTCACAAATCTCCTATAGAAGGTAGCTAAGCCATGGAAGCTCCTTAAATCACCAACCGAACGTGGGGTAGGCCATTCATTGATTGCTTTGATCTTTTCTTCATCTACTTGCAATCCTTCGGCACTCACTACAAATCCAAGAAAAATAACTCGGTTAGTATAGAAATCACACTTCTTCATATTGGCATACAAGTACACAATCCTCAATGCAGAAAGCACATCTCTTAAATGTTCTTCATGTTCTTTCATTGACTTACTGTAGACAAGAATGTCATCAAAATATACCACTACAAACATGCCAATGTAAGGTCTTAAAATATGATTCATCAATCTCATGAAAGTACTAGGAGCATTAGATAGCCCAAAGGGCATCACTAACCACTCATAGAGACCAAATTTAGTCTTAAAAGCCGTTTTCTATTCATCCCCTTCCCTCATCCTAATTTGATGGTAGCCACTCCTAAGGTCAATCTTAGTAAATATTGTGGCACCATGTAGCTCATCAAGCATATCATCTAGACGTGGAATGGGGAGCCTATACTTGATAGTGATGTTATTCATTGTGTTACAATCAATGCACATCCTCCAAGTATTATTTTTCTTAGGTACTAAGAAGACAGGGACGGCACAAGGACTTAGACTCTCTCTAACATACCCCTTATCTAGTAGTTCTTGGACTTGATTTTGTATCTCTTGAGCTTCCTTAGGATTCATCCTATAAGCCGGTCTATTAGGAAGAGTGGCTCCGGGAATTAGATCTATTTGGTGTTCAATGCCCCTAATGGGTGGCAATCCAGCCGGTATCTCCTCAGGAAAAACGTCCTCAAATTCTTCTAAAAGGTCTAAGATAGAGCTAGGGAGGTGAGTTTTGGTATCCTGGGTTATGGTCACTAAATATTTACACAAACTCATCATTAGTATATCCATAGAGGCATAGCTATCCATATATTCTCTTTTAGATTCAAGGTAGCTACTTGTTGGTTGGGCTAAGAGAGTTTGATGGGTTTTATTGTCCTTCTTACATTTAGGCCGTGAGTTCTTAGATTTTTGTGAGACTTCTTGTTCTACCTTCTTCTTTTCATAATATTCGGCTATTTGTAAGGAAGTCATAAGCTTAAGTGTTAACGTTTTACCTTTATACTCAAAACTATATTTATTAGAAAAACCATCATGCATAACTCTCCTATCATATTGCCATGGACGGCAAAGCAACAAGTGACAAGCATTCATAGGCACAACATCACATATAATGGTATCCTCATATGATCCTAAAGTCATATTTATTTTAACTTGCTTGTTCACCTTAAGTTCTCCACACTCATTCATCCAATGTAGCTTATAAGGCCTAGGGTGATAAAATGTCAAAAGTTGTAATTTGTTAACCATTTTGGTGCTAGCAATGTTGCAACAACTTCCCCCATCTATAATAATGTTACACACCTTCCCTTTAATGCTATATCTAGTATGAAATTGATTTTCACGTTGGTTATCCTCACATGGTGCTAGTTGGACATGTAAAGTTCTCCTAGCTATCAAAGACTCACCATGCTCATACTCAATGCAATCATCACTTTCATTT
Organism: Fagopyrum tataricum; assembly: GCA_002319775.1. Classification (NCBI taxonomy): domain Eukaryota; kingdom Viridiplantae; phylum Streptophyta; class Magnoliopsida; order Caryophyllales; family Polygonaceae; genus Fagopyrum; species Fagopyrum tataricum. Next base: position 34,132,494 of record CM008281.1, on the reverse strand, counting down.
TGTTCATGATCATCAACTAGGGCATTTTCATTCTCATAATCCAAGTCATCTTCACTCTCATATTGTCCTAGATGATTTATGATCAAAGTGCGTCCATTAGGACATTCCCTACTCATGTGTCCCCTACCTTGGCATTTAAAACACACAATATCCCTAGTTCTAGAGGTAGAGTTAGAAGTACTCCATCGAGGATCACTTGAAGGCTCATTCAAGGGTCGTGGTGTAGTGGTAGGTGTAGTAGTCCTTCTTTGACTCTCCTGCCCCGTGGCTGTCATCTTCCTTTCCTCCCGGTGGCTTCCTTGATCCCTTCCTTGACTTGGTTGCTGGCTTCCTTGAGACTTCCAAGGATTGGACGCGCCATATGTTGGTTTGTGCTCTCGGTTCCTCAACTTAGTCTTTCGTTCCACCTTGATTGCTAAGTGTAGCAATTGCTCCATGGTACTGTAGGGATACATATCAACTTCATTAGCCAAATTAGAGTTAAGGATTCAAAGATACCTAGCCATGGTGTTTTCTTCATCTTCTAGTACGTTGGCCTTCACCATAGCCACTTGCATGTTGGTATAGACCTCTTCGGCACTAAGAGAGCCTTGTCTCAAGTTTTCCAATCGTTTCCGTAGCTCTCGGGTGTAGTGTGGAGAGACGAACCTTGTCCTCATAAGTGCCTTCATGTGCTCCCATGTGGTGACTTGGGGGTCTAATGTCCGAATTTTCTCTTTAACCACATGATCCCACCATACCAAGGCATATCCTTTGCTCAACCTTTGTCTCTCATTCCATGTAGACGTCGGGATCACACTTTCCTTCAAAGACGGGGATCTTGATTTTGACCTTGCAAGGCCATCTTGTTCTTGGTAAGGCCGAGCGTGCTCCCTTTCTCTCCCTCGCCTAGGCTGTTGGTATTGCCGGGGATAGTCTTCCCATGTGCCATCTTCAAAGGCGGCTTCTTGAGGATGCTGAAAGTCATCAACAAAAGATGGGACGTTAGATGCATTAGGAAGAGCTTCGGAATGTCTATTACCTTGGCCTAGTGGGCCTTGATGACCCCTCTCTCTGGCCATGTGAGTGGGACCTCTAAACTCATAAGTGGTTCTCATTGGTGGCGTCCGGGGAGGCGGGGTTCTTGCTTTCATAGTTTCCATTCGTTTGGAGAGACTAGCTACGGAATCGGAGAGCTTCTTTAGTAGGTCAAACATCTCGGGTGTGATGGTCTCACTGCTTGCCTTGCTTGGACTTCGGGACCTAGACATGCTTCACAGCAGACAAAACAATGAAAGGATTAAAGTTAGTTGAAAACGATAAACCTCACTTGTGTATCTCTCACTCTCTTGTTGGTGTTGCTCACGCTTGAGGCTCGGGTTTGTAAGGATCAACACCTTAGGACCACGATTCTAACCTCCTTAATTAGTATCTCCTTGGACTAGCACGCCAAGATTGATGTGAGAGTTGGGGATGGATCAAGACACCTCAATGTGGAGTATGATGTGTGAGATTCGAGTTTGATTGGGAAAGAAATATCGAAAATTGACGAGAAAGAACTACTCACTAAGAGAGGACCTTTCCTTGTGCTTGAAGTGGACTCGGAAAATGGCGCCGGCAATAGTAGGTAGCTGAGGCTTCTTTTTTTTTGACTTTGCAAACGGTCACTTGTACTTGAGATATTGTAGGAGTGGGAGAACGGTTATTTCAACCGCTCAAAAGACACCTAGAAGCAAGGTGTTGGTTGAATTTGGCAAGGTAACCGCTTTTTTTTTTTGATGTGAGACTCAAAGCCTTCTCAAAGTGATGGCCGGCCAAGAGTTCCGAGGTAGGGAGGCTATGGCTTTGTTGGATCACTCAAGCACAAGTCAAATCCACAATTAGACAAGTAATACATTAAGGCAAAGAAATTTTAACGGAAAGAAAAACAAAGAGTCAAGAGTACCAACTGAGTTGTGATACCAACTGATACGGGAATCACCCGTGGACTAGCCGATCTAGGCACAAGTTGACTCCAATAGGCAATGAAAGGAACTTGAGAGAAAGATGGGATGTATGAACAAGGTAATTGATGAGGGACGAAGAGAGGAACCAAAGGCCAACGATGGAAGAACCTTGACTAGATTGCCAAGACTAGGGCTCACGAATGCCTTTAACCCAACCCCAATGCAACCTTACACAAGCTCTCAAACGGAACTAACACAAGGAGGGACTCGAGAAGGTTCGAAGCACCAATCCAGATTGATTGACACAAACAAAATCAACCAAGCAATTTGCAACACAACAAATTCCAACCAAAGCTCTTTATTTCTCTGATTGATTTTGTAAGTAAGAACAATGTTCAACAATGGAAAATAACGTGTCTAACTAAGAGAACTAAGGAGACTATAAATAGGCTCCTTTCCTAAACAAATAAATAAAGAAAACAAATACATTTTTGGAAGAAAAGAACAAGAGAGCTCCCAAAAATGTAGCTAACAACTAACAATAAAGAAACCGTTGGTTCAAGTGACACCCAAAAAAATAGGAACTAATCAAAGAGCTATTCGGGTTCAACCGGTGGCGTCGGGCGGGTTTTAGGGTTCACCGGGCTGGGCCGGCGGGACATAGGGTTCACGGCCTTGAAACAGTTAGGCATCGGCATCAATGAAAACGTCAACTACGCCGGGCGGAGATTAGGGTTCAGTGTAGCTGGCGTCGAAGAGCATGGGCAAAGACTAGGGTTCACCATTGCTGGCATCGAGGAGCCCGGGCGGAGATTAGGGTTCGCGTCCGCTGGCGTCGAGGGACCCGGGCGGAGATTAGGGTTCACGTTCGCTGGCGTCGAGGAACCCGGGCGGAGATTAGGGTTCGCGTCCGCTGACGGCGAGGAACCCGGGCGGAGATTAGGGTTCACGCCTGAAGGTGTCGCTGGCGTCGAGGAGCCCTGGCGGAGTTTAGGGTTCGCACCCGAAGACGTCGATGGCGACTGACGGAGACTAGGGTTCTCGTCCGAAAACGTTGCTGGCGCCGGTGTTGTTGAGCCAACGGCCGAAGGCCGTGCCGAGAGAGTCACGCCACATGTTGTTCCGCCTAGCTCCGCTTGTGTGCCTGCTTCCTTGCTTCCGCGGCAGCCTCTTGCGTAATAGCTTCTTCCCGTCCGCCTTGCCCTTTCGCCTACATGCTTGCTTGCTTTCCAAGTTCAGCTTCCTTTCCTCGTCGATCCAACGTTTGCATGGTTGGGAACTCTTGGACACATGTACCTGCAATAACCAAGATATTAATGAACTTATTATGAAAATTAAACAACCCATGCATGTTGCCATGCATTGATGATAACTCCTTTGATGTGGCTTCATAAATCTCCTTGGCTCTTGCCCTCGTAATGGGTCCTCGTTTCTTAGATGATGGTCCTTTTGGTGATGGATCTTGTGGGTCACATGATCTCCCTCATCAGTAAGTCTCAATATCATCTAATTTTAATATTAACTATCTATTACCGGGTAAGTCTCAAGGTAGTTAGGACGAAAATTCGGTACAAACCGGATTCTCTATCTAAGGAATAAGTAACCCCTTACCGGGTAAGTCTCGGAAATTAGTTAGATAGTAATCCGGCTCCAAGGAGGAACATTACCGGGTAAGTCTCTATTCCAACTTATTTTGCTAGATTAGATGATTCTAACCTAGGTTCAATCCAAATCAACCATATGATTTCCATAATTTCGTTCCTAATTCCAACATGCAACTAGTCTATCATCATCCATGCCACAAACAATAATCCATTCACCCTAGAATCACTAAGATTCTAGCCAACTAAAGACATATCAAAATCTGGAAAAAACAAAGCAAGAGAACAACGCATTCATGGTAAATAGATACAAGGAAGAAGAAGATGCAAACTCAGTTTTATAGCTTCAAGGATCCAGCAAAACGAAATCAATATATGTTACAACTTGCTCCAACAATTTCTAGCAACACACAAATGTATTTTTACACTAAAATCTCTAGAGATATCAAGAAGAATAAGCTTGAGGTGCAAGAGAAGGGAAGAAACAACACTAGATCTACAATGGACTCAAAGGTCAATTTTTCCAGCCTCCTAGTGTCAGATCTGAAGCTTTTCTTTTATACTCAACCTCTGCAAAAAGCAAAGGTCAGTTAAAAGGTGCCTAAAAAACAAATCTGGCACAGTCAGACGAAGAATCTCGGGTGAAATTATGCCAAATCACCTACAAAACCACCAATAGAGTGTGTAGACATCTATTTTTGCAAAGTAGAACCAAACAAGAATAAATGGAACAAACTAAGGCTTTTCATGAGTGCGGAAAGGTAAAATCTAACTAAATGCACGTCTAAACTAGGACAATAAATCATGTTATCAATGGTTACGAAGATCTATAATCACGTCTTCCATTTTATATATCCACCTTCTTTCCCCGGCTCGGTTCCTACAAGGACACCGTCCTAAACATGTATGCACGTTTTTATATATTGAAGGGACTTCCACCACGTTGCACAATCATGCATGGGACATCACTTCCTCATCGAGGTTAACATGCACATGACCATACTAGTGGTTGCCAATTGTAAAATAATTTAAAACCATATTTAACTCTATAAAATGATCTTCAAAAACAAAAAAAATCCAACTATACACACATGCAACACGCCCTAACTTGCAATACAGGTTTCTCATCATCATCATTCATCAATAAATCCAATTTAAACATATCTTCCTAGCCAACTATTACACCATCATCTCATCCACTAAACTACTCGTCTCAAACCTCATAACACTATATCATTCTCGTCCCAAAACATCAATCTACATAAGTCTCATGATAATATTTATCAATCACTAACTCAAACCAAAACTCTTCGTCAACTCTCTCTAAAAGACCATACACCATTTCCTACCTAGGATACCACGACTATCAACTATGTCTATCAAAAGACAACATATCCTACACATGCTAAAATCCTTCAATTCTCATCACTAACAAGACAACTATTCAATCTCATAACTTATCATAATCCTTATTATACTGTATATATATCCTTCCATCACATGCAATCATCAACCTATGTCTTCCTCCATAATTGTCAACATCTCTTATCAGCCATACATATATACATTCATGTGTGTCATCGTTCATACTATCACATATGTCATCATATCTAGATACTCGTAATAATCACATCTCTCACTCTCATCGCTACTTGTAAACCAATAAAACTCTCATGAAAAAAACCCTAGGGAGATTTGGGGAACTGTGGCGGCGATCTTCTGACTCCTCTGCAGTTTTCTACGCTTTCTCTTCGGGATTCCCGTAAGTGCTAGGTTTTTACCACCGGTGTGTGGTTCAGGGTGATTGTGCGTTAGCCATGGCGGTTGACAGGGGAAAGTCGAAGTTACATATCCATCTTACAGATGATGAATGTGTGGAAATCAAGGGGGGAGAAACTGCTTGTGTTGAACCGGTCACGGTATCAACTGTGCTAATCGGAAGTGTGGTGACATCTAAACCTTTCAACACGTATGCTTTACGGGCAACAATGAAAGGAGCATGGAGACTCAAGCGAGGCTTCAATTTTAGAGAAGTTCAACGTAACCTCTTCATCTTTGAGTTTTCCACTAGAGAGGATAAGGACCAAGTGATGCAGGCGGGGCCTTGGTCTTTTGACAAATCGTTATTGGTGCTAAAGGAGCCAAGGATGGAGCAACCATCCAAAATGAAGTTTACTCAAACTCCCTTCTGGGTAAGGGTGCTTGACCTTCCAATAGGGGTAGCGACGATGATGATGGAAAAAGATCTTGGAGATGCATTGGGCGGTTTTATGACAGTAGATGAAGACAGTTTCTCGCCGATGAGTAGTTTCATGAGGATCCGAGTGCACTTAGATATTACAAAATCGCTGAGGAGAGGGTTTATTGTGACTCTAAAGGAAGGGAGAATATGGGCTCCTTTACAGTATGAGAGATTGCCAAACTATTGTTATTCTTGTGGAAGGGTTGGTCATGTTGATACGGAATGTGATGATGAGGAAGCCAAGGATTGTAAGGATGAGTATGATGATGATATCAGGGCACCGCCACTCAAAACACTATATGAGAAAAGGAATATCCACTGGCAGACAGAAAAACGATCACTGCTTCCCCCGGGGAGAACTCTCAAGAGGAGTTGGGCCGGAGGGGTAATATACTGAGTGAAGTGCTGAGTTCAAACAATGATGAGAGTATTGGTCTTCTTGAAGATGAGAGAATGTGATTACGAGTATAGTGAATGGCATTTCTCTACGAAAGGATCAATGGAATAAGGGCGGTTGCAATGAAAACAGTACTGGAAAGAAAGATACGGTCAGGGAAAATGAAAACGCTGAGGAAGCCTCGAAGAAAAAGTGGAAGCGCAAGGCTCGACGGGGAGATATTATGGAGGATACTATTGTTCTGGTGGAGAAACTGAATGGTAAGAGAGGCATTGAAGGAATTGTTGTTGATGGAGACTGTGAGAAAGCTGTTGTGGCTAAGAGGCAAAAAACAGTTGACATAATGGAGGGATCGGCAGGAGGGGCTAAAAGCCTCTCTTGCCGGGAGCAATGATCGTGTTATGTTGCAATTGTCGGGGTTGGGCAAAGGCCCGGCAATTGCAAAACTAGCTCAGCTAGTGAGAGAGAAGGAGCCCGATTTGTTGTTTCTTTGTGAGACAAAGTGCGATAGGAAGAAAATGGAAGGTATTAGAAGGAAGCTTCAACTTGAAGGATGTTTTGTGGTGGAGAGCATCAAGGCTTCCGGAGGGTTGACGTTGTTGTGGAGTGAAAGGTGGTTGTTACGATCCAATCTTATACCCAACATCATATTGATGCTACTGTGGGTGGTTGGAGATTTACAGGTCTTTATGGGTGGCCGAAGTCAAATGAGAAAAAGCCATACTCTTAGTTTGATAAATCACTTATATGAGGATGTTAGAGAACCATGGCTGATTATGGGAGACTTTAACCAGATTTTTACTCCCACTCCTGGCGATAAGAAAGGTGGTGCAACCCCTGATCTCCAGTTATTGTCTTCTTTTCGGGATCTGACAAAATCATGTGATCTCAAAAATATTGATTATGAGGGAGCTCAGTTTACATGGGATAATGGTCAGGAAGGGGATCGTTTTATTCAGGAAAGACTTGATATGGGGTTTGCTACTACTAATTGGTTGGAAAGGTTCCCCAATGCAAAAATTGAACACCTTCAGAGAGGTTTTTCGGATCATGTTCCTATACTCCTGAATATGAATGGTGATGATATCTTGAATGTCCGCCGGCGTGGTTTTAAACCGTTTCGGTATGAGATGTTATGGTCAACCGATGAGGGTTATAATGCAGTCGTTGAAAATGCATGGACTAACCCGGGAAGTTCACTTGTGGAGAGCGATTTGGAGGGTAAAATCAAGCGGTGTTGTGCAGATTTGAAAGACTGGAGTAGTGTCACTTTTGGAAACATTGGCAGGGAGCTGAGGAAAGTTAGAGGGGAATTAAAGTCAATCCAATCTAGGGGCACAAGGGGAGAGGATATACGACGCAGGAGGGTTTTAGAAACGCAGAAAGAGGCTCTGATGAAACAAGAGGAGTTGATCTGGTATCAGCGGGCTAAGGCTAATGAGTTTCGTTGGGGAGATCGTAACACTGCTTTCTTCCATCAAAAAGCGAATGGGAGAAGGAAGAGAAACAAGATTAGGAAATTGATTGATGAGGATGGAATGGTGTGGCGTAGTGATGTGGGTAAGGCTCGTGTTGCGGAGCAGTACTTCCAGTCGCTTTTCTCGTCTGATTTCAGAGATGGTATGGTGTCGGATTTGAGCAGTATGATGAAGATTTCAGTTGAGGACAATGACTTCCTTCTGTCGCCATGTTCGGGGGAGGAAGTCAAAGCTGCACTCTTTGATATGCATCCTTCAAAGTCCCCGGGTCCGGATGGTCTGCCAGCTCTCTTTTATCAAACACATTGGGATGTTCTCCGGGAGGACGTAACTAAGTTTATCGTCGGTTTATTTGAAGGTGCATCTTTTCCTCCCTCTCTTAATCATACTTTTATATCCCTCATTTCCAAGGTTAGTAATCCGACTTATATGCGGGATTTAAGACCCATAAGTCTGTGTAATGTTTTGTATAAGATTTTAGCTAAGGTGTTGGATAACCGGCTCAAAAAAGTGTCTTTAGATGTTGGTGTCGGATAATCAAAGTGCTTTTGTTCTAGATCGGTTGATTACTGACAATGTTCTTGCCGCTTTTGAGGTTTTTCATCACGTGAAAACTAAGGAAGGGAAGCAGGGTTATATGGATCTTAAGCTTGATATGGCTAAGGCCTATGATAGGGTTGAATGGGGGTATCTTAGGTGTTGTTTAAGAGCCATGGGTTTTGATGATAGATGGGTTAATCTTATTATGAGATGTGTGTCTACAGTCTCCTTTTCTGTCCTTTTTGAAGGAATTCCTACTAATACTTTTATGCCAAAGAGAGGCTTACGTCAAGGAGACCCACTTTCCCCTTTCTTTCATTATTTGTGCGGAAGGATTGTCGTGCTTAATTAAAGATCGTGAAAGACGGGGCTGTTTGACTAGTATCAAAATTGCTCCTTCAGCTCCAAGGATTTCTCATCTTTTTTTTGCAGATGACAACATTATTTTTGCTAAGGCTTCTTGTCAACAGAGCTCTGAAATTGTTGATTTACTCCGTGTCTATGGAGAGGATTCAGGACAACAAGTTAACCTTGCAAAGTCAGAAGTATCTTTCAGCACAAACGTTCCAATGGAATTAAGGGCGGAAATTCAAGAGATTGTGGGAATTAGGGAAGTGAGTAAGCATGAACGTTAGCTGGGCTTACCAACCATGGTAGGACGTTCGAAAAAGATTATTTTTGAATACTCGAGAGAGGATCTGGAAAAAACTTAAGGGTTGGAAGGAGAAAATGTTAAGTAGAGCAGGAAAGGAGGTGTTACTCAAGGTTGTGATCCAAGCTATCCCCTCTTATACGATGTCTTGTTTTGAAATGCCTGAAGGGGTTTGTCTTGAAATTGAAAGGATGATGAGTAGGTTTTGGTGGGGGTCAACGGAAGGAAATAGGAAGATGCACTGGATTGCGTGGAAGAAGATGTGTAGATCAAAAGATATTGGAGGCCTTGGTTTTCGAAATATGGAGGCTTTCAATCTTGCTTTGCTTGCCAAACAAGGGTGGAGAATTCTCACTGATCCGGGATCTCTTACTTCAAGGCTTTTTAAGGCAAAATACTTTCCACGTCGCTCTTTCATGCAGGCTCAACTTGGGTCGCGACCCAGCTATACTTGGAGGAGTGTCATTAGTGGAAGGAAGGTTCTTGGCAGTGGTCTTTGTTGGTCGGTTGACAATGGTGAATCTTTGAAGGTTTGGGAAGATCAGTGAGTGCCTCGACCTTACGGTTGTAAGCCAATCACGATGCCTTCTCCATCTTTGTTGGGCCTTAGAGTTGCTGAGTTGATTGATTGGAGTAGTATGTCATGGAGGTTAGATTGTCTTCACAATATTATGGAGGACGCTGACATTGAGATTATTGTGAAGATCCCTTTGCTAAGTCCAGCGGATTTGGACGAACCATACTGGTTTTACACGAAGAATGGACTGTTTAGTGTGCGCTCAGCTTATCACATATATTTGGAGCACAGTGAGTATGATGATGTTTCGAGGGCTAACTCTTCTTTGGAGTCGGGAGGTGCAAGTTTTTGGAGTAAACTATGGAACGTTAAGATTACACCGGCAACTAAGAACCTTGTGTGAAGGGTGTGCAAAAATATTCTGCCATGTAGGGTTACGCTTCTCAGCAGGGGAGTTTTGTTTGATCCTTGGTGTGATGTGTGTGGGAAGGATGAGGATCCTATGCATGTTTTTCTATGGTGTCCGATGGTGAGAAGTGTTTGACAATCTTTCCCACGCTTATCAGTTCTTGGAGAGAAGTGTGACACGGAGATGATGTGGTTGGAAAGGGTTCTCAGTAGTGGATCCAAGCGAGACATCCAGGGATGGATAGTCTTAATGTGGCAGCTGTGGTATTTTCGGAACAAAAGGTTGTTTGAAGGTCTGGAGTGTAACTATACACAGCTTGTTGCGAAGACGGAGAACGTGGTGGATTGTTTTAATGCCGAGAGGAAGGGTAACGAGGTATGCACCATGGTGGAGGATAGGGACAGGAAAGGGTGGCGGGGTCCTCCAGCCGGCTGGATAAAGTTCAACTGTGATGCTTCTATTCGTGATGATGGCTTATGTGGCCTGGGGGTTCTTGCTCGGAATGCGCTTGGGGTAGTGCTTATGGCGATGTCTATGACGATCCCTGGTGTGGTTTCTATTGAATGTGCGGAGGGTCGGGCGGTGATGTGGGCTTTGCAGCTGGCACAGGGTAAAGGATGGAGCCATATTATCTGCGAATCGGACGCTGAAAGTTTGATTAATAAGCTTAAGAGGAAGACTGTTTGCCGCGGCCCGTCAGGAAGGATCATGGACGAGGTTTTCAGTTGGAGTAGCAGGTTCCTGGATTGCAAGTGGTCTTATGTGAATAGGAATGGTAATGCTCCAGCGCATTGGCTAAGTCATGTTATGCCTATGGAGGCTGTTAATTTTTCTTCTCAGTTTTATTTTCCTTCTGATCTCTGTAAGACTATTGATGATGATGCTTTAGCTATGTGAATGTTTTCTTATCAAAACAAAAAAAAAAAGTTACAGTCATTATGTCAATATCCTCTAAACACTCAAGATAAAATAATTAACACAATTTATAGAAAATCATTTGAAATATATAATTTAATTATAATCTCTAAAATATATTCTACTCACAATCAACAATAAAAACAATCTAAAACAAAACGACAACTAAGTAAGTGAATATTACTTACCTCAAAATATGAGTCTCATAATCACCATAATAACTATATGAAATAAGTCATTTCAAAAATCAAAAAGGACAAGTAAGATCACCGCCAAAAAAAAAACCAAGAGCACTTGGCGATGGCGGCGACTGAGTACTTCGCTTTCTCTCCCAACGTTGGCTTCCTTCCAATCTACTGTGAAGGCTAGGCGGTTTATTCCACCAGGGTGTGGCAGTTTGGTTTTGGTTTTTGGTGGGATCTGTCAGGGCAAATGGATAAGGGAAAGAAACAGATCCATTTGACGGATGACGAGTGTATCGTGTTGAATCATGGTGACAAAGAGGGTATACCGACGGCTTTACAGAACGATGTTCTGATCGGGAAGGTGCTGACGACAAGACCTTTCAATTCTTATGCTTTACGTGCGACGATGAAGGGAGCGTGGAGACTACGGAAAGGTTTTAACTTTCGAGAGATTCAAAAGAATCTGTTCCTATTTCAATTCGCAAGCGTTGGAGATAAAGAAAAGGTGATGAGAAGTGGTCCTTGGGCTTTTGATAAAGCAATCCTGGCACTCAAAGAGCCGAGTATGGTACAACCGTCTAAGGTGGTGTTTTCGCATGTGCCCTTCTAGATTAGGGTTCTTGATTTGCCCATTGGTGTGGCGGGGGAGGATCTGGCAAGGACTATTGGAGATCTACTGGGGGGCTTTATGGAATTGGACGCTCATAGTAAAAATCACACGAGTACGTTCCTTCGGATCAGAGCGGCTATGGATATAACGAGGGCCCTGAGAAGGGGTATTTTAACAGTGGTGAATGGAGAAAGGATCTGGATGCCATTACAGTATGAAAGACTCCCGAATTTTTGCTATTGCTGTGGGAGAATTGGGCATGTTGAGGATGAGTGTGAAGATGAGGAGGCCAAGGACTACAAGAATGAGTACAATGACGATCTACGGGCTCCGGCCTTGAGACCTCAGTGAGTTCATATAGGACGCGAAATGGAGAGTGCTGATGTTGGTGGGAAGGAGGATCATAACGACAAGAATGACGAGGATACAGCAGGGGTAGGAGTGGTATGATCAGGCGTTCAAGATTATTAAGCGAGCTTCTTCAACGGAATGAGGATGAAGAGATTGCTTTGAGTGGTGAGGAGCTTAATTCAATCACGGAAGTCATTGAAGGGATTTCAATCATTCAGGAAAGGGAGCCACATAAAATAACGAATGATGGGGTACTTTCTGAACGTATTGCCAAAGATTACGGTAATGGAGTGACGGTGCATGGTACTGTTCAGAAGCAAAAAAAGTGGAAGAGACAAGCCAGGGTCTCCTCTTTACAAACTGAACAAGGTAATGTGCAATGTGAAGGAAGAACCAAACGGGGACGTGAAAAAGACCATTCAGATTTTGAGGATGAAAGGGATGTTACCAAGCGGTCAAAAATTGTTAACGTGATTACAGAAACGGCGGGAGAGACAAGGGGTCTCTCTTGCCGGGATCAATGAGTACTTTAAGTTATAATTGTCGGGGATTGGGTAAAGGCCCGACAATTACGAAACTAGTTCACCTAATTAAAGAGAAAGAAACCCGACTTACTGTTCTTGTGTGAGACTAAGAGCGGTAAGAAGAAGATGGAAAGTCTTCGGAGAACGTTGAATTTTGAGGATGCTTTGTTGTGGAGAGTTTGAGAACTTCAGGAGGTCTGTGCTTAATGTGGTCAGGTAATGTAAAGGTTAATGTTCAATCTTACACTCAGCATCATATTGATGCCAAAGTGGATACCTGGCGGTTTACGGGAATATATGGTTGGTCTAGAGGGAATGAAAAGTCCCATACGCTGGAGTTGCTAAAGTGTATTTGTGATGATGTTAAGGAAATGTGGCTTGTGATGGGAGACTTCAACTTAGTTCTCTCTTCGGAGGACAAGAGGGGAGGCAATATTCCGGATTTTGCTTTGATGAAGGATTTCCGTGATGTGGTGCATCAATGCCGGTTGAAAGATTTAACGTTTGAGGGACCGAGATTCACATGGGATAATGGGAAGCCTGGTGATAATTTTATCCAAGAGAGACTTGACATGGGGGTTTGCTAGTGAGGAGTGGCTGCTGATTTTTCCTCATGCAAAGATCATTCACCTTTCGAGGTTGGCGTCAGATCATGTTCCTATTTTGTTAGAAGTGAATGGCCTGGACACTGAAGATCAAATGTATATAAGACCGAAGCTGTTCAGATATGAAGCGTTATGGGAGCAAAACGCAGGGTGTGAGGAGGTGATTAGGAATGCGTGGATGACTCCGGGAAGTTAATGGGCTGAAAGAAATATCAGTGGAAAGCTGCCCAAATGTAAAGATGATTTAACTGAGTGGAGTCAATCAACGTTTGGCAACATACGTGCAAAGCTGAAGAAGGTTAGGAGGCAGCTATTGGATCTGCGGAGAATGGGATATTCGGGTGAGCAGGTTACCAAGAGGAAGGCTTTGGAGAAGGAGGAGTATGATCTTATGAAGCAAGAAGAGTTAATCTGGTTTCAACGGGAAAAAGCTAATGAATTTAAATGGAGAGACCGTAATACGGCTTTTTTCCATCAAAAAGCTAATGGGCGACAGAAACGTAATAGGATATTGAAGATTATTGATGACGAATGCTTGACTTGGCGGTCCAGGGCGGGGAAAGCGAAAGCTTCTTGTGATTAGTTTATGAAGCTGTTCAATTCTGAAGGATCTGATCTTGTGGAGGAAGATCTCAATTTTTTGAATGTGATTAAAGAAGAGGATAACGAGGTGCTTATGAGCCAATGCACCGAAGAGGAGGTTAAGGTTGCTCTTTTCGGGATGCATCCTACTAAAGCCCCTGGACCGGACGGTTTCTCAGCTTTATTCTTTCAGAAGCATTGGGACGTTATTGGACCCGAGATGACGAGGTTTATTATCTCCCTTTTTGAAGGTGCTCCTTTTCCTGAATCTTTTAATCATACTTTCATTTCCTTGATTCCAAAAATTAATAATCCATCTCGTATGAAGGATTTGCGTCCTATTAGCTTATGCAATGTCTCTTACAAAATCTTTTCGAAGTTGCTTGCCAATCGGTTGGAAAAATGTCTTGATAAGATAATTAGTCCATCACAAAGTGCTTTTGTGCCTGGACATTTAATTACGGATAATATTATGGCGGCTTTCGAAATTTTCCATTACATGAAAACGAGGGAAGGAAAGAAGGGTTATATGGCGCTTAAACTTGATATGGCAAAGGCGTATGATAGAGTGGAATGGGGTTATTTGAAGGGATGTATGAAAGCCATGGGCTTTAATGAAAGATGGATCGAGATTATTATGCGATGTGTGTCTTCTGTGTCTTTTTCGGTGCTTATGGATGGTTCTCCAACGTCAAGCTTTGTACCAGGAAGGGGGATACGAAAAGGTGACCCTCTTTCTTATTTGTGTTGAAGGCTTGTCTGGAATGATTAGGAGGTGTGAAGAGCGTGGCAGTTTATTAGGTATTCGTATTGCTCCTACGGCTCCCCGGATCTCTCATTTATTTTTTGCAGATGATAGTGTGATTTTCTTAAAGGCATCCTGTCAACAGAGCAATGAAATTGTCCATATCCTTCATAAATATGGAGAAGTGTCGGGTCAACAGGTTAACTTTGATAAATCAGAACTATCCTTTAGTCGGAATGTTACTATTGAGGAACGTTCTAATATTCAAGCGGTGCTGGGGATTCGGGAAGTTAACAAGCATGAGAATTATCTTGGGTTACCTACTTTGGTGGGTCGTTCAAAGAAAATTATCTTTGCACAAGTTAGGGAACGTGTGTGGAAGAAGCTGAAGGGTTGGAAAGAGAAATCATTGAGTAAAGCGGGGAAGGAAATTTTGCTTAAAGCTGTGGTCCAGGCTATTCCGTCTTATATTTTATCATGCTTTGAAATGCCAGATGGAGTGTGCCATGATATTGAAAGTCTCGTGAGTCAGTTTTGGTGGGGCTCTAGCGGAGGAACCCGGAAAATTCATTGGGTGGCTTGGAAGCATATGTGTAAGTCAAAGGACATGGGAGGAATGGGTTTTCGTGATATGAAAGGATTCAATCGTGCTCTTTTGGCCAAACAAGGATGGAGAATTTTGATGAATCCCGATTCTTTGATGGCAAGAATTTTTAAAGCCCGTTATTTTCCTAATGGGTATTTTTTGAATGCTTCTCTCGAGTTTCGACCTAGTTACTCGTGGCGAAGTATCCTTAGAGGCAGAGAACTTCTTGCTCTGGGGATGTGTTGGGGTGTGGGGAATGGAGCCTCGCTTAATGTTTGGAATGACAGTTGGTTGCCTAGGCCCTTTACATTTAAACCTACTGTTAGATGGGACGGTTGTGATGCTGAGTTACGTGTTTGTGATCTAATTGACTGGGAGAGCGGTTGCTGGAGGAAGGAGATGGTCCGAAGCACTCTTGGGGAGGTGGATGGAGATGTGGCGCTGAGTATTCCACTGGTTAGTTGTGAGGTGGCTGATGAGCTGTTCTAGTTCTTCTCTAGCAATGGGATATACTCTGTGAAGTGGGGATATCACGTGTTCTGATTGTGTTAGCAGTGCCAACCAATTCTGGAGGTCACTTTTGGAGAGTGAAGCTACCTCCCAAGGTGCTTAAATTTTGCATGGCGGATGCAAGAATATATTACCGTCTAAAGTTTTGCTTCGACAACGTAGAGTGAATGTTGAGCCTTGGTGTGATCGGTGTGGGAAGGTGGAAGATTCTTTACATGTGTTTGTACATTGTCCGGCGAATCGGGATGTTTGGACGCTCTTCCCAGGTGTCAGGAAGGCGGGGTTGAAAGCTTGCTCGGTCAGAGAGTGGTTTGAGAGGGGGGCTGCTTCTTGTTCAAAGGAGGAGTTGAAGATTTGGGTGGCGATTTGTGGTTCTTTGGACAACACGTAATAGGAGGCTCTTTGAGGGGGTTATGGATGTCGTCGGAAAGTGTGTGGTGGAAGAGGCTCGGAAGTTTGTCAAGGATTGGGAGGGAGATGAAGGTAGGAAGGTTGGAAGACGAGGGAGACGACGGAAGGGTGTGTGCGATGGAATAGGCCGGCCGGGGGCTATGTCAAGCTGAACACGGATGCCTCGGTTGGGCCCTTGGGATACTGTGGTGTTGGAGTGGTGGCAAGAAACAGTCTGGGAGTGGTCTTGACGGCTTCAGCGAGAAGAATGGAGGGGACTCACTCGGTGGTGTTGCGGAAGGCCTGGCTCTTTCTTGGGCGATGGAGATAGCAGCAGAAGAGGGTTGGCGGAACATTATTTGTGAAACGGATGCCGAGGTGGTCATCAATTGGCTTAAGGCGGGTACGGAGCATCGAGGAACGATGGGTCATGTTTTACGGTCCTTAGAAGTAAGGCAACTCGTTTTGATAATTGCTTTTGGTCTTTTGTTAGTAGGAGGGGCAATTCCGTAGCGACTGTCTTGTAAGAAATGTCCTTTCTGCTATTTGTTTGATGATTGTTTTAGTTTTCAGAAGATCTTTGTAAGGTGATTGACGATGATGATTCTAATGGCTAATTTTAGTAGTTTCTCTCAAAAAAAAAATCACCATTCATTCAAGTACCTAATATCAATACATATCATATAAACTCTCATCAATCAACTCGAACAACTACAAACAAGTTCTAGATAACGGATTTCGAGTAAGGTTTATGAGACCTTACATATCGAAGGTTAAGAGAAGGTCAAAAAAATCGTTACTAAAATATATAGTTGGTTTTTGAAAAGGTTGTGTGAATTTCATTGTGATATATAATTTTTTATTAGAGCTTATGTAGCATGTTAACTGTTTATTAATTATAATAAGATTTTTCTTATAAATAATTTGTGACAATATGTAAATATGTTATGAAAAATCGTGACATACCTTAGTACTTAGTAGACACATTTGTTCAGAATGTAGCTTGTTTATATATATATATACTGAAAAATTCGATCCAAAATTCGATCCGAATTTGCCCAAATATACTTCTGAAAAACCATCATC
This sequence comes from Fagopyrum tataricum, assembly GCA_002319775.1. Classification (NCBI taxonomy): domain Eukaryota; kingdom Viridiplantae; phylum Streptophyta; class Magnoliopsida; order Caryophyllales; family Polygonaceae; genus Fagopyrum; species Fagopyrum tataricum. The sequence goes on along the minus strand of CM008281.1, from coordinate 34,115,644 downwards.
CTACGGTTCCTATCCAAGTTAAGTGAAACCTCTTCTTGCCAAAATCTACTTCTAAAAAAACGATCCGAGTTCGTCAGTCGTCACATTCTTATACATCGACAAGAATAAAATGACAAAGCATGAGAGTACCATTTTACTACATATATAAAATTAATAAGTTGAATGTCATTATCATTATATTTTTGTTACACATGGTTTATTTGGACCACCTTTATGCAAATCATGCAAGGATTGCAAGCTATCTTCAAATTTCCTTTCACAGTGCCAATATTATTAATATCATCACGTTCATCTAAAAGAACTTATATGCAATGGCTATAATACTTTAATCAATAATTTTTTTTTTTTTTCACTTGTAAGAATAATTCTCTTGTTAATATTAGGTTTACAATATATGGACTTCAAAAAATCTATAATTACACAAAAATTAAATTTTAATATAACAATAGATCTCAACATATATAAAATACAATCAACATATATATTTTTTTAATGATGATAGTAGTTTAGGACAAAACACAAATATATAATTACTAATAATCGAGTGTAAATTATAATAAATATCATCATATGTAATAATCATTAACATATTACTAGCTTTTTTTTAAGAGTATAAAAGTAAAGTGAGTAAATAAAAGGAAAATTATGGTTGTTATCCTGATTTTGCCTACAAGTTTATCAGAGTTCGGATTTGTCCTTGCGATTTTTAAAATTTTCGAGATTTTTCCAAAACTATCAACACCTCTAACCATGGTTGGAGAAGACGGGTAGTTTATTTGTAAAAAAAATAGCATAGAAAGGCGTATCTTTCTCTGAAAAAATCTACCAAGCCTAACGAAATAGATCTCCCGAAATACGAGCCTCTTTTGACGAAGAACAAAGTTGCAGAAGCATATGACTCTCTCTCAGTTCAATTACAAGAGTCAAACCTGGTTAGAGCTCGATATCAATCACGTCTTTCCTACCTCCTTTCTTCTTACCAGCACCCCTTCCCATTACTATTCCCTTTGATTGACTAACCTTATTGTTTTTGTCCATCCCGTCTTGCAAAGGTTCTCTAAGAGCATCTTCATTATTATCACGACTACACAACAATGCCATATCATACACTTCTTGTTTCTCATCCACTTTCTCTAAAGTTGTAGTAGACTACTTAAAAGTTCTCTTTCTACCGCATCTTTTGGATGTCGATGCTTGTTTCCCCGGGAGACCTCTGTCAACGGATTGACTCCATGATAGTTCCTAACATACAAAGAGTTCTTATTCAAAAGGAATTTGTTTGCTACCTCAAGAACCTTAACTTGTCTCCTTGGAAAATCGGAGTGTCCATCAACCATCACCCCAATGTTTGCCTGTCGAGTTCAATAAAGACGGCCAAGATTGAACTAAGTAGGCTTTATGAATCATAAAGCATACGACTGAATGAAATCGAGCTCCAGAAGCCTACCGGTGCTCGATTCCAAACCTAAAACACAACTCAATTACATGAGTCAAACCTGGTTGGAGCTCGAATTTGTGCGAGGAGAGTCGTATGCTTCTGGAGCTCGATTTTGTTCCACACCTAAGGAGAATCATATGCTTTTTTCTTCTTTCATTGAACTGAGGGAGAGTCGTATGCTTATGCGACTATGTTCTTCGTCGAGAGAGACTCGTATTTCGGGAGATGATTTCGTTAGGGTTAGTAGACTTGTCAGAGAGAGATACATCTTTCTATTTTAATTTTTTGTACCGTAAACTGACCGTTTCATCCAACCATAGTTAGAGGTGTTGATGGTCTTGGACAAATCTCGAAAATTTTAAAACCTCAAGGGCAAACTCCGAAATAACCCATACAACAGGGGCACGTACCAACCGAAATTTCCCTAAATAAAAAGTATAAAACTAGTTAAGTCGGTGCTTTACTCAAATATATTATTTAAATTCATATTAGTATACCCATAACAATAAAGATAGTGCAATGTTTTAAAATATAAACGTACATTATAAAAATAAAATAAATAGTCTTCTTAATATAAGATATGCTTATTCTAGAAGGTAAATTATAATATAATGTATTTATACAGGAAAATAAATTAAATAATCAAAGAGATTGCTATTTGTCAAAACAAATAAGTCATTTAAGTCCTATTAGAGTCCGTAACCAACACGCATTAAGAGCGGGAGTTCTGTTCCCAATGGGAATGCGCCCTTCATTAGGGTAGTGCGCCCCAAACTCGAGCTTTCTTGCAACATTTAAATGTTGCTACTCCGATCTATATTTTATATACCTATAATTATACCAAACAGATAACACTGATGTTGATGTGACGACCTATATTTTTTATTGCAAATTATTTTATACTAATTCCATCTTTTTATATATATAATATTTCAATTTTACTATCCCACGTTGAATATAAAGAAGGATGAAAATTTGAGAACTTGTATAAATAAATATATATTGAAGGTACGAAGATTAAACAAATCATATATTATATAGGCATCTCACATCGGATTAACATTTGACATACGAGTCTTCGTGTATGAGTCATTGACATATATTTGTAAGTTACATTTTATCAGTATAGCAAATATATAAAAACTTTTAAACTTTTATTAACAAATACCATACAGTGTACAGGATATAAACTAGTGGTCATAATTATAACCCGGAATTAAGACTCTAATTTTTTTGGTATTGCAGTGTGTCCAAAAGTCCACCCAAGAAAAAAAACTTATGAGAAAAAATATCAATAAGAATAGAACATTTAATATAAAACACTTATATTTTAGTTTTATTTAAAAATATTAGATAATCAAATGTTGAAATGAGTAGACTATTTGATCGTGACATCTATTTAACTGTAGAACTAGATTGTGCCTTCATCAATATAAACGTATAGATTAGGTGTGTGTGACATCAAATTTCAAACTTGTTCCTTGAGTAATGATTATGGTAAATCAAAGGTTTGAAGTTTATTAGCTTGAATCTAGCTTATATCTAAATGGAATGAAATATTTTTTTTGTTTATATATAGTTTTATATTAATTTATATTTATAATTTGATAGGTTCATTACACAAAGTACAATACCTATTATATCATATAAAATTAATTACACATTAATTTAGAAAATAATCAAACAAAAAATGGGGACAATTTGTACCGTACAAATTAAAGAAGGCGTCACAATTCATTAACCATCAATTATTGAAACAAATTTGTAATTAATTTTAAGTAGCAAATTTTTTTTTGTTTTAATAAAACGCCAACCACGCCGGATTAGTATTGATCAAATAAACCAAAGTTACAAGACACAAAAAAACTCGATAGAAAACCGTTCAAAGTCACCAAAGTTAGGAGGAAAACGAGCCAAGAGGGAAACGAGCTACAAGACGTGCAACAATATTGAAAGTATGTAGAAAAATGCGTGAAAACGAAGAAAATAAAAGAAAAAGATAAGTATAGAATGTGTTTAAAACTAAGCCTGAAGTTACCAAATAAAAAGGGTAAACATTAGCATGTTATAAACTATCAATGGGATTTCGAGTTGGATTCGACGATGATATGAGAGGCCAAATCTTATACGTAAGTCAAATATATATATATATATATATATTATATATATATATATTATATATATATATATATATATATATATATATATATATATGTAAACTCATGTTTTATTAATTTTTATTTTTCTGATTTGTTTTTTGATGAAGCTCGATTCTAGAAGATTTAGTTTTTAATTTTAATCATAACTAAAATTTTTAATTTTTTTTTTAATTTTAAAGTGTCAAATTTCAAAAGATATAAAATTAATTTAAATAAAAAGTTTAAATATAAAATTGAATAAATAATAAATATTGTACGATAAGTCAAAGGATAAGGTTAAAGTTAGACCTGCAATAATCTAGTGCTTTATTTCCTATATTTAATATATCTTACTTTATAAATAATTATTTCATCTTTTATCATAAAATCATTTACATTGATGATTTTTTTTTTTTTTACTTCAAAAATGACGTAAACTGTTCTTAGCTAAAATTGTTGTTAGGTAAAATAAAAAATATAACTAAGATTAAAATAGGCTTGTAAAAATTTAGTGCTTTATTTCCTATTTTGAAGATATATTACTTCATAGATAAATTCATATTTATCATACAATCACATACATTGAAGATTTTTTTTGTAAACTAAAAATAGGGGTAAATTGTTCTTATCTTTAAAAGGAAAAAAAAACTATAATTTATATGAAGTGTAAATGAATTATTGTTAGGTAAAAACAAAAAATAACCATAATTCAAATAAGAGGTAGTTTGTTAGGTAAAATAAAACTAAAAAATAGAATTTTACATAATCTTACCCAATCCCTACTTTTTATTAATTTATCTTTTTCTAAAAATGACCTTTTTTATTAGGCAGTTTTAATTATACCCCGAAGCAGATCTCGTTTATTAAATCAATCGTCTCACATCAACAACGCGGAAACCAAGCCTTTAACGGCTGAATCTCTCATTCTCTCTCAATTCTCCCCTTCTTCCTCTCTCCTCTGCTCCCGATCTTCTCTTCCGCAGTCTTTCCACTCGTTTCTCTACAGATCGCAACTGAATCATGGACGAAGAGCAGCGATCTCGCTTGATCAGATCCTTCTCTCATTACTCTTCTTCACCAGGTCATAGTTTTTCCTTTAATAGCATCAAAATTCCGTATATACGCACCTGATTTGGTAATTATGTGATAATGGAGCCTGATCGAGTTGTTTGATGTTGAATGTAGGTTTGGAGCTTAGGTATGGAGTCCACGGATTTGTCGGAGATGCGTCGGTGCTTAGGTCGGCAGCCTACAGGATCGGAATTCTGGCGGCGTTGAGATCGATGAAGTCAGAGGCGGTGACTGGTGTCATGATCACAGCTTGTGGTGGCAGTGTGGAGAAGAATGGAGTTAGGATCGTTGATCCGGATGGTGGTGCGTTGATCGCGGACTGACGAACTTAGCTGATTCCGTTGCGGATGTAGTTGATCCCGATGAATTCGTCACGGTTCGTTACCTAGACTTTTTCTCTATCCTTCTGATGTATGTCGGTGTGCTACTGTACATGCTTTCGTACATTGAAATGGGGGGTCTTTGAGGATTTACTGCATAGTAAATGCCGGGTAGCGGTAGATCCCTCTGATTTGTAGATTCCGTATATGCATTTATGTGTGCGCCATCGGTAAAATTGCGCACTCGGTTCAGTCCATGATCATTGGTTGCGTAAATTTTCATGATCGATCATTCAAGTGGGATGTTTTAACATAAATTGGGATCTGAGTTATTTCAATGGATTCTTCGGCAACAATATATTACTTGGTTTCTTTTGCAAGTTTATATTTGGTTTTGATGGAGAGAAAATAAAGAAGGCACAAACTTTTGTTTGTTGGCAAAGTGTTGAAGCGTTCTCTATTTCATCAATTTTGTTGGGTATATTAGGATTTTTCTCAGATTGCATTAATTGACCTTTCTGTTTTGTTGTTGGAATATATATATATTTGATCCTCATATTTTTATTTTTTAATACAAGACCCTTCATTATTTAAATCAAGGATCATTCGAATTTCAGAGATAATTTCAATGATATGATAAGACTTTTTGTTGCTGTAGGATTTTGAGCACTAGCCACTAGTTTCCCAATATCTCTGCTTATTTTGTTGTCAGATTCATCTGGAGTAGTGTTTGACTATTTATTTTATTATATCATTTTTCCCTTGTTCTGATTCAAACTTCAAAACAGTTAATAGAAGAGTGTATGAAGAAAGAAAACATTTCTTTTGACGGAGGGCAACAACTTGAGGTGTTGTTCGGAAGAGACACAAATCCATCCGGGAAGCTCTCCTTGAAGCTGCAAAGAAGTATTATTTCTATTTATATAGCCACAGAATTGATGTTAACTATATGTGTTGTTCGAAACCTCATTCTGATTTCTTTCTGTAATATGTTAAGGGAATCAGCTCAGTTCCTGGAACAGTTTTCCATGATATGGGCATTTTAACCACCCCTCAATTGCATTTGGTTGGTTCATGCAAGAAATAAGGGTATGAAGGCAAGCGAACAAGACTACTTTCAGCAGTTGTCATGCTCTTATAGTAAGTATTCTGAATGGCGTTGTTCAAAACAATTATAGTCTTGGCAATGAGTTCACTTGAATTTATACATTCTGATAAGTAATTTATGACTTTTCAGATGTTTGGTAGAGTTAATCCTGAAAAGTTCTCTGACTGACAAGATTTGTGAAAGTTTGGTTTCGATGGCGGCCAATGGTTGGACGGCGATAAAATTGAATTGTTAAAGATTCGTGTGATTCATTGCAATTGAGATTCGTAATACAAGTAAGAGTGGTGGTATACTTAATCAAGGAGTTGGTGTCGATTTTATTCAGGAACACAAGATTGTTCCATCAGGAATTTGGCTTCCAGTGATATTGGTTTCAGTTTGTCCTCTGTGATGTTAGTAGACTTCATGAAGCATTTTCTCGGATGTGATGTTTAGAAATTGATGCGGTCCATTTGTTAGATTCAAATCGCACTTCGGTGACGGTTTAGAGATATCCAGATCATATACATAGCTCACTGACAGCAAAATTCTTTCCTTTTTTTTCCCTTAAAAAAATTGCATTAAACTCTCTATTGTGGCTCTGTTTTTTCAGATGTGCAAGTTTAGATGCGAGATGCTGAGCGACTTTTGTATTTCTTCATCTTACCAAGCCATCGAGAGATTGAGATTATTGATGGAAACAAGATATTGTTCCTGATTACCTCATTTGTAACGGGAGCAGCTAACTGAGCTTGATGAGTTTAAAAATCAAAAGGAAGGACCACGTCTCGGCATATTAAAACGTGCCAAACGAAAATGGAGCATCTACAAATTACTCATAAAACATTGGGCTTGGATGTTCTGTCCTTTCCATCTGGGACAAGAAGTTTGCACGCAGAAGCTTCAAAACTATGACATAGGAATTTATTTTGAGGCAGATGGTCACGGAGGCATTTTGTTTTCGGAGATTATCATTCTTGGTTAGAAGCTAAGAATGATGAGCTGTTGTCTTCCTGTAAAGGTCACCATGCTTTCTTCTTCTCTCATACTTATTTTTATATTTTAATATTTACCTTCTATTTCTGACAAGTTTCATCTCTCAGGTTCTAAAAAACAGCTAGCTGTTAGTAGATTGCTGCTGTCAGTAGGTTGATGAATCCAACTGTGTCCGATGCTTTGGCGGGATTACTTTTGGTAGAGGCCATCTTGCAACATAATGGTTGGTCAGTGCAGAAATGGAATGAGATCTATTGTGATCTGGCCAACAAGCAGCTCAATGCGGTATATAGGCCCACTGTCCCATCAGTTTAATTCATCATCAGTGATGCAAATCTTCCCAAAACCAAAATTTGCAGTTATGACAAAGGCATATCAGCATTATGGCTAAATTCATGAAGTTAAATTGTTGACACTTCTTCTATGTCATATAGTATACATCCATTTATACCTCTGTAAAACTATCATTTAGCAAGCTTCCTGAACTAAAACCGCATTTGCTAGTGGCTAGTTTTTTGTTTGGTAATTTAAGTGTTCAGGTCATTCTTCTAATCAGTTCTTTTGCTATGAAATGATGAGTAGTCTCTTTCTCATTATGAGATAATCATTTTTGATTTTTGTCTACCAAAAAAAGTTTTACCTTCTAAATTTGTAATTTTGAAGTGTGACATCTGTTATGCTGGGATATCTTTCCATCTATAGTTTGTGCTTCTTTGCTATGATTTAATTATTGAAAAAACCACCCTTGATTTGGAGATAGACCTATCCCATAAAAGTTGTTAGAGCATGAGTTGTGTTCTGTTCTACCCATAGTATATGATCATTAAACTCTCTACTTTCCCGATGTATCGATCTACTTCTACTTGATGTCTGCCCTATTGGGAAACTGTAAGATTTGTTTGTTTAAGCTATTTATTCTGTTTATGTTTCAGGTTGAGTTATTGGACAAATTGGCCGTTGATCCTGAAAACTTCAAGACGTTGGCTGTTAGTCATAATGTAACTACAGAAGATGCTGATACTCTGATAGGTAGCTTCTAGTTTTTCTGTGCATTCAGTTAGCAATTTCATCTAGTATGATATTTTTTCGTGTAGTAGTTCATATAGCAATGAACGAGACAGTCCACTAACCCAGATTTACCAGCATCAGTTAAAGTTTTATCCTGTTCAAACTCTATCCTTTTCTTTTATAAGCTGTGTTGTCTGTACAGCAACAGCTGACACTCCCCGGCTTTAGTTGTTTCTCTCTTTGTACTAATTCAATTGTATGCTAGTGATTATTTAAATTTATGCTTATCATCATAAGTTGAATACATGGCTGACGGGCAACATTTTGTAATTTTAGATGAAGCAATGTCAGAGAATGCAAAGGATGGTTCCCATCTTTCTGAGGAGTCCAAACACACATTGATACAGGCCCTATTGGGTCTGTAGGGCATCGGGTTGTTGATTATGAGGCCCATACTGTGGAACAAATTGATGTAGATGCGGCTGTTGAATTACAAGAAAGTCAAGGGCAAGGAACAACTATGTTCAGGCATGTGATAATGAAACAAATACAGGATTGCTAGAAGAATTTCAGGGAAGGCATGATTCTCAAACTGTAAGTTTGCATTCTGATGAAAATAAGCTAGACGCGAGTGCGGAAGAAGAGAAGTCTCAGTATAGCGTAGCGAAAAGAGGTTTTCTGATGAAAGAACACAAGAGTATGTTGATGAGAAGGTGGTGAGCCCTGAATCTGATGCAACGGTTTCAGAGGACCTCAGTCCTGCTCAAGTGCTTGAAGAGTCGGAAGATCCTGATAAGTTAGATGCAGATAGAGGAGAAGAAAAATCTCAAGATAGTCGGGGCAGCGAAAAGAGGTTAGCAGAGGAAGTAATATCTGACTTTGTTGATGAGCAGGTTGTGAGCCTTGAATCTCACATAGCGGATTCGGAGGACTCTGTTACTGCTCCTAGTGCTTGAAGGGCAGAAGATCCGATGTATTAGATGCAGGTGCAGCAGCAGAATGTAAGGATAGTTGTGGAAAGAGAGGTTAGCAGAGGAAAGAACACATGAAATCGTTGCTGAGCAGTAGTGAGCCTTGAATCTATTATAGGGGTTTCTGAAGCATTCCCGCCCTGATCAAGTGCTTGAAGAGCAGGAATCTGATTAAAGTAGATGCAAGTGCAGAAGAAGAGTCTAGCGAAAAGAGATTAATAGAGGATAGAGAACATGAGTTCATTGCTGAGCAGGTGTGAGCCTTAAATCTCATCTAGGTGTTTCCGAGGATTCCAGTGTTGCTCAGTACTTGAAGAGGCAGAAATTCCTCATCATGTAAATGATCAGGGGGCCAGAGGTTAAGAGATAGAAGCAGATATGATACTGGTGTTAGTCAGTGATGAAAATGGGGACTGCTTGGATGCTGCGTCCATAATGGCTGACACCAGGGACTACGAAATTTGCCTGAATTGATGACCCCTCCAATGAAGAAGAAAGCTGCTCAAGTCCAAGTCAACGATACATGCTCCTGTTAAAAATGTTTGATGACTTGTTTGTTTCAGATGAGACAGAAAAAGGGGATTGCTTGGATGTTGGTCAGTATGACTGACACCAGGACTACGAAAATTTGCCTGAACTTGACGACCCTCCAATGAGAAAGAAAGCTGCTTCAAGTCCCAAAGTCAACGTATACATGCTCCTGTTAAGAATTTTGTTGACTTGTTTGTTTCAGACTGACACAGAAAAAGCTGAAGAAGCTGGATACTTCAATGGCACTGATATAGCTTTCAGTGAAGAACCTCTGTTCTCAGACTAGCAGTGCTGAAATATTTCCTCTGTCTCAGAATAGTACAGGTGATGGCTAAAAATGTATCAAATTGTGTTGTTAATGGTGCGAGCTTGAATGCTGTCACTATCTGTTTGTGTTCATGTTAATGATTTTAGTGACCCTAATGATAGTGGAGAAGCCCTTTCTGATGTTGGTTTAGCTGAAGAAACAGGAGAAGTTAGTGTTGTGGGACATGCTTCTTGTGCAGTAGCCCTTCACATGCCAATGGTATTGTTATTGCACTTCCTTATTCTGAGTTTGTTGCCAAAGTAGAAGCGAAATCTGAGAACAGTCATGGTGATATCAACAATGGATCATCCTATCTTGTTAACGGCAAGAGCTCAGACACGACAGTCAGTTTATCAAGTTCTGAAGTGAATGGTGTGGAATCACCAGTTGAGAACCTTAATAATTTGCCCATTCCTTCTGACGTGGATAACACTGAGAATGTAGGAGCTACTAATGATAGTGTAGATATAAAGTCACCATCACATATCCAGTGCAGCATAAATTCTCTTTTACATAACAACAAATTAGACAGTTCACCTGAGGCTGAGGATCGTGGAATTGATGCTGAAATTAGAACTGATCTAGATTTGCCTGTTGAGAACGCAGAAGAATCGTCTTATCCCGATGATGTAGTTCAAGCTGAAAGTAGCATTGCTGATGGTGCGGGAACTGCCGAGCATGAGTCTGAAGCCAATGTAGCATTACTGGATCTGATATATCCAAACTGCTGAACCAAAAATTGGATCAGATAATATTTTAATGAAGAGATTGAATCTGAGACTGTCCCCGCTGAAGTAGAACAGAAATCAGAAAGTACTGTTGACAACATAGAGGGTGCGGCTAGTCCCTGTATAAACAAAACTGTAGAAACAGAAGCGACGAATGGATTTGAATCTGTTCCTGATATCCAGCAGCCTCCATCTCAAACAAATGGCAGCAGTGCTGCACCCTATGCATCTTTCCATAATGGAGAATTAGAAAGTCAAGCTGAGAGCAGTCCTCTTGATGCTCAAGAGACCGAAACTATCACTGCTGCTGATGTTACAAGCCCTCATTTTCAAGCGGATAGTCATGATTCACAAGAAACATACTTGGCGACTTCAGCTAATGGTGACAAAAGGTCAGATTGCCTTGTTGGTAGTGTCAACTTGAACACAAACATCAGATTTGGTTCCTTAGAGTTTGTTAGGATATGTGTCCCAAATCGGAGGCCCCAAGTACAGGATCAAGAGATTCTGTTCATGATGAGTTTGCTGCATCTAATCTCGGAAATCTGAAGAGAATGAGGCATTTGATGAAAGTAATGGTCAGCAACATGTTGCTGACAACCATTGTGAGCACAAGGTTGAAGACTCTCTCTCCAAAAAGATCTAGTGATTTCCTCATGATGGTTCTGCTATTGTAAACATGGAGGCCGATACAAATGCAGGGAATGCACTGAATGGATCAGTTGGTACAGTTGGAGCTAATGAGATGAAGAATCAACATCTTCGCCTTGATGGATCTGCTACTGCTGTTTGTGATGAGGAAAGTGTTGACGATGAGATAGTGAGAAAACTTTTTACTACTTGATCAGGGTCCCGAAATATGATGATGAAAAGCGCACTGACAGATCAGATTCGGCTGAGAAACAACTTGAAGAAAAGACGGGAAACAGAGATGCTGTTCTTGCAGAGTATCGGCAGAAGAAGGTGACAAATACTGACAAACGATGAGTCTGTGCCTTTACTACTCCCCACTATATATTTTTATTTAATTTATGAATGTTCTTTTTCATCAGGACGCTTGTCAAAAATTGCGAGCTAATCAGCAAGCTGCAATATTAGAAGAAAGAGCTGCAAGGGATTTGTTAGAGCAAAGAGGAAGAAATTGATTCTGCTCAATCTTTGGTGAATATTGCTAAGGATGCGATGACAGTTGAGGATTTAGACAACAAGGTAGGTATTCGTCTTAATGAAGCTTAGTTATTAGTCTTGATTTTTGTTCTGACATTGATGTGATGATGGGAAACAGATTGTCAGTATGGAGCATACAATACAACACGAGACAGTGCCTTTGAGTGAGGAAAAGAAGTTGATACGTGAAATAAAGCAAGCAAAACAGCAGCGTGACCAGCTTCTAGCTGCTGCTAAAAAGCAAGGTGTTCAGCAGCAGGCACTGAACCAGAAATATGAAAATGAAGATCGCCTGAAGGTATGGCCTGTGGAATTGTTTTTTGATATTTTTTAACTGTAAACCCAAACTTGATGATGTCCTTTACCTTCCAATACAGGCACTAAGAAAAGAAATGGATGCTCTTAGAGACAAACTCTCTGTTGAAGATGCATGTGTCAAAGCTGCTATGAAGATATTAGATTCTGAACACACAATATTAAATGAGCTTCATAGGCGGTTAACTGTGTCTAATGATGTTCGTCAGGAAGCATATTCAAATCTGCAGATCTAAGAAGCCAATTGTCGGAGAAGGTTTGTCGCCTATTACTTCTAAAATGCTATGCATAATCTTGATACTGAAGAAATAATATGCATATATATCTACACACTTGTCAAACGTGAGTGGACAGAAAAACTAAAGTTGAACAAATGGTCCTAGATGGACTGGAAGTTTAAAATACATGAAGGTGCTATAAAACATTATTCTTCTAATAATGATAGTTATTGTCTTTGTGATTTTCTAGTCTATATATTGCATTTTGGAACTGTGGTTTTTGTGGTATATGGTTGTCTGAACCATCGCTTTGCTTTATTTATGTTTTTATCAAGTTATATAGGGTGTGGTGTTTAAAAGTGACGTTTTAGTATTCTTGTCATAATGATGTGTGAAATTAACAATATAATATGAACCTTTTTTTACTATAGTTAAGCACATGAATAACGGCTTCTACAAATTTTGAAATATGTTTCTTCACATTAGCCTTGCAAAGTATGATTTTTAACAAGTGAAACACATACAATAATCTCATGTACAGATTTATTTCTGAGCTTATTTCTGGTTAATGCATATCTAGAATAAGGGTGATTAATTTCTAATTTTTTCTGTTAATGTAGAACAAACACTTCTGGAGTTTCAAGAATGCTCAAAGACAAGCTAATAGTTTTGCAATATCAGGCGATAAGACATCTTCTCCAGTCCCTTTTGTGTTAATCAGGTATGATCTTGTGTGTTTATATCTTATAAGAAATCCAAAGAGACCTTTGTCTGATCCTTTTAACGGAACAAGGTCGAGTCATTTATGAAAGTGTGGAACCTGGATAGTGACGTCCGGAGAGATTACGTTTAAAAAACAATTTGCGCAGTACTCTAAGGAGGTTAGGAACTTCTGATGGCCGATCCCTTGGGCCTGATGAAGAGCCTCCATTACTGCCCATGGCTCCCATTCGTAGAATAAATGCGCCACTGAAGGACATTAAGGAATCAAGCAGTTGTTATTGCTCATCCTGAGCCGGTTTCGGTTGCTGAACTCCGAAAACCGCGATACTAAATCTGCTAACAAGGCTGTTGAACAAAAGAAGGTAGATTCTGTTGCCAGTAAGCCTAGGAAAGCTTCTTCATTACAGAATGAAGAACTCAAGCTCCAACACTGTCAGTATTGAAGAGGATAAAGAAGAACTGAAGGCAAGAAAGGAACAAGAGGAGTTGGCCAGGAAAGCAGAGGAATTAAGGAAGCAGAGGAGGCTGTGAGGTTAAAGGAATTCGTCGTCTGGAAGAGAAAGTCAAGTTTCAAGAGGCAATAGAAAGGAAAAGAAAAAGGAAGAGAAGGCTCAAGCAAAGGCTGAGCTTAAAGCCAAAAGGGAAGCTGAAGAGAAAGTGAAGGTATACTCTATACTCTTTCCTTATGAAGAAACATAACTATTTTTCTTCAAGATCTTGTCTCCTTCATCACAAGAGACTATTTTGGTATCCATACTTGAATACCTAATACCTTTGTTTGGTCGGTGACATGCTTTTAATGATATCATATTGACTTAAGGGCCCGTTTGGTATCCATATGGATATGAGATTCTGAACATACCAAACACATGTGTATGTATTTGATATTTGATACAATACTCTCATATCCTGATGTGGATATCAATTATTAACACGCCTGATTGATATTGGTTTGCCTTAAAATAGAAAATATTCACTCATCTGTTTCACTTACAGGAGAGGGAAAAGAGGGCAAGGAAGAAAGTAAACAAGAAAGAGGATGCAACTATAAATCCCGACAACGAAGCTGCTACGAATCCAGATGCTCTAACGAGCAACCAAAGGAGCCTGAAACCAGAGAGAGAACAGTGACAATAATGAAGAAGGCTCAAAAACCACAGTATGCAAAACAGAACAAAGTGAAAACCATACTTCCGCCTCCTGCGCCTCTACGCAACAGGGGAAGGAGAAGAACACAGCAATGGGTGTGGTTAGTCATCACAGTTGTGGCTGTCCTTGCTTTATTTTTGGGTAACCTTAACCTCACCGAAATCACAAACGTCTTTAGCTCTTGGCATTAACTTGATTCTTTTGATATAGAGGATTGACATACATGGTCTAGAGATGATACAAATTCTTTGTTAGTTTCGGATTCTCTGCTTCGCCACAGTTGCAGTTTGATATACCATTGGATGGTTTCTTTAATTGAACACTAGGCAAGTCTATTGTCATTTATATTGGTTTTGTGGATGAGATTGTTTACATATATAATATATAGAAAGGCTTGATAGTAATATATTTGTTTTCTTGTAGCCCTTATTTTCTTGTTAATTATTAATGAGACTTGCTTTTCTGGACTTGTTCGACATAGTTTTCAGTTAGTTAGTTTTTTTTTTTTTTTTTTTTTATATATTTTTTGTGGAGAATGAGTTTTACAAAGCCGGTGAGCTTTTTTTTGATCAATTTATAGAACTATTGAACGATAGTTTCTTCTTTATACGTTTTTTTTTATCAGCTTATTGGAAAAGGTTTCACATTTTATCTCTTATATTACAAATTTCTCATATCAATAAATGTAATTTATAATTTTGTATATAAAAACTACACACAAATTTATAGAAGTTTAGCTAACTTTGCTTTTGCTTTCTCTTGTGAGGTGGGTATACATGTTTTTTTGCTACCTCGCCTTTGTATTAGTGGTATTAGATGACTTGAGGGTTTTAGCATTCCTTGTATGACTCATTTGTAATTTGCTTCTATGGAGATTATGCTATTTTCTCAAACTCACACTAATAGATGATGAGAATTACGAAGAATTATATTTTTTCTTAGTCTTCAACCTGCAAGTACCGAACAGACCTCGGCTAAGACCTAAGACCAATCGGTAGCCTAAGAACATCGAGTGAACAAACCCAGAAAGCACACCAAGGAAATATGCCAAGAGAAATACTCAAGGAAAATAGATGCACATTGTAACGGGGATTGTCTCAATATTCAACCCGGTGGTAAAACACCCATTGCTTGGCCAAGGCAAGTTGAATTCATCGTTAAAAAAACAAAAAAATAAAGCCATAGATCTCTTCTTACACTACACAACCAACATGCGCAAAAATGAATGTGCCTGATCCTCAACACAGGAATTGTTACACACAACAGAGATGGAGGTTTTGATTGTTTTCCCCCTTGATAAACTGGGAGTGTTCCGAGCCAACCTCTAGAAGAACCCATTCCCGAAAACCCAAAATGACAATCATGCTTGATGATTGCCAGAGTTCTCATGCCTCAGTTCTCTTACATTATAGTACAACCGGCGCCTTTCTTCGGGTTGAAGTTGTGCGTGCTTGTTGGTTCCTTCCTGGCGATCGTCGTGGGATTGTATGTGAACTCTGATGTGTCAAGCCCGTACTGGTTTCACACATAGATCATTGAACATAATGATTGTTAGCTCGTGTATCTTTTAAGGGAATCAAACTGAAAAAGAAAAATACACAAACAACAGTAACTGTAGACGCAAGTACATGAACCTAGTCTATTTTGACTTGATTGTCCATGAATCACAATCAATGTCTCAACACTGAGCTATTTCATTTCCATATAGAACTTTGTTTTCTTTCCTACAGGCATGGATTTCAAAACGATGAATTTAATCCATTAGACCCTCTCAAACCTTCACAAAATGAACAAGGGAGCCACTGCCGACAAGAATTGCTATTAATGAATCATAGCACATAAGTAGATTAGATTCATTTTCAATCTATTACTGTTACCTTAGTTTGTAACCAAACGAGCCCTAAAACCCATCCATGATCAAAGTAAGCAAGAATCCCACTATTTCAAGAAAAAGCAAGCAAGTCTTGTGCTCATTAACCAATCATATAATTAGCTATGCTTATATCAGATAGGTTAGGTAAAAGGGAGTGGGTGATCACAAAAAATTAGCATACTCCTGGAAAAGAAATTTTGATTTTGATTATGGGAATCACAGTAGTGTGGTGCAAATTACTAGAACATATTATTCTTCCTAATGAAAAACAAAACATTAAAAGCCCATCAGAAAGCACCAGAAATTTTGAATTCAAAATCCAGAAAATAGATAAAACCTTTTCCCTCATTCGAGCACTCCATGCATCATTCCTGCTAGGACGTTGGTCAATAGCTCCTGCAACAGGTGTACCTGTTGCAGGGGCCTACTGATTAGTGGTTGCCTAGCAGATTGTCTTGGGTTAATTAACTCCTCGTCACTGTCGTATTCTGCGGGCTTATTTGCAGCTCTGACAAGGAGAGCAAGTGCAAAAAAGCAAAGCCTGCATCAAAACATAGTAACAGACGAGGAATGATGTCACAAACTCATCTCTGAAACTATGTATCGAAACAGCACAAGGCAGGAAAAGTATTTCTTACTTCTAAAATAACAATGCCAAGGGCAATCCACTTTACGAGGCTCCAGTGTTCCTTTAAGAAATCTAAATCTTATCAAAATATCCAGTTGTCAGTTGGAATTTCCTGGAGAGATCAAGGGCGCCAAAATGAGTCAGGAAGTCGTATGTCTACACCGTCTAATATACACTACAAATTTTCCATCTTAATACTTACATCATCCCAGCTGCTGTCGAAGAACATGAAAGCCGCACATCCAAGTTCTATAAAGATCAACAAAACAACCAATATGGCATACTGACATTGTCAAGGTACACAAAGGGACGTTCAAAGTCATCAAAATGTCAATAAACCACATGAGAAACTTGACATAAAGATGACTAGGAGAAGCCGTTCACATTTTTGGTTTGATATGTTAAGAAGCATATTAGGTGCTCAGGCCCAGCTCAAACGAGAAAACAATTTTTGTTGTTGTAAGTTCACAGTAAAAAACATGCCTTGAATAAAAAGCACAGAGGATGAAACTACTTGAGATAGTAATGTAGATATAGAACACACATAGAAGATTTCAGTCATGAGGATACACAACTTAAGCAGCACAATTCCTTGTCGATGCTCCTATACAACCAAAACGAGATGACAAAGAGGATAACACCCACTCCAATAAAGACGCAAATAAACCTGCATACAAGAAATGAAATTAAAGATGTAAAATAGAGCTGGTACACATATACCATGCTAGAAAGCAGGGAAAAGGAACAACTACTGCACTTCAATATCAGTAGAAAATAGCCGAATGCAAAAACAGAATAGACGGAGTTGTCAGGTTTGTCACAAACGGATGCAGCAAATAAGAAACTTCCAACATAAACAAGATTGCGGTATAGGTCTTAAATTGATGCTGCAATTTACTCACAAGCTGATTTAACGTGAAAGGAAATAGGAAAATTGTATAATTATGCTCACTCAAACACAACAGAAAACTATCAGGAATCTGGAATTGATACACTTACAGGCCAGATGGCAGTTAACAGTATCATTGTAAGCTAAAGAAAGAATGTCCTTTGGCTGTTGCAGTACAATGACTGATTCTTACAACCATTTACCAAAGTTTAGATGAACAAACATGGCAAAATGCTCCATTCCATGCAATAAAACATGAGCTAGACTAATGTTGTGCAATAAAATCTGAACTGTGTCGAAACTCAGAGAAAGGATTCATTGCTGATTATAAATTAAATGGACGTGTAATGATCTTAAAGATACAAATGAATTGCAACGATCCAACTCTCATTTTGAAGGACACAATTATATACTCAACAGATCTAAATTAATCGAAGATAAAAACTGAAACAACCGGGGATTTACCAAGCCGAAGAAATTTTAGTCAAATACTGGCTGTTCAGTGCAACTGAAGAAAGGAAGGGGCGACCTAGCTGAATCATTTCCTCAGTACTGCTCCCAGGTGCCAGTGAAAGGGCCAAATTAGCAGAGACGACTGCTCATACTCAACGAACAAGTAGATCCCATAACCAATCATTGCCAATCCGGCAAGCGTCATGAGAAAATTCAGTAGCTTCAATATACACTCCAAGAAACGCAGCAAGCCATTTTCAACGATCCTTGACCACCAAAATCGCTATATGTTCTCAATATCCTCAAATCTCAATAATCTCCACAAATTAGCACTTCCTGCAAGAAATAGATTCATTCTCAACTAGAAATCACGTATGAACTCAACGACCGGACAAATTATCATTTTCCATAATCGGAAATCAAAAATTAAAACCTGACAGTACTATTCTCCTTTCGATAAATCCAACAACACGAGAAAATTCAAGCAACACAAAAATTAGAACCGTGAAGTCCCAACAGCATCTAAAATCTACTCATCTTGAATCCATCAACCACAATGCAGTACAAGAAAAATTCCGACAAGAAGAACACGTTTATGAACTGAAGACTTAGAAATTGAAATCACTTTAGCAAAAATCAACCAAGGAAATTAAAGATCAACGGATGACGAAGGCTAAATACTCGATCGTAATAAAGATCCAAAGATGTACTCACATGAATTTGCGCCAAAAGAGTGTGATGTACTGATGTTAGATTTTTTTGCATTCTCACGGAGGGGATGGAGAAAATAATGACATCCTTTTTCGCTATGAACAGGTCCATCTGGACAAGAATGCTCTGGGATCTTACGAGCACCTTGTGTAATGACCATTTTACCCTCATATTTCAAAATAAATAATAATTGCAGGGCGGCAATTTAAATATTATCCATTTATCCGATATTGTATAAAATATTGTATAAAATATTGATGCACAAAAAATTAGTCAGTAATAATAAATATATTCACTGAAATTGAGCCTTGTCTCTTTCAAATAAGACACATACAGTTAGGATGTCAAGTTACATTAACTGAATGAAACTGGATAAGTAAAAAATAAGATCAAAATAATTACATATAGTTATTATAATTTGTTTGAATAATTTAATACGGCATTATATATATATATAAATATATATATATATATATATAAATTATTTAATTATTTCCCTGTTCTATAGTTGGTTTCTAAGTGATCCTTTCTCTATATATATAACGGAAAGAGGTTAAGTTGAAAATTGAAATACCTCCTAGAATCATCTCGATCTCCCACGAGCAATTCGACAAAATTGAAGTGTCTTGATAACACTCAAATTGTCACCTTCGATTTTTTTTAATCTTCAATCTGATAGCTTCTTATAAACCAGATTTGAGAGCAAACACTTCAACTTTAATCACGGTGTTGAAGTTATTTTTCTGGGCATCGAGACTGACAACCTCTCCATTGTGATTCCAAATAATAAAATCGATGGATGTTATTCCTGAATCAAGTTTTGCCATGATATATACACTTTATAAACATAAACATTTGACAAAAATAAGTTCCGGCACGAAATTAAATAATACGGATGAGACTAAATTAAAATTTAGAAAAAATTGGTGGTGTAATTGCTTGAAATTGTGAATTTGACATTTAACTTCTAATTTTAATTTTAACCCTTAATTACAAAATAAAACAATATTTTTATTAGTTTTTTTCCTTTTTATTTTGTTAAGAGTCCATAATTATACTTTAATCGACCATAAGTTATGTTATCGTTATCAAGTGTTTGACAGTCATTGTTGACGGTTTCGGTTCGTCTATTTAATAAAAAATCTTGTTTTATTAAACATAGACTAGTTATCCTTAGTTTCAAAACATAAATAGGTTAGTTATAAAATTCTTCCATTTCCATCAAAAAAAATAAAAATTATTCCATTAAAATAGGGGCATGTTAGATGTAACAATGTCGCACTTTAGGAGCATAATCAAATTAGGTAATTTTAAAAAAACAGTTTTTTTTTTTCTTTTCGATGAAATTGATAAACCTTTTGATCTCAAATGCGAAATTAATTAAATACACTTTCGCTTTCACACTCCAATTACTGAATTAATTAAACTTAATTTTACTTTTGCACTATAAGCGTGTAATTAATCTATATACCTATACTAAAAGAGCCGTCACCTAAGCTGACGTGGCGGGCTCACAATTTTTTGGGAGATTAAACAAAAAATTTCTAAATAATTAATTAAGCCAATAAATCCTATTTTTTAAAGCCAAAATTTAAATATAATTTTCTAAAGATCTTCCAAACAAATGTGAAATCGGATTAGCTTTTATAATTTTCTCGATCTATCTATACGAATATTTTAAAACCAAAAAGTTTGGTTGTTTTAAAAATCTTTTATTTTCTACTGAGATTTTAATTACTTAAATAAAAAAAATTATAATCATATTTTCAAAATCCTTTAACGATTTTTTTTCTTTTGTACTTTTTTTTACCGATTTTATATCTTCATTTATGATATTTTTATTATTTTCCCCGAATTTTGTATATTTTGTCAGTCATATTTAAGTTTAACGATTTTGTTTTTTTAAAAAAAACTTTTCAGATTTTTGCATATCTTATTGTTAATCAATCATTCAATCTTATCAATAAATTTGAATTAGATCTCTAATTAAGTTTACTTTTTACGTGTTTCCATTTAACTGATTTATTCCTTCGGCTTATTCAGCACAAGCTTTCTAAGATTTCATTCTCTCTGTATATATGTTTATTCTCATGGGTTTTAGTCTCATTGTTTTCTGTTTTTTCGTGCACAATCTTAGAATTCGAGCCTCAAATCTCGACTATCGACCTGTCCATTTCAATTCCTCTTTTTTCTTCTTGGATTAATCTTTGACGAATGGTGATTGAAATTTTGTATAGGAAGAAGCCAATCAGTGATGAACACGAAAAGCATGGAAGAAGCCTTCCACATATTCACGCAGGTATATATGTTGCTGCATTTGAACCGTAAATTTGGTTCGATTTCATCTTGAATATGATTAATTAAACTTGTGGAAGGATTGGTTCGATCTCTACCGGATTGAGCTCTGGGATCTACTAGGTACGTCTGCATTGTTTTGCTTCTCATCTTATAGTATATCTTGGATCCAGTTTGCACGTCAAGAATATAAGATACTTTTTTTTGTATTTTTTTTCCTTTTCGAAATGATCCGGTAATGTATATATTTGCAGAGCCTCTTTTTTATTTATGTGACTGATTTTTCGCGATTCAGTAGAGCCAATTTATTTTTTCTCAAATTTAGATTAATTATTTAGTTATTCGATCAGATTTTGTTTTTAGATAAATTTTTCCGATCTTTAACGTTCAAATTTATTATATTATTTAGTTATTAGATCGGAGTTTTTGGATAATTGTGTATATAAAAATAGGAACATTTCATCTTAAAAAAGTTTCTTATTTATTTTTGGTCAGATTTTTTCCCCCTAACGATTAGAAGTTAACTCTTTCAAAAATCGAATTTGGATAAAAAAATTTCCACGCTTTTACTTTTAGATTTAGCTTTTTTTAATTATTCCGATCTGATTTTTTGAATAATTTTTTAAAATTTAACTTTTTTTTATTTTTGAATATAATTCTATAACTATTTCTATATAATAATTTTTTTTACTTTTTCGATTACAATTTTCTATTTTTGATTATGATATAAAACTATCATTTTTTAATCTAACTTTCTTGAATATATATATATTATAATATATATATATATATATATATATATATATATATATATATATATATATAAATATATATATATATATATAATAACGATTATAAAAAATGAATTATAATTCTGAATTTGAAAATTTTCAAGCTGGGATAGGAGGAAGGAATTATATAGTTGAGGTCGTTGCTATAGACACTCTATAAGTTAAGATCTTTATTTATTTTTTAAACTTAAATTATTATTTTCGATAATAGTTTTATAAAACCCTTCGCTATAAATTGTGAAAACCGATAAATTACAGTGTTTTAATTAGCTCATATTTAATTTTTGGTTGACTATAGATAAGAATCACGTAAAAGTTATTTTAGACGGGCGACATATGTTATATAACATACAAAATAATACAATCGTTACGTTATCGTCATATGCTAAAAAAGATATAAAAATAATAAAAATATTAACAACACACATAAGGTGCGATATATAAATTAGTTGATAACTAAATAATAGGTTCGTTTAGCCGGTAAAAATATGAACCCTATCACAATTAAAAAAGTAACACCTTGTTAACTAGTTTTAATAATAAAATGAAAATAAACATAAAAAATATACAGGCAGTTTAGGTAGGAGAACAATGAGGAAATTGAAGAAGTGTGGATGACTGAAATCTGAATGGAGAGTGCAGACTCAGACGGCGTCGTTTGGCAGCTTCTTCATCGCTGTCATTCTACTACATTCTTTTTTATTCTGGGGTAAATGCTTTGATAATTTGTGGTACTTTGTTTGTTTCTCTTTGGATGCCTAACGAGTTATAATTAATATACGAATTTAAAATCACATAAATTTACATATTAAAATACATAAGAACACAATTGGCAATTGCAATACCAAATTTGTGGCACAATTTATTTGAATTATATGAAACATAAGTTCGAAAGTTTAATAAATGTTTATAGAAGAAAGAAAAGTTATTTTATAATTGATATACGTGTAAATTACTGCTTATTTGTTTAAATTTCAAATAAAGAGTTTGTGATGTTCTTGTGAAAAGCTTCACATCATTTGACATTTGACATTTGACTTGCATTTTACATGACACATTTTGGCTCGTACTTTTAATCTTTCTTGTAAGATTTCAATGGTGTGGTTTGAAATGTTCTCTTGATAGTTATTTTTGATCTGTCGAATTATTAAACACCGCTTATTTTACGATAATCGAGTTTTTATCTTTTCTAAAAAAAAATCCATAGAATTAAGCAACTTGGTACCCTAGGACACTTAGGCCCTTTAAAAGAAGTGGGTTGATCCATTAGATAAAATGAGAATGACCATTCAAATTTTGATGAAGACGAGGACGGACATCCAGATTTGAATAAAGAGTTTGTTGAGATGGATCGCACACCTAAATCGCCGTTTAGGCTTGCAAAGGCCAAAACTAAATCCAAACCGATTGAACAAAAACCGGCCGCGTTTAGCGCCAGTTTTTAAAAAAAACAATTAAAAAAAATTTAAAACCGGAATTTAAAATTTTAAAAATAATAACTAAAAGTATAAAATAAGCCTGAATTGAAATTTAATATAAATAAATAAATAAAACAAACCATAATTGATTATTTTATTTTATTTTAAAAAGGGCTTGAACCGGCGTTATCCGGTTGCCTACGTATCCTCTCGGGTTAGAGAAATCAAAGCCCACATAGTTCTCTTACCTTGACTTACCTTTTTCGGACTTTCGAGTTTTTTTTACACAGCTTAACTTTCGGCCCCGGACTCGCGAAATAGTTCCTCCGTCTTCGTAGTTGGTATCCGATTTGGACTCATACACCGGGGGCATTCCGTTGTTTTCGCTTCGCCCGCCCTTATCCAATCTTGAATACAACTTGCATCTCCAACTTCTTGGGCTTCAATTGAGTTCTCTTATAATCGAGTATGTTCTCGTCTTGGCTAAATGTTTGCTCCACGACAACCGTGATGCCGGGCACGGTCATGAGTGGTTACAATTCTCACTAATGTTGGATATTTGGGGCTAGCTAGTTTCTTCCACAAATCCAAAATATCAAAAGAATCACTATCAAACTAAAAAATGTGTTTTGATAATCTTGATATACCGCATTTGAGGATGAATGTCTTGGTTTTTTTGTTCTTTTGGCTAAAATTTGTTGTGCTTTTGAAATAAAAGAAGATGAAGTAGTAGAAGAAGGAGTATGTGCGGTAGACGAAAAGCTAGCACTTGATTCAAATTTATTAAGCAACTTTCCAATTTCGGTATTAATATTTTGCATAATGGTAGAAATATCAATGCGATCATCTAAACACAAACAATTCATAGTAATCATTCAACAAATCGGAAACACCATCAAGTTTAAGTCTAGAATAAAAAACGGCGGTAACTGTTATAAAAAAGATTGTTTTGAATTTCTTTCTTTACTTAAACTTTGTGGAATGTGTTCAAGAACACTTAGAATGAAGCTATAAGAGAGGAGAGAACAAGAAGAGTAGATTTCTAACTTACTCTTGGTGCATTTTGTTACAATGAGAATGACCTCTATTTATAGGTCAAAAACTAGGAGGAGTCATTAACAAAAAAGGGGTTACAATATAATGAGTTACTAATAAAATAAATTTGGGGTGTTAGAAGGTGAATAATTCACCTACAATTTACTTCACTTCTTGACCACCTCCATAACACTCCCCCTTGAATATTCACCTTCTTCTATTATCAAACTTGAGTGTTTGTTAATGACTCCAA
The DNA here is from genome assembly GCA_002319775.1 of Fagopyrum tataricum. Lineage (NCBI taxonomy): Eukaryota > Viridiplantae > Streptophyta > Magnoliopsida > Caryophyllales > Polygonaceae > Fagopyrum > Fagopyrum tataricum. The sequence continues at coordinate 34,091,131 of CM008281.1, read as the reverse complement.
AGTTATTATACGCTTGGATGATGCTGCCTCATTAAAAACCTGGTCAGGAAAAACCCAGTGGGATAAAAACCTGATTGAAGGGAAAAAGAGTGCAACGCGTATAATGCTCCCCCTAATTTCAACATATGTCTCGGAGTCTGTACATTCCAATCTTGCGCACAAGCTCTTCAAACTTCTTGGGGTTCAATGATTTTGTGAACAAGTCAGCAAGATTGTCACTGGAACGGATCTGTTGAATATCAACTTCCCCAGTTTCCTCTAGCTCACGGTGGAGAAGAACTTTGGCAATATGTGCTTTGTACGATCTCCTTATATGCCCTTCTTCATCTGAGCAATGCATGTTGAATTGTCTTCGTACAAGATGGTAGGTTTTCAGTGATGGGTTTCATCCACACTCCTTTTGTATGAACTTGATCATTGATCGTAGGACACACATTCTCTTCCAGCCTCATATAGAGCGATCAACTTTGTGTGATTTGAAGAAGTGGCGGTAATTGTTTGTTTTGTTGACCTCCATGAAATTTCCGTGCCTCCATATGTGAAGACATATCCGTTTTGGGATTTGGCCTTGTGTGGGTCAGATAAATATCCTGCATCTCGAAGGTAACGGAATATGTGTTTGATGCATTCCAATGTCTTCTTGTGGGTGCACAACTGTACCTGGATAACAAATTTACAGCAAAAGCAATATCTGGTCTTGTATTGTTAGTTAAATACATTAAGGCACCAATTGCACTTAAATATGGCACTTCTGGGCCAAGGATTTCTTCATCCTCTTCGCGAGGACGGAACTCATCATTTTCCACATTAAGGGATCGAACAACCATGGGTGAGCTTAAAGGGTGTGCTTTGTCCATGTAGAATCTCTTTAGTATTTTTTTCGTGTAATTAGATTGATGAATAAATATTCCATCCCTTAAATGCTCAATTTGTAGGCCAAGACAAAGCTTGGTCTTTCCGAGATCTTTCATCTCAAATTCTTTCATCAAATACTTTGCAGTTTCTTCAAGCTCGTTAAAAGTTCCAACGATATTCAAATCGTCAACATATACTGCGATTATAGCAAATCCACTTTGAGATCGCTTGATGAAAACACATGGACATATAATGTTGTTCTTATATCCCTCCTTGAGAAGATATTCACTAAGACGGTTGTACCACATTCGTCCTGATTGTTTTAATCCATACAAGGATCTTCTCAATTTTATGGAAAACATTTCTCGTGGCTTTAAGGAATTAGCATCTGGCAATTTTAGTCCTTGTGGGACTTTCATGTAGATGTCGGTATCAAGTGACCCGTATAAGTATGCAGCCACGACATCCATAAGGCGCATCTGTAGTTTTTCAAAGACAGTCAATCCGATTAGGAATCTAAATGTAGTTGCATCAATTACTGGAGAGTATGTTTCATCATAATCGATTCCTGGAATTTGAGAAAAACCTTGGGCTACAAGCCTTGCCTTATATCTCATAATTTCATTTTTCTCATTTCGTTTTCTCACGAAAACCCATTTATAGCCGACTGGTTTTACACCCTTTGGTGTATGAACTACAGGCCCAAAAACTTCACGTTTTTCAAGTGATTTTAATTCTGTCTGAATTGCCTCTTTCCATTTTGGCCAATCTTTTCTATGACGACATTCATCAACTGTTTTTGGTTCAATGTCGTCATCTTCAGTTGTGATGTCATTAGCCACAGAGTAGGCAAATATATCATCAATAATGATGTCCTTTCTATTCCATTGTATCCCTGTGTCGACATAATTTATAGCAATTTCATAATTGTCGATTCTTTCATCATCAGGGATATTATCTTCATTTGGAATGTTCTCATCCTCATTTTCTTTTGTCTTTTTCATGTTCCTCATTTGATTCAATCACTATAGCATCTTCTGCCTATATCCTTTTGATTCCTTGTTTTTCTCGGTTTCAAGTCTTTTGAACCGAGTGGTCTACCACATTTTCGACGAGTCATAGACTCATTTGCAATGGACACCTTTGGTTGTTAGTGGGTACATCAATTCTTGTAGGAGCATTTGCTGCAGGAACATGTGATTTTACCACCTTCTTAGTGTTTGTAAATGCATCTGGTAATTGATTTGCAACACTTTGTAAGTGAATGATTCGTTGAACCTCTTGTTCACACATTTTTGTTCTTGGATCAAGGTGTGATAATAGTGTTGCATTCCATGTAATTTCTTTCGTACTTGGGGTCCACTTTCTTCTTTCCCCCCCCCCTAAGATTGGGAATGTATTTTCATCAAAATGACAATCAGCAAATCTTGCTGTAAACAAATCACCCGTTGTTGGTTCAAGATATCTAATGATCGAGGGGGATTCAAAACCAACGTATATTCCCAATCTTCTTTGTGGACCCATCTTTGTACGTTGTGGTGGAGCAATAGGAACATAAACTACACATCCAAATATTTTTAGATGTGATATATTAGGCTCCTTACCAAACACTAATTGCAATGGGATTGTTCATGATTTGTACTTTGTCTTATTCGGATCAAGGCTGCAACATGCAATATCGCATGCCCCAAGCAGATGGTGGTAATTTTGTTTTCATCAATAATGGTCTAGCGATTAATTGTAATCTCTTTATTAATGATTCAACAAGACTATTTTGTGTGTGAACATGAGCTATTGGATGCTCCACATCAATCCAATTGACATGCAAAAGTCATTGAATGTTTGGGATGTGAATTCTCCTGCATTGTCAACCCGAATTTTCTTTATTGTATAATCCGGAAATTGAGCTCTCAAACGGATTATTTGAGCAAGGACTTTAGCAAATGCCGCATTTCTATCGATAATAGACTTACATGTGACCATCTTGTAGATGCATCAATTAATACCATAAAGTATCGAAATGGACCACACGGTGGAGCAATTGGTCCACATATATCTCCCTTTCCAAAAATGCAGGAGTCTCACTCGTAACCTTACTTTTAGAAGGTCTAATTATAAGCTTTCCGAGTGAGCAAAGCACAATTAATATGACTTAACGGCATACTTTCATGTTCTTTAGTGGGTGTCCAATTGAACCCTTTATAATTTGTGGCATCATCATTGATCCCGGGTGACCCAATCGGTCATGCCATAGTGTAAATTCAACTCTCACCGACCAGAAATCACATTAGCTCAACCGGATGAATATATGTTTTACATAATCCAGAGGCTTGTCCTTGCTTTTTTTCAAGGATCCTTCACATTCATGTGTTGTGACGCACAAATATTCTCCCCCATTTTCATTCATGGTTTCCATATGAAACCCATTCTGACGCACATCCTTAAAGCTCAATAAAATTTCTTTGAGATTTACTCGAATATAATGCGTCATTTATTATTATTTTTTGTTCCCTTCGGGAGTAGAACAAGAGCTCTTCCTGAGCCTTCGATGAGTCTAGCCACACCAGATATTGTATTCACATTGCCTTAAAGGGTTTCAAATGCGTGAAATACTCTTTATTTCTCAAGATGGTATGTGTGGTGGCACTGTCCACAAGACATTGCTCATTCTCATTGAGTCTTTCCTTAGAAGATTCCATGTTTTCTCTATAAAAGAAAGAAGCATAAATAAATTGAGCCATTAATAATAAAAATTTCATATTTTATATTATGATAACCATATTTTAAATAGTCCTTGAAAGAAGACATTACAATGCATTACATCATATTATATATTATTATGCAATAAGGGAAAAAAACACAAGTTCATAAACCGAAAAACTTTAGTCCAAGGCACATGCATCGTCATTCTCAAAGTTGAGAAAGTGAGAGATATCTAGGCTGGTCATGGGTAAACTACCAACACCTTCATTTTTTCACGAAGTTGGTTTCACTAGCCTTTTCTTTGTTTCTTTCGGCCTGATAAGCATCCACCAAATGTGAAGCTGTACGGACATATTTTTGCCCAATGACCAGTTATGCCACATCTGTAGCAACAGTTCTTGGCTTGTGAGAGGGTCCTTTTTGACCCGTCTGGACCTTTAGCTTATCATTCCCCTTGTAACCATCGGTTATAATGACGGACATCATTATAGCCTTGCCTACGGCCACGACCGCAGCCACCACGGCCACCACGACCGCCACGATCACCCACGACCTCGCCACGGCTATTATAGTGGCCATGACGGTTGCCCACTTTCTTTGTAATTCTTATATTTTTCCTCGATGCCTTGTTAGTGGCATTGACTTCCGGAACTGCTATTGATCTCGTGGGTCTGAGGTTGTGGTTTCTCATTAGGAGCTCATTATTCTTTTCTGCCCACAACAATACTTTCAAGAGGTCTGAGTACCTCTTGAAACCTCTCTCCCGGTATTGTTGTTGTAACAATACATTTGTGGCAATGCATAGTACAAAATGTTCTGTCTAGCATTTCTTCTTGGGTGATCACATGACCACATAGCCTCAGTTGGGAGGTGATCCTGTGAATAGCACTATTATAATCAGATATGGACTTGAAGTCCTGAAACCTCAAATTGTTCCATTCATATAGAGCTTGTGGGAAAAGGACTTTCTTTTGATGTCCATATCTTTCATTCAAGCTTTCCCACAACTCTTTTTGGATCATCCACAAATAAATATTCAGTCTTGACACTTTCATGAATGTGGTGGCGAGTAATACAATTGCTTTTGCCTTCTCTTGTGAAGTGGAATCATTTTCATCCTCAATTGTTTTTTTTCAAGGGCCATTTGCCTTGAGATGGGCAAGTGCATCAACCCTCCATTCGAGGTACTTTTGGCCGAAAAGTCAAGCATGCATGTCAAACTCTCTTTTGCAATGCTTGCCATTGGTTACTACATAAATTATATAGTTTATTGTCAATATTAAGCATGTATGATATTATGAGTCATGAATTAATAAAGTAAAGTCATTTATAGGTGTAGATGTTATAACAATAATATAAACAAATATCATGTGACACAAGTAAGAAATCATACGGATATATAAGAGTTACGAGAGCAAAAAATTTAAAAAAAAAACCCAGTTATTTTTACCCTCTTTAATCTCCAACTTCATATTCGTTCGTAATCCAAGAGGTGAAAGCAAGAAAATTAATTTGGGTATTTGTCAAAAGAGGTAAGCAAATCTCAATTTTGTTTTGTTTCTTAGCATAAATCCAAACAACATAATTTTTATCTTGACAAATTTATTTTAGATCTCATGTTAAGACAACGAGTTTCTGGTGTAGAGGTTCCCGATTTGGGCAACTACAGAGCATACTCCTCGGATTAAGTTAAGTTTCTAAAATATTTGAGTTTCTGATGTAGAGGATCCCCAAAGGGAACTATAGAACATAGTCTCAAGTAGATTTTCATGTATAGTCTTTGTGTAATGAAAGACTAAGAAAAAGTTTAAGAAACATACCCTTAGTAGCAAAGCTCAGTTGTAACTTAAAATCTTTCGTGCTGATAACGTGTTATAAAAAGATTGTTTTGAATTTCTTTACTGAAACTTTGTGGAATGTGTTCAAGAACACTTAGAATGAAGCTATAAGAGAGAAGAGAACAAGAAGAGTAGATTTCTAACTTGCTCTTGGTGCATTTTGTTACAATGAGAATGACCTCTATTTATAGGTCAAAAATTAGGAGAAGTCATTAATAAAAAAAGGGTTACAATATAAGGAGTTACTAATAAAGTAAATTGGGGTGTTAGAAGGTGAATAATTCACCTACAATTTAATTCACTTCTTGACCAATTCCATAACAGTAACAAGATAAACCATGAGAATTTCCTTGTAATATTTTAGCCATTTAATTTTCATTCCATTCATAACAACAAGGGTTGATATATCTAAAGAATTTAGAAAAGCCTCGGAAACGTTTATGGCTATCTCTAAAATCTACAAGAAGTTGGAGTGTAAACGTTACTCATGACATTAGTTGCATCACTAAAATCCTTTAAAACATCACAAATATCGGTGCAAGTTATCCAAATATTTTCATCATCAAGGATTGACCAATTAAGGAACGTGAATTGAAGAAAACTCTTGTAAAAAACCTTTGTGACGAACGACTTCACTAAGTAATTTGTAAGTAGAGTTCTAACGATTTCCAATGTCTTTTGAAAAAATATTTGGATGAACATTATTAGTTAAACATAAAATTTCTCCATTTTTTTCTCAAATCGGAGTTGTGCCAAATATCAATAACGTTGGTGATGGGGTTAGCATATTCGCTAAAATCTTAAGTCCATCTTGAACACATAAGTTTAAAATATTACATGCACATCTTTGATGAGTATAAGGAGTTCGCAAATATTGTCTCGCCTCCTCGACCAAATGGTTTACGGCAGCGGTGTTTGCGGATGCATTATCAAAAGAATATGAAAAAAAACTCGATGTTGTAAATTAAATTCTTGTAAAAACGTTTTTTATCAAGCTTGAAATGCTTGGTGTATCATGTCTTGCGTTGAAACGCCGAAATCCAATAACATATTTATGCAAAAACATATCGTTATCATTAAAATGTAAAGTAATGCCCATGTAAAAATGTTGTTGCGATTGTGTAATCCAAATATCACTACAAATAAATAATTGATGCTCAAAAGATGTCAAAGTCGGAAATTTTCTTTCTTTCTTTTGTAGGTAAGATTTATATCCTAATTTAGAAACGGTTTTCCTAGAAGTTGGTTTTATAGAAGGTTGAAGATATTTAGGGCCCGTTTGGTTTAAACTCCGGAAACGAAACGGAATGGAAACGAATCTAGTCCATACGTAGACCCTTATTCATGAAGTTGTTGGGAATCATTCCTTGTGGTTTGAACTAATTGTAGTAGAATTTGATTAGTTTTAATATCCTATAGGGTAACAAAGTAGGAGAAAGGAAGTGCATTTTGCATGAAACCAACCGAAATGATTCCATGAACAAGCTACATATGTGGGCTAGATTCGTTTCCATTCCGTTTCCGTTTCCGGAGTTACAACCAAACGGGGGTTAGTGTTATATGCTCTAACTTCTTCATATTCGGAATAAGAAAATAAAAATGCATGAGAACATATTACATTGGCTAATCCTAAACTTACTTCACTATGGTTATACGTAAATAAAGGAGATTGAGAGGAAGACGATGCAAACTTGTGGGACAATTGTTATTGTACCCGTGATATCCCTAGCTTCTTCGGAAGGACATTTTGCATGTGCGTTTGTAAGGTCCCGTAACCACCCGATCTTCCACTTGTTCACCTTTGGACAATAGTTGCACCAAACTTGACAATACTCGTTCACCAGCTCCCTTCTTGTAATGCTTTGTAAAAATATCGGATTGAAGCATTTTCGGTAGGAGGAGACGACGTCGTGGTGGCATTTTGGTATTTTCGGGGATTGTTGGGCATTTGAGCTTCACTTTCTTGGGTGCTAAGGAAGAATTGAGAAGAGGTGAAGTGGTCACTTGGGTTTTGCCATTAAGAGAATACGAGATTACGAGAGATGAATTCGAGAAAGACGAGAGGAGAGTTGAGAAAGATGAGATGTAGATGGTGTGGGATTTAGAGGAAGAGGGGTTGGGTATTTATAGGAAATTAGGAATGACATTAGTGTCATTGCACTCACGTTTTTTTTAACAAATAATTAAAACAAATGGCAAAACCGGCGTTTGGGTCGATTAAAACCGTCGGTTTTGGTTGGTTCAAACCGCTGGTTTAGGTTTTTTTTACCAAACCTAAATCCAAACAGTAAACCCCCGAAACTTAAACCGTTGGTTTGGTCAAACCGTCGGTTTGAGCCCGTTTGAAAATCGCCGGTTCGGTGGTTTTCCCCAAACTTTGAGCAGCAATTGAAGTGATATTTTTTTAGAGTAAATTACACAAAATCACCTCTTATTTGTACCAATTTTCAATTAACCACCTCTTATAAAAAAAAGTTCACTTAGCCACCTCATATAATATATTTTAACAACCAACCACCACTAATAAACTTTGTCAGTTATTTTGTTTGTGGTCCCCATAAAATTTATTTATTTTTATTTCATTAATTAAAAGAGATAAATAATAGATTGAGTTTTTGTTTCCAAATGGTGGACATAAAAGGAAGATTAAAAGGTATCAACAAAACTTCATCCAACGAATCACAATTTTGGACCGCTGCGAGAAAACGAAGATAAATTTTGGCAACATCAAGTAGATATGGAAGGCTTAATACAAGTCAACAATCTTTTGAGCCCTCTCTCGCTCTTGTTCAATTTCTATTCGCTCTACAAGCAGCTGTAACAAATTTCGTCAAATTCAAACTCAAATTGGATCGTGCAGAATCGGATCTATGGAAAACTAACGAAGTCAAGTCAAACTGTTGATTGATCAACAAGAGAGAGATGGCATGACCTGGCAGATTGATTGAGTAGTTTGTAACATCCGGAAAATTATCATCCCGCATCAATTGAATGGGGATTTGTGATTAACTTCTAAGGATGGATGTATTGCTACCCATGTCAACAAGGATTCTTCTTTTCCAATGGTAGAGTGTAGACAAATAAATCTAGAGTTAAATGTGCTCGTATGAGAGTGATTTCAGGATGAGTGACCTCTTGAGAAGTTTCTACGCGTGCATGGTTGGTATGGGATAACGTCCCTTATACCTCGGGTCTTACAGATGGTATCAGATCTAACCCTGAGTTACGAGTGTGCTTGCCCTAGTAGGCGGTCACTTGGCTCGGTGGAAGGTCATTGACCTGACGTGGGCGTCAGGAGTTTAAGTGGGAAAGATTGTAACATCCCGGAAAATTGTCATCCCGCATTTATTGGATGGATTCTGTGATTAACCTATAAGGATGAGTTATTATCCATGTCAACAAGAATTCTTTTTTTCTAGTGGTAGTGTGAGGGCAAATAACACTAGAGTTAAGCAATTTGAGGATTTGAAATTCGGATGACCGACAACTCTGAGGATTTACACGGTAGTTCGCGTGATCGATCCACACCTCCTCTATATTCTGCTATGTTTATTCTTTTGTCGTTCCTCTCCATGCTTTTAGATATCTTCCCCTAATCTGAACATTTCGAATCCGGAAATGCTCCAAATTTGGAGCTTTGTCTCTCGAGCTTCATAACAGAGCAGTGTTTTCAAGAATTGGGTACACGTTGAAGTTATTCAGTTCATAGTTTCGATGACTATATCCAATAGGAGTTCAAAGCCTTGTGCATGTGTTTAGGTAGGAAACTTCACGGTGTTGGCAAACAGGTTCCTTTTGCATCTCTGTCATAGATCTTGTCCAATTGATGGAATATATTTAATGTTTGAGAGGTTTTACAAAATACTTTGTGGACAATGTTAGCTAATTAGCCAATGAACCATGGATTAGCGTGTGTGTTAAGTCATCATTCTTCCCAATGAGCAATGGTTGATAGAATGGAACTTTAACCCTTGATCTTGAGTGGAAGAAAGGATAGGATATATTTTCAACGGCATAAATATTAATTTCAAGTAATTTGATATATGCATTGTAAATGAGACATATTAAGAAAATAATGGAAGTACTGCAATGAAAGTCTTCACTCTCCACCATTTTTACAAAATTCTCCCGGACTGTTATTCATCCTCAACGTAAATCTTTTTTTAAAATCTCTTTTAATTAATAAGTAAAAATCGGAAAAATTGACAGAGAATTTGATAGAATTTGACAATGGTGGTTGATTGTTAAAAAATATAATACGGGGTGATTATCTGAAAAATAAATCATAAGAGGTAGTTAAGTGAAAAGTGGTACAAATAAGAGGTGATTTTGTGTAATTTATTCTTTTGTTTAATATTTACGGAACCAATTTAATAATGGTGGCAGGTACTTTTTTCATTTCAATTTAAAGATTTATTTAAAAATTATATATATATATATAAAGATAAAATAGAAATTAAAAATAATAATACACTAGTGTATTACCCGTGCCTTGCACGGAATTTTAATAAAAATATTATTTGTTATATATTATTTTAAAAGATTATATAAAAACTATTTTTTTGTCTTTAGTAGAGTAGATAATAAGCAATAAATATTTGTATACTTTACATATATATTATATAATACATTTATAAAATATCTAACCGTATAATAATTCATATATTGATTTTTCTTCCCCTTATTATACTAATTCATATTTTTTTGCGTGACACGTAGCAAGGAGTGCTACTAAAATTTAGTTGTTAAAAGTGAATTTAATTAAGATTTTAATTGAGATAGATTTAATTAAAATTTGATTTTAATATTTCGTTAAAAAATTTTTTAATGAATAAACTTAATTAATATTTTGGTGGGATGTTCTTAAATGCTAAAATGACACAGGGCAGTGATCATTTTTCTGCGTGACACGTGGCAAGGAGTGGTACTCCTATAATATATACTAGTGGATTGAATTTTAAAAAATCGTAAATATTTATACTTTTTTTATAAATAATTTGCAATATGAGGAAGCGGATAATTACGTTACCTTTATTAGTATACTTTAAAAAAGCATCGTAGAAAATTTTCTTAGTTATATTATAAAATTGTTTTAAAACTTACGCCTAAATCTAGATTTTTTATATATATTACAAAATAAAACAAATTTCAAATTATATATGATTAAAATTCAACAAATTCTATATGCTTATCCGCTAAAAGGACTACAGTTGTTAATCTATTTTTTAACTAATTCAAGATAATCACTAATTTTACCGATTTATTGGTTGTCAGCGTACTTCAGTTACGTGATATGATTTTCGTTTTAATTTTTAATGTCAAAATCCGATTTAAAAAAACTATTTGTAAAGGGGATCACAATTGATTTAAATTAAATACAGTTGGCAGTTAGTTTATATTGGGGGGTTTTAAAAAATTATGTTTTTAATATATTTTATTTAAATATAAAATATTAACCGAATTTCTATTGGCGGATTTAAAAAAATTATGTGACGAATTATCTAAATAAATCTTCTAAATATATTTTTCATTTAAGAATTTTCAATTTCTAATTCTATAAGTTTTCAGTTAAAGTATTTGACAATTTTTTTGGAAAATTCTGATTACAAAATCTTGATTTAAATTATCGAAATTAAAAAAAAAATTGACGGACGAAAAATCTGATGGCGACACGTGACAAAAAATACGTCCGCTTTAATATATACTAGTGTATTATCCGCACCTTGTGCAGGTTAGGTTTCAATAAATTATATATATTGAAAATTGAGGAGTAAGAGGATAAAATTACATATTATTATGCTTTTCAATTGATATTGTTCCGTTGGTTGTATATCTTGACACATAATTAGAAATACTTCTAACAATTTTTTTTTTAATAGATTTCATAAATAAATAATTTGCATACATAATAAAAACCAAAAAAATAATCCAGTAAGTAAAATTTCAAAATCAAAATTTTTCACCAATCACGTAATTAACTAATTTAATAATATCATCTATCAAGAGATTCAAGATACTATACCTATTTAGAAATAGTTGTTCTAACAATTACGTAATTAACTAATTTAAAATTGATTTTGATGTTGCTCACGGTATATATTATCATATGAACCTTACAATAAGGCATCTTAAGTAAACATTCAATCAAATCTAACGATATATATATATATATATATATATATATATATATATATATATATATATATATATATATATATATATATATATATATATATATATATATATATATATATATATATATGCTTCAGTAATATAAACTCCAAATAACCTTATCCTTAGCTCTCAAGCCGCGATGTCGAACAAAATCATCCCATCCCTGTAAGATTAGAGGCTTCACCGTGAGGTCGTATAACCCGTGAAGCACCGGAAATCCAGACAACTTGATTCTCATCCATGACGCAAAAATCAACATAGCCATAGGTGTTTTTGAGTTTAGACAAATGATTAGAGAATTCGCTTTTAGTTCATAGGGAACATGATCAAAATAAAATAACTTTTCAATTGTACAGGAAGAGTCGGAGGGAATCAGGGCAAGCTCATATACATAGTGTTGTAATGGTCAATGCATGAAGATTTGCTTTTGGTTCCAACATGCTCTGCAACTTCATCCCAATTTCATAGTCCATACATTTCGATACCCTGAAAATGCAACAAAAAAACACATAAATCATCAAGGTTACATTGCAATATTATCAAACCAGGAACCAAATGGAGGTATACAGTACTATAGCCATAAACTGAAATAAAAATAAATAAGAATTGAAGTAATTGAAAATTGAGTGAATCGAGGAGGATGATGAAGAAAGCTAACCTAGACAATTGTAAAAAGGTTGGTATGAATTTATAGAGAAATATTACACAATTTTGGGAGATAAGAGAGAAAAAAGGATCAATAATCACGGGAGAGATTTTAGGATTAGTTTAGATAGTAACTCATGTTAGTTGGAGATCATATCTTTCGTGCTATTCACTTATTTGTTACTCAAACGTTTTTTTTTAAATTTATTGAACACCAAATATTAATTAATTCTTTTGCTAATTATGGATCACCATTGAAATTGTAAGTATAATTCCGTAAATGACTAAAAAAACTGCTATTTAAATAATTAAGATAAAGGTACAAATTAAAAATATTGGATTTGCCCTTAGCAAACAAAATTGAATACCTTTAAAATAGTTGTTATTTAAAAATTAACGATAAATATTTCGAAAATGAACATGGTACATGTATACGGCTCAATATGTTTTCTAAGGAAATTTGTAACAAACTACTAATATATATAAAAAAAGAGATCTTAGTTAAAAAATAAATATGTTGTTAACAATATTATCTAAAACTTAAAACTTAATTGACTTGCTGAGTTATTATTTTTTAACTCTTGACTTTAAATATTGATTTAAATTGCAGAATTAAAAAAATATTTTTGCGGACGTAAATTCTGGCGGCGACAAGTGGCAAAAAGTGCGTCCGCTTTAATATATATAAGATAAGATAAGATATAGAGTATAATTTTTTTGAATAAAGAGTCTGTGTTATATTTATTTTTATAAAATCATGACATTAAATATTTTTATAAATAATTATTTTGGGAAAAATATTTAAGGTTATATAAACATTTAAATTAAAATGAAAAAGTACTATCTTTAGTGAGGTTGTTACTTGCTTTACCAACTGGTCGTAGTCCATGAAACTTAGGTATTCAACGACCATTCTCGTCATCTAATTATTCCTCTTAATTTACAAATAAATTATTTTCGTCTTCAATATAGTTTTCTTTTATATATTTTTTCTTTTTTGAATGGTAAACGATGCATTAATATTATGTAATATGAAGAACAACAATCTGCAAGATTGACTGCGGAAAGTTGGAGAGCCAGACATAATAAAATACAAGATTAAGCATAGAATATGATAAAGATAGGCGTGCATCATGGTGAGCAGCAGAGTTGCCAGCGCGGTTGACATGGATGAAAGAAGCTGATAGGTCCGTTGTGATCGTATGAAGAATGTCATCACACAGAAGGCTGGTTTAAGAATTGTCTCTAAGAGAACCCACTTACCCACCCAAGCTGGAGATCCCATAGAGAACTGTCATTGCCTTTGCCTGAGTAACGTCATGTTTATCAGCTTCACTGGACTTTGTAGCTACCTGCTACCATACGGACATCGGCCTCCATCCCAATGAAGAATCACGAAAGGATCCATGTTGAAAGTATTTAGCTTGTAGACCAAGGAATCAGTATTGTGCATTATACATTTATACACCAACCCTGTCTAGCCAGATGAGTCGGGTTGAACGTACACCATCATATTCCGGAAACCCATTCCACTGTGGCTCTTTGGAACGCACAAGCCGTTCCATGCTTTCCAGTGAATCTTCCTAGATGAAGGAGAGGATCCCCACCGGAAGTTAGCCAACAGAGAGTGAATGTAATCAACAATTTCATCTGGAAACGATATATGCTTATAACATAAAAAGAATCCGCTCAGCGAAAGTATTCTTGCTTTTCAAGTTTGAACCTTCTTCCAAATTCTCTCCTTGATAAAAGCAAGCGCAAATGACTTCGACGAGAGACAATGGATATTATGGATGGGACCCCAAGATACCTCGTTTATTGTTGGACAAGGTGAACTCCCATACCTGACGCCAAATTCTGCTATAAGTTGGTCCCAATAATCCTTGTTAATTGAGATCTCACTTTTCTGATAATTAATTTGTTGCCTGAAAGTCCTTTCATATTGAATAAATATACTAGTTAACCTAGAGTATTTATGTGAGTTCACCCTGCAAAGATGATGTTTTCACCTGCAAATAACATGTGAGAAATAACAGGAGAATTATAACAAATAGAGGTGCCACGAAGAGACTGAGAAATTACAGAAGATGAGATCAAAAAAGAAGAATAATTATTTTGTTTTCTTCTTCGTTAGAATTATATATTTATTTATCATCAAACAAGAAAAGAATTATATTTTTATTTTATACAGTAGTTGAGTGGATGACGAAAGGGGTTCAATTTTTTTTACAGATAAATAATTATACAATTTCTTTATAAAATTTCACCAAATCGTATTATTTTTTAAATGTTTCTATCCTCTTTTATAAGCTTATGAAGACCATATTGTTAAGGTTAGAAAATCGAGGATAATATTAAGCTTAGGGCATCTTCACTGATGTTATACAAAGAATTTTTATAAAAAAAAAAAAATTTGGCAAGAAGAATCAATTTTAATAAAATAAAAATAAATGTTAAGAGTTTTAGTAAATCAATATAGGGAGTAGATAAAATTTCATGGAAGCAAAACTTGATATGATATGTAATACTCACTTTCCATAAACAAATAAACGGAATTACCGATTTTTTTTTAATTTTTTATAATTCACGTTGATTTTCATGTATAGATGATGTCATTAGACCGAGTACATCACATTCCGCCTATGATCCTACTGATCTATATACCTATACTAAAAGAGCCGTCACTTAAGCTGACGTGGCGATCTCACAATTTTTTAGGAGATTAAAACTTTTTTTTTTTAAATAACTAATTAAGCTAATAAATCCTATTTTACTAAATTAAAATTTAAATATAATTTTCTAAATATCCTCCCAACAACTCAACCTTTATAATTTTCTCGATCTTATCCATACGAATATTTTTAAAATCTTTGCACTGTCGAACAATTAACGTGTTTGAATTCATGAGTTGGATTGTCATGATTGTTGTATATATTGTCTTGGTACTGTTATTTAATAGTTATGATTCATTTTTATTTCTTTTTGAGTAGTTCCTTTGTAGTCAGTTTGAAATAAACTTAGGTCAAATTGCAGATCGGATTAGCAGATTACCGGACAATGTTTTACATTTCGTTTACAAAATTTATTAAACAACTTACCATTGATTCCAGTTCCCAAGATCATCGTGTAGCTTGAGGTCCAAACCATCAACAACATCTTCTTCGTTGAGTTTTTGTTGATACAGAAGTACCTGAGGTGTGTTTATGATACAGAAGTTTGATTCATATGCAAGGAATCAAACCCCAGGAGCAAGGTGAAGCATATGCATACAGAGTTCAATTGAGTTTTCTAAAAACTTATCTTAGTGATTTTGTATGATTTTGTGGAGTAACATATTATCTAAACTCATTAACCATAATTTTTTCGAAATATCTTTACTGTCGTGTATATAAACACCCATATAAAATTTTCATCAATAGTTACTTTTCATCGACTTCATCATTGTTAAAAAATTCCGTTCTGAAATTTGATATACTCATTTTTGGATCCGCACCTATTTTTTGAAGATTCAATACCCTTAAATTATATATTTTCATCGCCGAAAGACTTTGTTACACAAAACCACCGTAGATTCAATACCGCAAATTATACATTTTAAAGCTTGCAAAATCATTTATTGATACGTGTTTCTCTTTGTTAATCTTTTACAGGATTTATGGCTAAACGTCCGGTTTATCAAGCCTTCGATATCATCACTCAAATGGTCAAAGCTTACGCATCCCTCGGCTTCTCCGTCATCGTAGACTCTCCTCTCGCTGGCCGTTCACATCTCAACAAGTTTGTAGGGCTTTTGGGTGAACGAGTCGCGTCCAAAGAACATCAATCTCAACCTCTTAATTGTCGATTGCAACCAGAAAATTGAACTCGGTGTATGCACGAGCAAATCAGTTTTTGAGGAAAAACGAAGATGTACGACATCATGCACCACGATGGAATTTGGATTAAAACCCAAGGAGCAAGTACCTTAGGACCGACATAAGCCCTCACGTTACATAAAAGTTGTTGTTGGTTCATTGATGAGGGCAACGAAGAAGATGTACAACAAAAACTCAATTTGACCTATGTTTGATTCCTTGCATATGCTTCACCTTCGATCATTGCCCAAGTGTTGAATGGATACCCGAATTTGGATTAAAACCCCAGGAGCAAGTACCTTAGGTGTGTTTATGATACAAAAGTTTGATTCCTTGCATATGCTTCTCTACAAGTTGTTGGTTCATTGATTCCAACTCCCAAGATCATCGTGTTGCTTGAAATTGTCCCTAAGCATTCATTTATTACCTTGATTACATTGTTTGAACGACTAAACTTTCGAGATCGGTCGTCTTTCTTTGACGTCGACCCTCTTTGTCATTGCTGCAACAATGCAACAACTTATTGACGTAGCACCGTGAAGACAATTTCTTTCACTAATACTAGCTATTATATCGGAAAGGGAAGAAATTCGATTATCTTTGATTGAAATAGAGTTGAAGTTGATATTCCCAATTAGACGAAGGATGACCACCATGTAATTTTCTTAATTATTTTTTGAATGTAAACATAAGTTATATAAGGAAGAGTAAAAACATTTATATCATTCTTTTGTTGCATTATAATTTATTTAGCTACTATTTTTATATCTTTAATGTTTTCTGCACATAAATTATTATTAGTTTTATTATGTTCCAAATCCACATTAATATTGTAATCATTACATGAAATAAACTAATTTATATTTACGCATATAATCCATATACACAAATTCAAAATATTTTATAATAAATACCCGTGCAGGGCACGAGATATAAACTAGTATACTTTACAAGCCTACAAACAAATCTACGTTCACTCTGTCTTCGTCCCGCATTATGTCTATTAGTATAGTTTATTGATCTATTCATGAAATATGTATATCTCATTTAACTAAAAATAAACGTTAGAAAAGAGGCCTTATATAAAAAAAAGCTTAATGAAATATAAATGATAGCTTCTAATTGATTTTTATTAAATAGTAAAATAAATCAATCAAAATTACTTTTTAGATTAATGATGTATTACAAAATTTAATATCATTAACACAAGTATTAATTTATTAATTTATATATTTACATGTCATTAATCCTCTTATGTGCATTCTATAGACATATCACTAAAAAAACTCCGCAAAATATCATCAAAAATAACAACACGACAACTTTTAGTAAGAAATTAAACCTGCACAAGCTAGGTGCAGGCTATGAACTAGTATATATTTTATATCATCCGTCACAAATAATTAGTGAAAGCAAAACATATGTATAAGGGCTAAGGCCATATTTATCAATAAGAAAAAGAGGGATCTTGAGTAGAGGTGTCAAACGGGGTAAACAGGTCGGGTTTGGGTCGGGTCCTAACAAGCCCGGGTTGAAACGGGTCAAATTAAAAAAAGGCTTGTTTATTAATCAGGTTGTTTCGGGTCGGGTCGGTTTGGGTCGGGTATCGTTTGTTCGGGTTGAAACGGGTTACCGGGTAGTATCGGTTCCCGGGTCATAACGGGACGGTTCGGAATCGGGTCGGTTATAACAGACACGGGTTGAAACAGGTCGGGTTAAAACAAGCTCTCATTTTTATCGGTTTGTTTCAGGTCGGGCCAATTTGGGTCGGGTATTAATTGTTCGGAGTAATATGGGTCAATCGGGTTGGAGTCAGGTTAGTTTATGTCTGGGTTGGGTCAAAACCAAATCGGTTTGCCTAACATCTTGATCAATTTGTGTTCAGGTTCAGTCGAAACCGGATCAGGTTACTTAACATCTTGATTCGGGTCAATTTATGTTCGGGTTTGTGTGATTTACTCTAAAATTTATACGAAGATATTAATTTGATAAAAGATGAAATAAAATTTGTGTTGTTTTACTTTATTTAGACTTTTGATGGTGTGCACAATGCACTTTATTTGAAAAAATGTAATAGTAGGTAAAAAAACATGCGTAATAAATAATAATAACGATAATGATTTGTGGAATTCGGATAATAATCCGTGGAATTCAGTCGATTTATTCGATCTATATTCTAAAATATGGTATCTAAAAACGACTTTAGCCGGATCGGATAATCATCCACATATATGTTTGACCGGAATGGTTTTAGCCCGATCTATTTGATTGAATATGAATTTAACCGGATATGAATATCCAACTGATCCGTTTGATAAAAATATGTAATCTGACCGACTGACCAATCCATTTGATCCATATATGCTTTTCCTATTTTGTTTTTTTTTATAAAATTTAAAATAAAATCTATCATCTTTTGCCGAATCGGATAATAATCCGTGGAATTCATTCGATCTATTTGATCAATATTCTAAAATATGGTATCTAAAAACAACCTTAGTCGGATCGGATAATTATCCACATATATGTTTGAACGGAATGATTTTAGCTCGATATGTTTGATTGAATATGAATTTAACCGGATATGGATATCTTACTGATCCATTTGATCAAAATATCTAATCTGGATGATTGACCGATCCATTTGATCCATATATGCTTTTCCTATTTTGTTTTTTTATAAATTTAAAATAAAATCTATCATCTTTTGGCGAATCGGATAAAATCCGTGGAATTCGGTCGATCTATTTGATCAATATTCTAAAATATGGTATCTAAAAAACAACCTTAGCCGGATCGGATAATTATCCACATATATGTTTGAACGGAATGATTTTAGCTCGTCATGTTTGATTGAATATGAATTTAACCGGATATGGATATCTGACTTATCCGTTTGATCAAAATATCTAATCTGACCGACTGACCGACTGACCGATCCATTTGATCCATATATGTTTTTCCTAATTTGTTTGTTATAAAACTTAAAATAAAATCTATCATCTTTTGCCGAATCGGATGATAATCCGTGGAATTCAGTCAATCTATTTTATGATTTTATCCATATTCTAAAATATGGTATCTAAAAACGACCTTAGTCGGATCAGATAATTATCCATATATATGTTTGATCAGGATGGTTTTAGCCCGATATATTTGATTGAATACGAATTTAACCGGATATGGATATCTGACTGATCCGTTTGATCAAAATATCTAATATTGACCGATCTATTTGATCCAGATATGTTTAATCGAAATGATTTTAACATTATTCGTTTGATTTGGATATCCGACTTATAGTATATATATGTAATATGTACGTATTATATTATGTAAGGTCGGGTTACTTTGGGCTACCGGGTCATTCGGATCGGGTTACTTTGGACTATCGGGTTGTTCGGGTCGGGTTACTTCGGGCTATCGGGTCGGGTTATTTCGGTTCGGGTTACTTCGGGTTATCGGTTCATTCGGGTCGGGTTACTTCGGGCTAACGGGTTATTTGGGTCGGGTCATTCGGGTCAGGTTACTTCGGGTTCAAGCAGGTCGGTTCTGGGGATTTTCTTTTTCAAAATTTTCGGAGTCAGGTCAGGTTCACGAGTCGGGCCAACTTTTTACAGCTCTAATCTTGAGCATTTTTTGAGTTATTTTTGTAATATTGTTAAGTTTGGGGTCAAGAACCTTAATCTAAAATGCTCCATGACCAACTCTCAAAAGAGGGATCTTGAGATATTCACGTATATCGTATTGTTTATATTTTATAATAATTATTTATAGATTTAAAATTTAAATAATTTAAAAAAATGTTACACTATAATTCAAAATTTTATTTTTATCTTTCTACAAATATCTATATTGAATATTCGACTCATGTTCAGACCGGTTCATCTGTCCAAGATCGGACCGGATTTGAACTATAGGTCCCTGAGATGAGAACTTGTTAGATCAGATTTGGAATAATCAAGTTCTCTTCGGACCAGTTCAACCAAATTTTTTATACTTATATTTGGACCTTATAAGCCTAAAAAACATTTTAAAACTTGAGTGATTAATCCGGACTTTAGCCATACTTGAATATTAGGTCTAGATATGGCCCAATAATAGGTTTTCGGTCCAGATCTGGTCTAAAGTTCACCAAAATTTGAACACCCTGAATATG
Organism: Fagopyrum tataricum; assembly: GCA_002319775.1. Classification (NCBI taxonomy): domain Eukaryota; kingdom Viridiplantae; phylum Streptophyta; class Magnoliopsida; order Caryophyllales; family Polygonaceae; genus Fagopyrum; species Fagopyrum tataricum. Next base: position 34,070,903 of record CM008281.1, on the reverse strand, counting down.
GACCAACTTCTTGGGTTAAAGACGTTATATACTTTGAACACATATAAACAAATGTCTTTCTACAATGACCGGTCAAAATACGGTGCAAACTTAATAAACATATAATAAAAAGAATTAATACGAACGCATAATCTCACTCCATATATTACGAAATTTCGGTGAATCAAAGATCACGTGGGCGTTCAACCCATAAGTTCAGTGAGATTTTATTCTAAAAGAAAAATAGTCCATCAACCGTCAAGTCTATTCTAAGTCCGTTATCCCTTTATTGTCGTACAAGAACATTTCTTGATCCATACAACTCACAACCTAGAATAAACCTCCAATGGAGCACTAATTCCACCAACCTCATGAGAAAACCTTCTCATAGCGAACATCGGAAGGCAAATCGGAACCAAGACACCAATCTCTCCCATATTGTTCTTTCCCCTCACAAAGAAGCTAAGTTGGTCGGGCACATCTCCAATCATAGCAGAGGCGGGTCCACCGTAAACCGGTTTCCCCCAACCAAAATCAATATCTAAAAATCCGGCTCGTGTTGTATCAGAGACAATCCAACTCCTTGCTAAAGTCGAGAAAGGCCGACCATGAATTGACATGTGATCAGCCACCGATATCATGTATTTTTCCGTCACTTTCGCCTTAGTCTTCTGGATTAATTCGAGCGTATGGTCAAGGCTTGACGTGATTTCCTCCACCGTGGAAACCGCTGCAGGAAAGGCGAAGACATTGCCATAATAGCCTTTGGGAAGAGGTGTCTTGAACTTGTTACGTGCGTTTACAATGCACAAGAGTCGAACCTTTACTCCAAAGAAATTACTTTTTAGCCCTTCAAAAATTTGTAGACGGTCATTATAAATGACCAATAAGTAAAAATGTTCACCTAAACGATAGAGCATGAACACATTTTAAAGTTTGGTTAAACTCTAGACTCGAGTCATTTACAAATGAGACGAGTGTGTTTGAACATGTCAAAGCTCAATCCATTCAGCTAAATTCCAGTACATTCGGCTATTATATTTGCCGAGTTAGTAGCTCGGCTCAAGATCATTCACTTTTTAAACAAAACGAATATTAAAACTTGGTTAAAATTTATGTTCGATTCATACTCAACTCGTATAACATCTGTAAAACCGAGTAAGCTAGTTATTGTTGTAATAGGGATCAAGAACATATACCTTCTCATGTGGGCTTAAATGGAGAGCTATGGTACGACATTGCCAAAGAAAAGCAGCCACCAAATCAAATACACTTGAACCCTTGAGATGTGGTGCAACACGCTTTCGAATCGTTGACAACTCACCGACTCCAAGAAAGAATGAATGTTGGATCACTCTGTGAGTCACCAATAAAGCCATTATAAGTTAATCATGAAAGTGACATAAAAAAAACCAAATCGTATGGGTCCCTTCGATAAATGACGAAGAAATTTAGGATGACATTATCACAAATTCTTCGACCATTATAAGAACGAAAGTCAATAAACAAACGGATGCTATGTGTAATTATAAAGATAAGTACATATAATAATTTATAGTAATGCTAAATTTAGTATAAAAATAATATAAATTATTATCAATAAAAGATAATCTATATTTTGAATTCATCAAGATTAATATTGATTATTAAGGACTGTTTAGTAACAATAATTTTTTAGATTTCAATGGGCCTACAATTTGTAATCCTGTGTAGTTTGAGATTTATAAATCGGATTGCAGTTTTCAATTGTATTTTACCGTATGAGATTCCTCAAATCTTTTCAAAAAAATTTCAGAAGATTTGGGTTTCAAATTTATATTTTTGTTACGATTATAACCTTGCCTTCTTCTTTCTATTATTCTGACCGTCAACAATCACCGATTTCATGGTTGTACCTCTTCAAATAAGTAGATCCAGATCTCGTTTCGTCCTCTTCTTCAATCGATTGTGCGATTTTGTTCTCTTCGGCTTTGGATATGTCCTCTTTGGCCTTGTATCTGTCTTTTGACTCTTCTCCAAACGATTATGTCCTCTTCTCCAAACGATTCTCTCCTCTTGTGAAAGAAGCGATTTTTCCTCCATTGATATAACAGGAAACCGACTAAGGGATAGAAGACGGAAGAAGGTGAGACTATGAGGGTGACAACAAGAGAAGGATCGGGACCGGTGATTTCTAGGGTATGATTCCGATTGTAGTATCCTATAATTCTTTGACGAAGGGGCTATGGAGGTGACACCAAGAGAAGGATCGATCGGTGATTCCGATTGCTTATGCCCTTCTATTCCTCCTCCTCCCATCTGGATGAAACAACCGATTCCATGGTTGCTTATGCCCTTCTCTTCTTCCGAGATATACTATCCATGGCTGCTAATGCCCCTCTTGCGATTGCTAAGGTTTGTTTCAGGTTGAAGAAGAAAGTAAAAAGTGACATGACCGAACAAAAAAAAGTGGAAATGAAATTTAATGTTTAATCTAGGGATATTTTTGTCTTTTACATAAATAAAATTCCGCTAAATTTAATTTTACTAAACGCATATACAAGTTTTTTTTTAATAAAATCGGAATCTACAAAAATATATCCGAAAACTACACCTACATACCACAACTACGACTACAAACACGAATCTCATTTTACTAAACCATGTACTATGAGTATATTTCAGCTACTAATCTGACTGTATTGGTGACATGATAGTTAAAGAAAAGCTATGGAATCAGAATATAATGACCAAAAATGTATGTATAAAATAAGAAAAAAACCCAACTATATTTTGATCAAGCACGTGTTTTTCCTAAATTTTCATATTAATTATATTTTAACCTCAAAAATTTATTTTCAACCGTATCATCATTTTACCGTGAGCATACCTGTTATCTTTACCAAGTGGATAAACGGGAAAGGGTGCGCCTTCAACCTGTTCATACTCATGGTGGAGACAAGTGACTCGAGGTGGGTCCCGTGAGCATAGGATCTCACGGCTCCAAACAGGAAGCACCGACGGCTGAGATGCACCGCGTGCGATCTCCGCCGTAGCTTCCAAGAACTGGACCAGCCCCGCCGCATCAGCCATCGTGTGATTCAACCGCACTGCTAGTACGATGCCTCCGCATCTCAATCTTGTTACCTTCACCACACAAAATATCTATATTAATATTATTTATTAGATAGGATTTTAGGTGTTTTATAATATTTAAAGTAATAGATCTTTGGTATTAATTAGTTTAGGGGATTACTAGAAAGTTTTGGGAGGTTTTTCTAAGATTATTTGCAGAATTTTATAATATCTTTTAACTATTTTAGTCAATAATATTTGTCTAACCTATTTTTATGCTTTTATTTATTTGTTTTTAATATGATTTTTTGATAAATGAAAATGAAAACCTTTGCCAACCAATTATTTGAGTTTTATAATTAAAAAAAAAATTGAAAACGCTATTAGAAAATATATCTAAAAAGCTAAAACTACTCTATAAGTAAACTTGACTCATATCGAACAAAGTATTACGTTGCCCGTTTTTCTAGGTTGGTTCGAGCTTGGAGTTCGGACGACGATGTTTACTCGTCCAAGTTAGGTTCTAGATATTTTTTCTGGTAAAATGAAACTTTTTAAACATAAAAATTATTTAAAAAAAGAAGAACAAGATATTTTAATAGTTTTTTTTCAACGCAATGTGTGACGTCCAAACAAGCATATATATATATATATATATATATATATATATATATATATATATATATATATATATATATCCTCGATCGAAAGATTTCGTCTATGATACACGAACACTTCTAGATAGTGTCGTTTCCCGTGTCCTTTCGTGTCGGAAACTTTGAAGCTTTCGAAAACTTCTTGGACACGATCAAAATATTGAGGACACGGTTAAGACACGTTTCTAACACCGGAAATGGGTCGGACACATTCAAACCATGATATGATTGACGGCTCAATGTGGGATCAAATTAAGAGGGATCCAAAAAAGATGAACAAGACATCCATGAACGTTACGTTTCATTTTTGGAATTCAAGGTGAATAAGACATTCACGACTACTACCTCAAATATTACTTAACACAATCAATATTCTTATTTATCAATACTTCTACAACTAATGACAAATTAATGTGTTGGTTATATCATATATGCATCTCTTCTTATTATATGTAAATTTTTCTTCGCAAAAGCTTTAAAATGATATATTATTTATATTTTTTTCGCCGTGTCCTCGTCTCCTACGATCTTTAGGATTGTCGCTTCCCCGTTTCTCGCCGTGTCCGTTTTTCGTATCCGTGTCGTTTTCGTGCAACGTAGGATTTGGAACGCAACTTGCATAGTGTAATAGTCTTTGAGTAAAATGTGTTGTAAGCTAATATAATTTAACAATAATGAGGGTTGGTTTCATATTTACCTGGATGAGAAGCAAAGGGGAGTGAAGGACATCACTTGAGCCAGGCAAATCAAACAACAACTCCTCAAAACAACAGAACGGCGGCCGGAGATCACCCATATCTCGAAGCCGGAAAATCGCCTCCGCCTCCACAAACACCACACCCTCAGCGGTGCAATCCACCGACAACTTTCCTCCGGGCCCTTCTCTTAGCCTTCCGGCGAACGGGTAATAGTACACCAAAGCTTCTGCTATTGCCTTTTTTATTATCGTTCCCGGATACTTTCTCCTCGTCCGGTTACCTCCTTTTTTACTGCTTCCTGGTGGGTAAATTTGCACCACCGGAACTTGGAATCGGAGGCTCTGTTGATCGTCGATGTCGGAAAGTGGTTTTAGTCCGTGTGGTGTGGGTCTCGCCGGTGCTATGAGCTCCGGCGAGCCTCGTATCAAGGAGAATATCTGAGGTATATTTGTTCTCGGCATTTTTAGAGTAGTTAGAATATTTTATAGTGTTGCATGGTCGTGAATTTATAGTAAGATTGTTGTATATATATGGGTAAATTACACAAGTTATCCAATAGTTATTGTTCTACACAAAACTACCCTTGAGTAAAATTTTCATTTATTATGGTTTTGTCGTATAGGTCAATGCCGATACATTTTACGATTCAAGTTGAGTCCAATAAACAGGTAAAAACGTTATTTTCAGAGGTTTTAAAGATATTTCAAGTTTCCTTAAACTTCAAACTCATTTGTAGAAAATATCTTATTTGTTTGTAGAAAATATTTTATTTGTTAAACTATTTTTGTTAGAGAAGAAAGAAACTTTAATTACTAACAAAAGATTAGCCAATTAAGAGGCCAAAAAGTATGTGTTTGAGATAATTTCAACCTAGTATATAAGGTTGTTGGGCTAGTCCTTCTATTGCCGATTGGTTTTAGGACGAAATCTCATCGGGTTTATGTGTTGGGTTTGGGCCAAACGCGCATGTGCGCTCGGATGCACACGACCCCCGCTCTACCCGGTCTATCTGGCGTATGTATCGGACTTTGACATGGTATCAGAGCGGTTAGCCTCTATGTGGCTCGCGATCCTAACCCGTGGACAAGTGCAACTCGGTCTATATCCTCTAGTTAACCCGTGGACAAGTGCAACTCGGTCTATATCCTCTAGTTGCACTTGCGGGGCGTGTTGGAGATAATCAGTTATCACTTCGAAAGATTGGGACTTCCCAACCTAATATATAAGGTCGTTGAGCTACTCCTCCTATTGCCAATTGATTTTAGGATGGAACCTCATCGGGTTTATGTGCTGGGCTTGGGCCTAACGTGCATGTATGCTCGGATGCACACGACTCCCGTTTTACCGGTTCGTTTGTATCGGACTTTTACAGTATGTTTCACAATATCGGGAAAAAAAAACGCATGATGCATTAATGGAAGATATTTTAAAACCCAAAAGCAAAATTAAGGTTCATTTTGGGAGCCAATTGTATATCTAACGTTCTATTATGAGTTATGTGACCCATATAGGTAAATCAATTTCAATTTTGGGAGCCCATCCAAAATTGATTTCTACTTTAATACCCAAATGCAAAGCAAAGTTTTTATTATGCGCCTAAAATGGGTAGGTGTTTGGTTCGTTTTCCAAAAAATAAGCCATATGTGTAGTTAAAAAACTAACATTACATGCGAATTGAATAAATATGTTAATTTTTTTATTTTTATATGGGTTGTCTAACATGTTCCTTTAAAAACTTTGTTATGAAGTATATAAATTGGGTCTGTTCGGAAGACTAGATTATGGAAGAATACGAAAGTTTATGAAAAAAAATAAGTTAGTTAATAGTGTGTTTGGAGACCTAGGGAAGTTTATGAAAACGTATACAAGCTTAACTTTTTCTTATTTTCTAAGGTATAAAGTGAACTTATGGAATTTATGCTAGGTTGTTAAATGATATAATATATTATAAATATAACTTTATAAAAATTAATATTAAATGAAAAATAAATTATTTTATATAATTTCATATGTATATAAACTACATTAAGTTTCTTTCTCCCGAAACCATCTACCAATAAACTTTAGTTTTAATAAACTTAAGGGTTTTTAAAAGACCTACTATCATATCCAAATCGAACTAAAAACATATATACGATGTATAAATAAAAAATGCTTTTTGCAGTATTACCATGTAAATACCTCAAAATTTATATGTAAAAATGCTTTTTGCAGTAGTACCGTGCAAATACCTCAAAATTTATAGACATTTCTTTTTGTTTACGTTAAGGTATAAACCCAACGTCAATTTTTCTAATGATATTAAACTTTGTGTTTTTATCCGTAAGAATAATTTAGGCTGTACTATTTTTAAAAGTAGACCAGATTATATCCGGGTAATCCGACCGATCGAAAAAAAGCAGGCGGGTATGAACGTAGGGGAAGTCCGGCCCGCGGGGTACGGACACCACTCTAGACCCGGCCGGGCCAAAAAGTCCGGTTGGTATAAAAAATTAAAAATATATATTATATTGTATATATTAAAATATTTAGTATAATTATAGAATATAGCATAATTACATAGCTACTATTCGGGCGGTCAAAAATTAACAACTGCACAACATATGCGAAATCTTCTTGTGCACCAGCCTAGGGCGCATGTGATTCTGCATCCGCCCCAAGCTGGTGCGTCAGTTTTGAAAAATGTCCGGTAGAATATAGCCGTTGGAAGTAGCCGTTTGACAATTTACCTCCGACAAATCATATCACTATTCATCTATATATATTTGGTCAAATCATATCACTATTTACCTCGGACAACACGTCGTTTAACAAATCCGTAAAAATGTCGACACATTCCGAAGAAGATGTAGAATCCGATGGTGAAAGCACAACTATGCCGTTTGATATCGACAAATATAGTGATCCAAAATAACTTGTCACACGTATCGAGGTAAGTGTACAATTATCACTTTAACGTAATTACTTTTATACATGTATTAGAGTAGAGAACCGAAATTGTCCAATTAGTTTTAGACATGTTAGACTAGAGAACTGAAATTATCAAAATTAATTTTAGACACGTTAGAATAGAGAACCAAAATTATCAAATCAGTTTTAGACATGTTAGAATAGATAACCGAAATTGTCAAAATTAGATTTAGACACGTTAGAATAGAGAACTGGAATTGTCGAATTAGTTTTAGACATGCTAGAATAGATAATTGAAATTTTCGAACTTACACTTACTTTATTTTATTTTATTTTAATTAGGATGTTATGGAATATTCTCGTGCAATTGGTACTGATTTTTCGTCAAAGTTTGAGCTCCATGGATATTTTTCGGATAGATAAAACTTATTGGGTTGGGCTCGGTATATGACCAACTCATTGAATTTTGTGTTGGTCAAAAGAAAATCATGGTTGGATAGACGGGGGTTTTGTATCCTACAATTGGCATGTGATAGACACAAAGATGTTAGATAGATGAAAGATGTTGATCCCGATCATGTTCCATGTTCTAGTCGGAAGAAGAATTCAAAGAAGTGTATGTGCAAGTTTCAACTTGAGGGACACAACTTGAAGAAAAATGGTTAATGAGGGTTGTATGTGAAGTCGACAACCACGTACGTAATTACGTCGGTGCTAAAAGGTCATGCATATCTAGGACATTTGACTACCACACAGGAGAAAAATGTGGAGCATGAATTGAGTGCCGAGTTAAAACCGAGGATGCTTTTAAAATCTGTGCAATTAGAGGATCTTGACAATGTCACCACCATCCGACAAGTTTACAATGCCGATTTGAAGATTTAGAATGGAACAAGCCCAAGTAAGAGGGTCGTTACAACAAGCACTTCACTACGAGTGGATTTTGAGGAGGGTCCGTTATTTGTGCTATGGAAAAATCCCGGAGGTGATTGTCACCGATCGTGAGCTAGGTCTTATAAGTGCCTTGAGGGTAGTATTTCCCAAGGTGAAACATATCTTGTGCACGTTCCATATAAAGTGCAACATTGTAAGTAGAGTGAGTGTCAGGTTACGGTGTAAGGAAGCAAGAGCCGAATTCATGTTTCAATGTCATGCCTTGTAAGAGTCGAGATCAAATGAGAGCTATCAACGACGTTTGCTGGAAATGAGGAACCATTGACTTGTATATCCAAGGTTAATGAATTACCTCGAGACTACTTGGCTCACCCCGTACAAGGAAGCAATCGTTCGAGCTTGGTGTGATATGACTCATCATTTCGGCACAATGACGACAAATGAGTAAGACTGTTTTATTAATGTTCCTTTCCTTCTCATATTTTTAAAGTTTGTTCGTTTTGTAATTAATTTTTACTTTTATAGGTGTGAGTCCGTGCACCACAAATTACTGAAACAAACTCTAGATTCAAATGTTGGAGGATTTTGTGATCAAATGTCAAAAGATCCTAAACAATGCTCAAAAGATCACAATTGTTGTGAGGCCCGGACCTGAGAAGGAGCAACCGGTGGAAATTGACTAATTGCCTCCTCTATCATGAATGCTACTTCCTCCGCTGAATACGGTAGAACCCGATCCTACATATCTCGTAGACGACCCAAACGTATGTGAAGATGCTGCAATGAAAATAAAACACGTTGTTATAAAATTGTAAAATAAAATACAAGGTAAGTTAAATAATAGAAACAAACGTACTATGGAATCTTAGACGAGAACATGTCGTGGACGATCAACCGGAAGCTGCACAACAATGGACGTCGGCAGGACATATGGATGACAATGGGTAGTGTACCAGGGCATGTATGCATCATCTACAAGCCACGAAGACGACACTCTGATCAACCCATCCAATGACACTCTTGTCTCCTCTAGGTGATGAGATGTCCAACGATCATGTATGGGAGCATATGAAACTCTGGTGACACGTCCCTTTGTTGGACGTACCTCCTGGTAGGGCGGGATCCGGGGCAGGGACACGGTCTGCACGTACCCAAACTGTCGCAGGAATCGATCCGCATATACGCCTCATCGATGTCGGCTATCCGTAATATACCTTGATAACGAGATATAACATACCCCCCTCCAAAGTCACCACCTATAATGTCGTCTAGGTGTGGATCACCACCAGTGGAACCCTCTGTATCGTAATCCAAGACAATGATGGTTCCCCAACAGATGCCTTAATGGGATCCTCCTCAACAGTTGCGTCAACAACGTGCTCCTGCTCAATGGGTCCCTCAACAGATGAAGAGGCAAATCTATCCCGTCGAGCTTCTAAAGCTCGACGGGCAGATGCTATGACAAGTATGTTGCCTCGCCTTTTCTTATCTCTAATGTTTTGCATCGCAATCTGATTTTGTTTTCAGATAATATTTGACATTTTTAAATTTACATATTATATAATTATAGTTTTATTTTTTTTTTAAATTAATCATGCCGGAATCCACCATTAAAGGGCTATTCTAAGCTCCGTGAAAAATTCTAAAAAGCATGAAAAAAACACTAAATTTCGTAGACGATCCAATTCCAATTCTTTCTAAACTAACCGAATCTTTCTAAATTAACAAATTTCAAGCCTAAAATCAACGAAATCAAAAAAACGATAAAAACGTTCAAAACTAACCTTAACCTGATCTCTTAGGCTTCTTCCAACTTCAGATTGTTGAGAATCCGAATCCCGAGTCATGGTCCGATGAGAGAGATGTTCGGTTTCCGGAGAAACGAGTGATAAGTAGTGGAGGAGAACGGCTTCAGATATCGTAGGCAAATCGTCGGTCGAAGGAAAAGAAATGAGTCTACGGCAGCGGAAAAAGAGTGCGCATCCGCCTCGCCCTAAATAGCGCTTTGGGAGGATGCGGATTCCGAATGCGCTTCATTTTTGCCTTAGCGCAGTCGGAATGCGCATCCGCCCCGTGTCATTAGTAAATTTTGTCCGCCCGATTAACATACTCCATAGTTATTTTACAAAGTCCGATCCGAGCCCAAATATAAACAGGTCTATCTAAAAGATAGACCAAAGTCACCAAACTAACCATTTTCTGCTAAAAAAAAAATAAATAGAAAAAGACATAAAACAGTATTGGCATGTAAAATGTGTTTATGCAAAATGACCTTTTCCTTCTATGATCACTATTGTAGTACAAATGTTTTTTGGACCCATACACGTTCACCTCTCAGGAATTAGGTCCACATTATCTCTTCGTTTAGGTTTTCACTTGGTATATCTTTAACCACTCTTTCAAAATATCTTCGGCATAAGTTAAACATCTAAATTCTTGTCGTGTTACCCTCGGAAATTTTCTTATCAAATATAGTAAAAAAAAAAACCCTTTAATTAAACTCATATTTTAAATAGTTTTGTCTAGAATATACTTATTCATATTAGCATTTTAGAAACATTGTCAAAGAGTGCATAACACTCTCGGATCCAAGCTGAACTATAGCATATGGTATAATGGTTTATTGATAAAATTTTCCTCTTTCGCAGGTAGTTTCATGCAAATACCTCTAATAGTAGACATTTTCCTAACATTGGTTCACATTTTGAGGAACAAGTATAAGTTATCTATGTAAAAAGCTATATTGGCATTTAAAATGACGTTTAATAATAATTACTAAATAATTATTATAAATTTTCTTTTTAAATGTTAATTTATGTATAATATTTTAGAATTAACTTTTCTCTGATAAAAAACGTTGTATACTTTAAAAACACTTATAAATTGTTTATTTAAACCAAAAAAATGGTTCAATCGATTATGTAAAATTCCATTTTTTAAAAATAATTTGCAGTAAAAATAAACGTGATTTTACATTATAAATTAAGATAGGTGCAAACTTAATTAGAAGTTTTAAAAAGAAAAACTTATACGAACACATAGCTAGGCCTTGTTTGGCATCAAATGAGATTTTTTGGGATTTTTTTTTTAGATTCTTGGGGATAGAGATTGTTAGGATTATTAGGATTCTTGTAGATGGAGATTATTGATAAATTTTGTTGATTTTGGGTGTTTGGTATAGGTTTATTGAAATAGATTGTTAGGGTATGAAAGGCATGTAAATTAAACAATCCCCTTCAATCTCCTATATAATCTTCATTTTCAAGATTGTTTTTTGGAGATTATGTTGCAAAAAAATCTAAATGAAGAATACAATCTTGAATCTCTATCTCATACCAAACAACTAAAAAATTATATCCCGATAATCCCGTAAAAAAAATCTAAATGAATCTCCAATAATACAATATCAAACAAGCCCATAACTTCACTTTGTATATCACAATTCACATCCTAGAACAAACCTCAATTCCTCTAACCTCATGGGAAAACCTATCCATAGCAAACATCGGAAGGCAAATCGGAACCAAGACACCAATCTCTCCCTTATTATTTTGCCCCCTTACAAAGAAGCTAAGATTAGGCACACCCTCGATCATAGAAGACGCAGGGCCGCCATAAACCGGTTTACCCCAACCAAAATCAATATCTAGAAATCCGGCACGTGTTGTATCGGAGACAACCCAACTCCTTGATAAAGTTGAGAAAGGCCGACCACGTATTGACATGAGATCAGCCACCGATCTCATGTACTCTTCTGTCACTTTCGCCTTAGTCTTCTTGATTAGCTTGAGCGTATGGTCGAGACTTGACGTGATTTTCTCCACCGTGGAAACTGCTGCAGGAAAGGCAAAGACGTTGCCGTAGTAGCCTTTAGGAAGGCGTGAGTTGAATTTGTTACGTGCGCTTATTATACACATTAGCCGTACCTTTACTCCATAAAAAAAAAACAAAAAATCTTTTCATAAAGGAGATTCTATTTATACCATTGATTTATTAAATCCGATCATAAAAATAAAATACAACAATTAAATCTCACTTATCCTTAATCTTGACATTTTAGTAATTTTTCCGTAGAAGTCATATATATATATATATATATATATATATATATATATATATATATATATATATATATATATATATATATGTATATATATATTATCAGATTAATTAAATCATAAATCATATTTGTTCGTATTTATTTTATTTTATTTTTGGTTAAAAAATATTTACACCATTATAAGATGAAGGATAAGATTTTGTAAAATCTAATATTACATAATCTTAATCTACTAGCAACCAAACACACCTTCAAGATATTGTTGTATTAGCTATCAAGAACATTTACCTTCTCACTCGGGTTTAGATGAAGAGCAATAGTACGACATTGCCAAAGAAAAGCGACGACCAAATCAAATACACTACAACCCTTATGATGTGGCGCCACACGGTTTCGTAGTGTCGACAACTCGTTGGGTCCGAGAAAAAACGATCGGTGGATCACCCTGTCGATCCATCATCAAAACCACTTGTATGTTAAAATAAGTTGCTAAATTTCCCACGAGTAAAACAACTTATATGAGGCAATCTAGCTATTACAATATGATTCTGGATTTCAACCCAAATTTCAAAACATACCAAACAATACCTCGTTTAGTTAGAATAATGCACCTGTTATCGTTGTCAAGTGGATAAACGGGAAAAGGGTTGCCTTCAACCTCTTCATACTCATGGTGTAGACAAGTGACTCGAGGTGGGTCCCGTGAGCAGAGATTATCACGGCTCCAAACAGGAAACACCGACGGCTGTGATGCGCCGCGTGCGATCTCCGCTGTTGCTTCTAAGAACTGGACCAACCCCGCCGCGTCAGCCATCGTGTGATTCAACCGTATTGCCAGTACAAATCCTCCGCATCTCAATCCTGTTACCTTCGCAACATAATACATCGTTGTTAGTCTTAGGTTATTTGAAAACGTTTGACAATATTATGGTTTTAAATTACCTGGACGTGGAGCAAAGGGGAGTGGAGGACACCATTTGAGCCAGGCAACTGAAACAACAGCTCCTCAAAATAAGAGAACGGCGGCCGGAGATCTCCAATATCTTGAAGCCGGAAATTCGCCTCCGCCTCTACAAACACCACACCCTCGGCGGTGCAATCCACAATCAACTTCCCTCCGGGACCTTCTCTTAGCCTTCCGGCCAACGGATAATAGTACACCAAAGCTTCTGCTAACGCCATTTTGATTATCGTCCCCACATTTCTCCTCGTGTTATGATCATCTTCATGCATTTCTTTTACACTTCTTTCCGGTGGGTAAATTTGCAGCACCGGAACTAGGAATCGGAGGCTTTGTTGATCGTCAATGTCGGAAAGTGGTTTTAGTCCACGCGGAGTAGGTCTCGCCGGTGCTATGAGCTCCGGCAAGCCTCGTATCAAAGAGAACATTTTAGATCTAGGCAACTTTAGAGATTTGCATGTACTGATTATATTGAATAGTCTAACGTGGGTGTCAATTTATAGGCAGCAAAGTAAGCATGCATCCACTTGTGTTGCAGTGTAAAATTGACCCATAAAGAATGGCCGGACCGGAATATTTTATTTTTATAAATTTAATTTTATATATTTAAAAAATATATATCTTTCATACCTATTTAAAATAATATATTTTTAATTATTGTTTTCTGTATGTAAATTATTTTATTTATTCCGATCCAGTCTGATCCAAGTTTTTGAAATTCTGGCCCATTAATCCGGATCAGAACCCACAGCGTCATAACCATACCCTACGTAAAGGTATGTTATTCTAGAAACAGATTCATATTCACTAATATTAATTCCATTTACCTATTTTATTCAATATTTTTTTTAAAAACAAGTAAATAATACAGAAACATATAAATGGGTCAATCACACAAATCATCCATTAATTTTTGTGTAGTTTTGTTAAAAAATGAAAGCTAATTAGCGTTTTGTGGTAGCAATTTATTTAAAAGATTAGAGTTTTAGGAGATTATTGAGTATATTTTTAAAATTTTTAATAATATCTTTTATGAAAATTTTCCGTTAACCTTTTAATAATATTTGATAAATATATGCCCTTCAAATTTAAAGTATTCATATTTTTTTTACTATTTATCTTTTTCTTTTATTCATCGTAAATAAATCTACTTAAAAATCAGCACAAAATTTTAAAATTACAAACTTAACGACCGCGCCCTAAGAAACATTTTCAAAGAGTGCATAACACTACGGATCCAAACTGCACTATAGCATGTGGTTAATTGATAAAATTCCTCTTTTGCAGGTAGTTTGATGCAAATACTTCTAATTAGTAGACATTTTCTTATAGTTTCCGTTAAATTTGACGGAGACGAAAAAATAATTAGGACGTTATGTGAAGTAACCGACACTGTACATTTTAGTGGCTTCACCAGTCACCACATACGTTCACTTCTTTGCCTCCCTCACGTCCACATTTTTATCTTTTGTACGGAGAATATGTTTTTATCTAGGTTGTGTTTGGCAGCTAGTTTAAATCATATTTTGTTTCACTAAAAAACATATTTTCTACCGCATATTTGCTGCTTGAATACCAAAAGAAAACCAAAAAAAAAAACCTTAACATAAAAGTCAGTTTTGATAGGCAAATTTAAATCCTTACGCAAACTAATTGCAAACTCTCAAAAATATTATCTTAGGGAAATTTGACGACATTTCGTTTACGCAACTAATTGTCACATGGTAAAATATCTGATACGTGAGAAAATAAATATCTTTAGTAACAAAATGCTAGTGGACATCACCTAGCTGGTATATATTTAGGCACATTAAGAACTAACAATTCACACACTAAAAAATAAATAAAAATAATTAGAGAGATTAAATGAAAAATTAGAGGAACAAATACATGTAATTGTTGTAAACTATTTTAACATATGTGCATATTTCCTAGGGTGGGGCACAAATTCTGCCAATCCCAGTCCCGTTCCGGGTCCATCCCGATCCCGTTCCGATCTCGGCGGGATTTTATTTAAAAATATAAATCCCGTTCCGAACCCGTCCCGCCAAAAACTATCCGGGACGGGATATGGGCCTTAACTTTTCCATCCCGCTTGGCCCGTTCCATCCTGTATATAATAAAGTTTTTAATTAAAAATTATAAATGTAAGTATATTCACTAAGCATTAGCGAAATACTTATATAGTTATTACATAGTTACGTTCTTATATTTTAAAAAATAAACCATGTCGATCAAACCGTGAAAATTGACAAATGTACCAACTTTATTTAAATGTGTTTTATTATATATATTTGAAAACTTTAGTTTAACTCTAGTATGTTATCATGAATATTTGAAAACTTTAATGTTTTTGTGTTTTAAGTACGATATATACGAATATTTTGTGGATAAAGCATAAATTTTAAAAACATTTAATAAACTAATGTGTAAACGGGATTAAGCTCATCCCGTCCCGGTCCCAGCCGGGATAAGACCCGGTAAAATTCAATCTAAAATACCCAAGGTCCTTCTCAATCCCGTCCCATTTAAAATATCCGGGACGGGACTTGGATGACCTCTATCCCGTCTCATTCCGTCCCATGCCCGCCTCTAATATTTCCTGCATCTAGCATATGAACGTGTTGAAGAGCAAGAATTGTGAAAATCTAGGCTGCCTGTGTCTTTAGGAAAAAGAACACCCCACATGAATTTAACTTCAGTCTCTTTCAAGTAGAGCTCTGTGTTCCATAAATGGATTTATTTTACCTTTGATGATTGATCAAGTGGCTTTAGGTTTAGGATTAGTGTTTAGTTGGAACAGAAAGATGCCTGTGATAAAGTCCTCTTTTATACATTTTTGAGTGTGTTTGAAAAGAAATGAAAAAGGAGGAAATATGATTATAACAGTCTTATATATATACTAGTTGCTCTCTAAAGTACGCGGTTGTAACGAAATTTAATGAGCAGAAATTGTGAATATGTAATTGATAAAATTAAAGGTATATAACTTTATATATAAGAATGGGTAGACATGGCCCGGTTCAAACCTAACCGGCGAACCGGCGGTTTTCAAACCGATGGTTTAGGTTTCGGTTTCGGTTTCCGAAAACCTAAACCGACGGTTCAAACCGCCGGTTTGGGGTTCCGGCCGTTTTTTTTATTTGTTTATTTTTTTTAAAAAAATCCAACGGCTCTTTTAAAGAGCCGTTGGTTTGTAATTGTGCCTCAATGGCTCCTTTAAGAGCCGTTGGGACATATATATTTAAAAAAGAAAAATTTAATACCTCCCACCCACAACTTGTCCTAATTTCCTATAAATACCCAATCTTTCTTCCTCTAAAAATCACACAATCTACAACTCATCTTATATACTCTCCTAATCTCTTATTCTCGAATTCTCGATTCCTCGTATTCTCGATTTCTCGTAATGGCAAACCCAAGTGATCAAATTCCCTCTTCTCAATACTTTCCTAGCACCCATGAGAGCGAAACACAAATGTCCGACAATCCCGAAGTTCCACGAAGAAGTCTCCCCCCTCCGAAAATGCTTACATCCAAAATATTTACGAAGCATTACACCAAGGGGGAGCCGTGAACGATATTGTCAAGTGGCATGCAACTATTGCCCGAAGGTGTACAAGTGGAAGGTCAAGGGAGGCTACGGGAAATTGCAAACTCACATGGCAAACGTCCATCTGGAGAAGCTCGGGATTTCACGGGGACAAACACAATTGTCCCACGGGTTTGCATCTTATACCTCTCATTCTCCTTTATTTACATATAATCATAGTGAAGAAAGTTTAGGATTGGTCGATGTTTTGTGTTCACATTCATTACCATTTTCTTATGCCGAATATGAAGAAGTTAGGGAATATAACACTAGATATCTTCAACCTTCTTTTAAACCAACTTCTAGGAAAACCGTTTCAAAATTAGTAATTAAATCTTACTTAAAAAAAGAAAGAAATTTTTTTATCGAATTTGGCTAGTTTTGAACATCAAGTTTCATTTTGTAGTGATATTTGTAGTACACAATCACAACAACACTTTTACGTGGGCATTACTTTACATTTTATTGATAACGCTATGTTTTTGCATCAATATGTTATTGGATTTCGTCATTTAAATCAAAGACATAATGAACTAGGCATTGCAAGCATGATTAAAACAGTTTTACAAGAATATAATTTACAACATCGAATTTTTTCATATTATTTTGATAATGCATCCACAAATACCGCCGCCGTAAACCATTTGGTTGAGGATGCGGGACAATATATAAAAACTCCTTATACTCATCAAAGATATGCATGTCATATTTTAAACTTATGTGTTCAAGATGGACTTAAGGTTTTAGGAAATATGCTAACCCCAATCAAACTTGTTATTGATCATATTTGGCACGACTCCGATTTAAGAAGAAAATGGAGAAATTTATGTTTAAACAAAAACGTTCATCCTATTGCTTTTTCAAAAGATGTTGGAACTCGTTGGAACTCGACTTACAAACTACTTTGTGAAGCCGTACGTTATAAAATTTTGTTACAAGAATTTGCTTCAGTCCACGTACCTTGATCAATTTTAGATGATGAAAATGTTTGGGAAACTTGTGCCCATATTTGTAATGTTTTAAAAACTTTTAATGATGCAACTAATACCATGAGTTGTGTTTACACTCCAACATCTCATAGATTTTTAGAAATTGCCGTTAATGTTTCCGAAGCTTTTGTAAAATGTTTTAACATACCTTGCCTCATGGATTGCATGTTTGACATGAAAGATAAATGGCTTAAATATTATCAAGACATTCCCATGATTTATCTTGTAACCGCCGTTTTTGATCCTAGACTTAAACTAGATTGTCTTTCCGATTTATTGACCGCTTATTATGATTGTTTGTGTAAACTTAACACAAGAAAACATAAATGTTCCTAACATTGTGCAACAAGTTAATACCGAAATTGGAAAATTACTTTATGCATTTGAATCTAGTGCTAGCTCTTCTTCTACCGCACCTAGTCCATCTCCCTCTTCTACTAGTTCATCTTCTTCTCTTTCACTTGCACAACAAATTTTTGCTAGAAGAACAAAAACACCTAGACATTCATCTTCAAATGCGGAATATCAAGATTATCTTAACACATGTTTTAATTTTGATGGTAATGGTGATTTTGATATTTTGGATTGGTGGAAGAGATTAGATCCCAAATGTCCAACCTTAGTTAAAATTGTACAACAAATCATGGTCGTGCCCACATCAACGGTTGCGGTGGAGCAAGCATTTAGCCAAGGCGGGAACATTCTCCGTCACAAGAGAACTCAACTGAAGTCCGAGAAGTTGGAGATGCAAGTTTGTATTCAAGATTTGATAAGGGCGGCTAAGCGGAAACAACGGAATGCACCGGTGTACGACTCCAAATCGGATTCCAACTCCGAAGACGCCGGCACTACTTCCGAGTCCGACATCGAAAGGTAAGCGAGATTAAAAAAAAACTCGGAAGTCCGAAAAAAAGGTAAGTCAAGGTAAGAGAACTACGTGGGCTTTGATTCCTCTTAATCCCGAGAGGATACGTAGGCAACCGGGAAACCGGTTCAAGCCTTGTATTTTTTCCGAGTTTTTTTTGTTAAATTGAATTTATGTTTCTTTTATTTAATTGGTATAAATTTTAATTACTAGTTTTTATATACTAAGTTTTTTATAGTAATTTTTTTATTTTTATATAATATTAAAAAAATGACATTCTGCACACATATATATATATATATATATATATATATATATATATATATATATATATATATATATATATATATATATATATATATATATATATTTTAATAAACCGTGCTAAACCGGCAAACCGTCGGTTTTAGGTTTAACGGTTTGGGTTTAGGCCAAACCTAAACCGGCGATTTGCAAACCTAAACCGGCGGTTTAGGTTTGCAACCCATCTCTATGAATGGGTTAGAATAGAGTATTTTAATTTGTATATTATTAAAAACAAGTGAAGATAAATGGATTTGTAATTGTTTCAAACTTAAAAAATAAAAAGGAATGACCTTGTATATCTAATCATGTTTTTATTATGAATATAAGGACTTCACCCATCCTCCTACACACCAAAAAGAAAAGAGTTATATGTTACAGTCTTTGTTGAAATGCCCTTCTTCAATATTATAATGTTTTATCATTGTTCTCCTTCACCTAATCATCAGCAACGTGATCTTCTACGCATCCGGATGTCCCAACAAGACAGATGCATATTTGTGCTTACGACAAAAAGCATAACAAAAGCCTATTTTTTCCATCACTCATGGGCATCATTAGCATCTTTACTTATAAAAGCACATTAAAAAGCATGACAACTTTATAATTTCTTATTGTTATAAAAAACAAAATGTAAATGAGAATGGTTTCTTTAGAAAATATGAATCAATGGAGCAACAATAATTATGAAAGCTAGAAGAAACACACATATATACAGAAGTTAAGGCCTAATCTTTGATAACTTTAGATCAAGGTATATTCATACTTGTAATCATCGGCATCATTCAAGACATAATGAGATTTTACTTCACATCACCATTGCTCATAAAACCAAGACTAAAATAATGTAACATGTCGGATGAAAGCCGATGTTATAAAATGTAATATATAGTGTCACTTGAGAATTCATGCCCAACGAATTCAAATGAATTGATTCAATCATATAACTAAATCCAAAACTTTTAACATAAAGCAACATTAAAGTAGCTACAAACACAATTTTTATGGCAAAATGTCCAACCGGGTGATGACTGAAAGTAAAGAAACAAATTTAGCAAGGAACTCCTGATAACATGATTTATCGACCTGTTGCAGTCATGCATTTAGTTAGATTTCCCCTTTCCGCATTCATGTTTTGGCCTTAGTTTGTGTCATTTATGCTTGTTTAGTGTTACTTTGCAAGAATAGATGTCTACACACACTATTTGTGGCTTTGTAGGTGATTTGACACATTTTGGAGCTAAAACGACGTATTTGAGGATCAAGCCTTGAAGTGGACGCATTGGAGCGAGCGTACGTGCACGGGAAAGGGCTAGGAATCGAGCTAAAGACACGAAGGAACGAAGGGATGACATCTCGGCCTTGATCTCGGTCTAACCAAACCGAGATGGCCTGATCTTAGCCGAGATCCATTGATCTCGGGCTGAGATCCATAATTTTGGTCGAGCAGGAAAATTACTGTTGTGAAATCTCGGTCCCGATCTCGGCCGAGATTTTTGACCGAGATTTTTTGACCGAGATTTTCTTGACCGAGATTTTTGACCGAGATTTCTTGAATGCTGAAACATGAAGCCGATCTCGGCCCCGACATGTAAAAATCTCGGGTGCCACCCGAGATTTATGTGCGCCGATTTATTTCGTTCTTCTTATATCAGTTTTTGGCCCATCGTGTTCTTTGGAAGGTTTTGTGTATAAAAGGAAGTCTTGGATTTTTTTTGGTAAATGGTAAATTCATAGATGTGAGAAAAAGTAAAGCTTAACCGGGACCAAAATAGCCCTGATTAAACCTACAAAGCGTAAGAGTACATCAAATTAGTAAAGTACAAAGGGCTAAAACACAATGTCCAAGTACTTCAGGTAAGCATGCAATCCTCTTGAACGTACCATCTACCATCAACTAACTATAAATAAAACAAATGAAATCGTCATGGCACTGTCTATGGGGCCCTTCCACCTTCGGCAAAGCCATCAGCAGAAAGGGACACTCATAAACCAGACGTGTGTCTATCCATCGGATCAAGGTATCATTCACCTTCGGAAAAGCCATCAGCAAATGGGTCCCTAGTCCGGAACAAAGAAACAAAGCAAAACAGTAGTACAGACCAAGAGCATAATACAACTCTGGTATATCAAACATGAAAATGACTAAATCTCAAACCTCTCGCCAACCCTGGACGGGAAGGCCTCATGGAGTAGTCTGTAGACGTGTCCTCTGATCATCCGGACCAGGATATCAATGGGTATCCTGTTCCGGTCAAATACCAAGGCATTCCTGGAATGCCATAGGTAGTATATCGTCGCCGAGAAGGCATAAATGCGTGCCCTACTCGTCCAACTCCTTCCCGGTGCAGTGCTGAGAAGGTAGGTCGTGACGTCGGTTCTCGTAGATATCTATGTAGGCATCCGGAATCCCTGGCACACCTGTCTCCACACCTCTCTCGCATAGGTACAACCAAAAAACAAGTGGTCATGTGACTCACTCTTGAGGCCACACTAGTGACAGGTAAGGTCTATGTCCAAGAAGTGTAGTATATCTCTGGTGGAAAGGCGTCCAAGAATCGCCATCTCTGTATGAAGCAGTGCTTGGGCGTATTGCCCGTATCCCATACAATTATGAACCATTCAACCTAAAGGAAGTCTTGGATTCATTCCAAGGGGTGCGGGGGAGTCGCCCAGAGTTTACCCTAGAGGGGGGAGCCGTCTCCTTCCCTTCCCTTCTTCTTCACCATTGTTCTTCATTAGTTTAGGTTATTTAGACTTTCATATTCAGTTTTGTTGAGAAGACATTGTTGAGTCGAGATTTGTCAAGATTGAAGGTTTCCATTTATTGAAGTTAAGTTCTTTGTATTTCCCTTTGTTATTTATTTATTTGTCTTTCTTTGATATGATTGTTATTGGCTAGAACCTTGTGGCTCCAAGGTTGACAGGGATTTGTTTATGCCTTGGATTATGATGGATTAGATTGTGCTTTGTTTTGGCTTTGAATTGCTTGAAATCCTAATGGTTGACTTGTACTTGAACCTAGTTAGAATCCTTCTAGCCAGTAACAAAAGTTGGAATTGAGACTTACCTGGTGATATTCCTTCTTAGATACATGAGTGATTGATCATAGGTGATAAAGGTTTATCCATTATTGGTTGAATGTGCTTTGATTCCTTCCTAAGTAGGGTAATACCTGAGACTTACCCGGTAATGGTCTACCTTTCCCTTAGTTTGTAGTCTGGTTTGTTCAGAATTTCCTATCTCTCTACCTTGAGACTTACCCGGTAATAGGTAGTTGGTTTAGAACTAGATAGTCTTGAGACTTACCCGGTAATAGACTGTCAGCCTAGAAACGTTCATCCCTGTGGCTTTTCTACCATATATCTTTATGAGTCTTCTTGAATCTAAATGTATAAACAATGATCTTGAACCCTTGGAATCCATTTTCTTTCCTTTAATTTGATTATCTTTGTTTTCCTTTTTCTTTATTTGATTTTCAATCAACAGTGACAGTTGATTGCGAATCTATCAAAACATTTCCAAAACCTTTTTGATTTCTTTTCCTTATCTTTTCCAACCTCATTCTTTACTTGGATTTACTTTATCTTAGATCACAATCACAATTCAAACACTTGGTCCCTGAGATCGACCTTGGAATACTTGTCCTACTTCGTACGATTCATACATTGTGGGTTCGTTGCTATTTAGGGAATTATTACAGGTTATAAATATAAAACTATCCCTTCCTAGTTTTGCTATCCTGTGGATTTTTATCTCGTTTGATAGTTGTTTATAGGGGTGTAAAAATAGCGAACAACTCCATTTAACCCTGTCCATAGTAATTTAGTGCTTATACTTTGTTGGAGGTAATATAACATTTAAAGTTGCAAGATTTCGAGCCTAGTATATTATGTTGGTAGACTCTTCGTCTTATTGTCAATTGATTTTAGGATGAAACCTCATTGGGCTTATGTGTTGAGCTTGAGCCTAACAGCACATGACATGCGCTCATATGCACACGCAGCAGCTCTATAATTTGTCTTTGTTGGACTTTAACATAATATCAGAGTGATTATCATTTAATCGGTATGTGATCCTAAACTATGGGCAAATGTTAACTAAGTGTGTACCCTATTCCGCACTTGCGGGACATCTTGGAGATAATAAGTTTTCACAGGTCACATCTAAAGCGGAAAGCTTCCGAGCATGGTATACAAGCTCATTGGACTATCCTTATTGTCAATTGATTTTACGATGAAACTCAACTGAGCTTATTTGTTAGGCTTTGGCCTAAAGACCCATAAAACTCGTATAAACCACTATACAAGCCGTCATATATATTAACTTTAACGTACTTATTTAAGGATACTTTTCAATTGGTTTTGTCTATTTCCTTTTTGTAAACTTTTAGAAGTAGAAGACTCATTTACATTTTTTAAGGTTGGAAATAATTTTGAACCACTTTGATTGTATAGAATATAAGTTACTATTTAAAAACCCATGTAACTGCATATCGCAACGCCCAGTACTAAACCCTAATATATTCTACCCTAGTATATTCTTTACACCTTGTATAAATATCCTTATGATTAAATGAGAAAGTGTGGATTCATTCAATAATATTGTATCTCTTATATGGTATCAAAACTCTAGGACTAATACCGTTGTTTTATCAACCGCTCCTTTGCCACCATGTTTGGTTGAAATGCAAACAACCTTCTCAATGTTGCTACAAACTCACCCTTCACACTCAACTTCACCATGCTTAATCTCAACATCGAGTTTGATGTACACAACTATTCTTTTTGGAAGACTACTATCCAATCTTCTTTGGAGGCGTTCAACCTCGACAAATTCATTCTCGCATCCTCAACACCACCAAAAGAAACAATCACTACTAGCAACAACAGTACTCCACATCCGGAGTTTGCCCCTTGGCGCCGCAAAGACAAGATTGTTCTTTAATTTTCTAGATCCGAATGATGTTATCAGAACGTGCTCTTGTCCTTGTTGCACGATCCAACATTGTACCACGAGCTCTCTTCCCACACATCTATCCAGCTCTATAAGCATGGACCACCCTTGAGAAGTCATACCAGTCTCAAACTCGAGCCCGTCGCATGTCATTAAAACAACAACTACAAACACTCCAACATGCTCTCTTTCGATGAGTGACGAAAAGAAGTGGTCTATCTCCGATTCTCTTGCCAAAACCTTGTATGTTGTTCCTAATGAGGATATGATTGGTTACATCCTCAACAGCTTGGACTCATCATACAGTCCCTTTTGCACTACGTTTCTCATGCACACCGATGACCCTACGGTGGATGATCTTGTTGATCTATTGTTACAAGAGGAGGAACGTCTCTCTTTTGATGCCGTCAACCTCAATGTTTTTGACCCTAATCAACTTACTGCTCCTCTTCTTCCCACATTACTAGCCACAAACTACTCGACCAATACCTCCAGAGGCAACTCTCGACCTCCTCAGTCTTCATTTCGCAACCATAACCAGCATGTCACTGGCAACTCTGATCGATCCCTACAACAATCCTCTGGTTCTCAATCTTTCGATCGTGGTGGCCATGCTCAAAACTTGGATTCCAATATACGTTCTTGCGTGCCATGTCAGATTTGTGGTCAGATCACAAGGCTCTCAACTGCTGGAACCGCAAGAATATGTCTTATTTTCCACCCGACGTCGAACCAACAACACTAGAACATCTCTTGAACACAACAACAATTGATCCGCCCATCTTGCTCATATGTCCTCTCCGTCTTTTGTCGTTGATCCATCATGGTATTTTGACACTAGTGCAAATAACCATATAACATTACAATTTACGAACATGGATATGTCGGAACCATACTCGGGCAATGAGCGTCTACAAGTCGGTGACGGTAACCAACTGTCTTTTTTTCACATTGGGTCTACTATTTTGCCTGCACTGCATGATTTTGTTCAATATACCAATGTTCTCCATGTTCCCTCCATTACCAAAAATTACTTGGTGTTTCTAAACTTACCTGTCACAACAATGCTTACGTTATTTTTCTTCCTAATGTGTGTCTTGTTAAGATAATGCAGTGCAAAACCATCCTCAAAGGTACCCTTGAAAATGGACTATATTGCCTCCAACCAGCCATACCCAACTAGTCCAAGGTCTTATACATTGATCTCTTGTACTTCTCTAGAAGGTTGGCAACGTCGCTTAGGTCATCCACATGAGTCTATCCTTTGTTGTTAAGTTTCTAGGTTTAAACTTCCATATTCTAATGTCGCATCTTTGGGGCCCTTCCCGGTTCTTTAATTAAATGGATCTCGCTATTTTGTTTTCTTTATTGACGATGTCATAAAATTTGTCTGGATTTACTTCATGTCCCAAAAATCACGAGTTTGAGATTTCTTCATTGCTTTTCTCTTCTATGATTAAAACTCAGTTTAACGCCAACGTTCGCTCCCTCCAAACCGATGGAGGTGGCGAATTTCGGTCTCTCTTCCCGTTCCTCACCTCCAAAGGGAACCTTCATCGCCTTTCATGTCCTCATACCCAAGAACAAAATAGGGTTGCGGAACGTTGAAACCGCATTGTCGCTGAAAAGGGTCTCTCTTCTTGCTCAAGTCTCTCTTCCTCAAGTCTTTTGGGAACATGTCTTTCATACAGCTATGTACCTCCACAATCGCACTATCACCCTAAGTCTAGACAATAAATCCCCGTTCTATGCTCTCTCTATATAATCCCCTCCCCCGATTATAACTTCCTCAAGGTCTTTGGGTGCTTGTATTACCCTTTCTTAAGACCGTACAACTCCCACAAAATCGACTTCCGTTCTCTCCCTTGTATCTTTCTTGGGTATAGCTCGAGACACAAGGGATACTTATGTTATCATGTTTCTTCCGCTCTCATGTATGCATTTCGGCATGTAGCCTTCGACGAGTTAACTCACTCATAAACACACATGCTTAACCAAACAATATTCACGCCCTCTCTTAAGCCCGTGCACTCCGTCTCTGACGGTCTCCTTCAACTTTCCAAACCACTCCACACTGAGCCTATAGAACCCCGAATCTTTGCGTAAGCCTCTAAACTTCTCGATTGGAATCTTGATATGAAGGAGGAGTATACCACTCTTTTGAGAAATAACACTTGGAAACTTGTTCCCCGTACTTGTGCTTCTAGCCTTGTTGGTTGTAAATGGGTTTACAAGATCAAAACAAATGTCGACGGTGCCATTCAACGCTATAAAGCTCATCTCGTTGCTAAATCAAGAAGAGAGGGTAGACTACTTTGACACATTCAATCCGGCAGTAAAACCAACCACCACCTAGTTTGACTAGTCCACAATTACCTACACATGTTTTCCGCTTGCGTAAAGCTCTTTATGATCTTAAACAAGCACCTCGGGCTTGGTTCAACAAGCCCAATTCAAGCATCACTTACAAGATGTGGTTTCCGGGCTTGCCAATATGGCACCTCATTGTTTATACTTCATAAACCTACTAATGCTGTTTATGTGCTTGCATATGTAGATGATCTCATCATTAAAGGATTCAGTCTCACCATAGTTGATCGTCTCATGTTTAGCCCCAACCGGACATTCTCCCTCAAAGATCTCGGTTCTCTTCACTTCTTCCTTGGTCTATAGGTGGTTCAAACAACAAACTTCATCTTCCTCAATCAAACAAAGTACATCAACGACGTCCTCAGTTGAGAAAAAAAATGCAAGACAACAGCTCCATTAGATCACTTGTTGAGTCCTCGTCACGTCTTCTTCTTGAAGGAGATCCTTTTGCAAATTCTCGTCTCTACCGTCAAATTGTTGGTGCCCTGCAATTCATCACAAATACGCGCCTAGAAATTGCTTTCGCAATTAATCGGGTCTGTCAGTTCATGCACTCCCCTCGGATACCCCATTGGTTAGCAGTAAAAAGAATTCTTCGTTATATAAAAGGTACACCTACATCCGGTCTTCTTCTTCGCCCAACAAGCACACAAACTATAACGGCATACAACAATGTTGGTTGGGTAGCCGAATGCACTTACTTTCGGTCACAATACGGATTCGTCATCTATCTTGGTGACAACCTAGTTAGCTGAACTTCCAAAAAACAATGCGTAGTGGCTCGATCCAGCATTGAAGCCGAATATTGAGCCCTCACCTACACTATTGCGGAAGTGATGTGGGTCACACAAATTCTTTGTGAACTTGGTGTACTTGTTTCTTCACCACCGCAACTTCTTTGTGACAACACCGATGCACAATTCCTACCCTCTAATCCGGTTGTTGGTTCCCGGTCGAAGCATATTCATCTTGATTACTTCTTCGTTCGAGAACAGGTCGAGAGACGTCAGTTGCTTGTACATCATGTCTCATTAATTGCTAAAACTACCGACATATTCACCAAACCGCTCGGTACTCCTCGGTTTTGAGATCTCTTGTCCAATCTTCAAGTTTGTGACCGATCATTAGCTTGTGGGGTATAAACGTGTACCTGCATATCATAGCCCATGACCCGATACTAAACCTTATTATATTCTACCCTAGTATATTTTGTACACCTTGTATAAATATCCCTTATGATTAAATGAGAAAGTGTGAATTCATTCAATACTATTGTATCTCTCTTACACTATTATCCACATGCAATCTCAATAAAGACGATGATTATCAAAATGACCACCTCAAGATTGTTGGATATGTTGTTTGAATAATATGTGGTCATGTGGAGAAAGTAATAATTAAAATATTTTCACATAAAGAAAAATCATGCTTGATGTTGATGCATCAAAATCCCTTTTGGATATGTCGCTTGAATAACATTAGGTCATGTGGAGAAAGTAATAACCAAAATTTTATCTTTTTTACATTATTCGATAAAAATGTGAATCGAACTTTTTATTTCAGATTATCATTCAAGAAAAAAAAACATTGTAATATTTGTTCATATCACAAATTTAACAAAGCTAAAACATAAAAATACATTTTTTAGCTTTTAAATTATCACCTCATCGACTATAAAATTAGTTTTTTCAAACTATATAAATAGGGAAATTTGTGTGGTTGTGGACTATTTCCTTACCCCTCACCTAAAGGTTGTCAACATTTTGGTTTCGGAAACGAAAAGGAAACGAACCTAATCTACTTAAATTTTATTGTTCCATTCATAAAATGTATCTACAAGGTTCATGTTTTCTCATTTTCAATGCAAATTGTGTTACTTATTTCCATTTAGGTTCTCTGTAGGGTATTAAAATTATTCAAAATTTACTTCCAGTACTTTAGTCATAAGAAATAAGAAATGATTCTAAAAATTTCATGAATAGTATATATATATATGGATTAAATTCATTCCATTCCGTTTCCGATTCCGGAGATGTAACGAAATAGGGATTTAAAATGTTCATCTCTTTCTCTATTACATTCAATAATTCAATTCATCATCACCAAATATAAAGTTCTTTACTGAATTAATCAGAAATTTATACATCAGTAACAGTTGAACACACCTGAACCACAAAACCATGGCTAAAAAGAAACTGAGCTTAAAACCCTTCTCTACACCTTTACCAAATAATATGCAACATTAGAGTTTATGTTATTCTCATCCAACAAATTTCAATATCCACAACCAAAAAACACAGCTTGCAGTATCAAACTTAATTGTAATTTTCCAAAGAGGAAACTAAGCTTTTAGAATAAACAAACTGACTATTAACTGTGAGAGAGAAGTTGTGAAATGTCAAGAGTTGGCATACTACCTGAAAACACCATGAAAGCAGGAGGGATAAGCTGCCTTAGCCCTTTCTTCAGTAAGTTCGTAAACAGCCGCCCTTTTCACAATGGTACCTGTCATGCAAGACAACATTTGAAGAAGGCAAAGACACCAACTTGTTAAGTGACTGACAAATGCATCAATCCCTTCATCAAAAATATATTTTGTTTATCCTCAGATATATCTAAAAAGAGATTCTAAGTGTTAATAACCTATGTCATGAACGAATTTTCAGCTTGCTGATTGTGCCTTCACAGTTGGTTATTCTTCACAAGAGCAATGGTGGTACTTGAGAGCTCAGATGTACACTTAAAAAAGTTATGGCAATCTGTGCAAACACGAAGGATCTTCATGACCCGGATTGGCATGCTATTTGGCTTGTGTTGATAAGGCCATATACCACAGCAAGCTTCTCTCTGTGACTTTCAAGAAACATCTCTCTCATATTTTCTTCAACATCCTGCGTAACGTCTTCTACATTCGCAGAGTAGCAAATTTTTTTAGTCTCTGTATTATTTTGTCCAAATAAGAACAAAATATTCCCACTTCTGGATGAAACTTCTCACCTGTCACATATGTATAGACTTGGTTGTTAAACTTTGATCCAAGCTTGCCCGAGATCCTTCTTGATTGCTCTCGTCTGCATTAAGCTCCTCAATCTAGCTGACTCTTCCCATCTATCTTGAGTAGCCAACATGTTTGACAGCAAAATATAAGGCTCTGGATCAGAAGGGTCAAGTTGCATCAACCTTTCAGCAACCCACATGCCCAACTCAACATTTTTGTGAACTCGGCAAGAAGATAGAAAAGCCTTCCAAACCAATTTGAGATGAGATAATCCATTCTCAGAGATGAACTCTTTTATGTCATCTAACCGACCTGCTCGCCCAAAGAGATCAACCACACAAGTGAAATGTTCAATTACAGGATCTATCTTGTAAACTTCCTTCATTTCTTTGAAATATTTTAAGCCTTCATCAATCAGCCCGGCATGACTGCAGGCAGTCAAGATCCCGATAAATGTCAATGCATTTGGTAGCACCCCCTCATTCTTCATCTGTTCTAACAGTTGAGTAGATTGCTTCCCTTGACCATGTAATGCATATCCAGATATCAGTGAAGTCCACATGACAACATTCCTCCCCTCGGCTTGCCCAAATACTGAATGTGCATCATCTAAGCTTCCACATTTGGCATACATGTCAACCAACGAAGAGCACAAGATTACGTCTAACGCATGCCCAATTTTCAGAATAATAGCATGAACTTGATGACCAAACACTAGCATCCCACAATCAGCACTAGCCGAAACACTGCTTGTGAGACTAAATTTGTCTGCCTTAATTCCTTGAGAAAGCATATCTCGGAAGGTCTGCAATGCACGCTCCCACATACTGTTCTGCATAAACCCTGCAATCATGGAACTCCAAGACACTGTTTCTGTTACTGATCCTTCTCTATCGTAGATATGATTTTGTTTATTCCCCACATATATCGGCATTTGCTTGAACACCAATGATGCCTGCTCAGTTTTTCCACATTTACTATACATGTCAATAAGTGAAGATCTTGCAAACTCATTGTTCTGTAACTGAGCATGAATAAGTTGACCATGTATCTGTCTACCCATCTCCAAAATTAATAACGACGAAGCCAAATTTAAAGCTATTGAAAAAGTAAACTCATTGAAGGATGCATGAAAGCCCACCATCTCATGGAGAAGCTTTAGAGCATCTCTTTCGAATCCATTTTGCAGTAGCCTTGAGATCACTGTATTCCAGGTTGCAGTATCCTTAGTGGGTAATCTTCTAAACAAATCCATAGCATTCTGAATATCACCAGCTTGTATATACGAACCAATCATAATGTTCCATGACACTGTATTTCCATCCTCCATCAGCTTGAATCCTCTTTTACCACAATCAAGTTCCCCACATTTAACATAAAAATCCAGCAAAGAGTTCTTCAACGCATCATCAAGTTCAACCGCATTCCTTACAATCCACCCATGAACTGCCTTGCCCGTACGAACCCACCCCAAACTCGAACAACTTCTCAAAACACTAGACAACGTAAACTGATTTGGCAACACCCCATCAACTAACATCTCTCCAAAACAATCCAAAGCCCGCACAAATGAGCCATAACGGGCAAAACCAGAGATAAGAATCGTGTAAGTCCGAACATCTCGTTGAGTCATTTCATCAAGCACCTTGCGAGCAGCACTGAAACACCTAAATTTCACATACATACTCAAGATGTAGTTCCCAACACCCAAGTCATAAACACCGGCATTTTTCGTGACCTGAGCATGAAGTGTCTCGACTGCGAACACATCCTTCATGTCATGAACAAAACCCAGAAAATTAGCTTGTTGGTGCTGGGTTTCAGAGCATGCAGGAGAATGGTAGCAGCACAATAGCGATTGTCTCCTAGGACTAAAACCAAAAAGGGTGAGTATTGAGTCTATCTCAACGAAAGAGCGCCAATGGCGGCTACAGCTGAGGGATACATTAGCTTTGAAGGGAGCAAGGCCAAAATAAGTCGTATGCATCGCCAGATTCGCCACTACGATTCAATAAAACAACCTACTATCTAGAATCCAATAGCGATCTGGTTTACCATGGAATCAGCTGCCATGCAATCAATGTGGCCATCGCCATAGCAGATTGAACGAACAGAAGCGAAGGGCGACATAAAACGGCTAAGAGGACCGTTAAGAACACATACTAATTATTTTCAATTATACATTTGGACGAACCGGACAATTCCTCACCAGAGTACCAGAGTCACCAGACTACTAAAGTGAAAACCAGAGCCGTTTGGCAGGAATATAAATCAATTTCGTGTTTGGTCTGCAAAATAGAATCAATTATGCATTCCATTTATCAATTCAAAAATCTTATTTCAATTAATAAAAATTGAATTTTTTAATGAAATAAAAAATAATTATGGATGCCCAAATGCAAAATTAATTAAATTTTAAAAAATTAGGATGTCAAGGGTATATAATTAACAAAATTTGAAATAATTTCATATTCGCATGACCTGTGCTGAATGAAGTAGCTTGGTAATGGTATAAAACCAATTTTTTATTACAAAGGTCAAGTACGAAATTGTTCAAACCCTAATCCCGCACTTTGGGTGCTCAATACTAACCCTATTCATCCAAAAGATGAGAATCAATCACATTACAAAGATCCAAAGGTAAGGGACTATGAGTTGGTCTATGAACTTGATGCAATATTACTTATTTGTGATAAGTGTCGACCAGAATTTGGAGTTGCATTAGATGTGCTTGTACCCTAGGCACGGATCTAGGGGTGGGCTGAGGTTTGCTACAACCCACCCTATATTTTAAAAAACAAAAATGGATAATGTGCATTAAACCCTTTGTAGCATAGTGGTACAAAGGTTTGAGATGGAAACAAAGGTCTGATTGGTCCAGGTTTGAGCCCTATCACTGGCTTTTTTGAGTTGGATAATTTTTTTTTAGTTTGGAAGTTCAATATCCTAATGTTTAAATTGTATACATTTAATTTTTTATTTCTCAAATTTCACTAATTAGTGTAAAATTATTATACTCTTTTTTTATAGGTCCTCTAATTGAAGGTAATTTATTGAATCACTAAATACACAATTAATATTTTGTTTAGACATGTTATAATTCATCACAAATAAACTTTATGTCGATTAAGTTTTTTCTCTTATATATTTTTTTCTTTATATAAATTTCTAAAAATATCATAATATATATATGATTTTTTATGATAATGACTTTGAATCGTAAAGTAATACACTATTTTATAGCTAATATTAATATAGTAAATTTGGACACTAATTATTTTAACCCTAAATACACTACGTTGGATGGAGGGGGGGAGGGGGGGAAATCGAAATCATATATCAATCTAGTCTATCTAAACTTTGGATCCTGGATCTGTCCATGTTGTACCCACCTTATATTACAAACCTTTCAAAAAAAATACAAATTCATTCCAAGCTATGAGAAGTACTTGTCGGAAAAAACTAAACAACAAATGTCTTGTTAAAAACACTTTGAGCATGTTCCGAGTATACGTGCACTCATAACTAGTGGATTCTAATCAATGGATTTTTGCTATTTGTTTTAGCAAATATTTTAACTCCTAAAAACCATAGAAGTTTGAGAGTTACGGTGGCGATTGTCTGCTGACGATTTCTCAACCGTTTTCTTCGCTTTCCCTCCGGCCAAGGTTGTGCGGGCTAGGTAGTTTTCACCGGTAAGTGTGAAGATTTTCTCAGTGACGATTCTCTGCCGTCACTTGGTTCGAAGATGAGTACAGACGACAAAGGAAAATACAAGATTCATCTCACTGATGATGAATGTGTTGTTCTTAACCATGAGAACACTGATCGGACCAACGAAGGAACCAACGCTAAGATCCTTATTGGGAAAGTTCTGACATCTAAGCCTTTAAATGCTTATGCTCTGAGGGCGACTATGAAGGGGGCTTGGAGGCTGAAGAAAGGATTCAATTTTCGTGAAATTCAGAAGAACCTTTTCATCTTTCAGTTTGATTCAGTCTCGGATAAAGATCGGGTGATGGCTGCGGGGCCTTGGAACTTTGACAAAGCCCTCCTTCTATTGAAAGAACCGGGTAATATCCAACCTTCGAAAATGTCTTTCTCTTCTCTCCTTTTCTGGATCAGGGTTCTAGATCTGCCCTTTGTTTTTTGAATCGGGAATTAGCGAGGGATTTGGGTGACGCTTTGGGCGGTTTCTTGGAAGTGGATGATACGAGTTTCATACCTACAAATTTGTTCCTCCGACTCCGTGCCTCTCTGGATATTACGAGACCGTTAAGACGGGGGTTTTAATCTCCATTAATGGTGAAAAGTTGTTGGCTCCTATGCAATATGAAAAGTTACCTAACTTTTGCTATGTTTGTGGGAGGCTTGGGCACGTTGATCTGGAATGTGAAGATGATGAAGCCAAAGAATACAAAAATGAATACCGTGATATTCTTAGGGCGCCTCAAGTACGTGACAGAAAAGTGAGGCAAGATCTGTCAAAAGGAGGGAACATAGACTCGGGGAGTGATAGAGATGGTGATCGTAGGTCAAAGCATGGTAAGAAGACTAATGGGAGATTTGGGAATTTGTTATCGGAATGTTTGGGCGGTGAAACTGGCAAGGAAGTCTCTCTCTTGGTAGAGGAGGAGCACAGTATTGCTGAAGTGGTTTGTGGTGTTTCGATTAGGCCTAAGGAGAAAGGGGACTTTCATGGGGAGACTCATAGTTATGTGCATGACACTTTTCATAATAAAAAATGGAAAAGAATGGCACGGACCCCTATGTAGATGGATTCTCACGAATCTAGTGTTGCACAGGTACACAATGAAGGTAAACGAGCTTTGGAATTGAATGAGAACGCTTCAGATACTGTTCCGAACGAGAACACTAAACGGTACAAGACTGAATCTCACGCAACTGGATCGGCAGGAGAGACGGAGGGTCTCTCTTGCCGGGAGCAATGAATATCATGAGTTTTAATTGTCGGGATTGGGCAAAGGCCCGGCAATTACTAACGTAGTTCGGCTAGTTCATGAGAAGGAGCCCGACTTGGTCTTTTTGTGTGAGACTAAGTGCCATAAAGTTAAGATGGAAAGTATACGGAGAAAGATTCATTTTGAAGGGTGCTTTGTGGTGGAGAGTGTCAAAACATCCGGGGAGGGTCTTTGTCTTTTGTGGAGGGAGGGAGTTATTGTGAAAATCCAATCGTAGACTCAACATCACATTGATGCGTTGGTGGATGATTGGAGGTTTACGGGTTTCTACGGTTGGCCCAAGGCTCATGAGAAAAGATTTTCTCTCGAGTTACTGAAACGGATCAAAGAGGATGTTATGGAACCATGGCTGATTATGGGTGATTTTAATCTGATTCTTTCTTCGGCTGACAAAGAGGGGGGTGCTGTTCCGGATCTTGGCATGATGGATCTCTTCCGCGGTACGTTACAACATTGTGAGTTATTTGAGATTAGTTATGAGGGTTTGAGATTTACGTGGGACAATGGTCACCAAGATTCAAGTTTCATTCAAGAACGGTTAGATTGGGCTTTCGCTACTGTTGAGTGGAAGGATCGGTTCAGATTTGCAAGGGTTCAGCACTTGGAACGTTGTATGTCAGATCACGTTCCTATCTTGCTCCAAATCAACGGTTTGGATTCTTCTGAGGGGCGACAAAGGGTAGTAGGCCCTTCCGTTATGAAGCCTTTTGAACTGAGAGTGATATGTACTATGAGGTTGTACATAATGCGTGGTCTAATCCAGGTAGTGTTTCTGCAGAACACGGTATTGTGGGGAAGATTAGTCGGTGTAGAGCGGATCTGGTTGACTGGAGCAGGGAATCGATTGGAAACATCACAAAGGAGCTTGGGATTGTACGCAAAGAGTTGCAACGTATTCATGCTGCTTCTCGGAATCAATCGAATATTTTTGACGACACCGTCTAGAAGCAAAGGAAAGGGATCTCATGCGAAAGGAGGAGATCATGTGGTTACAAAGAGCAAAAGCGAGCGATTTTAAGTGGAGAGATAGGAATACTGCGTACTTTCATAAGAAAGCGAATGGGAGAAGAGCACGGAATAAGATCAGGAAGTTGGTGGACGAGGATGGTCTGACTTGGAGAAGTGAGGCGGGGAAAGCAAAGGTTGCTTGTGATTATTTTAAGACTCTGTTTGCAACTGGATTGAATGACAATAATAACATGGACCTTCAGTCTATGAAGCAGATTTCTTGTGTGGATAATGAGATGTTGTTGGCTCCATGCACTGAGGAGGAGATTAAATCTGCTCTTTTTTCGATGCATCCAACAAAATCCCCAGGTCCGGACGGGATGTCAGCTCTCTTCTTTCAAAAGCACTGGGAAGTTGTTGGTAAGGATGTCGTTCATTTTGTTTCCCAATTGTTTGAAGGGGACGCGTTTCCCTCTTCTTTAAATCATACTTTTATTTCTCTGATCCCTAAGGTGAATAATCCTATTCATATGAAAGATTTGTGTCCGATTAGTCTTTGTAACGTCTTATATAAGATCTATGCAAAGTTTCTTGCAAATAGGCTTAAAAGTATGTTTGGGAAAGGTTATTGATGATATTCAGAGTGCTTTTGTTTCTGGGAGACTAAATACCGATAATGTCCTAGCGGCGTTTGAAATCTTTCACTATATGAAGACTAGAGAAGGAAAGAAGGGATATATAGCGATGAAGCTTGACATGGCGAAGGCCTATGATAGGGTTGAATGGAATTTTTTGGAGTGCAGTATGAGAAGTATGGGTTTTCAGGAGAGATGGATTGATATCATGATGGGTTGTGTTAGATCTTTCACGTTTGCGGTGCTTATTGAGGGCGTTCCCATTGAATCTTTTTCCCCGGAACGAGGACTCAGGCAAGGTGACCCTCTTTCTCCTTTTCTCTTTCTTATCTGTGCTGAAGGGTTATCTTATATGCTTAGAGAAAGTGAGATGCTTGGTAATCTGTCGGGTATTAGGATTGCTCCTTCTACTCCTAGAATCTCACATCTCTTCTTTGCGGATGATAGCATTATTTTTGCAAAAGAAACTTGTCAACAGAGCAGATAAATCATTAAAATCCTCCGTTTTTTATGGAGATGTTTCGGGACAACAAGTGAATTTTGCGAAATCGGAACTTTTTTTCAGTTCCAATGTTCAGGGGAAAACAAGGGAGGAAATCAAGGAGATTGTTGGTATACGGGAAGTTGGGAAGCACGAGAAGTATCTCGGCCTCCCTACTTTGGTTGGGAGGTCAAAGAAGGTTATATTTTCTTCAATCCGAGAGAGGGTTTGGAAGAAACTTAAGGGATGGAAGGAGGTGTCGTTAAGTAAGGTCGGGAAGGAGGTTATGCTTAAGGCCGTGATTCAATCCATACCTTCGTATGTTATGTCTTGCTTTGAAATGCCCGGGGGTGTTTGTGATGATCTGGAACAGCTTATGAGTCAATTTTGGTGGGGCTCTTCTGAGACCAATCGTAAGATACATTGGAAATCATGGAAATTTATGTGCACTTCTAAGGAGAAGGGGGGTATGGTTTTAGGGACATCAGGAGTTTCAACTTGGCTCTTCTCGCAAAGCAAGGATGGAGGCTTATTTCGGATCCTAGCTCCCTTATTGCGAGGTTGTTAAAAGCCAAGTATTTCCCGAACTCTTCGTTTCTTAAGGCTTCGGTTGGATATCGCCCTAGTTTTACCTGGAGGAGTATTTTGAAAGGTAGGACGTTGCTGATGAAAGGGTTGTGTTGGAGTATCGGTAACGGGAGCTCTTTGTCGGTTTAGGATGATCAGTGGGTGCCAAGACCTTTTGGCTTCAAACCTATTTCTTCCAGGGATGATCTTACACAGAATTTGAGAGTCATTGATCTGATTGATTGGCGGATGGGCACTTGGAGGGAGGAACTTGTGTATGAATTGTTCGAGATGGCGGATGTTGATGTGATTCTGAAAATTCCTCTTGTTAGTCACTTGATGGTTGATGAGGTGTATTGGTTCTATTCAAATAACGGTCTTTTTAGTGTGAAATTTGCCTACAAGTTAGCGAATGACTGGAACGAGATTACGGAGGATGTTGGTTCTTCTAGTACGGGATCGGGTCCTGGGTTTCTTTGGAAGAAATTGTGGACGATTAAAACTTTTCCGAGGGTGAAGGATCTTCTTTGGCGTGGATGTATGAATGTGCTCCCATGTAAAGGGAATCTAGTCACCAAGCATGTTGATGTGGATCCTTGGTGCCCAAAGTGTGGCATGGTTGAGACGGTCATGCACGTCCTCTTTACGTGTCCACGTTTACGATACCTTTGGTCTGCTCTTCCTCGTATTAGCAAGTGGGGTTGGAGAGCGTCTTCTCTCCTTGACTGGTTTCAGTTGATCTCGTCCTGGGTTACGGTTGCTGACTTGCAACGTTGGGCTGCTATGATTTCATGTATATGGGACGCCCAGAATTCGGAGATTTTTAGGGGAGTTTCTTGGGAGGCATCTTGTATCGAGGCGGCGTCTCTCCGTTTGTGTGACAATTTCAACTCTGCATGTTGTCCAGTGCTTAAGGGGGGTTTGTCAAGGCCTCATCATGAAGCTAAGTGGATTCGGCCGCCTGGTGGGGTTATTAAACTCAACTGTGATGCAGCGGTGTCTGATTCGGGCATGTCGTCGGTGGGGGTTATTGCACGCAACAGTCTTGGTGTTGTTCTTCTGGCCTCTTCGAGGGTTCTTTGTGGCGGTTTTTCAATTGAGCTTGCCGAGGCTGAGGCTATGAGATGGGCTCTCCGTTTGGCGCTTGAGAAGGGTTGGAAAAATGTTATGTGTGAATCTGATTCGTCCAACATTGTCTCCAAACTTTCTGGGGCGACTCAGGTTCGAGGTGCTTTGGGCAATACTCTCTCTGATCTTCGTGAGCTGTCTAGGTCCTTTGTTATGTGCAAGTGGTCCTTTACTCGTCGTTCAGGCAACCAAGCTGCACACTGGTTGGCTCAACGGTTCTCGGCGGTTCCCGTTCATTATTCGTCTTTGAATTGTTTCCCTCCTGATTTGGTTATTGTTATAGACTCGGATGATCCTGCTGGTTAGTTTTATGTTTTCTCAACAACAAAAAAATCAATGGATTTTGTCGGGGGTATTGCATGGACTCGAGCATATAATAGATCTTTTACATCTGTTTCAGTTTTTTAATTTAAATGACGTTTTTAAGGTTATTAGTTATTTGGTGTTTATATGTGTTTTTTATATATATATTTTTGTAAAAAGACATTAAAATATAACCTCATATAATCTTGGGTGAAAAAAGATTATGGGTTCGTTTAGTAAAGTAGATTACGTAGATGAAGTTGAAAATGAAGAATTAAGGAGATGAGTATGACAATAAATGAAATGAGTGTTTGATAAAATAAATATGATTGTAGATAAATTTATGAAAAAGTACGTGTTAAATATTTTTTTAGATGAAAGAGATGAAAAAAGGATGGGGGACAAAAATGAATTTTTAGCCTCAATAATCTTTATAATCTAAGAATAAGATTACACAATTCTCATAATTTTCATAATTTAATGTCCGTCATCTAATTCATTCCCTTACCAAAGAAGATTAAGGGAATTATTCTACCATTTTCATCATTATAATCTTCATAGCCTTAATTCGTTGACTAACCAAATAGGAGCCTATATTTCGGGATTTATAAACTCAAATAAACCATTTTCTCAATTCACAATTAACCGACTCCAATAAACCCCAACATTCTACAAGTAAACAAGCTATTAACGAAAATTTTAAAGGGTCAAAAATTAAACCGAAAAACTAAGGTTGTGTTTGCCAACAACCCCTTAAACACTAGTGTAAGTGTTTAGTAGTGTTTGTTGAGAGTGTTTGTGGTTAACACTAGTGATAAGTGTTTTCAAACGTTAACGAGTGTTTGATGGACAATGCAACTAAACACTAGTATAAGTGTTTGGCACGTGCCTATCATGTGGTCAAATTAGGCTTGTAGTCGTCGTCGTCTTCCTTGTAGGAACTCTTCCGTTCGCATCCCCTGTGTCTCCAATTTCATCACCGGGGTATTTTGCACCAACAAAGCGGCCAATTTTGGCAGCCCTAATGCTTCCATTCTCGCTCTATTCTCTTCGATTCTCAACGGTCTCTCCCTTTCATACTCCGACCCTCCACTTTCGGGAGGCCCTATCTCATCATCCTTAACCACCGATCTCGAGCTTCCATGGCCGGTGTCCGGCTTCGGGCGCACTTTCTACTGCATACGCTTTCTCATTGCTACCGGTAGTTTGGAATTTTTTGGGGAAATTGGGAGTAATAAGAACAACATATAGATTGGGGTAATGTTGGGCTCAAGCGTAGGATTTCTTGTCTATCTCCTTCTTCAAATTGGTATATCTCCTTCTTCGTAGCTCCTATTCTTCGTCTATCCTGCTTCTTCGTTAAGTCGGATTATATACCAGGTAATGTTCGTACTTTGGTTAAAATGAGAGGGGTAACAGGTCTATTTCAAGGGTTGACCACTATTGTTTGATTCCAAACCCTTGATTTGAGTAGTGTTTCAGAAACCAACCGAGAAACATTAATCACTAGTGTTATGACTGTGCTAAACACTCAAAAACACTAAAAAAACACTCACAATTTAGCCGTGCGAAACACAGACAGCCTAAATAAAAACTTGATCCAATTAGTCCGGATAGGTCTGAACCAGACCTAAAAATTAATTCCATCAACATATTTTTCAGTCAGGGTCCGGTCTAAACCGATGTATAGTCTTGATTAAGTTAATTCCGATACAAAGTCG
Organism: Fagopyrum tataricum; assembly: GCA_002319775.1. Classification (NCBI taxonomy): domain Eukaryota; kingdom Viridiplantae; phylum Streptophyta; class Magnoliopsida; order Caryophyllales; family Polygonaceae; genus Fagopyrum; species Fagopyrum tataricum. The sequence goes on along the minus strand of CM008281.1, from coordinate 34,030,853 downwards.
TTGAACTCGTGACTTTCAAAAAGCTACAAAGTCGTCGAATTATGACTCTTCATGAAAACGATGTACGTAAACCTGGATGTCTTGTAATGAGTTACAGGGACGTTGTCGCACTAATGAGCCTTTAAGAGAGTTTATTCACAACACTTATACTCTTTTAGTTCATTATTAGCCTTAATATTTGTTACAGGACAATTATGCCCTCGCATAAGCCGGCCCTAACAATAACAAATTCAATTTGTCATAGAACAATTAAATCGAGGAGATAAATAGCTTTTTTTTATTCTGTAAATAACTTAAAAATATTTTTCCTCTATAGATAGGACTACGGAAACCTTTTTTTTATCTTTCCCTATCAACATATTCAAAAGATGGGCATCCCTCTTGTGGTGCCTAGGGAACTCACTTTCAAATTCCCGGAAAAGTAAATAAACTATTGATAAATTATCTTGCAGAAAAATGACTGCCATGTTTTTTTTTTTTACCTCAAAATAGTAATTTTGTAATTGTAGCCTATTTTTACTGAAATATGCTGCTGACGGATGAGTCGTCGTGAATACGCCAAATAGTTTCACCCAACAGATTTGCTGTAGAAAGCACGGTGAGTTGAGGGAAGTAGTTCTTTGGTGCAACAGGAATTGTGTTTGTGATTATCACTTCCTCAAAGATACCGCTTGACAGCCTCTCGATTGCTGGTGGGCTGCAAACAGAGACGGATAAGATAACATTAAATTAACAAAATTAAGGTCGGTTTGGCAACTCTTTATAAAGACCTTATAACTATGATTGTGCAAACGGTCTGTACCGGAACGTAATTTACGGTCTGTACCGGAACGTAATTTACGGTCCAGACCCAACCATTACACATTTGCATGTAATTTTCCGGACCGTATTTTATTTTTATTTTTAGAAAGAATATTTTACATGAGTTCATACGGTCTGGTCCAGATCGGACCGGATATGATGATGACGGTAACGGACCGGAAACCGGTCTGGGATCTGCACAGCCCTACTTATAACAATGTGCCAAAATATTTCTGTCATGATATTCATATTTCATACGTGTAGTACATCAACAACTAAGGCACAGCCATATTTGATTCATATTTCACTATCAAACTGGATTGATAAGCACGTAAACTTTTGTACAAAAGAACTTGTCTAAGGCCTCAAATTGGATAAGGCATTTACATAAATACCTTCAATCATTCATCTGCAGGGAACTTTGACTGTATTTCACTATTACCATATTATGTTCTTTACTGCTCTTACTATTATTTCTACTTATTGACAAATGAACCAGACGTTCAGTCAAAAGAACAAACTGAGCTTAAAAATTACACTACTACACCTTCAAATATTACCGGCTTACCACGTATACAAACATTTGAGCTTGTGCTTTTACTTCAGCAACAAATTTAATTACTATCTAAGCTTTCAGAATAAAAAAAATATGAAAGAGAGAAGATGAGAAATGGAAAGAATTGGGATATTACCTGAAAACACCATGAGTGCAGCAGGCATAGACTGCCTTGGCTCCTTCTTCTCGTAACAAAGCTGCCCCTTTTGCAATGGTCCCTGTCATGCAAGAGAACATTTCATTAAGGATACCCACTTGATAGATGGATAAGAAAAGAGCATCCAATGGAACAAATAGGCATTTTGTTTTACTTCAATTCCATCCAAGACTTGACAACTGGTATCTGAAATAAAAGTAGCCAAGCAAATAACTCACCAGCTGTGTCAATCATATCATCCACCATAACAGCAACTTTTCCCTTGACATCGCCGATTAGGTTCATCACCTGCTTGAGGAACAAAAGACTCTTCGAATTAAAGACAGCTCAAATAAAAAAGGATTATAGTATTCTATAAAGTTCAAAATGAACAACTTAGCATCATAATGGACTTGAAGATAACTTTCCACAAAATTTTAAAAAAACTGCTATTATAAAGGTCAGAATTTGTTTTTCATTATTTACATAATGATTGTGATTATCATATCTGAATATGTTCTACCAGAACAATCATATACTTTCTTATTGCATAGAATTAACTTTTCCAATCCCAGTCCCTGTTACTTGCAATCACCAGAACAAATTTGACGAGAAGCATCAGCAATATGATGACTGCAATGCAGTTTAATAGAGGAATACAAGGTTTTAATTGGTTGCCACTTTATTAAAAAATTCTTCACCGAAAACAGTTGTTCTCCTCTCACTATATTTTTTTGACACAGTTTCAAAAAAATAGTTACTAATTGCAAACAGAGAAAGCTCAAATGTTGGACATATGAAGTTGAACCTCACCTCTGCTATGTTATGCCCTTGACGCCTTTTGTCAACTATCGCTAACGGAGCATCTGATAACTTTTTAGCAAAAGCTCGCGCTCTAGCAACTCCACCAACATCAGGAGAGACCACTACCAAATCACTGGAGCAAATATTCTTGCTTGCCAAATAATCAAGTATAACATGCTGCACACGTAGTTTCACAATAAAAAAAAAACAGCAGCAAAATAACTATGAAATCTTATATCAATGGTCATAAAATTAAATAATAAGTAAAAATAGAACAAAACATATCACCATACTTGACCGTAGACGTGGTCAACTGGAATATCAAAGTATCCCATGGACTGTCCAGAATGAAGATCGCAAGCAAGAACCCTATTTGCACCTGCTTCTGTAATCTGGTTTGCTACTAATTTGGCTGCAATGGATTCACGCCCTTGAGTCTGCACCAAAGATGGAACAGAATAAGATCACAGAGTAATAAAAAGAGTACACACCTACTGCAAAGGAAATTGATAAAATGCATCAGGTAACAATTAAGCCAAACCAATGTCAATAAGACGAGCATATATTCATTTACAGCTAGATATCAGTATCTTAGCCAGGTATAAAAGCAGTTGACATGCCTTTCGATCTGCTCTAGCATAACCGAAGTATGGAATCACAGCAGTGATGTTTTTTGCAGATGCTCTCCGACAGGCGTCTATCATAATCAAAAGCTCCATAATATTTTCATTTGCAGGAGGAGAAGTCGGCTGAATAAGATATACATCACATCCTCTAACGCTTTCCTGTAACTGCACATAAATTTCACCGTCTGCAAATCGTTTTATGTTGATCTTTCCCAGCTCCAAGCCCATATAACAAGCAATTTCCTGGTAAGTTTTATGATTGCACACAAAAAACAAATTCCAAGTTAAACTCATTGCAATAATATATTGTGAAAACTACATAATGTTCATCCTCAGATACAAGTCATACATCTGTTAACTGGAAAAAGGGAGACATGACAATCAAAAAAAAAAGGAGAAAAGTAAGCAGGTTTAAAAAAAAAGATGAATTTAAGTTGTAAAATGAGCTCAGTACTAAAAAAAAAGTTGCCTGGTACAGCATACAGGTTCTATATAGCACAAAATAGCAATAACAATAGCACACAACAAATCATATACCGATCTTGCATGAGATGTTTGGTAATGTACAATCTATGCAGCATCAAGGTAGCTCACGTCAATACACCCACAATCCCAGATAATGAGTAGAGAACATCACCTACTACTGAAAGCAAGCAACACCTCAAAATGCAACGGAAGATACAACAAAAAAAACATGACCCCAACTCAATGGTCAACAAACATGGTATGGTCTTCCTTCAAGATAACTTAACTAAGCCTACAAGATGTCAGATTAGAAAAATCAGGTGATCAACTTCTGAAGCATACTCAAGCAACATTTATTTGAACATGGATGGTCACAAGATGGGTCAAAAGTCTTGAGAGAACTTAATATCAGCTAACTGAAATAGAATGAATGGTAGCAGTAAAAAAAAAAAAAAAACAAATTAATGTAACTATAGATCCATGCGAGCACTTCAGACAAATGATTGTTTCATAATGTACGCCATCAAGCACAAACAACCTATTATTAATTAGTATGCACAATCATAACTTCATTTTTTAATGACTGGAAGTTCTTTAGTAAATGTATTCAGACAGTAATGTTAGACCCTAGCTCAGGGATATAAACAACAAGGCAAAGGGATTCAAACCTCAGACAGGGCAGGATTTGCTGTTCCAGAGAATAGCTTTAACCTTGTGTTATTCTTATTGTTCAATGAATTATCCAATCGCTTGGCATCCAAGAATTTAGGCAGTGTTTGGTCATCAATGACCGGAACAAATGGCTTCCCATTCACCAATTTGTATTGCTCACCCAGGCTGCATTTCTGTGAAGAAAGTCATACCAATAGAACATGCAACAAGTCATAACTCAAAATTGATCCAAAACACACCACTGCATGATTAACTTAAATTTTACACCTATGATGCATATAAACTCGAGGTGAATTCATGAATCAACATCTTCAAAGTTATATGCATAAAGAAATACAGCATCTAGTAGACTATTATGATATCTTTTGCAAAGGATATAATTTATCCAATTTGTAAACCAATAATACTAAGTAACCAAGAGGGAAAGGTATTTCAGTAGGTACTTATATAGTGTGAACAATACATTGAACTACACATAAATTTAAAACATGGAATCACAATTGCAGCTAATTCAGTGATCAATCAACTTCAGTCTAAAATTAGCCAACTTTGAAAAAGGAATCCTGCAATACGTAACTAACTATGACACAAAATCCTTGAAAGAGGATATTCACAATACAATGGTACAGTGTACTAAAAAGGGCTCAAGGCGCACCTAAGTGCACCTCTATTTCTGTAAGAGAGGAATATAAGCTCAAATTCAGGAAGTTTTGTGGATGGAACATTTTATTTACTGTAGACATAAATTATTAGTCATTATAAAGATATTATTTCCTTAAAAAAGAAAGATATTTTCAACATGGTAGCAAAAATATTGTATAAATCGGTTACATTTGATTATAGGAACAAATTATTATAGAACCGATTTTGTACAAAAATAGAAGGCAGGCGCTCCAGCCTGTGTGCCTTCATGTGCTAGGGCGCCTAGGCTGCGCCGGTGTATGAAGTAGCGGGACCCCTGCGTGCAAGGGTTAAAAACTGTCACCGATCATAACAGTGAATTCTCTAACTGTTCGTTCCTGATTCCAAATTCAACAGTAACACCCAAAACCTTCATCTTCACAGACTGAGACTCACAAAGTGTAAAATTAATAACTCAAAAATTTTTGTCAATTGTTGTAATCAATCTATGACAATCCAAGAAACATGAACGTTCACACACACCAACCCACGCACCCTTACAATAAAGGCGTGAACAGCAACACTCGAATCCTAGCAAAGTGGTTTAAAATTTGAAGCTGGGAAACATTAACTCAAATTTCTCTTCGTCAATCGTCATAATCAATCATATGAAGCCACGAACGCTCGCGCGCAACATCAGCAAATCATCGCAACAAGCGATCAGCTATCCAGATTATTAGAACAATAGCGAAAACATACAGCCACTCGCATCCTTATAAAAAAAAAAAGCATATAATATGAACTTGACGATAAAGAACTTTTATCTTTCTTTTTTTTTTTTCAGTTGAACTAATCCATCCACATGAAGAGCGCGCGCGCGCCAAAACGCACGCAAACTCAGTAAAATCAGAGACAAAATCACGAAACAGCCGCAAAAGAAGATCAGTTATCAAATTAAAAGATAAAAGACAAAACAGGTAACCACTCACAACGAACTTCGGAGAGCACAATCGGGAGCCAGAATCACGGCGAAACAAAGTCCAACGGCAACCGGACGGGAGAGAGGCGGCGGGTGATACTGAAGCAGAAGTCGAAGACGACGACGGAGTGCGGAGAGCGAGCGACGCCATTGACGATGGATAGGGTTAGCAGTTGATGAAGAGAATGGAGACAGGGAAATTTGTATGGCACTCACCTCTCGTCTACCGATTCGCTCACATCTTTCCTTTAAAACGGGGGGCATCGGATTTCGTAAAAGCCCAGTGGCTCCAAATGGTAACCAAAAGGCCTTGGCTTTTGCGCCCACACGACGTCGTTTGGAACTTTTATGGTGTTTAGGTTTCTTGCCATATTCTTTGTACATAATCAAACGATTCAAACCCCAAATTTATGGTCATTTTGTAATTCAGTGTCATTAGTCAAATTCAAAGATGTTCTGTATCACCCCTGTACTGCTTTACTTCTTTACTTTACAATGAAACAAAATATTTTGGATATTTTCATTTGGCATCCTAGTATCTTTCTATATTTTCGGTTGATGTCTACAATTTTTTATATATTGGCTAATGCCCTTGACATTTTGACATGTCTGATACGCATCTCTTGCTTCCTCTAGAACGTTAAAAAACAATGTATACAACGAAGGCAAGGGGAAAAAAAGAAGACATGATCAACTTCTAGATATTAACTACTCCGAAACATCCTTGCAGATGAGAATATCAATCTCGAACTGAAGAAACCGTCAACAAATGAAGAATTATAATCCATCTTAACGAGTTTATCCGTGACACGGGTGATTTTCCTGAAAATATGAAACACACACTTGTGAAAACTAAGAAACCAGGATAACAATATTGGAAATGATCATATCAATTTCTCAATAATAAAGAATCATCCTTAATTCAACCAAATTGATTGCCTTGAGATACCAGTTTTGAGATCAGTAGCTTCGACAATAAGAGAGGACGTAGGACCGCAACTATCTAATTGGAAGAAAATTGGATTAGCGTTATGAACGTGGGTAATGAAACTGAGAGCACAATTACCACCGTTATTCCGTTTCATCAAAGTTAAGTTTAATAAACTATGGTTTAGTTTATTCCATTTGATTACAACGATGTATTGTTTTCTTTTATCTTTAGGGTGTATGGTTAGTTTTATTCCAATTATGGATTCATCAATTCATACATTAAGAAATATCATTGATAATTTTATTATTAAAATAGTTTTTTTTTTGACAAGTCAGATATTCCACCACAAATAAAACAGAACTTTTAATTCAAAATTGGTCAACTGGACTAGTCATGGGCTGCAAACCTAAACCGTCGGTTTAGGTTTAACCTAAACCGCCGGTTTAGCACGGTTTATAAATAAAAAATTAAATACAAAGTAGTTATGTTAAAAAAAATAAAAATTAATAATATATAAAAATATAAAAAAATTACTATAAAAAAAATTAGTATATAAAAACTAGTAATTAAAATTTATACCAATTAAATAAAAGAAACATAAATTCAATTTAACAAAAAAAAACTCGGAAAAATTAAAGGGCTTGAACCGGTTTTCCGGTTGCCTACGTATCCTCTCGGGATTAAGAGGAATCAAAGCCCACGTAGTTCTCTTACCTTGACTTACCTTTTTTCGGACTTCCGAGTTTTTTTTAATCTCGCTTACCTTTCGATGTCGGACTCGGAAGTAGTGTCGGCGTCTTCGGAGTTGGAATCCGATTTGGAGTCGTACACCGGTGCATTCCTTTGTTTCCGCTTAGCCGCCCTTATCCAATCTTGAATACAAACTTGCATCTCCAACTTCTCGGGCTTCAATTGAGTTCGGTTGTGACCGAGAATGTTCCCACCTCAGCTAAATGCTTGCTCCACCGCAACCGTTGATGCTGGCACGGCCATGATTTGTTGTACAATTTTAATTAAGGTTGGATATTTGGGAGCTAATCTCTTCCACCAATCCAAAATATCAAATTCAACATTATCATCAAAATTAAAACAAGTGTTAAGATAATCTTGATATTCCGCATTTGAAGATGAATGTCTAGGTGTTTTTGTTCTTCTAGCAAAAACTTGTTGTGCAAGTGAAAGAGAAGAAGATGAACTAGTAGAAGAGGGAGATGGACTAGGTGCGGTAGAAGAAGAGCTAGCACTAGATTCAAATGTACTAAGTAATTTTCCAATTTCGGTATTAACTTGTTGCACAATGTTAGGAACATTAATGTTTTCTTGTGTTAAGTTTACACACAAACAATCATAATAAATAGTCAATAAATCGGAAAGATCATCTAGTTTAAGTCTAGGATAAAAAACGGCGGTTACAAGATAAATCATGGGAATGTCTTGATAATATTTAAGCCATTTATTTTTCATATCAAGCATACAATCCGTGAGACAATGTATGTTAAAACATTTTACAAAAGCTTCGGAAACATTAACGGCAATTTCTAAAAATCTATGAGATGTTGGAGTGTAAACACAACTCATGGTATTAGTTGCATCATTAAAAGTTTTTAAAACATTACAAATATGGGCACAAGTTTCCCAAACATTTTCATCATCTAAAATTGACCAAGGAACATGATTTGAAGCAAATTCTTGTAACAAAACTTTATAACGTACGGCTTTACAAAGTAGTTTGTAAGTCGAGTTCCAACGAGTTCCAACATCTTTTGAAAAAGCAATAGGATGAACATTTTTGTTTAAACATAAATTTCTCCATTTTCTTCTTAAATCGGAGTCATGCCAAATATGATCAATAACAAGTTTGATTGGGGTTAGCATATCTCCTAAAACCTTAAGTCCATCTTGAACACATAAGTTTAAAATGTGACATGCACATCTTTGATAAGTATAAGGAGTTTTTATATACTGTCCCGCATCCTCAACCAAATGGTTTACGGCGGCGGTATTTGCGGATGCATTATCAAAAGAATATGAAAAAATTCGATGTTGTAAATTATATTCTTGTAAAACCGTTTTAATCATGCTTGCAATGCCTAGGGCATTATGTCTTTGATTAAAATGCCGAAAACCAATAACATATTTATGCAAAAACATAGCGTTATCAATAAAATGTAAAGTAATGCCCATGTAAAAATGTTGTTGTGATTGTGTACTCCAAATATCACTACAAATTGAAACTTGATGTTCAAAACTAGCCAAATTCGATAAAAAAATTTCTTTCTTTTTTAAGTAAGATTTAGTAACTAATTTTGAAACGGTTTTCCTAGAAGTTGGTTTAAAAGAAGGTTGAAGATATCTAGTGTTATATTCTCTAACTTCTTCATATTCGGCATAAGAAACGGTAATGAATGTGAACAAATAACATCGGTCAATCCTAAACTTTCTTCACTATGATTATATGTAAATAAAGGAGAATGAGAGGTAGAAGATGCAAACCCGTGGGACAATTGTGTTTGTCCCCGTGAAATCCCGAGCTTCTCTAGATGGACGTTTGCCATGTGAGTTTGCAATGTCCCGTAGCCGCCCTTCATCTTCCACTTGTACACATTCGGGCAATAGTTGCATGCCACTTGACAATACTCGTTCACCGGCTCCCCCTTGGTGTAATGCTTCGTAAATATTTCGGATGTAAGCATTTTCGGAGGGGGGGACTTCTTCGTGGAGCTTCGGTAACATCGGGATTGTCGGGCATTTGTGTTTCGCTCTCTTGGGTGCTAGGAAAGTATTGAGAAGAGGGAATTTGATCACTTGGGTTTGCCATTACGAGAAATCGAGATATCGAGAATACGAGGAATCGAGAATTCGAGAATAAGAGATTAGGAGAGTAGAGAAGATGAGTTGTAGATTGTGTGATTTGTAGAGGAAGAGAGAATGGGTATTTATAGGAAATTAGGATAAATGGTGGGGGAATTTATTTTTTATTTTTATTTTTTTTAATATTATAAAAGGCCCCAACGGCTCTTTTTAAAAGAACCGTTGGTTTTTTTTTTAAAAAAAAAAACGGTTGGAGGCCCAAACTGGTGGTTTGAACCGCCGGCTCAAACCGTCGGTTTGGGCCGGAACCTAAACGTTGAACCGGCCAAACCTAAACCGGCGGTTTGGGCCGGTTTGAAAACCGGCGGTTTGGCGGCTCGGTTCAAACCGGTCCCATGCCTAAACTGGACCTTACATTCAAACATAAACTAGTGTAATACCCGCACATTGTGCGGGATTGAATTTTAATATGTATACATTATTATAAATAATTTAATATATAAGGATGCAGAAAATGAAATCACTTATTTATTATACTTTTCAAGTGTATTTCTCGTAGCATACAATCAATCCCCGTAAACGATGTTGTGATATGATTATATGAGTGAGATTACGTTTGTTTTATTCTTTTTTTTAATGTTTTTTTTACAATTTTTTGTTTGTAAATGTTAATCAATATTTTAATATTTTTTGTTTTTTTATATTATAATTAATTGTGTTAGCAAACGTTTTTTTTTTTAATATCTGATTAACAAAATAATGAGGTTAAATTACACATATAAATTTTAGACCGATAATATGTAAATGACTAAATAATAATAATAATAATAAAAATAAAAATAATAATAATAATAATAATAATAATAATAATAATAATAATTTTTATTAAAAAAATCCGATTACGTAAACCCATTTTTTAATAATCTAGATAAATAACTTTTTAAAAAGATTTTGTTAGACTTTGATAATAATTTATATTAACAACTTAAAATAATTAACTTTTTAAAATATTTTTTTATGTTGCGTTAAATTTGGTGCTGACACGTGGCAAAGAAGGGCTCTCCTTTAATACATACTAGTTTTAATACCCGTGCCTTGCACGGGTTAGACGATAATTGTGTGTCAAAAAATGTTTGAGAATTGTCTTAACTGATATATGATACTTGTTGTAAGACTTTATTTTTCACATTATGAATGAAAATTAAGCAAGAATTCAAATACTGCAATAACAATCGGGAAAGAGGATTTCGGGACAATATCTTTGAGATACTCGAATGCCAAAGTTAGTATCAATCCAATAAAGAATTAGGGTTTACTAAATTAAATGTTAGAATATGTGATTTGGGTAAACGAATATACGACACTATAAAATTGATGAGGTGACCGCACACAATTACGTCAAATATTAGTTCAGGAGTTGTTTTATTATATAAGATAGATAAGAAGTCATTTATAAAACATATGCTAACAAAAAAAAAGTAAAACAAATCATTAAATTTAAATTGAACTTATTAAATAATAAAGTATTAATATATATGAAAGAGATTTATATAATATAAATAGCATGTCTAAGTCAAAAATTAAAATATCAAATAACTATATTTAAATAGTAAATTATCTAATAATTAATAAGACTAATAGCATATGTCAAATTATTAAAATAATAAATATTACTCAACAAATTTTTTTAAAAAAATAAATTCAAAATTATAACAACTATCAATTAACCTTAAAAATAATACGAACTTTGAAATTATTGAAAATGATACATACTATCAACGTATTTATAAAAATTAATATAACTTATTTTTTCGAAAAACAACTCTAACTCTGGTGAAGATTTGACAACTAATTTTTTACATGTCATAAAAAATTTAAAATTATGAGTGTAAGATCGATTATTTTTAAATAAACCAATATGTTAAATTTAAAATATTTTTAATTTTTAATATAAAAAAATCAAAACTTTATTGATTTTTTTCCGGAGTTTTTTTTGTTCTGATTTTTACATACTTTTGTGTAAATGACTAAACAAATTATTATAAGTATTTTAACTTGTTTTTAAAAAGTCTATATATATTTTTTTAAATCGAATTTTTTTTTTTGGAAAAATTATTTTATTTTTTTCCACATATTTTTAATATGAAATATATGAGTTTTTATACAAAAGCATTTGAAAATATCTTAAAATATTTTTCAAAAAATTAAAAAGTTGACATTTTTGAAAATGACAATACAATTATTATAACAAAAAACGAATTATTTTAATTCTTAAATTTTCTTTGTTCTAAAAAATAAGAATTATTTTTGATAATCGTTTAAAAAAACTGCTTTAAAAAAATGTTTATAAGTTTTAGAAAGAGAAAAAAAATTCAACTTAAAATTGAAAATATAAATAAAAAATCATTAAGATGTTTAAAATTTTAAATAAATAATAAATTTCATAAGTTGTAGAAAAAAGCAATGTTGAGTTAAAAAATATATATAAACATAATATTAAATTTAAAATAAAGTTTATAAGTTATAGAAAATATAAGTTCAACTGAAATTAAAAAAAACTTAAGTTGACCAAATATTAAGATCTTTAAAATTAGATTGCAAATCTTAGCTATTTTAATTTTTTTAATTATAAATAATTAAAGGTCAATTAATAATATAAAAGACTAATAAAATATTAGTTAGTAAAATATTTAAAATAAATTTGGTTAAAGAGATCTGGTGTAGAGTTATACGTATATTAAAAAAAAATTGAAAACTCAGTATATAAAATAAATTAGTTAAAACTCGTAAATCAAATGTTTTAAATAATTGTTTTAACATGGTGGGACCTGTATTAACAAAAAATTGACCCGTGTAAATTTAATGACGTGGATTCACCAGAGTGTGTCACGTGTAAATTTAATGATGTGGATTCACCAGACTGTATCATGTGTAAGTTCACGGGCTGCTTTAGTATATAGATAGATAAGATCTAGAAAATTAAACTAACAACTTCTTTTGAAGCTATCTTTTTTTAATGACTTTTTCATTGACATGTTTATACATATATTTATCTCTCTATTTTTATACAAGAAATACGATATTTTAAGTGTCTTCTATGATGTGCATGTCTACAATTTAGTTTTAGTATAACATGTCGTCTTGTAATCGATAAAATATAAGAGTGGACATATAGTTGTATGTATTTTTTATTTATGGATAAAATTATATTTTTAAAATATCTTTTGCTATTTTATCTTTCTAAAATATTAACTAAAACTTTTTTTTTTTGGTAAAATTATTAACTTAAACTTTGAACCAAATTGTTTCCTTCAACTTTTTTTGACCCACATAAATTGATTCCAACAGTACACATAATCAAACCCCAAATGCATGGTTATTTTGTAACTCAGTGCCATTACTCATTAGTCAAATTCAAAGATATTCTGTATTACCCCCTGCATTACTATTACTTTACAATGAACCTATAATATTTTGGATATTTTCATTTGACATCTTCATATCTTTCTATATTTCGGTTAATGTCAACAATTTTTTAGAGTTCTTTCTAATGCCCTTGACATTTTGACATTTCTGATCCGAATCTCTTGCTTCCTCTAGAACGTTAAAAAAAAACAATGTATAGAACGAAGGTAAGGGAAAAAAACACATAATCAACGTCTAGACGTTACCTACTCTGAAACATCCTTGCGGGTGAGAACATCAATCTCGAACGGAAAAAAAACCACCAACAAAGAAGAATCATGACCCATCTTACCAAGTTTATCCGTGACACCGGTGATTATCCTGGTAATATGGAACACACGTACCTACGAAAACTGAGAAAGCGAGATAAAAAAAATATTGGAAATGATCATATCAATTTCTAAACGAGAAAGTATCACCCTCAATTTCATCCAAATTAAAACCCAAATCGATTGCCTTGTTTTGAGATCAATAGCTTCGACAATCAGAGAGGATGTAGGACCGCAACTATCTAATTAGAAGAAAGTGGGAATAACGTTATGATCGCAGGTAATGAAACGGAAAGCACAATCACCGTTATCCCATTTAATGAAAGTTAAGTTTAATAAAATCAGTTTATTCCATTTGATTACTACGAAGTATTTTTTTTCTTTTGGTTTTAGGGTGTATTGTTAGTTTTATCCCAATTATGAATTTGTCAATTCATACATTAAGAAATATCATTGATAATTTTATTATTAAAAATAGTATTATTAAAAATAGTATTATTCCTAACAAGCCAGATATTCTATCACAAATAAAACGAAATTTTAATTCAAAATTGGTCAACTGGACCTTACATTCAAACCGTACGACTTAAACCGTGATAGAGGGAGTTTATGGGGTTGAAAACAATCATTGTGGATGAACATTGAGCTTTATAAAAAAAATTAAATTACATTGAAATAGATTATGGCGTCGTAGCCAAACATTTTTTCCCATCCGTGCCGGCGCTCAATTATTTTATTTTAATTTTTTTTGAATTTTTTTAAATAAAAAAAAGAGGGTGTTGGGCTGTACAAAATAATGTAAGTAACTTTGGATTCATCCAATTCATATAATTCTCTTTTTCCTGTATAAAATAATGTAAGTCACTTGGATTCATTCGGTAGAGGAAATTTATAAGGTTGAAGAGTATTATTGGGATGAGATTTTAAAAAAAAATAGAGATAAATTTTGGTTACTAAGTTTACTACAAGGCTTTAATCAATCAATAAATAAATATTGGAAAAAAAAACTCCATAAGGGTGCCGGCGCCCTTTTTTTTTAATTTAGTTAGTTAATTTTAGGAATAAATAAATAAATAAATAAATAAATAAAAAGTTGAGTGCCCGCTAAGCACTAGCAGATTGCGCTCGAATTTTACGTTAGTAAAACCAAGTTCGTGTATATAGCTTTTTCGTTATTTTTATAGTGAATTTTTCAATATGACATGTTTATACATATATTTATCTCTCTTTTTTATATAAGAATATGATATCTTAAGTGTCTTCTATGATGTGCATAAGTCTACCATTTAGTTTTAGTATAACACTAGCTTAATACCCGTGCCTTGTACGGGATTTGTAAAATATTTGAATTACAAAAAACAAATCACCCTAAAGAATGGGTAGACATCAAATGTAAAAATATGTATATATATATATATATATATATATATATATATATATATATATATATATATATATATATATATATATATAAAATAAGAGTTTATAAAAAAATAATAAAACAATGATATAAACCCACATTATTTTGGTATTAAACAATATATTTTCAATATAAATATGTCAACCACACCATAAATAATTGCATGAAATTAAAACAAATAAGAAAAATAATATAAAAAATAAAAAAAATTAAAAATGAAAAAATAATTTACCTCTTTTAATAGAAGTTGTGAAACTCGCAAATAATGAAATAATGATGAATAATATATCAATCTATAGAAATAGTTGTAAAAATTTTTTTATAAAAACAAAACGTGCCATTTTGTTTTAGTAACATAATACATAAGAATAAAAATATTAGATGCATAAATACCATTAAATCATATCCATATATATAATAAGTGTAATTTGTAGCTAAAATACTTTATTGTTAGTCACACTAAAAACAAAGATTTTTAGGAGATGATTGTTATTTTGATGTGGCTTAACGTGGTAACGACAAATGATTTTAGTCATTTCTATTTTTGTTTTATATAGTAGATATAATTTTAGAAAAACGGTATTATATAAATAAAAAATTTAACTTAAAAACAATCTTCATATTCTTGTATAAAAAATAAAAAAAATAATGAAATAATATAATAAGATCTAGTTATATCAAAAACAAATTAAGATTCTTTAATAGTATTTGTATGTGGTAAGAATGATAGTTTTAAAAGGAAGTTCTTAAACCAATAAAGTCATATACTTATAATTGGAACAATATATTATAAAGTCAATTTTATATTCTAAATGGCAATAAGCTTATTACCATATCAGTAAATAAAATTAAAAAATATATAAATGAGGTGGAATAATTTGGAGATGACACATGGAAAAATCTGAGGTGGCTAATCGTGAGGATGGCAAGTGGCAAATATTGATGTGGCTTAACGTGGTAACGACAAATGGATTAAGTTACTTCTGCTTTAGTATTATATATAGTAGATTTCGTCTTGTAATCAATACGGATATAAGAATGGACATATAGTTCTATGCAATTTTTATTTATAGATAAAATTATATTTTTAAAATATCATTTGCTATTTTTATCTTTCTAAAACATTACCCAAACTTTGAACCAAATTGTTTACTTCAACTTTTTTTTGACCCATATAGATTGATTTCAAAGAATTTTGACAAACAAAAGTATACATATAAGATAAATAAAAATTTCGCTCTGTTTTTATTCCCGAAAATGCAACTACAGAATGTATGATTTGAACTTCTTGATACTTTTTTCCTTTTAGAAAAAACAAATAGGCTTGCATACAAACTAATTATTATACTGAAAAATAAAATACGTTTGGAATGAGTATCACACCAAGAAACATCATATAGAAGAGGATAATAACTCGAACTTCTTATTATAATCAATATTATAAAATACCTTGTAACTATTAATTGAATTTAGTAAAACCTAAAAAAATAAGTAAATAAATTTGAATTTTGATGAAAATTGATTAGGATGACTCACTTCCTCTGTTCTAAATCATATCAATTTGTGGATATAGGGAGAGTACCCTCTGCTAGGGTTTCGTTAGTCTGACGATTCTGTCAGTTCCCGCTGTCATCGTTCCTTCCTCGTTTCATTCCCTTTTTGCACAAATCTCAATTCCTTGTTACAAATTCAGACTGCACGGACCAATTTGTATCACAACATACTATGGATGCTCTGTATGAATAGTGGACAAAACTAAGGCTCTCGGAAAGCGGAAAGGAAAGCATCATCCTCGACCCTAACCCCCCATAAGACGTAGACCGCCGAATCAAACTCGGTGTTATATGTAGGGTCCTTTCGGACAAGAAAGTAAATGGCGGTGGCATGCACCTTATTTGGAGACTCCGAAAAGAGGTCGCAATTAAAGAAACTGGTCCTAACACTTTCTTCTTTAACTTCTTTTCAATGGAATATAAGGAAAAAAACATGCTTGAAAGACCGTGGAACTTCAAAGATAACCTCTTACCTCTTGTATGTCGAAGTGAATCCGCTCTTGTGTCTTGATGACATTGAGTTCCACTTCTCCTTTTTGGTTTACCCTGCTCAACGTCCTAGTTGACTACAAATCTATGGAAACTGCTAGAAAGATCGGGAGACTTGAGGATTCAAGTCATGTTAAAGATTGATGAACCCCTGATGAGAGGACTGAACATAGACATCGACAGAGACAAGCAATGGATAGGGATTCAATATGAGCATCTCCCCAAGTTTTACTACACATGTGGCAAACTTGTACACATAACTAAGGAATGCACTATCCAAAATATCCCATCCAAAGAAGATGATGAGTAGTTTGGACCATGGATGAGAACAGGTTTTGACACCAAACAATGGCAGGTTAAAGATGAGCGTATACTCCAAAAACAGTGGATGAAAGTCACTAATAGGAAAAACTCAACCCCATCCGATTCTGTAATGCTGCCAATAAACCACCCAATTGGAAAGTTTGGCAAGAAGTCAGATGAGACAGTGCACCATTATGGTATTACTGCAGTTGAAACTGAAATGACCGGTCCACCATTCAAGCGTTACAGAAAAGTTAATAGGGGCTCTCCACCTAGGACAACTTCCCTACCTTTGCCAGTTGTTACGTCTCCTTTGATAAGAAAAAGGAACTTCGAGAAGAATATTGATAACGGAAGAGACGGTGTAGAAGGCTTCATGGTCACAACAAAGAAACTAAGACATGATGACAACAACCAAAGGGTAGCCACACATAACTACTCAAATAACGGTGATGGGAAATGTTCCACACCGTGAGCAACAATGAATATCTTCGGATGGAACTGTCAAGGGCTAGGCAACCCGAAGGCAGTCGTTGCGATCCGGGATATATCTTGGAAACATCACCCGGACATAGTTTTCATCATGGAAATTATGTCACCAAAGAATGTAACGGAGAAAGTCATGTGAAAGTGTGGCTTCGATCACGGTTTCTGCATTGCTAGTGTTGGAAGGTCAGGGGGTCTTGGCCCTTGGTGGAAAGACTCGTCCTTCTCCCTACTTTCCTACTCCAACCACCATATCTTAATTGCATGTTTTGACCCTAACTTCACCGATAAGTGGGCTCTTACTGGGGTTTATGGTTGGCCCAAACATAACCTAAACATGAAACATGGACCCTTCTTCGTAATTTCATACACAGTTATACCGGTCTTATGGTCTTCTTCAGTGATTTTAATGAGATTCTATTCCAACACAAAAAGGAGGGTGGAATACCGCGCTCTGATAGAGACATGAAGGCCTTTCAAGAGGTTATTGATGATTGTGGCCTTATTGATGTTGGATGGTCCAACCAGAAATTTGCATGGGAACGAGGCAAACGTATTGAAACTGCCACCAAGGAACGCCTAGACAGATTTCTCATCTCAGAAGACCGGTGCCTAAAATACCCCTCCCACCACCAATGGAAGCCAGTTATCCCCCTATGTTGGTTGAAGGAAGAGGACATTTCCATCGCGAAGGATTCAATCCAGCCACAGGTTCCCCTACGGCTACCTTGTTACGACTTCACCCCAGTCGAAGACTCCACCTATTTCGTCCATACTTACCTCGGGTACTCCTCTGATCACTCAATCATTTCCCTCTCGAACTGGACTAAACCAAGACGTTGCTCGGGCTTCAAATCTCGTCACTTTGAAAACACCATTTCTTCTTTGTAGGCTGCCACAATAGGTGAATTGGCTCCTCAAAGACTCCAATGAGTCATGTCTGATCTATCTAAATAAGGAAAAACCATTGCTAATAAGAGGAAGACTGAAACTCATCGCCTCAAAACTGAACTGCAATTTGTGCAAAATCAAGTCACATATGTGGACTCAATTGGTAAAGGAGGGTCTATCATTGCCCAGTTAGATAAAACTCAATAAAGAAGAGGAGAGTTACCGGTTCATGAGGGCCCGTGCTACGAAGTTAAAAGACGGAGACAAAAACACATCCTATTTCCACCACAAAGCTATTGAGCGCAAAATAAAGAACTTTATCTCAAAGCTTTAGGATGATTCGGGAGTCTGGAGAGAAGGAGACAACAACATCAAGTCCATTGTCATCGATTATTATAATAAAAAAATTTGCAAGTGAAGAGCCTCCTGTTGATCTAATGAAGTTATACATGCTATGACTCCATCTATTACTAAGGACATGAATGAGATGCTCCTGATCACCCCCACTACTTCTGAAATCTCTGATGCTCTTAAATCAATGAAGCCTTGGAAGGCGCCAGGCTTGGACGGTCTCCATGCGGGCTTTTTCAAGCGTTACCGGAATATTATTTGTGTTGACGTGGTCTATTTCATTCAACAATGGTGGAACAATGAACTTCCTCTTGCTGGCATGAACAAGACCGTCGTTACACTGGTGCCTAAGTTCCCCACACCAACTCATATTCGCGAATTCAGACCAATCAATTTATGCAACGTTCTCTATAAGATCATCACTAGACGCCTTAAAACCTTGATGCCTAACATTGTCTCCGTTGAACAAAGTGCTTTTGTCAATGACCGTCTTATCAATGATAAAAATAAAAAAAAACTAGTGGCCCTCGATTGCTTTCACCACATGAAACAAATGAAGACCGGTTGTGGGGAAATCGTGTTGAAACTTGACCTCTTGAAAGCATTTGATCATATTGACTTGGGCTTCCTAAATGTTGTGATTTCTAGGTTGGGCTTCACTCCCATATTTATTACTTTGATCATGAATTGAGTCACAATTGCCACCTATTAATTTAAGGTTAATGGAGGCATCATCGGAGAAGTCCTTCCATCACGGGAGATCCGGCAAGGAGATCATATGCCCCCTGTTTTGTTTGTTTTGTGTGCAGATTTCTTCTTTGTCTTGCTATCAAACACCGTGGCAACTAATGATATCTCGGGTATTAGATGATAGAAATTATTTAGAGGATGAATGAAAAGGTGAATATTGAAGAGGAAGAAAACAAATGTATTTTAGAACTCTTAATCAAATGTTCTTCACAACTTGATTTTACTAACATTACAAGGTCCCTATTTATAGTATTATAGGAACATGAACCTAGTACAAATTTCTAGGAATTAAGTATTAGAAACTTAAACATTTTAATTCCTACATTTAATACTTAGAATGTAAAACAATTTATTTATTCAACTCTTAAATCAAGTTCATGCATCTAGAGTTTTATTCTAAACGTTTTAACATTTGAATTAAGTTTATTTTTCAACACTCTCCTTTAAACTTAATTTCTTGTAATACCAAGCATTGCACGGAACTTGATAAATATCTCTGACGTGAGAGGCTTCGTAAACATATCAGCAACTTGGTCTTGAGTCCGCACATACTTAACTTCAATTTCGTTCCTGGAAACACATTCACGAAGGAAATGATACCTCGTGTCAATGTGTTTGCTACGGTCATGGAACACCGGGTTCTTTGCCAATGCAATAGCAGACTTGTTATCAACAAGGATCTTTGTGGCTTCCTTATGTGACAACTGTAAATCTCCTAATAATCTTCCCAACCAAATTGCATGACACACGCAAGATGTAGCAGCAACATACTCAGCTTCACATGTTGAAAGAGTAACAATAGACTGCTTCTTTGAACTCCACGTGAAAGCAGTTTCTCCCATGTAGAAAACAAACCCCGTAGTACTCTTTCGATCGTCAACATCTCCATCCCAATCACTATCACTATAACCCACAAGCTTATATTCATCAGAAGAAGAATAAAGCAAACCATAGCTAATATTACCTTTAATGTACCGGAGAATGCGTTTTGCTGCTTTGAAATGTGTGGTAGTCGGCGCCTCCACAAACCGACTCACGAGCCCAACTCCATAGAGAATATCCGGACGAGTGCATGTCAAGTACCTCAAGCTTCCAACTAAGCTCTTGAAAGTTATAGGGTCAACCCTCTCACCTTCCTCGTGTTTTGAGAGCTTGATCCCACAATCGACTGGTGTACTTACAGCTTGACAATCATCCATTTTGAATTTCATCAGAATCTCCTTAGCAAATTTCTCTTGCGAGATGAAGATCCCATCTACTGCTTGCTTAATCTCAATCCCAAGATAATAGGACATGAGACCAAGATCTGTCATCTCGAACTCTCTAGTCATTGCTTGCTTGAAATCTTCGAACATACTCGGATTATTACCCGTGAAAATCATATCATCAACATACAAGCAAACAAATAATGCATCGCCATTTTTACACACCTTGGCATAGAGAGCGTACTCGTTTGGGCACTTGACAAACCCATTCTCTTGAAGATACTTGTCAATCCGACTATTCCATGCCCGTGGTGCTTGTTTTAAGCCATATAAGGCTTTCTTTAACTTCAACACTTTACTTGTATGACCTTTGATCACATAACCGGGAGGTTGTTCAACATAAACATCCTCTTCGAGCACACCGTTTAGGAAAGCAGACTTCACATCCATTTGATAAATATTCCACTTTTTCTGAGCTGCAAGTGAAATTATCAAACGGACAGTCTCTAGTCGTGCAACTGGAGCAAACACCTCACCATAGTCGACCCCTGGTCGTTGACTATAGCCCTTTGCTACTAATCTTGCCTTGTACCTCTCAACTTTTCCTTGAGCGTTCTTCTTCTCCTTGAACACCCACTTTAGACCGATGGGCTTTTCACCTTCTGGCAAAGTTGTCAACTCCAAGTATCATTTTTCTTGATCGAGTTTATCTCTTCAGCCATTGCGACTCTCCATTTTTCATCATTCACAGCCTCTGCAAAATCTATTGGTTCAGAATCAGCAAAATAGCAATAAAGAGTTAGGTCATCATCTAGTTCCTCATAAATTTCTTCAAGGCTTCTCATGTTTGGTGTTCTTCCGCTAGAACTTTGGTATGAAGACGAAGATGATGATGACGATGGTGTTGTCGTTCTTGAAGATGAGGGTGAACTTTGAGTAGTTGGTGAGCTGGACGGCGTCAAAGGCTCTTGCGAACATCTTCCTCTTGCCCTTCTTCATCAAGAGCCGGAAAGAAATCATATATCTCCTTGTCTTCAAAGCTCCAATTCCATGTATCATCTTCATCAAATTGAACATCTCTACTTATGACGACCTTGCTTGCAACTGGATCATAGAGCTTGTATCCTTTTGAACTCTGAGCATATCCGATGAAAACATGTTTCTTGCTTTTGTCTTCAAGCTTTGATCTCACTTGATCTGGTACGTGCACATAACCAATGCTTCCAAACACTCTCAAATGAGATGCACTTGGCTTTCTTCCACCCCATTCTTCTTGTGGAGTTCTATCTAACAGACGTTTTGTTGAACTCCTGTTAGATAGATAGACTGCACAATCAACTGCCTCGGCCCAAAACTCCTTAGGCACCTTCTTTGTCATCAACATGCTTCGGGCCATGTTGAGAATGGTTCGGTTCTTCCTTTCAACAACTCCGTTTTGTTGAGGTGATCTTGGAACTGTCAAGAATCTTTTTATGCCATTCAACTCACAAAACTCATTGAACTCGTTAGAAGTAAATTCACCACCTCTATCAGTTCTTAAAGACTTTATATAGTTACCACTTTGTTTTTCAACAAGAGCTTTGAACTTTTTGAACATAGAAAACACTTGAGATTTTTCTTTGAGAAAATAAACCCAAGTCTTTCTACTAAAGTCATCAATGAAGAGTAGAAAATACCAATTTTTACTGAACGATGCAGGCTTGATCGGTCCACAAACATCCGCATGTACAAGTTCTAGTGGTCGATCTGCTCTTGTGGTGCTTTCTTTCGGGAAGCTATTTCGGAATTGCTTTCCTACAAGACACCCCTCACAAAGTTGATCTGGTTGGTCAATTGGTGGCATCCTGTTCAACATCATTCTCTGTGACATCAACTTTAAGCTTCCAAAGTTCACATGTCCAAACCTTAGATGCCATAACCAAGGTGTCTCTTTCGCACAAGCTTTGAGACATTTGGCTACATCTGTTTGAATGTCAAGCAAGAACATTCTATTTTTCGTCATAGGCACCTTGGCGATCACATTCTGACGATCATCTTGGAGCAGTAGGCTACGATTTTTCATGTGCACCTCATAGTTCTTCTCCAAAAGTTGCCCCAAACTCAAGATGTTGCTCTTCATGCTAGGAACAAAATAAACATTGCCAATAGATTGATGACCACCGTTCTTCATACGGATTAGAATTGTACCTTTTCCTTTGATGGGAACTTTGGAGTTGTCTCCAAATGTAACACACCCACCCATCGACTCGTCAAGCTTCACAAACTTGCTTTTATCACCACACATGTGATTGCTTGCCGCATTGTCAAGGTACCACACGTCTCTTTTGTCTTTCTCACCGCCTTGGTAGGCTAACAATAAAGTGGCATCATCCACTTTTGTTTCCTCTACGTAGTTGACCTTTTCTTCGGGTTGGCTAGGAGCACTCCAACAATCTCGTGCATAGTGCCCATGCTTTTGGCAATTATAGCAACGAACCTTGGATTTATCAAAACTCCCTCTTCCACGTCCTCTTGAAGATTGACCATTTTCTCCAACATTGGAGTCATAGTATGATGATTCACCTTTTCCCCTTCCTCCTCTCCCACGAAAGGATCCACGTCCCCGTCCTCTTCCTCTATGTGACTTCTCTCGATCACCACCAAAATCTCCATTTGTCGAGTGTTTTGTGGCTAGGACTTGCTCAACTGGCTCATCCTTTCTCCTCTTGATTCTCTCCTCATGGGCTTGTAGAGAACCCATAAGTTGATCAATTGTCATTGAATCTAAGTCTTTTGACTCTTCAATGGAAACCACAATATGATCAAACTTCATTGTCAAAGAACGAAGGATCTTCTCCACAACTCGAGCATCCTCGATATTTTCTCCATACCGCTTCATTTGATTGATAACGGCCAACACCCTTGCAAAGAAATCCGCGATTGAATCGGATTCTTTCATCCGTTGGCCTTCAAATTCTCCTCGTAGCGATTGTAGTCTCACCTTCTTCACCTTGTCAACCCCTTGATTAGAGTTTTTTAAGATCTCCCACGCTTGCTTGGAAGTGGTTGCATTTGCCACTCTTTCGAACATCGATTCATCCAAACATTGGTGGATGAGGGTAAGAGCTTGTTGATCCTTCTTCCGGGCCTTCTGAATAGCCTCCTTCTGAGTAGGATTCAATAAAGCTTCATCTTGAGGCACCTCATAGCCTCTATCGACCGATTCCCACACATCTTGGGAAGCAAGCAATGCCTTCATGCGTATGCACCAATTCTCATAATTTTCTTTTGTGAGACGAGGGAAATGGAACGGAAAACTCGTATTCGCCATCTCTTGCTCTGATACCAATTTGATAGAAATTATTTAGAGGATGAATGAAAAGGTGAATATTGAAGAGGAAGAAAACAAATGTATTTTAGAACTCTTAATCAAATGTTCTTCACAACTTGATTTTACTAACATTACAAGGTCCCTATTTATAGTATTATAGGAACATGAACCTAGTACAAATTTCTAGGAATTAAGTATTAGAAACTTAAACATTTTAATTCCTACATTTAATACTTAGAATGTAAAACAATTTATTTATTCAACTCTTAAATCAAGTTCATGCATCTAGAGTTTTATTCTAAACGTTTTAACTTTTGAATTAAGTTTATTTTTCAACATTAGAGTATGCAGCAATGTTCCGAGGTTTCACATCTCTTGTTTGCCGACAACAACCAACTCTTCTCACATGCCACTAGCAAAGACTGTGATGCTATCCTCCTTGTGATTCCCACCTTTGAACGCCTATCTAGATAGCATGTCAACCTGAATAAGTCCGAGGTTTGTTTCAGTCATAATGTTCCGGACTCTGAGCGCCTTAGAATCTCTTCAAGACTCAGTGTTAAGCTTGTTTAGGGACTCTCAAAATACCTTGGCTCTGTTGCTCTCACGAGATCCAAGAAGGACTTATTTAACACTATCAAAGACCGGTTCAGGAAGAAGCTTCAGGGATGGAAAGAATGTCTCCTATCTCAAGCTGGTAAGGAAGTCCTACTCAAATCGGTCGTTCAATCTATTCCGGTCTATGTCATGAGCGTCTTCAGAATTCCTGATAGCGCAATTGATGAAATGCATAGCCTAATGGCGAGTTTCTGGTGGGATCTTCTGACCATAAACGTAAGATCCATTGGATGTCTTAGGAGCTTCTCTGTCTCTCTAAGAATCTCGGAGGTATGGGATTCAAAGACCTTCGTGTTTTAAACCCAGTTTTGCTCGCTAAACAATGCTGGAGACTTTGGTATTGCCCAGATTCTCTTGTCGCTCGCGTCCTCAAGGCTAGATACCACAATCACGATGATATTCTTTCTGCTTCTATCGACTGGACCCATAGCTACTCGTGGCATAGCCTTTGGAGTGCAAAGGCCCTCCTTTTGGAAGGCCTTGGATGGCGAGTGGGCTGGAGTTGACATACGCGTATGGGATGACCCTTGGATTCCCGATGATTGCACCGGTGTTAGACGTCCTGATATTCCTCTACTTATTGATCCAAACCTTACCCTTTGTGTCTCGGACTTGATCTCTGATGGCTCTGTCTGGAATGCAGAGTTGGTTAACAATCTCTTCTCTTTGATTGATGCTCATGATATCTAAAAACTTATTCTCAGCTTTTGCCTCCCTATGGTCTCCAGGTTGCATATGGATGATGAAATTACCAATGAAAACCCGAATTTTCTCATGAAGGTTATTGTCGGGGTATTTATGTGTGGCATCGAACCTAAAGCAAAGACAAGTTATTGAGTCACCCATTTGCAGTAGATGCCACCTAACGCATGAATTTCTATTCCATGCTATATATCCTTGGATGTTCACATGCGAGGGAGGCTTGGTGGGGCTCCATCACTCATGCAAAAATCCTTGAATTATCCTCTAAGTGCATCCTGACATTGCTTCTGAACTCCTTGCTTCGGGTGGCCTAACTTATGTTGAGGGTTTCTTTTTACGTGCATGGACTACATGGACTGCCCGCAACCTACAACTCTTTAGTGATGAATGTCCTAACATTGGTATTCTCAAGGATGGCTTCAGCTGCTATGCTGCTGATTTCGCCTCTTCTAGTGTTGGGCATCGCTCCACTCATCAATACCGATGCAACCCTCATTAATAATTGGATGGGGCTTGGTATTATTTTCAGAGATGATTCTGGTTCTCTCTCAGGTGCTATTGTATGATGCTTGAAGGTGCAACATGACCCCCTCATTGTTGAGACAATGGCAATCCGTCTTGCCCTCTAGGAAACGCAACGTTTTGGCTTCTCATATATTCAGGTTGAATCTGACTCGAAAGCCTCTATCGATATCCTTCAGACCTCGTTTATCACACACTATCCCAGTCTGAATGACATCCATTCTCTATCTGGGTCTTTCGCTTCATGCTCCTTCTCTTTTATTACGCGTAGTTGCAACACAGTTGCTCGTCTCCTTGCTAGACATTGTCCAATTTTGGGAGATACCGAACGTTTTACTAATGTCTATCCCCTAGCATTGTAACACTCGCTTCACTTGATTTAATTTAAGTTTGTTTCTCTCTTAAAAAAAAATCATAACAAAGATTTAACATAAAGTCAAAAATCATCATCTTACCTTGAAATATTCGAATAATAGATAGATTATTCATTCCATAATTCCATTTCGATCCTTTTTTTTATATGGTTTTGTAACGAAGGGGACGAAACATGCATGCTTTCGTCATCCCGTGAACTTTCAATTATATTTTGAAATTATTTATTTAAACTAATTAAGTAATATCCACACACCCTAATTACCCAATTGTTAATGATAAATATATTTATAAATGATGACTTTTAACGTAATTGATTAATATGACGTGGGTTAATCTATGGAGAGGCATATTCAGCGGTGGAGAATGACTGAATGAGTATACTATACTACATAGGTGACCTCACTTGAACAACTTTTTTTTTTGTTAAATAAAGAATATTAAGTATGCTTTGAATTTTTGAATTAGAATTTTTAAAAAAGGGTTAAAATTACATCAACATCAATTTTAAAGTTAGTTGACACTTGAATTTAATTTATTTTTTTTAGTTTTAAACACTTAATTATAATATTTAAAAAAATTAGCTTTTCAAATTTATATAAATATTTATACTTATCAAACTGTCTACGAGTCTCTCTCTATATATATATATATATAACAACTTCCATTTTACTTACATGTTAATTTTTAAGAACAAACAACATCAACATTTTTTTTAATTTATTTATATCAATGTCATTCAATAATTATAGATTTTCATTTCTTCAATTTTAATCATATTTAACTTAAAAATAAAGATTATTTTTATTTTTATTTTGTCATTAACAAACTCGGTTGTTAAAAATCTCTCTAACTTGATTATTGTTAACCAAATCTCTTTAAAATCGTTCAAATCAATGATATGTACCATATTAAAATTATAATTGTTTTCATAATTATTCAAGGCTTATCATAACCAATGGATTCTAATTACAATATCTAATTCGTGTTAATCATCACTAAAAACATTATATGATTACCTATTTTGTAGAAAACGTGTTTGGTTCAATATACATACCACTTTCATTTTTAAAATTTGTTATAAATATTATATCTCTAATTCGTGTTAATTATTTCTATAAACGTGTTAACTTATTCATGTTACTATTTTTGTATAGTTAGATGAAAACTTAAGGATCGTGTGATACTCAATTGGAGACATATATTGTCCAAGCTTCTCAATGGATAGGACAAGAAGGAAGTCTTGACTATGCGCTGACTGCAAACATTTAAAAATCGTTTTTTTGTCTAGGGGTCATATCAAAAGTTTCTTCTATAGCCTGCATTGTCTTACTGAAAAGAGCACTCACCAAAGTATGTTGGCCTTTAGGGGGGGGGGCGGTGTTTTTTTAAAGTAAAACCAGAAAGATCGAAACTAGGAATAAAAACCTGAAGATTGTCCAACGCTGTAAAAAAAAACTCGAATCCCATATTAACAACTTCATTGTCTCGCAAGATGTGGTCTTGAAGGGTCCCAAGATTGAGCCCTAAAGGTCACAAAAGAAAAGGTAGAAGTCTCATTAGCTGAGTATAAACCAAGACTCCCAAACCGAATAGACAAAGAAGCAAACCGTCACTAAAGATCCCAAAAAAAAGGATCCCCACAAACCACAATATCCTCAACCAATCCACGGAGCCCCAACTCAAAATAAGTTGTTGCACACTCCCCATGCTCCGGTAAACAAGTCATCAAGCTAAAATACATCTTAGCAACACCCATACAAGAACAAAGCAAGAAAAGCTCATTCTACGAGTCCCTCAATTGTGGAAGAAGGTGCATCAACTCAACCGCCTTAACGGCTCTCTTACAAACCCGTCATCTTTACTCACTGCCCCACACAACAACTTAACAACCAACGTCAGCCTCGCAATGTCATGAGGGAATAGACCATCTCTAAGCTTCGACTCATCACACGAAGGCCAAAAGAGCTCATCAACCCTTGAACTGATATTTGGCGTAGTTTTGTGCGGCCACCTCATCAATTTTACAGTGTTGTTTATTCGTTAATCCACATCACTTACTCAAACACTTAATTTAATAAAACCTAATTCTTTTTGGGATTGATATTAATTTTGGCATCGAGTATCTCATAGGATATTGTGCAGGAATCCTCTTTTCCGATTGTTATTGCAGGATTTGGATTCTTGCTTGATTTCTATTCATAATGTGAAAAATACAACCTTACAACAAGTATCACATAACAATTAAGACAATTCTCAACATAGTGAATCATCAAACATTTTATGACACATAATTATCGTCTAACCCGTACAGGGCACAGATATTAAAACTAGTATATTACTAAAACAACTCTCATTTTGCTTACGTGTCAATTCCTAAGGCCATCACATCAGCATTTTTCAATTTATTTACATCAATGTTACTCAATAATTTTAGATTTGTCATTTCTTCAAAATTGGTCATATTTAACTTAAATATAAAGATAAATTCAATTTTAACCAACTCGGTTGTTAAAAATCTCTCTAACTGATTATTGTTAACCAAATCTCCTTATAATCATTCAAATCAATGATATGTACCATATTAAAATTATAATTTTTTTCATAATTATCCATGGCTTATCATAACCAATGGATTCTAATTACAATATCTAATTCGTGTTAATCATCACTAACAACATTATATGATTCCCTATTTTGTAGAAAACGTGTTTGGTTCGATATACATACTACTTTCATTTTTAAAATTTATTACAAATATTATATCTCTAATTCGTGTTAATTATTTCTTAAACGTGTTAGCTTACTCATGTTACTATTTATGTATAGTTAGATGAAAATTTAACGAATGATTAGCTTATTTAAATAATTAGCTTATTCATGTTACAATTTTGAACATTTTATGTAATATTATTTTTATAATATTAAAATAAAATATGTACAAGGTATGAACATTAAACTATTATTAACAAAATTTTGGGATACAAGTTCAAACAATAATTTAGTAATTAAATTTTTTTTTGTGAAGGTTATATTCAATATCATAATTTCAAGTTGATTTTAACGTAATTCATTACATATATACACTTTTTTTTAATAATTATTTGAATATTGAAAGGAAAAGGAATCGATGTATACGTGCAAGGCATGAAGTTTGAAAAGGTTAAAAAAATGTGGGGCGATGGAATCATGAATTGGGGGGAAGCACGAAAGGGATTTGTATGAAGTCTATTTTCCACGAATTTCCACCGATTTACCACGCATTGCGTTAATTAATATTCTAACACTGAATTTGTTCTTATCAAAATTGAATTTGTTCTATTCTTATCAGTTTTGAATTATGTGGGAAATCGTAAATATAATTACTTATTTTATGAGTTTGAAGTTCAATGGCATGGATCGTCTTCTAAATAAAGCATTTATAATTTGATATATTCAACCCACTTGGCTAATTCTCATCCCGTTATAATTCAACAAAACTCTCCTCGTTCATGTCAGTTGTAGAATTTAACTCATTATGTTTAGGTTGGATCTGAGTCTAATACGCGTAGACAAAGACAAAGTCGGGTCGCATCGGAGAAACGTGCAAATAAATTTTCACAAGTTCGAGCCGAGTCTGAATTTTTCTAGGTTGAAACTAGACCTGTTCATATCCGGGCTCAGCCGGACTCGGGCCCGGCTTTATGGAAATTTTCGGTCCGTTTATCCGGACCCGGGTCGGGCTAAGCCCGACTGTCGGGCCTACAATCCCTGTCGTACCCGGCCTGGGCGGGCGGGCCTCCGAGTACCCGTTATATATTTTTTTAAATAATTTTAAAAATTATTTTAAATATAAAATTTTATTTAAAAATAAAATATATTTAAGATATTATATGTAATATACATTAAATTTATGATAACTATGTTAAATATTTTATAATTATACTTAATATTTTAAATATATATAATATAATATATATATATATATATATATTTATACGGGCCGGGCTTTTCGGCCTAGCCGGGCCTATAGTATTGTCCGTACCCAACCCGGCGGGCTTGACGGGCCGGGCTTTTCGACCCAGTCGGGCTTCCCCTATGTTTATACCCGCCCATTTTTCCGGGCTGACTGTCCGAATATGATCAGGTCTAGTTGAAATGTGGGTATATGTTAGTATGTACACGTATCCAACTTTGCAATCAGCCTAAAGCAAAGGCGCGAGCACCACCGTCATATACGTATAAGAAAAAATCAGCATGTAATAGTTGTACAAAATAAGGTGTTGCAAAATTTTGACAGGGAATGGAGATGAGACATAGGTAAAAGTGTAAGACTACACAGAACTGTGTTATAAACAGGTTAATGGACATAGTATGTCATTCCAGAAATCTTGACAAACTTTTGTGTTACATTAACATACACAAATCAATGGAGAATTTGGAATTCAGTAAGGTTTTTAGCTAAGAGGTACAACATGAAATGTTGCAGAACACAACAATGAAGGTATGTATATCAGCAGAACACTGTCTGTTACTGAGTTCTTTATCCCGTTCATCGATATGCCGCGTGTGCATTAATACGACTCCAGCTAAAACCAAACCTTGAAAGACTTATGTTAGAAAGAAACAAATAGCATGATTAAGTTAGATTAATTTAATATATTTCTGCATTTATTTTGTTAGCTTTCAGTCAGTTACTATTTTCTAGCTAGGGAGTTAAGAGTTAGTTTCCTTATTTTTAGAGCACTAGTTATTTGGGCCTAAAGTTTCTCCTTAGTGGTGCAGTGGAGGGCTAGTCAGTTGCTGCACTATTTAACTCTTCTGTCAGTTCTTTTGTAAGGCATGAAAATTCATTAATCAAAGAGTCTGAAAACGTAGGATAATTTCCTACACAACTTCCTCATTGTGAGATTCTCCTGTGAGTGGTATTTATCATTTTGGTATCAGAGCCATACGATCGGTATGGTGACAACACGCTCCTCAACACATGACCCAAAACCCTCTTTCCAAATCAGTAGGTCCAATTTCAATTCCCCTCCTTATAATCGAACGGGATCTGTCTTACCCCAAAACTCAACAGGTCAATTCTCACGACCTAATCAAACCACAAATATTACCCCATTTCCACCACGAACCTCTCGCAGCTTCTCGACAATGGGATAGCGACCGCCAATTCCGAAGGGAAAAGGGTTTGTGTTTTCGGTGCGGTGACAAATTCACACCCGGCCATCAATGCCGACCCTCGTTTTCTCATATGGAATTCACCGACGAGGGGGATAACGCCTTAACTGATGACGGCGATGCTGATATTCCAGAAGATGTGGTTGAACCTGGTAATGATGGCACCGTGGAAATTTATTTTCACCAGATTTCTGGACAAAATACCACCGCTACCATGAAATTGAGAGGTACCATCAGAGGACAATCGGTACTAATTCTGGTGGATAGTGGGTCCACCCACAATTTCATCTCGGATAAACTTGCGGCTGAATTAGAGCTTCCAACTCATGAAGTACCCGCTTTTGGTGTCACCATTGGAAATGGAGAAGTAATTTCTTGTCACCGACTATGCCCAGATGTCGCTATTCACATGCCAGGTATCGTCATTAGGCAATACTTATTTCCTTTTGCGATGAGCAGCGCTGAGCTCGTATTGGGAATCAAATGGCTGGCCTCCCTGGATACAATAGAGGCCAATTGGAATGAGATGTTTTTAGCTTTTAGCCAACAAGGACGACGGGTCAAGATACATGGCGTCAAGAGCAAGGTTGAGAGTTCTACACTAGCTTCATTCAGTTTGCTATCCTCTAATGATACTCAGACAAAACCAGTTCCAGACGTTGTACAACAGATACTCCAAAACTTCCAAACTATCTTCCAACAACCCTCATCCCTTCCCCCACATCGAGCCCAAACACACGCCATCCCACTCCTACCAAATGCCAAACCACCTAACTTACGGCCCTATCGGTATCCATATCATCAGAAGACTGGGATAGAAAAGCAAACATCTGAACTCTTGGATTCAGGTTTCATCAAGCCAAGTACAAGCCCATTTGCCAACCCGGTCCTCTTGGTGAAAAAGAAAGACGACTCCTGGAGGATGTGTGTTGACTACCGTCAGCTGAACCACCTTACCATTCCTGACAAGTATCTCATCCCAATAGTTACTGAATTATTGGATGAGTTACACGGGGCGTCAGTTTTTTCAAAAATCGACTTACGGTCGGGGTACCATCAAATCCGAGTTCATTCTACAGATATACACAAGACTGCATTCCGCACCCACTCCGGACACTATGAGTTCTTGGTCATGCCGTTTTGTCTTACCAACGCCCCTTCCACCTTTCAAGCAGTGATGAACGACCTCTTCCGACCTTTTCTACGCCAATTTATCGTCGTATTTTTTGACGATATTCTGGTATACAGCCCCTCAATGGAACAACATGTTCATCACCTTTCAGTGGCCTTAAGTTTACTCCAAGAACATCACTTTTATGCCAAACCGTCAAAATGTTTGTTTGGTCAGCGGGAAATTGCTTTTCTCGGGCATGTTGTTTCTGCCACAAGAGTGGCCATGGATCAAGACAAGGTAGTTGTTGTAACACGCTGGCCCACTCCTGCTTCGGTTAAGGAACTGCGTGGGTTTTTGGGATTGACGGGCTATTATCGACGATTTGTCAAGCATTATGGTATATTGGCGCGCCCGTTAACAGAGTTAACCAAAAAAGACGCTTTTAGGTGGTCCGATGAGGCAGAACAAGCTTTTCATCAACTCAAAGCAGCTTTGACAACAGTACCGGTACTCCGTCTTCCAAATTTTTCAGAATCCTTTTCTGTAGAATGTGATGCATCTTCGGATGGGGTGGGAGCCATGCTTCTACAGTCAGGTCATCCGGTTGCTTATTTTAGTAAGGGTTTCTCGTTCTCAAATCGGTTTAAATCCACCTATGATAGAGAATTACTTGCTTTAGTATTGGCTTTACGGTCATGGAAGCATTATTTGATGGGCGCAAAATTCACGGTTCACACTGATCATAAGAGTTTGCAGTACCTGCTAGACCAGCGCATTATTACCAACACACAACAGAGGCTTCTGCTGAAATTGCTGCCATTCGATTTTATTATCGAATATAAACCGGGACGTGAAAATTCAGGTGCTGATGCGCTGTCTCGAAGGCCTCACCAAGCAGATTTTTTGGCACTTGCAATCCCTATCTCTCAGGAGCTCTCCGATTGGTCAGCGGCACTACGGACTGATCCCTACACCAATGAGATTTTCTGTGCTACCCCGGTTTTTTCTATCGTGGGTGACAAATTATTCTTCAAAAACCGCCTTGTTATTCCTGCTAATGAAGGGCTGCGTAACAAAATTCTGTTTGAAGCCCATAATGCACCTTCGGCCGGCCATGGTGGATTTCTCAAAACTCTAAGGAGGGTCTCCTCTGATTTTTATTGGCCTAATTTCATTGGTACTCTGCCAAATCAGTTGCTAATTTGTTTTACAAAGAAATCGTTCGGCTCCATGGAAACCCGCGTTCAATATTGTCCGACAGAGACCCAGTTTTCTTGAGTGCTTTCTGGACAGAATTATTTCGTCTCAGCCAAACTAGGTTGCGAATGAGTTCTGCTTACCATCCTCAAACTGATGGCCAAACGGAAGTGGTTAATCGCTGCCTTGAAACCTAACTCCGCTGTTTTGCCATGGAACAACCTCGACAGTGGTTTCATTACTTACCATGGGCTGAGTTCTCATACAACACAAGCTACCACACTTCTGCTGGTTTTACTCCTTTAAGCTTGTTTATGGTAGAGACCCACCTCCAATAATTCCTTTTGTGCGTGGCGAAACCCGGTTACCAAATTTAGAACTCCAGCTTGCTGCTAGAGATGAGATGTTGCAGCTCCTAAAGTCCAATTTGATAAAGGTGCAACTTCGGATGAAATTGCAGGTTGATGCACATCACAGAGAGCTCTCTTTTAACACCGGAGACCTGGTCTTTTTGCGGTTACAACCTTACAGGCAGAAGTCACTGGTGCGACAACTCAATCAGAAACTCTCACCACGGTTTTTTGGACCATACAAAGTACTCCGCCAAATCGGGAAAGTCTCTTATGAATTAGAACTGCCACCAACTTCCAAATTACATCCAGTGTTCCATGTTTCCCTACTTAAACCAACGCGGGGTCAGGATGCTCATGTTTCTGTGATTCCACCTCCTATTAATGAGTCTTTTGAGTTCACAATTCAACCACAACAGGTATTGGCTCATAGGTGGAGGAAATTTGGTGATTCACTAGTACTAGAGTTGCTCATAAGGTGGACCAACAGGCCATTCGACGATGATAGCTGGGAGGAATTTGATTTGCTGCAACAGCAATTTCCCGATTTTCGACTTGAGGACAAGTCGTCTTTTCAAGGAGGGTGCAATGATACGACTCCAGCTAAAACCAAACCTTGGAAGACTTATGTTAGAAAGAAACAAATAGCATGATTAAGTTAGATTAATTTAATATATTTCTGCATTTATTTTGTTAGCTTTCAGTCAGTTACTATTTTCTAGCTAGGAAGTTAAGAGTTAGTTTCATTATTTTTAGAGCACTAGTTATTTGGGCCTAAAGTTTCTCCTTAGTGGTGCAGTGGAGGGCTAGTCAGTTGCTGCACTATTTAAGTCTTCTGTCAGTTCTTTTGTAAGGCATAAAAATTCATTAATCAAAGAGTCTGAAAACGTAGGATAATTTCCTACACAACTTCCTCATTGTAAGATTCTCCTGTGAGTGGTATTTATCATGCATCTTCTTGCTCAGCCGTGGTTTTCGTCTTTCGCTAACATGTTCTGAATCCTATCGAGAAAGCCCGTCATCAAGGGCAAGCTCAAATTGTCTAAGAAAAGAAATTAAAACAATATAAGAAGCCAATCAGCCAAACATAAGTAGTCGAGCAGTGTGTATCATCAGATCATAGTCTCAAGTATCACAGCTGACCTAGTCTTGGCACTGTGTGGCCTTCGGAATGATGGATAATCACCGGATCAACAAATGAATTTACGAGCTCTAATCCGTAATGTTCATAGGAGTCTTCCTTCCCTGCAAATCAATCACATTTGCAATGCAGGTTACCATTAAGTGGCCATTTGTTTGTAACTCAATGAAAAATGAATTTAGTCTGCTTACATGTCATTGTTAGTTAAAAAATTAAACAAATGTTTTCTCATTCTCAAAGTAAAATGTGTTTCTTCCCCCTTTTGTTTTCCTATAGGTATCAAAATTAATTAAATTTTACCACAATTGCTTAAAACTACAAGGAATGATTCCAAGGCTTTTAGGGCTCGTTTGGTACTAGTAAGAATCATTTCCGGTAACGGAATGATTCCGAATCAATCAAAACCTATGTTTGTTTAGAGGTCTTTTAACACATGAAATTAATCCCATCGTTTCCATTTCCTTTCCTTCCCCTTATCCAATTCCATTCCGTTTTCATTCCACCGCTCCAACCAAACGAGCACTTAATGAATAAGAGTATATATGGACTAGATTTGTTTTAATTTTTGGTTCAGTTTTTTGGAATTACAACCAAACGGGGTCAAGAGAACTAGTTTCCATGCAATGTTGAACTCAAACAGAGCAGTTTTTAAGGTCATTTATTTTAGAAATCTTCAAGTAACCTAATTGTACTTAGTTCACTATTTAAGCTCAGAAAGGTACCTCAATCGTGCTATATAGATGATCAGCCGGAGTTGAACCCTAGAAATGAAGTATTATTAATGATTAGGTTCAAACTAACTTCTGTACAGAGTTATATATTTTATCATTAAAAAAATGGTTATTAGTAAATTTATCATTGAAAATCATGGCAAAAAGTCTTAACCTACCCGATCCGATAAAGGTATATGTAGTTCTTATGATTTGCAGGAAGTCAATCTAAAAAATGAAACAAACACACTAATGACAGTTACTTCTCTGAAATTGTACTTGTTGAGAACTACATTATGAACCAAATGAGGGCTTGTTCCAAGCAAGTATGTAGAGGATTTCAATTCGAATATGGCAAGCAATAACAATAAGTACTAATGCATAATGATATAATTCAAAGCAACTCACTTTAAAATGAAACAATTAGGATAATCATCACAGAAAGAACTAGTTTAGATTACTCAATCACCAATGAAATGAATGGACGGCTGTTCAATAGGAGAAGCATATGCTTTCCATTTTTCTGGTATCAACTTTGCACCTGCAATAATCACTATGAATTTCACTTTAGGAACCTTCGTTAGAGCAACACCCTGCAAAATGAACATATAATCCATGATCCAAATAACAACTTCTTGCACTCAAAAGTTCAAAACCGTTTATTCAATCACCATTCACCTGTGCTTGCATTCCTGGTAAAGCAGCTGACAAAATCGCTCCCTAGCAAAATATTACAATTTCTCAATTTAGTAGAGTTTCTTTCACGCAATCAACGATTTCATTGAAAGTTACCTGTGAGAAACCAAGGAAGCCATCAATCGGCGCATGCTTGATCATGCATTCCTCGATGTACTCCAGGCATCCTTTGAGATTCATGACATCGGTAAACTCCTTAGATCAATTCCACAAATCCATATTCAATCAATCAAATTCCACAATTAACTAAGAAATACAGAATGAGCGATGTACATACATTGATGAACTGAAACCACTCGTAACAAGTTAGCCGATCGGAGCTTCCATCGACGTCGGATTTCTCAATTTTCTCCTGCGAAGGGTATGGAGCATCAACAAAGACAAGATCCATCTTCCGGATGATAGATTCGGGCCATACTGAGACCTGTTCTCGGAGGATTTCGCCGCTGGCACGGAATCCATGGAGACACAAAAACCTGGGCTTTCGGTTCGGGTCGGGTTCCTGGTGGTGGAATTTGGATCCCGTCCGGAGTCTATCATCCATTCCGACTCGAAACGGCGTCGTTTGGTAGCCTTGAGAGTTGAGACAGACTATCTTGGGGAATCTTTGACAGGAGCGGAGTGGAATTTTGGGCTTGTAGTGGAGTGTTTAGTGGCCGTAGAAATCTGGATTCTGTTGAATATTTCCGGTCCCATATTTCCGGTCCCGGTCCGGCCAGTCTGGACCGGAATAGTACAGCTCAGCTATCTTCTATAAAACCAAAACCGAAACCGTAACCAAATTGGTGGTCTTTTGAATTTCCGTGAATTAGTGCTCAATATTCAACTTATAATTTTTTTTAATGAAACTAGAGAAAGATGAGCATATGTGATGTATATTGAACAATGAAACAGGGCTTTTTATTGTTGTGTAATACATGCTAGACAATGACTAGAAAGCTGAAATAATTTATAACCAAATATATTTTGATATTTGTCTTTACCCCGTAAGTTGGTGGCTCAAAGTAATCGACATGATATATTGATGCTGAGGAGAAGGTAAAATCTTAGTTTAAATGTCATCCATTTGTTTTGTAGTTGATAGATGAAATAACTACAAAAGGCCTTCGAGTACTTTGTCATGAGTAAAATAATAATTTATGTCTATATGTTTAGTATGCTCGTGAAACACACGATTTTTGGCTATGTGAATAGCTGAACTGTTGCCACAAAACAAAGTGATGGGTTGTACACCAGATAATCCTATTTCTGTAAGGATACAAACAACCCATGTAACTTTTGTGGAAGCAAGAGTCATTGCACGATATTCAGCTTCAACTGAACTACGAGATATTGTAAACTACTTTTTTGATTTCCAAGTAATGAGAGAACCACCAAGAGAAACAATGAAGCATGTGATAGAACGTCATGAAGTGAGACATGACGCCAAATCCGAATCAGAAAAAGTAGTGAGGGAAAGTCGAGTGTTACCACGCATAATGATATCACGACCAATGGAACCATGAACATAATCTAAAGTGTGATGAAGAGCTTGGAAGTGAGCATCGTAAGGACACTGCATGTGTTGGCTAAGAGTTTAAACTATATAGGAGAGATCTGACCTACTATTAGTGAGAAAATTCAGCTTACAAACCAGTCTTCTATAAACCTCTAGATTTGTAAGTAGTGTACCAATGTTTGGAAAAAGTTTGAGATTCAAAGGTAAAGGAGTAGTGGGAGCTTTAGAACCAGAACCCAGTTTGTTGTCCAGTAGCATTTCCTGTGCAAACTTCTTTTGAGTCATAGAAACACCATTAGGAATAATGGATTTCAATGTCTGAAAAATAGGGTATGACGCCAAGATCTTTATTGTTGAACAACTAGTGAAGAGAAGTCTTCAACAACTCAATGGAAGATGAGTCAGATCTAGAGATAAGAATATCATCCACATAAACAACTATTAAAACAGTGTACGTTGCACTATTTTTGGAAAAAAAAAATTGTAGTGATTCTTGGACTGAAAATAGTCAAGTTTGACAAGAGCATCAGTGAGCTTAGCAAACCATTATCTAGAGGCTTGTTTAAGTCCATAAAGAGGCTTTTTGGAGAAGATAAGCTTTGTTGTGATGATTAAGATACCTAAAGGAACTTGCATAAACACTTCTTCATGTAAGTCACCATGAAAAAATGCATTATTGATTTCAAGATGATAAATTGGCCATTTTTTGTGAGTTCTAACAGTGATGAGACATCTAAAAAATAACAATGGACATCTTGATGACAAGAGAGAAATTATATTGATAATCTACACCATGTTGTTGACTATAGCCTCGAGTTACAAGTTTTGCCTTGAGCCGTTCTATAAAGCCATCTGACTTGAGCTTTACTTTGAAGACCCACTTACAAGTGATAGGTTTCTTTCCTATAAGTTAACCATAATTCAAGTACTATTTGAAGTTAATGCAGTAATTTCCTTATTCATTGCTTCAACCCAATGAGGATCCTTGGAAGCATATCTGAATGAAGATGGTTCAGAATAAAGAATGATAGAGGCTAAGAAGGCCATGAAAAAAGACGGTAAAGAAGTGGAGGTACAACAAAGGTGTAAATCATCTAAAGAGGCTACAAAGTAATTGACATAGTCATTGAGATGAAGAGGTGCAATGTGTTATCAAGATGATTTTCTAAGTGGTGTTGGAGAGACATAAACTAGTGTATTAGTTTGTGGAGGAACAAAAATTGGTGTATTAGTTTGTGGAGAGGCATAATTTAGAATATCACATGAGTAAGAATTTAAAATTAGAGAATGATCAAAGGGAACGTGAATGATAACAAGTGTAGCATCTTGTGGAGAATGAGAGTAAAAATGGGTATTGGAAAAATCAGATAAGAATGGTGGAAGGGTGGCAGATTTTGAAGTTGCGGTATGAACATAAAAGGAAAATTTTCTCATGAAATGAGACGTCACGAGAGATGATAATTTTACTGGTGTTAATATTGAAATATTTATATGTTTTCTTTTTAAAAAGGTAACCAAGAAAGATTTGTGTATCCGTTCTAGGTTGGAACTTATCTCGAGATATTTTGAGTGTGCTCACAAAGCATAGGCAACCAAAGCATTTAAGGTGGGAGTAGGAGGGTTGTTTAAGAAATAAATTTTATATGAAGATTTTATTTTGAATGGAAAAGAGAGGGGTAGTGGATGTTAATAGGTTGTCATCCCAAAAGGTAATAAGAGGTTTGGAATGAAACATTAAAAATCTAACAACCTTAAGTAGATGCTTATGCTTTCTTTCACATACACCATGTTGTTAGGGTGTGTCAACACATGTAGAGTCAATGCCGTAGCAAGGGAGAGGTTGGAGGGGCCACGGTCCTGTTGAAATTGTATATAATAATATTAGGTTGATAATTAAGCGTAATATCACAATAGCTCAGTAGATAATATTACTACATAAAAGTGGGAGGTTGTGCAGAGGATGTGGGTTCAAGACCTACTAGCAGCATTTCTCCTCCCATTTTCCGTTTTTGTGACGTGTGCACTCCTTCCTCCACTTTGATAGGTAGCACAAATTCATTTTTATATTTATTAACTAAGTAAATAAATATAGCTATTATGTTAAATTTATTATTAAAATTATTTATTAATCTAATCGATTTAATTTAGTTTTATATTCAATAACT
The DNA here is from genome assembly GCA_002319775.1 of Fagopyrum tataricum. Classification (NCBI taxonomy): domain Eukaryota; kingdom Viridiplantae; phylum Streptophyta; class Magnoliopsida; order Caryophyllales; family Polygonaceae; genus Fagopyrum; species Fagopyrum tataricum. The sequence continues at coordinate 33,990,714 of CM008281.1, read as the reverse complement.
TTTATCACAAATTATATTAGAATATATATATTCTTAAGATACATTATATATATATATATATGAAGTTGATTATATTATTGCACAAATAAGAATATATAAAAAATATCTATTGGAGGAATTTGCTCAACTCGCAATCAAAACGAACTATTTTGCGATAATAAACTATAATTTATAGTACAAAACTCTATTATCATATTTTTAAATACTCTTCATTAATCTAATCGACCCAATTTAATTTTGTATTGATAACTTTGTACCATAACAATTTTAAAATGAATTTTAATAAAATACATATTTTAGAAATACATAAAACCGATTATATTAATACACAAAATAAAAGTATATAAAAAATTTATAGGATGAGTTTGTTCAACTTATAACTAAAACGAATTATTCTATGACAAAAAATATTAATTTATAATATAAACTCTTTCATTATTTGTTCGATTTAATTAATGATATATTTCATCATAAATTTCCATAGGGATAATACACATTCGGGATAATTCGCGCTGGGTCTGGTAGATTATGCATTGATTCGATTGAGGAAATTTGGCTTTTATTGAATTCCAGATTTCTTGTGTAGTCTCAACGTAGATGACACTTTCAACAATGTCTTTTCCAACTGAATGCAATAGCCACCATTTCAAAACTGATATTGAGAGGGTATCCCCAGCAATGGGCCACAACATTCTACCCGATCCGGATGTAGAGTGGTTAAGCCGATTGAACCGGGTAATCTACTTAACCTTCTTTAAAAAAAACAGATATGACCATTTCATTGCATCGTTCCCATTAAACTATTAAAGAACTAGATGTATTGGTGATTAGGTTTTACACTAGTATCCACGAACGAATCCGAGCTTATTTTTGGCAAGTAATATACCTCAATTTGAGTTCTAGTTTCAGGGATGAAACTCTTTTTAAGGGAAGAATGATGAAACGCTCCTAATTTGAACCACTCCTCCCCGACCTCGCTCAGCCTCTACAACTCCTCACACCACCACCCTCCTTCATCTTTTTATCTTCTCGTCTCTCCCTCTCACTGGTTTCCTCACCACCAGCTCTATGCCACCACCACCTCACCTCCTCCCTCCGTTCTTCTTCTCCCCTTCCCCCTCTCTTTTTTGCTACCACCGGAACCAGAGCTACCTCGAGCTCTCTGTCGGGTTCAAATGTCACCGGCGAAGCCGCTTTTTCCACCGGGAAAGCTCGCCACCAGAACGCTGGAGGAGCCCTGCTGTCGCCTCGCCGATGTAGGAGCCAGGAAGCCTCCGGGAAGCTCGCACAAGAAGCCAGCCGAACTTCTCCCTTATTCACGCTCGGGCCACCCTTAATTAAGGATAAATTACAAAAAGGCTCCCAAAGTTCTTTTTACAGATTTTAGCCCTTGTTTTATATTTGTACTAATTATATCCTCTGTTTATTATTTGCAGAAAATGGCCCATTAATTTATTTACGGTTTCGGCCCAAAGTTTATGTTTGTTACAAATTTGCCTATAACACGTATTTATAAATGGCCCGGATCTATAGGTTTGCATATTTTTGCCCCGGAAATGATATTTACGAATTTCAACCCTTGTTTTAATTACGAGTTTTAACCTATACTTCTTTATATTACAAATTATGTATCATTTTTAGCTTTTTAAGTTAAACTTGTTTAGTTGTATGACTTAGTTTCGGTTACACTTTTGGGAAGGGTTTAGTTCAAGTCGAAGTTCGACAAATGTTGATCGACTTTCGTTCTACAACGCTACGTGAGTATTGTCCAAACCTTGGATTGATTGTTGCTTGTTAGGTTATAAAAGATGGTATATTAATTGATATTCTTAGTTGGATATTCTAGGTACGTACTCCGTTGGATAACAGGTCAAGGACAAACCCTCATAGAAATACAATCCAAATACGAGTTGGGAATACATAAGTCACTCTTATACCTATTAGATGATGCTGTCATTTATATATAGTTTATGTGTTGATTATGTGATTTCTGGATCGTTAGGTTGTTTGACGAGTTGTAGTTGGCGTTTTGGCTTAGATTCGTGATTGAGATTTTATCGAGACAAGTATTTGTGAGCTTTTTATATGAGCGTGATTTAAGTTTAAGTTGTTATATTATTGCATGTATGATTTGAAGTGTTTTTATAATTATCAACTAGTTATGCTTTAAGGCGTTTTAAATGAAACGAGTTGATATGTGTATATATTTATGAAATTGAGTTGGAGATATTTGATTTATTTACTTTCGAGATATTTGTTATATTTAATTAGACATGTTTGATTTATGTGATTATGGATTTGAAAGTTTTGAGAGTTTTGACTTTAGTTGACTTGGCCTTAGGTGTGATGTGTTTTATTTCGAGTTATGACATTTTTAAAAAAATGTTATTTGCGGGATATTTTTATGGAGGATTTGAGATGACTTGGTTTTTGACCTAATCGGCTTTTTTCATATGTATATATATACATGCGACATGATTTGATCGATGACCATAGCGGGCATTTTGCCTTATGATTATTATTATGAGATACGTGGTCTATGACCACGGCGGGCATTTTGCCTGATTATTTTATTGAGATACGTAGTTTATGACCGCGCGGTGATGAGCCGGTATTTTGTTTTCATGATATTAATGCTCATCGGTTAAGGCGAGTCATGTTTAACATTAGTACATGTGTTTGTGCGGGCCGATATTAATTGTGTCTTACTTTAGTGGATGTCGATGACTCACTTGATCCATAACTCTGTGCCATCTCATAGTTGGGGTTAGGAGATACCTTCGTGTTCAATGTGGATTGAACATGTTTTAAAATAAATACAACACTTACGTTTTGAATATGATTTCTAAAGTAAAAATGCTAGAGCATGTTTTGATTTTGATTTGGATGATTCTTGTGATGATTTGAGGAAGGGGCAAGGATATACCTTGTTACCCCATTTCGGTCAATTGACCATTGGATATGTTATACCGGTTATTTGAGATTATATTAGTTTGATTATGAGTTATAGATTTGATTATGAGTTATCTGATTTGATTATGAGTTTATTTGTAAGACCTTGATTTGAAACATTTAAAAATGATTTTGAGTATTTGAGGCATGATTGATTATAAATTCTTTTGAGTATTGATGATAGTATTAGACATGACGTTATTTAACTCTTTTGAGCATTTCCAAAGTAGCCTTGTGATTTTATACATACTTATACTCATGTTTTGGTTATGTATGTATACTACTTATGTATTTGCTTAGTCTATATTGAAGACTAACTCCACCACGGTGGAGCTGGTTATGCTTTTGACATAATCAGGTACATGAATAGTTCAGGAGCATTTAGAGCCCTTTGTGTTGCCGTCTTGGGATGTCTTTGGGATTTCTTTTATCCTTTGGTGTTGGAAAGTTATGACTTATGGTGTGTTGTCAAGTTATTCCTTATTCTTATATCGTTTGTATTAGCCTGAGGGAGTCCTTATCCGGGACTCCTAGTGTTGTAATGTCTATCCCATTTTTGGTGCGTTACAACAGTCATTCCGGAAGTCCGAAACATTAGTGTATGGGGGAAATCCTTGCTCATATAAGAGTTTCAAAAACACTCACGAAAACACTAATCACTAGTGTTTAAGCGCAAGTCAAACACCCGTTAAAAATACAAACACTCGTAGACACTACAAAACACTAGTGTTTCAGCCTTGCGAAACATAATGTATATGTTGTTTCAATTTACAAGGTGCACGATCATGTCTTGTACTGGGATTTCATTTTTTTTAACTTATTCGTCCATCACGTTCATAGTGAGAAATGTTCGTTGAGTAGAGGCAATTTCTTGACATGTTTAGGATATATCAAGTGAGTTTAACCGTTCATCACACTAAGGTGTGTTTCATAATTAAATATGTTAGTGATACGACAATTTGCTAATCACATATGTAGCAAGTTTGATTAGGAACCAAAGCTAAAATAAGTACACCCCATAACATAGCATAAATAAGTACACCTCATAACATAGCATCGACCGATGCTCTAAAAAGGGTTGTCTTACACAAATTACCCTAAACACTAAAATTAAACCTATATATTTTTATTAAAAAGAGTAGGCTATTCACATACCTAAATCTTTTTTAAAGAGTATTATTGTAATTTTGGTTGATGATCAATCAATCATTTATAACGATCACATCTCCTTCACTGCACGACTGGTGCAACATCTCTTGGGAAGTCATTGCTTCTAGTTGAGTCTGTGCTTTAGACTCGTTATCAAGTGCAATACAGAAACCATCCAACTGCTCACGTGTAAACCAGTTTTGACCAATCTGTAAAGCAGCATAGTGAAAATGTTAGTTGCGTAGACCACTAGTACATAGGAAGAACAAAACCGTGAAGATTACAAGACATACAAAAGGCATGTTGCCATCAGAGATGGTTTCAGGAGCCGTCTCCATGAATTTCTTGATGAAATAGAGTGAGTAGAAGCCACACTCCTTGTTCCTTTGTTGTGGCACCTGAATTAGACCATAACGTTTTGTAATATAAACATTGTTGGAACTTGGAAGCAGGTTAGGAACTAGGAAATTGGAAATAAAGGGAAATAATCTCTGTTGTAAATACACTAATCGTATGAGAAACACCATTGGTAATGTTACTGTTACAAACATTAAAGATTATTATAGAACATGTGAAGATTTTCCATTGTTTCAGGGAAGAAAATAGAGTTATGGCTGATAAAATGTTTGAATGCAGTAAAAAGATATTATGAAGGATGATTGTTAAATAACCACGGAATTTCAAAATTAATGTACACGTCATAAAACTGCACACATTTTAAAGTTGTCACAACGCTGCAATGGTTAGTACTTGTAAAGACAACTCTTCACAACAAACAGAAAATGCAGTTTGAAAGATCAACTTACAGATTAAGATTCAATGCTACTATAGCTCTGATTTCTGAAAACTACTTCAACACATGGTATGGTCTAGACATCACACGTTTATTCAAGGATGTTAGGGAGTAAAAGGGTATGACACATGTGTGTTTTAAGCCTATTCGTGTGTGATATGGAAACCTTAAAACTAAACCTGAAAAAGCTATTATATAACAAAGACAAACAGCTGACTCAACATGGCAAGCAAAAGAAGAAGAAAAAAAGGCATTTGAGATTTAGAAGCTGGAATATATTAATAAGATCTGCCAAAATCTTATCCAAATTTGATTAAGAAAAACACAAAAGTGAATGCTTAAACAATAAATTGTGAGGAATGCCTACCTTGGGAACTGTCAAGCGGATTTTAGAAACTCTTCGGTCTAATATGCCTTCCTGTTTACAGATGTCCAAGACAAACCTTGCAACAACAATAATTGCCCAAGTTACACTACAAGATTCAGGATTTAGAACAAAGATTACACAGTTGAATCAACCTTGAAATAGAGAAAGTGTCATACTTTCTTATCTCCTGTTCCAGTCGCATAGGTTCTGCCATATGTAGAGAGTCAAGCAACAACATGCATGGCTTTTTGCTCTCAGAGTCCAAGCTTTCACCAAAGTGACAGAGGATCAAAACATTCCAGTGGCTCCTAATTGAATGAATTTTAGAAACTTCAAAGGATCAAATTAGGATACCAAAAATCTCAAATTAAAAAAAAATATGTATGATAAATACATTATGTTGTACCAGCAACAGATTGGAACAAACACAAATTTCCTTGTAAATATGTTCTTCTTTTTGATCCATGATAAAACCTTGGTTCTTTGAGATTCTTTTCGGTACAATCCAAACCAGACACATTCTAAGTATGTAAACTGCGCCAACTTCTCTGCAGGAAAATTTCTCCAAAGCCTCCTGAGAATAGATGACAAATACACCCATCAAAACCAAACACAAGACTATTTCAAATCCATCCAAGCTTCAAATGAATATTCTTTTAACTTACTCTAAATGGTCAGCAAAGCTATTAGAGTTCATGTAAGTTCCTTGAACTGAAACAGGATTGGAGCGCATGTCTATTTGTTCAGATAGGGTGGAATCGGAGTTCATGTCTGCTGCTTCAGACGAAACAGAATCATAGCTCGTGACTATTGCTTCAGACGAAACAGCATCAGAGCTAGTGTCCTTTGCTTTAAATGAAACAGGATGAGCACGTTTACTTTTCATTGAACGTGTACCATGAGGGATACTGTCAAAGAAACAACACGCTGTACCATATTCATACTCGATCTGCTCTGCTTGTTTGCGAGTTGTTTGTTCACCATATGTGTAAGTCATCTGATGCACCTTACAAGAACGATGCTTTTTCATCTCGTCTCTACGAAGCCCTGAAAAATAGAAGGGACGATATTGCAGAAAAGAATAAGAAAAGTGAAAGACAATTACAACTAAGAGTTTATCATGCTCTAGGTCTAGCACGAAAGAACTTTCTAAAGCTGCAAATCATTTCAGCCATTAGAGTTTAAATGCTGCTTCAAAACCAAATTGGCATGGATATATCACTTTCCTTGACTAAATCTAACCTATTCCAAGTCCAAGTCCAGCTTTAAGAATAGAGTTTCAATTGTTTTAGTTCATAATATGAGTTCTTTCAATGGCAAACAGGATGTATCATGCTAACTAAGACAATAGCAAGCGTAAAATTTGCAAGATCTTGTTATTATACAAGAAGCCATGGCTACGACGTCATATGTGTGAAATTTCGATCTACAGTCACCGCCGTTACCACTTTCCATTTCAACAAACAAAAGCAGTATATCACAGACGCAAGAACTAGGGATAAAAAAATGTTGCGTGTAAATAATTTCAGCATCTCCCTCCCCAACTTGATCTGAGTGAGGAAAAAAGATGAAATTTTAAAGAAAACAAACCCTAAGTGACCGACGAGAAGAAGAGTGAAACCTGGTAAGACGAAATTGGAATCGGCGGCGGCGGCGGCTGTATAAGAAGTACGTTTTTTCTTTCTCGTGAAAACCTTGTCGAAGAAAGGCCTTCCCCGCTGCCTTTCGGAAGTCATCAACTGAAGACCCTCTTTTCTTCGTCTCTACGAAGCCCTGAAAAATAGAAAGGACAAAAGAATAAGAAATGTGAAATGCAATTGCAACTAGGGATGTCAATGGATCGGATGGTGGGTGGATGACCTGTTCGCCACCCAACCAGCGAGCAAATTTCATTCACCCCACCCGACCCGCCATACCTTTCACCCGCATCCGATCCACCCACATCCAACGGATGAAATGGGTGGATAGGGTGAGAATTCGGGTGTTCTACGCATTTCCTATAAATGGTAATTAAATTGGTTTCGAATACGGAAAATCAACTAATTTAACCCGAAAACGTCTTATTCATTAAAAAAAAAATAACATAATAAATCTAAAGGCAACACAAATCATCCATAAATCTGAATCCTACATAAAATGGCCTGTGATACACCTTGTTTAGATTCTACCAATATACAATCACAAAAGCAATTGAGAACCCAGATTACAAGTTCTACCAGGATAAAATATTGTACAAGAGAGTGGGTTCAGTTTAGCAATGAAAAACACACACAACAAGGGTGAAGGAATCACAGGTAATCAAAAGCTTCACATAAATTTCTATATCCTTGGATTTTCACTACCAAAAAGTTGAAAAGATGAACATAAACTACTATTTGCCAGCCCAAAGCAGAGGAACTCCACATAAAAATATATAAAGAATCACTCCTACACTCCAAATATCTATAAAGAACCACTCCTACGCCAATAAATTCAGAAAACCTGTTACTTAAAATATTCATCAGAGAAAGAAAGAAGTGAAAAAGAAGAAGAAAAAAAATAAAGCATGTACCACAATAGTTGCACAATCTAACAAGATACACATTTATTTCCATGTGGTCTAGTAAACAATTGCAACAATGTGCGAAAAGATACTGTCCAAAAAATTGAATAGTTAGGAATATATTTACTTCTTCTTAAGTGATCGATCTCATCCATTTACTACATGATGAAATTACATATGATTATTTCAACAGGAGACTAAAAGGCCTTTTATAAGTAAAATTACAAATGAGACTTTATCAATAAAAAATATCATAACAATGTGAGACCAAATAAAAAATTACCTGCTTGCCGAAGGAGGAAACTATAACTATTATAAAGAAAAAAGAATCAACAATCATGCCAACTTAATTCCTCTATTATTATTATTATTCTAACCATTTCAACCATTTGGCTACTTACGAGACCAAAGAAGTATGTATAAAACATCGGGACCTCTACACTAATCACTTATGCAAAACTACATTACTCTATTATTATTCAAAGAACTCAACTGGGTTCATATAAAACAGTAGAATGCACCATTCCTTAGTCTTAATCACTTATGCATAAATAAATTGCTCTAGTACTACAAAAGCCTTGTAAATTGTGAGGGGCTACATACAGTTGTTGTAAACTTGTATCTCCAATATGAAAACACACGTTTACCTACTTACAAGTCGTAATCTTAAACTTCTCATGCAATAAAAGTAAGCTTTCATCCCTTCCCTTCATACAAGCAAAAAACACTCATGCCGTTTAAATAAAAAAAGAAATATAAAAGCTATGAAAAAATTCCATACCTATATTTTACGCTTCTTGATCAATTTATTGCTCAAGCTGGAAATAATGGCAGAGCAAAACTTTATGTTCTTTTAATGTCACGGGATCATACCCCTGCAAATCACAACTACTTAAGATAGGTAATGAGGTTGATGAGAATTAGTAGATACTAAATTTCAAGACATTTATTGAAGAAAAAAATAGTTTAGTTAAATTTTGGATTATCATAGTTACTACTCGTGCAACTTTATTTTTCTAAACTATAACTAGTAGCCTCATGAGTAGCTTATGGATTCTAACAAGGATGAGGCCCTTCAGTAAGAGCGTTAGCTGATCCTGATCTCATACTAATTTGGAGTTTCTTGAGAAGTGAAAGTAGCATAGCTGATCACCAATTGTCACTTACCATTCATAACTCCACTATAGCAGTTGAAAGAGAAAAACTCAATATCATATTTTTGTCAGAAGTTCAGAGTTACAAGGCTTTGCTACTGCGTCTTTATATCCTTAAGGATCACAAAAAAGACCATCAACCTTCTGATCAAGGAGAATCCACAAAACAATGTTGCTTTTCAACAATGGAGATATGAAGGATAAAATCCACAAAACATCAGAAATACAAGACCTTCATTCTTCCGACTACTGTCATTTCCCTGCTCAAAATAATGTTGCTTTTATACTATACCAACATTTTTGTGGCTAAGAGTAATAAGAAGCCACAATTAGTGGTTGTGGTTTATGCAAATTTGTGTCAAACTTAGGATCATTTAAAGTCAACAGACTAAGAGACACACCTGGAACTTCTAATACTAGCAAAAGCAGCAATAATTCTTAATAGAACCGGCTTCACAAAGTATGGCACAAAAGAAATACGGAGATCAGTTTCCAAAATAATTTTTATGTGTTCTTACTTTCAAGTATAATCCATGATACCAATAGCAATGTCCGGGTATATCACTTGGTAGCACAATGCAGATCAACGTCACAGCAAAAGCCTTATACATAAGCCCACAATCCCAATCAACAACATCAAACATCAATACTCTTGAGGGTATAAAAAATTATCACATCCAACAACTTGATTTTAGGGTTTTGTCAGGGGTTTTCGTACTAGTGCAGCCTTGTTTTAAAATTTCAGATATTAAAATTGAGATTCTTCTTAATAAACATTAAATTTCACAAAACAACCAGTAGGCAAAAGAAGTGCTTGTTGATTTTGATAAACTACTGCAAAAATAATTCATCAAGGTCTTCCCTATAGATCATAAACGAATCATTGCAAGCCATAAGACAAAGCAAACAATAAAGGAAGTTGTCAATAATCTGGCTGATGGGGGTGTGCAACTTGATGAACCAGATGATAATGCGCCAACTCTAACTGTAAAACAGACAGTGATTAGAGCCCTAACTCTAAAACAGAGGGAAAAAAGAGTATGAAAGCACATACCCTTCTTCTCGCATATAACGATTAGTGTGCGAAATGGAGCCAAGAAGGAGAATTCAATGACAATGAACGGAGCCTCGCCGGTAGATGGATGCTTGGAGCCCTAACTGTTCTCGCCGCTACACACGAAGCGACCTGGGGAAAGATGATTAGAAGGGAATAGGGGGAAATCGTGAATTTTCATTCCATCAATATTCCATAATCCATAGCGTTTATTCATAAAAAATAAAAAAAATAAAAAAAAATAAAAAAAATAAAAAGCACATGCGCGCGTTAGAGAAAATCGAGCGCGAGCGAGGGTGGCCTGAACGGGAGCGAGGATAGACTGAACGGGTGCGGCGGTGAAATCTGAGAAAGTGAGGGTGAAAGTGAGGTGGTGAGACACGAGATAATTGAGAAGTGAGAGCTAACCCTAGCTAGCATTTTATTTTAATTATCTTTTTCATTTGTCCATTTACATTATTATTCATTCAAAACCACTTTAAAATATAATCGTATGTTGCCGACTTGCCGTAATATAATTTGAAAAAGTTCAATTAATTATTGTCAAAAAGGTATCAAAGTTATTATAGATTTATAATCATCATTTATTATTTTAATTAAAAAATTAAAAAATTTGTTATTGACTTGTAGTATACTAGTTTAGTTCTCGCTTGTGCGGGTATATTTTATTAAAATAATATATTTTGTTTGTAAACTGTAATGTACATAATAATTACATATTTATTCAATAAGGTTGAGGAAATTAATTTAAATATATTAAATGATTAGACTAAATAATTAATATGATAAACGTTATACTAATTTATTTATTTTTTTAATTTATCTTATATAGTATCGTGAAAATATTGGAAATTATTTCTTCATTATTTTTTAGTATGTCTTTTAAAGGTATTGTAATAAATTAATATAATATAAAGGATATAAAATTAATGTAAATTTTTAAATGATTTTTTCTCTCGGCATCTTGAAGTTAGAACTTTTTCGCTGTTATCCACAAGTTTTTAAGTTTTTTATTGGTACCGTCATCGTAATTTATTTTTTCATTATAACCTTTCTTAATATATTTCATTATATATTTAAGAATAAAATTATAAATTATAAAAAAAATACTTTTAGAACTAATTATATCCATTTTAATAATTTTTACTAATTAATTTTATACAAAATTAATTAATGGTATATAAGAATTTTTATAAATTTCATATAAAAATATAGAAATATAAATTAAATAAAAACAATATAGACAAATAACTTAAAACTAATTCGTAAATAACTAAAAATTCATTATATTATTTTTTTAAGAAAGAGTACATGATTAATTTTAAATTTATTTTTCTAGATTTTTAAATTAAAATCTATAAAATATAATTAAAAAATTATTTTCACGAGTTATTTAATTAAACTACTTTTGGTACTAAATATGATCTCCAATATGATATGTAAACCCTAGTTCGAAGTTTAGTTTATATAGAAATCCAAAACAAAATATCAACCGATACAATTCAATAAAGAATTTATTTTTAAATTAAATATAAAATTTTCGAAAAAAGATATAGTTAGCTGATTCAATAAAATAATAATAATAATAATAATAATAAAAGATATCATATCTTTCTACGAATTTTGTATTCTTCAAAATAAAGAAACATATATTGTTAATTCTATCCCATCTAAATTTAAATATCGTATTTAAATTGTTGTTTCAAAAGAGTAAGTTGCAAGGATAAATTTCGATTGTGCTTTTTCGGTTTTATGAAGATCGGATCGTTACAAATCTATATATATAATCAAAAAAAAATTTATTGAAGATCTTTAAAAATACGGGTGGATAAATTAACAAAAAAAAGGGAAAAATATAAGGGAAAAATAAAATAAAAATTCGAAAATAAAATATACGGCATAAAAAAATCAATTACATGTTTTCTAGTTTTTTAAAATTAATAGGGGAATTAGAATCTGTTAAAAAAATTACGTTTTAAAAAAATTACATGAATAAGTAATAACAAAAAAAATCAATTACATGTTTTCGGTTTTATGAAGAACGATGTAGTTAATTGTGATTAAAACCTATGAGAATAATAAGTGTATATATATATATATATATATATATATATATATATATATATATATATATATATATATATATATATATATATATATATAGCTGAGAGGATATGCTTTAAAGCTTCCTTGATAAGATTATTGAAGCTTCCTTGATAACATTGGAATTTGAAGAGTTAATAAGATGACGGATTTAAATATAAAACAAAAAAAATACGGATAAAATATAATTAGGGATTAGAAAAAAGATTTATTTGCTTATAAGATTGTTGAAGCTTCCTTGATAAGATTGAAATTTAAAGAGTTAAATAAGATAACGGATTTAAAAATATAAAACAAAAAAATACGGATAAAAAATTGAAAAAGGAAAAAAAATTAACGAATTTAATAAAAAATATTTAGTGGCGTTAAAAATTGATAGATTTATTTTGTATTTTAACTTAAACTCATAATTACAAAAATAATTAAGGGGGTTAAAAGAAAAGAAAAAATTATAGTTACAAAAATAATGAAGGGGTTAAAATTTATAGTTACAAAAATAATTACGGATAAAAAAATTAACGGATTTAATAAAAATAATTTTGTGGCGTTAAAAGTTGATAGATTTATTTTGTATTTTAAATTAAATTTATAGTTACAAAAAAAATTAAGGGGGGTAAAAGAAAAAAATTTATAGTTACAAAAATAATTAAGGGGTTAAAATTTATAGTTACAAAAATAATTAAGGAAAAAAAATTAACAGATTTAATAAAAAATATTTTTTGGCGTTAAAAATTGATAGATTTATTTTGTATTTTAACTTAAATTAATAGTTACAAAAATAAATAAGGGGTTAAAATTTTACTTAATTTAAAAATCTGGAAAAAAATAATTGAAAAAACATAAATTAATTACGGATTTAACAAAAAAAGAAAAAGGAAAAAAATTTTAACGGATTTAATAAAAAATATTTTGTGGCGTTAAAAATTGATAGATTTATTTTTTATTTTAACTTAAATTAATAGTTATAAAAATAATTAAGGGGTTAAAATTTTATTTAATTTAAAATCTGGAAAAAAATAATTGAAAAAACATAAATTAATTACGGATTTAATAAAAAAAGATATTGTGGCGAAAAATTGTGGGAGCTCTATTTCAAAATACTGGGTCCACAACGCGCCACGTCAGCTTTAGATGTTCTCTACTTTAGTAGTATACTAGTTTTAATACCCGTGCCCTGCACGGGCTAGACGATAATTGTGTTTCATAAAAAAATGTTTAATTATTCATTATGTTGAGAATTGTCATAATTGTTATGTGATAATTGTTGTAAGGTTATATTTTTATTATGAATGGAAATCAAGCAGGAATCCAAATCCTACAATATCAATCGGAAAAGAAGATTTCGGGACAATATCCTCTGAGATACTCGAATGCCAAAGTTAGTATCAATCCCATAAATAATTCAGGTTTATTAAATTAAATGTTAGAGTACGTGATATGGATTCAAGAATATATGACAATGTAAAATTGATGAGGTGACCGTACAAAACTGCGTTAAATATCATTTCAAGGGTTGTTTTAGTATATAAGATAGATATGAAGTCATGTGTAAAACATATACTAACAAAAAAAAGAAGGGTAAAACAAATCATAAAATTTAAATTAACAATATTAAATAATAATATATTATAATGTAAATGAAAGAGATTTATATAATATAAGTAGTATGTCTAAGTTAAAATTTACTATATCAAATAGTTAAATTTAAATAGTGAATTACCTAACACTTAATAAGACTAATAACATATGTCAATTTATTAAAATAAAAATATTACTAAAAATATTTTAAAAAAAGAAAACTCAAAATAATAACAAATATCAATTAAATTCAAAATAACTTAAAAAGAATTAATTTTATAAAAAAATCATTTTAAAATATCTGAATTTTTTTTCCAAAACTATTAAAATCGATTTTTTTTATATATAAAAAACTTATTTTAAAAAGATGTTTTTTTCTTCTAAGAATGTTATTTTAAAAAATGAAAAAATATTTTTTAATCGTATAAAAAATTGATTGTAGAAAAAAAAAAATTGGTTGTTAATTTGTTTGGCAGATTTGGTGAAAAAGATTTGGTGGAAAGTTATACGTATATTAACAAAAAATTTGAAGACTCAATATATAAAATAAATTAGTTAAAATTTGTAAATCAAATGTTTTAAATAATTGATTTAACATGGTGGGACCTAGATTAACAAAAAAATTGACACCTGTAAACTTAATGACGTGGATTCACCAGATTGTGCCACGTGTAAATTTAATGACGTGGATTCACCAGACTGTGCCACGTGTAAGTTCACGGGCTGCTTTAGTATATAGATAGATATTGATTGATGATTAGTATATATGTAGTAAACTAGAACTTCAAAAATATTACCAAGATGAACATTTGTAAAATTTATATTTTTGTAAATTTAAATTTGATCAACATATGTTAAAATATTATTATGATGAATATTTATAAATTTAAAATTGATCAATATATAAAAATATTATCATGATGAACATTTGAAAATTTAAATGTGATCGACTATTATTAAAATACTATTATTAAAATACTATTATGATGAATATTTATAAATTAAAACAAGATTAATTTATATTAAAATTCTGATGAAACTTATAAAAAAAAATATGTACAATGTTAGATCGACTTATAATAAAAGATTATTATGAATATTTGTTCGTTTAAACGAAATCAACTTTTAATAAAAAAATTATTATCGAGAACAACTTATAGTCATATTTATAAAAAAAAAATATCTTAAAATGAGATCAACTTATATTAAAAGATTATTTTTAAATATTTTTTCGTTTATGTAATAACCAAAAGAAAAAAAAAAAAAAAAAAACCGGAAAGCGACTCGAGTTAGTGAGATCGTTTTGAATTGAACAAAACTATCCTCTCCAGGCCCAATATTTATGGTTTGTCTTTCACTTATGGGCCATGACAAAGGGGCTGCCCAACTAGCTCTCCTCTCCAGGCCAACAAGCCAGTGCAAAGGCCGGCTTCGGTCTCTTCTTTCCCCCTTTCCCAGCAACGGTCGGCCACGTTTCAAAACAGTTCCAACTAGTACCTTGTACGTCGGGAATCACGCGATATCTTCAACCTGCATCTTCTTCCTGATATCCTTGTAGGACCTCAGTAATTGAGAAAACAGGGGAAGTTTAGAACTAACCCAATTGTACGAATCAAACGTTGAAAAGAGTGGCAGGGGCGAGACGCTCTTTCCTTAATTCTAAAATCGCCCCTATTACGAAGGGTTTTGATCGATCAAGAATCCCAGGATACAACTGCCCTTTGCTTCAGACTGCGTAACCAGATCTTGACGCCTACGAGAACCTTCGGTGGAGTACTCTCAGACTCAGAACTTCGGAACTTTGGGGAGGAGGAGAGAGAAGAAAACAGGAGAGGATTCTACTTTGTGTTGGTGTGTTGAATGAGCTCCCTAGGCTCTCCTTTTATAGGAGTCTTGGAGGAGTTATGGAATGAGAGATTCACTCTCATCCATCCATTTTGGATTGAGAGATTCACTCTCATCCACTCATTCCAAAAGGAATAAAATAAAAAATAAATGGAGAATTTGACTCATTCTTGGATTGAATCAGTCACCGGATTGGGCCGGTTTTCAATGGGCCTGCGTTTGACTTTCAGTCAAACCAGATTAGGGAAAGTCTTTGGGCCAGCCCAAAAAACCAAATGATAGGTGGTCAGCCCAACATCAGGTCCATAAGGCCCTTAGCCCGACGCCACTCCCACGAGCCCACGAGCCATGAGCCACGGCTCAGCTTGGCATGCGCGTGCATGTGTTCTAGCCACTGCTAGATCACCTCTCCATCAACTTATTTAACCATATTAGGATTGTTCCCATATATATGATGTCTCACTAGTCTTCACATTGTCGATGTAGGACAAGTTCCTCCACAATTAATTATCCCTAGATGCATTGCAAGCACTCATCTTTGGGCATTAATTTCTCATTCATTTGGACATCAATTTGTACGTATGAGTATATTAAATTGTAGTACTCGGAACCGCGAAGTTAATGCTCTCGTCTTCCGGTGTTGATATTAACCGGAGCCCACCGGAAAATTGCCCGGAAAAGCTTCCGGCGCAAGTTCTCAATAAATTGATTCCAACACTCTTTGCCCTTCCTTATTGTTTTTCTTCCTCCATGGATGCTCCTGCAGAAATTGTCAACCTCTCCTTACTCGTGTACATCTGCAGCAGTGAGGGACGTGGTGCAAGGTCTGGGTGTGCAGGTGCGAGCCTTCCTCTCCTCTTCATCGAACCAATGCAGGCCACGGAATCAGTGAGTCTTCCTCATCCTTGCTTCAGTTCGGTTAAGCGATCGACATGAAATTATGGCTTATAGGTATGATGCTTGCAATGAGGCTCGAACCTGGGTTTCCAAGGACTTGTGTTTATCTCCAAATTTTCGTCTCAGTACAAATACAAAATTAATTTTATCTTCTCTTTTATTGATTTATTTCAATTACAATATACCAAAAGTATTTTATAAATAAATAAAAAAATTATCTACTAAGATTATACACCTGAAAACTAAACTAGCTCAAAAAACAAAGCAGATATTTCCTAGGATTATTCTAGACTAATGGAGATTAATCTCCTTAACTATCTCTCGCTTTACAATATACCACATTAGGCTTCTTTTGCTTTTGGGCCAACAATTCACCGAACCTTTCGTTATAACTAGTGGCTCAATAATTACCAAAATATAAATTAATCTAACAGTATTAACCCTTTTTACTTTTTTAGGAAGGAAATACGATACAGTCTATTATCAAACATATAATTTTTTTTAATTTAAAAAAAGAAAAGAAATCAAAAGTGGTCCATTACAGTTTAGACCAGACCATAGTGGGGCCGTTTTGACCGGTTAATATGAAGTTGCTAATGGAGATTAATCTCCATGAACTGTTAATATGAAGTTGCTAATGGTCTAGTCCATTGCACAGGGCTTTTTATCTTCTCTGCTATTATAATCAAGAACACAATC
This sequence comes from Fagopyrum tataricum, assembly GCA_002319775.1. NCBI lineage: Eukaryota > Viridiplantae > Streptophyta > Magnoliopsida > Caryophyllales > Polygonaceae > Fagopyrum > Fagopyrum tataricum. The sequence goes on along the minus strand of CM008281.1, from coordinate 33,973,581 downwards.
ACAGGGATCTTATTTCCCTCAACTACAGTGTCATTGTTTTTCACTTCACCAGTAAAAAAGTACAACAGAAAAGCATAGTTAAATACAACTATCAAAGAGAGGATCGTACTTTTTTCCGCCCTCATATTATTTAATCGAACATTTACCTTTGAAAATAATCATCTGGCATATTACAAGAACTAGGGGCATATATCTCCATCAACGAACAACGATAGGAAATTAGAAGGGCTTATCATTAAGCAATTGGATTGTTGAACAGCATAAGCACTTCTTAAACAGATATTACTACAACAAGAACTGATAGTATGGAGTTCATCATCCCTATGCAGCATAAGCATCATCCTGCTCAGGCTGTGCGGTTTCCACTTCGTCTTTGGCTACCATGTTCTGAATCCTATCTAGAAAGCTCACCACCAAGGGCAAGCTGACGTCGTCTAAGAACAAAACGAAGGAGTAAGTGGACGAGTAACAATGAATATCGTATTTTAAGAAGAAATGGATCAAGTATCTCAACTGACCTAGTCTCGGTACTGTATGACCTTTGGGATGATGGATTATCACTGGATCGATACAAGACTTAATGAGTTCTGTTCCGTAAGGTTTCAAGAAGTCTTCCTTCCCTGCATATCAAACAGATTTGCATATATTCAACATACTTTACTTTGTTAGCCCTCTTTCCAAACCAATTTTATGCACAATTTAAGGTCACACAGTTTTTGTAGGGACCTTAAACTAACCTATAACATATATTGTGCACTATTTAAGCTCATAATATTAACAAACAAACCAAATTGGATTCACAACAAAGAGCTTTGAGAAAGTAGAGACAAGAGTCAAACATAATCAATCATCAAAGAAAGAACTATTTCAGTTTACTCAATTACCTAAGAAATGAATGGATGCCAAATCAAGTGGAGAAGCATATGCCTTCTGTCCCCATTTTTCTGATAATAACTTTGCACCTCCAATAATCACTATAAATTTCACCCTAGGAACCTTCGTCAGAGCCAAACCCTACGCAAAGAACAGAGGATCCAAAATCCAAATCTCAACTTCTCATCCCAAAATCCTGAATTATTGGAATAATCTATAGCAATCAAAACGTTTCTCCACTTACCTGGGCTTGCAATCCAGGTAAAGCAGCTGACAAAATCGCTCCCTAGAAAACCATTAAACTACATCAAATTAGTAAAGTTTCTTCCACGCAATCAAACAGAGACTGTTTCGTTGAATTGTTACCTGTGAGAAACCGAGGAATCCATCAATTGGCGCATGCTTAATCATGCATTCCTCGATGTACTCTAAGCACTCTTCGAAATTCGTATACTCCGTAAACTCCTACGTTCAATTCCACAAATATATATATTCGTAAATCGATTCCAAATTCCAAAATAGAATTAATCTTAGAATGCAAAATCCAAGGATGAGTGATGTGCATACTTTGTTGAACTGGAACCACTCGTAATAAGGCGGATCGAAGATTCCGTCGACATCAGATTTCCCTTGCGCGGGATGTAGACCATCGGGAAAGATAAGATCCATCTTCTGGAGTACAGATTCAGGCCATTTCGAGACTTGTTTACGGAGGATTTCGCCACTGGTACGGAATCCATGGAGGCAGAGGATTCGAGGTTTACGTGCTTGGCCGGGTTGCTGGAATTCTGATCCCATGGTGGTTGCTGGCAGGAGGCTAGCGACCATTCCTAGTCAAAAACGGCGTCGCTTGGTAATCTTTAGACCAGTGATTTCGGAGAATCTTGGACGGTGGTGGGGATTTGTGGACTTGCGGTGGCTATTGAAATCTCCTATTTATATATTATTTGGCTCCGAATTTTTGGCATTTGACAAATGACAAGTACTCACTCTCCCTTTTTCACACAGAAAAGAGGGAAAGGGATGGAATTTCAATTTTGGGTACTTTGTGTTTCATATTTATAAATTAGGACCACAAATGGAATATGTTCGTACTAGCTCTCGTGTGGAGGTCATGTAAACCTAGTGATTAGAGCTAGACTCAAATTTGATTAGGACTCGACTCGTAAAAAGTTTGACTTAAATGTGTTTACTTTCTAAATAAATGAAATGTAAACACTTTTTTTTTAATCGGTTAAATTTATACATGAGCTCAACTTACTTGGTTAAAGAAAACAACCTACCTTCGATAAAACTATTATATTATTAGCTCGACTAAAAATTCGACATGTACAAAACTGAATCGAACTCACTCGAAAATAAAACCTCAAATAACACCTCTATTGCCGGCTTTGCCGCATAGTTATTGGATAGATGAACTTGTATAAATCCGAAGTGGCCCGTCTTGCTTGCCGAAGAAAATCGTGCAATGGAAAAACCGGCCCGTTTTACTCTTTTGTAATGCAAGGTAATTTGACTGCAACTTTATTCATTCTTTCATGTGTTTGAATTACAATTTTAAACTTTTTTTGTGTTGAATTTGGTTGTAATGAATAAACGTAAATATCAGTGTAGTTAGGAGCCAGGAAGGGAAGGGGCCTGACATTAAACATTCTAGAAAAGAAATTAGCCAACTAATTGCAATGAGTTGGGTGGTAATTAAGTAGCTGACACGTGGAGATATCTGGACCATGTACGTCAAAACGTGAATGGTGGTAGTTGGAATTTATTTAATTTATATCAAGTGATGTTAATTTAGTCGAATTTGGTAGCTTGTGATTCGATTTAACGAGTCTTTTTAGAATGCGTATATATACTCTCCGACAAATTATATAATTTTCTTTTACTATTTGATATATTTCTCAATGAGAATATCAAATAAATATAGAAGAATGATATGACATTAATATACTATAAGAGACATCCATTATTTGGTATCAATTGACGTCAATTATAATATCATATATTAGCAATATATAGATGTTAAAATATTATTACGTACACATAAGCAATTTACTTAAAGAGTTTTAGTATAAGCTTGCAATTTGAGGGCTACAAAACACTTGAACTTCATCAAGACTAACCTTATTCTCATCCCCAAAAATAGACTTCTTTCCATCGGGTCTCAATCCATAAGACAACCCAAGTCTAGACTTGGCTTGTCTCAAGTCACCCACACCCGAGTTCGTATCCGGACCAGCGAACCCACCCATAACAGGCGCAAGAGGCGGCCCAATAAGAAGCCCATCAGGCCCAAACTGCGGCCCACCTCGTGAGTAGTCAAATAAAGCAGCTCCACTGCCTCCAACCTTAGGCAAGATTATGGGATCGTCAGTAGTTTGTTGTTCTAGTGGCCAGTAGAAAAGGAAAGCGTCAAAAGTGTCGTAATAATCATCTGTGCTTCTATAGCCTTCGGGATTGAAAGCTCCAAATTTGAAGGATTTGGTTGTGTAGGCTATGATAACACATGGACCCTTGAAATCACACCGTTCGTGGAAGTCTGTTGCACTGAAGCCGTCGATGCTTGCTTTGTAGCAACACGTTAGCTCCTTTCCTGTTAATCAAATTTAAATAAATAAAATACTATGGGCCTACTCTCGGTTGAAACTTACAAAATACATAATTTCTTCGAAAAGATACGTGCGTAAAAATACTCTTTTATCCACGAGAGTTCATTTGAACGGTTATCCGGATTGAAAATGAAAATGTAATGGTTAAGAAAGTACAATAAGATCATTTAGAGAACAATTTATTTTTGGTGATCCTATAAAATGATTACATTCGGTTAACTTTGTTAGTATTATTACCGCTTTTTATTTTGTTTTGGATGATCAACCTAAAACTATCAAGTGTATGTTTGCTTATAAGATGAACTAAAAATGTTGAAGGTAAGAAAATGAAATGAAAAGGGTTATGTTATTTTCATGTGTTAATATTTCAGTTTAGCCCTAAATAATCATATAGATACGTGTACGGGCGTTCATTTTCCGATCTTAAGCACAAAACTCATTACCAACAAAAAATAACCTGTCCAATCCCAAAACTGACCTACGTTGAAGCAGTCCAACCCAACCAAGTTATATTGTTTCGGTTCATGTCCGGATTTGGACCAACGAGTCTCCTAGACATATTGTTGTATTATATTATCCACACAAAAGGATTGTAGTTGTAAAATAGTTATAAAAAAAACATTGACAAACCCTAATAAGAAGAAAAATGAGTTGCGTGAATAAGGAAGAGACAAAGGTTGAGAAAGTACCAAACAAGAATGTGTTGGAAACGAGAGCAGGAGGAAAAGGGATCGGAGAGTCATCATAGTACTTAGGAAGAGGTCGCTTATCAAATCTTGATACCTTCTTGTTTGAATCATCGTTCCATTTCCAACCAAACAAGCTTTTTGTGATTCCATTCCATCTCTTTGAAGATGCTAACAGTGTGGAGTTTGAGATACAAAAAGCCGCCATGTTTTTTCATGGCCGAAATTGAAAGAAAAAGAAAGAAAGAAGAACAAAGCTTAGAGCCATGAATTTTGATGATCAGGTTTTAGTCCAATCACACAATTTGCCTTATCCACAATATACATGTAATTTGCTTTTTAGTCCAATCACACAATATACATCTTTTATTATATACTAACTCGTATAAACGACAACTAGTTAATAACTAGTCGCCAAAAGTAGATATGTACAAATCTTGACTCGGACAAGATTAGGATCGTGCTAAAACAAAAATATAAAATATCTGATCTGGCCCACCTTGTTCGCTTCATTAGCTGCCGATACATGTCCGTAACTAAATTTGGATGGGTTGTCGGTGTGGCTCGCATGTACCTAATTCTATTTTACGGTTAGATTTGTGAATAAAAATATAATATACACTTACTAGGTTAGTGCTTCGCACGATTATTTATAATATATATTTGAGTACAATGTATATGTATATATTATTATTTAAAACTTGTTGAAGGTAAATTCGTATTAAAATCGCTTTAGGTACGGAGCAAAAATACAGGTACGGAGCTACGAAGCAATTTTTTGAGGGAAAAAATGCATATTATTAATCGATGTCAATAGCATCAATATCACAAACAAATTGTGGAAAATTACAATCGGCAATATCTGGGGAAAAAAACCCTTCCCTTGAAAAAAGAACGCGCCTGTGATGATGCCCCACGCCTCTTTCTCCAAAAATTGACAGAAATCCTAGAAAAACCAAGAACTCAAATTGGTTCCGCCGATTCCTCACGAATCCTGTTGAAGAAAATTGATAGTAAGATCCTATGCAAGTGGAGTGATGGGATCCCTAATATGTGGTGGATTTTCCGTAAACGGTGGAATAGATTTGTTTGGGCTCGAGTTCTGACGGGTTCTAGCGTGCTATGGGCTCCTCCTAGTTGGAGGCAGCAACCCCAGTCCTGTGATGATTGTGGATGGATAGTTCGTACGAATAGCTACCCTAGCTTGAATAGGGTAACGGCGGGGGTTGTGCACCCTCTCTCCGCTCTCTCCATCTTGTCGAGAAGCTACAACCAGGTAACTAGCCCCTTTTAGGTAAAAATTTTTGTCTCTGGTTCGTGAGAATGAGACTCTCCTTCGGGTTTTGGTACCTTCTTTTGGATGGGTCTCTGTACCTGCTTAGGATTAAAAATATGATTGATTTATTCCTCTATTGCTATGTGTATAGATTAATCTTCCGTATCTATACTATATGGCTATGTCTGGTTTTCTTTACTGTATACGATTATTCCTACTATAAATTGAGAAACTTGCTCATCTTATTGTGTAATTTCTGCTCTTCTGATCACTGTCTACGAGCTCTTGGGATGGCCTCCTCTTCTCGGTCTTTTAAGGAAACTGTTTGTTCTCCCTCTGTGGAGAAGTTTGAAAAGGATAAAGTTAATGATGAACCTATTGGAAGGAAGGGAGATGGAAGGTGTGGCTCTTACCCGGCTTTTCCAAGTTCCTTCAATAAAAACAATCTTGATGTTCCAAGCTATCTGCACAAGTTGGCTAAGAACTAATTTTTGCAAACTTAAAGAATCTTGTCTTATGGGTCACATTTTTAGTGATCCCATTGACTTCCCTAAGATCGGAAACAAATTGCTGTCTGAATGGAAAAACATCAAAGGGAAAGTTTCAATGATTCCCTAAGGAAACTACTAGTTTGAGATTAATTTCTCTAACCCGATTGATAAAAAATGGTCTGGGATCTAAGGCCTTTCCATGTGCTAGGTCAGCTCGTGATTCTCAAACCTTGGAAACCAAATTTTTATACTATGAGATAATATGTCACTAAACTCGACCTTTGGGTCCGAATCTCTCTACTTCTAGTAGAGTATGCTAACAAAGATGCAATCAAAACCATAATAAAGGAAAATAATGTTGGGAGATTCATCAAACTTGACCCATTTTCCATGATGGAAAAGTGGGAAGCTATATTAGTATTTGTATCAACATTGATGTTGATGAGAAAAAAATTATCAATGATTCAGTTCCTATACCAGATGAAAATGATATCTTGCATGATTATCCTATTTGGTTTGAAGACTTTTCAAATAGGTGTGGAGATTGTGGTGATGAGAACCATGCATTTGAAAACTGTCTTCTACGTACTGCTCACCCTAGAAGGGTCAGCATTAACATCAAAAGAAACTAAAAGGGTGGTAAAGGCAAAGGAAAGGAAAGGGAGAATGATAAAGATGGCTCCTGAAAATCTAAGAGTGGTAAAATGAAGAATAGTGATCCTACTCCCTCTTCTACAGGTGGTTTCAAACCATACTTGTCTGGTAGAGGGGGGATTACTATTAACTTCAAGTCTCATCACTCCCCCCTGAGCTCGGTCAATAGCCTCAAAAATTCCGAGGAGAGTTCCTGTGACAAAACTAAATCTCTGAGCATTCCTGAGATCCCAAGGGTGCCCACCCCTGAATTGTCTCAGGGGCCTGCTGGTATCCTTTCCGTGGATCTGGAGAAGAGCAATGCCCCTAATGATGAAACCAATGAAGAAATTAAAGTCAGGTTTTAACCATCTCCACTGAATCCTGAGCTTGAGAATGAAGAACCAATTAATCTTGATCCTCCTCTCTTTGGTGATTCTGCTTTGCTGATCCCCAATGACAAGGATACTCCTTAGTTCATTGTTGATGATGTTCTTGTTGAGTTCATGGTCAATGATGATGTGGGAGTTGAAGAGGAGGAAGATGACTATTTTTCTGAGTATTTTTTCCAGTCTTTTAATACTGTGAATATGCTTATGATAGGTATGGAGGTTAAGAATCAAGAAAAGACTAATTCTGATTCAAGCAAAAAAAAGTCGATGGAGGTGGATGATGACATTGCTTCCTCGGTGCTGAAGGGAGCAAAGAAAATGAAGACTTAAGAATCTACTTATGATGAAATTCAAAATGAAAGGTTGGATATCATATGTTGTTTTAGCTGACTCGTTGTCTGAACATGATTATAATCTCTCTAAAATTGATAGCTATTATCTAATTTATGTCAAACTATATTGCTCTTAATGGCAGGTTATTTTGCTGTTTTGTTGTAGTAACTACGGCTGGTTTATCTTCTCAGTAATCTTAAACTGCAATCTTTTTTGTACTTTTGGCTGGTCTATCAAGTACAACAAGATTAAAAAATGTTATTGTAGGTTTGAATGTAAGAATCTGAATGCTTGTAAAGTAATACGTAGGAAAAGTAATGTTGATAGGAATATGGTCAAGTGTGTCTGTAATTTGTTCTACTATGCTTTGATGACTTTATCTGTATCTGTAAGGCAACTTGTTTGGGAGCTTGTGATGGTGTATGCTTTTGCTATGTTGAACGTATGGACTTGTGATATGGATCTTGCTCTTCTTGCATTTAGAATTGGTAATATGGATCGTGAACTGAAGTTTTGGTTTCACTCAATTATGTATCTATCCTCTTTAAATTACATTTTTATGCTATGGACTTATGGTAAATATGAAACAAAACAAATGATGTTTCGTGCTCATTTCAAAATAGGTCGTACGAGCCTTGACTTTTGGTTTCAATTGAAGGTCTTGCGGGATAACTATTTCATTAACCTAAAACGAAGTATTGAAAATATTTATACTCAAACTAAGCCTCTTTGGCTTTATCAAAGCTCCTATTGTGTGGTCAATCCTTGGGATTTACTAGACATTGAACGACCCAAATCTTATACAATTATAAAATGAAGATATCATTTTGGAATTGTAGAGGTACGAGGAAAAAGAACTTTTGGATTGATCTTAAAATTACGACACAAAACGAACATATTGACATGATTAGGTTAGCGGAAATTAAAACGGAAATCAAACCTATTGAAACCCATTGGCGAAATGCGGGTTTTGATTCTTGCCTCTTCATACCATCTGTTGGTCGGGCGGGAGGTATGTGCCTCGTATGGAAGAACTATAAGCTAATAAACGAAAGAATTAAAATTACTCAACTAGATGAGCGTTTTGTAATGCTAGAACACCAGAATTTTAATAACAACTTTATTTGTAATATTCTATTTATATATGCCCTACCGATGGAAAATTTTTAAAAACGAATTCTGGAACAAAGTTATAAAATATATTAGGGATTCTAATTTCCCTTCCATTGTTATGGGAGACTTTAATGATCTCATCAGCTCGACTGACAAGGCCGGTGGGATCTACCCTAATAACAATAGATTTATTAGAATAAACAATATTATACAAGAATGTAACTTGACGGATGTTGTATCTAGAGGGAACGAGTTTACCTAGAGAAAAAGAAAAGAAGGCGACAACAATACTTTTGAAAAATTGGACAGAGCCTTGGCTCATTTCGAAATTATAAATAAATATAATAACATTCATGTCTGGAATCATGCTTTTACTTCTTCTGATCATTGCCTGATTTCCATCAACCTAGATTGTAACAAACAGAAGTATAGAAATAAACCCTTTAGGTTTGAGTCCATGTGGAATGATAGGAAGGACTGTAAAAATCTTATTAAACAAGCATGGCGTATTCATGTTCCGGGAACGAATATGTTCAAACTTGCAAAAAACTATATCTTGTTAAAAACAAGCTTAAAATTTGGAGCAAAGAGAAATTTAGAAACATTAATAAACAAGTCAAAAATGTAGATACTATGATTGAAAAACTTCAAGTTGAAAACTATAGGAGGTATAATCAAAGGTATAATGATAGGCTCATGCGTCTAAATAACAAAAGAGAATGTCTAATAGACTTCCAACAGAAATATTGGAAACAAAGAGCTAAAGCGAAATACGTTGTTGATGGTGATAAGAACACAAAATATTTTCATCGAAAGGCTACTAGTAGAAGAAATAGAAAAATGATCAATGCTATCCAAAAAAGTGATGGACAATGGATTAATACCGAGGAAGAAATATCCTTGGAATTCTCAAAGGAGTATAAAAAGCGTTTTGAAGCTTCTCCCGGAAACCATAACTTATGTAACCAATTGATTCAGGTCATCAGTGAGGAAGTTTCGGATATTGATAATGAATATTTAACGAAACCTTTCTCAAATAGTGATATTAAAAATGCTACCTTCAGTATCGGAGCTGATAAATCTCCGTGGCCGGATGGAATGTCTGCGGGTTTCCTTCAAGTTCATTGGGATATTGTTGGCCCTGCGGTGTGTAGAGCGGTCAAAAGTTTTTATTACTCTGAAAAATAATTAAAACAAATTAATCACACTTTATTACCCTCATTCCTAAAAACGATAATCCAAGGTCGACAAATGATTTCAGACCTATTAGTCTGTGTTCTACGACGTATGAGATTATTGCAAAAATACTAGCAGCTAGATTAAAAAAATATTCTTCCTAAACTTATTCATCCGCTCCAAAGTGCGTTCATTCAAAAAAGAGCTATTCATGATAATATTTTAATCGCCCATGAAGTCTTCCACGGCTTTAGATCCAAGAAAGGTAAAGTGGGGTATATGGCGATAAAGTTGGATATGGAAAAATCCTACGACCGAGTGGAATGGAACTTTATTCGAGCAATTATGGAAAATTTTGGTTTTAATAATAAATTCACGAGTTGGATTATGGAATGTATTTCTTCTGTTTCTTATTCTATATTAATTAATGATAGACCGTCTGATATGATCATCCCTAATAGAGGTCTTCGTCAAGGTGATCCTATTTTCCCGTTGATTTTTAATCTCGGAGAGGAAGTGCTGGCAAGGAATATCCAATTTGAAAGTAACCGAAACAAGAAGAACATTGGATTCCCGATCACTAAACATGGGACGACAATTCCTTTTCTGGCTTTTGACGATGATATTATCATCTTCACTAAAGCTTCGGTAGAAGCGAGTTCCAAGATACTAGAAATTTTGAATGGGTATTGTCTGATTTCGGGCCAGAAAATTTACCTTTTGAAATCTGCTTTCCAAACTTCAAGTAACGTGCAAAACTCGACTAAAAGACAAATTCATCAATCTCTGGGTATTGCTCCTTCCAATTGCTTGGAGAAGTATCTTGGTTGCCCGATTATAAATGGTAAAGTAAACAAAAGCTGTTTTGATGAAGTGATTAAGAAATCAAAACAACAGCTTACAAAATGGAAGGCCTCGTCTCTTTCCCAAGAAGGAAGAGTCACCCTTATTAAAGCTAACTTAAATGCGAAACCGAACTTCATCATGCAAAGCTTTATGCTCTCAGCTAGTATTCATAAGGAACTTGATAAAATCAATAGAGATTTCTTCTGGAACAAAGGGCACAAGTTTCACCCGCTTATCAGTTGGGATTGAATCTGTAGACCTAGAAAATTTGGGGGAATGGGTATCCGGAAATCTGAGGAAATGAACAAAGTTCTTCAAATAAAATTACTATGGAAAATTTTAGATGAACCTGACAATATTTGGGTTAATATTATTAATGAAAAATATCTCAAAGGTGAGGTTCTTTGGAACTATAAACTTAAAGGAAATATGTCGTGACAGTGGAAAAGATTAATGAAATTGAGAACTAAATTTTAACTAGGATCAGATGGAATGTCGGTGACGGAAGTACTGTTAAGTTCTGGAAGGATTGTTGGATTAAGAATGAACCCCTGATTAATGTATGTAAGGATACGAGCGTTGTTGATAAATAGATTAACGTTAAGTACTTTATCAATGAGAATAAATGGGACTTATATAAAATTGATGAGGAAATCGGATCTAATCTATCACATGAAATTATCATTTTAATAAAATACTACCAGCCGCCTAAAACTTTCATTCGTGATCGTCTTTATTGGGCACCTGCTGAAGATGGTAGCTTCTCCACTAAGTCTGTCTCCAACTCCCTTTACCTAAGAAGGGATCTTCAGTGCGGAAGTAATGATTGGATCTGGAAGCTGAACATTTTACCTAAGGTTAAGAACTTCCTATGGAAATTATCTATTAACGGATTACCAACAAAAGAAAATCTAGAAAAACAGAAAGTCTCGGTCCCGATGAACTGCTGCTTCTGTAACCATCCCTATGAATCTATCGATCACCTATTCTTCAAATGTCAGTTTACTTTGGATAATATATCGATTGACAAAATTAAAACAACCTTGAGGTCTGGTAATCTAGTTAAAACTAAGATTACTGATAAGATTGATTGGTTAAAGGAAAATCTATCTGAACATGATCTCACTTTCTTAACCTTTATTTGGAGGAATATTTGGTTTGCTAGGAATCAAAAGATTTTCTGTAAAAAAGATCCTCAAAATATTGATCTAATAGTACAGAACCAAATCAATGAATGGAATAAAATCAAAAAAGAAGCGGATAACAATAAAACTAAGAATAATAAATTGGCTAGGAAAACCAAAAACATATGTTCGGAAAAACTAGATAAAGATGCATTTAAACTATAAATTGATGGGTCGAGAAAAGATTTTGGAAGATCTGCCTATGGGTTCATTCTTCGCAATCATGATGCTATGGCAGTATCTCTTGGCTATGGGAGATGTGGTAACATATCGGCCCAACTTGCTAAAGCATTTGCGCTAAGAGAAGGACTGGTTTTGGCTCACGATTTGGGAATAAAAAATATTGTGATTGAAGGAGATTGCATGTCTGTGATCAATTCGATCAAACAGATTTGAAACCTCCTTGGGAGTTGGATATGTTGGTATCTGATAATTCCTTCATTCTTATGAGTTTTTGTCAGGTCAAGATCAACCATGTTTTTAGGGAGGTCAATGGTGTTGCGGACTTGCTTGCTGAGCTGGGACATGATTGCCTTCTGCCGTCCTGCTCGTCCACTGCCCAAGTTGACGAGCTCATCCGCAAGGATACCCTAGGATGAAAAGTCTCGAGGCCGGAGATGATCCATCCTAATTTCTTACCTTATAGTATAAAAAAAAATTGTGGAAAATTACAAGTCTTGTACACAAGGGTGAGGATGGAGAAGCCAAACGAGCACATAAATGTGTTACTGTGTTTGCCGATCGTCTAATGTGCGAGAATGTTGCAGTTACCGACAATGGAAGGTCAACTACAATGTCTGCACGGAGTTGGTCCAAGTAATTGAAGTTCCTTAATGGTAACTATAGTTTGGTTGCCAACACGAGGGAATCAGTCTCGATTCGCAAACGATAGGTGAATACCTTTGATAAAAGAGATACCGAATCGGAGGGCCATGACCTCAACATGTTCAACTTCAAAAGCGATGGGCAGATTATGCGACACAACAAGGAGAATACTTCCGGTCCAGTCTCGTAGAATGACACCAAGATAGGTACTTCCCTCAATAATGCCAACATCCGTGTTAAAAGAAAACGCCACTAGAGGGGGACAAACACATGTAGGATTTAAAGTTGTTGAAATATTAGGGAAGACTTGAGTTTGAGATGTTGACGAAGAGTTGGCACTAACATAATCCCAAACAAACCTCGAAATGATTCCCTCAACTATAGACTATAGATGGGGCAATCCAAGAAGAGAGTTGAGTTGCGCATTAACCAAACCATCCAACAATTTGTGAGAAATTCGGATACACCATGAAAACCCATAGATGTGTTAATTGTGAAAATGGATTGCAAAGGGTGCCGCGAAGATAAATGTGGCAATAAGTCTGTAATTCTCCCAAGCAAAACCAAATTTAGTACAAAGGACCAAGGCATGCCAAATACTTTATAGAGCATGCGGTACCACATCGAGAGCATTGTGGCGAGTCGGTTATGACTTCTGATACAACAACTCATTCACACTCAAATATGAAGAACACAAAAACCGACCAAAGAGAAGGATATTAGGTGGCAAGCATTGTTCCACAACATATTCCAATTATACTTAGGCGTGACATGTTTCCCTCCCAAAGTGCCCAACCAATAGGCTGATCTGCATGAAAAATTACCCGATGATGTGGCCATCCATATGAGTCTATCCTCCGGAAATCTAAAACTGAGTGGAATGCGTAGAATTGAACAACAAAACCGGAAAAGAGCGGATAGGTCTCTAGTATTCCAAGTGTTTAAAGAGAAATCAATCAATTCAAAAACTACAATGTCAGAACTTACTCATACCAAGAGATTTGGCGATGTTAAGCAATGTCCAAATGAAGGGATCCATTTATCACAAATATTAATCTTCGAACCATCACCTACACGCCAACCCATTCCTTCGAGAAAGAGTGACTTGGCTTCCCAAACACTATTCCAAGAGTAACTAGGATGTAAGCCCAGATTGGAAGATAGGAAATTTGAGTGACGATAATATCTTGCTTGTAAAATCCGGATTATAGTTGAAATTGGCTTATTCCAACTCTGCTTTGCAAGGAGAGATTGATTGAATTTCTTCATATCTCTAAACCCCATGCCAATATGACTCTTTGGAATACAAAGGTCGTGTCAATTCCTCCATTGAATTTTCCTTCGAGAAGTAGTGTTACCCCACCAAAACTGAGCAATTAGGGAATGGATGTCGTCAATGAGATAATCAGGTAGACGATAAACGCTCATAACATACATGGAAATAATCTATATCGTCGATTTGATCATAACCTCCTTCCTCACACGAGATAACAACTTCTTCTTCCAACCTTGCACCTTCTTCTAAATACGCTAGCTCTTTAATTAGATGGCCTTTTTCGATATGGAAATAATCATGGGAACGCCGAGGTACTTTGTTTGTTGTGGGACCAATCAAACATTCAAATCCAAAGCCAGAGCGTGTTGTTGAGATGAATTGACATTCCTACTAAATGAGACCTCACTCTTTCAGTTATTGTAGAGCATTCTTGTGAGGTTACTTTTGCAAAGACAAGATTGTCATCTTCAAAGAACAAATGTGAAATAGTAGTTGCAGTATGAGAAATAGAGATACCAAGAAGAGAACGGAGGAAGGTTGCTTGATCAAGCAAGGACTATAGAATGAAGATAATTGGGGTTAGTGGATCTCCTTGTCGGTGACCGTGAGTTAGGAGGACGTACATTACCATTAACTTGTCCATTAATTTTGAAAGGGTATGAGACACCTCGAACACATCCCATGACCTTATCTACCCAACCTCCTAATCTCAATAAAAAAATCCTCCAAATATGACCACTTCATCCTATCAAAAGCTCTGGACATGTTCAACTTCAGTGCCATGAATCCCTTATTACCCGTTGTTTTTTTTTTTTTTGGTAATGGTAAATTCGGAAACCACCCGGTTCGATCGGCTTAGCCGCTCTACGTCCGGATCGGGTAGAAAGTCATGGCGCATTGCTGGAGGATACCCTCCCAATATCAATTTTTCCATACATGCCGCCAAGAGGATTTGAACTCGAATCTCCAAGCTAAACACTTAAGGAGCCTAACACCCGTTTTAAGTTTCATGAATTGTAAGATCTCCACAACAATCAAAACGTTGTCAGTAATAGAACGTCCAACAACAAAGGCACTTTGAGATGAATAAATAATGGTGTCCAACATACACTTAAGTCTATTAATGAGTATATTATAGATAAGCTTATAAAAAACATTTCATAGATTAATTGGTTGATACTCTGAAAGTTGAGTGGGATGTTGTACCTTGGGGATTAATGTGAGTACGTGACAATAATATTGTTAATCGTAGCAAGAGAGGAATCATTGTCCCACCAATCAAGGACATAGTCAATCACATCACCACTAATAATATGCCAAAATTTCTGGTAGAATAAGGCATGAAGGCCATCGAGTCTCGGGGCCTTATGCGGCTTCATATGGAAAATAGCTCGGTGGATTTCAAACTCATTTGACCGGAGTAGAAGGCGTTCATTCATCTTAGTTGTAACCTTAGGTGCGGCAGTAGATAACATTCGGGCAATATCAAGCTCATATGGGACCGAACTGGCAAATAAAGTAGAGAAAAAAACCCTAACAACAGTGGTGAGCTTTGATTGCGTACGCAGTATAGTGTCATCCTCAGTAACCAACTCCGACATTCTGTTTCGTTGTTTCCTGCTGAAAGCCTTATGATGAAAGTACGTTGTATTTGTATCCCCCACTTTTTAGATCAATGGAACAAGACCGTATGTGTCAGAATCGTTCTTCTTCGACACGTAACGAATCGAGTTCAGAAGAGATAGACTTGATTCGCTATAGGTTAATCAAAGTCGGATGTTGTGATTCCAAAAGATTCAACTCAACACACAGAGCCTTGAGTTATTCTTTGCCGCCATAAAACTTAACATCCGCCCAAGCATGGAGGGTCGTTATACAAGCCGAGATTTTATCCGGAGGCCTTCCCCAACTCATAAGCCAATCTGATTTAACGATGGAGTGACATTCTAGATGAGAAAACCACAAAGGTTCAAAATGGTAGATTTTTTGGCCTTTGGGCGGAGACCTATTGTGGGTGGTAGACTTTTGTAGGAACATCAAACAATGATCTGAACGATACCGAGCAAGATGAATGATCTTATAGTTAGGATAAGCGCCTATTCAATCAATAGAAGCAAGGCATTTGTCAAGTCGTTCATGGATAAGGGTTGACAAAGTCTTGCCCCGTTGCCAGGTGAAACGTGGCCCACTATGAAAGCCCAAATCATGTAAACAACAAGAACCGACAACTTCGTGAAATCGGTCTATCATAGGTTGCGCACGGGGGACCCCACCTTCTTTTTGAGAAGATTGCAAAATCTCGTTAACCCCCTCCCCCAAATATATAACAAAATCTTGACAAGTTTGAAAGATAGAGGTCATGGGTGACCATGTCTTGTGTTTATTAGCGGCTTCTGGCCAACCATATATACCCACAAGATCAAAGGGCGCATAATTCGTAGGGGTGATACTGACGTGAATATGATGTTGAGAGTAAGAAACAATTGCAATGTTTACGTGACGCCACCATAATCATAGATCTTAGTTTGTCTGTTTTCCGGTTTTTGACCTTTCGATACTCCAAATATGTTTGGTGTATTCGAGCTTCTTACCTTATTGATAAAAAAAGATGGACAATAATTTTTAAATCTTTGAATTTCTTTACAAACGATCTTCTTCTTTTATTTGAAACGTTATCTTTAATTTCTTTCAAACGATCAAAATGCTATTAAAAATTTAATTTTTTGAAACTTTTTTTTTCATTATGTTTTGGTTTTGAGTTGAATATGTTTTGTACATTTTAACGCATATATATGTTCCATTGTTCTACGTTTATACTAACGAGAAGGGATGAAATAAATTGCAATCAAAATGGGATTTTTTTTTTCAAAATAATGATAAAATAAAATTTATTTCTGAACATGGATTCGAAAAAAAACTAATTCCGAGAATAAGAAGGAAGTTGAGGTTCGGATGGGAGTCGCAGTCTGTGCGAGTTCGCAGTTTCAACCGGTTGTTTTTGTTTTTCATTTTTTTTTTTAATATTTACAATTATTATTTTATTTTCTTAAAATTTTATTTTTTTTTAAAAAAGGAACTCGTCTGAGACGGCGAGTTCTTTGTAAATATTGAAAAAAATTAAAAAAAAACAGACGGTTAAAATGGCGATTTATTCGTAAACTCGCAGTTTTAAACTGCGACTCCCATCCGAACCTCAACTTCCTTCCTATTCTCGGAATTAGTTTTTTTCCGAACCCATGTTCGAAAATAAATTTTATTTTATCATTATTTTGAAAAAAAATCCATGAAAATGTGCTCTTTTGTATATAACCCTTTTTTATTCCTAATATGATAATTTTTTGGAAGCCGGTTTTGAGGTCGTACAATTCAGCCTTTAGTTATTTAACGCAATTTTTCCCCATAAATATATAGCAAGTTGGGCCACTTAGCTGGGCAGGTTACTTTCTGAGTGTAGCCCAGATATTGCATGTTCGTAAATGGGCCACTTAATGGACCTTCCCAAAATGGATATCGGCCCATAGTCGGAGTTCATCCTTTCCCTGCAGTCTCCGTTCGGCGTTCGCTGACCGCCATGGCTTAACTGAATCACTTTGCAGTGAGACGTTTTTTTATGGCGATGAGGATTTAACCCGAACTCGTAAATAGTAATCATCGAGCTCATAAGATGGATGCCAATTAACAAAAGAATCCGATTCCTCAGGTGAGGCTTTTAACTTTGATAGTTTAGCGATATCAAATTTCCTACTTTTTGAACATGTATCGGAGGTAAGAGTATAGAATTGTATGCTTTCCTTGCGAATTTTGTTTCGCCAACGACCTGATTTATAACCTTTTTTTTATGATGATTATTTCATTTGGAGTTGTGTTACTCTGAATGGGTGGAATGCAAAAAACCCTTGCGTTTCTTGTTTTCTAGTGATTTTAATTACTTTGTTTTGGATTGTTTGTCTATTTGTTTTCCATTTGCCTGTTTCTGGGAGTTAAAGTATAAATTATCATAGTTCCTCTTCCATGAGATGGTATCTTTCATCGCTTAATTCATCTAGTTTGACTTATATGGTTCTCACTTGGAAAATCAGAGTTCATAACTTAATTTGAATCCTCTATGATCTCTTAATCTAATTTCCTCTGTGTTTTGCAATATTATGAAATTAATTAATGAACTCCTTTTGTTCTGTCAGCGAGTTTAACATTATGCCGTTTGCTTTAGCCATTATGATTAGGTGCAGGTTGCAATCGTGTTAATTTATCATCTTCCAAATGTTTCATGAGCTATGATTTCTTTATTTTGTGATTCTAAGTACTGCTTTTTGTGCCTGTTTTTGTTGGATAAGCAACCGATTTCACTGGACAGTGTTTCTCTTAGAGGATTTCAGGTTGATCATCTTCTCAGTAATCTACTGCCCTGGCATCATTTCTGCTGCAAGAATGAGTGTGTCTAAGGATAAAGAATCGGAATTAACTTGTAACAATGTAAAAGATTTTGCTGAGAGCAGCACTGAACAGAAGAAGACAGTTTATATTTGGGATATGGATGAGACTCTTATATTGCTCAAGTCTTTGCTCAATGGGGCGTATGCAGAGGCTTCCAATGGTGCTAAGGATGTGCAGAAGGGTATTGAAATTGGGAAAATGTGGGAAAAAGGCATTCTTGATGTGTGTGATGAGCATTTCTTTTATGAACAGGCAAGCCTTTGAAGTTTCATTAGTGAAACAAATTAGTGTAGTGTATTTTCTAATTTTATTGTGCACACCTCATTGCTCATGGTTTCTACCTGATCAACAGATAGAAAACTACAACCAACCTTTTTGGCATGCCATGAGCAATTATGATGATGGCCAGGATCTGTCTAATTACAATTTTAATCAAGATAGCATTGGTCCTCCGTCAAATGAGCTTGAAAAAAGAAAGCTAGCTTATCGGCTTCGTGTCATAGCCCACAAGTATAAACAGGTTACTCAAAAGCCCTTTTACAAGTTTTTTCAAGTTGTCTTTGTTTTATATATTGACCTACTATAGAGCTAGAGGTTCCACAAGAGATATTACTTCACTGCACTGTTGTGATTTATATTTAGATTTGGCTCATAGCAATCCAGGAACGCTTACTGAAGTCTAGTTAAACAAGGAATTGTATGTGGAGTCTTGGTGGGGAATGTTATTGATTTGCAATGGGTTGCAAACAAGTTTCTTGTTTAAGGATTAAAGGCATGTGAAAGAGAGAATGTGTGAAGAGTTTTGGGGTATGTATCTTGGTAGATTTCTAGGCCTTTCACCGTTTTAGACGAAGCATGGGTGGTGAGAGTCCTTGAGGTTTGAATCATGGGCGGATTAACAGATTTCAACTTATAAAAACCTTGTTATATGTGCTTTCTTCTCTATTTGGTTGATTCATGGTTGAATGATTGAATCTCAAGGTTCCTTTCCACTGTGTTTATGTTGTTTCAGCTGTTTCTTGGTTAGTTTTTAGGCTTTTAGCTTAGAATAAAGGCGTGTTGCTTTGACACGTTGTATACTTGTATACTTAATTGATGGCTTAAACTCATAATATATTTTTCTAAGGGTTTCATTTAACCATATGATTTTGACAGATGATTAGTTTTATTGTTCTCTTAGGGCATGTTTATGAAGAGATGCTTGAAAGGATCTTGAAAAGATTTTACAAAAAGTAATAATAAACAATTAAAGAAGTTGGAGCATCCTGTTTAAAGATGCTTCCCCAAGCATCCCAAAACATCTCAAAAAGGAGATGCTTGAGATAAAGCAAGAAATAATAACATAAAAAAAATGAAAAAGGTGATTCTTGAGTGAGTTGGCGGAGAGAGAAAATGAAAAAGGTATCCAAGAACTTAAAATCGAGATGCTTTGATAAAGATGGCCTTATAGCACCGTGACTGAGTAACCAGTGCACTCTGCTTCCATATCAGTTACCGCTGCTGAATTTTTTTATATGAGTTAGTGTGACCATATAAAAAGTACATTAAGTATTTAAGGGATATAAACTTAGATTACTCTTGAAGGACGGACCATGTGCTCTTGGTGGAAGCCCTTAGGGCTGCGTCTGTGATGAAATTAGCGTATGCCCTATTGTCACTACTGTGACGTTCGAATTTAGCATTCTAGGGCTTTAGACCCTGAAACTATGGTATCCAGAAATCGGAATTGTAATAGGCTTGTTGTCTTTGGCTCTTAGGAGAGTTGTCCCCTTTGAGATTGGCTCTTGTGGAGTTGCTCCCTTAAGTGGCTTAGTGGATCCCCTAAGATTGTTCAATCATTGTGAGTTCATCAGTTCTTTGAGTGTGTTTGTGTGATGTTCTGTTCTTGCTTTAGTTTGCCCGATTTCACCTCTATCAGTTAGCTTGCGTGCTTTATTGCATTAGTTGTGCAACTCCTGGTCTTGCTTGATGTGAGCTTTTAATTGAGGGCAACATTTTCTCTTTAATAAGCTGTTTAGTCTTTTATTTGCTTTTCCAAAGTGCTCCTTTCTTGATCACAGTGGTTGAATTTTCTTTTTCAGGGTTTGCATCCTATTCTCGATGAGAAGACTACCACTTCTTGGAATGATTTGTATAATCTAACTGATAGTTACACTGATGGATGGCTTTCTTCAGGTATATAATACTCCATTATGCATTACAAAAAACATGTAGGGAACTAAGCATTCGTATCTTCCTTACCTGAATGTCATTCTTGCCGGTAAGGATTCAGTGGCATGCTATATCTCAGGAAAAAGGCTGATATTTTACTTTCAGCTTACTGCTAAATGCAAAAATTTTCACTTCACCAATAAAATTTCGACTTTTGCCTACCAAGAACCTGAAGTGAGGTTTGCAGAAATAAACACACTTTGATAATTGTTTGTGTTCTCAAATTCAACTTCACATTACATTTGATGTTAGCTAGGGCATTGCTCCAGCATTGTTCAGGGCACAAAGAGTCTACTCCTATTCCTGAAGCAAGTGGCCAAGAAGCCTTGCACATCAACGTATTAGTAACTTCAGGATCGCTCGTACCTAGCCTTGTTAAATGTCTACTCTTCAAATTGGATAGCTTTTTCACTCCTGAAAATGGTTTGTTTCTCTTCTATGCTTTGTTAGTATTTCCTTTACCATTCCTTTTATTTCATCTTTTGCTGACTGCTTATATACATCTCTCCTAATTTTAAGATCTTCTATTCGATCTTTCATATTATAATTTCCTTCAATCCTCCTTATTTGTTAGCATAAATGATTGTGCATGATACCATCATTTCAAAACCTTAAGACAGTTAGTAGAAGATGAATCAATGCTTCTGTATCTCAAAAACTTCACTATAGAAGTTAATGATATTTTTTGACATAGATGCTACGAATAATTGGATGTTCAACATGTTTATATTTCACATATTTGCATGATTTTTAACTTTAACAACTGTGTTTTCTTTTTCTTTTTCTGGGTTATCCACTTATTATGATTTACATTCACTTGTCATCTTTTTCCCTAACCAAAAAAACATTTGTTATTGCTTGAACTGAAAGGGACATTACATTGGTTTCTTATCTCACTCTGAACGTCCCTTAATCGATGTTCATTTGTTGAGCTGAACTTACGGCTTGTTTGGATGTAAAATGCTTGTTTCAAATGCAAATCTTGTGGTCCGAATTGACGCATTCAGTAAAAGTGTTGTTTGGATGCAAAACAATGTAATGTATCATGCTCATATGTAATTGTCTGATACAGTGTACAGCTCATGGGATGAGGGAAAGCTGCAGTGTTTCACATGGATAAAGAACCGGTTTCCCGGACCGAATGTCCAGTTCTGCGTAATCGGGGACGGATGGGAAGAAGGTGAAGCTGCAGAGCTACTGAGATGGCCATATGTGAAAATTGAGCCAAAACCAGATGGATTTCATAAATTTCCAGGCCTCACATTGAGCAACCTTGGTCACTATCTTGCTGTTGTTTACGGTCCCCCGGATACGGAGCAAGAGGAATAGGGTAACCGTCTGATTTTTTACTTCAATTTCTGTTGTTGGATCATTAGCGTGTTATTTGCTGTGTTCAAATTGTGACATAATTTATTTATTTTTTAATTCAAAGAGCCTTATTAGGGAAACTCTTATCTGATGCTTTTAATTGTGTTTATTTGTCTGTATACTGCAATGCTTGAATTTTTGATGATCTCTCTCTTTTTTACACTGTCCTGTTTATACATCGAGTATCTGGTCTGAACGTACAGCGTTATCAGCAGATCGAACTGGACAAGCAAAAAACAAGACCTAAAAAGATTGATTTGAAAATATGAGTAAATCTTGAGAAGTAAATAAATATAGAAATATTGTTCAGTGCTACTCTGTAACCTCTCTTTTTTCCAGATTTCATCTTCTTCTCAGCATGTGTTGCATGCTTGCATATGATAATTTGAAGCACTGTGCTGCAATAAAAGCACAGTGTCATTTGTCTTGCATCAACACTAGGAAGTTGATGTTAGTTGTTTCCACAATTTGGGCATGCATTGAATTTGAAGCAATTTTTTCTTTTAGGCGACCTCTAGATGTTGAATTATAACACACAACTTCAAATCTTACAAATGGCATCAACTTTAAGCAAGTGTGCTTGATACAGAGATGTTTAGATGATCTTTAGTACGTTGATTCGCTGCGATCTTATACGTATAGTTGTTATACTGTGATTGCAGAATATAATTGTTATATTGCGATTGCATACGTATAGTTGTTATACGAGCTGAACTTTGACATGTCCAAGCTCGGCTCTTTTATAAACAAGCCGATTCTAATTTTTATCCGAAATTTCAAATGTGCTTATATCCAGCTTGTTTAGAAAGTGAATGAGCTCGAGTCGAGCTTTTTTCAAGTAACTCGATTAATACAACAACCTATGTATACGAACTTTGTCATATTCAAGCTCGGCTAGTACATAAACTTGTTTACTCTAAACCGAGCTTAACTTTAATCTAGTTTAAAATGTGCTCAAATCTAGCTCATTTAAAAAGTAAACGAGCTTTGGTTCAGCTTTTCCTGAGCAGTTAAATTAATATAACAAACCTACAATGTTATTCTAATTGAACGAATCGAGTTTTGGCCGACGAGTTGAGCTATAGTATGTTAAAATTCGGCTTGTATATAAAAGAGTCGAGCCTAAGTCGGGTCTAACCTGTTTAAAAACGGGATCATAATTTAGAAGTGAACGAGTTTGCTTCGATCTTTTCTCAAATCAAAGTCCGAGTAGCTCAGCTCGTATAATAGCCCTTACATTCTTGTTTTTGTCATAAGACGTGTTCTCATGGAAGCCATGCAAGCCATCACCAACCAACTTTGTCAAACACATGAATAAAACAAAGCATTTGATTCAAGATTTTTTTTTACATTAGTGTATAAAAACCAAATTGAAGATTTCAAAATGATATCAAGCTTCTACAAACACACAATTGATAGCCCAAATCAAATCATAACCATCTATTGGTAAAGAGACAATAAAAATCTTCAATAAAAGCATCGAAACAATAATTTGTACGTAAAAACTGCTTTGCAAAACAACCCACAGTTTTGCAAAACCTGGCTACTGTGCTTATAGCCATCATTCATGGAAGAATAACAAAGGGATAGGCCTACTACAATGATCACTCACTTTTGAGTTTTGACAGTGATGCTCATACTATATGTTTCCTCTATTAAAAGTAAGGATACAAAAACATGTCTCGATATATGCCTTTGAAATATCTGAGGGTTAGATCGGTATAACTTACGGGTTATAACCAGGGTTGGTGCGATTTCGGATGAAACTATAACATATTGGACCGAAAATTACAGTTTGATTCACGCCGTAATCATGAACTTAACATATTTTGAATAACAATTCAGTCTAAAATAGACTTTTACTTCTAAATTTTACGTGTTATTCTCAATAAATATCTAGGGTTTAGATCGGTATAACTTACAAATTATAACTAGAGTTGTGCAATTTCGGATCAGACTGTAAAGACTGTAAACTCGGAGCGTACCGAAAATTATGGTTCTGATTCAGACTGTAATCATAAACTTAGCATATTTTGAACGACAATTCGGTCTAAACTAAACTCTTTTTTTTTCTAAATTTTACGTGTTTATCTCAGTAATGGGTTGAATTATTGTATCTAGTTAAACCTTGTAATACTTAAAAAAAAAAAAAAAAGTGTGTTCACACGGACTGATTGTATTGAACTGGAGGATGACGATTTGATCCGGTTCACGGATCTTTATTTATGGATACTAGACTATATTTTTCTAGGCCGGAATGTAGATTTAGGTCCAACTAAGAATGTTTGCACAACCATAGATACAACTTACAATAACTATATTATATAAGGTTAAGTTTAGGTATAAATCAGTGTGTTCAATGTTCATGTGGCCCGGATTGTTTTGAAGAGGACAACGACAATCTGATCCGGTTCAAGAACCGTTATTTATGGATACTAGATTATATTGGTCTAGTCCGGAATATAGATTTCGATCTGGTTTAGAACGTTTGAACATCCCTAACTACAACTTACAATATCTATATTATATAAGGTTAAGTTTAGGTATAACCATTTCTTTTCACACGTATGTACAAAATAATAGTTCCAAGATATGACAAAGGGTAAATCATAAAATCTGAATGTCCTTTTGGAAAGTAAGTGAGTTATATCCGAAAATACGCAAAAGGTTCAAATACATACACATGGTAGTTGCAATATTTTTAAATAATTGTTCAAAATATGACAAAAGATAATTATCTTGAACTACTTTTGAGAAATAAGATAAAATTATATTTTAAAAGTACAAGGTTCAAATCTATAGCATGACAATTACAATTTTTCAATGTTTTCTTATAACGAAAATTCGATTAAATTGGTCTACTTTTTAGAGATAGTCTAGCCTAAAAATCTTACATATGAGAATATGAAATTCAATGTTATCATAAAAATTAGTATTAATTAGTGTTGAGCGTCAAGATTTCAAAATGAGTTAACTGATCAACAACATAATTTTCAACGTTGATATAGTATAAAATAGTTTTGTTTGAAGGTAAAATTATTTCACATTTTTTTATAAAAATAATTCTGAAGAAATTCTCGTATAATTACACGTAACTTGCATATTAAAGTATATATATTCTTATATTAGGTCTTAATCTCTATTTAGTTCATAAATCATCTATTAGTAGTTGCAACTTACAAAATAAAAGGCAAAAAAATACAACAATATTTTGATAAACAATATATTGATAATGTGTTGGAAAATGCAAAGTACTATTATAAACTTATTAATGATGAGTGAGTGATTGAAAACTTATTTGATAACAATAAGTGATAATAATACTAGAATAATAATAAATAAATAAAAGTAAAATAACAATAATTGATACGAATATATGTATATATTTATTTAATTAAGAAGTTGAGAAGAATATCCAAATGCATAATTCTTGTATATATGGTGGAAGTAGGAAAGGGAGCAGAAAGTAACAAAGAGGTGGTCCCTTTGAGTTTGCATGGCTATATATCAACCACGACTTCAATTCATGCTTTAACCATTCGCAATGAATCAATCAACACCACTTTTGAATTCATCTCCAAATCAATGGAGCCCACGTTATATCCTTCTTCCTTTACATTCGTCTCGATCCGATTCGATTCCCTTGAGATAATAAAGTTTTTACGAAGATATGTTCAATTTTGATGGGTCAGATTTGTCAAAGTTCGATACAAACGGATCGGGTAGAGCGGAGGTCGTGTGCATCCGAGCACACATGCGCGTTAGGCCCAAGTCCAACACATAAACCCGATGAGATTTCATCCTAAAATCAATTGGCAATAGAAGTAGCCCACCGACCTTATATACTAGGCTGGAAAGTCCCATTTTTAGATGTGAGAACTGATTATCTCTAACAAGATTAACGTTGGGTTTCGTCGTGCATTTCGACAGATTAGATTAACGGGGGGTTTCATCATGTATATGCGTGTTTGCTTTCAGTAGAGAAACTAATTAATAATACGAGGAGTAGTATATCAAACTTGTCTACTAGATTGCAGTCTTATTATCAATGTGAGACAATTTA
Organism: Fagopyrum tataricum; assembly: GCA_002319775.1. Classification (NCBI taxonomy): domain Eukaryota; kingdom Viridiplantae; phylum Streptophyta; class Magnoliopsida; order Caryophyllales; family Polygonaceae; genus Fagopyrum; species Fagopyrum tataricum. The sequence goes on along the minus strand of CM008281.1, from coordinate 33,947,792 downwards.
TCTACACAAGATTTCAAGTCTTGTATATAAAATTAGTGAACTCTTATTAACAACTGAATCTATTAAAACATATTAAACATAACGCACTTTGTTCACATGTCGTGTGCTAAAACTAGCTACATCAACTTTTTTCCATTTTATTTACAATATTGTCTCGAGATATTTACGGATTTACTATTTTTTTAAAATAAAATTTTTTCTTTAAAAAATAAATAACAATTTCTATTGTCACAAAAACTTTACATGTTACGTCAACTTTACTTAAATTTAATTAAAACAAAATTAATTTATATCGAAAAAGAGAGAATCAATATACTAACCGATTTTTTTTAACAAATAATCTTAATTACTTTTAATTGTTAACAAAATAAATTAGTAATATCTAACTAATTTTTTAAAATAAATAACACATATCCTAATAACTAATAAATATAGATATAAGGTTTGTAAATATAATATTATTTTTTAATAAATAAACCCGCAATCCGACGTCTGTAGGATAAAATCTTCTTATATAGTGGCCTAATAAGTATCTACACTTGTCTGCACCATGTCGTATCTTTTACACCCATCTTAATCTGACATAAATTGTTGGGTTTTTGTTAAAAATAGAGTTAAAATATATTTTTACATATAACTTGACTTTTCAAACTTTCGCGATGTTAAAAAAATTAAAAATATTGCTCATTAACGTGTTAAATTTTAAAAATGTTGTTGACATGACAACCGATATTTATTGAGCTAATAATAATGGCTAGAAAATACTCTACTAAAAACTATCCTTTTAAAGGAAATAAAATTATTTTGGTACACTAGACATACTTAACTTACCGAGAGATCGAAAAATGCGACGGATAAACACTGAAATAACAACAAGCGGACTAAAATATGAAACACCGAATAAAACACGACAAGAATTCGAGAACATTGATACTATTGAATAACCACTATTACCGCTAGTAACTATATAAAAAAAAAAAGCCAAAACATAAAACTCTTCTACGCTATTTTCTTTGTCTTGCCTTTGCTTTGACTAGTTCGATGAGCCAATGACGTTATACATGTTGCTAAAGATAATTTGAACTTAAATATAATGGACACTATTTAAGGATTCTAGTACTACTCTACCATTTTACCAACTGAATATCGATAATCTACCGTTTTTTCTTTACATTCCCCAAAATATATTGCATAACTTAATTACCAAAATTTGATCAATTCAATCACTTAATATAAGTGCAGAACTTCTTTAAATTTGTAACCTAAAACTATTTAACATAATACACTATCATATAATATAAATTCCGGCTAGACCCACCGAATTATCAAGTTTGTACACATCTTAGTTAAAGTGATTTTTATATAATAAACTTCAATAGTAAATAAGAATGATTTAAATGATCCTTATAAGAACACGTACGTACTTAGCTGTTTAATTCAACTTTAATCATCATCAATTATGAAATATGCCGACGGATTAACCTCCATATCAATCACAAAATTAGAAAGTGCAATTTTGACATTATATTACTAGAAAATTCCTTTATTTATTTAATATATGTTAATAAACACGTATAAATAAGCTTAGCTTGACAAATATATTTAATAAAAAATGTTTAACTTCTATTAATTATTACAAAATAAATAAATTTTAATAATATTTACCATCCTCATATGATATACTTCAAAAAATAAACTCTATAATATAGTTGAGAAGCATAAACTTGTAGAATAAAAAAAAAAGTTTTATTAAATAATGAAATTGGAGTCTAGTCTTGCTAAATTTAGATGATAAAGATAACCTCGGCTCTTTATCGAACAATAATTGTTCAACAAAAAATATATTTATTTTTATTTTAAAGAGGATAAAAACTTATTAGGTGCAGACCTTTTATTTTTCAATCAAGTTTAGAATAATAACTTGGTTGTTGAATGCACGGAACTGAATTTACTAAAAATGTAGCGTAATCACATTGTATTGTCTAAGCACTTCTCGCAAACTTAAAGTTTGCCAGATAACATGAACAAACAAAGGAAATTTCAGTTAAACAAAGTTCAAGTAATTTAGTTATTTTTTAAATTACATGGCTTGTATTGGATCATGTGGTCCTATATATGCGAAGGATATATATCCCGAATACCAAATTATTCACGAATATCATGATTCTAAAATTAAATATCTAGATATAACTTTTTAAATTTGTTTATTAGAAAAAAATTATAAAAATTAACGCAAAGTCAAATAACATAATTAAAATAAAAGTGTATGGCTATTTTTTTTCTTATTACTTAAACATGTTTTTAAAATTATACGAATATCCGTTCTATAAAAAATGTGATATGTACATATGTGATATACATTAAACTATTACGGATCAAATTCGAATTAAAACTGATATCATTTTTTTTTTCTTCCTAATTTCTACGAATCGAATCATCGAGTTTCCTGAGCTGGATTTCCGAATCTAATTAGTTTTGCCAAAGTTTCTTCTATGTGCAAGTATTGGGATAATTGAGAAAGTTCTAAAGGTAAAAAAGAGGAATGAGCGTGTGGCTCACACTCTCTTCTTACAACTCTTGAATACATTGAAAAGCTGTCGAGTATCCGATCCAGTATTTGAGTATGTCTGTATGTGGAAGGCTCTTTTGTGCCTACAAACTAACAACAAAATGGAAAATGGGCCCCTTTCTCTACAACACATGAACTTCCCATCTTCATATTTATCACCAATTGTGAATTGTGAATTGTGATGATGGAGCCAACTAGCAAGCAATTCACCACTTCTCATCTCTTTATTACCCTCAATGTATAGTATCATATCATAATGTAAAGAAGATTTGTAAGTCAATGCGGTTTTTGAATCCAACCCGTTATGTACTTTTAAAAGAAAAAGAAAATCTCCAAACGCCATAAAAATGTAATGTCTTTCTCACTCGTTCTTTTCACTGGGTCGAACAATTTATCACAAGTCGGTTTGCTAGGTCCATAGATGTTAGTAATGTCTTTCTATGTGTCACTTTGTTGAGAAAACAAGCTAGAAATGCCAAATTAAAAATGTCTTTCTTGTAAATAAAAATAAGATAACTTTTGTTATTAAAAATTAAAGAATTTTTCATACTCTTTTTAATTCTCAATACTTGTCATTTAAACTTTAAATTTTTAGTTTATAATATTTGATCATATAAGTGTTATTAATACTCAAATTCTCTACATTTTTCAATCGTCTTTATACAATTTTTTAAAATTATTATACATCATTAAATGTTATAATTTCTACTTTTAGATTTCTTAATAACTGTGTTTTTCGAGAACCGAATGAAGTACGTCAATAAACTATAATGTCTTTCCCAATCCGCCCTCCCACTGATTTCGAACAAACGAGTCATTATAAGTCGATTTATGTGGTCCGTGGATGTCAATAACTCCTTTCTGTGTGCTACTTTGTTGGGGAAACAAACTAAAGAAGCTCAATTGTTGAAAGGTCATTTCCTTTCACTCTCTATCTTTTTCTCTCTCCATAATCTCTCTTATTTTCCATCTTTGTCCAATTCTATCCTTTCCCTCTCTACTTCATCTGCAGCCTACAGAAAGCTTATATGTACTTGCCCCACTCCATTATTCCCCACTTAAGCAATCAAAACTTCATTGCTCAATACCCATCAAAATTCTCCAAATTTCTCAAAAAAATATATAATTTTTTATTTCATCATGGGTATGTATAATCTTACACAAATCTCTTTCTTTTCAAATCAAAATCTTGTTTTCTTGATTCTAATCTTGCTACATTGCCTTTCATATCCAAGATAAGATTTCCTCTAGAGATTTTTTTTCTCATTTTCTCTAATTGACTTTCTGTGTAGCTTGACAGTATGGAAGAAGGCTTTGCTGCTGAAGATTAACAATTTAAAACAAAACCTTTTTTTTTGGTTCTTGAAAGCAAGATTCAAGATTTGAGCCATGCCAGTCCCTCTTGCTCCTTATCCTACACCTCCAGTGCCTTGTACAACACCAGCAAATGGTGAGATTTTATATTTATAAACAGTTTATAAATGCAGGAGAGCTTCTAGTTTTACTTTGATCAAGAACAGTTCAGATCTTACTTCATCTGCTTAATGCTACAAACAAAAAACCCCATAAAAATGTCAGTATTGATCTGTTTGAAGATCTTTCAAGATCAAATCTAATGCAATAACATTCATATTGATGATTGAATTGATCAGGAGCTCAAAGTCAGTTAGTTTGTTCGGGTTGTCGAAATCTTCTTCTGTATCCAGCTGGTGCTACATCTGTATGCTGTGCTGTTTGTAATGCTGTAACTGCTGTTCCTCCTCCAGGCAAGTTTATCATCACTATAAATTAGGTTAATTATGTTTTTTTTAACATAATTATATTAATAAATCAGTTTATAAGAGAAGGGTTTTCAGATTTATCATTTTTTATGATACTATTGTTAAGATTAATAGATTTACTGTATAGCAGGCACAGAAATGGCTCAGCTGGTGTGTGGAGGATGTCACACTCTTCTAATGTACATTAGAGGCGCGACGAGTGTTCAATGTTCGTGTTGTCATACTATCAATCTTGCGTTAGAAGGTATATATACGAATCGATTCACTTGATATTGAAGTAAAAAAATCAAACATTTACACTTGTTGGTATGATTTTGTAGCGAATCAAGTGGCACATGTAAGTTGCGGAAACTGTAGGATGTTGCTGATGTATCAATATGGAGCTCGTTCAGTCAAATGTGCGGTTTGTAATTTCGTCACACAAGTTGGGGTGAGTAAATCTTGATTCTTCATGTTCTTACCGTTTTATTACATTTTAAAAACTCAAAATTTTTATTATACGGAATTATACTAAGATGATGATGATGATAATGATTTCATACTTTTGGGTTTTGTGATATCAATCCTAAGATTTTTGATAAAGAAAACTACAACAAAGTTTTGACACTTAACTTTTTGGCATTAGTTTAAGCTTTGTCCAAATCCTAATGCTAACCCTACCATGATATAAGAAAATCCCAAATGTAATAAAATATGAAAATTACCTTTTGGCAATACTTTGAATAGTCCAACTCACTAAGTTAACCCTACCCCACAATGATTCCTCAAAGCCCCCAAAGATTATTAATTAGTTTGCCTCTTCAAAAGCAACAACAAACCCCAATTTGTTAAATGGTTATGGACCCTTCTTTCTCATAAAAATATCTAAACTAAGTTTTAGTGTCCGTTTGGTTGGGGTGATGAAATGGAACGGAATAAAATCAGTTAAGGAGAAGGAATGAAAATGAAAATGATTAGGTTAGTTTCATGTGTGAAAAGACATCTAAATAAACATAGTTTTGTGATTGATTTGAAATCATTCCGTTACCGGGAATGATTCTTAGCAATACCAAACGAGCCCTTAGTGTGTTTTTAAGTTATTTTTTTTATTGAGAAACTTTAAGTAGTAGATGGTACAAAAAAAAGTAAATTTTGTTTTAAATAAATTTATTTTTAAAATTATTATCGAACACAATGCTATTCAGGATATCCTAAGATTATCCATTTATTGTAATAATTCATCGTAATTATTTTATGTTGTAAGAAACTCAAAATATGATTTATTTCCGCAATTTTTTTTACAGGCTTCCTCAACAAATATTGTTGATCAAAAGTTCAACGCCAACTAAAAGGTTTTTGTTCGGAAATCCATATTGCATAATGTTAGTCGAGAATGTTATATGGGTCAAGAATAGACCCCTAATGTATAGAGTTGTGTTTTTCGCCTTTGGCATTCGTCGCGATTCACCACCTTCACGCTTGTGAATAATCAGTTTTTGTCCCTGCCTTTGAAAAATTGGATGGGTTTGTGTGCGGAGAAAACTGAAGCATGTGAATGATTAGACCAGTGAGGTGGTTAGTTTAAGGTTTGTTTACAAATAATAATAACATTTGCTTGTGGATAAGTGAGAACTCGTTTTCTTCCTACTTGTCTTTTGGTGTGTGTATGAGTGACAATGGCATTAACAACACGGCATATTAATTTCTCTTAGACCCATATCATATCTATATACATTATATATTTATAATGTACACTCCCATAACAATTACAATAGTGTTTTAACCCTTTCTATTCGTAAATGTGAATTGATTTTTAAGATTTTGAATAGTTTTCATTTGTGCCCATTTTCGATATGTGAATGTTGATGATGATTGAGCACAACAAGTGTTCATATAACCACGACTCAAAGCACAAATCAATTATAGTTCCATTCTAAATCGAATTGACAATATATGAGTAATTTACGATTGATCTATGTTAGGGTTATTATATTTGTATGATACTTTGAGGCGTGAATCACTATCTTAAATCATATTATACTTGCTCTTATATCTATTGTTGTTGGGTTTCAAGCAAACCATCATTAAGGATATAACACGGTTAAACTGGCGGTTAAAACAATTAACATGGTAGTTGACGGAAAAAACAATATGTTAACAAAAAAAACGATTAATTCCCAAGTCTCGAGTATTAAACTCAATTCCCAAAACAATCGTAAATCAATAAAATTAATGGTAGTTGATCTTCGTACACATGGAAGGTCATTAATTACTCCACATTCAATGTGTACAATTTTCAAGTCTCCGATATGAGACCAACACCAACAATATATACCTTATTGTTGTGAATTATAGTTCAATTTTAAAACGAATTGACAATATATGACGTAACCGACATGCGATATATACTTCTTACCGTAACAAGAGTTTTCACGTGTGATCTAGTAATTTGTTTGGTTGAATTGAAATAGAGAAAGAAAGTTGGGGGGGGGGTGGGGGGGGGAAGCAAAGTGATTGTGATAAGAAAACCTGTGATTCCATGAACTTTGTTGGTATACAAGATCACATGGTGGGCATTAAAACACCTCAATTTAGCTATCTTTAGGTCCAATGTCTATGTCTCGTGTGGAATGACTTCCGGTTTTTAGTTTTTTTTTAATGCAAAATATCTATCAATTTAAGATTTCATTTTCATGTTTTTGCTTCCATATGATAGGACACTGTACATGTTCATATAATCATATTGCTTCTTGTACTAAAAATTTCCACATGATTTTTCAAAATGAAGCTAATTTTGAGGACTAGATCATTTTCAGCTTCTACCTTTCCCTTTTTACATGCTAGAAATGCAGAGGGTATCGACCTTCTTTCACCATAACAAAAAAAAAGTTAATTTCTTTTTTTTAAAAAAACTTAAGCTTGTATAGGTTTTTTCTAAGGCTTTTAACGGTTCTTGAACCGTATTTTTTTTATGGAATCGGAATCGGAACCGGAACCACTTAAGGTAAACGGTTCGGTTTCCTTATATATTTTTTATCGGAACCGTTTAATGACCGTTTTTTTGAAGCGGAACCGGAACCGTTTAAGAAATTTCAGAACCTTATGGAACCGGACCGGGTTGAACCGGAACCGTCCATAACGTTTGGAACCAGAACCGGAACCATCTTGAACTGTTTGGAACTGGAACAGTTTGGAACCGTTTGAACACTTGATGAAAGTAAAAGTGAAAATTAGAAGGAAACATATAAAAACACAACTCATTATCCAATATAAGGTCACAAAATTAACCAATTTTCACAATTTTTATACATATTGACCCTCTCATAGTCTCAAGGGAGAAAAAAAGCCTTGAAAATCAAATAAGTACAGGAACCGGACCGGAACCGGAACCGCATTTAAACGTTTCCTTTATTTTTACTTACTTGGAACCGGAACCGAAACCGTATTAAACGGTCCGGTTAGATAAGCACAAGAACCGAACCAAACCGCCCCAAATTTCGGTTCGTTTCCAACAGTTCCCGATGGAACCTGACCAAATTAACATCCTAATTTTTTCTAAACAAAATTTTGTAAACCTATAAAAATATTATTTGGAGGTCAGATTGTCAGAGTCGTCTATTATGTATATTAGAGTTGAAGTAATTTATATCATGTGTAATGGGTCTATTCGAAGTATTACGAGGGTGAAGTGTAACTGTGTAAAGACTATAATTAATGTCATTAAATTATTTCTAAGGATATTTTAAAAGTAATTTTTAATGTATTTTATTTTACATAATTGAGAGAAAGTAAAAAATAAATAAATTTGTATATTTAATGTTGTAATTTAAACTAATGATAAACATATTTTTACCTTATTTTCATATTTTCTTGAATAAATATAATTAAAATCACAAATGTAAAATATATTTGATAATAAAATATTCAATAGTGATACTAGTTATTTTATCGTCAAAAACTAAAAAGAAATCACCCTCAGGTACTAAACTAACCTATCCAAAAAATTCAGATTAAATTTAGTAAAATGGGACGTCTAAATTTGAGTAATGTTATTTGGTCAGATAAAAAAATTGTGAAACTATCAATGAAGTCGGAGTGAGGGGCGCATTATGAGTGGAGTGCAATTGTTATTTCAGCATTCGAATTTCGGTGAGATTTGGCATATGGGACGCACTCCCACTACGCATGCGGGTACATTTTCAATGAGCCGGAAAGCGCTTGTGGTGCGTCCGAAGCGAATCCAACATTCGAATTATGACCGTTGGAGTAACGTTCGACAAATGGAGACAATGGGGTCACTTGCAGTGCGCCCGGAAGCCTCATTCTCACTGCAATTGGATTGACTCCATTTGTCAGACCGAATAGCAATCCCTTTATTTTTTTATAAACCAAGAAAGAACCCATAACCAAGTAGGGCTGAGCATTGTAAAATTTTAAAAAAAAGAACATTCTCTACACAATGCCAGCCAAGGGAATTGAACCCAAGACTTGCGGGAAATAGGCCTTGCCTTAGCACACTCTCAACCAATTGTGCTAAGTAACTTTTGTTAACATATTTGTAAAACATAACATATATCTATAATATCCTCGGATATCCGACCCAAAAAAAGGCCATTTCATATCCGATCCGTGTATCCGAGGAAATAGGTCGGATTGGATCGGATTCGGATACGAGTTTGTCGGATCTTCTCGGATCGGATTTTTTTAATGTCGGATCATCGGATAGTCGGATCGGATTGATCGGATCGGATTATTTTGCTCACCCCTATAACCAAGTAGGGCATAACTAGCTTAGTACCCGTGCCTTGCACGGGATGTCAAAAAATTAATTATAAAAGTATTCATATATTTAAATCATAATATATATATATATATATATATATATATATATATATATATAAATTTTATAGTAAAGAAATTTTTTACTCAATATATATGTGAGAGATAGTCTATTAGAATATCCAACAATCTATTTTATTACATTTAAGCAAAAATTTATTATTAAATTATTTTAAAATAAATGAAAATTTTTAAAAATGTCTAAAAGAAAATTGTATAGGATTAACTTATTATAAGAAATATGAATAATAATAATAATGTAATATCTTTATTTGTTATAATGTGTTTTAATATTTTCTTTTATGTAATACTTGACTATGGCAAAAAATTTTTTTGATAAAATACACTTAAATGAAATAAACTAAACCGATTACTAAAAAAAAATAAAAAAAATAAATGATACTGAATAAATATCCAAAACATCCGATTATTTAAAATGGGAAAAATAAATGACCAATCATATATCTTGGTTTAAAAATAACTTTAGTTAAAAAAAATCTATATAATATAATCTTCTAACACATAAATAGTATAATATTTGTTAAATATAGAAAGTTATTTTTGTTTATATTATAATCTTTTCTTATATCTCATATCATTCTTTTAATTAAGAAACAAAATAAAATAAAAATGAAAACAATTGACTTTATATAAATAAGACATGACAAAAATCCAACGTGGCTTAATGTGGTGGTGACACGTGGAAAAATCCTAGGTGGGTTAATGTGGTGGTGACACGTGAAAAAATTCGAGGTGGCTTAATGTAGCAGCGACATGTGGCTTAATTCATTTCTGCTTTAGTATTATACAAGTGTATTACCCGCACCTTGTGCGGGTTGAGTTTTAAAATACGTGATAATAAATGTCTTTGTTTAATATGAATAACATTAGTTTGAGACATTTTAAATCCTTACAAAAATACGTCACATAACAAAATATCAATTTTAAAGTTTGTTATGAAAGTTTTCACTGTAACGAATTGTTTATGGAATAATTATAAACGTATCAATATATGTCCAATAACAAATATTAATTTTTTAATAATAGTTGAAGATCGCCGTATAACTAACATTGAATGACTAATTTCAAAGGAAAAAAATATAAAAGATCCTAATTTACTTTGAAATTGAATTTTCAAAATTCTTATTTAATTTTTTTTTCAGAAGATGTGAATATTTTCTACAAAAAATTTAAAAGAATTTATAATTTTTTTCCGGCAGATCCGCAATTGTATCTATAGAATATAGATACCGAATAATTTAGGGTTATGTATTCAAAAAAAAGTTAGTAATCCATTCTTGATTATTATTTTATGATTTAAAAATATGGCGAATCATAATGTATTCCATATAATTTAATAATTTCTTTTTTTTATAACGTAATACCTTATGATTGGGAACCAATTTTAGTAATCAAATCTTTTTTTTTTAAAATTATGCCATTATTTATGAATATTTTATTTAAGATGATTCATTGAGATTAAATCAAAATTATAAATGTTAACAAATTCGGAATTATAGAGTTTAGTTTTGAAAATAGTTATTGAGTTAATATTCGTAATTAATAAAAATTGGGTGCCGATTATAAAAAATAATTATTTAAATTTTATGTAATTAGTTATCAGATTATAAATGATTTTTTAAAATTTTTTTGCACTATAAATCCATTAGTTTGTTAAGTAGTTAGGAAACCTTTTTTAAAATCCGGTTTACAAAGATATAAATTACGTAATTAAAACTTTTTTAAAAAAAATAATGTCAATAGTTTTGCTCTCTAATAGTTTTGATAATTCAGTTGTTCACATAACATATTAATATTAAGAACAATTAATTTTAGAAAAATGACGTTGAAAAAAATGAAGGGTTAAAAAGAATAATGTTATTTTAAAATCTAAAAATGATCCTCCAATTCTTTGGTTAAATCTTCATTCAATCTCTTGAACTGAAGTATGATAGCTTCTTTTTAACTTAAACCTTATATTATTGACTTGACATAATTAAGATCCATCAATTAGTTGTTTGTAGCTTCCCTTGAATTTCATCGAAGAAGTAATTGTGATGGTTCATGGTGCATAGATGGTGTTTGCCAGTGAATAAAAAATATGAATATATTTGTGAGGTTGGACATCTTGGTGGTAGCTAGTAGAGCGTAATGTGTAAAAAAAGGGCAATAATTGGTAGCTAGTTGAGCGCAATGTGTAAAAAACGGCAATAACAGGGTAGAGAAGAGAATTTAACCGGCACAGGACAATCAAGAATGGTGAAGAATATAATTGTGAAACGAAGTATATTGTACAAATCAAAAGAAAAGTTATAACAAAAGATTGTCATTACATTCATGCAATCAACTCGTTTTCAAATATTAATCATGTGGCTTGATTTTCCTTCTCCGATAACCTCCGTTGGTTATGCCTCTCATGTTGATGTTGAAATGTAGGTCAATGTCTCTTCCTCTTGCCTTTGATTGATTTCTGCAATCAAGCAAAAAATTGAGATCAATACATATTCAAGAAAAATGACAATAATTTTTAAAAAGAAATTGATTATTGATGAATCGAATGGGAATGAATATGTTACCTTGCCTCCTTCTTCAATAGAGAAGTATCGGTTGTTTCCTTCCTCAGTTGAGAAATATTGATTATTGTGAACAGGTTGGGGAGGAATGCGATATATATAATATTGGACTTAATTAAAAAAAGAATATCTTAATAATAATTGTGAAGATAATACCGAGTAACAAATTCTGCGCGATTTGATTCGGTTATTTATGCTCTTCTTTTTTAATTAAATGGCTGAATATATATATTTTTTAAATTAAAACACAAATAATACAAACGGTTTTCTTAAAGAACAAAAAAAATTATTGGTTGTTTTAGTACGGGGATTTTTTAGTTTTCATTAAATTGTGGAATTAACTATTAGTTTTTCATATGGTTTTGTTTTAATTATTTACATATATATTATTAATTAACAAACTTTTTTTTTAATTTTAAAAAGAAGATTTCGATTAAGAAGTTTGTTATTCAACAAATTTTTATCAAATTCCGATTTTAACTCCTTTTTAAAATTACGTAATAAAAAAGTTTTTGGTGAGATTATCTTATAAAAATTTTATTGTTGAATTATTTTGAATTTTAAAATTTCGATGATAATTCTTTATTTAAATTCCGTATTTTAAATTGCGTAATTTTAAATTACTTAATTTTTTAAATTAGTACCATTTTTTTTACACAAATTTCAAAACCTTAATCGTTGAAAACTTTGAATTATTATAAATAGTTAAAAAAATTATTTAAGTTTTTGGACTGTAAAATTTATTAGTTTGTTAAGTAATTAATTGATTAAAAAAATATTTATTAGTAAATAAGATTTGAAAAACTAATTAGATGATTTAACGTTAATTAATTTTTTAGTTTATTAAATTTTATTTTATTTTTACAATAATGAGTTTAGGATTTTTTTGGTTAACGGCTTGTTTTATAATTGATTTGTTTTAACAAATCCGATTTAAAAAAATAATAATTTAAATTACGTAATTATAATTTTTCTGACGTTAACCGTGGAGGCGACACGTGGCAGCAGAGTCCTGTAAAATTTCTGTTGAGCTGAGAAAAATTCTAAAGACGACACTGACAATAGAGGCCTCTGCTTTAATATATATTAGATAGCAGATGTGATGCATTTGGAAAGTTGAGCCTTGAACATGGGCTTGCATCAATTCTACTATTGCTAGCCCGGCCCATTATCAGCCCATGCGTCCGGATAAAGCTGGAACAAGAGATGATGATAAAGCCAATCAAGATTCGAATTTTGTTGCATGGACACGTGTAAGCATGTCAACCTACTTGATCGACACGTGCCCACTGTCGTGGCACCTTCCAAAGCAAGTCGCACCACAGGAACATGTATAAATATATATATTACATACTCAGCTAACCAGCAGGCAGCAGCACAATATACATAAACACACATTGCAAATACACTCGTAAGTTGAGAAGATCAAAGCAAGAAGAAAATCAAGATGCAGGGAGCAAAGCAGAAGGTGAAGGACATGGCTAGCGCAGCCAAGCATCACGCTCAGATTTACGAAGCCCAAGTTGAAGAAAAGGTTTGTTTTTTATTATTTTTTTAGCATTATTATAATATAATTATATTTTTAATATAAATATTTATTTGCCATTGTAGATGGAGAAGACAGGAGCAAGAACAGAAGAAGAGAAGGAAATAGCAAGAGAGAGGAGGAAAGTGAAGGAAGCTGAAGCCAAAGCTGAGCTGCACACATCCAAAGCTCATCATGCCGAGGAGAAGCTTCAAGCCAAACAGCAACCGTATCACATCCCCGGCGTCACCGGTCACCATAACTATCCACCTGGTTCAGCTGGATACGGTTACCCGGATACTGGAAGTGTTGGTGTGGCCCCGCCACACCAGCCGGTGATTGGAACCGGAACTGGGCACGTTCACCATGTTCCGGGGGCGGGGACCGGTTACCCGCATGAGACTAAGCATCACCTTCCGGGTCGGAGGTTACCGTAGGGTAGTTTAGTTGTATGTGGTTTGAATATGGTTTTCTGTTGTGTGTTTTGAGTTTGAGGTTTTGATTTCCTTTTAGGGCTTGTTTTTTTTTTCTTATGCCCTATTGTTATGGTTTGTTTGAGTCTCTGCTCTGTATTGATGTACGTTATGAATGGAGCTGCACTGATCTTGGTTTTGAATAAAATATATGATTGTCGTTGTACATTTGGACCGTTCCCAACTTGGGTATCAATCGGTGACGAACAAGAGTTTGGACGACTCTGCAGTACGTCCGCATCCGAATAAAATAAACAAAAACACGGAGCCTTTCATGAATCTTAGCTTGGTTACTGACATGATCACCAGGCCTTTGCATAAACCTTCGCTAGTCTAGTCAAGAAAACTAGACTTTGATCAAGTTTGGATCACGATTATGGAAGATGAAAACCTAGCAAACCTTATATTCAAATCTCATCTCTGTGGGGAAGGCGAATTCATCGGACTATATATCGTCTGATTCGACTCGACATAAAAGGTAATATTCGTCGGATTAAACGCCCATCATCCGACCGATTCGACTCGACAGAAAAGGTAATACACGTCGGATTAAACGCCCATCATCCGACGGAAAAGGTAGAAAGGACTATCACCTATACTCGACGGATCGAATGCCCATCGTCTGATTCGATTCAACGGAAAAGGTAAAAAAGACTTATCATTTCCTAAAAAGGACTATCATCTGTACTCGACGGACGGATCTAATGCCCATCACCAGATTTGGTAAGACAATAGGTGAATATCACCTATACTCGTGGATCGAACACCCATAATCTGATTCGGCTCGATGAAAAAGAGAGAGAAAAAGAAAGAAGAAGCAATATCACCCTTGACAGCAGGCCGGTTACGAGGGCAGAACCCAAAAAATATAAGGGTTCAATATATATATATATTTCTGTAGTTGGTAGGCAAATTCTCCCCTACGTGATAGATCAAAGGTTTCAAATTTGGACCTCTTCCTTTAATTTTTCTCTTTTATTTATTTTATTTATTTTATATAAGATAAGAAAAATAGGTGGGTCGGCTTTTAGAGATCAACCGACCTATACCTTACTTTCGGATGAGGTCAATAACATCGTCTAGTAAAGCATCATCTTCTACTGAAGTAGTGTAGCCATGCAGAGTGAGCTTATCGACAATCATGTCAATGTGGAGGACATTGGAATGTGTGAAGCTCGAGATCAAAACAGAAATATCGGAGATGATCATACCTATCTCCCAAGGAGGTTTCCAAGTATAGATGATCGAGTTAATAAGCATCAGATTGTCTCCTTCAACCTCAATAGATGTAATCCTAAAAGTATGGCCTTTTGAAGACCCTCCCGAAGAGCAAATTCTTTTGCCTCAAATATTGATTCTGCATTGCATCTTCCTTTTCCTGTAGCCAAAGGACAACCAAGGTTGTTGCGAATAATGAAGTCGAACGCATATTGATTGTTGTTTCTTAAGGAATCAAAGTTGAGTTTGACAAAATTATCCTTTTATTTTTGCAATTTGATGTTCTTAGTTTTTCCTTCTTATTTTCATTCCGGGGGAATTTTTACTCATTGGTTTCGTGTTGGCTTCGTCACATTCGTCTATTTGTTTCAAAGCGTTTTGTTTCAAGTTCGGAGCTGACCTTTTGTTATTAAATTAAAAATTATTTGGTTCCTAGGCAACCAAATATTTCACCAAATCATTACTAGTTGTCTAAACTCTAATGAAGATGTGTTTTCTATTATTTGTAGAAGGTTATCGTTAATACTATGATTATAAGTATTGTAGTTGTTGAGTATTGAAGAAAATTTTGACATTATCTACAACGTGATGAGTGCATTGACAGTCGAAGAAAAGGTGCTTAGCACTCTCGGTATGGTGATTACAAAATCCGCAATGCATTACCACCGGGATTTTTTGTTTGTCAAGGTTTTCTTTTGTTGGAATTCCGTTTAGGGCCAGCTTCCATAGAAAATTTTTGACTTTGACATTATGTTCATTTTTCAAATCCATGATTTGTCTTCAAATACTCCAAATTCCCGTTGTTGTGTCATTTTTATGGCCGATTTCGTCAAATATCAGTCATCTTCGTATACAAACCAATAGATTATATCTCTAATGTTTTTCATTGGAATATTATATTTCTTAATTCTACTGATGATGTCGCTTGGTAGTACTGCACTTAATTGGTCAACATGCTATTGATTTCATTTTCCGTTAGGAATGAAGAAATAAACTGTTTCTAGTGGGTTTATTAGGTTTTTATCGTATGCTAGATCTATTAGAGGTTTCTCTAGTAGCCAATTGTCTTTCTAGAACTCTATTGTTTTTTCGTCTCCCACACGCCATCTATGGCCATTTTCAAATTCTTTTATGAGTTTGATCAATTTTTTGAATTGCCAAGAGGCGTTTTTTCCACACTCATAGTTTCATATGCATTGCCCGCACACGTATTTTTCTTCTATTATTTTGACTCAAATGTCCTCAGGTTATGCCATAATTTTCCATAAGATCTTCATTTGAAGATCTTATGGAAGGAGACAATCTTATGAGCAAATTCTTTTTCCTCAGGTTATGCCATAATTTTCCTAAAAATGTGGAGGGCCTTTTGAAGACCCTCCCGAAGAGCAAATTTCCACACTCATAGTTTTATGTTGATTTTGTCTAGCTCGTTGTGGATACTCGTTGGTAGCATAAATGTCTGCATAAGGTAACTATGTTTAGCATTTAGATTCACTTATATTCACGTTGATCTTCCCTCTTGCGAGAGAGAAGACGTTTTCCATTTTGTAAGTTGTTGTTTTGATTTTTGGATAACCGAATTGAAGATATCCTTATTTACCCTCCCATTAATAAATACTAATAGTAGTATTCGATTTTTTTTCTTACATTATTATCACTAAATTATTATTAAATATATTATTATAATACACAAAAAATTAGATTGTCCAACTTTTTGATTTTTTTTTCTTACATTATTATCACTAAATTATTATTAAATATATTATTATAATACAAAAAAATTAGATTGTCCAACTTTTTAGGGCCTAATTGTTAAAGTTGAACGGGCCTCTGAAATAATTGAGATGGCCATGCTTGACAGATACGGTTCAATGGATATCCATCCCCCATATTCGATGGAAAAGGTGAAAACTTGTTAAAATATGTTGTTTGGACAAGTACAATATGGTAGACGTTTCGTCCTCTGATCACCCGATTCATTTCCGATATGGTATCTCTTAAAATTATATATATATTTAGAATGTTACATATTTATATTTTTATACATAAAAGTAAATACCTTTCTTATTTTTATTTTTTTTTCTAATTTATTTCGGTTATTTTTGGATTTCCTAGTACAGACGTATAGTGTTGTATTTTTTTTGGTGAAGAGTTAACGTTACCTAAGCTTGATATTAGTTATAATCATATATTATTTTAAATTCGGATGTAAATATTTTCTTTATTTCATAGACTATTTTATTTATTTAAGATTTACAAATAATGGGTTGAACACACGAAATCTCATGATGACGACAAGACCTTCCATGACTCCATGAGTGGTGGCCCGGCGGTTGAGTGGGATGAATGATTTTAGCCAATGGATCGGATGACGGTCCATATATATCTCGTTTTCAGTCGACTTCCGGTGTCAATTTCATTTTCAAGTTCATTCACATAATCACCCTATCCATCATCATCCTTGATTACCTCTTTTCTAAACCCCTATATTAATTCCCCTCATTAAACAAAAATCAATCAATAACATTCTCTAAAAGTCACATCCTTCCACCCACATACCCATATAAATACCCATGGGACTACAAACCCCCAGCCATGCCATCAAATTTGATGACATGGAGGAGAGTGGGGGTTGTAGCCCGGGGTTCGACGCCAAAATACTCAAAAACTATTTTTTTTCTTTTTTTAAAAAATAAAACGACGTCGTTTTGGTGCTTTGACCTGCAACTGGCGCGCCACATGGCGCGCCCTCACTGGCCGAAATCCGGCCAGTGACAGCTCGCCATGTGGCAGGGGGTTTTAATTAAATTAAAAACCCCCTTTTCCCGTATAAATATTATTTTTTTTTTAAAAAAAATTATTTTTGAATAGGATTTAATTTTATCTATCCAATGACATCCACTTTGCATATATTTCGATAAAAAAAAAATTCACTTCTTGTAACATATATAGAACTTTACGTATTGAATATTTAGCGTTTTTAAAATCTATGTTAGATAAGGAGTTACTTTTATCACTATGATATGATATTTATTTATATATGCATTTTTTAATATTAAAATTAAAAAAAATACAAGTTAAAATAGATCTTAGACATAAAATGAGACATTATCTTACAAATAAATTCCAATTTAAACAAAAAAAAACTTCAAGTGATACATTAACAACATTACATAGATCATAGACTTACAATGAGAAATCAACTTCAACATACACGTAACTTATAACATAAGATTGAAATGAAACACAAACGATAGATCTAAGCATACAATACCAACCTTAAATGGACCCTAAACTTAAACATAAATTCAAGTACTAAGCTCCTTGAGCAACTGATCAAACATTTTCTGTTGGTCGGGAGTCAAGGGATCTACCATCTCCGTCAAAGTAGTAAGAATGACCATCTTCCTTTTGTACTCTAACTCTTTGACCTTCCTCTCCTTGATTTCCACCATTTTGTTCTTTAACCTCAATGATTCCCTCTGTAGTTCCATTTCTTGGAGGCGAACCTCAAGTTGTCTAGCCACCATGTCATCCAAAAATTGAACTGATTTTAAACTATCGGATGACTCTGTTGTACTAATCGGTCTCTTCCCCGCCCTCTTCGAACTAGTTCGTCCTAGAGGACGTACAAATGAGCTATCTGGGGTTCCACCTTCATTGGATGGAGTTCCAACATTTGAGCTTGATGTGTATGCTCCAGACTCATTTACCTTTGTCCTCTTGGAGCTATCCCTTTTGTTTTGATGATGTTGGTTGAATACTGCTTTGCCATTTTGGGAGATTCTTAAGCATTCTCCAAATGTTCTCATGATTGAACTTTGATTTATATTGTTCCGTATACAAAACATGAGCCCTTGCAAGGACATCATCGTGAGATTCCCCACTCACTCTCCCCCTTTTTGATATTGCATAAACACCTGTAAATTTAGAAACAAGTGCATTAAGCTTTTGGAAGCGATTCTTACATTGTTTCCATGAGCGAGATGGTAAATCTTCTCTCCTTTCGTTGTAATAGGAAGAAACTCGATTCCAATAGGTGTTGCTACACTGGTTGGTTCCTCAAATGGCATCTTTGCTCGTGTTCATCCATCCACTAATAAGTAAACTGTCTTCGACTCCCCCCAACGCAACCTTCTAGCAACTTCTTCGGTTGTCTCTTGAACTTCATCTTCATCGTCATTGTCTAGATCAACTGTTGGTTCATGAGTCCCAAAAGGCAGGATGGTAATAGGTGGAGACGTTGGGATCGGGTGTTCATTTGGGTTTTGAGTTTGGT
The DNA here is from genome assembly GCA_002319775.1 of Fagopyrum tataricum. Lineage (NCBI taxonomy): Eukaryota > Viridiplantae > Streptophyta > Magnoliopsida > Caryophyllales > Polygonaceae > Fagopyrum > Fagopyrum tataricum. The sequence continues at coordinate 33,928,556 of CM008281.1, read as the reverse complement.
TGTAGGAGTCTGGAACATTTGTGCATTGTGAGTTTTGAGTTTGGTGGTAGTGCACATAATTCATGAATTGTTGGTTTTGAGGGTGTTGCGGATAACTCATGTATTGTGGGTTTTGAGTGTGGGGGTGTTGCGGATAACTCATGTATTGTGAGTTTTGAGAATTAGGGTCTTGCGGATAACTCATGTGTGGTGGGTTTTGATTGAAATACAAAGGATTTGGAAGGGGATTTTCGTTCTGATCCATTATGGTGAAAAATAGAGAAGGACAGAAGTTATGTTAGTTGATTGAGATGGGAGTAGAAAATGAAGTGTTGGTGTGATAGTATTTTGCTCTTTAGCCCTTTTATAGAATGTAGATTGAACATATGTCTCCTTTACACAATAACCGAGCATGAAATGACAAGTCAGTCACGGGTCCACTGTACACAATAAGTGACATCTAACATTGCATTTAAATTTCGAATCTAAGAAACACAATAATCGAGCATCAAATGACAACTCAGTCACGGGTCCACTATACATAATAAATGACATATGACATTGCATTTAAATTTTGAATCTAAGAAACACAATAATCGAGCATGAAATGACAACTCAGTCACGGGTCCACTATACACAATAAATGACATCTGACATATTTAAATTTCGAATCTAAGAAACATAATAATCGAGCATGATAAATGAAATCTGAAATTACATTTAATTATATTAATTTTTAAAAATATTTATATATTAATTTTTATGTCTAATATTTATTTATAATAGTATTAGTAATATTTTGTAATAATAAAATGATTTATAAATATACAATTCATTAATTATTAAAAATAAATAGAAAAGAAAAAAAGTTAAAATTAGTAGCCCCGGGACTCTCTGTTGTAGGTGAAAATAAGTAAAAGTTGAGATGAGACTACTAAGCTGACGTGGAGGTGAAAATAAGTAAAAGTTGAGATGAGACTACTAAGCTGACGTGGCAGGAAAAAATTAGTAGCGCCGAGGCTTCCTGTTGCACATGGTCTAAAAGACCCAATGACTACCAAACAGTAAGATACTACACTTTTTCTGGGTGAGACAGTAAAATACTACACTTCATCACAGTTACAAATCTTTACATTTAAACCAATTGTATTTTTTTTCCTGCATCTTGTTGAAGGCTGCAAATATTTTCCCATCACAAGAAGAAAAGATAACCCAAAAATCTTCATGAGGATGAAACAATGAACAGCCACAAATCCAAATATTGTGGTTCCACGGGAACTGGGAAGTCTTTCGATCGGACCCCAAATGGGGTTGTGTGCGTATCGGACTGCAAATTTGGGTTTTGTGCATAACAACTTTATGGCATTAGATTCGATCGCAACACATAAGCTACATAAGCCAGCGGATCCTAAAATAAACAGACCTTATATATTTGTAATATCTGTTGGAACTTATATAGAAGAAGTTCATCATCTCAACAGGAATAAATATGTACATATGGTATAGAAAAAATCCAATTCTCAAGTAAAGAACTAGTAAGATTTTATACAGGAAGGAAAGTAAAAAAAAAATCAAAATTTAATGCCTAAGTATTTTGTTTGACAGCCTGCTAGTAAACAGCAACAAGAACTAACCCGATTGTAAATGATTTGACTGCATCTTGTACAATACTGCAAAGATACACCCAACAAAACGAGAAGAGAACCCTATCAGAACAATTTGAATTCTGATGAACAGAATGAATCTATAAGATGTATCATATGTATTCTGATTCTTTAATCTCAGTGACACCCTTCCTCATTTTATGAAGGTAATTTGACATGGAAATGGAAGAAAAGAAAGCAAGTTTTATATGGAATATAAGATAGTCTGGCATGGTGATGGTCATTGCCTTACCAATTACACCAAAATAGACGCATTCGTTTCCTTAGACTATCTACATCCTAAGTTAAATTGTTATATTTTACGCTCTTATCCAAAATAATCTCCACATTCCTTAAATTACTCCTCTGAAAAGAGACAAATAGACTCCGTGTATAGATAATTTGTTATACAAATAGAGTGCATAAATAGGATTTCAAACGGAGTGGGATGTGGAGTTTTACCGTGGTTTGTAACCAAATCGAAGTATATGTTGTATCAACTTGCCTCTCAACAGATCTCAATAAGTGGGATGGTCTGAAACATAAGCATATATTCTTCTTCTTCAGAACTATTTGTTGTTCCGTCTCTTGCCCGCCTAATCTTCTTTAACAAATCATGTGGCATTGATTGAAGAGCTAAATGTTGTAGTGTAGTGACAAATCTCAAGCCTTGAGGAATCCTTGAAAATTCTTTGCATGTAGAAATCACCAGTTTCTTCAGCTGAGGCATTGATCCCTCTTCTATTGTCCAATCTTCCAAATGGAGAAGAAAAGACACCATGAGACACTCAAGCTGTGGAAACATGCCAGTTTTGCACATCATTTTATTCCCCAAGTATGCATTCCATAACCAGAGGAACTTCAAGTTTGGAAGCTTTCCGAGAATTTCCATTGGATCTTGCCCTTGAATCTGAGAATAATAAAGCTCCAACTTAGTTAAGTTTGGAGGAAAACAAAGGGGTAGTCCTTCTCTTATCCTTCCCTTTAGTATCAACAACCTTAAATGTTCACAATGACCAAGTTCTAATCTTGGAAGCTCTATACCAGAATGCTCATCCAGATGAAACGTAAGCCAATTTAGAATCAATGAATACAGATGATCTGATACAATACTTGGGCATCGGAACACAGCCTCCAACTGTTTCTCACTGGAGAACTTTGTAATTGCAAGTTTTTGGATCGTTGAGCTTGATTTTACAAGCTCTGTTGTGACCCAATTCCCTCCTCCTATACCCCATAGAGTCTTTAGCTCTCGTAAAGTGTCTAACTCCAATTTATCCTTTGCATACATGGCACCCCAGGGTAAATAAAGATGTCTCAGCTGTGGCATCTTCCCTAGAACATTGGGTACTTCCACAGAATCATCGTCTCTCATCCGTCTATAGTCCAACGTCAACAAGTTACTCAGATTACCAATGGAGTAGGGAAGCTTCGAAATATTAGTAAGTCTTATCCCCAAATATCTCAGGTGTATCAAGCTCCCTATTGACACTGGCAATGCTTTATTTTGAGAATGTAAACCCCATAAGTTTAAGACTCTGAGTAACTTGAAATTTGTAGCTATTGAGTCCAAATTCATTCCCCTATGAACTTTGGCAGTTGTGCTGACTGGTCCAAGTCGAACTAACGACCTAAGATGTGATTGCTGTTTCGGAGAAAAGAATCTGTGCATGATAACAAATAAGTCAGCTAGAGAATCAAAGAAATGACCAGATATACACAAGACTTTTAAGTGAATTGAGATGAAACTACATATCATTATGAACATCATGTTTCATGATTTAGGTACTGCTAACAAAACACAACACACAATGGATTAACATTTTGTTTTAATTACAAGGAAATGATGTAACTAACCCGAAATTGATTGCTGCTCGCCGTGCTTGTACAATTGAAGTATTGACATGAGATGAAGCAGAAAGTATCTCAAGGAAGTCTTGTTCCTTTGCTTTCCTTAGACATAGATCTCGTATCAGATCATGCATTCGACATGCTGTTATTTTTCTAGAATGGTTTCTCGTAGTAACCTGCAACATACACCGATGAATCAACTCATCCAAATGCTCTCTTGCTTTGTCTTCAAGACTCTCTTCTCCAAAGAGTTGATCTGGTCTTATGAAACCCTCAGCTATCCACATTCGAATCAGCATTCCAGTTTTAATATCACAATCTTCTGGGAAAAGCCCTAAATAGAGAAAACAGGGCTTCAAATCATAAGGAAGATCATGGTAGCTTAATGCTAACATCTTATCCACTCTACCATAAAGAGGAGAGCCTTTTCCTTCCATTATATTCGATGTCAATGCCTTATGTATCCTCTCCCATTCATCTAACCTCCTCTTTGTTTGTAGAAGACCACCAAGAGCCGCAACAGCTAGAGGAAGCCCGTTACACTTCTTAGCCATTTCCTTACCCATTTTTACAAATTCAACATCTATTTCCTCGTTGATAAAAGCTTTCCTCCTAAACAACTCCCAACTCTCCGCCTCATTCAGAATATGAGGATCATTGACAATGCAGTTACGATCTGCTTGTAACGGGACACTCTCAATGCGAGTTGTTATCAAAACCTTACTTCCCTTGTTGTGTGGGAGTGCAGGGAAAACGTCCTCCCACGCTTCCAACTTCCAAACATCATCAAGAACTATCAAGTAAACTTTATCCCTTAAGAATGCATAGAGCTCCTCCAACAACCCTTGTTCACTGCCACCAACACTTCCCCTATTTACAAACTGTCTATAAATCTCTAGTAAAACATCTCTTCTATCCCAAGACTGCGAAATCGAAACCCAAGCCCTATTACCAAACTGCTGCTTTACAGAAGCATTATTGTAAACCTGTCTTGCTAAAGTGGTTTTACCAGAACCACCCATTCCAACAATTGACACCACCCATGTCAAGCTCTCTTCATCAGCAAGTTGATCAGTCAAGACTTTAATGTCTTCATCTAAACCAACTACATCATCATCCTCAACGTGAGGATAAGCTCGGCGAACCCTAGATTGCTTTCTATTGGACACAGAACTATAATTTTCCAACCCTGCAATCTCAGTGGAACTCCTCACTCCATACCTAACCAACCTATCAGTGCATTCTTGTATCCTCGGTTGAATCGTTCTAATATTCGTTCCAAACTGATGCGTTCTCACAAGATGTTGAAATACAAAAGCGTACCTCGTCAATAAATTTTGCCTTCTCCTTGAACAAGACTCGAGAATGAAGGAATCAACCAAATCTTCGACATCGAAAGCAATCCTCCTGATCTCTGTAATACTCGTTCGAAATCTATCATCTCCTTCGTCATATCTGGAATCTGCGTCCTTCAAGTAGCTTTGCATCCACATGAGCTCTCTTTCCAAGCTCTGAACTTGGCTTCTAACACCGGATATCAAGTCCACTTCCACCTTTAACAGATCGGTTACTCTTCCGATGGCAAAATCTACTAGGATTTCAACAGCCATAGCTATTTTGATCGAAGAAATCAAGGCCACGAATTGGTTTAGGACGTATTTCAAAGTGCATCAACGGAAAATTAGAGAATGGTGATGAGGATTTGCGGTAAATAGAAGTTGAGATCAAGAAGAATCATTTGCATCGATGAAAACCGCATATGAAAGTGTTCATCTGCTCTCCATTACCATCAATTCCATAGAACAACGACGTTAGTCAGCTGAAAGTATATAACAGTTGAGGTGGACAGGTGGTAACGTGGTATCGGAATTCAATGTAGGCGTCTGAAGTCTGAACCAGAAAAAAAATCAACACTATTTATTTTCCGTTGATAAATTTTATATAATTATTTTTTACAGCTTAAGGTAAGAGTATCAAATCTTCCACCTTTCCATCAAAGCTGAGACTAGACCCGCACAAAAGCGGGCTCGGGCCGGGTCATAACTGAAAATTCTACCCGTATGTATGGGTCGGGCTGGCCCGGCCCACATTGTCCGGGCCAAAAGCACTACCCGTGTCCACCCACGTAAAAAGCAGGCCGGGTTGCCGGCCCGAATGGCCCGTGCGTACTTGCATTGTGCGTTTTTTCCTTAGATTTATCATTCAAAAGAAGTAATATAATGTATTAACACAAATTTTTCAACACAATTATACCTACATAGTGCACTACCAACGAGTTCAACAACAATCAACATGCAAGAATGAATAAATTCAAATACGTGAAAACAAGTATAATTGCAGTTAAATTATCCGTGCAATCATGTATTACAAACGAGTATAAATCGTCAAAATACTCAAAACAAACTAAATGAAAAATCAGAATAGGTGGCACTCAAAAGAAACTAAAGTATATATACACATATATAAATTAATTACATGTATATAACTATATACGGGCCAAAACATATACCCATACCTGTCCCATTTAAAAACGGGCCGGGCCGGGCCAAACTAGCTGTCCGTACCTATGTTTTTTACCGGGCGGGAGGGCGGACCGGCCCGGATTTGTGCAGGTATAGCTGAGACAACTGATTATGATTTGGTGGAATATTTTGATGGCCAGAAATCAAACTATCTTCTAAAATTAAAAGAAATCAGCAACAAATCTGAAGCAAATGCTCAATGTGATGAAGCTAATATTAAATCAAAGAATAAATCTCCTCAAACATAATCTAGAAGGAAAAGTAAAAACATCAAATGACATAAACAAAAAGATAAATTTGTCAAACTCAACTTTAATGCATCTAGAAACAATACAATCAATATGCATTCGGTTACATCATACGTAATAACTCGGGTTGTCCTTTGGCTACAGGAAAAGGAAGATGATATGTTGAGTCGGTCCTTGAAGTAGAAGTCTTTGCTCTCCGGGAAGGTCTGAAGAAGGCCAATGCCATTCATATCTGATATATCCGCCATGATCTCATCAATCAAGATAGAAGGAGACAACCTGATGCTCATCGACGTAATAAATCGGTCTTGGACCCCCTGAGAGACGGATATGATCATATCTGATATATCCGCCTTGATCTCGAGCTTCACACGATCCAGTGTCATTCATATCTTCAAGGAAATCAACACGGTAGCTGAAAATAAAATGTATTGCTTCAACAGTAGACGGGGAGCTACCTGATGATGTTGTTTACCTCATCCGTTTGGATGTCGTAGGTCGGTTGGTCTTTATGACCATCTATTTTCCTTACCTTGTACAAAAAAAAACTTCTACTTCCGGTTAACAACGTAAGATACGAATATTCGTGTTCAAGTTATGTCAGCTCATCGACGTGCTTTGTTTAACTGCGTCGATATTTTGTGGAATATTCTTGTTTGATTTCTGGTAAACTAAATATTCCACCAAGTAACAATCAAGTGTGTTGGGTTTTTATCATCTAGTTGGAGTTTATTTTTAATTTTATCATTTGTTAGGTTATTCATCAGAAAATGGCATATGAAAAAAAATATGTTTCGCACGTTCATATGGGTGATTAAAAAAATACATTGCATAAGAACTAATACATTTTATTTTCAAGGTTTTTTTAAAGTCGGAAGCCCATTGGTTAATAATTTTCAAAGTAAGTTTTTCATTTGGCATAATTTTCATATCTCTTCATGCATATGGATTTTGTGTTAATTCTCTTTCATTGTTTATAAACAAGGTTTTTTTTTTAGTCAGGAGCCTATTAGTTGATAATTTTCAAAGTAAGTTTTCCAATTGGCATAATTTTCATATCTCTTCGTGCATATGAATTTTATGTTAATTCTCTTTGAGTGTATAAGATCTATGACCGTTTTAGTGGAAAAACTCCTTTTGTTTAATAGTGTTCAATATACGCGCAATGATTTTGAAAGCTGGTGGGATTGTATTACAATAATCATTTAACGAGGAATGATATTTCCCAACTTGTTTTCTAATTTTTGAATGTCACATTTGTTCTCAATGATGTGAAATTGCTCATTGTTTCTTCATTGTCAATAAGTGTGTTATTCATGACTAAGACCCTGTTTAGTTGTGCACGTTAGGGGATTTTTTTTAGATTTGAAATGGACCTCAAATTTTGGAAGCGGTGTTTAGTTGAGGATTTGAAAATTGTATTGTCGTTTCACGTGGGATTTTTTGGGCTTTGAACAGCATGTTTCTCAAATCTTCAAATTGAAGATTTGGAGGGGTTTCAAAAAATAGATCTAGCTATTCTTACGTATCTGCCCTTCTTCTTCCGAAGTCCTATTGTTCATCAACAGATCCAAAATCGAACCGTTCTTCCTCTTTTTCTTGGCTTTGAGGGCTTTGAAGAGCATGTTTCTTCTATGGTCGTTGGTCGTTCTCTTTCGTTCTTCCTACTTCTTCTGCGTTGCCGGTCACCGTTGAGAGAAGTAGGGCGGTCAAAGAAAAGATATTGGTTGATAACTCGCCATTGTTGCTTCGATGGTTGCCGGTGATTCGATTCTCCTACCAATGCTGCCTCTCCCTCTTTCTGTTGTGCAGAAATCGAACCTAGACATATATGTGCATAATCGAGATCTTATTCTTCATGTTTCTTCTCGGGTCTTGTTTGTAAAAAATTTGAGATCGATTGTCTTGAAAAATCGAACCAGGTGTAGAAATGGATTAGGGTTTATACAAATTAGGGCTGTACATATTTGGATGATACCACACTCGAAGGAACTAGGAAGAAATATGGATAAAAATGATATAGATCGATTAGGGTTTGTACAGATCTGATAGAGGTTTGAATAGATCTGATGGAGTTCAACTTGCAATGTGGGTATGGTGTAGAAGATGAGATACAGAAGACGATAATCTTCTATCGAAGGAATGGAGAAAGGTTGAGTGAAAAAGAAAGGGGTATTATTGTCTTTTACAATATTAAAAATTCCGATAAATCTATTCTTCTAAACATGTAACATAGTTCGCAACAATATTTTTCTAATATTTGAAATCCGAAAAAATCTACTAAAAAACCACAAATATAAACCACAATTACAAACCACCACAACAACTACAAATCTTGAAATACTAAACAGGGCCTAAGTTTTTAAGTGGTTGTTCCAACACCCATTATTTTTTTTCTTCCTGAAATTGATAGTCTTTCATCGCCTGCACTCTATTGGAATCCTTATTCAAATTCTTTTATGAAGTTCATAAGTATCTTCTGTTGTCTAGAGGTGTTTCCGAAAATAGAGTCTTTTAGATATTTTTCGTGAATAACACAAATAATGAATTTAGACAAAATAATTGATTTTCTTTTTAAAAAATTGGTTAGAGTATAAGGTTAACATTGGACTTATAGAAGGGGAAAAAATTTAAAAACACACTTTTTAGCACAAAATTTTTACATACATCATGTACAAATTTATCCAAAGCCACAAGTTAATTCCATTATCCTTGAAAATAATTAAGAGATGTTATTTATTTTTAACTTTAATGTAGATATATTATAACATGGAATAAATTTTAACGTGGTTTTTAAACGTACCGGTGAAAATTATTATTTGACACCGTAATTACGCACTTCGCGTGCGTAGTTGAGAACTCACTCAACTACGCACTTGGGGTGCGTAGTAGTAGTTAATATTACAGCAAAAAAAATTGTTTTTCTTACTTCTGCTACGCGCGTCAAGTGTGTAGTTCAATTTTTTTTATATTTTTTCTCGGACTCCAACTACGCACCCCATATGCGTAGTTGAAAACCATTTAACTACGCACGCGAAGTTCGTAGTTACGGTGACAAATAGTGATTTTCGCCGGTACGTCTAATAATCCCCAATTTTAATTCCGATTTTTAATTAAGTTAGGGACTTATCATGAACTATCTGGATTCATCAGATATATATTAATATTTTAGATAAATTAAGATTACTACCCTTTAAGTTTTAATATAACCATTTTTTAGTTTTAAACAATATACTTTTTTATTTGACCTTTATTTTTTACTTTTGGTTGAAATGTGGGTGAAGACCTATTTTATTGAGAGGAAAAAAAACCTAGACTGAGACAACCCTAGGGGCCGTAGCTCCACGGACGTCATTGTTCAACATAGATAAAAGATCCCGCAGGCGGATCATCAAATAAATAGAACCCAAAAGAAAAATGTGTCGAAATTGGGAAGACCAATCTCTACGAAGAAGTCTTAGCATTTTACAAGCAGACTACAGAGTGGATGAGTACGTGGTATATTCCTCTTCACCAGATTAACGACTAATTCGGCATCAATCTCGATCTCAATGTTGCGGGAAAAGAGATCCCTGCGCATTCGATGGGTTCCATGAAGATTTCTAAACCGATCTGCAATGAGATTGACCAAATTTGTCGTAATTTTTTGTGGAAAGGCCTGGATTCGAACCATAAAATGCACCTTGTTGCTTGGGAGGAGGTGCGCAAACCCAGATCGGCTGGTGGACTCGGAATTCATTTTGCAGCGGATGTTAATCTGCTCTCTCTCGGTAAATTTGACCTTTATTGTGTAAAAAACAGTTTATGAGATAAAATGTCATATTTGATCATTCAATTTATTTATATTTGGTGGAGTCAAGGTTTTATCCACAATATTTATAAAATATTAAGAAATTTTTTATTTTTTTTTACAGCTTATGATAGAGTGATTCTAACTCCGTTTTTTTATAGTTTAGTTATTATATATATTTTTAAGAAAGGTTGGTTTTGATATATAAAGTGACAATATAAAATGTTTGTGATGCATTATTTTCTACAAATAAATTCTAAAATAAAATGACTTATATATTATAAAAAGTTGCTTAAAAAATTAAACTTGTCCTATTATATGTTTTTATAACATTATTTTATAAATTTATGTGAAAGTATTTACTAAAACACAAGTAATCCGCCCTCGGGTCAACTCTACGTGAGGTCTTAAAATATATTATAAGGGCCAACTGCAATAGATTAGGCTTTTTCATAGGCCTAATGCCTCGTAAATCTTAAGTCTTAATATATTAATATTCATGCACGTACATCAAATTAAAACTCATTTCAATTCATTTGAGTATTTGACTAACAAATAGCATCTTTAATAATAACCAATAATATAATCGGCGGTCTCGACACCCAACACCAATTCTTTTGATGATCCTTAACTTCGTGTTTTTATCCGAAAAAAATATTTTTGGTCGGACTATTCAGAAAGAAGACAAACTAACCACTTTTCATAATAATAATAATAATAATAATAATAATAATAATTGGAGTTGATGATCGGTATACATGTCAAGTAAGATCCTTCGAGGATTTAGAGTTAGGGTTTGTTCATCCTTAATATCGGATTGGACCTGAACCGAAAATCTCTTGTTTGACAAAAATTATTGTGTTGATTCGATTCGATTCATATAGGCCCAACTTGTTGGCCAATTGTTTGTAATGTCTATTTCTAGTCCAAAATTAGATCCTTTAAAATTTAACGGACCGCTCCGGTCTAACAAAAATATTTTGGTCTAAAATTCAATTCCGGAATTTAATCCATCCTACTTAGAGAGTTGTTTAGGAAACACCAAAATGGTTTTAATTACAAGTTTAACAAAGATCATATTTGATGGATTACACAAAACATTTGTCAAAGATCATACGTTTTCACATCTAAAGTGGATATTTCGAGTATTGTACATATATAGTCAGTAAATTATTCCTCCTATTGTGGTATTGTCAATTGATTTTAGGATAAAACCTCATTAGAACATTAAAATTATACAAACAATAATTATGATCTCACATCACGTAATTTAGAACCTACAACACAATATTTCAAAACCAAAATATTTCATATTTTATCAAATAATACTTTATACCTAAATAATAGTTTATATATATGTTAATAAAGAAAAGCGGTTCGATGCACTAGATAATACACCGTCTAATAGATCGAAAAGTCAATTAAATTGGCAGGCGGACTAACCGTCACGAGGGACCCATAACATTACACTAAAGGAAAAGGAAAGAAAAGCAAATAAATAAATAAAAACTTCGATCACCACGAGCTGATCGAGGAGCACCAAATGAAGCACATGGCAAGCAGAGCGAGGAAGCAACAACAAGAACATGTTTATGTGCAGAGTACAACTCTCAAGGACCACCGATGAAAACCTCATATTTGGACTATTCTTTTGAGCCTTTAGATTTCGATCGCCTATATTTGACTCCTTCTCACAAATACATTCAGGTTTTCTTCCAAACGAAGCTCACATCCTCAAGTCGTACACGATATCCTCAGACCATATAACGTGAAACAAAGTAACTCTTTTATTGTTTATTTTTGTTATTTGTTGTATGAAAATTTATCATTTATAAATTTAGTTCATTTAAAAACAACATGGTGTGAGTAGGCAATGAAGACCTTGTGAAGACAGAACCGATAGGTTATATCGGAGGATATTTTTCTTTTGTTTAACTCGTTTGAGAACGAGGTGGAATAAGGATATAGGCATATCAAACACTACTCATTTACTTTTCTAGCGATTATATTACAAATCAAACACTATGCTTTGACTTTTTAAAGGTTTAGCTACAATATAATTTACTTTTTACAAGATTTCTTTCTTTCATTCTTGAGATATTAAAATCCCCAATATTGTTTTGTCTTTCTGGCACAGAAAATAGTTTTTTCAAGAAAGAGCGTCTAGCTCAAAACTGGAAAGATTGTCTACATACTTGATGGTGGCATTTAGTTTACGTTCAAATGTAGCTTGGATATCAGCTTGAAGGTTGGAAGCTAGGTATAATGTTATTGTAGAGGTATTTTTTGGCGAATCTAAGTGATTTCCAACAACCGACATTAACTGATTTGAGGCAACTAGGAGACGTGGGGTAAAGTATAACTATTCTAAACATCAAGTTTCAAGCGTCGCTTATGAGCATACTTGGGTTTTCAAGTCACGAGTTCAAGAGTAAACTAACAGTTTATATTGATTACAATATGCATTTGTATTTTGTATGTATGTTACAACATTAATTTATCTTATGTAAAAAAAAGACATTATAAATTATCGTATAGTACACTATTTGTGGATTTTAATTTCTCAATTAATTCGTGAGTAATACTCTTTCTTTCTTGTCTCATTTTGATTACTATTGTTTTTATGTAAATAATGCAAACACAAACTATTTAGGGTGTGCTTGTAGAACTTTTGTTGGATTATTGGAGAGTTTTGAGAATTTTAAAAGTTAATGGAGTTTGGTTTGGAGGTTTTTTTTTTATGGAGATTATAGTTTTAGTGAATTTTTGGTTTGTATTAACAAAAGAATTTTAAAATCTATTTTAGAATGCTTTTTTGGGGGAAAATAAACCCCTTATAACTTATTTTTGTGTTCATTTATTGATTGTTTGTTTTTAAAATTTTTTTTTGTTGAATTTATCATAAAAATATATCCACAAATCTTCCCTACAAATTTTTTTTTCTTTTTAATTTAAAAAAAAATTGAAACATTACAAAACCACTCAAAAGCTTAAAATACCTTAAAGATCTCATTCCACCGAACATGTACTTAATTTACAAGATTATCTGTTAATCTTATAGCCTATATTATGTACCTATTTTGATAGAGGTTGGTACTAACTGCCAAAAAAATATGTAGAAAAAACTATTCAAGATAAATATCGGAGTTTATTTTTAAAAAAAGATAAAATATTAGAGTGGTCACGAAGGATCGTGTACTCTTTGAAAATCCTATGCCACATTGCTATCAATTTTCATTATTTTTCTTTATATATAAAATTATCTTTAATATTCAAAGCTTTATATTCAATGTGAAGATTTGAATCAGATAAAAATAATTCTACAAGGTGTTAAGTTGTTAATATATGTCTATGTCAAGTTTAAATTTGAGATTTTTTACATTTACTTTATAAGAGTTGTACAATGAAACCCTTTTTAAAATAAAATCAAATAGTTTATTCATGGGAATAATTTGAAAGCTTAAGAATTATATAGGGTGTCTTAGGGTTTGGTAGGTGTGAACAACCACAATCTTCTTCTCTTTTTTTTGAAATATATAAGAGTTTTTATGTTTCAAATATTCATAAGTTAATACTTTGAAAAAAAAAAGGTTTTTCTTCAAGAAAATATTCAGACATTTAAAGTGTCTTAATAATTAATAAATTATCGATTTTTTCCTTAAATTATTTACTTATATAGAATAGACCAATGATATATTCTAAAAAAATTATAAAGTTTAAGAATATCACTCAAAAAAAATAAAAAAATACTAGTATAAATATTATAAGAACAATGTTTGAAATTTTCTAATTTTCATATTGGCAAAAAGTTAAGCTTTGAATCAACCATACAAGTGTAAAAGGGTTTTCTAGTTAAGAAGCTACAACCATTTACATGTAAAATTAAAAAGAAGAAAAACAAAAATATTGTTGGCGAAGTGTCTTAAATTTGCTTAGTTTAATCAAACTAAACAATTATAGTGTAGGAAAAATCATCAAATATTATTAATTTTGTTTCTTAAAATAAATGGTAAAATGGTATATTCTGTAAAATTATAAATTCCAAACGATACTAAAGTATAAGAAAAGAGTCTCAAATTACGGTTTATATTCCTAAATTACAATAATAATAGTAATAATAACAATAATAATTATAAACCTTGGAGATCAGTAAAAGTATTTATAGAATAAAAAATTTTGGAGGTTTAAAAAGATCCGTAATTTAAAACCTAGATTCGGAATTATTATTATTATTATTATTATTATTATTAATATTATTATTATTATTTAATATTTAAGAACAAATTGTCATACTTTATGTAGTCAAAAAGTTATTAGGTAAGATATTTCAATAATGGTCCTCAGATCCCTCTCTAAATGGGTTTCGAAATCTAATGACTGGTACTTTCTCCTACCCTTATATCAGCTAGACTAATTGTACTTGTATATTATATATATATTTTTTTGTAAATTTATACTTAAAATCAAATTTTAATACACCATGTATGTAATTAACAAAATTGAGTTACACAAGTCTAATCGAGTTACCCAAGCCCAATCTAGTCACACAAATTTGTTGTCCGGTCTCAACTTAGTCAATAAACATGAATAACATGTGTATCCACTTAGATGAAGACTATATAACCCCTAAGAGAAGGGTCACATCACCGTAAATATATAGCAATCCCGATCAGGTCATCTCCCTAATGACTATGTTATCCTCCCCTTATCTAGGAAGACGTATAAGAAAGTGTAACTCTCCAATCATTCCACTCTCACACTACGGTGTTGTAAAAGAAAATCAAAAGTTGCGACCAAATGGTCGACTTAAAAACACTTCAAGAGTGAAAGGTGCTAAGTACCCTCAATCGAGTCACCCGAGCAACTCCAATAGAGTTACCCTGATAATGTAGATCGAGTGGAAATTCCTGTAGCTTTTAACTCAGTCAAGTAAAAAACAAAGTAATAGAGAAATATGAAACTAATTATGAAAACGACTAGGGGTTGAGATTAATTCTCTCAATCATTGTTAATGTAGAAATTATACACGTTATAATGCCAAATAGTGAGAACTATTTGCTCAAGTAATCATAAAAATGATATTAAACGGTCGTATGCATGTGATAGATGAATGCAAGCCTAAGCATACTAGTCAATCCAACATAGTACCTCACATGGTGTTTGATATTGGTAAAATGCTAGTTAACTGCAGTCTCAAACTAGTGGTCAATACAAAGTAATCAAACCTCACATGGTGTTTGGTGTTGGAATAATTAAAGTATTAATCCTAGCAATATAGACGTCTACAAAAATGCATCACTAGATTATGAAATTACTTATGAGTCTCATTCATATTAGCCGGCAAATTATCAACACATAGGATCATGCTTAGAAGCTAAACAAAGTGCATAAAGGAACAATCCAAGCAAGCTTAGCATCCGACTTTCAAATTAGTCTAAGTATGAATCCTAGTGTTCTAATCGGTTTTAACCTCCTATATGCTTACTATCATGATACTCACATAAAATTTAGGCATTATAACGATACAATACTACATAGCTTTGGATTGAGATTTTCACCCAAATTCCTAGTATGGAACTACTCACTCATGTTGAGTGAGGAAATCACAACAATCATGCAAACGATCACGGAATCCATGAGATCAAGAGAGAGCATGATTCTACAACTAAAAGATTATTAGAAGTAGTAATCCAGCTTGTCTTGACTCAACTCGGCACAATCTCCTTACAACTCAGACGGACTTGGACTTAACTCGGCCAACTCAGTCATATACTATGTAGACTCGGCTCCATAAATGAGAGAGAATAAGAGAGAATTGTAAAGTGGTGAATTGGTATCTAAATCATGCAGCTATGCTCCCTTTATATAGGTTGAGAAGGTGTAGAAATTGGCACAGATCGGCCCCTAGCTTGGTATTTAAATCATTCTTTAATGAAAATAAGCTCTAGCAAAGAAGTAAATGACTAAACCCATGCAAAACTACCTAAAAACACAAGAAAACAACTATATAAAAGATACCATAAAAGCATGCTATCAAAGATCAATCGAGTCACACAAGATCAATCGAGTTACACAAGACCAAAAAGTCCGTCGTTTACACAAGGTCGAGTTACACAAGTCCAAGATCAATCAAGCTACACAAGTCCAAGCCCAATCGAGTTACACAAGCCCAAAAGTCCGTCGTATACACAATTTAAATGTTTGAGATATTTTGTGTAATTATAAACTTAGGTCATATCCTGTAACTATTGAACTCAGGGCATTTGATGCAGTTCTACAAGTTTGGGACATTCTAGTAAATAAAAAATTCGGTCATCTTATAATTATCCAATCGGGGTAGGTTTGTAAATTCTGAAAGTATGGGTTATAAACGTAAATATAAAGTACCGGCGTCCGTTCCAGACGAACAGAGACTCGTCTCCCTCCTAGCTTCTCCCTTGTTGTAGTCCTCCCCCCATCTTCGACAGTTGCAAGCGGTTCCGAGCAATGGCAGACCTAGATCTGGAGAAGACCATGGTTCCAACTGCGAACCAACGGAGGTGGATGCTCGTCGATGGCGGCTGCGGAAGCGGTTCGACTCTTTGCTCCCTGTGTCGCTGCTTCTTGACTTCCCTCCTTGAAATTAGACCGTTGGAAACTCGCAAATTAAAACACACAAATCCACCATAGAAAATTCAGTCAAAATAACAACTCTTTCTGACTTCCTCTCTCATAAACTGAACAACCATATTCTCTCCCCAAAACCATCCTTGGAGGAAACCTCACCCCTCATTTCTCTCAATCGAAATTTCCAGTTTAATTTTAGTATTGAATCCTACTTCATGGAAAGAGGCTTAAATTGCGAAGCTTACTCTAAACTCCGCGAATTCAAGCTTTTATTGAGATCTATTATCCGTGAAGAAGAATACCCAAATCCAAAGATTCCTAATTCAAGTGTCAGTCCGATCCCTGTCAAGAAGACTATCAAGTTTTAGATTGAAAATGGGTTTTCGGGTCAGAACCGAACGTGTTAAACCCCTCAAAATCAACCTCATCATCATCATCCATGACGGCGCAACCGGTGCCGGATCTAATGTTGGCGATTAGGAAAGAGAACCAAAGACCGCCGACCAAGAACAGGATAGAAAAATTGGCGACACAACCTTCGACGAATAGTTCGAGGTTGTACGGTAGCGGGTCAAAAACAAGGAGCAAATCTGTGAATTAAGGGGAGAATAAAGTTGTGGGGAGGTTAACCAGAGATTTGTGATTTTATTTGCAAGAAACCCTAACTATAATTAATGATGGTTTTATAGTACTTTTATTTTCAATTTACCCTTATATCCCTTTCATTAAACCTTTTTAGGATTAAAATTTTACTAAGAAAATAGAGGAGCATAATCTATATCAATGATACAAAAAGGCACTAATACTCTATTCTTTTCTTTCTATATTGAGGATGGAATTACATCAAAATTGTAAGTTTCATTTCTCCCCTACACAACAACCAATCTAATCAGGCTTTGAGCAACCTATTAAAAGGGTTTTATATTTAAGAAGTTATGAACATTCACATGTAAAATCAAGAAGGTGAAAAACAAAAATGTTTTAAGGTCTACTGGTCTAATCAAATGGGACAATATAGTTCATTTTGGGGTCTTTCACTGAATGTCATAAAGTCAATACATAAGCCAAGATCCGAGATCGAACAATTTTTCTATCATGTGAAATTCTGTTAGGTCAAAGATCACGGGATTTATCACATGTCCGAGCACACAAGCATGCGTGTTAGGCTCGAACTCAACACATAAACTCGTTGATGTAATGACGTTTCATCCTATAAAACCAATTAACAAATAAGAGTAAGTAACTAGTCCACCAACATTTTTATACTCATTATCCTTTTATTATTTATTTAATTAAGAACATTTAATTCCTACACAAATAATAAAAAAGGAGCTCGATGTTAACATGTTTGCTTTCTTAAATACGTGTTTTTTTTAATAAATCAGTTTATTAGCTACTTGAAATATCTTCATCATACAAAACAAATCAAAAACTAAAAGAAACAGTAGAAATCGGAGAAGAATGAAGAGGAGGAGTTGAATATGATGACTTAAGTTATACAATAAAGTGTATCGTCTTGTTTCGTACGACGAACATGCACCCTGTAAAACCCGGAAATTTTCGTCCCCGGAAGCGTGACTCGAATTGATCGGTTAATCGATTTTCATATGATTGAACCTATGCCCTTACATGGGCCTTGAAACCCATTTATATTATCTCGGTCCATACCAATATTCTTATATCGGCCATACCAGTATCTTCTCTCAGCCCATCTTTCCTTTACCTCAGCCCACTCCCTTTGTCTCAGCCTAGGAGCATTGCAGATCTGCAACACAAGGCATAAGCAGTTGGCCCTCGGCACCTTGTCCTTATCTTTTGCAACGGATTTCTGAAGCAGACGTACAACTAGAGGGGAACATTCTAGCTGCCATCTCACACCTTCTAGCTGGTATCGAAGGAAGAAGGTGGATTAACACATTGCGCAACTTACTTTCTCCCCGCTGTTCCGCTCTTCTCCTCCTCTCCTTACTCTTTCTCTGCTCACGCACATACCAACCTACCTAGTCTTGCTCCTACGTACTCCCTCTTGGTGGTACTACCTTCTTCTTTTAACCACAATATGAGCTTCCGCTTCTCTTCTGATAACATGATTTATCGACCTAGTTTAGTCATGCATTTAGGTAGATTTTCCCTTTTTCACATGCATGTTTTGACCTTAGTTTGTGTCATTTATGCTTTTTTAGTTATACTTTGCAAGAATAGATGTACACACTATTTGGTACATTGTAGGTGATTTGGCGCATTTCAGAGCTAAAACGATGCATTTGAGGATCAAGCCTCGGAGTGGATGCTTAGGAGCGACCATACGACCTATGGGAAGGGCTAGAAATCAACCTAAAGGCATGAAGAACGACCAATGAGCCATCTCGGTCGAGATAGAAGCATCTCGGCCCGTGACTCAACTTCATGTCGAGGAATCTGGTCGGGATCTCGGCCAAGATCCCACATGACCTTGATCGAGATCCGTAACGCTGAAGAATCTCGACTCCAATATGACCCAATCTCGGTTGAGATTTGGCCCGAGATTTCGTCCTGAACGTCATATTTTATTTATGGGTTGTTTCCTTTCGACCCAACGTCTTCTGACAAGGGTTTGTGTATAAAAGAAACCCTAGGTTCATTCATTAGTATCTCGTTTACATCGTTCTATCCAGACAACCGTTTCCATTCATTCATCGTTCTTCATAGTTTAGTTTAAAGATTCAGACTTTTACATTAAGCTTTTGTTCGGATACAATTGGGACGACATTTATTTATTGGAATTGCAATTATTCAAGTTGAGTACTTTCTCCTCTTTCCTTTGTTATTCCATGAATTGCTTGTTTTCCTTAAGATTGATTGTTGAATTTATTATGATGATTCTTGGCTAGAACTGTTGTAATTCCAAGGTTGATAGGAATTTGTTTATGCCTTGAACTATGATGGATTAGATTGTGCCTCAATTGGTGTGAATTGTTTTAAATCCTATTGGTTGAATTGGAGATAGATCTAGTTTAGAACCTTCTAAGCTAGTAACCTGAGTTGGAATTGAGACCTACCCGGTGATATCCATTCTTAGATACATAAGTAGATTGACCTTAGGCAAGAAAGGTGAAACCTTTATTGGATAAAATGTGCCATTATTCCTTCGTGAGTTAGGTAATACCTGAGACTTACCCGGTAAAGGTTTACTTGATCCTTAGCTAGATAATCTAGTTTGTAGTTAATTCCTCCCTTCTTGCCTTGAGACTTACCCGGTAATAGGTAGTTAGGATTGGGATAGATGGTCTTGAGACTTACCCGATAATAGACCATCAACTTAGAAACATTCATCCCTGTAACTTTTCTACCATAGATCCTTGTGAGTTATCCTGAGTCCTTATGCCATAACAATGACCTTGAATCCTTGGAATCCGTTCTTCCCTTGTTGATTGTCTTTTCTCTCGTTTTATAAACTATTTTCAATTGAATTGTTATTCAATTGTGAACCGCCAAAAACCTTTCAAAACCATTTGTTCTTCTTTCCCTTTCTTTTCCAATCTCTTTTCTCATTTTAGATATACATTATAATTGATCAATATTGCAAATTGAATCCCCAAGTCTTTGTGTTCGACCTTGGAGTACTTACTCTACTGCATATGATTCATACATTGTGGTTTCGCTGCTATTGAGTATTTATTACAAGAATATAAATTCAAAGCATATCGTGGTTTGCCACCATGTGAGTCCTTGTCACTTTTGACACGGATTTGCAAGGGTGAAAAATAAGCGCACATATTCCTCTTTCTTAATCTCGGCAGAAGTTGGTCATCCTTGACCCCCTCTAAGACGACAGAGAATCTCAACCTGCACCACCTTGACTCAGCTCACGGGTAAGTTCAGGCTTTTCCCTCCTCCGCTTAAAACCATACTTGACGCTACTGCCTACCTACCTTCTCCTTCTGTAATCTCGGGCTAGTGCTGACCATTTATGGATCTTTGTTCATTCTAGCCGAATGTAAAGATCAACCACGTAGGAAAGGAGAAGCAAAACATAACTCACCGATCCCACGAGCCAATGTAGGAGCTCTCATTGGGTAAGCTTCATTCATCTTCCTTCCCTCCCTGCTCCAAGTTTGAGTGTCATTCTGATGAGCACCTTGTTGTTGCTCAACCTTGCGGGAACTCTTGAGTTTTGAACCAATTTTCCAGTTTTTCCGTTTGCAAACCATCACCTTGAGTTACACTTATAAGTACGTTTTTCTTAAGCTTAACGGATGAATTTTGGTTGTTGCAGACATAGCATAGTATATTATGTTAAATTTTTAGGAAGATCCAACGGCTGGATCGAAAGTTATGACCTTATAAAGTTGGGAGAAAATCGGTTTTCTAGATTAGTTGTTAGGATGTGGACTTTGGCATTTTTGTGTACAATTGTGGTTTTGGATTTTAGGACTTTTGATGCTTCTAGGACGTTGTAGTCATGGCCTAGTATGTATAAGTGTTATTTCGGAATTTTTGAGGAACGTTTGACGTAGTTTAATCGAGGTCAAAGTATCGAGTTAGCTAGGTGACGTTTAATACTTTCTTTAAGGCTTATCTTCTTGAATCGAAAGTTCTAGAACTCTCAAACTCGTTTAGTATTACATAATGTTTATATTAAGTGATTGGATGTTTTCCGGAAGTTTAGAGACTCGTTTGACAGTTTTAGAATATTTAGGAAAGTCGGGGTCAAAACTGTAATTTCCTTAAAAGTTAGGATTTTGTGACTTGGGAGTTGGGATGTAAGTTTGATTATACCTCAAACCTGTTATGGATCTTTTAGGGTTTTGAGATGTTGTTGGACAATAGTGAGGGTCTTAGACCCGTGTTTGGCACTTTTCGGAGTTATAGGAAAGTTAGGGGCATTTTGGTAATTTTCGAGAAAGTTAGAGTTTTGCCGTTCTTTCTTTTCCAAAACTTCCCGTTTGATATAGAAGTTTCTTAGACATCAATTTTTGGATGTTGAGACGTTTCCGTTTTCACCAGGCTGCTGAGATCACGTACGAACGGATCGGGATTTTCGTTATTTGGACTTCGCACCAGTGCAGGTAAGTCGTATGACTTACTTAACAGCTATTCTTTGTATTAGCATGTATTGATGAAGTGGTGTTTGTGGGGTGTTTTCTAATAATAACTTGACTTGGACGATGTTACCTTTTATTCGACCCAAGTGTATGCATAACGGGTTGTAGCATCACCGGATTCACTCCTCATTCTTTACCTAGAGATTTTGGGCTGGGCCCTTCCCCATAAGGCCCCACCGTCTGGGCATAAGCGCCCTCTTGCTACCCATAGAGGTTCCCTACGACTAGGCCAATCCGGTATAAAGTAAGGTGCATCGGATCCACTCCGGTTGGTATACGGGGACATGGACGAGTTTCGGGAGATTCTCGTGCTACAAAACTAGTTGAACTAATAGAAGTGAATCACCTTAATCAATAATAAAACGGTTTGAGTGCAGCATATTGATGTGTTTACTTTCCGCTATTATATGTGTTTGTGCTTTAGTATAGTTTCTAATGCCTTGAATAGTTAGCTAAATGTTTTATACCGTCTTATGTTGGACGCACATCAGGTTAGGACCGCTGCCGAGTGATCCGGAGACGGTGGTCAGCCAGGTTCCCGTACGAGGTAGTCGAAACGTTGAGTTTTCTTTATTTTTATGAGACTATACTCGTTCTTTTTTTTTTGGATTCTAGTTCTTGTTGAGACGGCTGACTTTCTTTTCCGCATGTTATGTTATATTGCATGATTTCAGACTTTATTTGGTTTTTCTTATGTTGTGCCTTGTAAAAGATCCACTGATATTGTCGTCAATCTAAGGTCGGGACCCACTGTGAGGTCTTAACTCCTGACGCCCGCAGTTCCTAGAATTTGGGGTGTTACATACCCACCTACTCGATCACCTAAAATCAACAACAAAACTCTGTATTTTTTTTATCATATCGAGTCCCAACGAACTAACAAGGGTGATAACAAATGTATGCATTTACAATGTGTTTCCATGCATGCATTTACGAAATCCCTTACATGCAAGATAAGGAGAGAATTCAAACAACTAAGCTTTTCTAGTGATTTTATTGACGCTTCGCACCTACTTTTTACTCAGTAATCGGTATCGGATTATATGAATATATTTTGGATTATATGAATATATTTTGGTTGAATTATAATCATATTATCATAGTTATTGATTTTATCAATATTTTGATATAGGTGATACTCTTTATTATTCTCTCTATATTTAAAGTAGACTTGATCATATCCCGGCAGCCGGTCGTCCGGAAAAACGGACGGGTATAAACAAAAGGGAAGACCCGGCCCGTCGGCCGTATAAAAAGTAAAAAATTAATTATATTGTATATATTTAAAATATT
Organism: Fagopyrum tataricum; assembly: GCA_002319775.1. NCBI lineage: Eukaryota > Viridiplantae > Streptophyta > Magnoliopsida > Caryophyllales > Polygonaceae > Fagopyrum > Fagopyrum tataricum. The sequence continues at coordinate 33,905,540 of CM008281.1, read as the reverse complement.
AAGTAGAAATATAGAATATTTAGCATAATTATCATTAATTTAATATATATTACATATAATATCTTAAATATATTTTAAATTTAAATAAAATTTATTTTTAAATTTATTTTTAAAAAAGCAAAAATAAAACGGGTACCCGGAGGCCTGTCCGGCCGGACCGCGTACAACAGGGATTGTAGGCCCGCCATCCGGGCTTATCCTGACCCGAGTCTGGATAAACGGGCCGAAAATTCCACAAAGCTCGACCCGAACCCGGATATGAACAGGTCTAATCTAAAGTTATAATAATATCAATATTCGTGGTCTAACCTCACTATAATCGATTGATTGGTATCCAAGTAAAAGGGTTCTAACCCTCTAACACTACCACCGTTGTCAACATCGGCATCTAAATCTACCACTGTCACTAACCTACTAGTGATTTTATCATGTCACCGAACTACCGGTGGTCCTATTGATCTACATGGGGTGTCACCGGTCTACGTACTGTTTGTTGTTTAATATTTGTTGTTTGTTGTTGATGATGTTTTCTTTGTTTGTTATCAATTGAATGTTAAGGTTTTCATCACCGTTACTCTATCATCGCTTTGACTACAAAATGTATTGAAAGATACAAGTATATTTTGGTCGAACCAATAAGGCTTATTACTTTAGTTTAGTTTTAATTTCATCATATCCAAAATATTTTATGAATCTCTCTATTATTCTCTTGTAAATTGTAATCCCTTATCACAATAATATAAATATAATTGTGATTTTATCTCACCATAATCTATCACTTGACCATTCATTTTTAACTTTCTGCCATACCTATTACCGGGCGAATTGCATTGTTATTTTTTCTCCGAATCAAACGGTTTCATGTTCTGTAAAAATTCATATTTTGTTAAAACCATCTTTCAATGTGACCATCCAACCTAATCTCGTCGTATCATTTTAGCTTTTTGATAAAATATGCATAGTCCAATCTCCTTCTACCATAATAAACACAGTTTAAAATTAGTGATTGAAGAAGCATCCAACGTAGTACGTTATTTTGTTGTACAATGAGTAAAGGCACACATGTTACAATGTTCCATGATTGCCATAGGGTAGCCAAGTAACACGTGAAAATTAAAATCCCATGCACGTTTTTTGGACATTCATATTCATATATACAAAAATAATAGCAGAAACAAAAAATTTAGATCATTGCTGTATGAATTTTGCAAATATGTGAGGCATTAGTGAAATATTGAAATGAAGATAGGCTCGATAAGGGAAGGAAATGTAGTTTATCTTTTTGTTTAGTTAGTAATTGATTATTTTCGAAATAATTATTTGTTTTTTATATATTAATAGTTAGTTTTGTGAAGTTCTTTTTAGTATATGAAAAAATAACTACTAGGATAGAAAAAGTATTCAGTCAATATTTAAAAAGAAATAACCTTTTTTTTTTAGTCCAAGAGGAAAATAGAAACACAAAAATATTAACTAATATATTATAATCTTATCTCTCTCTTTAGTATAAGAATGTTTATTGTCCTAAAGAAAATGTAATGGCATATGTTTAACTCTTTTTATTTATGTAATATTTTTATTTGATAGTTTGTGTAAATTTTATTGAGTTAGTTCATGTAATTATTTTTTTTAAGGGTGTGTAATTATTTAGTGTTATAGTTTGGTAACGATGGTGAATGAGAGGGTCGTCATGAAGGGGTAATTAAGTATTTACTCGGATTAAAAGTCTAGAGCATGAATCTTTCTTTATATTTGGGGTGTTCGATAGAGTAAGGTGAGAATTATTTTATGAGATAAAGAAAAAAAAGAGTTGAAAATTTGTATCTTTCAACCCTTCCGACTAGAATTATGGAATCGTCAAAATGAAAAAATCGATTATAACCACATCTGTCAAACACAATAATAAATTTTATTTAGATGATAATTAGACTTTAAATTTGTTTGTATATCTTTCATTTACGTAATAAATCCATTTTACATGTTCTACAACAACTACATATATTGTCAAGTCAAGGCAGTATTGATTGGGATATTAGAGTTAGGTACCGACAATGACATAAAAAAATTATCTTACTTCGAATATCAATTGATCACCAAATGTGTCAATGGAACTGAATAATTTCGAGTAATGTAGTTAGTGCTTCAACGGCTAAAGCCTAGTTGAGTATATGTCGTGTGGTGGTTGACGAACGACCAATGTGATAGGCGTGACCGTGCAGAAACGAGGTGATACGATTGCCGAACTCTCTTTTTGCTCTCTAATTTGAGATGTACTTCGTATATAGATTCGGCAATGAATCATTGTAGTTAGATTGTATATATTGCTTCTAATGAACAAGTATATGCCCGAAGTTATCATTTATCGGTGGCAATGTTGTTAACATATACCATTCATATTCTAACGATACACATAACACGTAACGATTATTGTTGTCTTGTACTTTTAATGGTTGTGAATTTTCTTTTCTTTTTTCCTTTCTTAAATCTAACTAATATTCAAAAAATATGTTGAAGATAATCAGTTCCCACATCGAAAATTGGAGCTTTCCAGCCTAGTATATAAGGTCGGTGGACTACTCCTATTATCAATTGATTTTAGGATGGAACCTTTTTATGTGGTGGGCTTGAGCCTAACGCACATGTGCGTTCGGATGCACACGACCCCGCTCTACCCGGTCCGTCTGTATCGGACTTTGACAAAATACTTCATATTTTGCAAAATCGATGCAACCTAACTTGACTTTAGTCTTTTTTATTACAATTTTAATTATAAGCATTACTACAATTAATTTACAATATCAAAATTGTTTTTATAAAAAAAAATATACTAATTAATTAATTCACGTTACTGGGGAAGCAATAGACCACACATAATATATTTATATCAGTACATTTCACGTCACTAATCCTCTTGAATGAAAATAAAAAAATCAATCTCGTAAATTTAAATTAAAAATGAAAAACAAAAAAGAATCCTTAAATTCCAAAAAATTTCTAGATTTGGAGAGAGCATTGGTAGGAAGAGAAGCAGAGAAGTAAAGAGAACGTTTTTCCAAGCACGGCAATAAAAGTCTGTATTCGCAGCATCAAAGCAAGGAGGACGAAGAAGAAGAAATCAAGAGCTTCAAGGTCAGTCTTCGCTTGCGTTGACGTGATTGACTAACTAATAATCATCTTCAATTAGTTCAATTGCAAGACGAGGTTGGAGAAATTTGGAATTCATACGCATTTGGTTTTTCAATTATGTAATTGTCGATCTTAGTTATTAGTTCGATTGGTATGATTTGCTTTGCTGGTCGAAAGTTCAGTTTCGTGATCGTTGCTTGTGCGAGATTTCCCGTGCGGTTATTTTGGTTTAATTTGGGCTTTATTGGTGAGGTTGCGGAATTTAGGTTAAATTTTGGATGCTTATTGTGGTAAACTGATGGTGTTAGGGTTTTTTTGTTCGTGTTGTATTGATTTGGTTGTTGGTGGTGTTTCAGGGGTTAAGGTTTTCTGTTTGTGCTTGATTCTAGTAATGGAGGCGAATTGTGCTAGTTTTGGGTTTCAGCATAATCATTTGGACAACTGTGCTAGTTTTTGTGGTAGGTGTAGTTGATCCTGGCGTGATAGATATAACATAAAATGGTTTGTTTACAAAGCGTTTATCCCTGTAAAATGTAAGCCTTTTCGGAGGGTTGATTTGTGAACCAAAGTCTTCATTTCTGAAGGAGTAGTTGATTTCCATTGATCTGTAAGTCATAGCAACTGAACTGCAAAATGTGATTTTTATTGCTAACCTGACATATTATGGATTGCTTTTCTCACCATTGCGTTCTTTGTTTGAAAGTGCAAGGTCGTAAAGATTCAGCACCCAAAAAATGTTGCCCCCGGGCAGCTAATTCCTCAGACTACTTGTTAAAATTGAACACAATGTTTCCTTTTCTGATTAGCTATTGGCAACATTCGAGCGATGAAAATCGTGGAATGATATATCTTTGAAAAAACACAACAACACGTCAACACCAAAATGTCCTTATTTGAAGGATTATAATTAAACACGAAAATCAAGTTTATGCTCTTTAATTGAAAGAATTTAATATGTTAATAAACTAGTCCTTCGGCCATAAGCTGTGGGAGATACCTGGCATTTTGTCCATAGGATAATCCTTTTTGTCGGTGCACTGCTTTCTTCACTTCAGATTTCCTGTTACAGTCATATTTCACAAATGTGAATACTTAACTGTGTAAAACAGCAAGGAGTGGATTATGATGAAAAGACGAAGGATATGAGGTGGGGTTGCGTTGAAATATTATCACTGTCGTTCACTAGAATTTGGTGTTTTGCTTATTTGTAATTTGGGTAAGATGTGGGAGGGAGAATGAAAAGAAAATATGATGGTGGGGAGTGGTGGGTGTTTGCACATCAAGGGACATTGTGGACGGTGGCGCCATTTCTGTCTTGCTAGGCCTTTTGATTATCAATAAGTGAGTAATGTCTAGGTGCATTGTGTATTTGTCTGATTCCTTTTTACAGTAATCAGTAATCTATATTTAGTATTTTAAAGATGTATCTATTGAGCTCATGAACGTTGTTATTTATAGTTTTATGTCGTATAAAAAAAGGTTGTATAAGAAAAGATTAGGACGAGACACTAACATTAATGGATGGAACTTTTTTTTCATCAGTGAGCAGGGAGGGAAGGTCATAACGGTATCAGTTGTTTTTAAAGGCCTTTTGCTCACTACAATTTTAAATAGTATGTAATATTCTCATTTTAAGATATGAACATATAATCACAAAATCGACATTGCATAATCTCAGGTGTTTCAGTGTTATGTGATCTTTGTAATATATTAACTTGAGATTGTAAGTGTGAATTGTGTTTTATGCCTTAGCTGTTGATTATTTTGTGCTACTTAGCTTGATGCTTATCTTGTATTCTTTGCAAATATTACCATTGATAATGTTTGTCAAGTTATCAACATTGATATCGTTTGCTTTTAGCTATTAGCTGGGTTGATCATTTTCAGTTTTGGACAAACTTGAGATGATCGGTGGTAAACTTGAGATAATCGGCAATTATTGCAAGGATAGTTTTCAGAGAAATAGGCTTGAGATGATCGCCGATTTTGGACATTGCTAAAAATTGGTGTTTTTGAATGATTTCAAAATTATGTCTAAGTTTTCACTAAGAATGACATTCTGCGTAGCTTAGGATGCTTTTAGTCCTAGTTGATGAATTCACATTAAAGAATTATGCATGGCTTCTTAGCTTTAACCTTACCGGCCTGTTTAGTGTATCCTTTTTCTAATTAATGCAATAAAGGCAACACGGTTGACTGTAAATGTGTTAATTAAAATTTGCAGAATTATGGATTTGAAATACTTATCTTTAGTACCCTGTAAAATTTATTGTAGAGTAAACAAATCATATATGGTAGAAAGGAATCTTTATTTTTTCAAACCTTCTGAAAAAAGTTTTCAATAAAGAGGATGGATGAAGATAGAGTGGTGGTGAGATACACGTAATCTCTTAGAGCCGAAACCGAAAGACAGAATAGCATATATAAATATGTGAATGCCCTTCCCCAATGTGCCCTGCGTGATTCTCCCCATTTCTGTTTCCCTTCGTTCTTTTTTCTTCTTCTTATAGTAGATTGGTGAATATGAAAAGTAAGGTGAAGTTTCGAACAATGGCGGAGATTTACAGGGTTTCCGATGTTAGGAACGATGATCCCAATGTGCTCTTCGTACCTTTCTTTTTCTCCCCTTATTCGTTAATCATTTTATTGTTCGATTAATTTGTTTTGATGTGTGATGTCTACGATCTGGCTTCAAATTAGAGTTTATTTTCTTATCTACTCAATGAGGTGCTCAAATCTGGTATCATTTCTTTGATTATTTGATGTGTATATTCATTGCTTCAAATTAAACGTTTGCTTATTACTGTGAATTCAATGTTTTAGTCGAGGATTTAAGGTTTTTAAATTGGAAAATCATCACCTGTTATGATTTTTTCCTTCTGAAGTAATTTCCAACTGTGGAATGTAATTAAATGACGGCCTAGTAAAAATTTCACTTTGATTTCAGCACAAAGATGGTTCATTTTAACGGTAGATGAAGGGTTTTGGTTTTCGTCAGTTAGGTGGATGTGGATTTTAGGTTTCACAAATAACTATATTGTGCATCATGTGCATGTCACTAATGGATGTGGTTATTAATCCCGTGATTTGATGCTGTTGTGATGCTTACGGTTTGTTCTTCACTGTGCAATTGGCATAAGTTGTGTTATGCAATGAAAATGTATGGTTTTTATTTGTTGGTAGTTCCCACTACCATTTCATTATCTTGTTTTTTCGAAGTTTTCTCAGTTATCTACCTTTCAAAAGTTGAGTGTGCTTTGCTCATCAAATGTCGATAGTACTGTTCTGTATGAAGTTTTACCTGAGAAGACTGTCTGAGAATTATGACATATGTGTAAATATAAGCTGGTTTGTCTGTTGTAGATACAATATTGTTACCCTATTGGCTTCTTATTAACATATCGTGATCGTTACTTGGTATTCATTTTCTTTTGTAATAATGACTGATTTGACGAAACATCAAATAGATAGTATGCCTGCCATTTTAAGGATGACTTGTGTGTGGTATCCCTACATCAGAGCGAATAACTGTTCATCATATTTAGAAAACTTCAAAGACTTGCCGAATCCACCATATGAAGTAGTTGTCCTTGTCATCCTAAGGCTTGGCACCATTGGATAACTCATTGTTCTTTACCTATAGTGAACAACGATGAATCAGGACGGATATCAGCTGGAAGGGTTTGGTAGGGGGAACACTGTAACAACTAATAACAATAGACTATGAAATACTATATAACGTATTAGCTGTTTCAAAATCAAGGTTTCGTCCACTTTTCCTGATACTAACTTCCTTTAACTGTATTATTTGTGCATTCTAGATGGATATCCAAGTTTCGTCAACTTCTGTTTGCTCCCCATGTGATGTGTGAAATTTTATTGGTTATATAACAAATCTTTTCTTTCTTGTTGCACTCCAGGCATCCCCTATAGCTGAAGAAAATCTTGGCAAGGGTTTACCAAGCAGTAATTCTCATGCTAGTCCAGCATCTAAGCAAATCAAAGGCACCACATCTCAGATGGATGGACAGGGGCTTGCTGTTTCCTCTGAAGTGCCCATAAATAAAATGCCCATTAGTGATCATCACAATCACAGCAGTTCTAATTCTAGTTGCATGTTGTTTTCTGAAAATGTGAATATTGAAGTTCCAACTATAGTGGCAGACATCTCTCAACGCATTGAAATGTTCAAGGTAAATGCTGCGCGGTCAACAAAAGTCCAGAAGGTTAATGATTTAGGTTGTGAAGGTGATAATATCTCCTGTATCAGCAAAGCTGATGGAACAAACTTGGAAATTAGAGGTCATAATGTTGGCACTGAACAGAAGAATGTGACCGGTAGTTCTGCTTCTGTAACTAGCTTCTGCAAGGAGGGACGTGAAAAACCTATAGATGTGCAATCTATCAACCATGCATCTATGAGTAGTGAATGTATTGCTGAAGAAAATAATAAGTTTAGGGGCTCTCCTGAATTTGCAAGAGAAGCTCTACAGTCTGCTGCTGATATTTCTGATAGATCTGATCCTTCAGAGACATCTTCTCTTAGAGATGATCATGGTGCTATCTCACCAAAGGTTTGTTGTCACTGGCATCTTAGCTTTACTACTATGTAATGCAATTTATAAATTTAAAACAAGTATGAGAATGTCCATCACCTGATTGATAATTTGGATGCACATGAAACAGGTGGAATCAGTTTCACCGGCTAGAGGCACTGACTTGCTTACAAGTCAGAAAAGCAGTCATCCCTGCACTGACCTTTGGAAAGGCGATGCTGAAATTGATAGCAATGGTATGAGTGTAGAATTAAACAAATTGGATCAAGAGCAACATTCAGAGATGAGGATGACACATAATATACAAGAACATCCTTTGCAATCTCGTGCCATAGGTGATAATGAAGGTTCAGATGAACTAGTGGATGTGAGTGCTGCTCTATAATCATTTTTACTCTCAACAAATTTCAGCTTTTAGTCATTCTATCATTGAGGACTGTACATAAAAGCAGATTACTTTCGTTTTTCCATGTCAGAAACAGATGCGCTTCTAGGATTACCCACTGCATATAATCATAGAGTAGGCAATTCATAAATATGTTCTTTTGAATAATTTCTGTGAAGTACTGTATAAGTTATTTTCAGTATTTAGCAATGTCAAGATGAAATAAAACCATTACAATTAGATATTTATGGTCCATTTCTGGTCACTGGAGTGTGTACAGTATTGTGACGATGTTACATTTTTGGATTCTGCTATGGCACCCACTTTCCTCTAAAGGGAATGTCACATCATCCTCTGATTCTATTGGAAGTGGATATCCATGTATATACTTGTTAATATGCAGCTTACCTCTATTGTGCTATTGACGCGTCCATCATTTCTTTCTTTACCTCCTGTGTTGGCTTTTGTGTTAGATGATGTAAATGAGTTCATCTTTTACAGAATGAGCACTTTGTTGCTATGTGACACATTTATATACTGTGGATGTATTTGCGGTAACATGAACTGATTTTCTGCCTGCAGGTAAGAGTATGTGATATATGTGGTGATGTCGGTCGTGAAGCACAGCTTGCTGTTTGCAGCAAGTGCGTTGATGGAGCTGAGCATATGTAAGTATTAGAAATTTTACTTTTTCAGCTATACATAGATGGAAATTAACATTTTTTTTAACTAGTTACTGCATGCGAGTTAAGATGGATAAAGTTCCCGAAGGTGATTGGATGTGTGAAGATTGCACGGAGATGGCAGAAGCACAGATGCAGAAGGATGAAGGACACAAAATAAACAGAGTGTTGCAGAAATCATCCACACATGAACTGGCTAAAACTTCAAGAAAACTAGACATCTGCGGTGACAATGGAAAGGTCAAAATGGGTCATGCTTCCTTAGCTTCTCCTAGAAAGAGGCTTGGCCTTACTATAGAGGTGTCCCCTTCAGCTAAAAGGAGAGCGCTTGACAATGATACTAAGTTGTGGAGTCCTTCTGGTTCCTTTGCGAAAGCAGCATCACCAAGGTATGCTAATTTGAAAAGCGTGACAAAGAGTGAAGTTGCATCTCCCTCAGGTCGCAATCCACTTAAAAATTTTGTGCGCAAGGCTCATGAAACATTTCCTGGAAGATCATCCAAGATTGAATCACAGTTCAGTAAAGGTAAGGGTTTTTTTATATACTTTTTGGTAAAATATTGTGAATCAAGGGTCCATTTAGTAGCATGTAGCTGTAAACTATTATCCTTGGTAAATATCTTGCCTAGAAAACTCAATGAAATAGTTTCAAAGAAATAATTTTCCATTTCTGTTAAACTTTTCAACAAAACACCAGGATAATGAAATTATGGCCAACTATGCATATCCCAAGGACATTAAAATAAAAACCATTGGGTCTCAAGTAGAGTGAAAGGTGTATAAGATGCAGTAATGAAAACAGATATTTCCTTTTCCCTGTACACATATAGCTTGTCCTAGGAAAGCACCTCTGCTATTGCGTCCAAATCTACTTCTTATAATGTGATATCTCATTGCAGGTTCTTTAATTAAGCAAAAATCTAGTAACAGCATAGATCTCAGAACTGCGCGAGAAAGTGAAGATGTTTACAGAGAGCAGAAAACTGCCAAGGGAAGTGCGGTTTTTGGAGCTGAACAACGACCGGCTTTGACGAAACTGATGAAATCAAAATCATTTAGTACCTCTAGTGTGACCAGAATAGATAGAAATGATTTTAAGAAAAATACGGACAGTGATTTCAAGATTCCAAAAGTTGGTAGCAAACGCACCATGACTCAAAGAAGTCATTCATTTAATAACAGTAAGAGTTCTCAACCTGCTTCACTGGATGTTAATTCAAGCATTTCAATAGTGAAGCCTGCCAAGGTAACTCCAGTCCCAGCGGATGTGAAGCAACGCGTTGTGCAGAAAGAGAGTCAACATGTTGCAAAGATTGCCGAAGTTCGTAAGGACTCGGAAAGGGCTACTAATACTATTCATCGTGTAGCTAAGCGCCAGTGTGATACAAATGGATCTGGTAAGATTTAATAAATGAGTGTGGGTGATTTTCTGGCCACCCAAATACTATAAGTACCGATTCTTTTGTCTTGTATGACAGGATTTGATAGAAAGATACCAGGCTCTCCTGCTGATAAGGGCCGAAGCCTGGGAAGTTTTGGTAGGACCAGTGCCGTTTTTCTTGGACAGAAAGCAGACAGAAAAGCGGCTAACGCGGAAAAAGAGCATAAGCTGAAAAAAATAAAGCATCAGGTGAATGATAATGACAAGGTTCAGCTGAATAGTTCATCTTCTGGTGCCCCTGTTGTTTTGGCTGCATCTGCCCATCCTGAAGTTGATTTTGTCTGGAGGTATAATTCTCTTTATTCAACTTGTATTTGTTGATGGAAAAATGCTTCATGTACATCAAGCTTCGATATGCAGAAACTTATGAGTAACTTTTCACCGATTTATGTAGTATTATAATAGGATAAGGGACTCCCAAGAATTTTCAGTTCCATCTAATATATGTCAATGTGTTCTGTACAGAAATTTCGCGTTCTTAGCATGACTACTGTGATATGTCCTATATCGAGTTTAGTTATTAGCAACTACAGCCAAATGTGATCTAAATATGTATGATGATGAGGGTTTGATTTCTTGCAGAGGCATGCTCAATTTGGAGTGCAATAAACTTCCTATTTGCTGCTCTGGGTTGCAAGCACACTTGTCAACTCTTGCTTCTCCTAAAGCTCTTGAAGTAGTGAGCAAGTTACCATGTGAAATCACAGTGAAGGAAGTACTGCAGCAAGATATTTGGCCAGCTCAATTCATGGAGAATCGTGTAACCGAAGAGAATATTGCTCTATATTTCTTTGCTGAAGATTACGAAAGGTTGGTGTAGTATTCATAATAAAATGAACCATCTATATCCATTTGTGAAGAGGTAAGCCTTTTTCCCTGATGTGAAGAGTTTTTATGATTTATTTTTGCATGTGCAGCTATCGGAGATACAAAAGGTTTTTGAACTGCATGATGCTGAATGATTTGGCTTTAATGGCAAATCTAGATGGTGTTGAACTCCTGATATTTCATTCTCAGGCCCTTCCTGCAAGATCACGGCGTAAGTGAAATTCCATCTTTTGTGCTTTTCAAATGGCAGATAATGTTTGCCTATTCTGTGTGTGATAAAACATCTGACCTAGTTTAGAAAAAAAAAAACTTTTGGCAGGTTGGAATAATCTCTTTTTCCTATGGGGTGTTTTTAGAGCAAAGAAGTCAAATTTTCCTGATAATGTTTGTCTTCCAAGTCCTCATGAGGGAATCCGATTTCCTATGCGAGAGAATGTAACTTCGCCTCATAAATCCGAGCCAATAACTTCAAATATTTCTACTCAAATTGTTCAAGGATTATCTGCTACTGAAGCCGTCTCAGGAGCAGTACTAGGATCTAGATCTAGTAGCCAGAGAGAGCTTCAGTCTTCAGTTTCTGCTAAATTTGAATTTGTGGAAGGGATCTCTATTAATGGAGTTAATGGCAATACTATGGAAAGTGCACTTGTTAAAGAGGAGCAGACTTCCGGAGAACTGCAAGTGCAAGCTATAAATGATGATGAAGTTGATGGCAAAATGATGGAAAGTGCAGTTGTTGAAAAGGAGCAGACTTCTGGAGAACTGCAAGCTACAAATGATGATGAAGATGATGGCAAAACAATGAACAGTGCACTTGTTGAAAAGGATCAGCCTTCTAAAGAACTGCAAGCTACAAACGATGATGAAGTTGATGGCAAAACAATGGAAAGTGCACTTGTTGAAAAGGAACAGACTTCTGGAGAACTGCAACCTACAAACGACAGTGAATTTGATGAAAAAACAACGGAAAATGCTCTTATTGAAAAGGAGCAACATTCTGCCGAACTGCAAGCTACAAATGAGAATGCAGTTGATGGAAAAGCAAAGGAACTTGATCCTATTGAAAAGGAGCAGCATTCTGGGGAATTGCAAGATACAAATGTTGATGAAGTTGATGGAGAAACAATGGAACATGATCTTATTGTAAAGGAGAAGCATTCTACGGAACTTCAACCTACAAATGACAATGAAGCGAATGGCAAAACTGTGGAAAGTACTCTTATTGAAAAGGAGCGGGGTTCTGGAGAACTGCAATCTGTCAAGGAAGGACAGGTCAGGCTCGCATTATTTTTACTCTTTAACTTCTTCCTGTGTGCACTTTCTGTCACCAGTACATGTCAATTCCCGCTAATGCTTTGTATGTTTGGTTTGGTTTGGTTTGGTATACCTTCACTCATTCTGAGGTCTTTTTGGATGGCATGCATAATAACGCAATTATACATCATCTGGATTTCAAATAAAACTATGCAGTACATGTATTTGATTCGCAAATTTCTTAGATCGATACAATAGGCTACCCGGACACCAATTATGCTAAATGTATCATAGGTCTTAAGACTCGTTTCATGAAACATGTAGTATGCATCCAAACACGCCTTTTAACAGTGCTTGTGACATTGCTGGTTAGTTTGATGAGCTCTCTAATGCTTTTTGTTAACTGATAATTTCTTGCTTGTTGTTACAGAAAGAAAATACATCCCCAGATCAAGATCCAGTTGTTAAACCTGTAGAGGAGAATTCTCTGCATGTTTTAGGCGCCGAAATTGAGAGCGTGAATGATGCCTCAATAGTCACTGGAGGAAAGCATCAAATTGCAATAGACGTAAATGTCCCGGTTCATTCCGATGGTCTTGAGGAATACAATGATATGAATGGACACACAATCTCTTTGAACTCAAGCCCATCTAATTCTGGAAATACCGGAACATCAGAGAAAGCCACAGATCATCATCATCGTCATCATGCTTTTAACCTGGAGCTGCCATTATTATCAGAAAACGAGCTTGCAAAAGCCGAAGATATGGATATGCTGTTTGGCCAAGCGAATGGTAATGTTGATCAAGCTATTATCGAAGATGATAGATTCGTGTCGCTTGATCTTTCTCTTGCACTGCCGTCATTAAACCCGCTTCCCGCTCCGATAATGGAAGAGCTTCTTCCTGATATGAATGATGATGTAGATACCTCCTTGTCCCTGTCCTTTGGCGGTAAGAGAGTTTAGAGACATAGAAGAAAAATGTAGTTTGGTGTAAATATGGTAATGTTTCATATCGAATTTAACTTGATATCATAGAAGAACAAATAATACTTCCAAGGTGGGTACATAGTTTAGTATGAGCAGCCAGCGTAGTATAACGCTGTCTACAGTCGATGACTGTGACTTCAAACGACAGTATGTTTAGTGACTTGATGTGGAATCTCGAGTCGGGTCAAAATTTTCCTTGGTACTTGTTTTTGGATTCTTGTAGCATTTGGTATAATTGCTGAGCTTGTTTCTTGGCTTACTCGTCGTTTTCTTATGCTTGAGATGGCATAATGTCCGAAATGAGATGTTACAAATCTCTAAATATTGCACATTTTGCCGAATCTGAAGTAACGAGAGTCCGGTTTTCGGTCTTTCTTTTAAAAAGTTTTCAGGATCGGTCCAAATCCGGATACCGGACCAGACCACCCGGTTGATGTTTTTGGCCCGGATTTAGGTTTATCCGAATCATAAGCCTTTGCAACTAATGAACCGGAACAGGACCTGAATCTAACCCATTCGAGTTTTCAAAACATAAGAACTATTAACAAAAAAATGCAGGTTGATCCGAATCATAAGCCTTTGCAACTAATGAACCGGAACATGACCTGAACCTAACCCATTCGAGTTTTCAAAACATAAGAACTATTAACAAAGAAATAGTTATTCAAGTTCATACCAATGATAGGCGATCATACACTAAAAAACATTAAAAACAAAAATCCAGATAAATGAAATATCAACAACCTAATAATTTCAGATGAAACCAGGATGAAGGTTTTCCTTTCTTCAACGTTGTCACTGTTTTTTTCTCCTTCTCACTTCTCATAGCCTTCTTCTTCAGATCATCACCCCCTTTCTTCGATTTCGGTTTATCTCCTTCTTGTTTATCCTGCAATGTAACATAAACTATATTTCATACATAATCAAAGATAAATTGATATAATAGCTACTGAACTTATGTATATAGTTGTTACCTTAACTTTGGCCTTCTCTATGTTAGCTTGAGACGATGTTGTTAATGCCTTGGTTTGGTTTCGAGAAGGCTTACATCCGAGAGAAGATGTAGAAGATGATCCAGTGTTGTTGGATCTTCGTTGAACTGAAGATGTTTCCTTGAATGCTTGAAACAATGGAGTATCGGGAAGTGACATGCCACGTGACTCCAACTCCATGCATAGCTGATAATTTTAAATTGTGATCATGAAAGGAAAAAACCCAAATGATGAAGTCTTTTGTTATAGCCCTAAATGCTAACATGAAATTGTCATAATATGATTATATCCAAGGCAAAAATGTGGTTGGGATGCCATCACACAATGTAGAGTTATTTTTCGGGCTAAACTTGAACCGACACGGATAGAACATGCCCTAAATCCGACAAAACTAAGACCGATCCTAACACACTAGTATCGGTCTCTCCTGTACCGGAAATCTCTTGTTGGACCGAATATCCTAATCTGGTCCAGACCTAAATATCCGGTTCAACAAGAGCATTCGCGTCCTCCATGTCCGGACCGGGAATTGAACAATATTGCGGATAGTCTTCTATGATGATGCTCAAGCTTTAGAGATCAATATGTTTAAGATTTTACGTATTCTTGAAATGAATTGAAAATTGACCATAACGAAATATGTTAGAAGGTGAGAAAGAAACAAGTACGTAAGTACGTAATGTTACCTGAAGAAGGCGACCCTCTAAGGATCTAACACGATCCATGAGAGTTCCCTTCATCAAGGCGTCTTTGACAGCCAAATCCATAGTGATGCATTGTTTCTCCATTGAATTAACTGAGCTACTACTTTCCCATCTTCCCACACTCTTATCTTCCACAACTTCCCCCTACAAATATCAACACAACCATCATTACAGACATGAAAACATTAACGTTCAAAAATAGGATTGTGCAAACAAATTAAGTTCATCATAGAAAGAATGATTTTTGTAGAAAACCCGTTTTTATTTTATAAATTTTGGATGACTTAAACATGGTCCGGACCGGAATCATGAGTTATACACAAACGACGGACCCTTGTCCGCTCTAATACGGTCCGGTCCATTCCGAACCGAACAGGAATAGTAACGGTCTTAGACCGAATCGTAGTTTCCGGTTCGGTTTTTGCGCAACCCTAATCAAAAGGGTAGAAAGAAAGCGAGAGAAAGAGAGACTAAACGATGGAGGCAAAAGGATTAGTCTGAAGAGCAAGAGGCAACGGCGGCGACATTGGTTGTGGTACTGGTTTTGCCATTAGAGTTGGATGCTAATTAGGGTTTGTAAAAATGGTGTTTTCTGTGTTTTTTTGATTGAGAACAAGTGTAAAAGAAATGTTGGTAGAAGAATGCAAAGTTTGCATTGATATATGATTAGGGAATCCTATTAATTTGCTTGTTTATTGGAGTTTAAGATTAGGAATGAGGTAAGAGTTAAGACCAAATCTTAGGAGTGATTTAAGAATAGTTTGTTTTGAAAGCATGGCAATAAATGGGTGTTTAAGAGTCTTACATGAGGATCTTGGAGGCTATTACTCAATTTCTGCCTAAATTTATGTATTTTAGTTGAAGATTGTGTTGTTTTCTTGAGCTGCAAAACGAAAACAGGAGAACCAAGTTAATTAAATATCATTTTTGTTGATTTTTATGATTCTTTTTAAGGGGCATTTTTCTTGAATTTGTAAAAAAATAATAATTAACATTTAGATTTTTTTTATAACTAGTTCATTGTCCATACGTTGTGACGGTTTTGTTTTTAAAAAAATTATTATATTGTTTATGTATTGAATTTTAATTTAAAAAACGTGATTGTTGTAATAACCGGAAAATTTTATTCTGATACCGGTAGTGTTATCGGATTTCTAATCGAATAAAACCGCAAAATAGAGGTTTAAGGTAAGCTAATAACCAATAAAGACCGTGTTCTTCCTCTTAACGGGCAAACAAATCACACAAATTCAGGAGATTAGGATCAACTTTCTACTCGTAACCCTCATCCCTTTTCTTCTTTTTTCAAACCCAATCAACATATCGATTCCCAATTCCATCTCGCTGCAAGCAAAGTCGACCGACATTCATATCTAATTACGTTCACACTTGTCGACCGATGTTGAGGGATCCGAAGAGAGGTGGTCAGCCGGGTTTCATGTTATTTTTTTTGAGTTTCTTTTTGGGATTATTGTGAGTGACAAACTCGTCTTCTGTTGTTGGATTTTGTCACTTTTAAACAGCTGACGTTTTCTTCTTTTTCGGTCATTCATTTGCATAATGATTTTATTGGTTTCTTATTTTGTGTCTTGTTGTAAGATTCAAATTAAGTTGTTGTTAAACTAAGGTCGGGACCCATTGTAAGGTCCTAAACAGCAGCATCCCGGGTTCTCAGAATTTAGGGTGTTACAATTGTATTAAGAACTAGATGAGTAGGCATGTGCCACGGGATTGAACCTACACTTTATATTTTTTATTTATAAATATAAATATAGAGCCTATATTATATTAATATTAACGAAAATTATACATAGTAATACATCAATTTATGGCATAGGAGATTTGACAAACTTATTCATAAATAAAGTAATTACTAAAAAAATTAGTTTAGGTTATAAAAATAATTTGTAAATACTTTATTTAAATTTTACAACTAATAAAATAAATTTATAAAACCTATTAAAATATAGGCTATATTCTACAAATAAAGTAGAAGTAGAGGCTATTTTTGTATTTTGTTCAATTTTTATCGTGACAAATAACTTTTAGGTTGGGGGTTAATGGATTTGCTTGATTCTTTTCGTTCCCCTTTTCATTTTCATTCAAAGTCCCAATTCCTCAATCGGATCAGATCACAAATCTTTTTCACAATCCGACTAATGGCAACAAACAAATCAAACAACCCATCGAGAAGCACAAAGAGAGTAAAAGACTAATATGATCAGGTATATAATAAAATCAATTCCATGCTACGCACATGACTTAAAAATCTTACATCATCATTCTTCTTTGTTAGTTGTATTTGATTATATTAAAATTTGTTTAACAATTGGTAAAATTTTTATTTGATTATATTGATTTTACAATATTTTTATTATAAAATATGTTTTTATAGTATAAGAATATCGTTTCTAGTATATTAGTAATGGATAAGATATTATGCTATCTTTCTTTTTTTTTTTTTTTACTTTTTTGAATATAAGTATAAGTTTTTAATGATGTCCAATGTAAGTTATGTATATTTTATTTTAAAAAAATTAAATTAACTATTAAAAGAATTTGACACAATTAAGGGTCGTGTACTCACGTTGGATGAATCCATCCAATTTATTTATAAAATTACTCAATTTTGCACGTTATGTGCGAAATCAATTCACGTCGTTTAAAAAAAATATTCATTGCTCAAATATCTAGGGTTACCTAGTTTAGTGTCCGTACCGTGTGCGAGTATTTTTTTTAAAGTATATATATGCATTATGTTTATTTTCTTGTGTTTTTAAATTATATATAGGGTCACGATCCGGTAGGAACCACCCTTAGAGTAGGGAATAGGAACCCCTAAGATCCGTTGGATTAAAATTTGAACGGACATGATGGAAGGTACATAATAAACTTCCATAGGTGAGATTCATAGATTGTTCAATTTTCACAAATAAATCATTAAATAATATACATATTAGGAAAACAAATATCCTATTTTTGGGCTATCCCATAAATAAACGTTGAATGAATTGATTCCCATTGACTAGTAAAACAATTTTTTGAACATTTACTCATTAAGAAACTCTCTTTACCATCTTTTTCTGGAAACGAAAAATTATTTAGGTTTTTTTTGAACAAGATTAAGGTTAGTAATTTTTATATTTTTGTTCTGGTCGTTATTATAATTTTTTTTTAAAATTTTGGTCGTTAGTATTTGTAAAATCATCAGTCGTTAAAATTAGTGTTTGATTCTGGTCGTTAATTTTTTATTTTTTTGTTGACTCTGGTCGTTATTATAATTTTTTTCGTTAGTATTTGTAAAATCATTAGTCGTTAAAATTAGTGTTTGATTCTGGTCGTTATTTTTTTTTAAAATTTTTTAATTCTGGTCGTTATTATAATTTTTTTAAAAAATTTTGGTCGTTAGTATTTGTAAAATCATCAGTCGTTAAAATTAGTGTTTGATTTTGGTCGTTAATTTTTTATTTTTTATTTTTTGATTCTGGTCGTTATTATAATTTTTTTTTAAACTTTGGTCGTTAGTATTTGTAAAATCATCAGTCGTTAAAATTAGTGTTTGATTTTGGTCGTTAATTTTTATTTTTTTTAAATTCTGGTCGTTAATTTATAGTATTATACACAAATTAACGACTAAAAAAATTAACGATCAATCTTATAATATAAAATTAACGAGCATCCTTCTATATAAAAATTTAACGATCATGTAATGACAAAATTAACGATCATCCTTATATATATTATAGGAGTAACACTTCTTGCCACGTGTCGTACTAGAAAATCACTAACTGCCACGTGTCGCATCAATATTTAACCTCAGCCTCTTTTTTTTTTTAATTAAGTAATTTATAAAAGGAATTTACAATTAAAATTATTAACAAAAAAATCCGTACCATCTACCTAAATCCAGATTTTTTTTATAAATAACTAAATTTGGTAAATTTAGCTAACTAATCATTTTTATTATTTTGGGTTTTAATTTTTAATCCTAAAATATTTACAATTCGGTTATCAATTCTCAAATTTAGCCAATATATTTTAAATTTGGAATAAATTTATTCTAAAATCCCAATAGAGCATTGTTTAATTACGTAATTAAAATCAAGATTTATATTCGGAAATTATTATAATCGAATTGAATTCCGGAATAATATTGCACAATTAACTATATATTAACCATATATATATATATATATGAAAGTATATATTTTTTAATTATTTACAAAAGCAAAAAGAAATTAAAATCAAATTTATATTATTGTTTAAAAAATTTTCTTCACACAAAAAAAAAATGTTTATGAAAATTAAAAATATTATACACTATACCTTTTTTTATTTATAATTGTAACAACCCAAATCCGCGGGACTCGGGGCGCTACGGGCGAGACCACACAATGGGTCCCGACCCTTAGCCTGACAACAATTTCACCGGATCTTTCAACAATGGCACATAATAAAGGCGGAAAACTTAAATACGTTTTTAATGTATGCGGAAACGAAATGTAATGGTACAACTTTGGAAACTCAGCCGAGTCCTCAAAACAACTTAATCTAATACGAAGTCTAACGTACAAATATCCATGAACAACAACATAAAAACCCGACTCAAAACATTCCCCGTCCTATAATGTACGGGGACCCCGGTTGTCCACTCCTCCACCTCATTCGGCGGCGTCCGTAACCTGCAAGTCATCTACATAGACAGTTTAAAACCGTTAGCTAATATTCTACGCATTAGAATAACAGTGAAGACACAAACACACATAAAACACAAAACATAAATCACGCCAAGTCCGGTTTATTATCTTTATTTCTTAACTCATATCCCGTTCTAATTCAACTTCGATTGTGACACGAGACCCCAATGGTCTCGTCTCGGTCCCTTACCGGCAAGGAATGGTACGGATGCCTCCGACCATCTAACCTGCCGGGCTAGTCGCCGAGAATCCCCTGGACTTCCCAAGAGCCAGGCAGTATTGTCACCGCCCGTTATCATACACTTGGGCCAAAACATAATTATATGGTCGGTGGTCCTATTTACCGGTTTAATAGTTATAACATGTAATAAAACACACACCACCAAACACACGTCACGCTAATACGGAAAATACGCGCTAAGTAAGTCCGGGGACTTACCTCATCCCAAACGCTATCTCACAACGTTCCCGCTTCCCTTGGGAAGAAGTACACAACCTGCTCATAACAAGGTATTTATCAATACCTGCTCAACTCGAGAAGTCTAAGACTTCTACCCAAACGATCTTTACAAGATCATTTGATTCCCATTCTAGAATCACATCCTAGAACCTATTATGCTCACAGTCCAAAACACTTTATAACAGTCTACGGGGTCTAGCACGTCTATCACGTTTTCCTAAAGTCCGAAAATCTATCTTTTAAGGAAATTACGGTTTTGACCCTGAATTTCCTTAAAATCCTAAAATGGTCAAACTGGCCTCTAAACTTCCGGAAAATATCTAACTACATTTATTATCAATTAAACGACTCTAGAAGGTTACTAAGATTTCCGAGCTTCCGATTCAAGATGAAAATCCTTAAGAACGTATTAAACGTCACCTAGATTCTCACTACTTTGACCTCGATTCAACCACGTCAAACATTCCTCAAAAATTCCGAAATAATTCTTATGCATTCTAAGCCATGACTACAACACACGGGAAGCATAAGTACTTCCCAAATCCACAACAACAAATCCGTACAAAATCATCAAGGTCTCAATCCTAACATGCGAGTTCTAGAAACCGATTTTCTTCTAACTTTCCAAGGTCATAACTATTGATCCAACCGTTGGATCGTCCTAGAATTTTAACATGTTATACACTGCTATGCCATCTACAATATATCCGAAAATCAACCGTTGAATGCGATTAAAACGTACCGAAACAAGGTCCGAAGTCGGGGATTCGCACACGAGGAAAACTCGAGATCCGGGCTCGTTTTCCAACAGCCACACGGCTGTTCCGGCCCGAGGCGGCGGTGGCAGGGAGGCACAGGCGTGGGACGGAAGGACAGCAGGGTCTCGGCCGAGACCGAGATCCTGGCGTGGCTCGGCCGAGACGCTGTTCGAACGGCCGAGATGCAGCGGCAGCGTTGGTGGAGGCTTGCGCAGGAGGGAGCAAGCTGCGGCAGCCTGGGTTTGGCTCATTGTCGACGGCAGGGGCCAGGTGCTCCTCCCCGGCGTTCTAGGATGGTGGCGACAGGCTCCCAGCGGTGCCGTTCTCCGGCGACTTCGATGCAACAAACAATTGAGGAGGAAGTGGCTGGTGGTGTGCAAGCTCGGGGCCGAGGCTCGAGGTTCGTGGCCTGTTTGCGTGGAACGAGCTTGGGAAGGTTGGAATGGAGGAGAGTAGCGAGTGCAGCAGAGGAGAAGGCCGAGGTGACAGGGGGGCTGGGAAGAGCGAGAACCCAGGGAGACAACCAGAGAGAAGAAGCGGCAGGAGAGGGAGTGCACAGGTGAGTGACCGAGTGAAGGGGGGAAGGCGGCCGAAACGAAGGGCCGGGCTAGGCTGGGCGGCCGATCCAGAGGAGGGCAGGAATGCTGCAGGCCTAGGCGCGGCTAGGTTGCTCCTTGCGTGCGCAGGAGGGAAAGAGGACAATGAGGAGGCAGCTGGCCAAAGTAGCAGGTGGGGCCCACCATGCCTACGTGGAAAAGAAAAGAGGGAAGAAAGAAATAAGATCGGGATTGGATCCCGTAAAATAATTCCGTAACGGGCGTTACGGTCGGAAATAAATTCCGAACATTTCCGTGGGATAATTTACGGAACGAGAATAAAACGCTAATTTATTTCTAAAATTCTCGATCATTGTTATATTTTTATTTTTAAATTTTCCGGACCTTACAATAATTGTAATTGTTATATCGAACTCTTTATAAAAAATCCCGTGCAAGACACGGGTATTACACTAGTAACAATTTGTTTATGTACGTTAGATGCTGTCAATGAAGAAGGAATATACATTTAACTTTTTTTATTTTAATAATTAACTAAAATATATATAAGTTTGAGAGAGGAAAAAGAATATCCCATTTTATTTACTAAAATATGCTACCATATATATCTTCAAATCATGTACGTTCATGGACTTTAATCTAACGGATGATATTAGTTCTTATTCCCTACCTAAGAAGTGTTACTACATGATCATTTCTCTCTCTATATATATATATATATATATTATGTTGTTAATTACAAATAAAATAATAAAATTTATCTTTTGTTAACATTTAAATTAATTTATAATCAATCAAATAAATTCCATAAAATTTACTTTTTGAGTTTTCAAGTAATTATCCTATAATTACTTAAATAAACTACTTTATATGTTGTAAATTACAAAGCTTCGTAAATTTGTTTCTAACAACTTTTCAACTTGCGTAACATTTAAAAATATATAAAAACGTATGACAAACCGTATATATATTTTGGGGTCCTAGAACCTAAATTACTTTATAAAGTTTTATTTTAATATGTATGATAAGCTATATATATTATTTAACATAATTGAATTGCAATGTCTATGTTAGATGATAAAAAGAAAAACTAAATTTGGCTAAATGATTTGAAGAAAAGTAACTAATTAAGTTAGTAAATAAATATTTATTGTATAGTATAAACCGCAAATTAATAAGAGTCTTTTACAAAATGGATTTTTTTTTAAAATGTCTTATTAAAAATCTCAACTATGATACATTATGGGTTTTCTTCTTCACAATACATAGTCCAAGCCTCGATTCAAATTTTAATTATTTAAATTTGATAATTATTATTATTTTTTATTTATGGTTAATATAAAAAATGGTTTAATATATAGTAAATTACGTAGATGAAATCACAATTAAAAATTAAATTGTACATCTAACCAAAAATTTTTTTATTAATTGTACAGATGATAACATTAGTGCAATCTGTAATGAGTCCGAGAAGGAGTAGTAAACATGAGATGAAACAAAATCAATAAGATGACCAAGAGATCCACTTTTTTTCGAAAATTTGTAATGAGCTTGAGAAGGAGCAGGAACAAGATAAAATAGAAACACCCAGGTGAACGCAAGAGTTTTTCAATGTGTTGAACGCAAGTCTGAAGCCGTCGGACTCTGTCGGCGCTCACTTGATAGCAAACACCGATCAAAGACATTGTCAAACAGAACAATAAAAACTCGACATACGATTAAAGAAAAGATAACCGAAATAGTTTAGTCGGAAAATTACCTTAAATAAAGAAGCAAACACCGTGTGAGATTGATGAAAGAATGATATATAGTTGGTCGATATTTATAGCATAAATTGAAGATATTAGTTCATGCTTGTTGGAGAAGATTCATCTAAGAAGCGGACATGAGAAGTTTGATTGATTTGATTTGTGTGACGGGAATCGATCACTTATGCAAGAAGATTCATCTGATGTGATCCGAAATGGTTTCTTGTTGGGAAAGTTTATCGTAGATATTGATTTACGTTAAAATTAAGTTTTGTGAACTTTTAATGAAAAAAAATAATTATAATTATTTTAGGTAATCGTAAATTTTTCGATCCACGTTAAATATAAGTTAAAAGAATCAAACGAAATCTTTGAAGATTTCGAGATTGGTAGAGAGGTGAAAAAATCTTTTATATTTATAATTTATAATTTTTGTTTAGTAAATAAGATTTATTGGCTTAATTAGATGTTTAAAAAAAAAAATTTATGCCAAGAAAAATTGAGAGGCTGCTGCGTCAGCTTTAACGACGGCTCTTGATAATTTCAAATTAATAGGGCCCAAACCCAACCCAAAATAAAACCTTAAACCCAACCAAACCCAAACCCAACCTGAACCCGAACCGAACCGGAACCCGAACCTGATCCCGAACAGACCCCGAACTAGTACCAGAACCCGAAGCGAACCCGAATAGAAACCGGAACTTGAATCCGAACTTAGATTAACCCTATTTATAGAGTTTTATTTTAAACTTTTCTCTAAAATTACCTTTATACCCTTGACTTTAGAATTAAAAATAAATATAAAATTACTAGAGACCTAATTAGTATAACAATAAAATAAAAAAACCTATTAACCCATTCTTCTAACCCATTCTTCATACTAATATTTAGTTTTAAATAAAAATCCATGAAAAAAAAATCCAATTAACTACTCATTTCAAACACTACATTAACTTTCATTGCTTTTTGGATTAAATATCTTGAATAATCCAAACTTTGGATAATTTTAGATCATTGAAAACTTTAATAGAATTTATAATATAAAAATACTAATAGTGATAAACGTTTTTTTTTTAAAGCTTTAAAATATCCAATAAACTCTTATATCAAACACTACATTAACTTTCAAAATTTTCCAAATTTTCACCAAAATTATACACATAAAAGGATAGGGAAATCCCTCTATTATTGTATAAATGATTTAAAAACATCCTTCCAAATAATGCTTTAATCCAAAAACAAGTGGACTAGCCCTACAAACTTATCCAAATAAACAATTTCATAAAATATCCAAATGAAATATTGGAAAAAATAAAATAATATAAAAGTATGAAGAAATATTGTCAATCAAACCAACCCCACCCTGTCACCCACACCCACCCCACCGGTGGTATCACTCACAGTCCCCACTTTCTCCTTCCTCTTTCCTTCACCTCTTCCCTCTCTCTCGAAGCTATTACAACACTCAGAAATGGCGGAAAACATAGCCGAGCCACCTCCAATGGCGGCATCTGAGCTTACCTTTTGCTCGGAAGAAGTCGGGATGGAACTTGACTCAGAAACTCTATCGACGACAACGCACCATCTCACACCGCCGCCGGGACTGAGTCAGGAAGAGTTCGAGTCGCTTCGTCCACAAATCGCCGAGTTTCACACCTATGAGATACAGAGAGGGAAGCAATGTTCTTCGCTATTAGCGCAGAAGATCCACGCACCACGGGATGTGGTTTGGTCGATTGTTCGACGATTTGATAAGCCGCAGATCTACAAGCACTTCATCAAAAGCTGTTCTGTTAAAGAAGGATTTACGCTTGCTGTTGGATGTACTAGAGATGTCAATGTTATTTCTGGTTTACCTGCGGCGACGAGTACTGAGAGGCTTGATATTCTCGATGATGAGCGGTTTGTTATTGGATTTACAATCATCGGTGGAGATCATCGCCTTAGGAACTACAAAGCGGTGACGACGCTTCACGAGGCTAGTGGATCTGGTGGTGGAGAGTCTGGAGTCGACGGGATCTGGACTATTGTGTTGGAATCGTATGTTGTTGATGTTCCGGATGGGAATACAGAGGAGGATACGCGTTTGTTTGCTGATACGGTTGTGAAGCTCAACCTTCAGAAGCTTGGATCGGTGGCGGTTGCGGTGGCGCGTGAAGAAGGTGACGGCGCGTGACAGTGACTCTTATCTGCTTCTTCAAATTTTAAAGTAATTTTCCCCCCTTTATTATTTTCCTTTTCCTGGATTTTTTTATTTTTCATTTTTTGGGACTGCTTTTGCTGTTTTGGACCTTGAAAAAGGAGGAAATTAGATATGGAGACCTAAAAAAAGAAATTAAAGGAGAAGGTACAAGAATTACTTGATTTATTCGCGAAAATGGTCTCTAAATTGTAATTATTCCAAAATATATAACTAAGATTATATTTCTTGAAAGAGCCATCCAATCTTGAAACCCAAAATATATAGATTCTTCTCGAGTATAGTAATCGTCATTTGATTGGTTTGAACATTTCTTTTTGTGGTAAGGTTGGTCTGAACATTTGTAGCAGTTCTTTTAATATAAATTTGAGTTAAAGATTAAAATAATATGATTTAATGATATGTAATTTAAAGTTATTTAGTATAATGATTTATGCATGTAAAGTTTAGGTACTTTTGCTTTGCATTTCTATATTACCAAAGTTTTAAACTCTCAAAATCTCAATTGAAGGGTTTAATGACTGTAGTAAGTTGATAAATAAGGGTAATGTTTGTGAATCAGGGTGGAAAATAACTTCACATAGTTATAAAGTTACAAAGTATAAGTTTGAATTTAAGAGAATTTCATTAAAATTACGTGTGGGGCTCCGAATATCTAAAATTCCCATGTTATGTGATCATTGGAATTTTGGAATTCACATGGTATCAAAAGGATTCAGTATTAGAACATATGCATTTAAATTGGGAGTTTTTTTTTCACTATTTTTTATTATAAAAATAAAAATAAATGTCAGATTTGATTATAAAATCAAGATGATGAGTGGAGAGAAATTTTCAATGAAGAAATTTAGTCTGATAAATTTTCTGTCTAAATTGATTTTAGATTTTTATTTTTACTTTTTATCTAAATGTAGAGAGTTAATTGATTCTTTAATAAATTTATACATAACAAAATGAATTGAAGAAATTCTGGTAAATTTTGGGATGGAGGGGAAAGATTTTTAAAATATTTTTGTGAATTAAAAATAAATAAAAATATCAGATAAGAAACAATTTCAAGTATATAGGATAAAGACGTTCTTAGAACCTTATTTACGATCTTGTTAACCTTTAATACACTTGTTACTGTGAACGTGATCGATAAAAGCCGTAACTAAATTCTTTTATTATTTTCACTTTATTTAGACTGTCAAAATCAACAACTGTGTATATTCAAAAAATTTCGGAGCAGTTTGAATAAACGGTCTTTTACTACAAATAACAATGCGGTTTCTATAGTAATTTTATCGTTAAACCAAGTTCCTAAATCAAATAAAACCGAAATTTGTAAGTTGATTTCCAAAATAAGAAGGCCTAATTTGTTTTAACCATAAAATAATAATAAAAAATAGGCAATTTCTTCTGGTGTCACTTATTGGAACAATTTTTTGTGAACTTACGTCATAAGGTTTTTTTTGGCAATTTTTCGATAAACTCCAGCCAATATCAACGTCGGAAAATTGAAGCATTAGTTTCGTGCTTCAAAGTACTACACCATTATATACTAATACGTTTAAAAATGATGTTCAAATGAATGAAAAATTAATATCTAAAGAAGAGTGTATTAAACGTATTAGTATATAATGTTGTACATAGGGATAATTAATTGTAAAATAATTTGTCCAACATCGACAATGTGGAGATTGACGAGACACCATATATATAAAAATAAGCCGATTATGGTTAACTAAGTTCATGAAGAGACGCTCAATAGGTTGCTAGACTACACGCACGCGCGCCGAACCTAGCGGTTCGCGGATTTGTAAGAATGGCTATGGGATGAGGTCCTTACGGACCTGATATTATCTCCAAGCTTTACCTTTATTTTATTCCGTTAGGAACGAGTGAACGAGAGTGATTCTCAAAATCCACATCCTTCTCCAGAACTCCTATAAAAAGAGAGCTAGAGAGTTCATTCTAAACCCACCTTAAACTACAATTTCTACTGCTCTCTCCTCTCCTCCTCCAAAATCCGAAGTGACGTAAGACCTAATTCTAGGTCATTTCGGTCAAATAAGTAGACCAATGTTGAAAGATATTTAGCGGCGATTTTGTGCATATAAGATTTTTGTACATACTACACCACAAGATTTTATTCTATTGTTTGCGCGGATTTACCAACTAAATATAGTGGATATAAAAATCTATGTAATTTCTTATTTATATGGACTATCTACAAAATATAATGTTAAAGTTCGATTCAGACGGACCGTAGAGTGGAAGTCGTGTACATATGAGCGTATATGTATATTAGGCTCCAGGTCAACACATAAACCCGACGAGGTCCACCGAACTATATACTAGGCTCAAAATGTACCTGAATTTAAACTTATTATCTTTAACATTTTCATGTACAATAATTTTCACAAAATCATAAAGGTATGGTTAATTGGTTAGACCTTTATATAGTGTGATATATGAGTTATTATTAACAATTTATAACATACAAAATTTTAAAATTCACAATCATACATGTAATAAGTTATAATTATTTTTCTAAATTAATTTATTATAAAGTAACTACATTAGTTATGAAATAAAGTATAACACCAAGCACACTAATATAATTTATTATTTTTATATTTTAAACCGTGGACATCTATCTTATGAACACGATTCAGTTTATTAATTACAATTAAATAAATAATTAAAGTATTCGTATTTTACGATAAAAATAATAAACAATAATAATTTTACCAATCGCGTGATAGGATACAAAGATACCCAAAACGAGTGATACATGAAATTCTGATCCTTGGTTTTGTACATAGTTACATACTTGTCCTAAGCTAACAGAAAAAGAATCTTAATCGGAATAGTTGGGCGCATCTCATATCATAAGATTAGGGTTGTGCAATCAAATCGACTTGAGAGTTTGGAAAAATTTATAAAAGGTAGGCCTGAATCGGATTCGAGAATATTTAGATACTCAACGTTTATTTAACAGGACCGGATATACGAGTTCCTAAATTTTACATTAATAATATTTTTTTTTTATCAAATAGTTTAAACATCCGTCAGATATCCAGTTGATACAAGTAATTGTCCGGACAGTCGAATATCCGTTATACTTTAAAACCTATTATGCTTTCGATCTAAACAACCCCCCACATCGAATTTGAACCATCAAATAATGGATCACTTTAATTTTTTGATCAGATCTTTGAAGTGGATTCGATTACCGAATTTGATACGTTTGCTCATCCCCTAAAATATATATATATTGGTAAACTATTGACTGAACAATAAAATGTCACAACTTAGCACTGGAGATTTGGAAGATAGTTTCTGGATTGCATAATTTATATCTTTTATTTAAATTAAGTTCCATACTATTATATAAGTATTCCAATTATACCAAAGTTTATTCTTTATATTTTGAATAAAACTATCATTAATGAAATAAATATATAATGTTTATTCAAAAAGTAAAATATTTTATGGAGTTTAGAAGGTATAAAGCATAATGTGTAATATGTAATTTAAAGTATTTGTATATATATAGTATGCAATTTAAAAAAATATTAAACCACATTTAAAAATGTAATATAATAAAAATCCAAACACATAACTTGTTAACATTTAAATAAAATACACACAATTAAATAATTAAAAAAATAAGTGTTTAATAACTTATAATATGGTTAAATTTTTTTAAAAAAGGGGATTAATAAAAATTAAGTGTATAATTTAATAAAAACATTAATATGAACAAAATGTAGTGCACACAATTATTTAAAGAAAAATAATCCTAAGAAAAAAGGAGTTGATATCCTCCTTTTGTTAGAATAAGAAATGAGTTGAATTGTGGTTCTTTGTTGGTTGATTGGCTCAATTTTGCCGCCACCTCTATTTTGGAAAGTTAATGATTGGCTTCAACTTGCCCACTTGCCCATTAAAGACATTCAATTTTTAAAAAGGACGACCCGAAGAATAATTATTTCTGCTTGCTAATTACTCTAACATTTCTTATTATTATCTTCTCAAAAAAATAAATATTTAATTTATTTATATTTCTATAAAAGATGCTATTTGAACAAATGTACTATGTTATGCGAAATGACAACGGCAATTTTCACTAAGCAAGAGGGATGAGGTTATTCAAACGGTTTATAATTTTATAATAATTTTAAATATTCGTTAATAGTAGTTAAAGTTAAATTTGATAAAAAAAAACGGTCTGAATTAATTTTAAATTATCATTTACAAAATGGTTTGGAAACCATTTTTAAAAAAAAAATATTATAATATATAATATTTTTAAATCATTCAATAATTCTAGTTAAAGTTAATGGAAAAAATCGTAAGAATTATTCTAATTTAGTATTTTCACAATAATCTTTAAAATAACTTTATATCACCTAGTATATCGAACGAACTCAAAATATAAATTTTCTAAAGTTTAAAAGGATAATTATTATATATAAAAAAAAAGAAAGGTGTGAATATGAACCTTAATGTTGTTATCACATATATTATATATTTTCTTGATGATATAAGATAAGATTTTAATAATATCGAGTATAAAATATTTCAATATCAAATCACTTATAGAAATAATAGATGTTTGATTGTCCTAATAGTAGGGATTGAATGTGATCAGTGAGTAGTTGTTGCAACGTACAAGGCTTGTTTATGTCTTTTTCAGTTTTCAATATTAAGTTTTTTAAACATAAAATTTAAGTATATTAATATTCATAAAAATATTTACATTTAGAAATAAAAATTGACACATTTTATACCAAACAGAGGAGTGTATAAAACATATCAGTGATCAAAATATAATTATTTATAAATCAATCTTTTAAGAATGGGTGAATCTTGTTGGACTCTTCAACGTTTTATTTGATGTGATATAAAATTAATTATGCATATAAATTTACGTTAAAAAATTAAATTTTTATATACTTTCTATTTATCACCGTACGTTATAAAAATAGATAAGAATAAAATTATTCTTCTTTAATAATTGTAACACCCCAAATTTGTAGGACTCGAGGTGTTACTAGGCTAGGATTTCACAATAGATCCTGACCCTAGTCTGACAACAAGTTCACTGAATCTTACAACAAGGCACCAATAGATTAAAACAAAACATAAAACTGATATATATATATATATATATATATATATATATATATATATATATCAAAATGATCATACAGAGTACTGCTGAGTACAAAGTCAAACAGAAATCCGTACAATAATAATAATCCAAAATCCCACAATAACGTCCAGTGTACGGAACCCTCAGCAAATCACCCCTCTGGATCACTCTGCAGCTCTCCTAACCTGCAAAGGATCTACAACACGGTATAAAACTGTTAGCTAGCCACACACATATATAAGAAGATGCTAGAGCACAATCACATATCAATAATATTAACACTTCATCATGATATCACACATTTACCCGGTTTATTATCTTTAATAAGTCCAAACACTCAAGAGTATATATAAATCGGTATATATAAATATACGTGACACGAGGAATATATATAACCCTCGCCTCTGCGTGCAATAGCTAGCTAGAGTGGTATCAGCGCACTTTCCCGTATACCATACGGAGTGGTAGGTGCCCTTCCCGTATACCAGAACTAACTAGCTTACAGAGAACTTCCCATACTCCACTACGGAATGAAAGGTAAGTTGTCACAACCACTACAATGGGCGGTCAATATAACATAGGTCGGTGACCATCATAACGCATGCTATAAAGCATATAACAAACACCACTCATGCACACATCCAATATAAGGATGACAGCTAAGTAAGTCCTATGGACTTACCTTAATCTCAGAAGTCATGTCACTACGATCAGCTCTCACTCAGGTCCACTCCAAACTGGAGGACAACACGGCCTATACAAGGCATACATACATATATCAAACTCCTATCACACAAAGGGGTCACACCTAGCCCCAAGGGATCCATAAGGATCATATCCAACTCGTAAACCTCAAGGCCGTAACCGGCATATCTATATCATACTCATCATAAACCGATACCTAGCATGGTACTAGTTCCCTCATACTAGGAAAGGAAAGGAGCTACCCAACTATGGGTAGTCCCGGGACAAGACGCACCTGCGTGATCAAGGGACGCAGGAGCGGAGTAGACAACCCGCAGGCGCGGTGACACGGGACGCAGGCAAGGCGCTGACGCTGGTGCGGGCGCTGCGGAACAGCTTCCGCAGGGGCGGCGTCAGTGCAGAACTTGAACCCGCGGCTTCTCTTTGGCTCTTCACGTGATCAATTCACGTCTTCTCTCATCCAATTCACACACAAACATATACATACACATTCCAACATTAATCTATGCTCAAACATCTAATCCTAAGCTAAAGAAAAGGGAAACAAAGAAGAAGAGAAGGAGAAGAAACAAGAACTCACCACTACTGAAGATCCTAGTCTGCAGGGAGAGTCACACACATCAGTAGTTGGCTTCCAAGCTCAGCATACACATCACTAGCATCATCATCAACCACAAAGTACAACTTCCAAGCCAAACTCCAAGGAGAACAAGAACAAGATCAAAGGAAGGGATGAAGGAGAAGCAAGGAGGACGTGAGCACTGAGGAAGAGAAGTGAAGATGAAAACCCTTGATCAGCCAAGGGAAATGAAAGAAGTAAGCAAAGGGTAAAACACGGGTCAAAGGAGTCAACAAAACCGGCTGCAGCCGTCGGAAACCGCAGGGGCGGTTCCTTGAGCCGCAGGGGCGGCAGTCAGGCCCGCGGGTGCGGAAAGGCCAATCTCGGCCAAGCCAATCTCGGCTAAGGACCAAGTCTCGGTCCGAAAGAATAGGGCTCTCACAATAATATTATTAAAAATAAAGTTTCATTTTTTGAAATAGTAATAACATTAGTTTGGAGTAAATAAAATTATTAAGTTCGTTATTAGTAAGAATTTATAACCTAACTAATTATAAAACCCCAAATAAGACAACATAAATGCGAAATAGGTAATCCTTTTGGGATATTTTGCGTTTTTTTTAATGGCTTTGAATCGTGAATTACTGTCTCTTAATTGATATTTTCTCACATATTTTTTGTTGTTGAGTTTAAAACAAATCACTATTAAGGATACAACAAAACCTAAATCGAATCAGATAGCAATCTAAAATCGATTATCTACTCAAAACCGTGACACCTATTCTGTTTTTATACAGTTCAGCGGAGACGGCGGTTATTTGTCGATTAAGACAGTTGGTGGAAAAAACAATCGGTTAAACGAAAAAGCCGGTTAATTAAAGAGAGTCTTAAATGAAGACTATACCAACGATTCTCCACTTAGTCCTATTTTAGACGTCAAACAAATGATGTAATGCATAATAGATCCAATTTTTGCTAAGAGTAACTCCTCTCTTAATTGCTTACATATGTAAAATTCTATGAATGACTTTAACTAAAGCACAATAATTTTATTAAGAGTATAATAATACTCAACCTAAAATTGTAGTACGTGATTACACTTAGTACCGTACACTAATCACTTATCAACAATTTGTTATTACCTATTAAACTTCAAGACTAGTGAAAACTATGAAGAAGTTGGGTTCCCATCGTCGGTGATTTATTGTAGCTTCAATCCCATTACAGTTGTGATTATCTTCAACAAGTCTCTCGAGAGTGCCTTTGTAAATGGATCCACTAAATTATTACATGACTTCATATAAACAATGGTGATAACACTTTCTGCCATCAACGACCTGACATAAGCATGTCTTAAACTATAGTCTAGATTTTTCATTATAAAGTTTATTGTAAGCTCTAGACATCGTCGTTGCACTATCACAATATAAAGATATGATTGACATCAGTTGTGACCATAACTTAATATCCAAAAGAAAATTCCTCAGCCATTCTGCTTCTTGCCCTGCGGCGGCGAGAGCAACAAACTTAAACTCCATAGTAGAGTGAGTCATACAAGTCTGCTTCTTAGAGGCCCATGATACGGCTCCTCCGGCTAAGGTAAATACCCACCCAAAAGTAGACTTGTTTTCATCAACACTAATGATCCAACTAGCGTCGGTAAATCCTTCCAATACACTAGGAAAACTTGTATAACATAACTTAAAATGTATAGTCCTTTTAAGATATCCAAGTACTCTAGCTATTGTTTTCCAATGCTCAACTCCTAGATTACTAGTGTATGTAGATAATTTGCAAACAACAAATGTTATATCCGGTCTGGTACAATGCATGACATACATTAGACTTCTGATTACACTAGCATAATCACTTTGTGAGTTTGATCTTCCTGTCTTCTTTGTTATCTTACAAGAAACATCATCTGGTGTATTTGATTCTTTAATTCCAAGGTGCTTAAACTGTCAAGCATCTTTTGTATGCAATGAGACTGGATTAACACAAGATCCCAACTATTTCTAAGTATTTTAATACCTAGAATAGTATCAACCTGACCCAAACCTTTTTCATTTGAAATTGAGATTTCAAATATTCTTTAGTCTCATTTACACCTATCATATTAGTAATAATTAGCAAATCATCCACATACAGACAAATAATTACACTATATTTGTCAATAAATTTTGTGAAAATACATTTATCGCGTCATTATGTGTAAAACCATATGATAGAATAATGAATAACTTCTCGTGTCATTGTTTGGTGCCTATTTTATCCCATATAAAGACTTAACCAATTTGCACACCTTCCTTTCTTTTCCAGATGTGACAAATCCCCCAAGTTGCTCCATGTAGACTTCTTCTTCTAATTCCCCATTTAATAACGCAATTTTAACATCCATCTGGTGCACTTCTAGTTTCTATAGCGAAGCTAATGACAAAAGCACCCTTATAGACGTTATTCTTGTTACTGGAGCATATGTGTCAAAATAGTCTATACCTTCCTTTTGTCTAAATCCTTAGGCACCAGCCTGGCTTTAAAGGTTTGAATTGTTCCATCAGTGTTGTATTTTCAACTAAATATCCATTAACAAGCAATTGGTTTAGATCTTTTAAGCAAATCTACAAGAACTCAAGTATTATTAGATAATATTGAGTCCATTTCATCTTGTATTGCCTCTTTTCAGAAT
The DNA here is from genome assembly GCA_002319775.1 of Fagopyrum tataricum. Taxonomy (NCBI): domain Eukaryota; kingdom Viridiplantae; phylum Streptophyta; class Magnoliopsida; order Caryophyllales; family Polygonaceae; genus Fagopyrum; species Fagopyrum tataricum. Next base: position 33,871,064 of record CM008281.1, on the reverse strand, counting down.
GCAACATCTCTTGAAGACATGGCTTCTTTAAACGTCCTTGGAACCCCATCTACTTGAAAAATCATTGGTATTTTTATCAATAGTTCTTCTCTCCTCTGGCTAAATATATTATGTCATCAGGTGCCACAAAATCGGGTCCTAAAGATTTCTCTCTTCTAAACCTTTGACTTCTCCTTGGTTCTAATGGCTCTTCAGCCTGACTCTTATGAGCCGTAGAAGAAGAAGTTGAAGGATCAGATTCAATAGAACTTGGAACTTCAGTAGGCTCTATGTCAACTATAAAATCCCCAACGAATTTATTTTCAAAAAATTGTACACGCGATTCACTATTCCATTAGATTCCGTATCAAGTAATCTATAGGCTTTAGAGTTTTGCATAGCCTACAAAGACACTTCTTAGTGCCTTTGGACCCAATTTAGTTTTTGGATCCGGAATTCTATAATATGCAATACAACCCCCCGAACTCTTATGTAAGACAAGTTTGGTTGTCTTCCATTCCAAATTTCACATGGAGATTCTTTTGTCTTCTTGATGGTATTCTATTGTGCAAATGACACGCAGTTAAGAGCGCTTCTCCCCACAAGTTTAAGGGTAATTTGGAATTCAACATCATGGAATTTACCATGTCAGTTAATGTTCTATTCTTTCTTTAGTCAACCCATTATGTTGTGGTGTATATGGGTTGTTCTTTGATGAACTATTCCGTTCATTTCACAAAAATCAGAAAAGTCATTAGAGAAGTATTCTCCTCTGTCAAATCTTAGGATTTTTATTTCCTCATCTTGTTAAAAACACTATTTAATTCACAAATTTCGGAATGAATAAGTCCTAAGACTTCATTCGTCTTTTCAAGAGAAGGAAAAATGTTTCTTTGTCATTTTCGCTTGTACATGATCTTCACAGTTTTTTTCAAATATATGACTGTCACATTTAATTAGTCCATGTTTTCACATAAATTTCAGAGATTTAAAGTTAACATGCGCAAGTCTCATATGCCATAAATAAGGAGAGGAATCAACGATATAAGCAGAACTATTAATATTATTAATACTTAGTTTAAACATGCCATCACACGCATATCCTTTTTCCTACAAACATGCCGGCCTTAGTAAATATAAGTTTGTAAGACTATAGCACGACCATAATAGAGTAGCATATACTATATTCTTCCTAATAGCTGGTACATGCAAGACATTAGTCAATGTTAATTTTTTCTTAGATGTGAATTGCATCTCTATGCGTCCTTTTCCGAACACCTTAACAACATTGTCATTTCCTATCAGAACTCCTTCATCATTATTGACGCGGATACTTCATAGGTCTTGTATTGAGATCTATCATTGCAAACATGAATTGTGGCTCCTGAAATATACCATCAGTCTTTGGATTTCTCGACTACAACCATGTTCAATTTAGTCACCATCCCCATGTACAGTTTAGAAACCATAACAAAAATTTCGTTAACATCTTTCTCTACATTGTTGGCATTATTGCCTGCAATTTCCCGTTTCTTCTTGTATCCCCTGCAATCTCTTTTGAAATGCCTAGGTTTCTTACAGAAACGACACTTTAGTTTGTTATCATCCTTCTTGGATATAGCGTTGTGCAAAATTGACCCGGACCGGAAAATCGGACCGGTTTTTCCCGGTCCGGGATTTTATGAAATTCCGGTCCCGGTCTAGTTCCGGACCGGAATTTATATATTTTATATATTTTTATTAATTTTAAATTTATATAACTTAAAAAATCATATATATATATATATATATTTTGTATATATTTAATGAAAATATATACTTTAAATTTTTTTTGTTATTTGCATAAATATATATATTTTAATTTATTTTATTTTATTCCGGTCGGTCCCCGTCCAAGTTTTTGAAAATTCCGGTCCCGGTCTGGACCGGATGCACAACCCTACTTGGATATCTTATTACCGCTGTCATTGTTGTTATTATTATTCTGATTTCCATCAGAATAATTTTCCCTCTTTCATTATTTTATTGGAAGTTTTCCCAAGAACATTTACATTTTCATTATGCGAATCCACTTGCTTTTTGTATTCGTACCGAGTTTCCTCTTCAATAAGCAAGTGTTTCTGCAGTTGTTCCAAGGATAACTCCTCAGTTGTATACCGGAGTTTCTTTCTATAATCATTCCAAGTTTTTTGGCAATTTTGCAAGAATCGCCCCTATTTGCAATGAATCAGAAATGTCAATTTTCAACTCGTTGAGTCGATTAACCAGACTTTGCAAATCATTGACTTGATCCATAACAGACTTATCGTCAACCATCTAGAATTCAAAATACTTCATTATTAGAAACTTCTATGTTCCTTGTTTTTCGTGGTGTATCTTATATCCAACGTAGTCCAGATTTCCTTTGGTGACTTGGTTCCGGTGAACAGATTGTACAGACGATCAGAAAGGCGGTTCAGAATGTGTCCTCGACACAAAACCTCATCTTCTTCACGTTTCTTGCGTTATCCTTCACTTCTTGACTTTTTTCCTCTACTAATTCTGGTATTGCAGGCAAGTTGTCATCCAGAATGTATGAGATCTTCAAAGCGGTCAACAAGAACATCATTTCGTCCTTCCATCGGTTGAAGTTTGTTCCGTCGAATCGATCCAATTTGAAGAAGTCCTGGTGCATTAGGGTTAAGGACGTTTCTTTGCGATCCAGCCTCCATGGAATTTATCACTTAAAAATTGTTAGGGTATTTTGTGTTTTTTGTATGACTTGAGACGTGAATCACTATCTTTCAGTGGTATTTTCTCCCATATCTTTTGTTGTTGGGTTTCAAGCAAATCACTGTTAAGGATATAACAAAACCTAAATCAAATCAGACAGCAATCTAAAATCGATTATCTACTCAAAACCGTGACACCTATTTTGTTTATATATAGTTCAGCGGAAACGGAGGTTATTTGTCGGTTAAGTTGGTTAAGACAGTTGGTGGTGGGGGGGGGGAATCAATTAACCGAAAAAAACCCGGTTAACTAAAGAGAGTCTTAAATGAAGACTATACCAACAATCCTTACCAAATACAAACTTATGGTCACATATATCATAGAACTCTAATGGAGAATCATCGATAAACAAAATTTCTTTCATTGTTGCCCAAAATGGAAGCTTGTAAAACACTCAAAGGACACAAAACAGACTTCAACAAAAATGTGGGACTTTTTTGTGGAAATACAAGGTTATAACTTTAGTAGATACATTACATACCTGACGTGTCCAGACCATGCAAATTAAAATTTATCATGTATTTTATATTGAACTAATTCACGGCCCATGTCTCACACTATCCACACACGAATTTTACTATTTTTTATTAAATAGGCTAAACAAAGCTTCTCCAACAATATTGTTATTTATTGATTAAAATTTTAAGTTATGTTACAGCAATAAATGACACAATTATTTTTTAGAATCTAGTTTTAATTAAAAAAATAAAAAGATCTTAATTAGTGATTTAGTCAAAAAAAAATATTTTGAGAAAATTGTGAGATCACCACGTCAGTATCAACGTCGTCCTACTAAAAGGTATTTAGATTTTAAAAGACTATCCATTTAGTTTAGGATATTTTTCAAGAAAATAAATAAATTTATCAATGTGTCAAATTTCAATTGAACTATAAAGTAGGGGTGGACACAAATCCTGCATATCTCGATCCTGACAAGATGTCATCCAAAAATATCAGTATCAGCCCGACAAAAATTACATGAGACGGGATACGGATCTTAACTTCTTCATCCCGCTAGACCGGTCTCTTTTCCCATACATACTAAACTTTTAGTTTATAATAAATATAAAATTGAACTCCTAAATCCTAGAAATTAGTTATCTATTCACAAATAAAATAATCGTACGTGCGCAAATCAGCAAATAGTCAAATTATTCGAATATATTTGTGATTTGTTACGATTTGAGCTTTATTTTGGATGTTTAAACAAAATTAATTATATTTTGAGGAGATTATGTAATACGTTATAATGGATTATTGAAAATTTTAATTTTTTTCGTTTCAAGGTTGATATATACGTATATTCATATATGTAAATTATAAAGTTTAAACGATAAACAATTATATATCAAGCAGATTTGTCTCGTCCCAACCAAAATAGGTCCGACGAGATTCATCTAAAAAACAAAAGACTTATCCTATGTATAATAGCCGGGACAAGACGTGAGATTACCTCAATCGTGTCACATCCCATCACCCCTATTGTATAGTGATTGAATAAAAAATGGTTTGGCGATGAAAAACAGTTTCTAAATACATTTTGTCAAAACAAACTTTAAGGTACGACAAGGTAACACGAATTTGCGGTTTCAAAGAGTAATAATGGTCATTGCTTAGAGCATATGCACTTCCAAGCAAATAAAGGATAATTTGCTTGAGCAAATGGTGAGTCCCTCAAGATTTGCTTGAGTAAAGAGGTTTTTTATTTACACTAGGAAAAAGTATTACCATTTTGGTTGAGCAAAAGCCGGACAAATTTTGATTAAGTAATTGGTTGAGCAAACTTTGCTTGAGTGATTGGTGGAGCAAATGTAGTGAGTTTACAAACTTTTAGTCTTTAATATTTTTTTGTAAAACAAGCTAAAAGAAAAAGCAGATGAATGATGCCTTTAAATCTTAAAAATTTTTTAAGGACGTAAAAATTTTTTGAGAGAAGTATCAACAGTAAAAAAACATCAAAATTCAAATAAATAAGACATCAACTCATGATCAACTCACACAAAAATTTCTCATCTTTCTTCATCTCTCTTTATTTTGTTTAACAGCTTTTTCTCAACAATGGGTAGTCATTGACTTCCTTCCAAAGATTTGCAAATGTGTATCTCTTTTGTTCGTCATAGTATTGATGAATATGACGGTAACAAACGAAAGAGGGATAAATTGTGGGAAACAATTCATGCTAATTTTGTAGAAAATTGGGTGCTAGCACTGGTGAGAATTCTCCGAAGGAGCGGAGAACTCGAATCGCACTTGCTTCTCACTACAACAAGTTCAAGCTTCTCTTGCAAAAATGGGGTGAATGTTTGGCAGCGGCAACTTGCAGCTAGTGGCACTTCGTTAATGGATGAAGTAAGTTCTCTTGTTATCGAATATTTGTCTAAAATTTATTCGATCATATATATATATATATATATAGAAAAAATAACCTAAAATAATACCAACTATCAACATTCAATCCAAAATAATACCAACTTTGAAAATTATTGGCAACGATACAAACTATCGATATATTTACCAAAAATAATACCGGTTGTTTTTCCGGCGAGAATTCCGATTCCGGTGATGATGTGACAGTTAATTTGTACAAGTCATCACATGAGGTGTGATTAGGTGGATCTGATGTGGATTTATTTTTTAAAAAAATAAAAATAAAAATTGTTTTATTTAACCAAAGCCCAATAAGAAGACTTGATACTTGAAAAAGCCCAATCATATTGGGGGTTTATGGTATTAATCATTTTCAATCTTCCTATAATTTATTACAATTAAAAACCAAAAGCAAGTACCTTTATGTGTCGCGACTCTCCTTCATTGTAGAAGACGACAGGGATGTAGGACGTTTCGGTTTCAAAACCAGTTGATAGCCAAGAGTCAAAGTAAACGATAGTTTTGTTTCAGTTTATAACCCCCCTGTGATCCTTTTCTAAGTATGCGAACTTTAGGGTTTTACCGTAGGATTGGGGTTTATGGTATTAATTATTTTCAATCTTCCTGATAGTAGGTAAGTGATGAATTTTGTATCCAATGGATGAAAGTGGTCTTAGTGAAATGTATGCTGAAAGTGAACCTCCTAACAACAATCGTCTTGAAACTATGAATCTGCAAGCAATCCATAATGTTGTTGATATAGATTGAAATGAGTTTGATGGGTTTGATTACATGCCAGATGAAAACCATACAAGTGATGTTGATGGATTAAGTTTTCTTGGTGACGAGGAAGGAATAATAAGAGATGGGAAAGATAAAGATGTAATGTTTGAAATTGGAGTAGAGAATTCGAATGAGGAGATGGAGGAGGTTCATTTAATTACACGTGACTTGGAATACTCTGATCCTTGTAGAGTTAGCGAATACAAGGCTGGCATTGTGAAAAGTTTTGAAGAAAACTTAAGTGAATATGAAGATTTTGAAGGTGAAATGCATGTTTTTTCTGAAACTGAAACTGAAGAGGATGAGAATGCAGGAATAAAGAGGAGAAGGAGAAACATGATCCTTGTAGAGAACACCGATTGCAAGAATTTGGAATGGAAAGTGGGGTTGAGATTTTCCAATGTTCCCATATTTAAGAAAAATTGCAACAATGTATGGTATTTTGAATGGATATAGCTTGAAGTTTGATGTGGTTAACAAATGTAGGAAAATTTTTTGAATCGTTTGCAAAGAAGGTTGTCAATTCAAAGTTTATGCAACATGGCATGATAAGGAGGGTTCGTTGCTTGTGAAAAGCCTTGAAAAATCACATCGTTGTGTGAGAAATACGAGAAAAAATCGTCTAGTTACATCAAAATGGTTGGCTCGGCAATATCTTGCTAGATTCAAAGTTAACCCTCAATGGTCGGCTAGTGAAATGGTTGATAGTGTGAAGAGGAGGTACGGTGTGATCATTAACAAGTGGGTTGCGTACAAGGCAAAGACAGTTGTGTATACAATGTTACATGGTTCTATGAAGGATCACTATAACAAAATTGGGAGTTACATTGAGTAGTTGAAAAGGTCAAATGAAGGAGGTAAATTTGTTCTACTTTCTACCTCATCTAGTCCTCCGGTGCTCCAAAGATTTTTTGTATGCTTTCCGGGGTTGAAAAATGGATTGGTTGCTGGATGTAGTGTAGGCGATTTATATGCTTAGATGATTGTTTTCTCAAAACATTTATGGGTGGCATCTTACTTTCTGCAATAGGGAGAGATGGAAATAATCAAATGTTTCCACTTTGTTGGGTTGTTGTTGAGGGGGAAAATCGAGATAGTTGGGAATGGTTCCTAGCCAACTTAAAATTTGAGCTGGATGGAATGGATGGACAAGGGTGGACATTCATGTCTGATCAACAAAAGGTATATATGTTATCTATTACTTTTTTAATCAATTGACTTTTGTTTGTTTGTATATATATATTCTGATTTTTCTGTTTATGTACACACAAAAATAGGGCCTTCTCGCAGCATCCGCTTCTATTTTTCCAAAGTCGTATGACCACATAAATTGTGCAAGACATATTGATAACATGATTTATCGACCTGTTTCACTCATGCATTTAGTTAGATTTTCCCTTTCCGCATTCATGTTTTAACCTTAGTTTGTGCCATTTATGCTTGTTTAGTTCTACTTTGCAAGAATAGACGTCTACACACACTATTTGTGGCTTTGTAGGTGATTTGGCACACTTTGGAGCTAAAACGACGTATTTGAGGATCAAGCTCGAAGTGGACGCATTGGGGCAAGCATACGTGCACGGGGAAAGGGATAGGGATCGAGCTAAAGACACGAAGGAACGAAGGGATGGCATCTCGGCCTTGATCTCGGTCTGACCAGACCGAGATGGCCTGATCTCGGCCGAGATCCATTGATCTCGGCCGAGATGGCCTAATCTCGGCCGAGATCCACTGATCTCAGGACGAGATCCATAATTTCGGTCGATCTGGAAAGTTTCTGTTGTGAAATCTCGGTCCCGATCTCGGCCGAGATTTTTGACCGAGATTTTTTTGAGAGATTTTTGCCCGAGATTTTTTGTTCGCGATTTTATTTTGTTTTTGGGTCGGTGTTGGCCCAGCCCATCCTTTGTAAGATTGTTGCCTATAAAAGCGAAGCTCTAGGTTATTTCTAAGGTCCGAATTAGTCCGTTTCTTTTAGGTTAGGTTACCCCATAGGGGGAGCCGCCTCTCTTCCTTTCTCTTCTTCTTCTCCATTGTTCTTCTTAGTTTAGTTCAAGATTCATACTTTTGCTTGAGGTTTGTTTGGAAGACCTTGTTGGATTCGAGTTTTGAGAAGATTGGAAGTTTTAATTGAAGCTAAGTTCTTTTATTCTCTTTTGTCATTTATTTATTTGTCTTTCTTTGATATGATTGTTATTGCTATAACCTTGTGGTTCCAAGGTTGACAGGGATTTGTTTATGCCTTTGATTATGATGGAATGTTGTGCTTTATGTTTTGGCTTTGACTTGCTAGAAATCCTAATGGTTGGCTTGTTCTTGAATCTAGTTAGAATCCTTCTAGCTAGTAACCTAAGTTGGAATTGAGACTTACCCGGTGATATTCCTTCATAGATACATGAGAGACTGATCATAGGTAATAAAGGTTTATCCTTTATTGGTTGAATGTGCTTAGATTCCTTGCTAAGTAGGGTAATACCTGAGACTTACCCGGTAATGGTTTACCTTTCCCTTAGTTTGTAGTCTGGTTTGTTTAGAATTTCCTACCTCTCTACCTTGAGACTTACCCAGTGATAGGTAGTTGGTTTGGAACTAGATAGTCTTGAGACTTACCCGGTAATAGACTGTCAGCCTAGAAACGTTCATCCATGTGGCTTTTCTACCATATATCTTTATGAGTCTTCCTGAATCTATATGTATAAACAATGATCTTGAACCCTTGGAATCCATTTTCTTTCCTTTAACTTGATTATCTTTGTTTTCCCTTTTTGTTTGTTTGTTTTGATTTTCAATCAATAGTGACAATTGATTGCGAATCCATCATATCCTTTTCAAAACATTTTTGACTTCTTTCCCTTATCTTTTCCAACCTCCTGTCTTTATTTGAGATCTATTCTATTTATAATTATTATTGCATATTAATCCTCCCAGTCCCTGAGATCGACCCTGAAATACTTACCTTTACTGTGATTGACCCATACACTGTGGTTCGTTGTTGTTTAGGGAATTATTTACAGGTTATAAATATAAAACTATCCCTTCCTTGTTTTACTAACTTATAGGTCTTTATCATTATTGATAAAGGTTTATAGGGGTGTAAAAACAGCGAACAAGTTTTTGGCGCCGTTGCCGGGACTGAGAAAGATTAGTTTGTTGTTTTTGATTATTTATAGTTTAGATTTCTTGTTACTTTTGATCTTGTTCTCTTTCTGTCTTTGCATTCTCCAAGTTTAACAAAATGGATGAGATAAACCTTCGAGCTGAGTTAGATGAAACCTTGGAGCGGATTGACTATCTGGAGAGAGAACTAGAATATGAGATTTTATTGGTGAGCCGAGTGGGAGAAAGTGAGGAAAGACTAGAGCAGATTGATTATCTAGAAGATGAAATTATGTACCAAAGATATGAAGCAAGACGACAACGGCTAAAATTGATCTTGTACAACAAATACATAATCAAATCTGAAAGTACCTTATCTCCTAGGGAAGGACCTCAAACGCTAAACGAATTGCGGAGATCAAGGGAGAAATCTGAAAGCATCTTAACTCCCAGGGAAGAGGTTCATCCAAAGGAAGAGCGCATCGAGGATGAAGAGCTGACGAAGGAGGAAGACAATCGGACAACCCTATCCCGATCTCGGCTGAGATCATTCCTATCTCGACCGAGATTCCAGTGCAGAAGGAAAATCTCGGCCTTATCCCTACAAATCTCGGCCGAGATTTCTTACATGGCTGCCCGAGATTTGCTGAAAATCGTCCCTGTGGTTTCCATCTTACTCGAGTTGCGCCTAAAAGCTGGAGGGCAGTGCCAAAGGAACCTCCCAAGGTCAGATTGAAGCTTCTTTCTCATCAAGGGAAGCTTTCAAATAAGTACGGGGTAACCCACAAGACTACCCCATACCACCCTCCAATGCTGGGAAGAGTGAGAATCTTTCAGCAGGACATGAAGAGAGTCTTCAAGAAGAAATTCTATGGGTCTTGTGAGAAGTGGTTGCAAGGACTAGATGAGCAGTCCAAGGTTTTTGATGTGAGCTAACACAACCACAGAATTAGGTCTAGCTAGAGACCTTAAATCAAGCGCTTCTCGGAGGCAGCCCGAGGTAAGAGTCTTTTGTACTTTTTGTTTTTGCTTTTTGCTTTTGCATTTCTGCGCGTTTGTTTCTTTTGTCTTTTCAGGTTTTAGGTAATAAATGAGAATAGTTGCTTGAAGGAGTTTGCATAGCCGCTTGTTTCCATTACCACTTCCATTTGGATGTACCATATCACTGACTTTTACATTGTGAGTATTCTTTTTCACTTCTATTTATTCTTCACATTGGGGACAATGTGAGTTTTAAGTATGGGTGGGATACCCGCAGTCTTTTAGCATGTTTCTTTTCTTGTCACACGTATCCTTTTAGCATGAATATTAAAAAAAAATGTGCTTCTAGGAATGACATGACCCCTATGACAAATTTGTGCTTGTCAATTAGCCTTTGATTATTACTTTTGAGCTCAGTTTGATTTATGGCGTATTTGGGATATGAATACTTTGCTTGAATTCTATGTGAATTATGAAAATTACCTTGTCTAGTTGGATTGAGTTTGGATAGTTGAAGCTTCATGATAAGTTCTTATACATTGCATAGGGATGATTTAGGCAATTCGACTTCATTCTTCTTCTATCTTTATCATGCTTAGCCCCTCAAACATGAATATCTTGTCTCCTATCCAGGAATTAGGAATGTTTAGTTTGAAGGGTGTGCTGAAATTATTGTGTTGTGAATTGTTTTGAAGAAGTTTGAAGATGTGAAATGTGATGTGTTGAAGAAAAAGAAAAAAAAAAAAGCTTATAAGGGATTGTTGGCTATGAAAGATGAGTAACTCGGTACCATTCACATAGCCGGTGTTTGTGCCTTGCCAAAGTCTGATTAGTTTTAAAAACATTCCCTTAGAGTTTGATTTGGTATGTACATTTTTGTGTGAGGTACGTGAAGGAAACTGAACACCAAGGTTTCGGCTACTGTGCACCAATGCCTTTCACTCGGAAAAAGAAAAAGAAAGAAAGAAAAGAAAGAAAAGAAAAGGAAGAAAATCTGCAGATTATGCAAGGGTAGTGAATGTTGAGTTGAAAAGATGAAGTGTGTCGTTTCTTCTTCCCGGATTAGTACCACATGACCTAAATAACATCCTACCCTTATTACGTTTCTTGGTCTTTATTTGCTAAGTCTTTTTGATCTATGTTCAATTGCGTTAAGCAAAAAAATATCAGCACCTTACCACTATTGTTAAAATGATAATACATTTACAAGTAGTTGGCATGCTTTTTAAATATATTCAGGTCACTTTTCAATGATGATACACCTTACCATTACTATTAAATTAAACAAATGAAGTTAAAAAAGTTACTGTTAAGTTTTAGCACTTTTCAAAGTATGTTATACCACTACTGTAAAAATGATAATACATTTACAAGCTAATGTTAAAAATTTTAGCACTTTTTAGAACAGTTGGCATGCTGTTCAAATTCTTTCATTTGTCTAATTTGTAGGGATTTGTCACCAATCCTTCACAAGTTTCACATGAAGGAGTTTCACCTTCCCATGCTTTTTCTGAACTTGCAGCGCAACCTAGTGAAGAAAAGAACTACAACTTTTATTTTCAAGTGGTAATTGAACTGTCTATAGATAAGCAAATAAAACCAGCCAAAAAAGAATCAGATAAGCAAAAAATAATAATAACACACCCGGGACATTAATAAAACAACCTTTCTTTCATTAGAACATTTCAAAGGTTCAAGTTTACATGATACAACATAGTACCCAACATTACATTCCGCTAATCAATCGACAAACTAGTAAATCAAATACAGGACACTACACAAGATGTTTAAAACATCAAACTTTAACAACACTATGATTACTAGTACTAATGCAGGAGCATCTCGCAGCGTGACTTCATCTCCTTGCACCTATGAGCACACGAGCAAGAGGAGACGAGTTACCAATGAGAAGACCGAGACCGAGACGTGGAGAGGACAGCCGAGACCAAGACCCGAGATATGGACGTGAAGTAGAGCCGAGATCTACATGATACATATGAAGAAGAGATGCGTCGGGCTTCTTTTGAAAGAAGATCATTTCGGGCTAATTTAAGTGGTTAAATTATGCCCAGTTTGCTTATTTTTTCAGCCCATTATTTGACATCTTTTAATTAAGATGGGCTTGTCTTTAATTATTGTTTTGGGCTTTTAAGTTGTTAGTCCAGCTCATTAGTTTGATCTTATCTCTTAAAGATTTGATCTTATCTTATCTTTTTAGCTAGGTAGGGCTGGATATTAGATTTGGCCCATAGCCCGTAGGAAAACCCTAGAGGACGTCCCAATAGCCTATATAAGGCCATCTTGGACGTGTTTTTCTACTCACCCTTGATTGAAATTAAACCTAATACTTTGAGTATTGTTCTCTCTTCTCTCCTTAGTCTTCTCGTGGAATCGAGACATCTTACTGTGCGGATTGGTGGAATCGTTCGCCCAGCAACTTCAACTGTTGATTTTTGTGTCACTTGGATTGGCAAGTTGGTGCTCTCAATCATCTCCAAGTGACTTCTCGTGCTCTAGGGACAATCGCTCCCTTTTGTGTGAGATTATAGCTGAAAGGCTTCTTCATTCATTCCAAGTTGCGTGTTAGGGCCTTAGTTTCCCTAGTGTGATCTTGGTTGTCTTAAGGGCTCGACCAGATCTATCCTTCTATCGATCCTTCACAATCATCGGATCATTCATTCATCTTTTTATTTCAAGTTTCCATCTTTTTCCCTTTTTCTTCCATCCTAAGTTCTGGTGTTGAAAGATCGGGAAACCTCACGGCTAACCCCGTATCAAGTACTAACACACCAATAATAATCTTCAAGAATAGATTTTCTTGATTAATCATCGTCAAATCAGTCGGATTGTTCATTACAATTTGTTCTAAGAATCCACGGTTCATTTGTAATACCGAGTCTTCGGCATTTCATCCATTTGAAATAACCACAACTTTGTCCTTCCTGCATACATTCAAACACCCAAGAAAACGTTTGAGCAATATCAAACGCCACAAAGTATGAGCAATATTCATTTAATATGACAACAAATTCAAAATGCCACAATCGATAAGCAAATTCACATTATAAGTGTATACCTTCAACAATGAACAACCAAAGAAAGAACGCTTGCAAGTTTTTATTATTGTAGGATATCATGATAGCACTTCAAATCTGAGGATTCATTGAATTCTCTTCTCCAAAAACTTAAAGACCCTGATGAAAATGCTTGTCTCTGCCCTTCCATTCAACTTCGATGTGGGCAAGAGAATGTAAAACAGGTAAATCGATTACCTTCTCAGAAGAGATTATTGATTGAAAATGATTAAGTTAGATAGAGATTACCTGTTGAGAGAAGTCGGGTGAAGGGTCAGGAGAAGAGTCGGAGAGGAGTATACTTGAAAGACGATCTCGATTCTGTGAGGTAGTTAGGGTTCCATTGAATTTGAACTCTTTTACTTTGTAGAGAAGATGGAGGAAGCTAGGGTTCCATTTCTTCTTGTTCACTTTGTAGAGAAGATGGAGGCAACTAGGTTCTCTCTCACATGTTCACGTAAAAAACATTTAGATAAGATAGAAATTTCCTAGATAGAAATTAGTTTTAAATGTTAAAACCCAATCAATTTTGTTAAATTAACGTTAATCCTAATAATTTGATTGGGCTTTTTCAAGTATCAAGTCTTATTATTGGGCTTTGGTTAAATAAAACTATTTTTATTTTTATTTTATTTTTTTAAAAAATAAATCCAATCCACCTAATCACACCTCATGATGACTTGTACAAATTGACTGCCATATCATTACCGGAATCGGAATCTCACCAGAAAAAACCGGTATTATTTTTGGTAAATATGACGATAGTTTGTATCATTGCCAGTAATTTTCAAAGTTGTATTATTTTGGGTTGAATGTTGATGGTTGGTATTATTTTAGGTTATTTTTCATATATATATATATTTCTAATTAACGATTTGTTTAAAATTTTGGTTGTATATATCTACTTTGTTTAAATTATTTTGATAGGAAAGACAAGCTCGATCATTTTACTACATTTTAAAAAGAAAAAAATTTACATACTTTGATTGTTGGGAAGTGGTGAAGGGTCATCCATCTTTCGCAAAAGTGCTACCTACTACTCCACCGATTTATGTCACTTCTTGCACAACGGAATCATCTCCGACCATCAATTTGGATGATGATCAAGTGAATGACGACCAAGTAAATGAGACACCGGAAAGTATCAATGCAAATTCCTCGAGCTCGCCTAGACCAATGGGAAAAAAGCGGTAAAGGAAGCTAGACATCTTGCAAAGAAGCAAGGCAAAACTCCTATTGAGCAACGTGTTGAGGTTTTGAGTACCATTGCAAGTGATCAAGCATCATGGCATGTCAAGAGGCAAGTGCATAATGAAAGTGAACTTAGGTATCACGCGGAGTACATAGAAATTCAAAAGTATAAGGAAGTAAGGGCGGAAGAAGAATTATAAATGAAGAAACAAGAAACAAGAGAACAAGATGAAGATCATGAATATGAATTTGGAAGCTATGACCCCAATGTCGAAAAAGTATTTTACCAAGAGGAAATTGAAAATCCTCAACTTAGGAGAAGCTGGTCAAGATCAACCTACCGATCAAACATATTCAAATGATTTTATAAGTCTTGGATCCAATCGCGTGTTATTTCCGTGATAGTCATGTAACTTTATCTTTATGTCATTTAAAATTAATGTAATCTTAATTTCTTGCACTTTAAATTGTATGATGTTTTAATTTTCAAGCAATACATGATCAAGCACAAACATCATGTTAAATACACCTGTCATAAATAGGCACACACATCAAAAACACAAAATTAAAAAATTTAGAGTTTTTCGTTCCTTTCCATCCTCCAAATGTGCTCTTTGGAGCTCTCTATGGATGAAAATTGATTCGAGATCCGAAACACGATCGTGAAATCGTTGTATATTGGATCCATCTCTACTAATTGACTCAAAAGAAATTCGATTCCCATGTACATCTACCGGTTCATTGTAAACACGAAAAGTACTCGATGGATTTTGCAAATATTCTTCTTCCACGTCCTCTTTATCCTCATCCTCCACGTACTCTTACTCAACAATAAATATAATGCAAGCTAGAATGATGGTAGTTATTACATATTTGTGGTGCAATGTGCAACTATGGCGTATAATTGTACATCGAGATTGCAAGATACTAAAGGCCCTCTCAACATCTTTTCGATAAGCTTCTTGTTTCACTGCAAAGAGCTTGTATTGGAGTGTTTGGGTTTGGGAATTGTTTTGACAAATGTAGAATAATTGGATATATTCCGTCAGCTAAATAATAAGGAGTTGAGTACCTCTTTCCATGGACTTCGTAGACGGTAATTGGGCCTATTCCGGCAAGAAACACTGAGAACACATTCGACAGGTGGAGAACGTTTATGTCATTTTAGCTCTTGGACACCCAAAGAAATTGTGTCATATCCATGTATCGTACGAAGCCACCACCTCTAGGATAATTGTTGGGCACCCTTTCGCCCAAAGTATGCAACTTGATAGGCGGTTGGACAATTCTTCCATTTCCAATTCATACATTCGATGTTTCCGATCATACCCGGAAAGCCTCGACATTCGCCTCTAACTAGTAGTCGTGTGAGGTCCGCCAGTGTTGGACTACGGAGATATCTTATACCCTAAAGATGAACCACTTGCCTACAAAACTCCTTCATACATTGCAAGGTAGTAGAGTCTCCTGTCCTTATAATTTCGGTACATTGGTCGGCGGCTGACCCGTACGCCAACATTCGTTCTCCCGGTCATCTTTTGTTGAGGAAGTAGCCCTAACACACCAATTGCATCTTCTCTTTGATGCCAATATAGGTCATGGTTGCAGAGGTCCATCATGATAAGGTTGAATCGATCTCTGCTCATCCTATACCTGCGACGAAAATCTTTTGCGTCCAAGACCGGACGTTCAACAAAGTAATCTTCCATGAGATTATGACCTCTAGATAGCCGATGCCGCTCCTTATTCGGTTTTTTAGCTCGACGTGAACCGCTTCTTCGTGTTGGTTCATCGTCTTGTTGTGCTTTCGTCATGACCACCTGGTTGACGAATAATTGCTTCACATCGTCATCCTCTTTTTGTTGTTGTTGTCTACGCTTGAAAAAATTGTGAAAGCTTGTGGCACATTAATATTGGTTGTAAATATGTACAATAAAAAAATAACTAATTTACAAAAAAAATAAATAAATTGATCAAGCAAAATATCAATGGATGCATGTAAAACTGATTTTGTTTGATCAAAAGATAGAATTGATTTGCTTGAGCAAATTTTGATCAAGAGCACGCAAATGGGGAAGCATGGGTGCGAATGCTCTTAAGAGCACTTTCAACCATTCACTCTACTCTTTGATGAGACTAGGTTGCACTGCATGAATTAGCAACAAAATAAAAATACATTTTTCATCTTGATATATACAAAGTTTTAAAATTCTTCTTGGTACCTTATGGTTAAATTTGTTTCCCCTTTATACTAATCCTTAAAATATTACATTAAAAATTTATTATAAAATAATAATAAAATAAATTTAAAACTACTTATGACCTCGTTAAATTTAAACTAATAAGTTTTATAATATCATTAGTTTTAAGTATTTTTAATTAAATTAAGTCTAGAAAAATAATTTTAAAAGCTTTTTTTATTTTTTTTGGGATAAAATGAAATTTAAAAAAATCGAATTAATAAAATATAAAAAAATAAATTTAAAAAATAAATTTTTAAAATTTTAAAAGTAACAAACATACTAAATTTTATTTTTGAATTTAATTTTATATATTTTATTTTGATTCGAAAATTTGAAAAATATGTTCTTTTTAAAGTTTTTAGTTAAATAAAAATTATATCATAATAAAAAAAACATTTTTATTTTGGAATTTAAATAAAATATAGAAAATTAAATTCAAAAATAAATAAAATATTAGTTGTTTTACTCTTAAAAAATTTAAATTTTATTTTTGAAATTAATTTTCTATATTTTCTTTTAATTTGACTTTTTTTAATTTTATCTCAAAAATAAATAAAATTAGATTAAAAATATTTTAAAAAATACTTGTATAAAACTTAGTAGTTTAAAATTTGATAAGGTCATAATTAGTTTTAAATTTATTTTTTGATTTTCTGATTTTTTGATTATTTAATAATGAGTTTTTAATGTGATATTTAAGAATGGTATAAAAGCAAAACAAATTAAACCATGACGATATCGAGAGAAATTTTAAAACTTAGTGGATACCAAGTGAAAAAAACCTACCAATACGAAAAACCCAAACAAAATTTGCACATACAACTTTAACTTCTCATGTGTAAAGTGCAACGCAGAAGCCACAAAGAAACGAATTGAACTAGGATCGTTTCATGAAGACAAGCTATCTCAGAAAACAACGAAAGAACGGAAAACGGAAACGAAAAGACAACCAATAACTATGACAAGCTTCGTTATGGATAAGATATACTCATTTCAGGTAACGGGAATAACAATTAACAACCTAGTTCATTATACAAGTGTAACAGAAAACATAGAAAGAACGAAAAAACGAAACGAAAAGATAGCCAATAACTATGCCAAGCTTCGTTTACGGATAAGATACTCTTTTCAGGTAACGGAACAACAAACTAGTTCATCATCCAAGTATAACAGAAAACATAGAAAGAACGAAAAACGAAAAGACAAACCAATAACTATACCAAGATTCGTTTACGGATAAGATACTCATTTCAGGTAACATAACAACAAACTAGTTCATCATACAAGTGTAACAGAAAACATAGAAAGAACAAAAAATGAAAACGAAAAGACAACCAATAACTATGCCAAGCTTCGTTTACGGATAAGATACTCATTTATGGTAACCGAACAACAAAATAGTTCATCATACAAGTAACGTTCTTCCGCTACTTTCTTAAACCAATGGCAGAGCATAGACATTAAGACTCAGAATGCAAAATCCTTTCCATAGGAGTTCTTTTGAATTCTCCAGTAATCCAGTTCATATATTTGACTACTGAAAACATTAAAGGAGTTTCTACTTTCTAGTAACTTTGGGTTACAACTCACAAGCCAAGGACAGCAAATGCAGACCAGACCCCCGGGAAAAAATTGAAACTGAAAGAGATCTTCTAATCTTGACACAGTAAGAGCATAAGATAAGAGAGTGTCAACCAATAACTAGGTCAAGCTTAAGAAGTAATCAAGTAATAACTGAGGTATGACAGATAATCCAAAGCAAAAAGATCAAACCAATCATTCAAATATATGTCAAAACAAGGCTGTTATGCACAACTTCTTAGTGGTTCGATGTGTTACACCAATTATAGACTCCGAGGTGATCTAACACACACGAAGTAACCAAGATAGTGAGCTTCTTCCTTTCAACCAAAGGCAGTCATACAGCATTGAAAGACATGGAGCATCTAACAACATGAAATAGTCAAATAACATAAATAGGTACCGGCACCAGCAAAATGGGCAAAACCAAGCAACTTGAACCACTTATACAGTGTGCATTAATGTATTGGTTCTGAGAGGAAATGGAAGAAAGAAATGCAAACTGTCATATACAGTGAGCATTAATGCATCAGTTTCTGATCTAAGATATACAGATAGAAATATCTGAGACATCATAGTAAAACATGCTTCAACACCATCCAAAACACAATTAACTGAAATTCTGTGATTTTATTCATTTTCCATAGGAAAGAACAAAATCCTGTAATATCATGCAGGGCTATAGAGCTAATTATGCACTTTTAAAACAACCTGAAAACCTATGGGTAGATCAGAGTATAATACAATGCATACCATTCAGATTCTTCTACAATTAAAAAAAAATCAGTCAAACAAGAAAATGCATGAGGAAAAAATTAAATAGCTTGCTTACAAAATATATGAACTGATCACACCCATCACTATTCTATGCAGCACTTCTGAATCACCTACAGATGAACTTGCTTAGAAGAATCAACGGTTCATGGCAGTTACAAGACCTCTAACTCTGCTCTTATAGTCTTATATATGTTCGATCACTTTAAGGTGTAATCACAGGAAAATGGCATTTCCTGTGAAAAAGCAAGGCAGGTCCAAAGATCATTGATTCCTCCATCTTGGACTTGATCCTGGGAAGAACATAGAAGGTGAAAGGGGAAACTGTTGGGCGAAAATGGAGGCTGTGAGCTTGGACCGGGACCTAAAATTCCAGGTTGTCCCATCGGCAGGAAAGAGAAATTTGGGCTCAAAGGTGGAGGAAACACACTCCCTGGGTGAAGAAAAGGGTAAGGAGATCTTGAGGTCGGAGATAACAAGTTAAAAAAGCTTGGAGACGGCAAAAGAACTGAGAGTTCGGTGACGGTAAAAAGACCTTGGCCATTCATTGTTGGAGAAGGGAAGGGCAAGAGAGGCGGTTGTGATTGAATTTGCCCTGCATCTCTTGGCTGCAACTGATTTGGAGGGGGCGGAGATGGGCTTGGCATACCTACTGGATTATTAAGACAGCTTTGAAGTTGTTGCATATAAGCTGAGATAGGAGATAGAGCTGGACTAGGCCAATTAGGGTTCATAGGTGGCATCATCCCTGCAGGCGATGGTGGTCCGAAATGAGGTGGCCTTGCCATATTGTTATTGTATGGAACTTGACCTGGTGGACCATAGCCATGGGTTGGCCTTGCATTGGAGGAGGTTGAACATGAACCACATTTGGGATCAGGGGACGGCTAATGGGTGACAATGGCGGAGGTCGAATTCTCTGCAACCGATTACTCGGGTGCTTTGGTGGATTAATAGGAGGCCTAGGAGGTAAAGGCTCTTGTGATGAATGCAAAGGTGAGCCAGTTAACTGTTGAACAACACTTCTGAAATCATTCTTGCTAATGTTGTAAACTTGAGGTTGAGGTTGCTGCCTTGGAGGAGGAGGATTACTGATACTACTATTACTAGTAGCAAAATTCGGTTGATGCAAAGGACTCTTCTTGATATTCTTCCCCATCTTGTTCACACCCAAATACTCATTAGGCCTGTTCTTTGACATTTGTGAATTGTCCATTTCTGAACAAAATTAATTCCAATTCTCCTCTCTTAATCCCTTTTCCACCTAAAATCAAACAAACGACATGAAAATCACACTATAAAACAAGCACGGAAGAAGCCCTAATCATTCAATCTCTCGGCTTCAAAAAGGAACCAGGGCGAACAAAATTAACAGTTATTTAAGCGCAGAAACGTACCATAAAGCAGCTAAATCTCACCCTCCGAGCTCCGTTGAAACAGTCAAAGATTACCCGAGTAAACCCCAATAGAAGGAGAGTTTGAAAGTGGATTGGAATCGCGAGAACGGTAGAAGAAAGGAGTGTGTTGAACAATTCAATTCAAAGGTGTGACTATCTTCGAAGTGATTTGCGGTGTCGATATCTTCTTGTAGAGTTGATTCGACCTCTTCAAAAGTTTTACCTTCAAGGTTCAACGGTGGAAGAGAGAGGAGTCAGAGGACGACGAGGAGCGAGAAACCCTAAGAAAGAGGATTGATCAAAAAAGGAGAGTTTTGGCGATGTGAGATGGACGGAGGGCGGAGACGGCAAAACGAGTCAATAACGGAATGAAAAATATTGATTTGAAAATTGAAGTTCACAGTTTGGTGGGCCGTCAAGTGGGTCCAATCATCTTTTCTTTTTTTTAAAAACATAAATAAAGGGCTTTCCTTATTGCCCTCGAGGTTTATACTTTTTCTCATTTTATCCATTAAGTTTTAAAATTTATCGTGATATCCTCAAGATTTTACTTATTTTTTTTTTACTCATTCTTAATATATTATATAAAAAAATCATTATAAAATAATTTTTAAAAAATTACAAAAATAAATTTAAAACTAATTATGACATTATTAAATTTAAAACTAATAAATTTATAATAGATAGCTTTTGTATAAAACTTTTAGTTTTTGAATTAAAATTAACTTTTTTCTATTTTTGATTTAAAATAAAATATACATAAAATTAAATTTAAAAAATTAAAATTTTTTATCAGTCTAAAAATTTTAAAATATAGTAAATTTTTCATTTTTTGAATTTAATTTTATACTATTTTTTTTAATTCTAAATTTTCTTAAAATTACATTTTTTTTAAAAAATTTAAGAGTATGAAAAAGTATATTATAAAATAAAAAACTAAACTAAAATATCAAATAATATTTTTTTTGAATTAAAATAAATTTAAGACTATGAAAACTATTTTTTTAAATTTCTAGACTCTTAAAAATTTATTTAAAAAATTTATTTTAAATCGAAAATAAACAATTTATTTATTTTTATTTCAAAAAATAAAATTTTACTTTAATTTACTTTTTTAAATTAAAATATAATTTTATTATAAATTTATTAATTTAAATTTAATGAGATCATAATTATTTTTATTTTTATTTTCTGGTTTTTTAATTATTTATAATGAATTTTAATGTAATATATTCAGTATGGTATAAAGAGGAAACAAATAGAACCATAAAGGTACCAAGAGGAATTTTAAAACTTAGTGGATACTAAGAGAAAAAGCTCAAACCTTAAGGGCACCAAGAGGAAAACTCATAAAAAATTTCAAAGTGCACTCTCAAAAAGTGATTTATCATGAAGGATCCTTAAGTTGAATATGCATAAATGTCGATCGGTGAAAATATGTGTTTTTAGTTGTGTTCACCAATTTCGTTTATTTCTCTAAAATATGTGCTCGTTATGACGGAAACGCTCTAATTGACGGAAAACCTAGCGGCAAAAAGGTTAGGTGCAAAAGGTTCCGCTAAGGTGCGTTTTCCTCTGTGTCTGGCAATGGAGGCTGAAACCTCGTTACCGGGCATGGAAACTGGTGTTCTTGATTTGGTTACAACAGAGGCAGTGGTTTCTGCAAACAAATAACTGGCTATGGACGTTGCAATTAATTTAGAGAATATGCAAGCGGCAAAGAAGACGGTGGCTGAAAAGACTACAAAGGTGAAAGAGAATGTTGATAGAGGGAAAAATAGTGATGCTCAACCGGGAATACAGGACGATATCTCGCTAACCTTTGAAATCGGAAAGGATGATGAAGGCAAATGTAATAAGCTACACAGTTCTACAATAAAGGGAACGGATACACCTTCATGGAAAAGATGTTCTAGCGAAATCAAGAGGTACCTCGGAAATCACTCAGAAAGATAAGAGAGTAGACATGGAGGCACTGAAGGGAAAAATTAAGTTATCATTTCCTTTTGGTCCGGAAGGGGACCCTTGTTTCGAGATTGATACTACTATCGCTGAGACACTCGAAGCAGAATGGAAAACATCAATCGTCTTCAAAGTTCTGGGGTACCCAATCGCTTTTCAAGTAATGGAACGTAAAATCAGAGACATGTGGAAATTCGGAGGAAATATTCAAGTAATAGATCTCGAAAATGATTACTTTGCAGTCCGTTTTAGAAATGAAAGTGAATTACTTATGGTTCTAACTGGAGGACCTTGATCGGTCTTTGGTAGATGTCTTATAATGAAGACATGTACGCCGGATTTCGTGACGTCGGAGCCCATTGTTTCGGCACCTACATGGATCAGAATATTAGGAATTCTAATGCAATGGTTCAATGAAGCTATTTTATGGAACCTTGCAACTGGGATTGGATCACCAATAGTTATGGACCAAAAAACACTTAGACTCAATAGAGGGCGCTTTGCAAGATTATGCGTGGAACTAGACTTGAGTAAGCCCCTGAAAAAAGCCGTCTACATCACAAGAAGAGATGTTTGATCGAATATGAAGGACTACAAGTGATTTGCTTCAAATGCGGTCGGTATGGTCACTATGCATCACATTGTCCTCATAAACCGTCAAATAAGGAAACCTCAATCAACACTAACAAAAGCATCGGAGGAGAAAGTCCAGTGACTGCAACTTCTATCAAAAGTATACCGGAGAGTTTACCGGAAGACCCATCGCCGGTGGAGAAGGACGAGGGACAATTTGGTCCTTGGATGATAGTAGGAAAAAGGAACAAAACTCAGAAGGGAAAAGAAAATATCTCAGTTGTTGTTGGGAAGGAAGGAAATAATCAAGGCTATCCTAATTCTAATTATCAAGTAAAGCATTCCCTTAATATAAAAAACACTGGTAAGATAATCTCTAATGAAGATTTATCTTCAAAAAATAGGCAACAAAAGTCTAAGAGAGAGAAAGAGGAAGGTGACACGGTATCATTAAGAAGAAATTGAACGGGCCTCCTAATGTTAATGAGCCCTATTCTATTGGTCTTAATGGTAACTACATCAAAGGAAGTAACATTGCTATCACAAGCAAGGTAAGTCCAAAGGATAGTATTGGATTAATTTTTGATGGTGAAGCCCGATCCAAAGAAGAAGTTGATCTTGAAAAGAAAAAAAAAGAAGAATAAGCAAAGGAACGAGAGAAGGAAGCATACCATGAAAGCAAAGTATGAGGAAGAAAGAAGTGGCGGAAACTCTTTGAAGCGTCAGAGACAGGCTATAGATATAGACAAAATCTTTCTTTGAATAACGATGAGGATATAGATAAGTCCGAGGAGAAGAAAAGAGCGATACAAATGGCTACTCATGATGTCTCCCAGAATAAGGGTAGGACAATTGACAATGTCAATCTATCCAGGGACATCGTTGACAAAAACCCTAGAGAGGAGTCGAGAGATATCAATATCGAAAAATATATCGGAGATTACTGCTCCTCAAGCAGTTGATAAAGGAAGTACGAGTGTGGAAACAAAGGTAGTCATGGATGCAGAGATAGTTCCTTCGGATGCAATGGAGAAACATGCAGGTGAGATAGCAAGTAACGTATCAACAGAAACAATGGATTGCGAGAATAGTGAACAGTTGGCGCCCATGGAAGCCATGCTTGCTGTTGGACACGTAACAACGTAGGTTTTTTTTTTCCACTTACGTTTTGGTGTGTAGCTTCACCCTTTATTTCCAGGTTATCCATGAATTGCTTGCTTTGGAACGTACACGGTGCCGGGAAGAGAGGTTTTCGTCGTGCTATTAAGTACCTTTGTAATTATCATAAAATTGATGTTCTCGCGATCTTTGAACCTCGGATCTCGGGAGACCGCGCGAGGAAGGTTTGTGATCGTATGAAGTTTGGTGGTTGCTATCGAGTTGAAGCTAATGGGTTCGAAGGAGGCATTTGACTCCTATGGAACGATATTAGCACTCAACTTACCATAGTCAGCTCCTGTCAATATTTTATTCATGCCAGTATCACAAATTCGGGAAGTGTTTTTCATTTGCTGGTTGTATATGCTCCTTCTTCGGAGGTTAGGAGACAACCGTTTTGGGATGCTATTGACAAAGAATTGGCTCAGACAAATAGTCCCGTGTTCATCGGTGAGGATTTTAATTGCATTCTCTTCGATCATGAAAGAAGGGTGGTTCAGGAGGTCTACATAGAGATTCGGGAATTTTCAGTGATCTAGTACATAATTATAGGCTTCTAGATATTGGTTTCTCGGGCTCAGAGTTCACTTGGGACGATAGTAAAACAAGGAACAAAGGAGTTCAAAAAAGACTAGATAGAGTGATGGTTAATCACAAAGGAAGAATGCTTTGGCCGGACGCTTCGGTTAGACATCTAGCGAGATTCTCGTCGGACCATGCACCACTCCTCTTGAGATTTAAACCAAATATCTGCTCGAGAAGGAACAGAAAGCCGTTTAGATTTGAACCCGCCTGGATGTCATATACAGACTTCATTCCTTTGGTGAAACGTTGCTGGGAGTCACATAACGGTCCAAGTATACCTCTTGACACTTAAAAACTGGCTTATTTATTGGAATCGGCGGGTGTTTGGTGATGGTTTTTGCATGAAACAAAAGATTATGAACGACCTTATAGCAATCTAGAGTACCCTAGTCCCAAACCAGCACACGACCAACAGTTTGAGGAAGAAAGAGATAGAGCTTAAAGAGGAGTTGGAAAGAACTTTGGAACAAGAAGAAATTATATGGTTCCAAAAGTCGAGACAACAATGGCTTGCTTTTGGAGACCGTAATACTTCGTTTTTTCACACGCTACAATTATCAAAAGAAGAAGAAACAAGGTGGATGGCTTACGAAGTGATGAAGGAGTTTGGGAAAAAGATCCGGTAGCCTTGGAAGAACATGTTGTTAAGTATTTTTCACAACTTTATAGCCTCACAGATGTGAATATCCACACTCAGCCTACTACGGTGATCAATGGCTTTCCTTTGTTGAATGAAGCTGACAAAATCCCTCTGATGAGGTGTATTAGTGTTGAAGAAGTTTGGAAGGCAGCTAAGGATATGGGTCCGTACAAGGCGCCCGGAGCAGATGGTTTCCAACCTATCTTCTATCAAAAATGCTGGAGCATTGTTGGTAAATCTGTTTGGAGGGAGGTTTCGAAAGTTCTTTGACATACAGGTTCTCTTTGAAGGGCTAAACGACACTCTTTTGTGCCTCATCTCTAAGGTAGGTACTCCCGAGATTATAAGGCAGTTCAGACCGATTGCTCTCTGCAATGTTCTCTATAAGATTATGGCGAAGGTTCTTGTCCGGAGGTTACAAGGAGTGATTAGCGATCTAGTAGGACCGACTCAAGGGAGTTTCATACCGGGAAGATACATCCAAGATAACATAGTCCTCATGCAGGAGATTGTCCATTCGACTAGAAAGAAAAGGACAGGAAAAAAATGGATGATCCTAAAGTTAGATCTAGAAAAAGCTTACGATAGGTTAAAGTGGGATTTTGTGTTAGATACTATGAGAAAGCAGGGTTGTCGGCCGAATGGACTCGTATGATCAAGGAATGTATTACCACTACTAAAACGCAAGTCATTTGGAATGGAGAGCTTACCAAACATTTCAAACTTGATAGGACTACGCCAGGGAGATCCTATATCACCTTATCTGTTTGTGATGTGTGTTAAAAGATTAAGTCATATTATTTTAGAGACTGTTAATCAGGGAGTGTGAAAACCTATCCAACTTTCTAGAGATGGTCCGAAATTATCCACCTATTTTTTGCAGATGATCTGACTTTTTTGCAGAAGCTTCCCCAGAACAAATGGAAGTCATGCTTAAATGTCTTGACACCTTTTGCAAAGCTTCAGGACTACGGTTAATATTCAAAAATCGAAAATCTTTGTTTCTCCTAACGTTTCCTCAGAGTTGCTGGTCCGATTACAAACGATGAGTGGGTTTGAGGTAACCAAGAATCTTGGAAACTATTTAGGGATGTCTATCCTCCAAGGAAAAGTCACCAAGAATACGTTTTAGCGATTACTAGATAAGATTAATGGCAAGCTTAGCGGGTGGAGGGGAAGAAATCTCAGTTTTCGCAGGAAGAATCACGCTTACCAAGGTTGTTCTTTCCTCTATTCCGATCTATTCGATGTCCTCGATGATAATCCCCAAAACAGTTTGTGATGAAGTTGACAAGATTTGCCGGTCTTTTATATGGGGTCACTACAATGGAAATAAAAAACTGCACTCAATTGCTTGGAAAGAGGTGTGCTTACTGAAAGATTGTGGAGGTATATAGGGATAAAGTCTTTAAAGGACATCAACCTCGCCTTAGTTGGAAAGCTTGGTTGGTGATTTTAAAAAGACAATGATAGTCTTTGGTCTAAGACACAAAAGA
Source organism: Fagopyrum tataricum (assembly GCA_002319775.1). Taxonomy (NCBI): domain Eukaryota; kingdom Viridiplantae; phylum Streptophyta; class Magnoliopsida; order Caryophyllales; family Polygonaceae; genus Fagopyrum; species Fagopyrum tataricum. Next base: position 33,844,412 of record CM008281.1, on the reverse strand, counting down.
GTAAGTACATATGTAACAGTGGACAACCTCACTCTTCACCTTCACATATATGGAATAGCATCAAGACAAGCGTCAGAGAAGTTGTTTTTACGGGCATAAGTGGATCCTTGGAGATGGAAAACAGATCGCTTTTTGGGAGGATGTTTGGCTGACCGATAGCCCTCTTATAAAAGTTACAAATGCTCATATCGAAGACCACTTCAGGAATCGAAGTGTAAGTGAGTTTTGGGCTGCTGAGGAGGGTTGGAACTGGGTAATTTGAATGACCTTTTACCGGCCGAAATCTTGCTTAAACTTGTTGCACTGTCACCGTCGGAAAATGTCACTCACAGTTTGGACGTGGAAATTGGGATTTTTTCCCAAGATGAAATTAGCTGGAGGTTCAGTGCAGATGGTAACTATAGGGTTGCTTCAGTTTACCGTATGCTCAGAGAAGAAGACGTCATTGTGGATGTAGACTCGGGTTATTAGATATTGGCAACTTGAGGAACGAGATCATGAGGGGAGGCATCATCACCAACGTGGAGAGGCGCAAGAGACACCTATCAGGGAGTGATAGATGTCCGATGTGCTCAGTTGAAGAAGAAAGTCTCAATCATCTGTTCAGAGATTGTCTACATGTAAGACACGTATGGAATAGCCTTAATGCAAGCTTTCGGTATAATGGCTTTTCGAGCAATCCTTTGCGGCTTGGATACGAGGTAATATCATATCTTCCCTAAATTTTAATAGTTTTTACGAGTAGAATGCCGTTTTTGCACACAGGTCTTTTGTGTATTTGGAAGTGGAGGAACGAGAAAGTTTTTAACAATGAAATACCGAGGAAGGACGGACACAAAATCATCATCGATAAAGCCATGGAGTACACAAGAGCTTGGAACACAGTTAATAAAGTCAACATTCCCAGAAATAATTGCATCAATCAAATCAAATAGATCTACCACCTTCCGATGTAGTGAAGAGCAACACTGATGGGTCCGTTAGAAAGGGATGGCCATGCTCCGCGGCTGTCGATTATTAGGAGTAATGTGGGGGAGTGGCAACGTGGTTTCATTATTAACCTTGGTATTTGCATCGGAAACTTTGGGGCATTTATCATGGTTTAAAATTGGCTTGGGAGTGTGGATACCGGAGAGTGTTTCTTGAATCAGATTCACAACTGGTAATCACACTTTTAGGTAAAATGATACCTCGTTGTCATCCTCTCGCTAGTCTGGTCCGAAAGTGCCAAGACTTTTTAAGAAGGGACTGGGATATCCAGTACCGTCATGCTTTTCGTGAAGCAAACAATGTTGCGGATTTTTTTAACTTGTTTTGCCTTTAATTTTCCTATTGGACTGAGTGTATTGCTTGACCCTCCCGAGGGTGTAGTTGATCTTTTACGTTGCGATGTAAGGGGTCGGGCTATCCCCAAGTGATTACTACTTAGCCCTTTCTTTTATAAATAAAAGCGCGTTTAGATGCGTGGAGGCACCGATCATCCTCCTTTAACAAAAAAAAAATGATTGTTTAGTTGTCAACTTAATCACGATGTTTTTTTTTTCATTTTGAGTCTGATGAACATTGTGCATAAACTTAAAGCTTCAAATTATATGATAGATTTGGCTTTTGTTTGTTGAGCTAAATGGGTATAATTTATTAGGACAAAGCATGTGATGACCCTTCCGCATTCAAGATTTGATACATCAAAGTCTAGTTTAACAAAATTGGACTACATAAATTTCACATTAATGTTTTCTTTTTCGCTGATTGTATACGGGTTTTTTTCTCGGGGCCTAGAATAATGCCGATAACCTTTTTTTTTTTAATGTGATAAATTTAATAGTATTTCGGGTACTACCAAACTCATTTTGAAAAATAATTTTGTTTTCTGAATACCAAATGCCCCGTTAAATTGTTGTCATTATTATTTAATCTAAAAGACCAAATTTATTTTGAATCAAATGTTATATATTAATAATATTTTTACAAATATTTCTACACCTTTGACTATTTTTACACCCTGTATAGTGTCTACATTAGTTTTGGAGCCGGTTTGGTAAAACGGGTTCGGTTTAGACTATGTTCATCGGCTGAAAACATCAAGAGTGTAAGACCCGAGGTCTTTAGGACGTTGTCTCCAAGCCAACCATGTACGCACATAAACTTTCCATGAGTTCACCCATCATGAAATTGCTCCAGCACGAGCACGCTTAACTCCAGAGTTATTTGTCCTCACTCTACCATTGTAAAAGAAGAATTTTTGTTGACATGAGTAGCAACTCATCCTAAGTCAATTACAAATCCATTTCAAATAATGCGGGATGATAATTTTTCGGATGTTACAAAGACGTGATATATCACAAATTACATTTCTTTGTTGTTCAAATATGAATATCAGAGGCGAGGTTAAATAGAACATCCCGTTTTTATTTTATTGAATTTAGTTTATAGAGATACGGATTAAAATTGAGCTAACACGAATTATTAGTTCACATGTGCATCTAACAACGAGTCTCGGCTAAGTAATTGGTATAATTATACATATTTTGTAGATATTCATCTTCGTTCATCTAAAAATTTAACAATAAAACTAATTAATCTTGATACGTTCATAAAAAAAAACTCAAGTGTTTATATTAGTTAAGGTGTAATTTGCCACAAAATTATAAAAATAAATAAGTTCTAAAAAACACAAAGAGGTAATAAAATTGATCGTAGATTTCAAAAATCATGTGAGTAGACAAAAAATAAGTTTATTTTGGGTCGTTGTTCAGAAAAAGTATTATATGTGTAGATCAAATATTATAATATTTATTAATAAAGTTTGGCGAGAAAATTATTTCATGACAAACTATAGAAAGTATGACTTTACAAGTAAGTTTAAAAATAATAATAATGATGATAAATCATTAAATCGTAATCTTAATATGTGAGTCATTGTTGATAAAATATGGATTCAATTCAAGAGACCATAAGATTTGAAAACTATAAAATAATGTCAATTTATGTAGATTTTAATGTGTTTCAGGTGAAAATGACAGAATGTTTTGTATTAATATTCAATTACATTGGCTTCTAAGTTCGGTTACATAATATCTTATAGATAATATATAACTCTTCAACATTAATCACCTGTTATCGATAAACATAAAATTACTCTAAAAAATAGTTTTCCATTGTTTTAACTTCTTTTTTAGAAGTTTGTGATAAATCTCACTTTTTTAGAAGTTTGCAGATATAGACCGTTTCGGTTTTTTAAGGTCCGGTCTGGTCTACGGTCCGAACGTAAGGTGATTTTTGGTTCAGATCCAATTTAAGACAATAAAAAAAAGTTGACATCAGATCGGCTTAGAAATTTAAAGAAAAAAATTAAAATAGATTAGCCGGATTCGGATTAGACCTAAATTCCGGCATCCGGTTCGTATTTCCTAAAAGTTCCGATTCGAACCAGTCCGAGTTGAACCGGTTAACACACGGGTTTTTTTTTTTGGTAGAATCATCATTCATATGATCAGAATGTACAATGATTGTTTTGGGCCTTTTTTCTTGACAAACAAAATTAAAGCCCATTTCAGTGTCTTAGGGTTATTGGGCTTTCTATTGGTGATTTGCACTTCCTCGGATAAAACTCAATCATCATAGTGTTTTGTTCACTTGTTCGATTAGCCTAGATCTCGTGTGTTTTGTGAGATAAATATTTTACAAAGTATTTATAAACTATTTTATCGAAAAAATTATCGATGCAAATGGTAAAACAGTTTTATATGAGTAGTGTGGGTTGTTTGATGACCCATATCAACCTTATTTGGACCAAAAATATTTATTAGCTTTTTTCACATAATTAACATTACATACGGCGGACTCTCATACACCATATTAGGAAACTCGGTATGAATGAAGTTGTGAATCGGCCACGAGCTCACGACCCCACGTTCGTGAATGGGACTCATCTCGGTACACATGTTCGTGTAGGTTATCGGAGCTAGGTTCACTCGGCATAAAACATTGGCAACCCTAAGACTATTTGTCTGGTCTATAAAATATACTTTTTTGTTTCATATTATCGTTTTGGTACAATACCTCAATATTAATACAAATGTGTGCATTTCATACGACTCATTTTGAACTTAAACTTCTAATTCAAATGGAAATTATTTTTCATATACGAGAACATTATGGAAATGTGCTCGTGTCAACAAAGATAACACTGTTACTTTCTTATTTGGACGATGGGCAGTGCCTACCGGAATTGCGCACCAAAAGTCACCGGCGACAAACTTATAAAACGAGTTCCAACAATATCCAACTGTATACAACAAAATTATAGATATAACAAACTCGTGTGACTTCATTTGGATATGAAACCACATGTGCTTGTATGCGTAAGTTCAATGGACGTGCACCCTCCACATCGCTAAACCCATTGGATTTAAAATTTAGTAAGTTATCATAGTTGTGTGTGTAGGCTCATTGACCTGTTTTTGGGTTATGGTTAGCATGACTTATATCCAATCGTGTTTTGTTATTGGTAGGAAGAAGAGGCAGTGGCCTCCGGCGCATCTAGTCGCACTTTATATAAATAAAAAAGAGCTAAGTAGGAAGCAAGCAGGGGATAGCTCGGCCTCTTACATCATCAGGAACAAAGAAATAACACCCTTAGACGGGTTATGCAATAAATGAAGGACTAGAGGCAAGTCATAAGCAAAGCTAGTAAGATAATCCGCAATTTTATTCGCCTCACGGTAGGCATGTCGAATCTGGATAATCCAGTCTCTTTTAGAAAAGTTGTGGCATCTAGATACTAGAGGTGTATCCGTATTTGGCGGCGTAGGTGACTAGCTAGGGGATGATGAGAAGGAAGGACTTGTTTAATTAAATAGGAAGCTAGAAGTGAATCTGTTTAAAAAATAACTAAACGAAATCCAAGATCCCACGCAATACTGAGACCATGTAAGACCCCCCACCCCTCATAGCTTCGCCGTGGGTACCGTACAATAACCAATATTCACGCAGAACCCTTTGACCCACTCCTATGTGTTATTCCTAATAACACCAGCAGTAATAGCGTGAACCATAGCCGTACCCATCACTTCTCCTTGAACCATCCGTATAATCTTCATTGTACCCGGAGAAGGAGGATCACAGCTCACCAACCTATGAGTCTTGGGTGCAAGTGTAGAATGAGTAGTTATCCGTAACCAACTCGAAATAGTTGTAATAGTTTGCAATCGCCATGTCTCGCTCAATCTCCGTCATAAGCTTGATCCCGAAAAACCTTATCATTCCACCATTTCCACGTCCACCATAAACCCACAACAATTTTTTCTTCTTCAAACAATACCATTAATATCAAACTTTGAGGATAGAATATTACCTCGTAGCCATTGAGCAGTCGGCATGTGAAAGAATTGATCAATATCCGAATGAGGGATCAAACTTTCTCACATATCCCTAATCCTACAACAAAACTTTTTTCAAACAATACCATTAATATTAAACTTTCAGGATAGAAATTAACTTGTAGCCATTGAGAAAAGAATTTATCAACATCCGAATGAGGGATCAAACCCTCCCACATAGCCCTAACCGACCGCAATCCCGGAAGAGATGCACCAACGGCTCCTCCGCTAACAAGCAGGACGGGCAGGTGGAAACAACGCTGATGTGGCGTCGATGTCGCTCATCATTTGACAATACTCCGCCCTTGATAATCTTCCAAACAAAGACCTTAGCTCGCTCTTGCACACGCAAAGACCAAAGCGTATTAATACTATTAAATAGATTACCCTCCCCTGGTAGCATCGACTAACTTGGTTAATAGCCGTATAAGCCGAAGACACCATATATGCTCATGTGGGAGTGAGCTTCCAATGAAGGTCATCTATAACAACTACCGGATAAGACGCCGATAGAGGGAGGAGTCACCAGGAAACCAGTTCGACGGTGTGTAAGTCGCAATCTGAAGCCGTATATGCTCAGGAAGGAACCGGCCAAAACTTGCCCAGTCCCACGATCCGTCACTACACCAATAGCGATCCACTTTATCATCCTGTTGATCAGCAGGGATCGGTCCAACAACAAGGGTATTAATCGGCTGAGCCGTTACCCAACAATCATTCTAGAAATCTATCGGGTCACCATCTCCAAGGACCCAACAAAGATTAGGGGGATGACTTCAGAGATGGCCTTTAAAATACCCCTCCAAATATAAGAAGGGTTAGAGTGTGTAGAACCATCCGAGCGTATATATTTTTTTTTGATGAATAATCCGAGCGTATGTATTTAGCAGTAAGAACATTCGCCCATAAATTATCAGGATCTTTCAACAACTGCCAACCTAATTGTAAGAGCCTTAGTCTTTGGAGCCGAGTTTGGCCTGAGCCCCCCTGCGGTTGAGTGAGTGATCCGCCTCTGCGGCTAAGGAACCCGTCCCTGCGGTTTCCTGCGGCTGCAGCCGGCTTTGTTGACCGTTGAACCGTGCTTTACTCTTTTCTTCTAACCCTCTCCTTTGCTTTGGGAGCAAGGGTTCTTCACTTCATTCCAGACTTCTCACGACCTTCTTCTTTCTCCTTTCCTCTCCTTGATCTTCTTCTTGATTCTCCTTGAGTTTTGGTAAGTAAGTGTGTGTTTGATGATAATGATGATGTTGGATGGTTGCTGAGCTTGAGAGCCAACTGAGAGTGTGTGGTTGATCCTTCCTTGCTGCCTAGGACCACAGTTGTGGTAAGCTTCTTGCTTCTTCTTTCTTTCTTTCTTCCTTGATTCCTCTTCCCTAGCTTAGGATTAGATGTATTGGATGTATAGTGATGTTGGTTTGTGTATGTATATGTTTGTGTTTGGTTATGGACTGATGAAGACGTGAGTTCCTCACGTAAGGAGTCGAAGAGAAGTCGGGAAAGGCCGTTCTGCACTGTCGCGCCCCCGCGCCTGGAAGTTGCCGCCCCTGCGGGAACCCTGTCACTGCACCCGTGCCCGGAATCCGCCGTCCGCGGCCACGGTCCCAGCACCTGCGCCCACGTCTTTCCGCGCATGCGCTTGCCTGCGGCCACTGTCACCACGCTTGCGGCCGAGTGTCTCCGCGCCTGCAATGATCTTGTCACGCAGGTGCGTCTTGTCCCGATCTACCTAGAGTAGTGTAGATCATTTCCTTTCCTAGTATGAGCGGTTTAGTAGCATGCTAGGTAAGTGTATGAGGGAGTATGATATCGTTATATGTCGGTTAGGGCTTTGAGGTTTATGAGTTGTATATGATCCTTATGGATCCCTTGGGTCTAGGTGTGACCCCTTTATGGATAGGAGATTAATATCTCGTTATGCCTTGTTATTAGGCAGTGTTGTTGATGCAGGAGCATCTCTCAGCTCGACTTCACTCCCTTGCACTAATGGACTATGAGCAAGAAGAGACGAGTCACCCATGAAGAAGATCCCGACCAAGACATGGAGAGAGATAGCCGAGATCATGGCCGAGAATTGTGAGAGAGAATGGGCCGTGATCCATTTGACCCATATGAAGAAGGAGCATGTTGGATTGCTTTGGAAAAAGGAAGAATTCGGGCTAATTTAAGTGGCTAAATTAGGCCCAACTTGTTCTTATATATTTAAAGCCCATTTTTTGAACATCTTTTAAATAAAAGATGGGCTTGCTTTTAATTAGTTTATTTTATTTTTATTTTCCCTTTTATTTTTGATCTTATCTCTTGGAGATTGGATCTTATCTCTTTAAGCTAGATTGGGCTCGATTTTGGATCAAGCCCATAGTCCGCAAGAAACCCTAGATGACGCACCACCTCGCCTATATAAGGCCATGCTGGACGTCCTTTGTAGCTCACCTTTTGATTAAAATTAAACACAAGTACTTTCGAGTATTTTTCTCTTATATCCCATATTCTTCTCGTGGAATCGAGACACCTTACTGTGTGAGCGGAATCCGTTCGCCCAGCAACTTTGGCGCTGTTTTGAGTTGTGTCACTTGGATTGGCAAGTTGGTGCTCTCAATCATCTCCGGATGACTTCTCGTGCTTTGGGGACAATCGTTTTCCCCTCTGTGTGAGATTATAGCGGAAGGGCTTCTTCAAGTCATTCCAAGTTGTGTGTTAGGGTCTTTGTTTCCCTATCGTGCTCTTGTTTGCCTTAAGGGTTCGACCAGATCTATCCATCTATCGATCCTTCACAATCATTGGATCATTCCTCCATTTTTTATTTCAATTTTTCATCTTTTTTATCCATTTTCTTTATTTCGAGTTTGGTGTTGAAAGATCGGGCCAACTGACGGCTAACCCCGTATCAAATTGGTATCGGAGCTAAGGCTCATCAACACCTCTATCGCACGTTTTTCTACATACAAATTTTTTTTTTCGAGCTTTCAAGATCCGTCAAGAAAGTTCTACACAAAAAGAGTCACCGGAGCAGGATCCGTAACGGTTTAGTTTCTACTATTCTCGTTATTTCTGTGATTTTAATTCCGCAATCAATTTTTTGAAAAGAAGAATTTTTGTGGCCAATTGTTAATTTTAATACATTTTTTTTTTTTGCCTAAGATTCGATCTTTTCTCGTTTTGATCGGAATTTTCACCCGTCACCACCACAAAAACCCCCTCCGTCGCCCATTTTCCCGCCGTTCCGCGCCGCCCTACCCCAGCCGCCGCTTCGCCGCCCGCCCGCCCTACCCTGCAGCCTCTTTGCCGGCCGCCGCCTACCCAACGCCACTCCACCAGCCATCGCCCAACCCCAACCGTTGATCTCGGTTGCCCCAGCCTCGTCTCGGCCGAAACCGGCCCCCATCCCGGCCGAGATTTGTTCTCTGCGCCGCAGCCGTCGCCCCCTCGAAACCCTAGCCGTCGCCTCCGGCGTCGCTAAACCCTAACCCTAGCCGTCGCCCTCCGGCGTCGCTAAACCCTAGCCCGGCCCAACCCGACCTATCTCGGCCCATCAACCGAGATCCAAAAAAAAAAAAAAAACCTGAACCGGTCCAGCCATCACTGCCCGCCGCCGTCCGCAGTTCCGCCGCCCGCTGTCCACCACAGTCGCCCCGCCCCGCTGCCCACTGCAGCCGCCGCCCGCCACTGCCCACCGCCGCCGTCGGATAGTCTCGCAAGTCCGTAGTTAAAAAAAAAAACAGAAGGCCACAGGCCGTGCAAAAAAAAAAAAAAAGGAAGTTACTTGCGAGCTAAATCTTTCAGTTTATCTTGCGAGTTTCCATAGTTTTGCAGCCCTTTGAGCTTATTTGATATCTAATAGTTTTCTTGGGAGCTTCCTACATTGCTGCAGGGCAACCATAAATTTACTTTCCTTCCCTTTTTTCTTTTTCTTTTTCCCTTTTATCTTTCCTTGTTTCCTTTTTACCTTCCATTTTCTTTTTACTTGTTTCTTTTTTTTCCCCTTATCGCTTTTCTCTTTTTTACTTGATATTTTAATTTTCAAAAGGCCGCAAATTATCTTTTAATTAAGATAATTGATTTGTTGGTTGAGAATTTGCAGGCGAGATTAGTTTTGCTTTTCTTGCTAGCACCACTTTAAAAGGCCTTTCCCCTTGAGATCTGGTTCGTTCACCTTGTTTTCTGCCTGAACGCATTAACTTGTTGATTGCTTGAGACATTTTTCTTGTAGATTCACAGTGATCCTCGCAAACCGGCTAAGAGGAAGTTGCGAAGCTTACGAGATAGGTTACCGAGCAAACACTTGAAGAGGGTAGTCTAAGAGTTTATCTTTAACTAACCTTGACGTGTTTGCTTGTTTTGAGTCATGTCTGTGGGAAGGGAAAACGAGAACCAGATACCCGAAGTTCCACGAGGTACGGACGTCGAGACTATGATGGCCCGTGTCATGGAAAGATTAGATGCTATCGAGGCACATAACGCAAGCGTCCCCACGGATTGAGCCACTACTCCCACCACCTCGTCAGCCATATTCGGGCCAACCCGGGACCATGCAACCTAGACGAGTCTTACGGAGGGAGCTGGACTTCGACGATGAACATCCAGTATAGAGACTGAAGTATATTCTAAGGCTAAGGTGAAGATACCCCCATTTGAAGGGAAGTGTGATGCTGATGTGTACCTTATCTGGGAGGCGAAGGTAGAACAGATCTGGAGCTGTCATAACGTTTCAGACACTAAGAAGGTACAATACGCTGCCCTTGAATTCACCGGTTATGCCTTAATGTGGTGGAATAACTTGTTAAGAGAGAAGAAGAATGTTAGATGAAGACATCACCACGTGGGAACAGATGAAGGCTATCATGAGAGCCCGGTTCGTGCCACCTTACCATGGACGAGATCTGCGCCAGCGACTGGAGAACCTTAAGCAAGGTTCTATGAGCGTAGAAGAGGTGTATGCAGCCATGGAAATGGCTATAGTTCGAGCCGATGTGCAGGAAGAGGAGGAAGCTACTATGGCTCGTTATCTTAGGATATTACACCCTTACTTGGCTCACGAAATAGAATTGTATGCTTATTCTAACCTGACAGATTTGTTGCACCTTGCTGTAAGAGTGGAGAAGAAGCTGAAATTACGAAGTCAGGACAAGAGATCTCCGAATACCACGTGGAGAGGAAATGCCGGCCGAGACAATGGCCGAGATACCGAGATACACCCATCCGAGACGTCAAGACCCCGGTTCAGCCCACTGCTTCTACATCGGGCAACGCTACTACCTCGACACCAGGGGAAGTGGTTCTAGCTCCTCTACGAGAGCTAGAGACATCACTGTTTCAAGTGTCAAGGACGAGGTCACATGGCGCGGGAATGTCCCAACAAAAGGACATTGTTCATCAATGACAAAGGGTATTATGAGTCGGATTCGGATGCTGAGGAAGAGGAAGAAGAGAGACCGGTCTGCTAGCTGAAAGGGATGAAGCAGAAAAGAGTAAACTGGAAGAAGAATTTGAAACTGGATTATGCCTTCATTCCAGTAAGATCGTTTGATCATGTCTTACCTTGAATATTATAGACCTGTTTCTCCTGAAAATGCATGGACTAGATACAATGTTGAATGCTTAGATGATGAGACCATTGCTGAGTTGGTCACACCTTTACGTATGATATCCCCGTTGATGCGATTGATTCCATGACTGATCTTATTGAGCATCCACCTGAGTATGATACAGGGAAGGACACGACTGAGTCTGAACAGGAGGCCGTTTCCCACGGCTCACAGGGCAAGGAATTGACATGTTATATATGTGCCTCACCCTGTTGTTAATGCTGATTTTATTGACTGCTTTGTGATTAGGAGAGCTTTGAGTATCATACCTTCTCTCGATGAAGATAATCAAAGAGAGAACTTGTTCCACACGCGCTGTCTGGTTCAAGGAAAGGTATGTAACATGATCATTGACAGTGGAAGTTGCAGTAATCTAGTAAGTACGGAAGTTGTTAGCAAGCTGCAGTTGACTTCTATTCAACACCCACGGCCTTATAAGCTCGGATGGATGAATGACTGTGGAGAAGTCAAAATCAATCGGCAGGTCAATATCGCATTTCAAAATTGGAGCATACGAGGATTCAGTTCTATGTGACATTGCACCCATGCATGCATGTCACATCTTACTCGGAAGACCATGGGAGTATGACCGAGATGTAACACATAAAGGAAAAACAAACCGCTATTGTTTTACTTTCAGGGCAAGGAATTCATACTGAAGCCCATGACTCCCACTGAGGTTACTGAGTATTACGAGAAGAAGAAGAGTAAGGAGGAGGAAGCGAGAAAGAAGACGTTGATCATCATCAATGACGGTCCTCCTAGAAATTCAGATGCTGACCCTTACACATGTGCTTCCTATAGTTATGTATACAAGGAAATCTGGCTGTCCATACAAAACATCGGTCTATAGAGTTTTGACGACGTTATCAACGACCTTCGCAAACCTTTGGCTATATATCACTGGGCTCATCTGGCTAATGAATACCCTCACTTGGACATTGTCATTAACTTTGAGGGATTCAAGCTGAAAATTTTCAAGTTGAAGGTGACGGTGAAAGTCGATCTACCTACACGGAGCCCACGCGGCATCTGTGTAATGCTACACTCAGGGAGTATTTCTATCCTCTTCAGATAAGACTTTGAGACTTATTGATGTTAAGTTCATACCTAGCACTAATAAATGTTGTACTTTGTCTATTTATGTAGGTACGGTCGAAGAACAATCGGAGCAGGAGGATAGCACGTCCCAGCAAGAGTTGGAAGAAATAGCTGAAGAGGAAGCACAGGAGGCGCATGCTGAGAATGTAGAGATGAAGGACGAAGAGTCAGACGATGATCCAACTGAAACGTCTTATCCCAGCCTCCGACCAAAGATTCTTACGGAGTTCCCTCAAGATTACACTCCATGGATTCGTGGTCGAATCCTTTTCAAGAGAGGGAGAATGATGCAGGAGCATCTCTCAGCTCGACTTCACTCCCTTGCATTGATGGACCTATGAGCAAGAGAGACGAGTCACCATGAAGAAGATCCCGACCAAGAATGGAGAGAGATAGCCGAGATCATGGCCGAGAATTGGGAGAGAGAATGGACCGTGATCCATTTGACCCATATGAAGAAGAGCACGTTGGATTGCTTTGGAAAAAGGAAGAATTCGGGCTAATTTAAGTGGCTAAATTAGGCCCAACTTGTTCTTATATTTAAAGCCCATTTTTTGAACATCTTTTAAATAAAAGATGGGCTTGCTTTTAATTAGTTTATTTTATTTTATTTTCCCTTTTATTTTTGATCTTATCTCTTGGAGATTGATCTTATCTCTTTAAGCTAGATTGGGCTCGATCTTGGATCAAGCCCATAGTCCGCAAGAAACCCTAGATGACGCACCACCTCGCCTATATAAGGCCCTGGACGTCCTTTGTAGCTCACCTTTTGATTGAAATTAAACACAAGTACTTTCGAGTATTTTTTTCTCTTCTATCCCATATTCTTCTCGTGGAATCGAGACACCTTACTGTGTGCGGAATCCGTTCGCCCAGCAACTTTGGCGTTGTTTTGAGTTGTGTCACTTGGATTGGCAAGCTGGTGCTCTCAATCATCTCCGGGTGACTTCTCGTGCTTTGGGGACAATCGCTTTCCCCTCTGTGTGAGATTATAGCGGAAGGGCTTCTTCAAGTCATTCCAAGTTGTGTGTTAGGGCCTTTGTTTCCCTATCGTGCTCTTGGTTGCCTTAAGGGTTCGACCAGATCTATCCATCTATCGATCATTCACAATCATTGGATCATTCCTCCATTTTTATTTCAATTTTTCATCTTTTTTATCCATTTTCTTTATTTCGAGTTTGGTGTTGAAAGATCAGGCCAACTGACTGCTAACCCGTATCAGTTGTTCTCCAGAGTTAGAGCTGATCGGGTTTGAGACTACTTTTGAAGTTGAGGTCAGTCCATAGGACTTACTTAGCTACCATCCTTATATTGGATGTATGCATGAGTGGTGTGTGTGTTATATGCTTGATATCATGCGATGTTATTATTACCTACCTATAGTTTAGTGATTGCCCTTTGTAGGGCCGTGACAACTTGCCCTTTCATCCTGCTGGGAGTCTGGGAGGTTCTCTGCGGATCGTCCAGATCTGGTAAACGGGACGGGCACTTTCTCCACTCCCATAGGGTACACGGGGAAGTGATCCCAAATTACCACTCCAACTGGCATTACCACCGAGAGGCGAGGGTTATATTCCTCGTGTCACATATATTCATATTTATATATATACGATTTGAGTGTGGGACGTTATAAAGATAATAAACCGGGTAAATGTGTGATAGCATGATGAGGTGATTATTATTCCTGACGTGTGATTGTGCTTATGCATCTTCTATATATATGTGTATGGTTAGCTAACGGTTTTATACCGTGTTGTAGATCCTTTGCAGGTTAGGAGAACTACAGAGTGATCCAGATGGGGTGATCTGCTGAGGGCTCCGTACACTGGGTTTTATGCGAGGGTTATGGGACATTTCATATGTACAGTTATATGTTTTTGGTTTGTACTCAGCGGTTCTTCTGTAAACCTTTTGATATATATATACAGTTTGATGTTTTGGTTTTAATCTATCTGTGCCTTGTTGTAAGATCCAGTGAACTTGTTGTCAGGCTAGGGTCAGGATCCATTGTGAGATCCTAGCCCAGTAGCACCTCGAGTCCTACGGATTCGGAGTGTTACACTAATTTCCCGAGTAAAGCCATATTGAGAGGCTCCATACTTCTCAGACCATATCCCCCTTGCGCTTTTGGTTTAAAAAACTCGTTATAGGGAATTGTATGCATAAGGCGTTGACCATTATAATGACCCTAAACAAAATCTCTACGAAGGCGATCAATTGCATCACAAATCCCCTTTGGGAGAAGAAGATAAGACATAGAATAAAACAGGCAGAGAAATGAGAACCGACTTCGTCAAGGTCAAACGGCCTGCAAAACTCAAAGTTCTACATTTCCAACCACTAAGATGTCTATTAATTCGTTCCAAGAGGAAAGCAAAAGTATTAGAAGAAACACCGTCTTGAAGGATAGGCACACTTAAAAGGTCACGAGAAACATTGGGTAAAACAAAATTTTTTCGACTTTGCCAAGTTGACACGGTGTCCAAAAGTCTTACAAAAGATATCAATTCAATTCATGACAACTTTTATTTGAGAGATCGAAGCTTGCACAAAAGAAGGTTATGTCATCTACAAAAAAACATGAAATAACAAAGGACCTTATTGAGAAAGTCTGATAGGCTTCCAATCCTCCTTTCCAACAGATTCTAAGATCAAGTGACTTAGACGTTCAGTACAGAGAACAAATAAATAGGGAGAAATGTATAAGATAATAAACCATGCTAAAAACTCTCTCATGTGACCAATTGTTTTTAGCCTGAAACTATATGGGGTTGTGTCGGTGATAACTCCATATGAAATCATGTGTGTAGATTCACCGGATGCATAAGGCATTAGACTTGCTGGATATAAAACCTAGCCCCGTCCGAGAAAACAGGGTTATGACAAATTCTACTGATCCGATCGGATAGTTGAGCTTGACCCATTCGAGTACTAACAAGGATACATGCGTTATCGGCCCGTATTTATTTAATTAAAAATTTTAAAACATGAAATACTGTTAAATATAGAAGTGTACTTTAAATTATTACATAATTTTTGTGTAATAAATTATTTTTGTATGTTTAAGATTAATATTTTTCCAAAAAAAAAAATTACAGTCCTCATCCGGGCCGAAATCCTACTCAAACGAATGTGAACAAAAACCTTTTTATACCCAAATTTCGAACTCGATCTAAATTCAATCCGAAATAAACTTGCAAAAAAAAAAAAGAAATGTCCAACCCAAATATGGATTAACTTATGTCTGATAAAAATTAATACACATGTATAAATCAACGGTGAAACACGACCAAATCCTTAAACTTTGTTATCGTCAAAACTGAAAAAACGAATATCCACATTCAAAATTGTGAACATCGTATGAGGTTTCAAGTGGGGTCGTACAATCGAAGCTGATCATTTGAGTGTAACGATGGACCCACTTAAGATAGCAACTATGTCTGTAAAACAAGATAGAGCAAACTTTTGTACACAAAACAAAGGTATATGGACCGCCCAAATTCATATATTCAACGCAGCAATTAAATATCATACTTTCAAGTTGCCATGAAAAACGATTCAAACTCGTGTACGTTCCATAACAAATCTATCTTTCTTACCAACAAAATTGCAAAGTATCTTTCGATCACTACTTAAAAAGGTGCTTTATTATTATTTTTTTTCTATTTTATTTTAATTCATTTTTATTTGTCGCAAGTTAGCTTTCGTTTACTGTAAGGATATTTTCATTCACAAAATCGGAAAAAATACACCAATGTGAATGAGTATATACTAATAAAAAATTTCAACTAAATTATGTATATTGGTTGATGATGATTTAGGATGAATAAAAAGTGGTTTTAACAAAAATTAAAATAAAAATGAGTATATACTAATATTTCTTTTGTGTTATTCTATCAAATATAAACTTTCATGTATATTATTATTTTTTATATTTATCTATATATAGGCAAACTAAAAGATATTTCATATAGTGTATTGTACTTCATACCTTTTTGGATTGTATCCAATTTATTTTAAGCTTTCGGTTAGTTCAATAAGTACTATTGAACGTTGTAATTCTTTAGAGGAATAGATGGGCAGTTGTAAAGATGATAATCAATAAGGCTCATTTGCAAATAAAATACAAATCTTGTGCTTAGTGGTTACCGTACTCTGGATGACGAGCATTTTTCTTACCCTTATATCAGTTAGACTAATTGAACTTTTATATATATATTTATTGTTTTTTTGATAAAAGTAATACTTAAAACTGCTTGTCAATACACAAATTTTCAATTACACACGTCCAATACGATTTCTCAATTACGCAAGCCCAACACGAATTCTCAATTGCACAAGGGAGAGTTACACACTTAATATATAATTAACAAAATATAGATCATTTCACAATTGCACGAGGTCAAAAGGTCCGTTCTTTACAGGCCAATCTAGTTACACAAGCTCGAGTTACACAAGGCCAAAAAGTCTGCCGTGTACACAAGGTCAAATTACACAAGTCCCTATCGATTTACACAAGTTCCTTATCTATTTACACACGCTGTATCGATTTACATAAACTCTATCGATGTACACAAACCCTAGATCCAAACCCTACATTCCATCTTCTTCGTAAGTACGTGCAAGCTTCTTCCCGCCGCCATAGATGAAGCAAACAGTGAACCGACTTTGCAACGATGGCGTCAAGCCTTCCGGCGACGATGACGATCAAGCCCTCCGGCGACGAGAAGTAGGTAAGATGTGGAAATATAGGGGTAATAATTTAAATCTAATTTGATTACCTTGATTATATTAAAATGGAAAGACTAGATCCAAACTTGTAACACAATGCATCGATCCTGCATAGTCGACTTTCCAGCATGGTGTGGATTTGGTTCATCACTGGCGGATCTGGTTCGAATCCAATACCGACGGCATGGTTCAGTTCTATTATTGGCAGTGGGTATGGGTGATGACGACGGTGGTGGCTCCGAGCAGTTGCATGCGGCTCTGCGTTTTCGGTTTTTATCTATTCTCCCGATCCCTGATGGTTCTGAGAACAACAGGGAGGAGAAATTGTAGTGTTTGGCGCCTTGGCGGATATGGGCGGTTAGGGTTTCGGAAAGGGTTATGAATTCTTGTAACTAGATGAATTATATTTATAGCCCTTTTATTTTAGCTTTTTCTGATAAATTCCGTTTTTATCATGTCATTAATTATTTTTTTGAATTAAAAACTTACTAGATAATTAAAGAGACCTAGTTTGTATTTGCTAAACAAAAAAAAAGGCTTTCTAATCCATTCTTTTTTTTTTAAAATATACTCTTCTACTATGTATCAATAAATTATTTTATTATCATTTTTGAGGAAATTAAAAAAAACCATTTACAACAAATTTATGGAATATTAAATCATTATGACAATAATTAATAACAATTATATATTTTATATATTTTCCCCTTTCTACACCACTTACTTATGAATCATAAATTAAATAATATATTCCTTAAAATTATCAAATTTATTGACACTGTCAAAAAATTTTAAAAACTCTTGTAAAAAATTCTAAAGAGTGATGTTATTCAATAGTAAAGCAAATAACCAACGAAATCGGAATCCATGTGCGGCAGTTGCCATCCAGACGGAGAGGGAGTGCACCCGAGGATCTGTATACCCTATAAAATGCTTCCCGTGGACTTATAACCGTTTCTCCAATGCTCTAATTTTGGCGAGTTTCAGATAAATGAGGTGTCTCAGGGCCGTCTCTGTGATAACCGGGAAAATTATTCCGATACCGGATTGTTAGTCGAATAAAACCATAAAATACGGGTCTATGCGGGTCCATGGTAAATTATAACCAATTGGATCCTTGTTCTTATTTTCAAAGGGCCATACGGGCCTTTCTCTCTTCTGTTTTGGCCAGCCTTCTTAGCCAACTTTGCCACGGCCCAGTCCTTTTGTTTTTCTTTGGGCTACTACTTTTATCCTTAGCCTTTACGGCCCAAAAAGCTGGTCCACTCTTCCTGACCCAGTTCCTTCTCTGTTTCACGTTACAGATTGAGACTGCATCTTCACACGTCTGGGCGGGCAATATTTGGTCCGAGATCTCCGCTAACCTCTTGTGAGAGTCGAATTTCTCGCTCGGCTCCCTGGATCAGCATCGTACATTCAACCGCCAGCGTGAGCAAAAGAACGACCGAACTTGCTGTGACTACTGCAGCGACAACTGGCTCCTACGCTACCACTGGAACTGAGACGCAAGGATCGATCGTCCTCACCCCCGATTGAGACCGGCAAGTTACTGCTCTCCTTATTTCCTTGAGTAGACTGGTAAGCAGTTCTTCCCTCTCTATGGCCTCTCCTTTTCTCTTCCTCCAGCAACCTGAACTGCCTTCATCGTGCTCTTTTTCATACGAAGTAGGGAAGCTAGCACCTTCTTATACTTCCCTTCTTTCCTCTTGTTCTAGATGATAATCATGGCTCCTTTCTTCATGAACCAGCCGGCAGGGTGAGTTCGGATGTGCCCAGGACCGAGATCTTCGATCCTCCTCGTCAAGCCAACACAACCGGAATTGGTGAGCATACTTCCTTCTTCACCTTGTTTCTTTCTGCTCTTAACAGCACACTTCTTCATACCTTCCTTGTACGAACCTGCAGTCGAGCAGTGGGTCGGACTTGTTGATCGATCGTGTCTCTAGACTGCAGATAAGACGGCGGACTTCCTTCCTTCCGGGCAACAACAAGACGTGAGGTTGGTGCAACTTCCTCTCTCCCTTGACGATGAGTTCTGTTGTTTTTATGCACATGAAATGATAGGGTATATAGGGGTAGGCAGGGAGAATCGATCATGGGATCTTTGTGCCAAGGTTAGAGATGAATTAATTTTGATGCTGGTAGGAATCGAACCTAAATCTCCAGGGAGTTGGAAAGTTATGCAGAATGTGTATTTCCCAGGGTTCGAACCCATGACCTTGTCACTCTTAGTTGGTCAGAAATCTGTGTTGAGTAGCTGACTTGGGAACCAACTTTCGTTAACTTAGAATAATAATTTGCCGTTGAATTTTTAGTATGTCATAGATAGATATACCTAGTTTATAGTATTAGAATTTGGGAAATATCCAACGGTCGGATCTAGATTCATAAGCTGTCAAAGTTGACTCGAAACTTAGTTTTGAAAGTTAAGTGTGTGTGAAGGCATCTTTGGGTTTTTGTGTAGAATGATTCGAGTGTTGTCTATGGATCTAGTTCGTTCCAGTCTAGAGTGGGTATAACCGAGAGTAGGAGAATATTTTCTTTAGAATTTTCGGAGTTTAGTATGAGGTCCTTTCGGTAGGATAAAGTAGAGTACTCGGAGTAATTTCAAAAAACGAGTTTTGAACTTAGAATGTAAGTTTGAGAAACCCTCAAACTTACTTTCGAGTTTGGAAGTTTAGTAAGTGTTGACGGGGTATAGAATAGTCTTGGAACCAGTTTGGGCACTTTTCGGAATTTTCCGAAAAGTGAGGGGCGTTTTGGTAATTTCCGCTAAAGTTAGGTTTTCCTGTTCTTTTTTTGAAGCTGAGAGCATTCTCATGGGTATAGAAGCCTTATAAAATGTATGTGGGACTTAGAATGTTGATTCTAAGTCGATCTTTTGATCAGGTAGTGGATAGCATTGGTACGAGTGGATATTAGTTGATAATGGCTGGTAGACGTACTATTCAGGTAAGTCTTATGGACTTGCTTAGCTCATAATATTATATGAGTGTATGCTATGTGGTGTGTGTGTTTTACCGCTTTAATGACTAAACTTTAGACGACGTTATAACTTAATGAGACACAAGTGTATGATAACGTGTCGTGGTATCACTGCTCACACTTATAGGTGATGGGAGGATTCTTTGTGACCAGTCCATACGGTACACGGGGTATGCATGGCTCCAGTCCGCTTGGTGAACGGGGACAGAGGCGAGGGTCGATGGTATCCTCGTGCCACAACGAAAGTTGAATTAATAAAAATGAATCACCTAATGAAAAGATAAGAATTGGTTTGTGTGCTTGCGTGATGTGTTTAATATACTTGATGTGTGTTTGTGATACGTAGATATGCTTATAAAATTATTGTTAGCTAACGGTGAAAACCGATGTTGTAGATCTTGCAGGTTAGCCGCCTTGAGGGAGTCGGAGAGTGTGGTCAGCCGGGGTTTCCATATCTGGTCATTTTGTTTTTTTTATTTCCTTTCGGGTTGTGGAGTTTGTTATCTTTTATTCGTGTTGGATAGTCCTTGTCGGCTGAGATACTTCTTCTGACTTTCATGCATTAATAAAAATGTTTTCTAGTTTTACCGGTTCTTTTTTGTGCCTTGTTGTAAGATTCTAGTTAAGTTGTTGTTCAACTAAGGTCGGGACCCATTGTGAGGTCCTAACCAGTAGCATTCCGGGTTCTCAAAATTCGGGGTGTTACAGTCTCAATGGTTTCGGTGGCCCCGTACAATATTAGACACCTTTAAAAACTATATTTTATACTAGCTTAGTACCCGTGCCTTGCACAGGATGACACAAAACCTATGATTAGAATATTCATATATATACAATAATATATCACACATATTTTTTTAATAATAAAGAAAAACTTTCTGCTTTTACATATATATATGTATATATATGAGAGATAGTCCATTAGAATATAAGACTAACCTATTTTCTTATATTTAAACAAAAACTTATTATTAAACTAATTAAAAAAATATTGTTTAAATTTAAAAACTTTCTAAAAGAAAATTATATAGGATTATCTTATTATAAAATTGTCCTAAATATGATATATGAATAACAATATAATATCTTTATTGATTATAATAGATCTGTTCAGTATTTCTATTTTATGTAATAATTGGCTTTGTCAAATTTTTAATAAAATACATTTTAATGAAATAAAATAATTGATTATTAGAATAAATAAATAAATAAAAATAAATAAAAAATATTACTTAACAAATATCAAATTATTTTATCTATATTCAAAACTTCCAATTATTTGAAATATAAAAAGTAAATGACCAGTCATATATATTGGTTTAAAAATAACTTGAATTAAAAAAGTCTATATAATTTATTCTTCTAACACACAAATAGTATAGTATTTGTCAAATATAGAAATTTATTTTTGTTTATATCATAATCTTTTTTGTATATTTCATATCTCATGTCATTCTCTTAACTAATAAACTAAATAAAATAAATATGAAAACAATTGACTTAATATGGTGGTGACATGTGACAAAATCCTAGGTAGCTTAATGTAGTGATGACATGTGACAAAATCCTAGGTGACTTAATGTAGTGATAATATGTGGCAAAATCTACTTCTGTTTTAATATTATATAGTAGGTTACACGATTTGTTTTAAGTAATAGTGTTTCATAAACTATATTTTATATGTTGAAAAATAATTTTATAAAATCAAAATAATTTGAAAAATTAAATTAAAGCTAAAAAAAGAAAAATTCAAAGAAAAAGACAAAAATTTAAAATACATGGAGGAATCAACTCGGGACCCTTGATCAAAAAGAGTAAAATAATAGATGCTTACCAACTTAGCCAGAACTCCAAGTGATAAATAATTACTTTCCACTAATTAGATAGGAAACCCCAAAAATTCAGGGCCATGTTCAGTAGAATAGACCGCACTAGTTATTGGGTCAGGCTTGAACACATTCACAGTGAGGCGAGGAGGCCTATTCCAATGAGTTTGGAAGGCGCATTCTTAAGAAGTCCGAGAGATACATATGTGGTGTTTCCGAAACCGAATTCAATCTTCAAATCCAACAACTGAAATTTCGACAGTTATTTTAACGTATCAATTTTGACCAGAACTGACACATAGGGTGCGGTTCGAGTGAGTCCAGAAATCGCAGTCTTGGTGCAAAGAGAGCCGGATCGGAAATCGTTGAAATTGTTGGGTAAAAAGCAATTCGTAATCTAAAAATCCACGAACACATTTCAAAAAATTCAACAAAATTATTTTTTTTTAAAAAGGAAAAGAAAGAAAGAAGCAAATATATCGCTATGTGTCAAGTTAATGGTCAACTTAGGACGATGGTCAAGGTCGTCAATGGCGGCTGTCGCCTGTCGGGTATGACCCAAACTTGGGGTTAGGTTTAGTTTCGTAAAACTGCCTATATTATTTACTTTTAATTATCCCTATTTCGATCAAAACAACATAAAGCATGTGATTTGGTGAACATTTATTAATCAATTAAAAATATATTTTCGCATAAAGAATTGCATATTCTTCATGTTGTAATTATAATATTATTATGTGTATATTTATGTTCTCATCATATCAGATATTTTTGAACTTTTCAAAGTTGTAGAATATAAATATCATCAGATATTCAATATAATTTTATTCGAGATGAACTTGGTCAATTGAAAAAAATAAAGATGCTTCAGTAAATTGGGACATTTTTTGGATGATTGAACCAATTGCAGTGGAGATGTGTAGTGTTGGTGTTCAATGATTGAAAGGCCCTTTTAATTTTGCAATTATTATCTTTTAGTGAAATGAATTTTAATCATTATTTTCATTTTGTATTGTTATAATTGTTTGTTTGGACAAATTTCATTTAAACTTGTGCCGTTTGGTGATTTTAATAGAATTAGGAATTGGTTTAGGAACGACCGTTAGGTGATAAAATGTGAATATAGCTAAGTATGGTTTTGGTCCTTTTGGATGTTAGAATATGGACATTGGAGATTTTATCTAGGCTTGATGACTAGGATTTTATACTTTTCGATGCTTCTATCTTAGAATAGGCATGTCTTAGTATGCATAGGAATTTATTTCGGAATTTTTGAGGATTGGTTGATAATATAAAGATAAGGTCAAAGTAACGAGTTTAGTTAGTTGCTTCTAAGGTGTTCTTTAGGGTTTCTTCGTGAGTCGAAAGTTCGAGAAACTTTCGAACTCATTTGGGGTCTTTTAACGTTCATAATGAGTTGTTGAACTATATTCGGAAGTTCGAAGAATTGTATGACCGTTTTAGAGTTTTAAGAAAATTAGGGATTAAACCCGTAATTTCTTAAAAGTTAGGACTTTCTTATTCTTCCATTCCAAAACCTTCCTTATCGGGGTTAAAACCGTAATTCGGGGTTATAACTTGATTAGGACAACGCTACCGTTTATTAAACCCAAGTGTATGAATAACAAGTCTTAGAATCACTGTCCAACTTTGTCACGAGACTAGGAGGTTCTTTGCGACCAGTCCATATTGGTATATGGTGAGATGCATGGGATCCATTCCGGTTGGTATACGGGGACAAAGGCGAAGGTTGGGAGACCTTCGTGCCACAAAATAAGTTGAACTAATAGAATTAAATCACCTAAATAAAGATAATAATATGGTTTGAGTGTAAGCATGCTGATTTGTTTAATTTCAAAAACTACGTGTGTTTGTGCTATAACATATTATCTGATACCTAGAATAGTTAGCTAATGGTTTATACCGTCTCGTGATAAATACATTTCAGGATAGGGCAATTGCAGAGTGATCCGGAGTAGGGTAGTCAGTTAGGTTCCCGTACGTGGTTGTTGGGAGGTTGGATTTATCTTTATCTTGTGACTAGACTCATTTCCTTGTCCTTGGATTTTATCACTAGTAGTGTCGGGCCGACAATTGTTTTTACTCTTTTATGACTATTATGCATGTTTTAGACTTTATTTGGTTTTTTCCTATTTGTGTCTTGTAAAAGATCCGGTGAGATTGTTGTCAGACTAAGGTCGAGACTCATTGTGAGGTCTCAACCTGTGATGCCCCGAGTTCCTAGAATTTGGGGTGTTACAATTATCTCTTTCCTTCTTTATATGATTATCTCTTTCTTTTTTCACTCTTTTGAGATAATTAGCTGATATCTCAATTATATATTTTTTTCCTCCTAAGATAATAAGACCCCATAAAAATAACATTTAATTTTTTTTCAATTAATAAAACTCAATTATATATTTCCTTCCTTCTAAGATAATATGACCCATAAAAATAACATTTAATTTTTTCCAATTAATAAAAATCAAAAAGTACAAGGTAGGAAAGTTATGGCTAGCGAATGTCGTTCAACATCAAGGGACTTTTTTTGGTGGGCTTGTTCGGGTGTTTTCCCCTCTAAGGAAAATTTGGTTCCCAAGCAAGTGGTTCCTAATACGAGTTATGATGTGTGTGGCCTTGCAGGACCTTCATGCTTTGTGTCGTTGTTATGAGGCTAGGGTTGTTTCCTTGTCCCATATCTTTGCAAGATGTATAGGCAAGTATTCTTGCTCATCAAAAAGTGTGTTTGAGACTGTTTTTGCTTCTTGTTCCCCTTCTCAAATACAAGATTGGATTTTGGTTACTTGAAGCATTTGGAATCAGATTATATGGGGCTTATTCATAAGTTGAGGAGTGGGATGAATGCTCGTGCAAAGTTGGAGATGTTCTTTGTCAGATTCATGTAAAGGTGAGGAGCTTTGATTCGATTCAGTGGTCCTTTGCTAAAAGAATAGCCAATAGATCGGTTGTTTGGCTCGCTAAAACACGTGAATCATGTCCTCAAAATCGTTTATCTACACCAAGGCTCCCGGTGGAGCTTAGTCTTCTGCTTATGGACGACTTTATGATAAATAAATGATTTTTTTCTCAAAAAAAGAATCAAAAGTACATTCTTAGTCTACGTGATAAAATTTGAGAGCATTGTCACCTCATTAATTTTCTCTGATTTTAAATAATTTTAATTAATATATATTTCTAATATACATGATAATATGACATCATATATCATTTTAATATTCATATCTACATATTCAAACACAATTTTTTTTTAATAACAAAAATATAAGAGCACACAATCTTATGCGAGAGAATTGGAAAAAAAAAAGAAAAAAAAAGTAGAAACAACGAAAATGAGCATTTATTACAAAATTATTAAAAATTTTAAAAAAAACTCTAGAAAAAACAAAGTAAAAATATCATATTAGACTCGACATCGAGATTCTATATTCTAAATTCCATGAAGAAAAAGATCATGATAGATTAACATTGCAAATCAAATAATGGCCACTCGATCAAGTAATTTGGTATTTGCAATTGTCATGTATAGTAGACTTGTGTACGTCAAATTTCCTGAAATAGTTTGACAATGTATAGTTAGCAAGACAAACTTGTGATAACCAAATGTGTACAAGGTCAAAAATTGCATATTATTGATATTAAAGTGCTCCGTTTGGCGAGGTTTCCAAAAAATATGATTATATAATCCATAATAATATCATAACTGACGAAGATGAGAAAATAACAAGAATAATTTACAATTTTATTTATTTATTTTTCTCCCACAATAGTCTCCAAACAATTTCTATTTTTTAGTCTCAATAGACGGGACCTTATATATCTGTATAATAGACTTAATAGTCTTCGATAACTGAAATAGCATTGTAATTTTTAGCCTCCAACAAGTAAACACATTCATAGATAAAGCAATAAAACCGTTTCAATGGTTTCATAATTGATGGGTAGTGATATATTGTTTTGATGTTACGGAAATGAAATGAATCAGCAATGGAGAGAGCAAATATGAAAATCAAAACCGAGAACATTCATAAATAGAAAGATGAAGCATACATCGTCGCCGGTGGTCTCGGAGGAAGAAATATCTCCCATCGCCCTACTCTTTTCTCCTAGTTCGTTGGAGGGACTCATATATATAATCGGTAAAGAAGAACACGAATGAGTTTCACCGGATTCTCGTATTTCTCTTATGTCGTGTTTTGTTTCTTCCGACAAAGACATGAGTGGAATCGTAAATGATGAAAATAAATTAATCCCTTTTAGCCTTGGTAATATAAGGTTATTTTTTATCCATTTTTAATCTCATTTAACCTATCATATAATCTACATCTATAATCTTCATCTTCAACAAACACGTACACATATTTAACCTTCAATTTTAATATAAAATACGCCCTTTTATCTTCTAACAAACGACCTTTTAGTATGACCATATCCCTAAAAGTCCATCAATAATCGTTTGTCGAGTCCAAATTAATTACCACTAGATATGAAATACAAATCCAGTGTCTCCAAACAATTCAATTTACATATAATTATTTGAAGAGTATTTATGTAACATACTTGCCCTATTTTATCTCATACAAATTTATCGGATTTGTTTACAAAGGAGTCGTGAGGTTATGTGACGGGTACGGATCGAATCCGTAGGCCGGTGATAATAGTGTGTTTTTATTTGTATCTCCGGTTATTCAATTATGGTGAGTTCGTTGAATATATAACTCATGGTGTCATTGTATGTCTTTCCTCCACAGAAGTTTGGGTTGGCTCCAAGGTTTGTTGGCAAGTGATGAATTTCCTCCCGTGCAACCCTAGTAAACTCGTACTAAAACTCCATACGCGTTTTGGTCGTGAGGCGTTGCTAAGCTTCATGGTGAGAGCTTGGATATCCTGGACATGCCGAAAGAGGACGTGCCAAAAGAAAATAAAAGATATTGTTTGGCTAATAATGGTAATCATACCCATAAGAGTTGAAAGAAAACAAAAGAATCTAGGAGAGGAGGAAATTTGACTAACATTCACATGAAATGACAAAAATAAAGTGAAAAATAAATCAATCGAGTTAGGTTCGGTTTGGATCGGTTTGACCCGATCGACTCGCATCAAAATTTCTGGTTATTACATTACGTGTTTTCATTGTTTGAATTTTTTTTTTATATTGTATCAATAAATATTACATCTTCTACTTTTAATTTTCTTAATATGTGAAATTTTATCTTTAATGTCAAATATAGAATTGAACATAATTTCCATAAATTATATTTCCGATTCTGATTTAATAAGTCGAGTGGCTTGTCTTCATGTATTTGCATAAAAATGGTACTTATATTGACACTTGTCAAAATATGAAAGCTTCTAATGTGTATTTTTTTTCATGAATTTGTTGTGAAAATCTAAAAAAAATTTGGGGTTGGGCAATGTTTGGCAAGGGGAAAGGTCAGGTCACATCTCTACTAGTTGTTAGTTTACAACCATGTGTTTTGGTCACCCGTGGGATCATATATATATATATATATATATATATATATATATATATATATATATATATATATATATATATATATATAGGTTCGATACAAATTCGTTTTCTAACTATGAGTTAACTATAAGAGAATGATATCTAAAGCCCGTGAAAAAAATTGTGAATGAGTTGTATGAGGATTGAAATGCCCGACCCATGAATGTTTTTTGGTCAAATTAACTAGTTCATACTACTTTACACTTTATATATAGTGTTGCCAACATTTTATATCAAAGTATGAAAAGATTGCAACAACTCTCGTTTGATTGAGATTTTACTTATCAAAAAGTTGCATTTTTAGGCAAATTCCTTCAATTATCACGTTTATTACGTCGTAATAATTAAGTCTTAGGAAGTTTAACGTATCAAAAACATACAGAGAGGGAAAAAAAAAAAAAGGTGTACTTACGTAAAAATTTTTCTAGTGATAATTGATAAGTGATCTTTATTTGTGACAAAATTTAAAAAATTTTACTAACTTAATTTGAACCAAACATGTTATAATATTTTATTTGATTTGTTATTTTATGAATTCTATTTCCCGCGTTTAAAAAACAAAATACTGGAAGATTTGTTTACACTTGTTTTGAACTTTTGTAACAAAAGGTGTTCAGGACCTTATATTCTAAATGTAAACCATCCGGGTAATTCAATGCATAGCTCTTAAGTCTTTGAAATAAAATGTAACAACCTGAATTTTGGGAACTCGAGATGTCATTGGTTAGAACCTCACAATGGGTTTCGATCTTGGTTTAACAACAGCTTAACTGAATCTTACAATAAGACACAAATAAGAAATCGCTTAAAATATTAATAAAAATTAATGACCACAAAGAAAACACAATCAACCGTCCAAAGAGTGAAAAAAATTCACCAGAAAGGGAAACGAGTTTGTCACCAACAATAGTCCCAAAATCCCAAATGCTAAATATGAAAAACCCGGTTGACCACCTCTCTCCGGATCCCTGAACAACGGCCTAACCTGCAAGCTCTAACAACGCTGGAATACACTGTTAGCTAACAATTCAATATATAAGTTAATACTAAGTAGCACATACACACGCAATACGGAAATGAAACACATAGCATGTTACACTCAATCGTATTATTATTATCTTCCCTTAGGTGATTCACTTCTATTAATTCAACTTATTGTGTGGCACGAAGGTCCTCCGACCTTCGCCTCTGTCCCCCGTAAATCAACCGGAGTGGATCCAATGCATCTCACTGTATACCGGTATAGATTGGTTGTAGAGAGCCTCCCAGTAACCTGGCAGCGCTGGGTAGTGATGTCACGACCCGTTCTCATACACTTGGGTATACTTATATCGTAACGTTGTCCTACTCAACTTATACTCATAAACATCCAACATGCACCACTCCTATAATATACACCCATATACGTATTGTTAGTTAAGCAAATCCGTAAGACTTACATGTATTGTCCGACAACCAGCCATTACTAGCGATCATGTGCTCGTGCAATCACAATCAACAACCTGGTCAAAAAGAACGTCTTAGAATAACAATTCTAAAGCTTACAACACTTCTAGAAGGTTACTAGACTAGTGAGTAAGTTTTCCGGAAAGAAAGATTGAGAAATCCTAATTTTTGCAAAAATTACCAAAGTGCCCCTAACTTTTTTAAAATTTCGAAAAGTGCCCAAAACGGTTTTAAGACCTCACTATTGTCCAACAACATCTCAGGACCTTAAAAGACCCATAACGGGTTTGAGGTATACTCAAACTTGTATCCTAAGTCAAAAATCCTAACTTACACATCTTTTAGAAATCGATCAAGCGGCCTACTTTGGCCTACGATAAAAACGTTTCTATTAAATTCTAAAAATTACGAGAAAAATATCAAATGTACTATACCATGTCTACTACTAGCTACGATGATCAAACACCACAAAAAAACTTATGCAAAAGATCTGCACAAAACTTTTTACACCATAAACAGCATTTATACCCTACTTTACGACATCATAAGCCCAAATTTAACCGTTGGATCGATCCCAAATTTTTACACCATAAACAACATATATCCATGTACAACATATTAAAGTTTCAATGGTAGATGATATTTATAAAGTATCAAAACTTAGTCTCTAAGTCGGCTACAAACCCAACTTATATCCTGGAATAGTCCATGAAAAACAACAGGTCAAGGTTCGAGCCTTGCAAACTACAATCCGCCCCAGTCCTGCACTAACCTTAGAACCCGAGTTCGAAACTCCCTATAGGTAATTTCGGAGGAATATACAAGATCAATGGTTGAGAGTTCGAATCCCATGGGCAACTCGGTTTTATACACTTCCTATCAACTCATGTGGATCTACTCGGCAAAAACAAAACGAAAAACACAGACAAGCTAGACATAACTTACCCTCTTCCCGTATGCTGCACAAGACGATGGATTAGTTTAGCACGCCTGGCACCCTCCGTCCACTGCCCTGCTGCTATGGTCGAACTGGTGCCACATCAAAGACATGATCTTGGAGTTCCATGGTGTGACGGAAAAGGTAATAAGAGGAGGCAGTTGTACTTACCATTTGTAAAAGCTAGGATTTTCGAATCCTAATTAATTATGATGCAGTTGGATTAGACTTAATCATAGACAATAACTACGTTATAACTTGCGAATGGTGTGAAAATGACGAGTATGAATTCCATTATTATGTTCTTGACGTAATTTTGGACTTGTGAGGAAATTTTCACTTTTTTCTCCGGGGAATAATTTTCACTCTCTAGTGTTATTTGGAGCATTTAAGAGCTCCAATTAATAAGACTGTAGTTGAAAGAAATGATCAGGACATCGGATATATCCTAGATGTGGAAATAAAATGAAAAGGCAAAATGGCCAAAAAAGTCGCTATTTTATTTCTTATGGCTAAGAAAGGCGGCTTAGGATTACGCGTTTTTTCGAAAAGTTGTGGAATAATTATCCACACAATATTCCGGGTTTATCACTCCAATTTCAAAAAGTTTGGAGAAGGGGCTCAAACCGCCTTAGGATCGGTTAAAGGATAATTATTGACTTCGATAAAGGATAATTATCATCTTCGCTATAAATAGCGAAAATTCATTTCATTTTACATTTCTTCGTAAAAGCTCTTATTTCTATCAACCTTCAAATTCATATATAATCTTCGTTTGTAATCCGATTTCAATTCCGTTTAAGGTTTCGGATTCCTCTCTTCGTTCTCTTCATTTTGGTACCAATGTTTCGCGTTTCTGACAAAGTTAAGGTCAGGTCGAGCATATCCCTTACCTGTCCTGTTCCGTCGCCTAGTTTTCCGGCGGATTTAGTGGTGTCCCAAGAATAGCCTTCGTCGTTGTGATTCTGAATCTTCTTTCGGCTCATCAATCGGGTTAGTAGCGAATAAGTTATGAATTTATTCGTTTTTCGTATTGCGATTTGGTCTAAATTGACCTTAGGCTTCTCAAAATGGATAAATGGAAGTTCTATTATGTTCGTTTAATTATTTTGATGATCTTAGGCTGTTTGAATGACAAGATCTGATAAAGGTGGTTTTAAAATTGTCTTCGGGTAAAATGTTTATGTTGCCAAGAGGCAATAGACTAATTATAGGTTGACTTGGTTGTTTGCAAATTCTCAGGTAAGTCTTCGGACTTACATAGTCATGATTGTGATATTTGTATGAATTGTTGAGCATGTTGTGTGCTATAATTATCTTGAGAGTGTATGGATAAGCATGCTCACATATTGTTATTATATATATGTATATATATGATACATGTGTTAGCTATGATGTGCGGTAAGTGTGAAAATGTTATAATAATTCAAGTGGAATTGATAATGTGTGTGACATATAGCTAACGGACAAAGATGTGTGAACACATGTGATATGTGTATGTGAGAACGAGCCTATAATCATATAATCATAACCATATGGGGCAAGGCAAATAAGTGCACTGGCTACAACCATGGACTTGGGTAAGAATGTCGTATTAGCCTGGACTGACGTTAGCCTGGATTGACGATAAAACTCTATGAGTCGTGGCCCTCAATACTAGTAGTGGAGGGTGCGACCGTTAGGAATAAGATTTGCCTGTTATCATGGGGTACAGACATAGGGGCTTGCTCCATGGGGCGATCAGAGTGAAAATGAATTAATAAGATGGTATCACCGACCTATATTAAGCATGTAAATGAATGTTTCGGCCATAAGTGCATTGCATATAGTATGGCTAGGTTGATGTGTTCATATATTATATATAATTATGTTTAGTAGAATCTCTCATGGCAGAGTTATGATCTTGAACAAACGGTTTATACCGACATCTTTTTAGGTAATCTTGCTCATAGGGACGCTGCAGGGACGTCAGCTGCTGGAAGTGGTCCACCGGGGCAGTGATCTCACAGGGGTTGGTTTGTTTTATTTTGAGTTTTCCGCTTGTTGGCGGAGGTGTACACTTGTCAATGTGCAGCGTTGTCAAATGTTGTTTTTGCAGGAACGGCGGTTGTGTTTTTACAATTGATGCTTATGTTGTCGTTTTGGGTGCATATGCATGTGCATGGTTTTGTTGTGTAGACTTTTATACAACAGGTTGAATGTTTTCAATATTTGTCCGTGCTTCTTATTGCAAGGTCCTATAAGTGATGTTGTTGTTAGGATAACTGATGGGACCCACTGTGTGTCCCTAGCCAAGTGGCGATTTGGGTTATTCAAAATTCGGGTCGTTACTAGTTGCCAAATCTTGGTTTCCGATAGAGGTCGAGTTGCCTAGTGAAATGGCGATGATTGTTGTGCAAGGATGGTGAAGGTTGCTCCAAACCGTGAAACAGAGACGTGAAGAAGGATGTGAAGGAGAGGCGTGCGAAGAACGACGCTGCACAGGAGAAGGGAAGTTGTCGCAGTTATGTGGAGAAGACGAGCAGGGAAGAGGTGTGAAGGCCGAAGGATCTGGTAGTTGTAATCTTCTACAAGTTTGCCCGACTTTGCAGGGATGTCTACGAGCGGGTAGGAGACAACGATCCCTGGTTGCTACCTTGCTCTTGGGCCGGAGGACCGTAAGATAGAAGATAGGACCTTGGAACGTAGTTGGGCTGAAGCTGCTTCTAGGCCCGGAAAAGACGCATGCCCAGGACAAGGAAGAGGGGAGTAGGCCGCCCCTGTGGTCTCGGCATAAGGGAAGATGGGTTTGGGTCCAAATTTAAAAAAAATAAAATTGAAGGACGAAACGGCCAAAGAGATGAAGAAAGAAGGAAGTGTATTATCAAAGCCATTACTATGGTGTAGAGCAAGGACAAGACCATGTGGAGTGTGAGTAACTTCAATGCCTAGAAAAAAACGTAGTTTACCTAGATCTTTCATTTTGAAACAGGATTTAAGATAGAGTTTAAAACGAGAAAATAGCTTGAGGATCATTACCAGTTATGATGAGATCATCCACGTAAATTAAAAATATATATGCTAATACCTGGACGAGAATATGTAAAAAGCGAGTACTCTGCTCTAGACTGAACAAACCCAACGTGTAAAAGAGCATTACTGAATTTTTGAAACCAATTTCTAGGAGATTGTTTGAGGCATAGATTGACTTATGAAGCTTACAAACTTTAGACGGATCAGAGACTGTGAATCCCGGAGGTAGAGCCATGTAAACATCCTCATTTAAATCTCCGTGTAAGAACGCGTTTATGTACATCCATTTGATATAGTTCCCAACGTCGACTAGATGCAACTGCGAGAAAAATTTTGACGGGACAAGTTTAGCAACCGGTGCAAACGTGTCCATATAATCGATACCTGGACGTTGTCGGTTGCCTAAGGCAACCAAGCGCGCTTGTGCCATTCGATCGATCCATCTACATTAAGTTTGGTTTTGAAAACCCAACGACAACCAATAGCCTTCTTGCCAGGAGGTAGAGACACTAGGACCAAGTATGATTGTTTGAAGAGCGTCTATTTCAAGTCGCATCGCATCTCGCCATTCTGGTATAGCGATAGCTTTTTTATACGAAGATGGTTCATGAAGGGAGAGAGATGCTTTCATATAACACATATACGAAGAAGAAAAATTAGTAAATTTCAAATAATTTGAAATAGGATAGATGCTCTTACCTGTAGATGGAGATCGAGCGGACGAACCTGTAATCGGCTGTATAGGTACTAAGGAACCACAATAGTAATCTTTTAAATTTGAATTTGGTATAGAAACACGACTACTTCTGCGTATGGAAGGTATTGGTTCACTTGGTTGTATATTGATATCAGATGACTCAGCAGAGAGGCTAGAAGACGAAGAAATTTCATTTTCAGAAGAGGATAGGGGAATATGATCTGGTTGTAAATTGATATTTGGGGATTGAGGCAAGGAAGATATGGAAAGATCGTGATCGTGGGAAGGAGTAAGCGGTGTGGAAACGGAAATATCGTGATCTGGTTGTAAAATAGGAGATGTTTCAATTGAAGAGATATTATCTCTATTTAACGCAGATAAGGAAGAAGTATCGTTTGGAAAGGATGGTGGAATATCTTTATCAAAATCAAACTTACACCAAATATAGAAGGAGATAAAATAGGAGATTGGTTTAAATTAGGATTCGAAAAAGGAGAATCATAAAATTCGTTAGAATTAAATTTGGTAGGATTGAAAGATGATAAATCAGAAAAAGGATAATTATTTTCGTAAAAACAAACATCACGAGAAATAAATATAGTTTTATTTTCGAGATCATATAGTCGCCATCCTTTTGGCTTAAAGGATAACCGATGAAAACGAACTTTCGAGATCGTTGAGAAAATTTTATTTGTGGTTTTAGGCAAAATAGAAGCATAGCATAGACATCCAAAAATGCGTAAATGTTGGTAATCCGGTTTTTGTCAAAAAAATTTTCAAAAGGTGATTTATCATTAAGAATTTTTGTCGGGGTACGATTTATAAGGTAACAAGCCGTTAAAACCGCATGACCCCAAAAATATATTGGTAATTTAGATTGAAAAATTAACGCTCTTGCAACATTAAGTAGATGACGATGTTTGCGCTCTACCCTACCGTTTTGTTGCGGTGTATAATTGCAAGATGTTTCGTGAATAATTCCATTGTCCGAAAACACTTGTTTAAGTTTGAAAAAATTCAGATCCGTTATCACTTCGAACACGTTTTATATATTTATTAAATTGAGTTCGAATCATTTTAAGGAAATTTTGAAAAATACTAAAAAACTTCGTTTTTAAATTTTAAGAGAAAAATCCATGTAATTCTCGAACAATCATCAACAACTGTTAAGAAGTATGAGGCGCCACATAAAGCCGGAATCTTATAAGGACCCCATAAATCACAATGAACAAGATCAAAGATAAAGTCTAAATGGGATAAACTATTCGAAAAAGACGATCGAGTTTGCTTCGCCCGATGACAAATATCACAAGGATTTTTTTGTTGATACGAAACTTAACATTATTATCATCTGAACTAGATGTTATAAAATCAAATGCAGGATGACCCATATGCTTATGCCAAAGGTTTGACATAGAACATGACGAATCAACCCGGGTTGCTGCGGAAATTGAAAACGGAAAGTTGGAAAAACGTAACCAGTACACCCCGTCCTTAGGTTCACCCGCTCCAATCAGCATCTGCGAAGCAAGGTCCTGAATAATGCACAATTTAGATGTTAGGATAAGTTTGCAATTAAAATCATTAGTTAAGCAAATTAAGGAGATTAAATTGCATTTCAGTCCTGGAACATATAAAACGTCGGTAAGTTGAAAATTTGGAATGAGTGTAACTGTTCCTGCCTGCGTTGCATTTTGCAATAATCCGTTGGTAATTTTATAATATAGGTATGAACTGAATTGAGTTTAGTAAAAAAAATTAACATTACCCGTCATAAGGAAAGAGGCACCGCTATCTAAAATTCAATAATTAGATTCAATACCTGACATAGTTTCATTCGATGTGGCATGAAATTGTTTAAATTTTTCAAGAAGGTCGTTCCACTGTGAATCAGAAAGCCTGGCTCCCACATTAGATCTGTCTTGGTCCGTCAAAGACGTAACAGCCACTGCAGAAGCCATGCCTGTTTGTACAACATTACTATGAATTTCATAAGAGCGATGTTGCTTTGCACCAGGAGATGTGTCGGTGGATTCGATCGACTAGCAGCGCCGGAGGATGAGTCTGCAGCCCCTTTCCCATTGTTCCACCAATCGGGATATCCAACGATTTTGAGGCATTGCTCCTTAGTATGACCTGTTTTATGACAGTGAAAGCATTGCAAGTGATTTTTATCCATTTTACCTTGTGATGATCGATTCGATGATCGCGCAGCCAACGCCATCGAATCAATTCGAGTTTCAACCTCTTTGGTTGCAAGATGAGTGCATTCCTCCTGAATGGCCAGCGAGTATACTTTGTTCAGTGAAGGAAGATGTTCCTTTGATATCACATGAGATCGTAAAGTGTGGTACGAATCATCTAGGCCGATTAGAAACTGATGAACTCTTTCATCGTCTCTTTCGGTGACTAGAATTTTCGAACAGGGAGCACATATATTTATGGATGATGGAAGCGCAACACTCAGTTCGTCCCAAAGCCTGCGCGAAGCCTTCCGAAGTACACCGAAACAGACTGCCCTTTGTTGACGGCATTGTCCTATGTCGGCTCTTAGTTTGAGGATTTTTGGTCCATTTTCCACTGAGTAGCGTTGTTCAATCTCAAGCCACAGATCGCGAGCCGTGTCGAGATTGGATACCGCTGAACGAACCGACGAATCTGTGGTTTGTAGGATCCAACCAACTAACATTTCTCCAACCAACTAACATCGAGTTAACGGGACCCCAGTGTTGGAATCTGCTTCGTCTTCATCCGGGCACTTGATTGATCCGTCAATGAATCCAATCTTTCGCTTGGCTCGAAAAGCATTCATCATGTTTCTTTTCCATTCGGAAAAATTATTTTCTCCTTTGAGGAACCACCGAGATGAGAGTAATTCCGGGGTGATCCGAAGGATGAAGGTAATAGGGGTTTGTCGTTTCAAGAGCGGCTATAGGTGCCATGCTCTCAGATGCGGAATTTGGTTTTGAGAATCGCTTCATAGCCTGATACCATGAAAGAACCTTGTTCTCATAATATCGTTGAAAATGACTTGCCACTTTTATTAACAAGATAGAAAAATATATACAAAAAGATTTCTAACGTTAACATTAAACTAGGAAACAGAATAACCACACTAATACTAAAATATGGTAACTAGGTATGAACATAGAATAGTATTCCTTTTGTTACCCGTTACTTTGGTTTTAATTATTTAAAACCCGTCAACTCGATCAATATTCGAAATAAAAAAAATCCCGGTTATTACATAAAATT
The DNA here is from genome assembly GCA_002319775.1 of Fagopyrum tataricum. Lineage (NCBI taxonomy): Eukaryota > Viridiplantae > Streptophyta > Magnoliopsida > Caryophyllales > Polygonaceae > Fagopyrum > Fagopyrum tataricum. The sequence continues at coordinate 33,807,926 of CM008281.1, read as the reverse complement.
TACGATTTTAAATGTTAGCATGTAAGAATTTATATAAAAACACGAAATTGTGTAATATGAAAAAGTTTATGTTCACAACCATTATTTTGTGGTCTATGTTTAGAGGTTGAAAAGAATGAGTTTACGTCGATAAACACATTAGTAGGTTATTCTACCATATGTACTTTACGGATTACCCTTTGTTAATTGATTGGACTGAAATTTTTATGGGTTATGTATTGTTTATCGTACGTGCGTAATCCACATTGTTTTGACATGAAACAAATTTAGAAAAAGAAGAAGAAGAAGTTAACGTTCGTCGGGAAGTTGGTCTACAAAATTATGTACTTAATATAAAAAATAACTTGCATTTATTTGAATTAATCAAATATATCTTAAAATATATTTTTTGTACAGCGGCTCGATTTAATCCATTTACAAAAATATAATCCAAATAAAACTATATTGAGATCCATATTTGGAATTTATTCCATATTCGATTTGTTTTTTAGTTGGCTAGTCAATAATTATTTTCCTTTATTTCTTGACGGTTTATCTTCATCCAATTCGCCAAACACATTATTTTCACATTTTTGTTTGCCATATATACATGTGATAACACTTATTATAATATGATTAAATCCATAAACTAATAACCCTGTTTTATATGTAATTTATTTTCCAACACTCTTATTTCGAATATTTATTATTTTATGTATTTAATGTGTTTGTCAGTACATGTTACATCAAACATTTGAGTTATTAGGCAAAACACCTCATCTTCTACTAAATCAATAATTGATTGAAACAAACAGACTGTTCTTCCTAATACTCCACCATAATTTTAAATGAATTAGGAAAAGTATGCTAAATTCCAATAATTGAGAATCACTCAATTTAATTAAAGGACCTAAATAATTAGTACAAATAAATGAGATACCCAAAAAATATTTTAAAAAAAAATTGTGGTGCTAGTGACACACAAATTACTATTGATAATGATATGTTTAAATAATAGGCGTTGTAATATAACTCTCAAACTTTCAATGTTTGTGTCCCAAGGAAGGAGCCTAATTTTTGAAAATGATTTTAAATGTGTTTAAATATTAGTGTTGATCCCAGTTTTTTAATTAATCTGAATTATGTATAGATTAATGTATATTCTTTTTTTATATTTATTTAATAGATTAGTCTATGTTTAATGGATGTAGTTTACAATTTTATATTTTTTAAAAGAAAGTTATACAGAAAGATTAATAAATTTGGTGGGTGATAATTTTACGACTTTTAATATAACCATTTTAGGTTTTATTTGATTTTCAATCTCGATCTGTTTTTTTTTTATAAATCTAGGGGGTAATATTTATAAATATAAAACAACCCATTTAAGTATAATTTAACTTTCTACATTTTTTTAAACAAAAAATAAAGGAGGACTTTCTACATTTTTATGTAAAAAATAACAAAATTGTATTGTATAGTGATCGTCGTTCTCATTTCTCTTCAAAATCTATTTGCTATCTTAACAATCAAATGTACTTTAGTATTGCTTTTAATTTATTTTTCTTTTTGATATTCTTTTGTTCCTTGGTATTTTTAAGTGTTGTCACACTATAGTAGTGATATTTTTTCCGTGTCGCCATTTGGATCAGGACCAATATTTAATATTGTTGCACCTCAAATATTTGTAATTAACGACCCATTGAGGACGATCGACGACACTTTGCAATAATAACATGTTAATATGATGACATTTCGGAGGATTGAAAGAAGGAAAAAAAATCAACTAAAAATTTGAACAAATGAACTAGGTTCAACAATACATATTTAATATTTTTTACGGTGTTATATATAATAGTTAATTTTGAAATATGTAAAAATCTAAACCAAACTTAAAGAAGATTAGTTTCCTAATTTTAATTTGGTCATTTTAAAGAAATTTGTCATAAAAGTATTAAAAAAAAAACTAAATTAATAAATGTTAGAAAAAATTCTTAACTTATATACTATGAACACAGCTTAAAAACCAAATACTTAATTATGGTAGAATTTGAATTTTAATCCATAATAGTTAATAAAAATATAAAGATGAATGATCTCTTCTTAAACCGGTTAGGATTACAAAGGGAATATATCTCTCTTATACCCCTCCAATCAATTATTTAGGCATTTACAACAAGAAAAAATGACAGGTACACAAAAATCATAAAAATAATAAATATAATTATAAAATATTAAATAATAAAAGTAGGTCGGTTGCTTGATGATTAAGTATCTTTAGGTTCAGGCTCGGAATTAGGCTTGGGAATATAAATTTCAAAGAAAAAAATAAAAAAAGAAATTCACGAACCACAATCCTTTATAAACTCATCTTACGCCATCTCCCACCTTCTACGACTCTTAATTCTTCAAATCCCAAATTTTCTTCTCAATTTCTCTTTCTCTTGCCCCTCTCTCTAGAAATCCTCATTTCTCAACCCACGACCGCTACCGCTAAGAAGAAGAGCAGAACAAGGACTGTGCTTATTCTTGAGTTTGTCAAACTGGCGATCAACAACAAAGAAACTGATACCAAACCCAAGAGCAGAAGAGTAATGGTAGTTTGAAAACTGGGTTCGCTTGATTTTGGTATTTGGTAATGTGGGTATTGTGCTGATTTTAGGTTTGGTTTTTGTTTTACAGGGTTTGGAAGATGAGGATAATCAATGGCCGCCATGGATGAAGTCTTTGTTGAAGGAGAAGTTCTTTGTTCAATGTCGATTACATATCGATTCTCATAAGAGCGAATGTAATCAGTACTGTTTAGATTGTATGAATGGGGCTTTATGCTCTATTTGCCTTGCTGAACACAAAGACCACCATTGTATACAGGTATAAGATCTGGTTTGCCTGATTTTGGGATTATTTCATTGTCACATTTTCTAAGTGTTGTTTCTTGTTGGGCTTTTCTTACTGAAATGGGGAAAACGAGAACTTCATTTGCTGTCTTCACATTTTTCCTGTGAAATTACTCAAAATTGAACCAAATTACTTGAAATTTGCAGATAAGGAGATCATCTTACCATGATGTGATTAGGGTAAATGAGATTCAGAAAGTAGTGGATATTACTGGGATTCAAACATACATTATCAACAGTGCAAGAGTTGTGTTCCTGAATGAACGCCCACAGCCAAGGCCTGGAAAAGGCGTAACTTATACATGTCAAGTTTGTGACCGCAGCCTTGTTGACTCTTGCCGTTACTGTTCTCTTTGTTGTAAGGTAAAAAATATATATATATTGAAAATCTACTCTCTTCACCTGTTCACCAACCCATTTGCCTACCCACTTCTCTTGATTTTTACTTTTTTACCCTTTTACCATCATTGAATGTGAAATTGTGGTTTCTGTCAATATACAAAGATTGAGGTGCATTGTGACTTGGCTTTATTCTCTTTTTGAGCTGCATTGTGGATTGTTCTTGTTCTGTTCTTGAGCAATGATTGAGTTTTTTTTTCTGTAAAATCCAAAATCCAAAATGTGATGTGTGTTTATATTATCTGATGAATTTGTAGATTGCTGGGACATCAAAAAATTTCCAGAAAAACCCTAAGAAAAATCTACAATTTGCTTCTGCATCAACCGAAACCGAGGATTCATACAGCAGCAGCAGTAGCAGCCATGGAAAACTCCAGCTGAAGAACAAGCATCTAAGCTTCAGTCCATCAACGCCACCACCAACCGCCATTAGCTTTAGAGCTCACAAGAGAAGAAAGGGCATTCCTCACAGAGCTCCTCTCAGTTCATCAGCATTTGAGTTTTAACTCAAACTTGCAAACTTTGGTAATTAGTAGAAAAAAAGTCCTCACTGCTATAATAATCAAAGTTTTTCCTAAAATTACAATGTTAGCCCTACATGTTAGCATGTAATTACTACCAAATGCCATTCCTCCTCAAAATGGCCAAAGCTCCATGCAACCATTGAAGTATATACTTGTTTCAGCTTTATGTTGTATATAGCAATGGAGGTAAGTAATGTGAATTACAATGTATAAATGTTTTTTTTTTTTTACTTTCGTAATTGAATATTTTTACTTTTTATTATAGGTTTTTGCTATTATGTAGTGAGGAAAATGTATATAAATTTATGGGTTTTTTCCCCCCTTCTTGTGTAATGGTCTAAACTTTATATGGAAATTAATAAAAGATGAGTAGAAAAAAGCAGTATGGCATGCAGTTTATATATAATTGCATTATTAGCTCCAAATCATTGTTTTGCATCTCTTTCTTCTTTATGTGTTTGGAAAGTTATTTTTTATCTTTCCTTGTTTGTTTGGATGTCACGCATGAAACAAGGTGAGTTGGCAATGGAAAAATGAATTTCTAAATTAGGGGATCGTTATATAAGCCGATGACATGTGCTCAAGCTCAACTTGTTTCTGCTCATTTATAAAATGAATTCTTTTTTGAAGGGAGTTTTAGTAGACCGACTAATATATTAGTCTTATAATATTGTTTTAGTCAAACGAACGGTGAGTCCGAACAGCTCGTCTTATATTCAACCCTATTTTAAACTATGTTATATAAAAATTGTTTTGAAAAGATTTCTGAAATTTTAAATTGTGTGGATGAAAAAGGTGAGAATTGTAATGTATTCGGTAAATTAAAAGTAATATTTTCTATATTTGGAATAATTTTATATTTCTTCGATGTTAAGTATTAGTTGGGAGAGCTTTGATGGATATTTGGAGTGTATATCTAACACTATCACTGTAAAACTGCTATTTTTGGGACTTTAAGGGAAAGCAGGGAACGAAAGGGGAGGGAATATAAAGTTGTCTTTTTGGAAAGTTTGTAATAGAAGATGTCTAACTTAGTAATTAAGCTGTCTTTGATTTCTTTACTTATCTTTATCCGAATTTTTTATTTGTACATTTTTTATAAATGTTTATTTTTTTAAAATAAGAAATATATAAATTTTAATTTCTTTTTGTATAAAAATACTTGTCATTCAATTTTTAAAGTATTTGTTATTTAGTGTATTTTGATCACAGTTTTTTTTTTAAAAAAAATTGTAAAACGTTTTAGAAAATATAATTAAAACAATTTCCAATTTTCTTTCGATTTAGAATGTAAAAAATATATTTTTTTAAATAAATAAATCATTTTTCTTATGTCGTATGTTAGGAAATAAATTTTTTTTTAATGATGTTATGAATATTTTAACATTTGTTTTTCTAAATTAGTGCTTCAGGGTGACAATTAAAGACCCTAATTAACTTATAAAAAACAATTAAAAATTTTAATATAATTTTATCAATTTTTTAGTTAATCAATATGTATACATTTTTTTTATAAAATTTATGAAGTATATTGGTTTTTACACACGTTTTCCGTATAGGAAAATTTATATGGTTGATGCTCAATCTATGTAGATAATTATGTTCAATTTTTGAAGGTGGATAAATATGAAAAGGGCTTGTCTTAAAAATCAAATGTGTTTCTTCCGTTCGTTTTCTATACTTTTAGTTTTCTTGCGGCATCAATACTTTTGATTTTTCTTGCGCCTGATTCGTCGAAAATTTCAAGAGGGTGCAACGAGTTTTGCAGGATAATATTTCGTCACATAGGTTTGAAGGTCTTCATATTTAGTGTTTAAAACTATTCAAAAAGTGTTATCGTAATTTGATGTTATTATTCTAAGAAACTATTTTTCTTCGATTTCAAACAAAATTATGGTCCTGTGATAGTTACTTTCTTTTTTTAAAAGTATATTAGTAAGGAACAAATACCGTAACACTTATCCACCAAAAACTTGTTTAAAAAAAAAAAAAACTATTGAAATGGAATAAGTATTAGGTACAATATTAATTAACGTACAATTTTAAAGATAAAGTGAGTTAGGTAGAGATATATAAATCACATTTTTTTGCTCACTTTGAAAATAATCTAAAATATTAATCGAAAAGAATATTTTCACCAAAAAAGTAACGAGAATATTGCAAGATAAGGAAAATCGAAAAGAATATGGTAAATAAAATGCTGAAAATAGTTTCAAATTCGCATAAGAAATTAGATAATATCTTATAGAAAAAGATGCGATATTTATAAATTCCAAAATAAGGTGTAGATGGGGCCCAGCTGATAGCGGATGGATGAACACTAAGCAAGACCCACACGGTGGTCTTCTAGATGACTTACACGTGTCGGATTTCTAATTGGACAATGAAAAGGTCATTGGAATCAGCAAGCACTTGAAAAAAAATGCACTGCCGCCCTCAGCTACGGCCTACGATTTTTTTGCGCCAACGCATTTTGCTTATTTAAGGTACGGGCCCCGCCTCTTCCTAATTTGCCTTTTTTGGTTATTTTAAATTATTTTTGAGTATTTTCGGTGATTTATCTAAGATATTGGTCGCTTTTTTGCCGCTTATTATGTCATTGATGATGATGATTGTTTTTAAATTTAATCAAATTATTATTATTATTATTTTCTTCGTTTAATTTCTCGATGAAGTAGTATTTGGGAATGGATTTTAGCGGGTAAAGATGGGATATGGTTTCATTTTTTAAGGTTATTATTAATGAGACAGTATCAACAATTTTTAGAAAAGTGTATAATAAAGTGAACATTTATGATAAGAAAATGAGTGTTATTTTTTTTTTGTACAAAGTATAAATATTTGATATGGATGACATAAATAAATAATTTTCTTGTACAATTTTTAATGTGATATGTACATTCTATGTACTTGTTATTTCTCACTTATGTTTTATATTAGACTTAATTTTACCTATTGATTTTAAGATGAAAATTATTGAGTTTATTTGTTAAGATTGAAACTAAACGTTTGTATCTTGTTGTGTATCCAATGAATTTAACATTATATCACGACGGTTAACTTTTAATCAAACTATCGATCTTAATATATTCACGCGTAAATTAAATTTATAACCTACTATAGTTCTTAGCCTAATGTATAAATTCGGTAAATCACTCATTTTATTACCAATAATTAACGATAAAATTTCAATAAATTTTGTTTTGAAAATGAACCCAACGTATATATACACTAATACATGACTCCCGTTATATTACCCAACACAATTTAATAAATATCTATCGTTTTATTGAAAAGGGTTATCCATAACTTCTCAACTACTTTACTATAAATTTGATAGTTGGTCAACAACAATGACATGAACAACTTAACCTTTTGCTTATCTAAACCAATAAACGAATAATAAAAAAGCTAATAACTAAATAACACTAGATCATGATGAAACTAGATTGAGATAAGTTTGAGTTGACGAGTATTCCGCAAGTTAGTTTATTTAAGGTTGCGGTCGTAAATTTTTTTTGTCTTTTTTATAAGCCTTGTTCATTAAATTGCTGTCGTATAATTGATAATTACCATTTTATGTTTTTTAATGAAAAAAAAAAAATTTAAAAAAAATAAATCGTGTTCTGATAAATAGATCACTTCAAAGAAGAAAAAAAATCATTTGAAATTTTACAAATAAAAGTTTGAAACCTATATATACTTTGTTAAAAGACTATTCTATGCTAAAAGATCGTGTTTTGTACGTCTATTTAATTTAATATTTTATTTATAAATCATAGATAAAATTTATTATTACTATTTTTAATAATCTTTATAAAAATAATATAACATGGTTTTTAAATGTCGCAGAATCTTTAGCACATGAAGTAGAGAGTAAAATGCCACGATAGGATACATTATGTAGAAGACGCACGAGGATGAAACTAGTTTCATGACAAATTTGCACTTGACACGTTGCATTTTGTGTATTGACCTAAATTTATAATTTAAAATATGTATTTACTATATCATCCATGTAAAACTAGGGTGACAATTTCATCCGTACTCGACGGACATCCGGCCATCCGATCCATCGAAAAAGGGTGAAAACCCGATAATAGAAGGTGAAAGCGGGTGGTGGATCGGGTAAAGGTTTTATCCACCCATCACCCGATCCATCCGACCCGTATTCACCCGCTTAAAATTATATAATTTTTTAATATTTGTAGTTTTTATATTATAAATATTTTACATTTACTATATAAACAATATTAAAGTAAAGCATATATTTTATTTCTTAATATATTTCGGTTATTATTGGTTCTTTATAATTTGTTTATTTTAGATCTTGTTTGATTATAGTGTTGTACTTTATATTATGTAAAAAATATTATGTCAGCTTTAGTTAAATTTAAGTATTATCCTGATTTTTAATAAAATATTTAATTATTTTATAAATTTATAAATAAGGTGTAGAACATCCGAAATCACACCCGATCCACCCGCTTAATCCGGTGGATACGGGTGAATTAGATGCGGGTGAGATCCTTAGCGGATGATGGATCGGATGGAGTGAGCAATTTTTGGTAATGGATCGGGTGGCGGTCAAGATTATCTACCCGTCGCCCGATCCATTGCCATCCCTATGTAAAACATTCTATTTGGATCGAGACTGAATCGACGTGGTAGAAAGACGTGGATTTCATTCTGCCTGCCACGTGTCTACTAGGCCTATTTTAAATGATGATTGATGGCCAGCTTGTTGGGGCCACCAGGCCCATTTTGATCCAACCTATTGATGACCTTCTTATATGAACCAGTTGTTCAAGTTCGGGTCGGTTCAGGTCCGAACTGATTACCTCATGTTGGAAAGGTTTGAGTTTTGGCCTAACAAAAAGCCCAATCTAAAAATAAAGAGCATGCTCCAACCGGTTCAGGTCTATATAATTTGGGATTTTTCGGTCCAGGTCCCAACAAGAACTAAACGTAACTCATTATATATGCACAAAATTGTGCTACGTTAAACAAACTTGTAATCTAATATATAAATTCTAAAAACTCCCGTGTTGAAGGGTAATTTTCACGAATATTATGTGTTTGTGAATGAAAGTGTAATTAATTTAAAATCATGGATATGAATTTAAAATTAATTGTGAAAAATGTATTTTGGATGTTTTGTATGAAATTAAACCCCAAAATATTATGATGAAATAGTGATTACACTACCACATTTTCATCGCTCTAGTAGTGATGGGTAATACTATATTATTTAAACACAAAAGTTTATATAATATTGACAAACCAAAAAAAAATATATCACAAGTCCAAAAATCACAACGTTGGATTACAGCCCAACAAGTTAGATGCAATCCAATAAGTTGAAAACAATGGGCCGTGAGAATTTTGGAAAATGATGGGTTGTTATCTTCTTAACATATTAAAAAGCCCAATACATTTATTAAGGAAAATGATCAAACAAAAAAAATACAAATTATGCATTTGCATTTTGTATTTTCAACCTTTCAATTAAGGGGATATCAACTTCTCACTTAAAAGGGAAATAAAGAAGAAGAGGTGATTATAATTAATTAAATCACTTTAATATGGCTTTAAATATTTCCCAATAAATACTCTCCAATAAGCTTGTTACTTGCTACCAAAGGATGAAATAAGGGTGTTATGTTGACCCTAATTAAGTGCTTTAAATTTGGGATTGACCATCCTTAGCCTTGGTCATTGTATTTATGGATGAATTCAATTTACATTAAAATGGAGGGAAGCCAAAAGATAAAAACGGTCAAAGAGAATAAATATATTTATTTGCATAATCAATTGCAAATATAATTTGTTTCTCTCATCTTCCTCTATAAATAGTTTTTGAGACTATGATGTTAGGGGTCTTAAAACAAATCTACAAGCTCAACAAAGAAAATGGCATCCACAAATAATTTGCAAAATAGAAAAGAAAGTTGAGAGCAAATACAAAAAGGAGTAAGGGAGAAGTCAAACAAAGTATTGACAACTCAAGAGTCATATAAAAAGTAATGATAATTTCTTCTTTGTTTACTCTCTATTTTTTCTATTTGTTTTAAATTGAGCAGCGAATGAAGACCAAAATTGTAGATGGTGCAAAACAAATACTTCATCTACTACACCAAATGACAATATTTGGATTGGAAACGGAGAGTTGTCACCGCCACAACCAAACTGTAGTCCGATGATCCAAAAAGGAGTCGTTTCATGTGCTACACTAAATCTCCAATATGGAATACTCAAGAGACTTTGTGGTCGGGATCTGATATGTTTCAAAAAGAGAAAGATCCAAAGAATTGTAGTTGAGAGGATTCTTACATCCAAACGCTACAAAACGCAAAACTTGTTTTTTTGGAAAATTTTCCTTTTAAGTTTTAAAAATAAAGTTTTTCCTTACATGGGCTTTTTTAAAATAAAATTTTCTTCTCAAAATTTTAAAATTGTGAAAACTCAAAGTTGTTTCTCAAATATTTTAAAATTGTGACAAGTCAAAGTATAATGAGTTTCTTTTATGACTTTCTAAAAAGGGATTATTTTGTTATCATTTTAGTTGGTGACATGAAGTTATCAATATATTTTTTTGATATTTTCAAGTGTTTTTAGAAGTTGTTAAAGGAATCAAGCATATACGAAGACTCACACGCGGTGAGGAATGTGCCATAAAGAAAGAAAATGTGAGAAAAGCTCCATGGAAAAGAAGAGGAAGATAATATGAAGGGTGATCTAAAAAATGTGAGGAATGTGCCATGAAAAAGAAGAGGAAGAAAAACGTGAGCAAAGATCCATGGAAAAGGAAGGAAATTGATATGATGGGCCATTCAAAGAAGAGGCGCGAAATGTGAGGAAGACACCATGTGAAAGAAGAGGAAGCTAATGTGAGGAGATTTGAAGGAGACATAAGAAAATGTGAGAAAAGTTCCATGGGAAAGAAGAGGAAGATAATATGATCCAAAGGAGATGTACAAAAATGTCGATCAATAATAACTCAAGTCAAAAGTCAAGAAGAGTGATGAACCCAACACTAATTTCAAGAAAAAAGGATGGTGCTTTTTTCTTCTACAACTTCCAACCGGTCTCGCCAAAGTTCTTCCTTAATGGTGTTTGCATGTTTTTAAAAGGGTTTTATAGAATCCACATGGATTTAAAGACGGCACTCAAGATACATGGTCGGGTCATGGTTAATCGGACGCAGTGGTACAATGTGAAATGCTTCAAGACAAAAGAGTGGTGCTTTTTCGTCTACAACTTCCAACTGATCTCGTCAAAGTTCTATCTTGTTGGTGTTTGAATGTGTCAAATGGAATTTACATAATTCACATGGATTTGAAGACGACACTCAAGATACGTGGTCGGTTCATGTTTCATTGGAGTCAACGTTACTATGTGAAACGCTTCAAGCCGGAAAGGATGATGTATAATCAACAAACCTCAAAGCCTCAAAGTAAAAAATCAAAAGCAATGTGCACAATCTTAAGTCCAAAGCATCCTCAAACCAAAGGCATTTTCATACATGGAAGCACCGCATCAAGAATAATATGTAATCCAAAGTAAATTATGGACGGAAGACGTAAAACCATGCAAAAGTCTCAACACATCTTCAGGAGAAGCCAAGATTATCTTGTCTAGTTCTATTATTTTCGTTCAAGCGGGGATTGACAAAATAAGCACACAAAAAAAAAGAAGCACAGAGGTGGAGACAAAATGAGAATAAAATAAAGCAAAGGAGATTAGAGCATTTCTCTTTAAAGAAAGATGAAAAGAAATCATAAGCAACAACGTCTTCTCGAGCAATTACAAGAAGTACAAAGACAAGAGAATGTACGAAAAGAAAAGTTGAGAAGTCGTCTTTTTCATTTTGCATAACCGAAAAGAACATAAAAAGAAAAGAAAAATAGATGAGAGTTGATCGAATGACAAAGTTTACAACAAAGGAGAATCATTTGTTCAATGCCGAGATGGTCAAAGCTTGTACTCGGCCATATAAATGCAAGAAAACTATGTGTGAAAGAAAGAAGTTGGAAAATCCCTCATACAAGCATGGCAAATGTACATCAAGGAGATGACAAAAAAGAATTTGCCTTAAGATACCATTCTCCATAAATACAAACCAAAGAATATGGTGGTTTCCCCTCTGGTTATGCGCGAGATCATCAACATAATCAACGCTACACCAAACGCGATAAGTGAAAAATAATTCAAGCAAATTGAAGAAATAAGAAAGAATCATATGAGATACGGATCCACAACCATAAGCCAAGGAATTCAACTTTCAAAGCTAAAAGAGGGACTATGACATGCTCCTAAAATAAATAGGCCAAGTACAAAGGGAAGAAGTCCAGGTGAATCCAAGATTAACAAGAGGTTGATCTTTAACTGAAGATTAACAAGAGATGAAAGAAAAGATTAAGTAGAAAAGCACCTAAAAAAAAAAGAGAATGAAGAAAAGGAGAGTTTATCGAACGAACCATAAACAAAGATCCAAGTTGTAGTAACTCAACAAATTGAGTAAAAAAAGAAAGGCCCGTGGAGAAATCAAGATCAAATGAGCGGAGAACGTGAGGATCAACTTTGTTACAAATATCAAAGAACGAAGCTGGTGAAACCAAGCGATCAAGAATAAGAAAAGAGAAGGAATTTTGCACACACAAAGGCATAGGAAAAAGAAATATCGGAATAAAACAAAAAAATGGAAAGATAAGCAAGATCTAATTGTTCTCGGGTGTTCAAGTCAAAGCTGTAGAATTACGTATGATTTGATCCCTATGAAAGGGTACGTAGGAAACTCAACCTCATGGCCGTTGAGTTCAATCGCAAACTTTTAAGTTGATACCCAAATAAAGGCTTGAGAACTACGTTTGACTTGATTCTGTCGAAACGGATACGTAAGAAACTCGTCGAGTTCAGTCATACCCCAACCCAAATAAAAAGAAGAGAAGAGAAATATTGCCAACTTAGAGTTTCTCATACGCACATGATAGTCGGATAATTCGGAAAACCCTTCATAGAAGGTGGGTCCGAGTGATTCTGGTGATGCGTAAAAAGTAGAGAAATACAAATGCTAGTGCGGATAATGGACAACCTGTCCTAAAAGTTTGGCTTGGTTCCAATCTATGATGCATAAATCGAACTCCGGAAAAATATAACTTGAACTACGTAAGGCTTGATCCTTCTTAGGGAAAGTACGTAGGCAACCCGTCGGGTGCAGCCCAAATCCTCAAAAATATTCAAGAGGTCATCCGGATTTGTAATCGGTATTGTTTTAGAATCGTGAGGATACGACGAATAAGGGTCGAACCTTATAAACATTTTTCAAATAAAATGTGTTACGCATTTTTTATTTCTTGTAATATTTTTCCTTGACACTTCTCTTACAACAAGTCAAATTGGATTTTGGATGGAATCTCGATGAGATCATCTATTCTCAAGAGCATTTGAACATGTATTGACCCGTCGGAATTTAAGATGGTATGAAGCGATATCACGTCCAAATATATCAAGTGTTAACTAAACGAGACGGTGACACGTAAGGATGCGTGTAGAGCGAAAATTGTCTCACATCGATAATAAATAATTCAGTTGTGAAATATATATTTCTATTGTACGACTACTTCTCTTATTACAATTGGTATCGATATTGAATTTCGTTTGCTGATGTGTTAAACTCGAGGCATATACCCTCGAAAATACCCAATATTATATTACACTACATTACAAAAACCGTTATCCATTCTGTTTTTTTTTTCCTTTCTGATTTATTAATAAACTTTTTAAATAAAAATATTAGGAAAAACTAAAGTGCAAAAAAGATTTTAAACCGATCATAACACATTGTAACACAATGTTGAAAACAAATAATTGAACCGGTTTTTCTGGTGATTAATAATTAAACCGGTTAAAAAACACAACGTAACGTTCCAATCTAGCCTTCATTTGCATGTCATTCACGCCACGTTAAAACCATACCCATACCGCCATATATTCATATATTCTAACTTCTTTGGCCTCATCTCACAAAATCCTCTTTCCATAACATCACATTCAATTCACCAAAACGATATGAATACTTTCATTACTCCAATCATCTTCACAACCACCCTTCTCCTCCACATCGCCACCGCATCCACCACCAATCTCCTCCATCAAACCTGCAAAAACTCCTCAACAAACAACCCCAAGATCCCTTACTCCTTCTGCATCGCCGCCTTACAATCCGCCCCGACTTCTCGATGCGCGGATCTCAATCGCCTCGGGTTCTCTCTCTCCGGCTTCTTAAGGATAACGTAACGGATACCCGATGTGTTATCAAGATCCGTTTGAAGGAAGAGATGAAAATGGGTCGGGCGATGGAGGAAGCGCTCGAGGATTGTTTGGAGTTGTATTCGGATTCGGTTTATACTTTGAATGAGGCTTTTGGAGATTATAAGGTTGGGAAGTATTTTGATGCGAATGTTAAGGTTAGTGCTATAATGGATGCAGTTGATACTTGTGAAGACGGGTTTAAGGATGTTGGAGTTGTTTCGCCTTTGAGTAGGTTGAATAAGTTCAGTTTTCGGTTATCCGCAATCTCGCTTTCTATAATGAACATGATCCAATCAAGGCTGGATTGATTGTGTATTGAGGGGTTTTGTTTATGTGTATTGATTTGTTTGAATTTGTAAGTTTTTTGATTATATATAGTACTTGTACTTGATTGATTCAAAGTTTGTGTGTAATAGTATTGATGTCTCAATATGAAATTTGCTTCGTTGTTTGTTGAAACTGATACGATCCACTCGAACCGATTCTCTTATATATATATATATATATATATATATATATATATATATGGATCGGTTAGGGTGATAACTAATTTTTCGGGGAGGAACGATCACGGACGTCCTAGAGTTGTATTATACTAGATCAACGGTTAAAATTGGATCATTTTATTTAATTATATCATGATATTACATACTATACTCGAAAGATACTATTTTTTTTTTATTTATTTATGTTCATGAACAATAAGTCCCATTGTGAACAAAAAAAAAAGGAAATTGTAAATACAATACAAAAATCTTATATAAATTAAATAGAATGAAATTTTATACAAAATTAAATAGAATGAAAATCACGCTCATTTGATATATTTACGCTAATAAATAAAATATCTTATGCAAATTAAATAGAATGAAATTTTATATAAAAACAACATTACGAAGTTATACCTTACATTTATTTAAAATAAATATATAAGAAAACTTGTATGTCCGTTGATTATGACCTAATAAGTGATAACTACCTACCATAATAAGATTATTTAATTGAATAAATTCAGGACGTTCATCAATTAATTCAACGTTTTTTTTAGAGATTCTTATCCCTCTCCGTAAAAATAGTTCTATTCGAAACTCGACCCTACGAAATAAAATGAGTCAAAATAAAGATTTCGGATTTTACAGAACAAAGTTTTAAATATAGTCTGGTCGCAAGTAAGAAAGTCGGACATATTATAGATAGAAAGAAGATGGTTCGTATAGACGACCGAATTTATCGGACATATGACATATCACTAGGACCCCATAACAATGATCGTAAGTGAGTGATTCTGCTGAAATTCATATTCAAATTTGAGCATCAACCTAAGTTATGACCCTTAATGTGTCCAACCCTCAATAATATACACACAACATTCGAATTTATCGGCCTATTTTACAAAGCAGTTCCACCCAATTGACAATTTGACATGCACTTGGGCATTACCTACGTATACTCAATATGCACACAAACACATATTCCTGTGTAATAAGCCACACTTCAAAGTAAATTAAAGTTGTCCATAAGGACTAGCTAAGTGTGACACATGAGTAGCTTAAAAGAAATTTATCTTCACCTACATTTACCCACTTGCTTAATACTTAATTGTATGTTTTATTCTATGG
The DNA here is from genome assembly GCA_002319775.1 of Fagopyrum tataricum. NCBI lineage: Eukaryota > Viridiplantae > Streptophyta > Magnoliopsida > Caryophyllales > Polygonaceae > Fagopyrum > Fagopyrum tataricum. The sequence goes on along the minus strand of CM008281.1, from coordinate 33,792,194 downwards.
CTTGTATAGTCTTTAAATCCCTGCTACGTACAAACATCTTCTAGTATATTTAGAAGAAGAAACATACTTATTTGTTCATGATCAATTCATATTTTCTCAAATTACCTAGAATATTACATTTAATGAAATAAATTTGTTATTATCGTTTTGAAAAAAAAAAAATTCCTCATAAACAAATAAATAATATGGTGACTACAAATGTATACACAAATAAATAAATAAATTATACATATTAAAATAGACCAAAATTTAATATATAAGATCTTATAAATTTTATAACATGTGTCATTGAGACATAGAATTTTTTTAAAAAAAAACTATATGTAATCCTTATAATGAATATTGCCTTATAGATATAAAATATCCAACATGTTAATTTATACAATTAGTAACTATTATTTTATATGAGGAATAGAGAGAAAGAGAAATGTAGTGATCAAAAGAAAGATTGTAAACTCAAAGTTGTATTGATGTATTGTAACTACAAGATGCAATATCGAGTCTGTTGAACTGGTGAAATGGCTAAACTATTGTCACAAAACAAGTGGACATGTTGAACCGGTGAAATGCCCTGATCAACAGAGTAGCCTAACTAGCCAAGTTACCTTTACTGTTGCATACGCCATGACTCGATATTCTTCTTCTGTAAAGCTGCGGGAAACAATGTCTTGCATCTTCAATTCGACTACCATCTTATAAGAGATTTGCTCAGTAAGCGAACAAACCCTCCAACATACCAACGGGTAGTGGGGCATAAAGCCTAGTCTGAGTCCGTATAAGCAATCAGTGAGAGAAAGTCACATCCATATAATAGAATCCCATGACCAATTGAACATTTTACATATATGAGGGTATATATGAGGGTATGTTGTAGCCTGTAGGGCTAAAAAATGAGAAGTACATGGCTTTTGCATAAACGAACTTAAGCATTGCATAACAAAACATAAGTCTGGTCTACTGTGAGTTAGAAAGTTGAGTTTTCCAACTAGACACCGATAGGTTGAAGCATCATATAGTGGATCATCATAATCAGGAATTAAATTAAAGTTTAGAGGAAGTGGAGGGCATGTAGTTTTCTCATCAAGTAGAGAGGCATCACATAATAGTTCAATGGTAAACTTTCTTTTGTGATAGAACAATGACCTCGGGTACATTGCTTATCTCAATGACATGAAAGTAGTGAATGATGCCAAGGTACTTAACATTAAATGTATTGTCCAGATGCTCGTTGAGATGACTAATTTCAACAGTATCCGAGCAAGTGATGTAACACTCCGAATCCGTAGGACTCGAGACGTTACTGAGCTAGGATCTCACAATGAATCCTGACCCTAGCCTGACAACAAGTTCAAAAGGTAATACAGAAGTACCGCTGAGTACAAATAAAACATAACTGTACAACAAAAGATCCCATATCCCCGATGATGACCCAGTGTACGGAGCCCTCAGCGGATCAACCACTCTGGATCACTCTGCAACTCTCCTAACCTGCAAAGGATCTATAACACGGTATAAAACCGTTAGCTAACCATACACATATATATAGAGATGCAAGAGCACAAACACACATCAGGAATCATAACACATCATCATGCTTTCAGACATTTACCCGGTTTATTATCTTTATAAAGTCCAACACTCAAATCGTATAAATATCTGTATATGAATATATGTGACAGAGGAATATAATCCTCACCTCTGAGTGCTATAGCCAGCTGGAGTGGTATAAGCGCACGATCCCGTATACCATAAGGAGTGGTGAGTGCCCTTCCCGTATACCAGATTTGACCTAACTACATAGAACCTCCCAGACTTTACTACGGGATGAAAGGCAGGTTGTCACAACCACTACAATGGCGGTCACTAAACAATAGGTCGGTAATAATCACTATCGCATGCCATAAAGCATATAACAATCACCACTCATGCATACATCCAATATAAGGATGGTAGCTAAGTAAGTCCTATGGACTTACCTCAAACTCAGAAGTAGTCTCAACTACGATCAACTCTCAACCTGGTCCACTCCAAACTGGAGGACAACACTGCCTAGTAACAAGGCATAACAATATATCAACTCATATCCATCAAAGGGGTCACACCTAGACCCAAGGGATCCATAAGGATCGTATCCTAACTCGTAAACTTCAAAGCCATAACCGGCATAAACGATACCATACTCATCATCATTCTAACCTCATATATGTACCTAGCATGCTACTAACCCGCTCATACTAGGAAAGGAAAGGATCTACCTTACTCTAGGTAGACCGGGATAAGACGCACCTGGCATGATAAGAGAGACGCAGGGGCGGAGCAAGGCAAACCGCAGGCGCAGCGACGCTCGGCCGCAGACGCGGTAACAGCGGCCGCAGGCAAGCGCAGGCACGGCGCAGGCGCTGTGACACGGCTTCCGGTGACAAAGTTCCCGCAGGGTCGGTAGCGTCCAGGCGCGGGGCGGCGACTCTGCAGAACGTAGAGTCCCGACTTCTCTTTCACTCTTCACGTGATCAAATCACGTCTTCTCTCATCCAAAACCAAGCACATACATAAACATACATAAACCAACATCAATACACCTTAACATGCATCTAATCCTAAGCTAGGAAGAAGAACAAGGAAGAGCAAAGGAAGGAGAACCAAAGAGCTCACCTCTACTGCTGATCTAGGCAAGGAAAAGCTCCACAACCACTACTCAGCTGGCTTCCAAGCTCAGCAACCACATCTACCATCATCAACATCAACAACAACACACCACTCTCTACCAAACTCAAGGAAAACCAACTCAAGATCAAGAAGAAGAAAGGGAGAAGCAAGGAGGACGTGAGAGGTCTGGAAAGGGAATGAAACCCTTGATCAGAAGCCAAGGAAGACTTAAGAAGGAAGGAAAGGAGAAGGTAAAACACGGTCAAAGAGTCAACAAAACGGCTGCAACCGCAGGAAACGCGCAGGGGCAGAACACTGCACAAGCCGCAGGGCGGCTCCACGAACCCGCGGGGCGGCTAAGGCCAAAACTAGCTTCAAAGACTAAGGCTCTTTACAAGTGATTAGAAGGTCGTTGACATAGATGGCAAAAATGGTAATGAGATCTGAGTGTCATTTGATGAACAAAGAATAGTCGTTTTTCGATTGAATGAAGCCATGAGTAGAGAGAGATTTGGTGAGCCTATGGAACCACTGACGAGAGGCTTGTTTTAGCCCCTATAATGACTTGCAAGTTTGCAAACAAGAAGAGCGGTTAAGGATCCCTGGAGGCATTTTCATATGCACGTTCTCATATAAATCCCCATGTAAGAATGTGTTGTTTATGTCTAATTGGTATAATGGCCATTTCTCCAAAGCTACAATGGCAATAATACTGCGTATTGTGGTCATTTTAACAACCGAGAGAAGGTCTCGTGGAAGTCTATGCCCTCCCTTTGAGTGAAACATTTGGATACGAGTCTAGTCTTGTATCTTTCTAGACTCCCATCATCTTTGAGCTTGACTTTGAATACCCATTTGCAAACGATAACCTTCTTGGAAGGTGGCAATGGCATGATATCGCATGTATGATTGTCTTGCAAGGTTTTGTATTATGATTTTATGGCATTGATCCAATTTGGATCTTTTGATGCTTCGGTGTAAGAAGTTGGTTCAACATAAGAAGAGAGTGAGGAAATAAAAGCAAGATGGGAAGTAGGAAGGGAATAAGGATGAAACATACCTGGTGATGATAGGTTGCAAGAACTATACATGCAAACAAAATCTTGAAGGTAAGGGGGAGCATTGTAAGGGCGAGTAGAACATCGAGAAGTAATATGAGGAAGGGTAGATGAGATATCATTTGATGGTGGTTAGATAGGAGGGAAGATGTTTCCCAACTGCCTGCTGGGGTATGGACATCAATGGTATTGGGTATGAAAATGAATGTGTCAAATGAAGTGAATTGCAGTGAGAATACACTCACCCCAAAGGAAAGAGGGATCTTAGATTGATGGAAGATGGCTCGAGCAACCTCTAGGATAAGTTTGTGCTTTCGTTTAAGCACCCCGTTTTGTTGAGGGGCATATGGACAAGTCGTATGGTGAATAATTCCTTCTTGAGCATAGAAGGTGGAGACTGCAAGGCTCGAGAACTCTAATGCATTATCAGATCTTAGAACCTTAATTTTGGTATGAAAGTGGGTTTGTATAAGAGATACAAAGGATTGAATAAGATGAGGGAATTACTTTTGTTTGCCATAAGGTATGTGTATGTGCATTTGGTTTAGTCATCAATAATGGTAAGTAAGTAGGCATATCCATTGTATGTATGTTGTTTGTAGGGGCCCCAAATATCACCGTGAATGAGATCGAAAGGTTTTCAGCTCGATAATTGGAGAGATCAAAAGGTTGTCTGTGTTGTCGAGCTTGTGGACAAAATTTGGCAAATTGAATGTTTCTTAATCTTGACATTAATAGAGTCAATGTGTAGTAATTGTTCAAAAGGGATGTGTCATAAACAACAATGCCATACTTTAGGACTTACAGATGAATAATTAACAGAAGAGGCAGAAGAAAAATGCTGCTCATCAGGCTTATTACAAGACATAGGTAAACTTGTTCGGATGTGTGAGATTTTATCGACAGTGTATAATCTTTTGCAAGCTCTACCAATCACCAATGGATGCTTTATCGAAGGGGCCTGAATTGAACAAAGATTAGATGAAAAAAGTAACTTTAGTCATCATCTCACTTGCAAGCTTGTGTATTGATAATAGGTTAAACTGAAATTTAGGAACATGTAACACATGTTATAATGACAAGTCTGGGCTCAAAGCAACAATGCCAATGCGAGAGACACTAGCCTTCATACCATTGGACATAGTTATGTAGATTTGGCTTGAAACAGGAGTATAGGAGGATAAAAGGTTAAGGTGAGGAGTGATGTGGTCCGTAGAAACATTCTCTATGATCCAGTGAGATTTTAAGTTTGAAAAAAAAGAATCAAGAGGCTTACTAGCCAAAAAGGCTTCATGAGAGTTCTTACTATTGTCGATTGTGTTGTTGCCTGAGGAAGAGTTTAAAAGAGACAACAATTGATTCATCTGATCCTGAATGATGTTGGTGGAGGCGGTAGCAGTGAGTTTATAAATAGGTAGATAACCGTGCACTTTCCAAAATTTGGAAAGAGTATGACCTGCTATCTTACAGTGGTCACAGACAGAGACTACTGGTCCCGCAGGTGTTAGATAGCCGTGGATCTTCTAGCATCTATCAATGGTATGGTTCTTGGCCTTGCAGTGATCACAAAATAGAGGTTTATTGGTGGAATTTGTCTGAGATTTAGAACTTTTGAATGAACTTCGAGAAGAACTACCTCGATTGTGAGAGTATAATGTTGTGGCTCCCTCACTATTAGTCGTAGATGATTTTAGACCTCTATGAGCTTCTTCCTGAAGCATCATCTTGTAAAATTCACCAAGATCTAGAGGAATGCTCATCATAAGAACATTAGATCTCATAGTATGGAAGAAATCATTAAGACCGACCAAGAATTAGATTATTTGTTGATCTTTCAACAAGGAGAGGGTTATTTCATTCGATCCACACGACAAACCTGATCTTCTATAGCTAACAGGTATTCATCCCATAACTTCTTTAAATGAGTAAAATAAGCAATAATCAAAGATTTTCATTGGAAAATCGAGTTCAGATCTTTCTGAATTTGATATAAATTTGTACGATTGGACTTACCAAACCTAGAGCCAAGTTCCTTCCAAATTTGAGCGGCTGATTTGTAGTATAGGATCGACTCGGATATATCCTTCTCCATAGAGTGAAGTTTGAACTAACCTACGAAATCATCATATTGTTGCATTGATTCCATTTGGAGATGAACTTCACATTTGTAGCCGGCTTCTTGCATTCTCCATTGACGAATCCAAGCTTGTTCTTGGCCATCAACGACACTTCAACCGATCGTTTTCAATGATTGTAGTTGTGATCGTTGAGGAGAGTTGTTGAAAGCTTTAGGCGGGAGAATCAGAATAATGGATGTATAGCTGACCAAGAGGATCACTATTTGTTGTCTGAAAAGAATCATCAGTAATGTCACAAGAATGAAGAGTGTCTCCATTGTTAGGGTTTGGAGGATCGTCAATTTCCTCTAATACCATGTTACAACTAGTAACTATGATTTCATATGAGGAATAGAGAGAAAGATTAATGTAATGAACCAGAGAAAGATTGTAAATTGGAAGTTGTATTGATATATTGTGATTACAAGTCTTTTATATGCAATATCGAGTATGTTACAAGTGGCTCTTCTATTGAGTAATGCACGGCCTTGCCAACGTGTCATTGTCATGCTCAACAACCTCATCCTCTATCTACTTCCTCCACTCTTCTTTTCAATCTCTTCGTCCTCAATGGATACCAACTTCTTCAGCTCAACTCCCAAATTCCATTCCCATTATCTCTCTTTCTCTCCCCGGTGTAATTCTCCTCCTAATCGTCAATTCGCCATCTTCATGCTAGATTCGAACTCTAGATGACATGCCTTCCCTCCAACCCTTATACCAGCTACACTAATTGAATTTGGTATTATATTGTTATTATTTTTTAAAGTTATACTTAATGTCTACTTACACAAACTAGTGTTACACAAACATAAAGTTCAATTTGAAAAAACATTGTAATTACCCAAGCCTCTTTCGATTTACACAAGCCGTTTTAATTTTTTACACAATCCTATCGATTTACACAAGCCTATCGATTTTGATTTACAGAAGCCTATCGATTTTAATTTACACCAAGCCTATCGATTCTAATTTACACAAGCCTATCGATGCGCACTACTTTGTATATGTTACTTGTGTAATTACCAATTTACTATAACAATTTACACAATCCTCTCGATTTACGCAACCCTTCTCGGATTTAACAAGAGGCTACAATGAATTTACACAAGCGTCTAAATGGATTTACACAATCCATTTAAACTTAGGAAATTTACACAACGCGCCTAAGTATACATCTACAATGAATTTACATAAGCGCCTGCAATGGATATATGAGCATAGCACAAGTCGTCTCCTTCATTGTACAAGTATACATAATTCATTAATTACACAAAAATTTGATTTCAAATTGTCATGATAATATTAGTTAACCGTCATAGAACTATTTTATTTCAAAATGTCTACACAAATACTTGCAAAAAATGTCATGATAATATTAGTTAACTGTGAACAACTAGTATAATGAATGAAATGTTGGATTTTTGTGTGTTTAGGGTAAACACTTATCATAGATTTGTAGCGCTAATCCGTGGACGTGCATAGGCGAAAAAGTCTTCTTCTTCGCATCTGTCATATGGGGTTTGGTGGGTCCGAGGCGAGTGCAATGCCAGATTTACGAACTAGCCGCCACCATTCCACCGGTCATGACCCCAAATCTACGACACCAGGATCTACGACATCAGATCCGGTCGTCACCGTCACCAATAAACAGATCCCGCCGGGAGAGTTGCTTCTTCATGCTAGACTGAAGCCTTGTGAGATGGAGACGAAGAGGGGCTCAAAAGTCCTAAACGGTCGATACATAAAGTTTGGACAATCACTCAGCAAATACGATCAAAACGAGTTCAGATCAGGTCGATGGGAAGAAGAGGGGCTCGGCTGAAGTCTAGATCCGGCGGTAGCTTTCCCGATCTGCGCGGTCAAAGCACAAATCTCACGAGCGATGATGTAGAAGCAAGATCCGGTCGATGGGAAGAAGAAGGACTCGGTGTGGGTGGAGGGTTTCCCGATCCGGCGAGGTCTGGACTTGGTTGAAGTGCAGATCCGGTGACAGACGGCAGGCTACTGACAATCTTCTTCTCTTCTGGTCTTGATAAAGTAGTTGGAGGCTGCGGGTCTGTAAGGAGAAGAGGAGGAATCGGGAACCACAACAACGAAGGTCGGAGGTGGAGACAATCAATGGGTTCTCATGACGGTTTTCGCATACTTTTATTTTTTGAGAAGAATAGGGTTTACGAGATCTTAATCGAGAAAGCCCATTTATAGTTTTTTAATTTTTATGTTTCCCCTTATACCCTCTAATTAATTATTTTTTGATTAAAAAATTTATCAAAAAAATGAGGAACCTAGTTTGTATAAGCAATACAAAAAAGCTTCTCTACACATTCTTTTCGGTTGGAATTTGTCCTTTTTTTAGATAAAGGAAAGCAGTTCGAAGGTCGAAAAGACCGAAAAAATCGGCAGACGGACTAACCGTCATGGAACAACAACCGGAGAAAAAGAAACACAAAAAATACATCAAGAAAACCCGACATCAAAGAAGTCAACGAGGGAAAGTAGTATGATCCAGTCCAACGGAAGCGGTGAGCACAAAGTTCGTCTTCGAAGAGAGTACACGAGAAAGAAGTATGAGGAACAACTATGGACACCTCATATTTGGGCTTGTAGTAGAGCCTTCAGGAGTCGATCACAAATCCACGCCCCATCCTAGACAAACCACTCAATGTATATACTTTTGTGATTATGGAGACACTTAAAGCCGCCCAGGCTGTCATTGACAAATTGAACCTCATTGTGAGTCTTCTTATTTCTCTTCTCCTGCTTTTGCATCCGTAGAAGTACGTTATATGATGGCTTGTTTGGGTTGCTAATTTTGCTTCTTTTTTTTTTGAAAAATGAAAAGCGGTTAGGTTGGTTACCTCCTCGAGGTAGTCCAACCTAAAGCATCCTTGCGGATGAGAACACAAAGTTCGGGATCATCAGAAAAATAGTGTTGGGGGTCAAGATTCCCAGATGGGTTAATCGGTCGGCAACACAGTTTATTTCTCTGAAAATATGTTTGATCTGGATTTCGTCAAAAAAAACAAAGATCTAGTCTAGAGTCGGATAATCATCTCGACATCCCATGGACAACTCCACAACCTTGGAGTGCCCTGATAACACACAGATTATCACCTTCTATTTTAATCTTTTTGATATGTAGTCTAATTGCCTCTTGTAATCCAGCCTTAAGAGCGAAAGCTTTAACTTTTATAACCGAGTTGAAGTTGTTTTTCTTTGTATCAAGGCTAACAACTTCTCCATTGTGATTTCGGATCACGAAACCAATGGATGTTATACCCGAGTCAAGTTTTGAGCCGTCAAAATTAAGTTTGTGGAAACCCGGTTGTGTTTATCCCACTTAATGTTGTGTTTTTTCCTTTTTATCGTATTTGTGTTGTTTTTGTATTTCTGTTTAATATCATAATCCTCTTCGTCAATGATTTTGGTTTTCTAGTTGTGGATTTGATTTTTGGTAAATGCAACAATTTTATTATCCGGCCAAGAGGTTTATTATTAAAGATAATTTGTTCCTGAAAAAACAGATACTCACCATATAGTAGCGAGACATGCGAACTTGTTTATTCCAATTTTGTTTTTTAATTCTTGTAAGATTTCATGCGCTTTTTTATTTTGGATTCTTGTTTTGTTAATATCATTCAAGATTGTTTTATCAAATTTGTTTATAATCTGTTTAGTGAAAGGGCATTTAATGATTAGGTGGGATAAGTCCTCCAAGTGATGGTTGCAGAGTTCGCAGTGCCTTGTAACGGCAAATCCTTCTTTCATCAAGTTTTGCTTTTGTCAGTTTACCAAAATTTTCCAAATGAAGTTTTTTGATTTTGGGTTGGGTATCAAGTTTTCTAAATCCATTCACAAGAATCAGTTGGTTGGAAACCAGATTCATCTTCAATCATTCCAGAAGTAGATTTAGTAGTGAACCAACCGTTTTTACTACATCTCCAATATAATTTGTCTTGAATATCATTTTTGGGAATGATTGTGTCTTTTATTTTTTCTCTGATTTATGGGTTGATATTTTGTAGTTCGCTATCAATTTTGTTGGTATCCAATTTTTTGAGTTATTGATAAAGTGACTAACTTTGATACTTGTGTTAATCTGACTGGTGTTTTGAACCATTTTTATGAGTGGTGTCGATTACCAATTATCATGCCAAAAATTGATGGTATTTTCATTTCCGACCTGCCATATAATACCTTTTTTTGAATTCAGGTTTAAGTTTCATAAGGTTGTTCATTGCAACGAAACTAATCTTTTCTTTTGGTAGTGGAGAATATTTTGGTTTTTAAAGGTATTTTTCGTTTACGATTTTAACCCATATGTTGTTTGGTTTTGCCATAATTTTCCATAAAAGTTTCATCTGTAGCGCCTTATTTGTTATCATAGATTTCCTTATTCCTAGACCTCCATTCTTTTTTGATTTACATATTGAATCCTAAGAAATGATAGGTATGTGTTGATCTCCTTTATTCCAGAAGAATTTTTTGTATGTTTTATCTAGTTCATCCAAATTATGGTTTGGTAGCATAAAACTTTGCATAACAAAGGTCGGTTTAGCCGCCAAGTTATGTTTTATGAGAATATTCCTCCCTTCTTGTGATAAAGAGTTTGCTTTCAATTTTATAAGTTGTTGTTTTGATTTAAGGTTAATTTCACCAAAAGTCTCTTTTGTAACTCTTCCATTAATAATGACAACCAAGATATTTATCGAGGTTTGTGGTGTGGCACATAGCCAACACATTTTTTAGTTGGGTAATAGTACTTCACTTGTGTTCCTCGTAGTTTGGAAAACCGATTTATAGAAGTTGATTTTTTGTCTTGATATAGAGCAATACATTTTCAGGGTTTGCTTTATTCTTTGACAAGAAGCCAAATTTGCCTTAGCGAAAATGATCATATGGTCAACAAAGGATAAGAACGGGATATGCAACACTTGTCACATAAGCCAAATTTGCTTCTTGTATCTCCTTGAGAGAGTATTTGTTTCAATTGTATCTAGAAAATGTCATTTTTAAAATCTCCCCTGTTTTGGATATTTGAATAATATACTGTAGAATACATTTTTTTATTTCTCCTTTTCAAAAAAAACGCATAAATTTATTATTTTGATGCAATAATTTTTCTAAAAATACTTTATTCATTAGAAATAATTTTAATATAATTTGTCAACGTAGGAAAGTAGTTGAGTTATTTAAAATTTTAATTTAAATATTAGACATAAAGTTTTAAGGTTTAAAATATATAGTAAAAATAATAAAAAATGTTATCTATAGACATTAATATTGATTATATTTTAATTATATTTTTTATCTATCTACATTGTTAATTAAAAATAATAATATATAAATAAATAATAATAATATTAGTTATATCAATTGATAATAATAATAATAATAATAATAATAATAATAATAATAATAATAATAATAAATGATACGTACACATAAATAAAAAAATATAGGCTATATAAAATAAGTAGGTACTATCATGCAAATATGGGACGGAGAATTGAGTCTCTTCTGCACTCATTTCTGTAGTTCTTCATTTGTTGTCCCCTCCCGGAAGGAGAAAGAGAGAGAGGGTCGAAGTAGAGACGCATAGAGATGGCAACAATGGCTGCTTCTTGGGCTCTCAATCTCCCCGCGCTTTGGAAATCCATCGTCCGACGACGATTCCTTCTGTGTCTCGCTCCTCCTAAATATGTTCTCCTCCCCATAAATCTTCTGCTGCACTCATTTCTTCTTCCCATTTGTCTCTCCGTTCCGATCAATCTGTTTTCTGGCGCCTGCATCGCAAATCATTTCGCCGCAATTCCTCCTCTTTCTCGGTATCGCTTCTATTTTCCATCTTTTCGTTTTTATGTTCATGCCTTCTTCACATATTTGCTGCTAATTTGGACGCTTAGAAGCTCTGGACTCTGAAGATCTATTGAATTTGATTTACTTATTCTTAAATCGATTTACACGGATCACATTTTGAATTGGGATTAGGTCACTTTATTATCCTATCTTTACCTATGATGTCCGATTTTGGGATTGCGTAATTGTGGAGTTGCTCTCGTTTTGAATTGAACCCTTAAGTATGATTGTGGTGAGAACAAATGAGGGACTTTGTTATTTAGAGATAGGGATTCTTCTTTTCGGGGAAGTGTTTTACGTGAGTTTTTGGTAATTCAATTGCCAAAGTCTAAATCAGTGGAAGATGTCGGTGGTCTTTGTAGTTAGGGTAACAAAAGAATATATTTTTTTGAAGGGCTTTGTTTCCCAGAATATGAGCATTGATTTAGACTTACAATCCTACCACCAAACTTAGGACATGTAATGCTTGTTTGTTGAGTCAAGTATATGCTTGTTTTGCAGCACAAATGAAAGTGTAGACTGATTTTGTTGTACTAATAAGCTTGTTTTTATCCATTGGTTTGATGCCATTTAATGAGCAGGTAATGGCATCTGCAGAAAAGCATACTCCATTGAAGGTTATGATTTCAGGTGCTCCTGCTTCCGGTAAAGGAACACAATGTGAGCTCATAACTAAGAAAGTATGTGACTTCTTCTAGCTAGGCTCAGATTTTTCATCGACTGGCATGATCTTTTTTTATTCTTCTTTCTTTGATTAGTCTTGTATAATTCCAGGTTTTTCAGGACTAGGAGCAAGTGTGCTTAACTGTTAACAATTAAAATTAGGAACTTGTGGATGCTCACACTTGATTTAACTATTTTCTGGTTGTGTTTAAATTGATACATCAACTCCATGAACCCAAACTGACAATTTAGCTTCTTGTTTTTCTTGATTAACAAAATATAAATAACCCATGAATTTGCTATCTGCAGTAAATTTCCCATTAATCAGCTTTTGGTATCTACTATGATCTACCAAAGTATTTTGGTCATGAAAACCCAAACTTGTACATTATCTTACTTGTCACTTATGACTTCTAAAGTTGATGCGTCATTGTTTTCTTCTCGAAAATCAGTGTTCCTTGATAAACATTATGGTTGCCCCCTTTGTGGAAAGTAGATTGAATAGTGTCACTGATGTATGCAGTATGGTTTGGTGCATATTGCTGCTGGAGATCTTCTAAGGGCAGAAATTGCTTCTGGGAGTGAAAATGGAAAGCTGGCAAAAGAATACATGGAAAAAGGGCAGCTGGTTCCTGATGAAATTGTTGTCATGGTACATTCTGAGCTTCGTTTATTGTTGCCTGATGTTTCTACTAGTTAATATTTAATGACTTGCCAGTGGATATATTTTAGATGGTAAAAGAGAGACTCTCGCAACCAGATTCAGTGGAAAAAGGCTGGCTTTTGGATGGATATCCACGGAGTTCATCTCAAGCAAATGCTTTGAAGGAATTTGGCTTCCAACCTGACCTCTTTATTCTCTTAATAGTAAGTCTTACATGGTCTACTTAGCTTTTATCTGTTACAATGTGTTTCATCACATCACTGTGAGGCTGAAATGAGTTTAGTCAGCTAATGGGCCTTTCGAAACATTCTCTTTCAGGTCTCAGAAGATATTCTTGTTGAGAGGGTTGTTGGACGAAGGTTAGATCCTGTTACTGGAAAGATATATCACCTGAAGTACTCTCCACCAGAAAATGAAGAAATTGCTGCAAGATTGACCCAACGCTTTGACGATACTGAGGAGAAGGCACATAACTTATATTCTTGCTATTCGTAATAACCTTTTTGAGGTATCCCCAGAGCATGACATCCATGATTGGCTTTTATGTAGGTGAAGTTGCGTTTGGCTACTCATCATCGGAATGTGGAGGCCGTAGTGTCTATGTATGAGGACATAACGGTCAAGGCATGTTTCTCTTTCATTGTTTTCAGCTGCAAGAGTAAGTGTAAATTTAAAAGGGCCTGGTTTCCCATTTGCAGGTTGATGGAAATGCTTCGAAAGATGTCGTATTTGCTGAGATTGATGCAGCACTTAGCAAGCTTCTGGACCGAAAGTCGGATGCAGGAACAACTGTGGCGTCATAGATTCTGAAAGGGAATCTAAAGGAAAGTAGAGAGTGATTTATTTGAATCCTCCTACGCTCCTTGGTTTTGGTATTTTTTGCACATTTATCTTACAGTTATGTTTTATCCCCTCTAATTGTATATATATATATATAGCTCTCATGGTTTATTGCCAATGGAAATAATTCATTTATCATTCAGCCAAACTGATGCTTTGAGTTTTAGAGGCTTGCTCTCTTAACTAATATTTTCTGCATTTCTGATATTTGTCAAAACTTGATCGATAAGTATGTTCATGTTGTATTTATTTTCAGGAAAAACTAGTTTAGTATCCACCCTTAATAATTAAAAAAAAAAAAGTAAGTGTTTGTCCTTTTCAATAATTTATTTAATTATTTATTTTCTTATAATTAGATTAGAGAGAATAAAAGTTAGCGGAGAGAGATAAATTTTCAATGATTTTTGTAAGGACAATTAGTACAATTATTATTATTGTTAGTTTTAGTCAATTCACCCTTTATTATACCCTTGCCTCATGAGAATTTAATCAAACACGAGTGCCCGGAGGCCTTAAAAAAGTTTCATGTACTTTGAATATTTTCACTTAGGTACCATCAGGCTTAAACATATTCCACCCAAGTCCTGCTTTGCTATTTTCGTGACTTCTTCGTGTGAAAAGTTAATTTCTACACAAATTATATATGTCCTTACGTATCACTCATTAGCTTTACACAAAACCAACAAGCTTTTATTTTATTTTGGCTAAAAAAAACCATACGAATATGGATGATACATTACTTGATCCATTTGGCATCCAATACAAATAACATTACCGCTACTCTAAATAAGCCAAGTCTTGTTAACACATAGGCTTTGTTCTTGACTCTTTCTCGAAATTTTTTTTTGATTTTGTATTCTCGAACAAATTGGTAGTCAAGATCTGCATCATTTTTTTATTCAAATTGGTAGTCTCGAACAAATTTGATTTTGTATTCTCGAACAATATGGATGATACATTACTTGATGCAGGAGCATCTTATGCACCATCTACTACCGGACCCATCACAAGAGCCCAAGCCAAACGAATAGGAGAACAACTTGGGAAAGAGATGCATGAATTGGAGAATTGCTTTATCAAGACAGGAGCATTGGAAGAGAGCCCGAAGTTGGTAATACACGTCCAACCCAAGGAAAGACAGGAGGACGGCCCAAGGAGGACCGAAGTCAATATGTTGGAAGAAGAAAAGAAAGTGGAAGAGTTTTGGACTAATTTAAGTGGCTAAATTAGTTCCAACTTGCTCTTTTGTTTTAAAGCCCATTCTTGGACATCTTTTAAATAAAAGATGGGCTTGCTTTTAATTCTCGTTTTGGGCTTTTAAGACTTGTTAGTTCAGCCCACTAGTTTATTTTATTCTCTTTTTTTTTTGATCTTATCTCTTAAAGATTTGATCTTATCTCTTTAAGTTAGATTGAGCTCGATCTTGGATCAAGCCCATAGCCCATATAAACCCTAGGAGGACGTCCAACATGCCTATATAAGGCTTAGGTAGGCGTCTCTCCCACTCACCTTTGATTGAAATTAAACACAAGTAATTTCGAGTATTGTTTCTCTTCTATCCATATTCTTCTCGTGGAATCGAGACAACTTACTGTGTGAGCGGAATCCGTTTGCCCAGCAACTTTGGTGTTGTTTTGAGTTGTGTCACTTGGATTGGCAAGTTGGTGCTCTCAATCATCTCCGGGTGACTTCTCGTGCTTTGGGGACAATCGCTTTCCCCTGTGTGTGAGATTATAGCGGAAGGGCTTCTTCAAGTCATTCCAAGTTGTGTGTTAGGGCCTTTGTTTCCCTATCGTGCTCTTGGTTGCCTTAAGGGTTCAACCAGATCTATCCATCTATCGATCCTTCACAATCATTGGATCATTCCTCCATCTTTTTATTTTCAAGTTTCCACCTTTTATCCATTTTCTTCATTGCGAGTCTTGGTGTTGAAAGATCGGGCCAACTGACGGCTAACCCCGTATCAAATTGGTACCAGAGCTTCAGGTTCATCAACACCTTCACACGTCCTATATAAAACACAAAAAAATTCGAGCTTTCAAGATCCGTCAAGGAAGTTCTACACAAAAAGAGTCACCGGAGCAGGATCCGTAACGGTTAGTTCTACTATTCTCGTTATTTTTTCTGCAATTTTCAATTCCGCATTCAATTTCTTGAAAAGAAGGATTTTTTGTGGCCTATTGTTAATTTGAATACATATTTTGCCTAAGATTCGATCTTTTCTCGTTTTGATCGGAATCTCACCCATCCACCACCAAAAACGTCCCGCCGCCCCCCGCCGCTTTCCGGCGCCGCCCCATTCCTCCTTTGCGCAGCCTTCACCCGAGGCTACGGCCCCCTTCCCCGCCACCCTCAGCCGCCGCCCTTTCCCGCGCTCCTACAGGCGCCATCCTTTGCGCCGCCGCCCGAAGCCCTCAGCCGCCGCCCAGCTTTCGGTCTCGGCCGAGACCCAAACCCTATCCCGGCCGAGATTTCTATCTTTGCGCCGCAGCCGTCGCCCCTCGAAACCCTAGCCGTCGGCCTCGTCAAACCGGCCCAACCCGACCCATCTCGGCCCATCAACCGAGATCCACAAAAAAAAAAAAAATCGAACCAAACCAAAGAGGTTCAGCCGCCGCCTTGAGTAGTCTCGCAAGTGTCTAGTTAAAAAAAAAAAAAGAAGGCCAAAGGCCGTACAAAAAAAAAAAAGAAAGAGACGTTACTTGCAAGCTAAGTTATTCAGTTTCCGCGGTTGTGCATCTTGTGCGAGTTTTGTTTTGGCAGGCGTCCCTTTTGAGCATCATTGATATATATTTGTTTCCAGGAGCTCCCTACATCGCTGCAGGACAACCTTAAATTGCAATCCTTCCCTTTTTCCTCTTATCCTTTCCTTATTTCTTTTGCTTTCCTTTCCTTATATTTTGTTTCCTTTTTACCTTATTACTTTTTTCTATTTTTTCCCTTTTCCTTTTTGTATTTTAATTTCCAAAAAGCCGCAAATTATCTTTTCTATTTTGAGATTATTGATTTGTTGGTTGAGAATATTGCAGGCGAGATTAGTTTTGCTTTTCTAGCTAGCACCACATAAAATGCCTTTTCCTTTTGAGATCTGGTTCGATCACCTTGTTTTTCTGCCTGAACGCACTAACTTGTTGATTGCTTGAGACATCTTTCTTGTAGATTCACAGTGATCCTCGCAAACCGGCTAAGAGGAAGTTGCGAAGCTTACGAGATAGGTTCTGAGCGAGACACTTGAAGAGGTAGCCTACTAGTTTATCCTTAACTAACCTTAACAAGTTTGTTTGCTTTGAATCATGCCAACTACAGGAAAGGAGCACAGGAGACAACCCCAACTATCGGATGACAGATCAATCAACGGAAGTATCTTTAAATCCTCTAGCACATTGGAGAACATGAAAACTTTAAATGTGGGACAAAGAGAAAATATTTTCCGTAGCAGATGTTCTATTAAAGACAGAATATGTGATTTAATCATAGATGGTGGTAGCTGTTGTAACATTGCAGTCTAGAAATGGTTACCAAGCTACAATTAGACGTGTTAGATCACCCAGCTCCTTATAAAATATCATGGATAAATGAACAGGGAGAGTTAGCTATCGATAAACAAGTTTACGTTAGTTTTCGTCTAGGAAGGTATGAAGATACCATCTTATGTGACGTTGTTCCTATGACTGCTTGTCATCTTTTGCTAGGTCGACCATGGGAATATGATCGAGATGTCAGTCACAAAGGACGGACCAACAAATACGTCTTCGAGTTCCAGGGTACCACTTTTACCTCAAACCCATGAGCCCTGAAGAAATAGCTACACTGGTCAAGAAACGTTCCCCGCGTCGAGCAAAGAAGTTGAACCTGCGGTTTCTCGTAATCAAGATGTGACCAAGAAGCCGCAATCCTTAGTGATAATACTGCCGGGCAAAAGCTGACCACCGGGAAAAAACATGCACCCCATCCAAGAGAGATACCAGACTGACTTCCTGGATGTCAATACCAATCTTATGCTACTGAGCAAGGAAGATAAAACTCAACAACCACCCACGGGTCCACTCTACCTCCCAAAATCCAAAAAGTAATTACCGAATTTCAAGACATGTTCCCCGAGGAACTTCCATTGGGGCTGCCCCCATCAGAGGAATTGAGCATCAAATAGATCTTATACCTGGCAAACCATTGCCCAACCGTCCTGCCTACCGGATGAATCCGCAGGAAACACACGAGATTCAAACGCAGGTACAAGAACTCTTGGATAAAGGATATGTTAGAGAGAGTCTAAGTCCATGCGCGGTACCCGTCCTTCTAGTGCCCAAGAAAGACGGCAGCTGGAGGATGTGTGTGGACTGCAGGGCCATAAATAACATCACCATCAAGTACAGACATCCCATTCCTCGGCTCGATGACATGCTAGATGAATTACATGGAGCTCGCCTTTTCTCCAAAATAGACCTCCGGAGTGGCTATCATCAGATCCGCATGCGAGAAGGTGATGAATGGAAAACAACGTTCAAGACCAAGTTTGGTCTATATGAGTGGCTAGTGATGCCGTTCGGTTTGACCAACGCCCCTAGCACTTTCATGCGTCTTATGAACCATGTTCTGCGACCTTTCATAGACGATTCGTAGTTGTCTACTTCGATGATATACTGGTATATAGCCACAACCTTCAGGAACATGAGCAGCACCTCAGGGAAGTACTTACAATTTTGAGGAGACAACATCTCTACGCCAACTTCAAGAAATGTGAACTATGCACCGATCAGGTAACCTTTTTAGGTTTTGTTGTTAGTTCAAAGGCTTACAAGTGCTTACAGCAAGATTCAAGGCTATCCAAGACTGGCCCACACGAAATCTGCCACGCAAATCAGAAGCTTTCATGGATTGGCCAGCTTCTATCGCAGATTCGTCAAGGATTTTCAGCACCATAGCAGCACCCCTAAATGAAATAACAAAGAAGAAGGCTGAATTCATATGGGGAAGGGAACAACAAACTGCTTTTGAGGAACTGAAGGCACGCCTCACCCAGGCACCCTTACTCGGCCTACCTGATTTCAGCAAACCATTTGAGGTCGAGTGTGATGCTTCAGGAATTGGAATCGGAGGAGTACTAATGCAGGAAGGTAAACCTATTGCCTACTTCTCCGAGAAGCTGAAAGGAGCCACCTTAAAATACTCCACATATGATAAAGAGCTATATGCACTCTTTCGGGTTCTAAAGGTTTGCAACATTACCTCAGACCGAACGAGTTTATACTGCACACCGATCACGAGTCACTCAAACACTTCAAGAGCCAAGATAAGCTTGATCGACGACATGGAAAGTGGATGGAGTTTATAGAGCCTTTTCCCTTTATAATCAAACACAAGAAGGGTAAGGAGAATGTGGTTGCTGATGCCTTGTCACGAAGATACTCACTCCTCACTACCTTAGATTTCCGGGTACTCGGGTTTGTGTACATTAAAGAGCTATATATAACTGACCCAGATTTTGGAGAGATATTTCGTGACTGCAGAGATAAGGGACCCACAGGAAGTTCTATATATTTGACGGGTTCCTTTTCAGAGAAAATAAGGTGTGCATCCCCAAATGTTCCCTTAGACTACTTTTGACCAAGGAAGCACATCGAGGAGGACTGATGGGTCATTTCGGACGAGATAAGACCCACCATACTCTGAGAGTTCATTTCTTTTGGCCTCATATGCTCAGGGATGTCGAGCATCTGGTTAAACGGTGTTTGGATTGCCTCAAAGCCAAATCCCGTTTACAACCACATGGTCTTTACACACCCCTCCCCACTCCTACCCGCCTTGGGAAGACATCTCCATGGATTTCATTGTAGGATTACCTCGCACTAAGAAAGAGAGATTCTATATATGTAGTTGTTGACAGATTCTCCAAGATGGCCCACTTCATTGCTTGCAACAAGACGGACGACGCCATCAACGTAGCCAATCTGTTCTTTGGGAAATTGTAAGGCTACATGGGATCCCAAAAACAATTGTAAGTGATAGAGACGTTAAATTTCTAAGTTCTTCTGGAGAACCCTCTGGGGAAAACTTGGAACCAAGCTTCTATTCTCAACGTCCAGTCACCCACAGACTGATGGACAAACCGAGGTAACAAATCGAACTCTTACTATTGTTTTAAGAACTATTATCCGCCGAAATATCCGAGCATGGGAGGATACCTTGCCTCATGTAGAGTTTGCATATAACCGAACTGTTCATTCTTCTACACAACTGTCACCTTTTGAATGTGTATATGGTCTCAACCCTTTAACCCCACTTGATCTTATGCCTTTTCCTATGAAAGAGAAAGAGAACTTTGATGCAGGAAAACAGGTGGAATTTATCAAGGAATTGCACGAGCGGACAAGGAGTAGATTAATTCAAAAGTCGGAAGCAGTGGCTGCAAAAGCCAACCATGGACGACGCGCGTCATTTTTCAACCAGGAGATCTGGTATGGGTACATTTGAGGAAGGAGCGGTTTCCGTCTAGACGAAAGAACAAGCTGGACGCTCGAGGTGATGGACCATTAAAGTTCTCAAAAGAATCGGCGATAATGCATATCAATTTGAACTTCCAGGAGATTACGAAGTCAGCGCTACTTTCAATGTTGCCGATCTTACTCCCTTTTATGAGGACGAGGACTACTGGATTCGGGGTCGAATCCTTTTCAAGAAAGGGAGAATGATGCAGGAGCATCTTATGCACCATCTACTACCGGACCCATCACAAGAGCCCAAGCCAAACGAATAGGAGAACAACTTGGGAAAGAGATGCATGAATTGGAGAATTGCTTTATCAAGACAGGAGCATTGGAAGAGAGCCCGAAGTTGGTAATACACGTCCAATCCAAGGAAAGACAGAGGACGGCCAAGAAAGGACCGAAGTCAATATGTTGGAAGAAGAAAAGAAAGTGGAAGAGTATTGAACTAATTTAAGTGGCTAAATTAGGTCCAACTTGCTCTTTGTTTTAAAGCCCATTCTTGGACATCTTTTAAATAAAAGATGGGCTTGCTTTTAATTCTCGTTTTGGGCTTTTAAGACTTGTTAGTTCAGCCACTAGTTTTATTTTTGATCTTATCTCTTTTAGATTTTTGATCTTATCTCTTAAAGATTTGATCTTATCTCTTTAAGTTAGATTGAGCTCGATCTTGGATCAAGCCCATAGCCCATATAAACCCTAGGAGGACGTCCAACATGCCTATATAAGGCTTAGTAGGCGTCTCTCCACTCACCTTTGATTGAAATTAAACACAAGTAAAAGAGTTTGTTTCTCTTATCCCATATTCTTCTCGTGGAATCGAGACAACTTACTGTGTGAGCGGAATCCGTTTGTCCAACACTTTGGTGCTGTTTTGAGTTGTGTCACTTGGATTGGCAAGTTGGTGCTCTTAATCATCTCCGGGTGACTTCTCGTGCTTTGGGGACAATCGCTTTCCCTCTGTGTGAGATTATAGCGGAAGGGCTTCTTCAAGTCATTCCAAGTTGTGTGTTAGGGCCTTTGTTTCCCTATCGTGCTCTTGGTTGCCTTAAGGGTTCAAAGATCTATCCATCTATCGATCCTTCACAATCATTGGATCATTCCTCCATCTTTTTATTTTCAAAGTTTCCACCTTTTATCCATTTTCTTCATTGCGAGTCTTGGTGTTGAAAGATCGGGCCAACTGAAGGCTAAACCCGTATCATCATGTACTTTGAATATTTTCACTTAGGTACCATCAGGCTTAAACATATTCCACCCAAGTCCTGCTTTGCTATTTTCGTGATTTCTTCGTGTGAAAATTTAATTTCTACACAAATTATATATGTCCTTACGTATCACTCGTTAGCTTTACACAAAACCAAAAATTTTTCGTGATACATTACTTGATCCATTTGACATCCAATACAAATAACATTACCACTGCTACTCTAAATAAGCCAAGTCTTGTTAACACATAGGCTTTGTTCTTGACTCTTTCTCGAACAAATTTTTTTGATTTTGTATTCTCGAACAAATTGGTAGTCAAGATCCGCATCATTTGTGAAGAAGAATTGGGTTGACACTTAGGTAAGTCGTCCTTATATTATCAAAACACAAAAATAGGAAGAGTTGGGAGACGGCGGCCCAAAACAACCGTACAAGTTCGAGGTATTTTTTCCTCCAAAACACCTAAACAAGTTTGGAACCAATTCCTTTTTATTTCGCCATAAAATTATCGCTGTAGTATTTTTAAAAATATTTTACAACCAAAAAAAACTATTACGACTTTTTCAAAATGTCATTAAATTTATTGCATTTGTACGTAAATATTTCGGCTTAGGCAAACTTCTACGGCGTTTCCATAACGCCGTAGAAGTTTGCGAAAAAATTCGTCTTTACATTTGACTTGCATACCGGAAGTCAAATTTTAAAAAAATAATATCAACTTACTAGTCATTTTTTGATAATAGACATTTATCCTACCTTTTTCAAGGAATAAAAAGTTGTTGGTGTTTATTTATTTATTTAATTTTTTGATACTAAAAGATAAGAAATTAGGGTGGTCTATCTCCTCAAGACTTTCCATTCTAGAGCATCCTTGCGGATGAGCTCGTCGACTTGAACAGTAGACGACCTTGACAAAAAGAGGCAGTCGTGGCCCAACTCAGCAAGCAGGTCCGCCACACCATTCACCTCTCGAAACACATGTCTGATTTTAACCTGAAGAAAACCCAACAAAATATTAGAGATATCCGATAAAATCAGATCTAACTCCCAGGGAGGTTTTCATATCTGCTTGACTGCATTAATCACAACCAGACAGTCTCCTTCAATTTCTATCGCTTTGATACCGAGATCAAAAGCCATGACTAGACCCTCTCTTAGCGCAAATGCTTAAGCAAGTTGGGCTGATATGTTTCCACATCTCCCATAGCCAAGAGAAACCGTACTAGCCTCATGATTCCGAAGGATGTATCCAAAGGCAGATTCACCAGACTCTTTCTTTGATCCATCAAATTTTAGTTTTATCATATATATTTCAGGTTTTTCCCATTGAATGTTCTTCTTTTTCCTCTTGTTCTTCCTTGAACTTACATTATTCATATCACTGTCCTTATTGTTCTGGTTCCAATCGACTATTTTTTTTCGAACTATCCCATCTATATTCTGAGTTTTTCTAATAGAGAAAATTTTCTGGGTTTTGGCAAATTAGATATTCCACCATAAAACTACTAGATAGGTAGGTTCTAATTCTGCTAAGTTATCTTTAATCCAATCTATTTTATCTGCGACTTTAGATTTCAATTGGTTAGCCCTTAACAGGGATTGTTTGATCGAATTCTGAGCTATAAACTCAGAAGTATAGTAACACTTAAAGAATAGATGATTTGCTGATTCAAAGGGGTGGTTACAGAGACAGCAGTTTAAAGGGATAGGGACTTTCTGTCTTTCTAGATTCTCTTTAATTGGTAATCCATTAATTACCATTTTCCAAAGAAAGTTTTTAACCTTAGGGACTACCTTAAGATTCCAGATCCAATCATTCAATCCAACATGTAATCCCTTATTTAAGTACAACGAGTTATAAGTTGTCTTTGTAGAGTAATCCCCATCCTCAGCTGGGGCCCAATATAAACGGTCACGTATAAAAGTTTTAGAAGTTGATATGATTTGATAGCGTTAATTATTTCAAGAGGTAAAATATGCCCAATTTCCACATCAATTTTACCCATATCCCATTTATTTTCGTTGATGAAATGATTGACCTCAATATCAACCTTAGCTAAATTCAAATCAAGACAATCCTTAATTATCGGTTCGTTTTTAATCCAACAATCCGTCCAGAATTTAACTGTACTCTCATGACCAACATTCCATCTAAATTTTGATTCAAATTCACTTCTAAGTTTCATAAGTTTTTCCATTGCCATGACAAGTTTCCTTTTAGTTTATAATTCCAGAGTTTAGCTCCTTTGAGATATTTCTCATCAATGATTCTAACCCAAATATTCTCGAGTTCATTAAGAATCTTCCAAAGTAGTTTCATTTGGAGAGCACGATTCATTTCCCCATACTTTCTAATCCCCAAACATCCATATTTCTTAGGTATATAAATTTTATTCCAACTGATCAACGGGTGAAAATTTGGACCTTTATTCCAGAAGAAGATCCTATTAATTTTATCCAGTTCATTGTGAATACTCGACGGAAGCATAAAGTTTTACATGATGAAGTTTGGTTTTGCATTTAGATTAACTTTGATGAGAGTCACCCTTCCTTCTTGTGAAAGGTAAGACGCTTTCCACTTAGTTAATTGGTTTTTTGAATTATTGATTACATCTTCAAAAACCTCTTTGTTTACTCTACCATTAATAATTGTTGTATCTGTCTTTTAGTTAGGTTATCCACATTTTTTGATGTTTGGAATGCAGATTTCTGTAAGTTGACTTTTTGCCCCGAGATAGTGTAGTACTCATTTAAAATATCAAAATTCTAGAACTTGCACTAACCGAGGCTTTGGAAAAAATAAATGTCATCCGCAAAGGCTAAAAATGGAATAGACGTTCCATTTTTCGTGATAGGGAAAACGACGTTCTTTCTATTACGGTTACTTTCAAATTGAATATTTCTAGCAAGAACAACACCCATGTTGAAAATCAGAGGAGAAATAGGATCTCCTTGACGAAGACCCCTTCTTGGGTGAAAGGATCCGAAGGTTTATCATTGATTAAAATTGAGTACGAAACAGAGGAAGTAAATTCCATAATCCAGTTAGTGAATTTATTGTTAAAACCAAAATTTTCATGAACAGCTCTAATGTACTTCCATTCAATTCTATCGTATGTTTTTTCCATGTCCAATTTAATTGCCATATAGCCTTCCTTGCCTCTCTTAGTTCTAAAACCATGGAAAACTTCATGGGCAATTAAAATATTGTCTTGAATTGCTCGTTTCTAGACAAATGCACTTTGTAATGGATGAATAAGCTTAGGGAGAATTTTCTTAAGTCTGGAAGCCAAGATTTTTGCGATGACCTTGTACACCGTAGAGCAAAGACTAATTGGTCTGAAGTCATTAGTTGAGATAGGATTGTCCTTCTTAGGGATAAGAGTAATGAAGGTGTAGTTTAATTGTCTGAGCAGTTTTCCGGAATGGTAGAAGCTTTTAACAGCTTTGCAAACTAGGACCTACAATATCCCAATAGTGTTGGAAAAATCCAGCGGACATACCATCAGGGCCCGGGATTTCTCCGCCCCAATACTAAATACCGCATTCTTAATATCACTGTTTGAGAACGGTCTAGTAAGTTCTTCATTATCCCTCTCTGACACCTTCGCAGATATCACCTGAATTAAATTATTGTATAAGTTTTTATTAATATTAGAGGCTTGAAAACGCTTCTTATAATCATTAATAAATTCTACAGAGATGTCCTCCTCCTTATTAATCCAAAGACCGTTACCTTTTTAATATTGTTAATTATTTTCCTGTTCTTTTACCCATCGCTACACGGTGGAAGTGTTTCGTATTCTTATCCCCTTCATCTATGAATTTAGCTTTGGCTCTCTGAAACCAATATTTTTGTTGATATTCAATTAGACACTCTCTGAAACCAATATTTTTGTTGATATTTTTGTTGATATTCAATTAGACACTCTCTCTTATTATTAAGTCTTATAATCTTATAATTATTTTCCTGTTTCTTCTACCCATTCTGTAACTTTTCAATAGTTATATCTAGGTTCTTGACTTGTTTATTGATATTTTCAAACTTTTCCTTACTCCATATTTTGAGTTTACATTTAACCAACTTTAGTTTCTTAACCAACTTAAACATGTTCATTCCCGGAACATGAACACGCCATGCTTGATTAATAATATTCTTACAATCTTCCCTACCATTCCACATAGTTTCAAATCTAAAAGGTTTATTCTTAAAATTTTGTTTGGAGTAGTTAAGGTTGATAGAAATCAGGCAGTGATCCGATGAGGAAAATGCATGATTCCAGACATGTAAGTTGTTATATTTATAAAGAATCTCAAAGTGAGCTAGCGGTTGGTCTAACTTTTCAAAGGTATTATTTTCTCCCTCTCTTCTCTTTCTCCACGTAAACTCGTTCCGTCTTGAAATAACATCTATTAAGTTACACTCTTGCATAATGCTATTTAGTCTTTGGAATCTGTTTCTATTTGGATATGCACCACCCGCCTTGTCAGAAGGACATAAAATGTCGTTAAAATCTCCTAAAACAATCGACGGGAGGCTTGAGTCCTTAATGTATTTAGTCACTTTTTCCCAGAAACTGTTTTTGAATTTATCCATTGGTGGAGCATAAATAAAATGATATTAAATGTAAACTTGATTTCATAGTTATGAGATTCGATTATTACAAAACGGTCATCCGTAATAGTTATTTTCATTTTCTCATTCGTCAATTTATAGTTTTTCCATAAAAGGCATAGGCCTTCAGCTCGTCCCGTCGATGGAATAAAAAGGCATGAATCAAAACCCGACATTTTTCATTGTTTTTCATTAGGTCCAATATTTGTTTTAATTTCCGCTAACATGATCATATCAATATGCTCATTTTGGATCGTTATTTTCAAATCGACCCAAAAGTTCTTTTTTCGTATCCCTCTGCAGTTCCAAAAAACGACTTTCATTCTTAAAGATTTTTATAGAAAACTATTCATTGTCTAGTAAACCCCTAAGATTAACTAAACTGAAAAATATAATTTGGAAGTAGCCTTGTAAGGGCCGTGCACTAAAGGGATCGAAGGAGCACACCTTAGAAAAATCGAGATTGAAGTTATAATAACCATCATTTTCATATATAACACGGTGGGAACCACTACACTTGTTTACGAGAGAGTTGGGCTTAATCAATTTGATCCAAGGGATCTCGGCCCAGCGAACGAGATAGCGTCTCCCAAAGAAACGCCCATTATCCCCTTCCAAAATCAAACTCATACAGACAAGATACAAGAAGAGTAATCTTACGATATCATCAATTATTACATACCAAAGTTCAATCCCAAACACAAGTTCAGTACAGAGAACCAATTTCATTACACAAAAGATACCAACTACACAAGATCATTACCCTACCACAATTCATACTAGTCCGAAATCTAAATTTTACATACAAAGGAGAGCTTAATCTTGTAATCCTTATGTACTTAAGGGGCCAAACACAAGTACATAATGGATTGCAGGACGAGGAGTAGCATTCCATGAAACCAAAGCAAAATATTTGAGTAACCTGCATTTTAAGAGGATATAAGTCAATAGAACAGATCCAAAGTTTTATAGTTGTGTCTAGAAGCAGATTTCCATAGACATGAGAGTACAAGACAATATACCTTTCCAAAACCCACCAAAAGTTGTTCTTCATAGATAACCAATTCATTTCTTCATTTTCTTAGTTCCTTTCAGAACCGAGGATACAATGTCATCATCCATTTCCATTGATTTCTTTTTACTCGAGTCAGAGTTAGTTTTTCATGGTTCTTGACTTCCATGTTATTCAACAGCATATTAACAGTGTTGAATGACTTGAAAGAGTGTTCAGAGAAGTAATATTCTTCATCATCTTCGACCCCTAGATCATCATTGATCATAAACTCAGCCAGAACATCCTCATGGATGAATTCAGGGGTATCATTGTAATTAGGGATCAAAAGATCACCAGCTCCAAATATTGGTTCATCAGTTTTTATAAACTCATCATTCTCGAGCATAGGATTCAAAGGAGATGGTTCAGACAAGCACAACTTCTCCTCCTGTTTGTCATCATTAGGGTTAATGTCATACACCTGAGCAGAACCACAAATACCAGCAGCCAGAGGAGGAATACCCCCACTGGAGGCACCTATGTCTGTTTAGGTTTTGTCTCCATCTTCTGTTTACCATCAAAACCCTCCAAAGAGTTCTTAAGGTTGTTAATTGAGCTATTTGGAGAGTGTTCAGACTTGAAATTAATTGTAATGCCTCCTCTACCAGACAAGTAGGGTCTAAACCCACCCGTGACAAAGGAGCAGCCTTAGAGTTTCTCATATTTCCACCTTTAGTTCTCCAGTTGCCATCCTCCCATGCTCACTTACTTTCTCTTTTCCTTTTCCAGCTTTTTTGTTTCTCTTGAAACTGATTCTGACTTTCCTGGGATGAGCAATACGAAGAGGGCAACCATCAAAGACATGATTTTCCTCTCCACAATGCCCACAACCCTTGGAAAAATCTTCAAACCAAACAGTGTACTCATGAAGGTTATCATTCTCATCAGGTATAGGGACCAATTCATTGATGATTTTTTGATCATCAACATCAACATTTATACAGATTCTAATAAAGCTACCAACCTTACCACTCATAGAGTAAGGATCAAGCTTAATAAACTTCCCAATGTTTTCTCCTCAATAATTGTTCTAATTGCCTCTTTATTGGCAAACTCTGCGGGAAGCAGAGGTATTCGGACCCATAGGTCTAGTTCAGTGACAGATTCTATCATAGTATTGAAGTTAGGCTTCCAGGGTTTAAGAATAACAATTTGGCCCAGCACATGGAAAGACCTAAGATCCCAAACCATTTTCTTATCTATTGGATTAGAAAAATTAATTTCAAACCAATAGTTCCCTTTCGGGATCATGCTCACTTCTCCTTTCACAATTTTCTACTCAGAAGCAGTTTGTTCATAATCTTTGAAAAATCAATTGGATCAGCAAAAATATGTCCCATTAAACAAGATTCTTTAAGATTTTGAAAGTCATTTCTAACCTTGGCAAAGCTTTTTCAAGTAGCTAGGAATATCCATATTGTTTTTGTTGAAAGACTTGGGCACGGCAGGGTAAGAACTCGACCTACCACCACCAATCTTCTTGTCCAGGTTCTCCGTATGGGTACTAGAATCATCACCGTCCAGAGGTAGGGAGCATACAACATCCTTGAAGGTGCGAGAAGAGGAGGTCATAACCAACACTTGGGGACAAAGCCCAAATCAAACGTTTGCAGGTATTAAGAGAGAAAATATGTAAGCCAATATTAGATGTGAGCAAGATAATGAGAAAAATCACTTTATCAACGTTTTTATAGAGTAAGTTGCGCTCAAAGACAGAAAGAGAGCAGATAACTCTCCATAGAGTCAAAACAATAAAATATCAAATAATCGTAAGTATATTTAGAGGAAGTACAACATTACCTTGTACTCTCAGCCCAAGGGCTAGGCTAGGGTTGCAACACATCATATCACACAAATCTCGGGTTAGATTAACGCCGAAAGAATCCTTTAACAGAAGAACCTTTAAGCATCCATTTTCGGAGCAAGGGGTACTCAGCCCAGCCGCCAAGCACCTATTCTTGAAAGGAACGCTACAACAACTAACAGTCCCATTCGTAGTCTTCAAGCTAGGGAAAGAGACCCATCTACGAGAACCAGTCAACAAACCAAACGAATTAGTCTAATCCACCACATACGAAAGTTCCACCAAAGATTCACCCTTATTACCCCATAGATAGAGGACCAAAGGATAAAGATTCTTCAGAGTGGGGCACGGAAGAAGGAAGAACCTAAGCCGGCGTCCAACTCTAACTAGGTTTTCGTTCAGGTTAAAAGGAAAAAGGGGCGCGTGAGGGAGCGCAATTATTTGGTCAGGGGAGGGATTTTTCACTTCCAACTTGTTGGTGTTTTTTTATAAAATAGCAATTTATATGTTATTTTTTGTATCATTTTTATTTAAATGTTTTTTTTTATGAAAAGTCCCCTAAAATATTACAATACCTGTACTTCTGTAGCATTTGTATAGGCGAAGTACGGGAAAATTGAAAATATCACCTCGCACAGTTGAGGAGTTGAGCCGCCATGGAAGCCTCATCCTCTATCCACTTCCTCCACTCTTCTCTTCAATCTCTTCGTCCTCAATGGATACCTCTTTCTTCAGTTCAACTCCCATTTTCCATTCCCACTCCTCTCTCCCGCTGTAATCCTCCTCCTACTCGTCATCTTCGTGCCAGATTCAAACTGCGTGCCGCCGTGGAGGTAATCACTGTCCAAGAAGATCCGACGAAGTCTGAAACCGAAAATTCGGATGCCAATTTGGCGAAACGGAAGCTCTACGTCGTTAATTTGCCATGGAGTTTTCCTTCTACAAGTATCAGGGAAATGTTTGCTGAATTTGGAACTATCACTCAAATTGAGGTTTATCTCGGTCATTTCTTTGGTTGGAATTGTTCCTCTTGTTTTGTTATGTGTTAATTCGGTTTTGCTTTGGGTGTATTTGTGGAATTGGTTTTTGTAGATGATAAAGGATAATAGAGGGAGGTTCAAAGGATATGCTTTTGTGACTATGGAGACACCTGAAGCCGCCCAGGCTGCCATTGACAAATTGAACCTCACTGTGAGTCTTCTTGTTTCTTTTTTCCGGATTTTGCATCTGTGGAAATTTTGTGATGGCTTGTTTGGGTTGCTAATTTGCCTCTTGTAACTACTTGAGAGTGTATTTGTTTCAATTGTATTTAGAAAATGTGATTTCCAATATACATTACATTGAATTAAATATTTCCATATTAGGATATGTTGCACAGAAAGGGATGAGATTCCAGACACAAATGGCAAACGTGTCCCTTGGAGTTTCTGGTGCTGTGCTACATGGGATTATTAAGATGGATGATTGATGATAATTGTTTCATTATTCCTTCTTATGCAAAACGAAACTGTATCAATTCCATTTTTATTTGATCTTTCGTGCTGGCTGATAACACACAGTCCTATCAGTGCAAACAAGTTCAAACAAACAAGTGTTAACTTGTCTCTAGCTTAGCAAGCTTTAACAGAATATACTGTGGGACTGTTTATTGCTCGAATGGAAGAATAGTTTTGAGAACGTTTATCCAAGCAACCTTTTGAAAATTATAATTGGTCCTCATTTCTTCAAATGTCATCTCGATAAATTAATTGGAGTGGAAAAGGATATGTTATACATCAATTGCATGACATGGTTGAAGTTTCAGTAAATTCAAATGTGTTAATAAAAAAGCTACTAGCATTACAAAATGTTCTTCTCTTGCACGTCTTAATGAGGGCAATGTTCCTTCAACAGGACATAGCAGTT
Source organism: Fagopyrum tataricum (assembly GCA_002319775.1). NCBI lineage: Eukaryota > Viridiplantae > Streptophyta > Magnoliopsida > Caryophyllales > Polygonaceae > Fagopyrum > Fagopyrum tataricum. The sequence goes on along the minus strand of CM008281.1, from coordinate 33,761,275 downwards.
AAGCTGTTGGATATCTGGATGTGTTTGGGCATATTTACTCAGTGTTAAACTTGTCACCGGTTTTACAGATACCAGGGATTGTAGAAGTTTTCTTTAATATTTTCTCCTTAATCCACAGTTCTTCTACTTATTTGCATTTGTCTACATGAGTTGATAGTAATCAAAGTACCATCTTGTGTAGTTAGTTTGCATACATAGCTGTATTATTGAGAGCTTTTATCTTTTGATTCAGGAAATAGAGGAAAGGGCCATCAAAGTAGAGTTTGCAAAGGCTTTGAAGCCTCAATCTTCAGCTCCTAGTGATATCGTTCGTGAGACACCTCACAAGCTTTACGTGTCCAATCTCCAGTGGAAAGTAAGGTCCAACCATCTCAGAGAATTCTTTAGTCCTGAATTTAATCCGGTTTCATGCCGAGTTATTTTCGAGAGCAATCAAAGAAGATCTGCTGGCTATGGTTTTGTATCCTTTGCAACAAGGGAGGAAGCTGATTCTGCAATCACATCTCTAAATGGAAAGGTAAGTAAATGTTATCTACTAAGTTAATCTTAGCTGGTCTTTTAACCTGCAAAAAAGGGTCCTAAGTAATCTTGCTAAGATAAAATCATATGTTTCCCTGTTTTTGATAAGTTCTCTAACTCTTATGTTGTAGGAAGTAATGGGGCGTCCTATTATCCTGAAATTCAGCGAGGTAAAGAGCAAAGAAGCTGAAGGTGAAGCAGAAGACGAAGGTGATTCAGAAGTAATTACAAATGATCAACAAACCGAAGTTACTGAAGAACAGCCTGAGCTATAATAGATAATTATCCAAAATCAGAATTGATGTTCACATTGGTCTATGCGTTTTGGCTTCTTGAGCTTCATATAAGTGTTGTATTTAGATTACCTTTTTTTGCGGGAACTTGTAGATACCTAATCAAAGCACTTGCACCAAATGGCAAGAACACAGGTTTAAACTTGTACCGTATATGATTAGTTAAAATCCCTGAAGGTGTTTCCTCTTGTTTTAAACTGATGATGTCGGAACTGAACAAATTGTGCATCTGGTGAAGTGTGGGAACTGAGAAGCAGCCACGTCGAATACCTTTTTGACAGATTTTGCAGGGATATCTGAGTATTGATTTCAGCATTGAATTGGTGTTCATTATATGCTTGTCAGCCTGCTAGAAATTGTTCAGCACTTCCGAAACACCAACTAGGTACGTAAAATTCATTGCATTTTTAGTGTAATTTTCTCTTAAGTGAACTTTTCTAGGGCGTTAGCTAGAGTAATAGGTCCTATTGATCTCATGTAGTAATGCTGTGAGTGTTGATTCAGTCTTTCTGGTTGGAAAGATCACTAGTTGAGTAGTTTCCGTGTCTACTTAGTTTCATTCTGCACTTTCGTTGCCCTCTGTTGTCTCTCTCCTTGGACCTGTGAGCATTGAATTGCAAACAAAATATGTGTGAAGGGCAGCTTACATTACTTTCATTAATCTGGAATTGTTGTGTAAACAGTAAACTTATAGGGTGATTTTGTGCAATTTTATACAAACGAACATATACTGGTAAAGAAATGTGTGTGTATAGATTAATATTTATTCAATCCATTGAGGCATCTTTCCTGTTTTGCCTTTTGTCAGATAAAGACTGCTTGATTTGCAATCTTTCAAGTCAACAAAGACATTGTGACAAGTTGGAAAACATTGTAGCTAAAGAGAATTTTGGATCTTTTACCTCAATAGCAAATAAAAAATTACTAAAATGACACATCATTAAACATATTTACCAAAATAGCATGTTTTTTTAAAAAAAAAAACTAAAATAAAAAATGAAAAAAATGTTGTTCACGTTGGAAAAGAAAAACATAAAAAGAAGAAGGAAAAAAAAATAAATAAACAAAACAAAACGTGGATGAAAATATAAATTGGATTTAGCCTATTAAAAAAAATGTATGAAAATATAAATTGAGTTTTGCCTTAATCCATGTTTCTTAAACAAAAAAAAATGTTTTAACCAGGGTTATAACTAATCATATAAAATTTATCAGGAAATTTGCTATTTTGGTAGATATGTTTGATGATGTATTATTTTTATAACTTTTTTTTTTATTTGCTATTATGGTGGAAAAAAATCCGACAATTTTGCTATTGTCCCATTATAGGTAATGGTAAAGAATTCAACTGGGACTATTTTTCCAGAAAATTGCAGGAATTGTCCTCTCCTTTCATCCTTTGTGATCTTGACTCTTGAAGAAAATAACCCCAAGTATCGATTACGAGTAACATTAACTATAAAATTGATGCTACTTAAACCATCTAATATTGTCTCTGGTGATACTTAGGGCCTGTTCGGCTGATATTATTGTGAGGTTTTGAAATTTTAGAAAAGTTGACGGTGTTTGATATGGTAATTTATCTGGAAGATTAGATTTTTAGGGAGGTTTTGAAAAATTTTTTAGAGATGGCTCGAGTTCGGCTCAAGCTTGTTCATCTAATAAACAATTCAACATGTTCAGCTAAAATAACACTATATGAGTGTTATATTATTATCTGAGCTACTTTGACTCGGTTCGTAAAAAGCTCGATCGACTTGAGCCCATGCACTTTAAAAACGAGCCGGGGTGAACGTAATTTAAAACTCGTTAAGATTTTAGGCTCAACTCATAAAACCTCGGCTAGAGCTTGTTCACTTTCTAAACAAGCTAAATATTAACACATTTTGAAGCAAGTTTAAAATTTAGACTCAGTTTAACCTCGACTTGTAAAAATTTGGCTCGAACTCGTCACTTTCTCAAGGAGCCATTACAAGCATATTTTAATGCTCATAAACAATATCTCTCCTTTTTTATATTTATACAATATAATCAGTATTCATACAACTATATTTTCATTTTAAAACACAAATCGATAAGAGTGTTAATAATTGGATAAATAATCTCCCGATCTTATCATTAAACTCTTTATACATTTTCATCTTAAACCACACCGTAAAAACTTAATCCTCGAATTTTACAAGTATGAATTGTTATAAAGAAAATTCTCTACAAGAATATTTAGAGAATTTAGTTCTAGCCTACTGGATGAGAGTATCATTTACAAATAAAATTAAATTGTATAGCTTATAAATTTAATAAACATTGAAAACAATAAACTTAAATGTTCCAAAATAATCTCTTATTTAAATATATTTGAAGCTTATTTTTATAAGAGCATTTTTTTATTATTTTGGTTTATTTAAGTAGGAAAACTTTTGGTCCTGATTTGCTACTTCATAGTAACGAACGAGTTCCTAGAATTCAACTTTTTCAGCATGAAAACATTGGCATGATAAAATACGATACATAATTTTATATATATATATATATATAAGAAAAGCCACTATTATGATGTTCAAGTACTTTTCTAGGAGCATCTTCATGAGCGCAAATGAAGATTAAAAATTCTAAATTAAAAAGTTCATAAAAAATTAATGAATCTGATAAGAAATTAATGAAAAAAAACTAAATTTAAGGTTTAGTTAGACCGAAATTCTAACGTATGTCCGAAAAAATAAATTTTAAAAGCTTCTTATATTTTTTGGTTGAAACCTTAAATTAAATGTTTTATTGAGATAATGAATTCTCAAATTTGAGTCTTTTAATGAGTTTGTTCGACCGATATTTCTAACATATGTCGAAGGTAAACGCTTGTTCCAAAAACATATAATAAGTTTTTTCATCTAAATTTATAATAAAATTTCTAAATTAATAAGACCGTCAATCAAGAAATGGATAAATCTCATAAAATATGAAATAAAAAATATTTAAAAAATAAACAATTAAACTTAAGTAATTATTTGACCGGTATATTTGACATAGGTACAAGGGAAAATTAGAAAATTCGCTTTATATTAACCTTAAATAAAAATTCTTGATCAATATCGTAAGGGATTTATAAAGAACATTCTCTTTTTGCTAGTTTTGTGAACAAAGTAAAGCAAAACACTTGGTTGAATAACTTGAATATCGTAAAGAAAAAAAATCATTAAAACCCCATAAATTTAGAGAAAATTGATTTAAAAGATTAGAAAAATATAATTCTTAATAAACTACTAATCATACAAAAATATTATCAAACCGTTTTTCTATTGTGTGCCCATATGTATACCTAGAAAGTAATCAAAGTATACATAGTTCTTAAAAAAAACAAATAACATTTAATAAAGATATAATCTTCTTAATACTATTTTGTACTCATACATATGTGCCTATTTTTTGCCACACACAATCTAGCTAAGAGAGCATATCTCACTTTAAAGTTTTTGAGATTTGATAATAGAAAAAAGCAGACGCCCAAATAACCAAGAGTTGACTATAATCATTTGAGATAATGCTTTAATAAAACAATCGATTCTTGTAAGCAAATGTATTATAGACTTTATATTCCTTATATTACTTTTCTTGTTTGTTGTGGGGAAAAGAGTTGAATGAAATGAACTATTGAGGAATATATGCTCTCTCACTAAGTAGCATCTTAGTTTTCCTATCACCCAAAATATTGATTTTAAGTGTTCAATATTAGCCATGGAGGAAATTCAACTTTGGTATATTCTTATTTTAGAGAATATTATAGTTTGGATAAGTTTTATTTGTTGACTTTATCGAAAGCAAGGCTCAACGTTTGGTCTAGTTGATACAACGTAGAACTCAACACATAGGTCATAGGTCGAAAGATTATATTTTTTAACAAAGTGATAATATAATTAAGTAGCTCGTCAATCTTATATACAAGACTCATTATTACTGTATTATCAACAAGGAATACATGTCTCCATAATAATTAGATTGAATTATCCTTTATATTCCTAAAAATGATTAAAAATAAATAAATATAGAGTTAAAGATATTAACTTCCACCAATAATGTGTTTGATACAACACTTTTTACAAGAGAATGGAAGGTAGTTTTAGAACTTTATCTTGAAAAGTTGTGCTTGACGGAGTAATATTTAAAGTTTTAAATACGGTTAAATTGTCATTTTATTATTACATTAAAGGAAATATTTTAAACGCTTCGTTATCATTGACTGGACCGCTAAAATTATTGTTGACACTCCAAAAACGTCCTAAATAGTGTAAATGATGTACACAATGTATACTTGTTTAGTGATTATTGCATTTACATATTTCTTGTATGAACAAAGATTCAAGTACATTTCATGTACACCAACCAATATATAAATCTATAACAACTTTCTTGAAAGAATGGTGTCTTATGCTGCAATCTCACTTCACTTGCAAGTTGCTACTTTTTTGTATGGCAAGAAGTAACAAGAAAACAGTCGAAAAGAGTCGAAAAAAGTAAGAAAACCCTGAAAACTTGCACCTTCATCACATATCATAAAAGCAACAAATCAAAGAACATAAAGCAAAAGAGCAAACCAACAAAAGAATTGAAAATAACAAAAAACAAAGTGAAAGGAACAAAAGGAACACCATTACACCTTACAAAAAAAATCCCTACATTCTCCATCTTCTTTGCCTTCCTCTCCATCTATTCTTGACCACTTTTCTTCTCTTCACCCTCCATTTATACATCTCTTCATTCTTCTCATTGTGAGATGTTACCCTCTTCAAAACCCTCAAATCCCCATCTAGATGAACATTTCCTTTTATCAATACCAAATCTTTCAAGTTCTTGAAAAAAGTAAGTTTAAGCTTATCCATGGCTTCTCTAACTTCTCTTAGTAACCCAAAGACATTAACACCATACATGAACACAAGAGATTGTTTCCAAGGCTTTTGTAGTTTCTATTGTCCACAATGGTGTTACCTCAATTTCCCACCTCCACCTCAAATAACTTCATCTTCCTCATCTAGCTTTTCGCCTCTTGTAATCGCCATAATCGGCGTCTTAGCAAGCGCTTTCCTTCTCGTAAGCTACTACGCCGTCATCTCCAAGTTTTGCAAGGCCAGTTCAGTCGGAAACCGCGAGAACTGGCCTCACACTGATGACATGGGTAACAATCATGAAAATGATCATGTTGAAAATGAGCCTTGGAATTCTAGGGCTATAGGTTTGGATGAATCTCTTATTAAAATGATTTCGGTTTGTAAGTATAAGAAGAACGATAAGGCTTTTTCGAGTACTGATTGCTCGGTTTGTCTTGGCGAGTTTGAAGAAGGTGAAGCTCTTAGGCTTTTACCCAAGTGTAGACATTTTTTTCATGTTGCTTGTATTGATAAGTGGCTCAAGACACATTCAAGTTGTCCTTTTGTCGATCCAATATAGTCTCTATGTTTACTCTTGAGACAACTCAACCTGGTAAGCAAAATTTGGTTAATATTTTCATATTAGGATATGTTTATGTAAATTATACATATAATGTTATATTCTATTAGGTCAAATGATGAATCAACTAGAAGAAGGAGGTGTAGAACAAGAAGACTTGCAAGGTGAGATTATTGAGTTTAATGATGAAACTGAGATAAGGCAATCTAGAAGAAGGTCTGTGTCGATGGATCATTCGAGAATCTCGATTGAGGATGAGGATTGTGAAATGGAGGAGTGTCAGTTACATGGGTTAGGTGTTGATCATAGAAAGGATCAAGTATCAATTGGAGAAGAAGCTTATAGAGTATTGCAATGTGTTATGAAGTCTTCTTTGATGAAGAGATCGTTTTCAAGTGGGCGATTCTCGATCGCTAGGAACTCGAGAGGGCGGAATTCGGGTATTCTTGTATGAATGAGAGGAAGGGTTGATCTGTTGTGGATTTGTTCTTGATTTGTTTTGAGTTTTGAAAGAGTGATTTTGACTTTGTCTTTTGTTTGTTCATTTTTGTAACTTGTGTATCAATATAGTTTAGGTTTAGAATATAGAGATTGTTGCCCAGCATGAGATCATTAGCTGAAGCAATGGTGATATAGTAGGTGAGTTTATTCATTTAACTACGTATTTTTTTGTTAATTTTTTTTATAACTGACGGTTAAACAGTTTAACCCGAAAATCGAACCGAAATCGATGGTCTAGACCAAAATTTATTCCCGTGATAAAAATAAAACCAACTGACACTATTTTTATAGAGGTGTTAATCATATTTAAGTAAATAAATGTCAATTGTGCAAAGATTTGAAATTTAATGGTGGATTTGTACAGCATTATCTATATAAGGTGGTCAATGTTATATTTTTAGATGCTAAAAGTACATAAACATATCAATTATGGACGATTTAATGTAAATTTTGAAAATAAAGGGTAGCTTTGTGCAAATTCATTAATGAAAAAAAAAAACTAAAAAAATTGGGTTGAAGATCCACCACAAGGGTGGTAGCCTTAACCGGATGTGTAAGAGAAAAGCCCGAAGGCAGTTCCCGTCCCTGTCAGGGGAGATGCCAACCATCTCTCCTTTCTACGAACACACCCCAATTGGGTACTTCTCACTATATAAAGGAGGTATTAGACTGCCCAACTACCGATGTGGGAAGCCTTTTGATTTTGACTGTTGCAATTGAAGCCTCTTTGACGTGTACTTCTCTCGAAAAAGAAGATGGTAAATTTGATTTACAACTTTCTTGTCTGTGATCCATCAAGCATGCTTACGAGACACAGAATTACGCCTGCTAGATCGAATCAAGCTCGAGACGAATAAGTGAGGGATATAACCTGCTATTTCATCTCATTTCAATCCTATGTAAAGCACAGCAAAAGATGGTCACACTTAACCATCCTTCACAATGCTTTCTAAGTACAAATGATAGCCAAAACTTTTTCTTACAATTTCACACACAACAATCAAATCATATTCAAACCCTGTGGTCCATTTTATAACTCAATCAATTGTAAGAAAAACCTTTCCTTTTCTCTCTACAATCAAATCACATCACTGCACTATCCTTATTGACACCAATTATGGAGAATATAGACGGCAACGCTACTCCAGGTGGTTTCCTGAGCTCAGGACATGGCACAGGCGATACGTTATTGGAAACAACCGGACACATCCGAGCATACCCACGAGCCAATATCGCTGTACGAGGAGACCTGGAATAACACATTTGATAAAAATATGGAGGTGAACGGAGACTCGTAAATTCCGGTGAAGCTCCCACTTTTGGTGATGTTTCTGCCTATAATGTTCTCAAAGCTAATGCCTTTCACAACAGGAAGCGCTTTCGGATTGAAACTTGCGTCGGGATGGGTTCCGAACTTGCCGGTTGCCTTGATGGCGACGTAAATGTTGTCCATCTGGATATCTGATATGGTTAGACCCGTTATATAACCGCCCCTTCCTCGGGTTGTTCTTAGCTCAATTCCGGTGTAGGAGTCTTGTAAGTGAACGTCGTTAACGAGTATTTCGGATATTCCACCTGACATCTCGCTTCCAAACGCCAAACTAGCTCCCGAACGAGACTGAAGACGAGCTGATTTGATATGGAGGTTTGTTGTTGGTTTACCAAATGCAATTCCATATTCATCCCAACCGCTCTTCACCACAATAGCATCATAACTCGCTGTGATGTTGCTATCAACAATGCAAATGTGCTCAGAAGAATCTGCAGACAGTGAAATGGTAAGTTAGACAGAATCAAATGCATCTGAAGAGATTATTGTTAAAAACACTGAGTTCTACGAACCTGGGACAATGCCATTGGTGTCTGGGGAGTCTAATGGAGCCCTCACCGTCACATTTTCAATTAGAACATGACTGCAACAACACGAGGAAATATATCAAAACCTTAAAGAACAAAGTTGATATATACATATATATATAGCAATGAACTGAAAATCATAAGGGATGAGTAAGTAAACTCACTCGCAATATACAGTGTGTATGCCCCATGCCGCGGGATCCAAAAATGTTACATTTGAAATCGTAATGCCAGATGAGTTTATAATTTCAACGAGATGGGGGCGACTGTGATTCAACGAATGAGAAGAATACAAGCCCCACCAAGCATATCCTTGACCATCAATGGTCCCGTTATTACCTGGATTAACGAAAGAGATGGAAAACATCAAAATGAGAACTTTTATGACAGACATTGATAATGCAAAGCTAGTTCATACCAGTTATAATAACATCTTCTAAGTCAGTTCCGGATAATAAGCTGCTGTATCTCAGTCCCGGAATTTCAAGCCCCGTCCATAAGACGGGAGAGGATCAACTAAATCCCACTGACTGAAATCCTGAACACATTAACAGAAGTTAAACACAGCTTAAACTGGTTCCATATAAAATGATCAATCCAAAATGGAACTTTAGTATGTTCTTTATACTTGCAGATCAATCAAGCAAATACTATATCAAGTATCAACAAACATAAACGCGTCCTAGTATTGATGTCAGGACTTATTTTCTCAACAATTTGGCCAAAACTAAACTTAGGGTCATGTAAAAACAATTTGACATAAATTAGTACTGGCCAAATTTGGCTTCTAGAAGGGAGAATTTGTAAATGTGTGTATTGACAAATGCAATTATCACCCGTGTGTAAGAAGAAACTTGACGGATCTACTTTTATGTCGGAAGTTTGAAACGAAAATTAATTGTTTGTAAGGGTGATAGACCTACTCATTAGTTTTAAACTTTTGTATTTATTAACCTAAGCCGACACTTCGAGTGACGGTTTATTACAACATTTATACAAAACCCGACGTTTGAAGTGGCGGTTTATTACTACATTTAAACCAAACCCGACACTTGAAGTGTCGGGTTTATTACAACTTTTATACTAAAAGTGTGCAAGAGCCAATTCATAGTTGGACTAGATGATATTAACTGTCATTCATAGTTTTAGCAAATTGATTTCTCAAGTTCAAATGTTTTTTTAGCTATTCGGTTCAGAATCAACCATATCAGCATTCAGAAGTGAATTATAGAAGCTAATCTGCTAAAAAAAGCTAATTACTAGATAGCCAAAATTGTGTATGAAGTCATCAAGTAGAGAGAAAGTACCTGAGAGCCAATGATCACGGCATCTTTCTCCAAGAACATGGTCATGCGGCTTGTGAGGTTTAAGGAACCGGTAACCCACCTACCCGGTGGAACATATAGCTGAGCCCACCCTTATCAACAAAAGATTTAAAGATAGAAGATCGCGTTCTGGAATGCAACTGTATTAATTGTCCTCCCATCTCCAACAGCACCGAATTCAATTATGGACACAGTATGTGGCCTTTCACTCAGATCACTACTTAAACTACATCCATGGGTGATTTTCTCTTGACTGCACTCACTGCTAACTCCAAGAGTTAACACCAAAAGCAGTATAACCTGAAAGTAAAAAAAAGAGAACATAAGAACGGTAAAACAATACTTCTTCTGTTGCTAGGCAATGTCCAAATATCAGGAAATATCAAAAAGGACACTTCAGGCCATGAGTAAAGAAAGTATTCTATAATTTCTGTTGCATAAGTGAATGACATCTGAATGCAATTCTTCGGTTATTCAATTTTGGATTCGACAAAGTACTCATCAAATGATTGACCAGTTATTATACATACAATGGAGTAATGGACTAATGAACGAGTAAATCATAACTTGCAACATACTGTATAATATAACTGAATGACCAATGGCCATAATGCATAATATATAAAAGAAACAAAAGGTTTAAGATGTCCAAATAGCATGGGGAGGAAAAATGGAAAACTTGTATAATTCTCACAAATGGATACTTCAAGCAAAAACTCAAGAGTAAAGCAAAGGAATGAAACACATGAAGCAAAAGCGGAATGTCAAAAAGCGAATGATTCTATTGCTCAAGTGAATGACAGCTTAATGTGAGTCTTTGGTTATTCAATTTTGGGTCACAAAGTATGCATTATATGACCAATGACAATAACTACACCAAAAAAAAAATGAACAATGACCATAATGCATGAATTAGAAAAGAAACAAAAGGTTTTATATCCCAAATAGCAGTCGGAGAAAAAATGGTAAACTTGTATAACTCACACAAATCAATACTTCAAGCCATTACATGAAGCAGAAGAAGAATGGCAAAAAGCGAACGATTCTAAGTATTCATCATTTTTATGAGAAAAGAAATCAATTTGAATCCATAAATGGAAAAAATCAAAGCCAATTTCAGGAAAGATTCACTGAACTCCATTCTTCACAAGAGCCAAACGAAATAGCAAAAACTCAAGCCTCATTCTCCAAAGTACTTATGCATACCAATTAGTGCAAACAAACAAGTAAGGATTGAGCAAGTTTAAGCACAACTAGTTCAGGCCAAACCCTTAGCATCAGCACAAAAAACACAAAACAACACAGTACAGTAAACCAAATTTTGCAAAACACCACACGCAAAACTGAACTAAATTGTGGACAGAACAAGTTCAAAGCGAACAATTAGAGAATCGGCAGAAACCCACAAAAGATCACAATACAGCAAACCAGAATTCCCAAAACCCACCACAAAAACTAAACTAAATTGTGGATAGAACAACTAAATTCAGCACAATGGCAATCAATCAAATGCCGAAAGACCCAAAACTGCATCAAAACAATGAACTAGCAAGAAATCAGAATCACCCGGAAACTAAAAGCATTTGAATAAGTCGAAGCAAGCATTTTTACTGTATAAAAACCATGAATAGAAGAAGCAAACATACAAGGCTGCTGGCCATGACACCTCCTCTCTTCCAGAACCCTAAGAGACAGCTCCCAAATGCAAACATTGAACAGAAGACAGACAGTCGGAGACAGAAAGAAAAAAAGTTGAAAAGGGTATAATTTACACACACCATATATATACAACCTTAATTACTTTTCAAAATAAATAAAATAAAACAAGAAAGCAACAAAAATGGTAAAGACAAAGCAACAGACAGCTATTCCTGTATCAAAATAAAAGGAAAAAAACACTGAAATTTAGATCCTTAGAGAAACCAACTAACCAAATAAACCCAATTAGGGAGGAAATTATCAAAATTACTGATCGATCATTTACAGCAACGCCAAAGCAGGATGCGCCGCACCCAGATGGTTTGGTTTTGGGTCGTCTGTGGTAGACATAGAATAAAACAAAGGAAAATGATTTTGGTTGATTGTAATTAGTACTTTTATTAGAATTAATGGATTTGTTTGCAAGTGAGTGAATTGCGTTAATGGGTCTCTCATGTTTGGTGATCCTGTATGTGCGTCTCCATATGACTTACCATGTGACTTCATTGCTTTGTCTGCAATTGTAGTGGGGCCTACTGCTGGTTATGAGCTGTGTATCAAAATCTGCTAGGCTGTTCTTCTTCAAATGGCAGATTGAGGATTTTTGTAACCAATGTACTTGTACTTGGTTTGTGATTCATATCTGGTTTTTGTTCATGATTTTTACTCTATGGTTCATATGAATTGGCAAATGAGCTTTTTCTTTCCGTTTTTGGTTATTATGTCCAGTTTACCCGATGTGACATACATCGATTTTGTTCAAGCTTTCGAATATTTTTATTATCAAGGATTTGTATTCAATTATATCAAGAGTGAATAATATACAAAATAATGATCATAATCAAACCATTTTTTTTGGGTGAATTATAAATATGAATTTAATAAAAATTATAAAGACTCAAATAAGATTAACGCGATAGTCACGAGCTTTTACTCGAACGAGGGTTCTCGTTTGATCGTTAAATTATGTATTTTCTTACATTTAGCGAAAAAAATTTCTATCATTTATATTAAGTCATAAGCTTATGATTTTTTTATAATTGTTTTTCCATAAAACATCGAAAATAGTCAATAAATGATCGGGAAATCTTTATGTGTAAAAATATTTTTGCTTTTTTTAAAAGGATTTACATGCGAAGTAAAAAAGCTTTTACCTTTTTCTTAAAAAGATTTTCATACGAATGGAATTAGTAAGTTATATCTCGTTATACATAACGATATATAGAATGTATTCATAGAGTTATAACTTATAACTCGATCCTTAAACTATTTATTTAAGTTATAACGATCCTTAGACTATGTTTTTTTTTTTCATCTATATTACAAGCGAAAAAATCTTTCCTAGTTATTTTTATTTTGTTTTATTATCCAAAAGTTGTAAAGTTATATCGAGAACTTTATTATTGTATTCCATAAAAAGATTGAAATTATTCAACAAACCAATAGTAAAGCGAAAATCCGACGAATCTTTACTTCTAAAAATACCTTTCATTTTTGAAAAATAATTTACACGCAAGTGAGATTATTAATTTATTTTTAAAAAATCATCTATAAAATTCACACTTGATTTTTATATCGCGAATTTTCTGGATTTTTTTTTTATTAAAGAGGAGGGTAAATGCGTGTTTTATTTAAAGTAAAAGTTTAAATTACATATCATAATTGACTATGATACCAGCATTAATAATACAATTGATTGCTTCATGAGGATGCTCGACGCCTCGACCAACATAAAATTACCCACCATGTCCAGGCGGCTTGTCTTGGCAAGCCAGTCAGCAGTCCGATTAGCCAAGCGGGGTATATTAAGATTCGTAAAGTTACATTTTTTTTAAAGAATTGATTGCTATTTTTCCATAAAAGATTAAATAGTTAGAGAGCAATAAGTAAGAATCCAATAAATATTTGTGTCAAAAAAATACTTTTTGAAAAAGGATTACTCGTAAGTGAAAATTTGTAAATTATAATTTATCATACATATACATGGAAATACATAATTCATTTTTATTTTTAAGCTTTTTAAAGTTTACTCATCTTTTGTTAGAATTTAAGAGATTCTATTGTTATTTAACACTAGTAGATCCAAATCACTCGTATTTAAGTCGTGATATAATTACTTATATCATTCTTTGTGTAGAGGTTATTGTGATGAATGAATGAATGAATCAATGTTGAATTGAAACTGTAACAAAGCACAATGTGATTCGGAAAGATATGAATAAGACGCCATAAAAAAAGACCTTTATGTGTAATTACAAGTAAGTTCATTAAGAGGAGTTTATTACAATCCCAGTGAAACATGGCAACATTCAAACATCATATATTTATAGTTTTTCTTTAACAGTCATATATTTATTGTGAACTTTTAATAATATAAGGTGTTTTAATGAAATTTGATTATCTATGGCCGGTTCGTCGAAAAAACAAGCGGGTTCGTATAAGAAGATAAGTTTGGGTTGGACTGAAAAGTCTGGCCCGCCTACCCGACCAATCCGAAAAGTCTGGCATGCCTACCCGGTCCAAAGCCGGTCAATCCAAGCACGGCTCAAATAAATATTAAAAAGAAATATATTAGATAATATATATAATACTACATTAGATATAGTTCTGAAATATTTAACTATAGTACATTAAGTATACATATTACATAACATATAGTATTTATAATAATAGATGTATTATAAAGATTAAAATAATTATCATTTAAAATATTTAATAAAAAAAATGAAAATAAAAAAAAGTTGTCCGGCCGGATACCATGCACAAGCTTCTGGAGTTCTAGATACACGGCCGAGAAATAGGTTTCATAGGGGTTATTGTTATAGGCTAATATCATTTTTGGGCTATCAATTTTTAAAAGTTAGTTATAGGAATATTATTTTTGGGTTCCAATAAATTAAGTTTAGGCTTCATAAGGCCAAATTTTAATTGGCCAATTAATGTAAAGTTTAGTGCAAAAATTTGTATCTTATATGTAGTCAAGTAGGTATATGATACTTTGGGCTGAAGATAAATTTTAGAGAGGGCAATTAGGATCATTACGTCAACAAATTTATCTTCCTCACGCATCAAAGAAAAAAAATGACGTTTAGAAAGGGCTAATTCTTTTTATTTTTTGTACATGGAAAGCGATTCGGGACATTTTGAAATGGCCCGAGAGGTCATCTAAATCAGATAGACGACTTGTAACGTTGACCGCCCTGCAAAGCTCTAGAGATTGTCTATTGATGGGTATCCATCCGAATGAGCTCCAAGATTTCTTGAGGAAGAATCACATCGACAACAAGGAGTAATCGGCCTAAACTTGCAAGTGCATCGGCCACAGGGCTAATTCATTCATACACGGCCTAGTTTGACCCCTAACATGAATTTACGAAAATTAGAAAATACCATATGACAATTCACACTTCACACATTACAAGAAATCCGATGTTATAATTAAAAGTTAAGGTAGCTCGGTGATCTAATCATCTAATATGTTATTCACTTTACAGAATATGTGATAAAACTGGATATCTCAATCTCTTTTAATATAGGGTGCCGCCTTGATCACATATCAGATATGTGAGTCGCGCTAACTACGACATTTATTTTCCAATAATTGTCACTATAAGTTGTGAGTATAATTCATGGAGTTGGTCAGCTCACCTATGGGTACTACACATGTTCAGGTTCACTACAATGCCCCATTCCACTTGTCCACATTGTTCCTAATAACTCCGAGCTCGCCTATGAATACCATACATGTACAGGTTCACTAAGTGTCCCACTGCACTTGTTATTCTTAATAATTCCAGAAGTCATGGCATGCTTCATCTCCTCTCATTGTTTTCTAAGCTTTGATACCATCAAAGTAGACATGGTGTTGTGATCTTTCAACGAGTTACTTCAGAAATAGAGAGAAGAAGAGAAGACAAGACGTTTTGTGGTTTTGCTGCACAAACCTTGCAGCCAGGGTTTTCAATATACTTTGGTGGATAATGAATACAACCCTAACCTATCTATTTATAACTATAAATAGATAGAGTCCTATAAAAAGATAGAATCCTCTATTAATAGATAGAGTCCTATAAATAATAGAATCCTACAAATAGATAGAATTCCTTATAAATAGATAGGATTCTATAAATAGATAGAATCCTCCACGGGGGGCTCCGCCCCCCGCACCCCCTGTCGCCCCGGGCCCATTAATCCATGGGCCCAAAATATGTTTCCCCTGGCCCATTGTATTAGTATACCTAGATTTATTGTCTTATTATAACAATCTCCACCTAGACAACATAATCTAATACAAAAATTTGGAAACACATATACAACTCCAGGATCTTGTCGCCAGATCCTCCTTGTTTCTCTTGACAGGGGGCTTTCTCACTCATCTAACAACGAGTGACATGAACCAAATCCAAGCAATGCTTGAATTTGTCTGCGGTAACCGGTTTGGTCATCATATCAGCTGTATTCTGAGAAGTGTACCTTCTCCAGGATGATCTCACCAAAAGCTACTAGCTCTCTAATCTTGTGAAATCTCACATCAATATGTTTAGTCCGAGCATGGTACACCTGATTCTTAGCTAGATATATAGCACTCTGACTATCACAATGTACCTCAACTCCACCTTGCTCAACACTCAGTTCCTCCACAATTCCTCTAATCCACAGAGCCTCCTTAGTTGCCTCTGCTAAAGCCATGTACTCTGCCTCAGTTGTAGACAAGGCTACAACAGACTGCAAAACTGATCTCCAACATATAGGCCCCCCAGTAAGAGTAAAGACATACCCTGTAGTGGACCTCCGGTTGTCAAGATCACCGGCATAGTCTGAATCAACATACCCTACAACTGAAAGATCTCTTTCCTGGCCATCAAACATAATTCCACGGTCAGCAGTACCCCTCAAATACCTGAGTATCCACTTGACAGCCGCCCAGTGTTCTCTCCCAGGATTAGACATATATTTGCTCACTTGGCTAACAGCTTGGGCCAAATCAGGTCTTGTACACACCATAACATACATCAAGCAACCAACTGCACTTGCCTAAGGAACTTTGGACATATCTTTGATTTCTCCATCAGACTTCGAACACTGAGCTGAGGAGAACTTGAAGTGACTCGCTAGAGGAGTGCTGACAGATTTGGAGTTGGCCATATCGAATCTATCAAGCACTTTCTCAATGTAAGTCTTCTGAGATAACCATAACCTCCCAGAACTTCTCTCCCTGCGAATCTCCATACCAAGGATCTTATTTGCAACACCAAGATCCTTCATGTCAAATTCCTTGCTCAACAAGGTTTTCAACTCAACAACATCATCAATATTCTTTCCAGCAATCAACATGTCATCAACATATAATAGCAAGTATAAGGGTGATCCATCATCCAAATATTTCACATAAACACAACAATCATACTCACATCTCTGGTAGCCTATCCGAAGCAGGTAAGAGTCAAACTTCTTGTACCATTGCCTAGGAGCCTGCTTCAGACCATACAATGACTTTGTCAACTTGCATACAAGTTTCTCCTCTTCCGGCTGGACAAAACCCTCTGGTTGCTCCATGTAGATCTCCTCCTCCAAATCACCGTGAAGGAAAGCTGTTTTCACATCCATCTGCTCCAGATGCAAATCCCAGCTAGCTACCAATGCCAACACCAATCTGATAGACGTTTGTCGGACCACAGGAGAAAAATTTTCGTCATAATCAATCCCCTTCTTCTCTGAGTAACCCTTTGCTACTAGTCGTGCCTTGTACCTTATGCCTTCTTTCTCTGAGATGTCTTGTTTTTTCTTGAACACCCATTTGCATCTTATTGCCCTCTTACCTGCTGGAAGAGGAACCAGCTCCCACGTCTTGTTCTTATGGAGAGATTTCATCTCCTCAGCCATAACACCTACCCATCCTTCTTTCTCTTGACTATGAGTAGCCTCTCGAAAGTTGGATGGATCATCTATGCCAATGACTAGATCATAATTAACCATCTCCTCAAAACCATATCTTATAGGGGCCCTTGTGATGCGTCTGCTTCTGCCAGAAACAAGACTCTCAACCTGTTGTTGATCTACATCATGCTCACCACCTGCTGGTGTAGGTGTGCTAGAATCTGAAAGCTTCACCTCTACTGCTGATCTGGATTCAGTCTCTGTAACTGCAGGTTTCCCAACTTCCTTGGCATGTAGAAGCATTGCCTGCTCATCAAATACAACATCTCGACTGATCATCCGTTTCTTTGCAACAGGATCCAAAACTTGAAACCCTTCACACCTTTCTCATAACCCAAAAAAATGCACTTCTTAGACTTTGCATCCAACTTTGTTCGCTCATCACCTGGAATCAACACATATGCTGGACTGCCAAAAATCTTCAAATTTGATAAGTCTAAATCAGAACCAGTTCATACCTCCTCTGAAACCTTCCCATCAAGAGAAGTCAGGGGTGATCTATTTATCAAATAAACCGCCATGCTCACTGCCTCTGCCCAGAATTGCTTTGGAAGCCCTGCATTCAATCTAAGACACCGCGCTTTTTCTACAATGGACCGATTTATCCTCTCAGAAACACCATTCTGTTGTGGTGTCTTCCGCACTGTATAATGTCTCTGAATGCCATGCTCACCACAAAAACTCTGAAACTGAGAATCCGTGTACTCTGTCCCATTATCAAATCTCAAATACTTCACTTTCCTCCCTGTCTGATTTTCCACTTCCGCCTTCCATAGCTTGAACTTGCTGAAGACTTCAGATTTATACTTTAGAAAATACACCCAGTCCTTCCTTGAATAATCATCAATAAAAGTGACGTAATACCTAGATCCTCCTAGGGACGACACCTGAGTTGGTCCTCACACATCAGAATGCACATAATCAAGAATTCCACCTATGTTGTGCTGACCTGTCTTAAAAGACACCTTGGATTGTTTTCCCATCACGCAAAACTTGCAGAAGTCGATCTTACAACTCTTCACACCATCCAGGAGACCTCGCTTGTGAAACTCAATCATCCCCCTTTCGCCAATGTGACCCAGGCGCATATGCCACAGAGTTGTGTAATCTGTCTCAGAAGTCACGGCTGCAACTCCACCTACAACGGTACTCCCTACAAACCGGTAGATATTACCCGATGTAATCTGCCCCTTCATAACTGTCATTGCCCCCTTGCTCACCTTTACACATTCCTTTTCTGTTTTAAAACAGAACCCTTTTACATGTAAAGTCCCCAAGGAAATCAAATTTTTCTTTAGAGTTGGAATGTGACGCACGTCAATCAATGTTCGAATCACACCATCGTGCATCCTCACCTTTATCTGCCCAATGCCAACAACATCACAAGCCTTGTTGTCTCCTAATCGGACGGAGCCAAAAGTTCCAGACTTGTACGTCTCAAACCAATCTCTATTCGGAGTCATGTGAAACGAACATCCCGTATCCATGATCCATACATCTGAGTAGTTGCCTGACGTCACAGAGAGCATATCAGAATCTGCACCATCTGAGTCATCTTTCTGCACCACGTTTGTTGATCTTGAAGATTCCTCTTACTTCTTATCTTCGTACTTCTTCCTGGCAGGACAATCACGTTTGAAGTAACCCTCCTCCTTGCAGAAGTAACAAGTTACTGGCTTTTTACCCTTGGACTTAGACCTGGATTGCTTGTTGCTTCCTTCTTGCTTCTCTTTCGTCCTCCCTCTATCTTGGTTGCTTCTAACATACAACCCTTCGCTTTGAGAACTCTCACTGGTATGTCGTCGTTCGGCTTGTGAAAGCAACGCTGTTGACACCGTATCAAGACTTATCTCGTCTTTCCCACACGTCAACGTCATCACCAGATTCTCATATGAAGAGGGTAGAGAACATAGCAAGATCATAGCTTTATCTTCATCTCCAAGTTTTACATCCACCCGAGCCAAATCCCCAATAATTTGATTGAAAATATTCACGTGTTTTACCAAGTCAGAACCTTCCACCATTTTCAACCCATACAATTTTTGTTTGAGATACAATTTGCTAGACAAAGATTTTGACATATACCGTTTCTCCAATTGAGTCCAAATCTCTTGACAAGATTTGAGAACAATAACGTGGTATATTACCTCGTCTGCCAAACAGAGCCGAATGACCGATGTTGCCTTCTCCTGCATCTCCTCTCATTCGTCGTCTTTCAA
Source organism: Fagopyrum tataricum (assembly GCA_002319775.1). Taxonomy (NCBI): domain Eukaryota; kingdom Viridiplantae; phylum Streptophyta; class Magnoliopsida; order Caryophyllales; family Polygonaceae; genus Fagopyrum; species Fagopyrum tataricum. The sequence goes on along the minus strand of CM008281.1, from coordinate 33,741,490 downwards.
CGACTCCGGTTTTGTCTCCTTCAGCGCCTTCAACATCTCCTGCTGCGTTAGCAGATCCTTAACTCGTCGCTGTCAAAGACCGAAGTTTCCAGTTCCGTTGAATCGCGGAACCTCAAATTTTGCAACAGAACTCATCGACAACCTTGCTCTGATACCAATTGTTGTGATCTTTCAACGAGTTACTTCAGAAATAGAGAGAAAAAGAGAAGACAAGACGTTTTGTGGTTTTGCTGCACAAACCTTGAAGCCAGGGTTTTCAATATACTTTGGTGGATAATGAATACAACCTTAACCTATCTATTTATAACTATAAATAGATAGAGTCCTATAAAAAAGATAAAATCCTCTATTAATAGATAGAGTCCTATAAATAATAGAATCCTACAAATAGATAGAATTTCTTATAAATAGATAGGATTCTATAAATAGATAGAATCCTCCACGGGGGGCTCCGCCCCCCGCACCCCCTGTCGCCCCGGGCCCATTAATCCATGGGCCCAAAATATGTTTCCTCTGGCCCATTGTATCAGTATACCTAGATTTATTGTCTTATTATAACACATGGGCATCTTCAAACTCAACGGGCTTCTTCCAAAATTTTGCACCCATTTTATAGGCTGGACTCGGGCCATGCCCAATATTTGGACCATATAGGCTTTGTTTAAACCCGATTTTTATTTGGACTCCGCAAGCCCGGGACTAAAAAAAAAGTGTACTTAAAACTGGTATCCATATTGGACTCAAGCCGGGCTCAGCGGCCGGTTCAGGCAAGATCTAGTAGCCGCCCATATCTACCAGGGTCAGGTGGACAAGCTGGCCCGGATTTGCCCGGGTCTACATCAAAATCACTCAGAACTCAGAAGTTTTCCTGTTTCCAAAGGTGATTAAGTGAACAGTTGGAAGCTACAATATGAGATCTGACAAAACCTACAAGAAAAGTTATGCCGTAGGGCTCAAACTATTTGTTGATTGATTCACACTTGCATATACAAGAAGCTGCTATCAAGGATTCCAATTGAAAATCAGTAATCTTAAAGTAAATAGACACGGTATCCGATTTACTCAGATTTCCAAAATCAGTAATCTTAAAGTAGACAATGAATAAACTCTCCTCAAATGAGGAATTGAAGGAGTTGAAGCTCTCAACATTCAAAGTATAATTCTCTAATTGTTCATTACTTATCTAGGTAGCGCTGCCTGCCACATGTTCGAGATCTGATTCGTCTTTGTGCAGAAAGATCCGGCTAATTTTAGATTTAACAGCATCAAAAAAAGAAAAAATCAGCAGTGAGAATGATAAGACGAAATCGCTGGATGAAAATTGCATCATAATTTGATCATTAAAGCATCAAAACATGTTCTAACATGGCCTTGATATAAGATTGATACGTGATCGAGGCCCCTCGAACATCCAGCTATCTTCATCCAAAGATTTTACTTCCTTATTCAATGAATCCAATAGATCGGATTTCAGAGCTACATGATCAAAATAGGTTCGAGATTAGACTCAAATATCATAACTACACACACAATCATCCTCAATTTATTCTTCATCGTGACATTTTCGAAACTAGGGTTTTCATAATTCCTCTAAAAACGAACAGAACTTCAACCGCCGCTAGATAAATTAGAACATTCGAAGAATTGAAAAATGAAGTAGTAATTGAGAAAAAGATGGAGGGGAGACCTCGAAGAGCTTCATCCTTGTGGTCTTGGGAGGTGAGAACGTCGACGGGGAAGTTGAAGTCGTCAAGAGAGAAAGCAGCATTGTTAACGCTGCCTGCGCTGCTCGTGGTGGTGGTAGTTCCCTGAAGCGCTGCCGTGGTGGCGGTGGTGGTCGCCGTCGATGCTTGTGAGGGGTGAGCGGGGGAAGATGAATTGCTCATTGCGAATTTTGTTTTCCCTCTTTCTGCAGCGGCTTCCTTCTGTTTTTCTTGGTACAGTTCAAATTTCAACATATTTTTCTTCAACAAAAAGCCAAATACTGACCTATGGATCCATTCGGGAATCTTGACTCTCAACACCAATTTTTCTGAAAATTCGAACTTTGTGTTTTCATCGCAAGGATTCTTTAGGATGAACTACCTCGAGGAGGTAGGTCATTCTAACCGCTTTCCATTTTCAAAAAAAAAAAAAAAAAAATCAAATATTGTATAATTAATTTGCAATTTAGGGAATTTAAACAGGATGCTAATTATTGAATACTCTACATTAATTTTACAAAACACAATGTTAAATGTCAGTGACAATGAGTTAAACATTTTAAAATTCAACGCATGTGACTGTGTTGAGATGTTCAACTTCAACGTTAACCGATTGTGTTTGAAGTTGAACTAAACTTCACACAAAAGTGCCTATCACCGCTCATCGTTTTCATTTCCAAATTTTTGAGCGCAAAAAAATAAAAAGCTCTCATTTCAATCGAGAAAAAAATCCAATATCCCACTATATTCGATAGATCGTCCAACAGGTTCTTACCAAAAACAACCTTTTAACCTTTTAGTGCACTCGAGGTACGTTTTCTTTTATTTATTTATTTTTGCGAATTTCTCATATTTTTGTGCTTTTTATTTCTTTTTTAACGTTTTACGTTAGAACTTAGAAGTGAAATAGTATAGACGGAATTGGAATAAGAATCGAGAACTTAGATTAGGATATAAACGGAACAGGGTAGACGGAATCGAAAATAGCAGGTTAAGTATATATATAGAGAGAGAGAGAATCATGTAGGAACACTTTTTAGAATAAGGAATAAGAACTAATTAGATCCGTTATATTAAAGTTCATGAACGTACATGGTTTAAAGATATATATGGTAGTAAATCAAATAGGTACATCTATTTCCCTAATAGAATTTTAGTTTTTTTTATATATATATATTTTTGACTAAAATATTCAACAATCAATGTTCATTCCTTATTGAAATATACGTTCATCAACTTTCTGACTAAAATATACGGAATCAATGTTCATAAAATTTTAACGACCAAAATATTTTTTAACGACCAATTGTAACCAGCAATTTTTCCATATTACATATTTTAACGACCAAAACAAATTGTAACGATCAAATTTTAACCACCAAATTTAACGACCAAAAAAATAAATTAACGACCAATCCTAACATATTTAACCATCATAAATATAACGACCAATTTTAACGACCAAAATTTAACCACCAAATTTAACGACCAAAAAAAATAAATTAACGACCAATCCTAACAAGTTTAACCAACATAAAATTTAACGACCAAATTTAACGACCTAACACTGTAATGCAAAAAGAAAGACCTACCTATAAAATAAAAAATCAAGTTTAACGACCTAACACTGTATATTTTTAACGAATTACAAATTTTTGAATATTTTAACGAGCATTACAAATTTTAACCACCTAACATATATTTTTTAACGAGCATTACAAATTTTTAACAAGTGTGATATTTAAAAATTAATGAGCAGTATGAATATGAACAATTGATTGAACGTTAAATTGGGATAGGGTGAAAGTTATATTAATATTCAGCCCAAAAATTAAAAAAAAAATCTGATTTCCTAATATGTATTCTATGTAATTAATGAACAAGGAAAATTAAACATTCCTGTGATTCTCTTCTTTAAAAGCCTATTGTGCATCTCTCATCATGGGCGTACAATTTTTAATCTAACGGATCTTAGGGGTTCCTACTCCCTACTCTAAGAGGTGTTCCTACCGGATCCTGACCCTATATATATATATATATATATATATATATATATATATATATATATATATTGCGTTGAAGGTACGCCGCCAACTTCAACGCAAGGCGAATGCGTTAAAACAGGCGTGCGTGTTTACATTTTTTATTTTTATAAAACTTAAATATTGTTAACTAATGTATACGGAGTTCGGAATTCGGATTTTTGATAACTCTATTAATTTTGAAAATCGGTTTTAGATCGTTGTTGCGCGGCATAGACGACTACCACCCACCGCTTCTTTACGATGAGCCAATCAACCACTACCTACTATTGATATTGAGCCTACTACGGATACCGCTTCTATTCCCTTCCCATATGAGCCTCCTTTTACTCAAATCGCATCCCTTCCTTTCCAGGAGGCTATGTCTGGATCAGACGATGAGGACACCATTTGCACACCTCCTTTTCCAACCACATCTGAGCCCCCATTCACTGCTTTGGTTCCCTTTACCTCACCTCCTACTACTGCCTCTGCTTTTACATCCACTTTTCACACTTTCACATCCACTCCTTCATACGCACCCTTTATACCCCACACACTCTATCCTTCTCGCGCACCATCTCCATCCCACACACCCTCTCCTTCTCACACACCCTCTCTATCCACACTCAGGATCATACCACTCATGCACCCAGAGCTTGTATAGGGCCACCATCCTCTACTTCTTGTGTTCACCGAGGGAGTGGTGTCCCATAGGATTTCATATTTGATTACGGGGTACGCCGATCATAGGGTTACCTCTATATGGATGAGCGAGGTATGTTACCAGATTTCGGCGAGTGAATAAATATATTTTTTCATGTTTAATGTATATTTTTTTCAAACAAAGGACGTGATAGAGGTGATGAAGGTACACCGACGTATCAACCGGGTGAGAGATTTGTGTTGCTGGCATCGTGCCGGTGATGACCAGGAGGGTTGATTTGCTCTGGTCAACCGGTGTTGATTGACTGATTTGGAGACCTTTGACTTCGCCGGGGTTGATCACACATTCTATCATGCCTTCGTCCAACGGTGGCACCCGGAGACCAGCAATTTTCATCTGTCTTGGGGTGAGAAGATGATCACCAATTCACCATCCATGATGTGGTTATTCTGATGGGTCTCTAGAGAGATGGACATTCATGTGAGACATCATGGAGCACAAATTGACGCAAGCCAAGGCCGAGTTACATGGCACCTCTATGCAGGTAAAGGCCATTATGAGGGTCACCATACGTCTCCTCCTTGACCGAGGTGTTGAGTGGGTTGGAGGAATGGCCCCATCAACACCGGCAGCTACACTAGCATCCGAATATTTGATGTTGATGATGGGAGCGGCGTTGGTAATCGATAAGACTACCAACCGAATATGGTATGGTCATGGGTGATCGACCTCGTACACCATCACGAGATGACTAACTAGTATGTTTGTGGTAGGTATTTTATGTTGTTTGTATCGACATCTTGGTCTTTCTTTCTGGGCTAGGGTGAAGACCATGGGTGGATGAACTTTATTCCTACATGTAACAACTTTCGAGACATCTTTTCAATAGTTAAGTAGATTATATATATATATATATATATATATATATATATATATATATATATATATATATATATATATCAAATAATCGATAAGCAATGTTCTTCGTGCAAAATATAGGCTTGGATATTGCGCACTTTTCCTCTCTTTGCGGTCCATCTGCCACATATATTGAGTAGCACAACTCTGCACATTGTACTTTGAGGATTTCGATCCCGAAGACCCTCGCCTTGACACTTCCGAGGTTGACGTCTCTATGTCGCCAACTAGAAGAGATGAGGCCGGAGGACGTCAAGTGTATGCCATACGATGATCGTGTGTTCGACTTTGACGGAGAGTTTGCTATCTCCAGATACAGAATCACCATTCGTATAGGTGACGTCGATGAGCCTTATATGCCGGACAAAGTAATGAGACAGTTTGGGCATCTAGAGGATCGCCAACGATTGTATCCCGGTGACCAAGGAGGATCGTCTCGCTATTGAGGATAGAGGTTACAAGGTTCGGTACCATCACTCACACAATAGGTGGTCCAGGAGACAAGAGGAGGTCGCACGTTTCTTATTAGAAGTTCATATAAATCTCTTTCTCTCTCTCAAACCCCCCCCCCCCTCTCTCTCTCTCTATATAATATATATATATATATATATATATATATATATATATATATATATATATAATATAAAAATAAATAAAGTAGTAACATAAATTATTTTGAGAGAATTTGAACATTTATGAGTAATCAATAATAACCAATTTTAACACTTCAACTTCAACGCAGTCGGACTGCGTTGAATTAAGTTGATACATCTCAACGTAATCGGACTGCGTTGAAATTGTACATTAGTTTCTATATCATCGTGTATATATGATCCCAAATTTAAATAACATAACTTATTTCTACAACGAGCCACGAAAATAATAAATATCCTAATGAATAATCTTTAGCTAGAAAACCTCGAGTATAAGTTCGGTCGTATCGTACTTCAGACATCGAACAATCTTCAGTAGACAAAATTACTAAGAACAAAGAAAGTAAATATTAGATCAATAGTTAGACTGAACCAATTATAGTATAGTAACCACACTAAGATCAAAGATAGAAGAGAACCGAAAGTTCTAACATGGACAAGCCCCGCTTATGGTTTTGTCAAACTTAAATTTGGTATTTTTTTTACCTTTTTTTACATACTTCTTAAGTCTTGTTAGGTTTATATCAAACAAGACCACATATTATATTGTATGTTTAATCTATATTTCTCCATATTATCTGCATATTACATAAAGTCATATGAAATTGCACCTCTATCTAAGATTAGAGTTGTTCGAATTCCAATCCGGATTAAAATTTAGATGGACAAGATAGGTTCGGACATGGACCAAAATATTATTTTTGGACTAATTTTGACATATATGATATATCCATGTCCGGTTCAAATATTATCCCTCAAAAGTTTAATGGCCCAGTTTTAGGTTAAAAAAAAAGTTGGTCCAACATGTCTGGACAAGTATTGTACCGGATCTGAATATTCGATACAAGTCCAGTCCAACAAGATATATTCAATACTTGACCGATAAATAACCCTACCTTGTTGTTGTTGTTTTGTTTTTATTTTATTTTATTTTATATTTATTTATTTTTGTTTGTTATGTGTGATGGAGCAAACATATTTTTTTATATGTTTGATTGAGCAAACATATTTGATCCGGCTAATCTGCTTCACTAACTCAAATATTCGAGAAAACCTGAATTCAATATATCCCGTTAATTGATTAAGAAATCCGATCCAATAAGGTGTTCCGATTGTTGGATTAGACACAAATTTTGTTCTGAAAGATAATTGGATATGATATCCGACTATTTTGGGTAATAGTTATCCGGAACAACCGGATATTTTAGTCAAATATCTAATTTAATATAAACTGGACTCACGATTAAGGTTAAGTTTAGGGTCTCGAATATTTGATCCAGCTGAACAATATCGATACCCAAGGACTCCCAACCCGATTCTATTCAAATTTTTATAAAATAACCGGATATTCAGACACCAGTTTCAAAACGATCCGAACACACACCTATGCCAGACCTTTTCATTGGTCTCTCTAAATTTGAATACATAAACTTTATGTGCAAAGTGGAAAACATGTTAGCCCTACAGTATTGGTCGTGACATCTTCGGTAGATTCTCGTATGATTCTAAACTCGTAAAGTCACGTTTTGATTTATTTAATTCAACTTTTTAAATACTAATATATTTATAACTACTACATACTACATAGTCTACATCCATTATAATCGTATTTTATTAGTTTGTACATCTCACATAATATATATATATATATATATATAATATTTTCAATCATAATTATTATTTTTAAAATAGGAATGGAAATTACATATATTTTTTATTAATATCAATATATATTTCAAACTTAAATTATTTTAAAAAATAATTTTTAAATTAAAATAATTAATAAAAATAAATAATCCAAATTGAAAATTGATATCGTGTGTGTGAGAGATAAAGGAAAGCGGTTCGAAACACTAGACGACGCGCCATCTAGTTGATAGAAAGGTCGAAAAAGATTGGCAGACGGACTAATTGTCATGAAGAACCACAACAAAAGAGGGGAAAAAAACATACTAAAATAAATCATGAAATCACGGAATCATTGAAATCTTCAAGGGAAAGTATGATGAATTAGTCAAACAGAAGCGGTGAGCACAAAGTAGTTCATTCGCGAAGGAAGTACACAAAAAGCTTGGGGAATAATTGTGGGTCACCTCATATTTGAGCTCGCAACAGAACTATCAAGAGTTGATCTTCACGCCCCCTCCTAGACAAACTACTCGAAACGCCACCTAAAGCAATATCAAACTAAGAAGATAAACATATCAAAACGCGGGGTCTTGACATATAAAATTGTGTAACTTTGATGGTTAAATGTATATAGATTTATAAGGATAAAATTGTTCATAAATAAAAGTTGGTTTAAATAAACATCGTTATTATAATTGTTTTTGTTTTGATTTTTCTAATATAAACATTAAAAAAAACATAAACAAATTTTGGCATGTTGTATTTTTTATTTTGTTTTTTGATTGAGAAAAAAAATAAATAGTATTACCATGGATAAGGCCAGAGTAAACTTAAGGTTGTAATTGGTATGATCCGACTTTTTCAACATTTTATTCAATTTGATTTAACTTTTTTTTTTGAAACCCTTGGAAGTGTTGTTGAAGCAGACGTAATTCTTTCTAGGTTTATTCCTAGATTGAAAGGCACAATTAGGATCGAGGAAACCCTAGCAACCACAGCGCCGCCGGATTGATGACACTAGAGCGAAAACACACATTAACCGAGCATGTATTTCCCGGAGAAGGAAGGCAAAGGATGACAAACAGAGACCAAATTAACTAAGCAAATAGTCGATCGAGATTCATGGCCACATCCGGGAGATATGGGTGCCGGTGGCCGGAGGACAGTTACTCGTTAGGCCGAAAGAGGTGGTCAGTTGGCCGAGGCTGGTGGTGGGTGAGTTTCATCCATTTTCCCAATTGTTTTTAGGTTTAACTTCTAGAGAGAAGAGATAACTAAGAGGCCGAGAGGAGTGGCCGAGAGCCGTGACCGTTAGGCCGAGATAGATGGTCGGTGGGCCGAGGTTGGGTTTCTCCTTTCATCCTCTCTTCAAAGGAGAGAGAAAAGAGTGTTTACCTTCTACTCTCTTTCGTTACATCACTTTTATGAAATATTAATATATTTTTTCTAGATGCATATTATTTAGTTTAATGACTATCATAGTATATCATACATTATAGCCAAAATGATATTTTAATACATTGTAGTAATATTAGAGTTTATGTCGGCGATAATAAGTTTAAAATCTAAGTGGAAATATATTCATTGGGCTTATGTGTTGGGTTGGATCCAACACACATGTGCACTCATCTATACACGGCCATCTCTCTACGATAATTGTGTCGAATTCTAACATGGTATCAAAACTGATAACTTTTTAATCGGTCAATAATCCTAACTTGTACACAAGTCAACAAGGTCTATCCTTTTTTAAAATGGTTCAAATTCTAATAATTTTATTCAAGAAGGGCCAATACGTACACATATGGAAAATATCCTCCATAACCTGTTTAAACATAGTAGGGGTGAAAACCTCAACTAGAACATCAACAACGGAGTTTGCTCCCCTTGGTATAAACCTAATGTCGAAAGAGTGGAAAGTTCGACCCATATGCCTAATGTCGTTCACCACCAGACCACCATAGGACATATTCTCGGCATTGCTCCAGAGTAGGTGAGCCAACTTCCTTGAGTCGGTCTTAATACAAATATCCCTTAGTACACGATGCACGACTTCAGCGATCCCAACCTTAACAACTTCGGCCTCAGCCCACCAGGATTGCCATTTACCATGGATTATTTTCACCCTCATCCCGATAATTGTACATGTATGATCCCTACAAAACACTCCTAAGCCTATCACCTACTCACCGCAAAAAAGAGGCTTCAACATTGATCATGATTAGACCTGGACAAACGCGAGCCATCCCGCCCGCAAAAACGGGCGGGTATGGCGCATAAGGTAGGCCCGGCCCGCCAAGCCCGCCGGGCGGGTACGGGCAAGGGTGCAGGCCCGGCCGGACCGCTAAGCCCGGCCCGAAAGCCCGTTTTATTTATTTATTTAATTTAAATATGTAAAATATATATGCGAATAGTAAAAATCGAACCCGATACCTCAAGATAAGGTTCAAATGGTCACGACCATCGAACTACTTTGAATTATTTGTTATAATTTTATTTATTTTATATTTAATATGTATATATATTTTTTAATAAAATATATATATAACCGGGCCCGCCCGCCCGGCCCGAAGCCCGCTCCGGGCGGGTATGAACAAGACCCAGGCCCGAAGTCCGACCCGCAAAAACGGGCAAAATTTTCGCGCAAGCCCGGCCCGAGCCCGGCCCCGGTCCGGAGATGCCCGGGTCTAATCATGATAGTCTACCCAACAAGCTTAGACCATCGAGTGGGAAGTGGATTCCAAGAGGAAAGCTCTACATGTATGAAATTTGAACCCGTTTACCATGTTGAGCAAAATGTCTCTGATGACTCATAAGTTTTGGGAGTCTCCCTGAAGAGCTCCTTATTTTGGAACGTCCAAGCAATCCAATACCGAACCACAAACTCAAAAATCACCTCTTCACCGCGTGTAAAATATAACTGTAAGATTACCTCCTAAGGCTCGGTAAGAATGATATTATGGACCATATCATTGGTAACACTTCCTTGCTAGATCTCCCGAACATTCAGATAAAGAACCAAAGCATGGGTGATGGACTCCGAAAAAAAATTGCACCTATCACATGTAGTAACAATGACGATTTTCTTTGCCTAGAGATTTGTCTTGACATCAAGGTACGTGACTTGCCTACAACTTCCACACAAAGGTACTCACCTTATGAGGCAAGTTAAGCCTCCATATGACATTATATAGGTTCCCATGCTCCCATTCAAATCTTTCTTGCCATCTCTCAAAGTGGTGACACCGCCCCAACCAATACTCGCTTCTTGCAGTGAATATTCCGTCCTAATTTGACCACCACATTTTCACATCAACCCTAGCCAAACAAGTCGTCACCATCATACCTGCAATGTAGACCTGGGCAAACGCGGGCAAGCCCGCCCGCCCGCCCGTGAAAACGGGTGGGCATGGCGCATAAGGCAGACCCGTCCGGGCCGCTAAACCCAGCCCGGAAGCCCTTTTTTTATAATTTAAATATGTAAAATATATATGCGAATAATAGAAATCAAACTCGATACCTCAAGATAAGGTTCAAATGTTCACGACCATTGAGCTACTTTGAATTATGTGTTATAATTTTATTTATTTTATATTTAATATGTATAATTTTTATTTAAAAAAAATATATATATAAAACGGGCCCGGCCCGGCCGGACAGAAGCCCGCTCCGGACGGGTACGGACAAGACATTAGGCCCGAAGTCTGGGCTCGGCCCGAGTTCGGCCCGCAAAAATGGGTAAAATTTTATGCGAGCCCGGCCCGAGTCCAACCCGGGTCCGGGGATGCCTAGGTCTACTGCAATGGCTCCCGCATCATCTTGGTTGATAGTGGTAGAGAGCATGGTAGTATCCCAGCCTCCCCCGTCTTCGAGCTGAGCATCAAGTCTTTAACCATCAAAGACTGGTCAATGTACAATACCCAGTTGCGTGGGTTTCCTCATGTGTTCTCTTGTCCCTCAACAATCCAAGCGTCTCCCACACCCTCACTTGGCTACCATTTCTGACTATCAATCCCATTACTTCAAAGATTAAAGATTTAGCACCCTAAATACTCCTCCAAGAGTAGATTGAGTTATCATATAGCCTAGATTCTTCAAAGAAACATCATTAAAGTAACTTGCTTTCATCAACTTATGAACCATTGAGCCCTCATTCGTCATTATTCTCCAATCATGTTTTGCAAGAAGCCAAGTGTTGAAGATGTTCGTGTCCCTAAAGCCATGACCTGAGGTTATTTGACAAACAAAGTGAGTCCCAACTATGTCAATGAATTAGCCTTTTGCAGAAGTTAAAAGGTCTATATCTAGTTGCGGTCAAGATCTCTTGTATTACTCACTTCATGTATTCCTTGTCTCACTATTGCACAGTTGGTGAAATTGTTGTTGTTTATTATTTTTCTTGTAAAGCACTATTACTTTAATACTTATTTATTTAACTTCAACCAATCATATACAAGGAATCATGTAACCTTGATATACGAGATCTTGATTGATCTAGTTGTACTTGTAAGCCGTCGTGAAGATAATACATTTTTACGTCTATAGTGCAAACATTTTGAGCTTATTATATAAGGCAGGTGAGATACTTTTATTTATTTATTTATTGTCAATTGATTTTAAAATAAAATTGCTTAACAAATTTGATCTAATGCGCATATACGCTCATATTTACACGACTTCTGTTAATTGATTTTAAAATAAAATTGCTTAACAAATTTGATCTAATGCGCATATTGAGTCGGACTCTAACAATTTCACTAAATATTGATTATTTTTATTGTATTTATATCAATAATTATAATATAATTTTAAAATCTAACTATCATATTATTATTTATAAACAATGGGGTATGTACTATGTAGTAGTATACAAATAAACACAAAAGTAATGTAGAAAACAAAGTAATAACGAAAATGGAAGCAGTAAGCTGCAAGTTGCAGGCGGAGAACACAAAGGACAGTCAAGATACCCAGAGATGACGTCAGATAGCACTTTGTATGGTTACGAGTGGCCGCAGACATCTCGCGTGGTTAGTGACGTTGCACAATGTTTATTTGCCACCGAGGACTTTTATTATTAAATTGCCTTTTTTTATACGTAGCGTCATTTTTATTCCAACGTCGACTATGTAGGTTGTATGTAATTTCCATGTATTTGTTGAAGGAGCATAACTATGCAATTGATGAAAAGTAGTAGGAGTAGAGGTCGAGCCGATAAGTTGAAGTCATACCTAATTTTAATTATATGATTGTAGTTAATCTATATGTGTTGAGATGCGAAATTATTTACAATGTCCGTAAAAAGAAAAAGTGTTTTACTTTTTATATGTTCCGCTTTGATTACTGATACCGTATGTGTAGCTGATTTTGACTATGAGGAACATACACATTTGTTTGTAAATATCCGGTTTGATTACGTGACTATAAACGTAATTAATTTTGACTATGAAAATCATATTCGTGATTAAAATTAAAAAATCGAAAAACATTGATTCATATCAATTTGAACCAATTATAACTATAACCTAAATGAATAATTATAAAGCAGATTAAAAAAAATCCTAAGTTATAATTTCTGTATACATGAAGAATGGGATAAGACAAAACAAATATTTACAGAGAAATAAAATACAAAATATAATTAATCTGCTTAAATTTATTTTCAAATATTATGAAAAAAAAACAATATCGTTTCATCTAAAATTTAATAAAAGACTAGGAGTGTGACCCATCATTCAATTTTAATTATTTAGAAAAAGTTATATTACTTCATAAAATATATTTTGAGACATTTATGTAACAACAAGTAATTATACGAGCTACAATCCATTTTAGTCTTAACAATGATTATCGTTACAAATTTTATATTGATCTTATTTCAAACTTACATTTAATTCATATTATATGTATTTGGTCATTTTTAAACTACATAAATAAATATAAAATCATAGTTTAAAACTGCATATTTATATATATAAAAAAAACAAAGAGTACAATGAGTCTATAACGTAATTTAAAACGACGGCTTATACTAAAAAAATCAACATAAAATCAATGTTTAGAACCGTGGACTATTATGCATAAAGGTGAATTAAACAAAGGTTCTTTCTGAATCTAAAACTTTCATATTCTCGTAAATGAGCTACATTCACTCCTAATTTCAGGATTGTTATAATTTACTATTTAAGAAAAAAAAATCCTAACGACATCACCAAAATACAACAATAAGCATTAGAATAATTACTCTAGTTATTTTTTATTTTCATGGGATTTTCTTTTTGACCAAAAAGAAAATCTTAATTTTTGGGATAGCTATCTTAAAATTACTAAAAAAGGTAAACTATTGATAATTTGAATATTTGAAAAGATTATTGTTAAAGAAAGTTTTTTTTACCACTTTTAATCTAAAAAATATATATATAATCATTTTAATTACATGTTCATGCATAATCTATATTTTTAAGGCAATTATATATTTTAATTTCTCTCTATTTATAAATGGAAAATAAATCTTCTTACCACAATATTTTGTACATTTAATAGTTTTTGTGGAGGGAGTGTAATTAGTCATTTATAACGTCTAATTTATGAATATTTATGTTCTCAATCTAGTTTTACCTAATTAGGGGATCTTTACAACAAACACGCTCGAAAAGATCTCCAAAACAAAGAAAAAAGTCGGCTTCAAAAACCCTCATAGAGGCTGTGGGTTTCCTCATATTGTACTCTTATTAAACAATCCAAAGTCCATTTTGCTTCTTCACCATCTTCATCTCTTGCAAATCGTAGGAAACCACACATCTCTCTCGGTGCCTCTTTTGCCGCTGCTGAAACTTGGAACCCTAGTTCTTATTCTACAAGACCCAGTTCGTTCATGCCTCTTGATTGCTTTGTTATGTATGTGATTTCCTCTCTGTTTTTGATTCGTGGGTTTCAAGTTTTTTTTTTTTGTACTTGTTGCTCTTTTGATTGGTGAAGTGAATTACGATCCATTTGTGGTCGGATTTCATCGTTGTTTAGGTTCAATTTTGAGTTTTGACCTTTGGTTACAATTAAATGGAATCTCTGAGGTTTATGATGATGTTTTTTTTCCCCTGATTGTTTGCTTGATCGCTCCTTGGCCTATAGGAGAAAACTGTAAGCTATTTTGAGTATTGGATTCGGCATGTCAGGATACGAGCTTTTTGTTAATGTTCATTTGTGGAAATCGATTGATTCTCTCAGGTTTAAGTGACTGAAAAATTATATTTTGCTGGGTGGGATGGGCATGTCAGGATGTGGGGTTTTGATCGAAGAATTAAATTGGGGATTTTAAGTAAAATGAATGCACTTTTGACTTGTGAGTATGATCTCATGTCTACATGTGTAAATTATAGTATGCTTGTCATTTATCTAACGATTATTGTGTTTTAGCTGGACTAATTGCAACTTTTGATTATTGTCTTAATTATTCTGTCCATTTGATGCTTGAAAAGGCTATAGTGTAAGATTACTGTTATGTTAGGAGGTCTTTTTCCTTCTTTCAAATCTTATGCTACTTGTTATAGACTATAGATCCTTCCTCAACCTATAGTATAGCTTGAGGAACGATCTGTTTGTGTTGTATGGATGCACCACACTTTGTGGTTTTTGAAGTTCGTTTCTTGGGAGATTTAGTGATCTGTTTATGACTTTATTTGTTGAATTTAATCGTATACAATTCATTCTTTCTGATCCAAGTTTTTTTTTTTTCCCAACTTGTCCAAATAGGATTTTTGGTTTAAATTAAGATCACTGCTTTCGTTGAAGACTGTTTCAATAAACAGTTCAGATCACTATTTGATACTTTTATTTTCTCAATGATCTTCGTGAATTTCGAATGCATATTCTACTGTAACGGGTAACGTTGGTTTAGTCTTAGGTATATTCTGCTGCATGTTGTGTTTCTTTTGCTATGCATTGGCCTTGCAAGCAGTTCTTATGTTTTACTTTTATATCTGAAAATAATGTTGTTTTCCTTTTTAAACAGAATGGTTCATTTGGAAGCTAATTTCAGAGTGATATGAGTTTCTGTTCTTCCAACTGCTGCTGATCGGAAAAGGTTACTTCATAGTTCAACCATGGACCGTAACGACACATCAGGTTTTGTTAGTGGTGGATGCTTCTAAGTCCAAACTCTGAACCGCTGGTAGAAGTTTGTGACCTCCCTGTATTTTTTCCTGAAGTGGCCGTCACAGATTTAGAAGTAGATTAGTTCTCTTAATTATTCATCTTGGTTTTAGTAATATTTCTAAGCTGATCGAGGATTTTTTTTTTGGTTAATCGAGAATGCTGCTGTAAGGTTATGGGTACAGGTATCGGGGAGTCAATTGTGCATAGTATTACTGAAACATCTTCACAACTGTATAGGCTGGCATTATGGTTCAGGACCTTTTTAACTTTGAAAGAGTTAATAGGAAAGGGAACACTATTGACGGAATGATGAATTTCGACATTGGCGCGTCGTTGGACTTGGGATTGACCTATTCCGGTGCCGCTTCAAATTGCAACGCCAAGTCAGCAACGACTTTCTTACCTCCTCCTGATTTGAACATGGATTTCGACCTGCATCTTGGAATTAAGAGTACCGGGAAAGAAGTCAAAAGCTCGAGTTTGGATTTCGGCGAGCCAGATAACATAAACTCCAAAGTTGATCTGGCGTTGAGTCTGTCAATTGGTGCAACGGAATCTGATGTCACTAGCATCAATCTCGCTTCTTCCCCTGTTCAGGCAAGATCAGACATTCACGGTATGTCTAGTATGGTGCAGCTAGTTGATGAAGGTTCAATATCTTCGAAATGGAGGGGACCACTTCTGTTTCCATCGCCCCTCGTTGCTCCACTTGAAAACCAAGTACCTATTGCAAACCCGAATTCAAATGAAGGGCGCAAGACGAGTGTGAAGACATGTCAATACCCTGGATGTACAAAAGGAGCAAGAGGTGCTTCTGGCCACTGCATTTCACATGGCGGTGGTAGACGGTGTCAAAGGATAGGCTGTCAGAAAGGAGCTGAAGGAAGAACCGTTTTCTGTAAAGCTCATGGCGGTGGCCGGAGATGTGAATACTTAGGGTGTACAAAAAGTGCAGAAGGCCGTACTGATTTCTGTATTGCTCATGGAGGTGGAAGAAGGTGTAATCATCACGAAGGCTGTTCACGTGCTGCTAGAGGGAGGTCGGGATTCTGTATACGTCATGGAGGTGGTAAACGATGCAAAGTGGAGGATTGTACTAGGAGTGCCGAAGGTTTATCCGGTCGTTGTATTGCTCATGGAGGTGGTCGACGTTGTCAGTATCCGGATTGCGAAAAAGGCGCTCAAGGAAGTACGAAGTACTGTAAAGCACACGGAGGTGGGAAACGTTGCACGTTTTTAGGCTGTAATAAAGGAGCGGAAGGGAGTACAGCGTTTTGCAAAGGTCACGGAGGGGGGAAACGCTGCACTTTTGAAGGGGGTTGTTCTAAGAGTGTTCATGGAGGGACGATGTTCTGTGTTGCTCATGGTGGCGGAAAGCGTTGTGGTGTTACGAATTGTACGAGAAGTGCGAGAGGAAAGACGAACTTTTGTGTTCGTCACGGAGGCGGTAAGAGATGCCAGAATGTAGGTTGTCCCAAGAGTGCACAAGGAAGTACCGATTACTGCAAGGCACACGGTGGAGGAAGACGATGCTTGTGGGGACAATCGGGTTCTTCGTTTGGTGTAAATTCGGTTCTCCCATGTGATAAGTTTGCTAGGGGTAAACTCGGTTTATGCGCTGCTCACAGCGCTGAGGTTCAGGATAAGTGTGTCCATGGTGATACCACTGTTAGTCATTTGCTGCAAAACCCAGAACCTGTAATCTCTAACAAAGGCAAGGAAATCGCAATTGCTACTGAGAATGTTCCATTTATAACCCCGTACCATGCAATTGCGGAAGGAACCTCGTCCGGAAGCAGCGGTTTCATGTTCGGAGCCAACCATCACTACATGATGTCAATGAACGTCCCGTCCAACCAAAACGTTCTGAATCCGGAAGGCAGGGTTCACGGTGGAGGTCTCATGGCTATGCTGAGGGAGAATCTAGTGAGTTTCGATCCGGCTCTTGGAACCCAACAGCCCGTGGCGCGCACCTGGATATGACTTATGAGTCTTCCTTTTACAAGTTACCAATCATTGGTTTTAAGGTAAATGCTGTTGAAATAAATAAACCTTAGAAAAAAGCTTTCATTGTCTAGGTTGGGGGTGTGAATGCAACGTAATTGAACTCCGACTTGATCATCGAACAGTCGTTTTTAAATTGCTTTTTTGGTTTGGTCAAGTTTGTCTTGTTAGTATTTTCTATTGTTCTTGCATGTGTGCGTTGTCAATTTGTCATGCAGAAGACTTGTGATTATCTGTCATGCTTGTAATATAAATAAAGTTATGGTTTGTTAGGCGTGACATAAATGTTTTGTTGTTGTTCGGACCGACTTGTTTATTGGAAATGATTGTATATAATCATCGATTCCTTAATATGTCGGTTTTGGAGGAGGCTAGGTGTCATGTACGACCTTGCGATTTGTGGCGATTTTGTTTTGCTTGGGAGTTTATTTCGTTTTATTATAATTATGTTCGTAGGCCAGAAGACATTGTGGCTTATCTTCTGTTAATTTTGTGCTTAATGATGTGCCTTTCAATACCAAATGATTTCATTGTCGATCATTTAGCATTGGCAACTCCGGACTGTGACGGTGTGGGTAAACGGACGGGTATGTACATTAGTTTTTGTTCGAATGGCCACAAAAGCTCGAATATTTATCTTTTAAAACGTGCTGCTGAACAAGGTTTAGCCTGGTATAGACTGGGGTTGAGGCCTAAAGCTAACATTTGTTCAAACACGAAAGCACGAATAAAAACAAGCTTTGACAAACCCCACTGCCTAATATCAGGCTTGACCGGAGTCCAATTTGAGAAAATGGACATATTTTTTTGGCTGAAATAAGGTGTGAGATAGCTCGAGTTCGAATATGTCCAAGCTTGCTAAAAACTTATGAACTTAACGCAACCACACAATCATTCTCCCGGGATCAAGATGCATAGTACCCATGAAGCACGAAAACGTCTTGACAGTGTTGTTTCACGTGTCCTCTTGTGTTGAAAACTTAGAAGTTTCTAGAAACTTATCGAACAATGTTAAAAGAGTGAGGACATAGTCAAGACACTTTTTCAACAATGAGAACGGGCCGGACACGTCCAAACCTTGGTCATGGTTAACGGAACTAGACATTTATAATTGCTACATCTTGTTTTCTTTTTTAGAATTCAAGATGAACAAGACATACATATCTACTGCCTGCAACACAATATAACACAATCAATCATCTTCTTATTTCTCAATGCTTCTACAACTAATGAGATATTTATGTGTCATTGATTATATATCATACATGCATCTCTTCTTATTATATAAATTCCTCGTCACAAAAAAATAATATATTATTTATATTTTATTGCCGTGTCCCGGTTACTACGATTTCGCTTGTCCATTTCCGTACAACATATCATAATACTCTAAACTATATGCGTTCCGAATCAGGAACCAATATTGACTAACATATTTTTGTTAAAGTTTACAAAAATACACATAAGTTATGCGCAAAAGAGTGCATTACTTCTATAACGAGAGGATGGAGAAATAACACTTGACACGGACAAAGAGGTATATCCTTTCTTCAACCCTAAAAATTCAGATTTTTTTCCCTCGAAGTTCCTCAAAAACAAACATAAATTAATCGAAAATTCAGCTGAGAGAACCCACGAAGTTGCTTCCTTGTTGCCGTCCTTCACGTCGTCTAAAAGTTTAAAATACTCATTTTCCAACTTCCAAGATTCCTCCTCTTACCTTCCAAATCTCTCTCGTTTCAATCAATACCCATCTCTATTACTTTAAGTTTTTTTTTCCATACCCAGAACTTCAAATGCACTTATAAGCATATAAAAATATACATACATTCTTCATATGCTCAAATTTTAGCTGTCTGTTTTGTATCCCTACCCTGCAGATTCACATGGCGTCCTATTTCTTGCTTATATGCCTCTTTCTTCTTGTTAGGGGCTTAGAAGCAGGCGTTTCAGGAGATATCGATCCAAATTACAAGTATGTAAGTTGGGTTTTAGTTGATTTTTCATCTGAAAGCATAATCCGTTTTAGGTCAAATGATTGATTGAGCATCCTCATCCTCACCTCAGCTGCTTTTAGCTTTTTATTTCAAATCTGTATGTTTCTCTCTGTTGCTTTGCTGGTGTGCCCTGCTGGATTTGTCAGATTACCAGTTTTTTGGTCTATGGAGTTGAATTTATTGTGATTCTGAGATGAAACTCCCGGGAATGTGGGAGGGAAAGTCTAGTTATTAAAAGAGAAGTGGAATTTGGTGAGAATTTGAAATTAATTTGGGTATGAGGGGTCCACTCTTTGACATTAAACTTCTCATGAGATTTTTCCAAGAAAAGGACCTGGGACTGACATTTTAAGTCTGAATGCCTAAATTGGTCTGATCTAAGTATAAACTGATAACAGTCTGTGAAAAGTAGGCTTTCTGGTTGCTATTTATGATGGGTAGGTATGTAAGTACAGCAAAGTGTTTGGTATTTTGGTATTATGATGATCATTTATTGTCCTTTGCATTCAAGTGAGAATTGTGGTCTGAAATTGAAAGTCTTCTGCTCTTTTCAGTTTTGAAATCTGTGTTCAAGGGAATTTCTTAGTTTTGGCTTACCAATGGACTTTTGCTGGAAATGCTTTGGTTTGGAGGGATTACATTTAGCTTAAGAGATGAGGATTTGGCTGAGAGCAAGGCTTGATAGTTGTATGTTTAGACAATGTCAACTCTCAACTGAACTCTAGGAAAAGGAACTATGTATAAGTGCATGAGTTGTGAAGTTATGGACAGCTTCTATGCTGCTCGCCGTCTCATGATGATACTAGTATAGGCTATTCCATTGCTTCAGCCTACCAGACTGTCATTGCAAGTTTTGTATTGAAAATCTGCTTAGAGGCCCGAAAACAGCTCGACTTCAGGAGAGTATTTAAAAAAATAGATCTGAAAAACAGCTTGATTGGACTAAGCTGAAATTCAGTTAATTTAACATACCCTTTTGCCATTAAAATTGCTTATGCTTTATGTGAATTATATGTTTTCTACTTTGTTAGGTCATGCGTAGAGCAGTGCGAGAAGACGGGATGCATTCAGGAACTCTGCTTCCCGACCTGCAGATCTCCTTCTGAAGAGGAGGCAACAAATGTTCCATGGTACTTCCAAGAGCCATTATACTTGAGGTGGAAGACATGGGATTGTCGCTGTGATTGTCGATACCATTGCATGCTCTCTAGGGAAGAAGAACGAGCAAAACATGGAGACAATCCTGTTAAATACCACGGAAAATGGCCCTTTAAACGTGTCTTCAGCATTCAGGTTTGTTTTGCATTTTGTCTACATGAAAATGCCATGTTTCTCTTTTTAGCTATATACATCATATCCAATATACAATCTTTTGAATTTGACCAATGTTTTTTCGTTTCCAGGAACCGGTTTCTGTTGCTCTTTCTACACTCAATCTTGCCCTTCACTTTCACGGTTGGTTGTCGTTTTTCATCCTTTTACACTACAAGCTGCCTCAAAGGCCTGATGGCGGCCCCTACTATCAGTTTGTCGGATTGTGCTGTGTGTATGGTATCTTGGCTATGAACTCTTGGTTTTGGAGTGCTATTTTTCATGGCCGGTAAGCTTTTCATCTTCTTATTAGAGTTGAAGCTCATTAGTCAGCTGAAATAGGTAGCTGATTAAACAAACTTATTGGTTTTTGTGACCTTGATGATGTTTTGGAAGAACGAAACTTATCTGATAGGCATGAGTTCATTTAAGAATTGTGATCAATTAGCTTCACTGAAAATTACTCTCATTCAAATTACAAATCATCCAAAATTTCAGCTTCATAAAACCAATTGACGATAACTTACCAACTTAACATTTTGGAAATTGATCAAAATACTTCTGTATTATCTACATTTTGGTAAGCTTTGCAGCATGAACTATGTACCATCATGTGATCACTTCGTCTATCTTCGGATTCTTTATGCATTGTTTGATTGCAGGTATGTTGACTTAACAGAGCGGCTTCATTATTCATCAACCGTTGCCCTAATTGGATACGGACTCATATTATCAATACTACGCTCCTTCAACATTCGAGCAGAAGCCCCAAGAGTCATGGTTTCAGCTCCAATAATCGCCTTTGTCACAACTCACGTGCTCTATCTCAACGTGGTTGAATTGAACTACGGTATTACAACAAATAACCTGAATCTAATTGTTCTTACACTTTCATCAGCTATAGCCTATAAGCATGTTTTTTGCTGTTCTTGTGTACATTTCAGCTCTGAATATGGTTGTGGAGGTTGTACTATTCTCAGCTCAGCTCGTGTTCTGGTCGGTTTGGGCTAGCCGGTCCCACCAACCGTCACCGTGGAAGTTGTGGACAGTTGTGATCGGAGGAGCTCTACATGTGGTCTTCCAGATCTATGATTTTGCGCCTTACAAAGGTTTGGTTGACGCGCACGCCGTTTGTCAAGCCATTTCCGTGGCCTTGACTTACTTGTGGTGGAGCGTGATCAGAGACGACGTTGAGTTCACGACAATGGCTCAGATCAAGAAGGCGAAATAGAGGAAATAGCCTCTGCTCGTTCCTAGATTGAGCAAGCAAATGAACAAAGTGTAATATATTGAAAGCTTCTCTATATTCTTTTGTAAAAGAAAGTGATACAAGGCATGGATATTTTTTAAAACTTGGTGGATCAAATTTACAGCACTTGCACTTGAAGTTGTGATTGGGGAAAACAGGCTTACGTAATTTTATAAAAAAAATTATTAATTATATTTATTCAATTCCATTTGTATATTATCAATATCGATGAGGGCGTGTTTAACACTATAAATCTCAAAACTAGTTTAAATTTATTTTGTTTTTTTTGAAAAAACTACTTTTACAAGGCTTTTGGTAAGTTTTAATAGTTTTTAGAGAGTAGTATACAAGGAAGTAGTGAGGATAAATTTTGTTTAGTTTTTGATACCGAGTTTATTTTATTTTGGTATTATTGTTTTCTTTTTTTTTTCAGATTATAAATAAAAAAATGGTTTCATTTTTCAGGTAAAGTTCATTCTTTTTGAAAAATTACATAAAATGAACTCAGTAACACAAAAAAAATGAACTCTAGTACAAAAATATAAACAAAATTTTCTCCTCACATCCTCTCCACAAGGAAGCTCCTCACCCGAAACAACCCCTAGTGGAAATGATTCATAGGGCAGTAGGAACCCTCAACCATTCAATAAAAAAATGAAGCGTTGTGATGATGCACGCTTTTAATTATAATTTTTTTAAAATGGAACGGAAAATTAAAACGTTAACGTCATTAACTTCTAAAAACCCTTCTTCTTCTTTCCCTTTCCTATGTCGATAAAAAATGAAGACAAAAGCAGCTTTCAATATTGAAATCGCTGCAAATTTTCAAGCAAACTAGAGTAAATTGATGAACTTTACCAAACAAAATTGAAATGAAATCGACAACAACAGTACCGTATTCAATCTAATATTCGTTCAACATCTAATAGATACTCCATCCGACTGTAAATAAATTTCATTTTAGCATAAGAAATTTGATCACAATTATTTATCGTTTTATGTTTTCTAAAGCATTAAATAAGTAGTATTTATGAGATTTGTTCTTGAAAATTATTGTTATCAATTACTTTTAGGTTAAGAGTCTTTCATATTGGTTCAAAAGAGTGTTGAACATTAAATATGTGTTAAGATTTAGAAAAACTTTGTAAATTCTATGTTATTTAATACTTTTATTAAAAAATGTGTCAAAGTCTAAAAACCAAAATTATTTATGATCGGAGGGAGTAATAAACATACATGTTGCGCTGAAAGTATGCTTTAAAAAAATTTAAAATTTGTTTACATTACTTTGCAATTTTTCAAGTATATATACTATTTGTTTATCTATATTAGTTCAAAATACCATTTGTTCATAGTTGTATGTTTTTTTTTAAATGCACTTATACTGAGAAATAAGGGAGTTTACAGAAGAGCCCGTAGGTGGTTCAAGCCTCAATAAAGAGGGGAAGACACAAGCGTTTAGGACAAAGAGCAAAAGATAAACAACAACACATGCTACATTACGTTAAAGTAATTCCCAAAATTCTTGCCCAAGAATTATCATCACTTCTAGTGATCTTCCGATTGACAGAAGTGCGGTTCTTCACTGCTTGGATAATGTTGTTGGCGCATCCAATGACCCTATAATGATTGTTACCATAAATGGTATCATTTTGAGCTTTCCAAGTGAAGTAAATAAAGGAAGTGGTTGTGACGCGTCTGACTTCTCGAATGAAGTTGTTTCTGTTATGATCAATGCGGCAGAAATCACGGAACAAATCATTGAGGTTGTTGTATCTCTTTGGAATGCGAATCCACCTTAAAATGATGTCAAGAACAAGGTTGGTGTAAGGGCATTCAATCCACAAGTGTTCATAAGACTCATCATAGGCGTTGCAAAGCATGCAATTGTTGTCATTCACCGAGTTCCAAGCGGCAAGCTTATTGAATGTAGGTAGTTTATTAAACCAGCCAACCAAGAAATAAAGCTACATTTAGGTATATTGCAGACTTCCCTAAACATCATAGTTCTAGTTAGTGGGAGTACCAACCGGCTGAAGGAGCTCGTACACATTTGAGGTAAAGTAAGTTTCGTTGGGTCTAGTAAGGATTGGAATGAGGCTAGGGATACTCCTGACATAAATAGGTTCGTCACGTACCTTTAAAATGGACTTTCATTAGAAATTGTGGGAACTTTCAACAGTTCAATCCCAAACGTTGGATCTTTTAAGATAGTGAACTTTAATCCAAGTACTCAAGATGTTGTCATAATTGGTGTGAAGTTCAAAGATGAATCTTGTGATGCTAGCTTTGTTCCACAACAATAGTTCTTTAAAATCTAGCAGCTTCATTCTTCGGAAGGCACACAAAGTCCCAAGCGACAAGAATCTACTACTGTTCTCCTTGCCCGTCCAAAGGTAAGAACGAATAATGCTGACAATTTCCCAATTACCATAGAAGGAAAAAGAAATAAGGAACTAACAAGACCGAATTGATGAGTTGTGTCATGCTAACATAATATAACATTCTAGCGCTCCACGATTTAATCTTCCTTGTGAGCCTATTAATTAGCGACGGGTAGTCGGATATGTCAAGTCTTTTGGATCCGAGCGGAACTCACATGTAATGGAACAAAATGGATACGACTAAGAACCCAAGACTGTTCTCAATGTCAGATTGGTCTTGATCCGAGACTCTTCCAAAGTAATAGAGTGGTCTTGTTGATGTTGACTTTTAAGTCCCGAAATTTGTCCAAAAGCATCCAAATTGTCTTTAAGAACATGAATGGTAGTAAAGTCTCCTTGCAAAAGAGCATTATGTCGTCGACAAAGTAGAGATGGCTGATGCGAAGCCGAGAGCATTTGGTTGACTATTGAAATCGGGGTTGAGAGTATTTGTTAGGATCATTTAGAATAAGTATTCGAGGCCAATAACTAAGTTGTATATTGGTTCAACTTTATATGTAACCAGTGCAATACTCGCACCTTTGTGTGGGTGATTTTAAATATTTTTTAATGTTTATTTGTTCAAATAATTAAAATTCATATTTTAAAATTGGTGAATATATTTGTGACAAATTTATGATAAGACATTTTTTAAAAATCGGTAAAAAAAATGATAGCAACACGTTTTTCTTTGGTGAAAAACGATTGATTACCAAAAGACAAAACCGTAGAATTGTAAACGGGTAAAACAAAATGAAGGATATATTTGGTGAAAATTATTGTTGATTGTCTATAACTATCCTCAATAAACGTTGATGAAAAAACAAAATAATTTTTTTAGTCAAAGTCTCAAAGAGTAAAATTAAAAAAATTAAAAATTAAGGTTAAACTTCTGATCCTAAAATTTAAATAGATTAATTGAAAAATTAAGCAATCATAATTACTTATTGAATTGTCAGAGGCCCGAGTGTTAGCATTAGAACATGACAATCTTGCGATGCTTAGGCCTTAGAACCTGACAATCTTGCGATGCTTAGGCCAGTTATTAAAAATAAGAGAAAGACAATATTAAAATGTATTATACATATTTATTCAATATAAATTACATGTTGAAAAGTATAAATAAGAATATCGATTTTGCTATCCAGAAAGATTGAAGGCGTAACTTTTTTCGCCTCTAGTCCGACGCAATTAATTTAATAATGATAAGATGCGATAAAAAAATTGCTTTTGTGGTACAATATTATGTAATAATTCCTTTTCATAATAAATTATTAATAAATAATAAGCCATTATAGTACTAATATTTTAAACACCATCAGATTATTAAATGTGCAAAATATGCCTGCGCCGTAATGTATGTTGTTATTATTCTAGAGTAGACTCCAACTTTGAAATGTAGCGTATGTGAAATGTTCAATAATGATGCAAGTCAAATTCCTAAAATACCCCTGCACTCCTTGGGAGCCAAGTATGAGGTACTTCACCGAAACAGCGTTTGTTCTTATCATACCACGTCATCGTTGACCGTGTTTTTAACGTTGACAATCTAAATCTCCGTCCACAGATTCTTTATTCAATAAAAATCGTCCAATCAATTCACAGTTAGTCATGTAAACTCCATTGCTTTGCGTGCAAGCAATGTTACGCCGTTATTACTCCGTCAGTCTCTTCTTTTAACGGTCGTCTTTTTATGTCACTTTCCCTTTCTATATTATTTCAATCCAAGTTTCCGTCTCCAATATCTCTCGTCTTTTTTGATATCGTTTCTCTTCGTCTCCAAACCAATTTCTCCTGGAATCCAATCGATTTAAATCTGATATATCACAGGTAAAATTTCGAATTTCTATCTCTCAACCTTTTCGTTTCGAAGTTTGTATAATCAAGATCTAGGTTTTCTTTCCCTTTTTCAGTTTCAGTTCTCAAAACTGAGATCCAATAGTTGATTCGGCGGTGTTATAGTATTTACACACGATTCAGCCGTTTTAATTGCTCTTTTGCTCCGTTGATTTTTTTGATTAACGGTGATTCGATTGAATATTTGGTTAGTAAAATTCACTTAGTATTTGTACTTCTTGATTTTAAAAGTCATCTTTTTTATTATATTCTATAAAGATTACATACTTTCAGGAGTTTGATCTCGGATATATACAGCTCACTAGATCAGATCCAAGTTATGTCTGGAGATTGAGATCCCAGAGTTAATTTGGACGGTGTTTTCGTTTTCCCCCTTAACTTTTATATCGTTTTGAGTAATCTGCTTTTCTTTTTCTATTTTTTAAAAATGGTTTTACACATAATTCAGCTGTTTTAAATGATATTTTAATGTTTTAATTGGTCTTGCTTAGCGGTGATTTGATTGAACAATTGGTCAACTAGTAGACGTATCTTTAATAAATAATATTTTATCCTAGAAATTTATTTTTTCATATCTTTAAAGTTATAACTATATTGTTGATGGCAGTTGCTAAGACACAAAGAGGGATAATTTTATTCATCCTGTATTTTTCTATTAAAGCTACTAGTCGTGTACATGAAGATATACAGGATGAAAGTATGAGTTGAACGGTTCTACTTGTATTTCAAAAAGGGTTTGAGTGCCAACCTATTTGGTAACAGTTGACGTCATTGAAAGGATTTTTTTGGTGTCTCAGTGTCCCTACTACAAAAGTCGGTTTTAAAATAGACCCAGTGTGAAGCTCGTTTTATGTACCTTCTATTTGAGGTTGATAGAATTTGATGATATTATAATTGAGCGTGTGAATGACTCTTTTGTCGATCCTTGTTACACAACAAAGTTGCTGCATTACATACACTTTGTTCACATTTACTTGTGGATGGAAATAAGAACTGAGCGGTTCCATATGGTTTTCAAAGCATTTTGAGTGCCAAGCTAACTGTTGAGGTTATTAAATGAAAATTTTCAATTGTCCAGTTGTCCCTAATACAGAAGTTCATTTTTAATAGATTCAGTGTGAAACTCGATTTATGAACCTTCTATACGAGGTTGATGGAATTTCATGTTATTATATTTGGGCGTGTGAATGACTCTTTCTGATCCTAGTTATGCAACAAAGTTGCTAGATTACACGCACACTGTTCACATTTATTTGTGGATGCTAAAATGGTAACTTTTAGGTTGCGAGATTTCATTACGCTGTTGCACGCAAGTGGCGTAATTGGACAATTAGATGGGCCCTTTGGATTTGCAGTCCCGGTATATGTACGCTCTAACGGCCGGCCATGTGTATGTCCTATGCTATCTTATTCATAATGATACCAATACTATTTATAGCGAGTTATTGGTTGCATCTTTCATAGTTACTTTATGTGGTTGTAATATGAAAGGCATAATTAACTGACATAAAAAATGGCTGTTTGTCGGTGGGAAGATATATTATCAGTATCATAAATCTAATAACTATCTATTGGTATACAAAGATAACATTGATTTCCAATATGTAAAATGTAAAAGTTAATTATAAAAATCAAATAAGAGTAATAAGAAAAATAATAGTTTTTTCATTTATTGATAATCATTTATCCTTAAAAAATGTCATACCACTACTATTTATAGCGAGATATTGATTTGCAGTCCCTGACTTGAGCTATTTTCAGTTTCAGGAAAGATCGTATGCTCATCATATCACCGCTTACCTTTCTCATACATTGGAGTTGAAGTTCTATAGATTAGAAATTTTTATTTTGAATCTGTGGGAAGATAAATTAACAGTAGACAAAAATGGAAGTAGTAAGCGCAAAGGCATTGGGTAGAGGTCATAGAGCAATTGATGTGAGGCGAAAAAAAACAGCTAGACGTACAACTCACCTGGTTCAAGCTGTGAAGGGACCATCGGTGAAGCTTGGAAAGAGAAAGAAACCTGATAGCTGCAACTTGAAATGCAGGAGTTGTAAGTTTGCTTCTCAAAGATCTTTATATAGATCATATTCAAACTTTATGAGAAGTGGGTTACCTTGTCGAATAATGTGCTATATGAGTGATGAATGGGTTGATCTCCCTTCTGAATTTATTTCCATGGTTAAAAAGGATTTTAAGTTGAAGAAAGGAGTTGCTGAAGTGATTCTTAATGGCCGCCACTTGTTGCTTGATTTTCTGCATAAAGTTCTCTTGGATGTGCAAACTGGCTTAGAGCAGCCAATGGCATGGATTGATGAGGCGAGGAACTGTTTCTTTCCTGAAGTTTTTGTCTCTGACAGAACACGAAGTCAGCCTTCAGAGAACAAAGAAGATTCATCTGGGGTTTATGGCGGTTGTGATCAACATGAGATTACTGTTCATATTGATATTAAGCTGAATGATTCAGAGCCGGTTGAGCATTGTGGGGAATCAGATTTTCTTGTCAAGCGAGTAAAAATTGGGGAAAATCGTGTTGGCCTTGATGCTGAAGTTGAAGATAGTTGTGATAGGGTGTCTAATTCTAACCCAAAGAATGGTTTTCAGGGAACTGAGCAGCTAGAGAAAAATTCCAATACTGAATTTCAGTCCCTGGCATCTGAGGAGGTAATGGATATGTTGCTTAATGGCATGAACTCAACTGTTGGCATTAATGTCGTTGATATTTCCCCAAGCAAAGGCTCTATGATGCAAGGTCGGATGGAACTCTTCCAGAAGCAAGTTGAAATAACAAAGAAGTACCGTGGATCTGCTAATGTTCGGTATGCTTGGCTTGCTTTGTCGAAAGAAGCTTTATCAACTGTGATGACTTATGGGCTTGGACCTGGACTTCTCAAATTTGGGACATCTTTTGGCACCGGTATTCATCTCTTAGCTGACAATTGCTCAGGCACCAGGTTATAGCCTCCCGTTTCTGTTTTGATCTATTCTTATAAGTGTGCACATAATAAGTAGACGAATGCTAGTTTGCACTATTCTGCATGCATGCATTTCTTAGGGGGCCAGTGAGCATAAAACTGGCATGGAGCTTTGTCATATATATATATATATATATATAATACTCTCTTTGTTCATGGATATTTGTCATTCTAACATATTCACACTTTTTTGTGGAAACTATCAGATAAACTATTATGCCATCATTTATTACTTTATCACTTCCTTGAAAACCAATACTGACAATCTATTATTAATTTACAAGGGCTGTGTGCCATTTGGTGAAAGGGCTGTTAGAATGATTTCTATGTTGGGTATTTTTGCACAATCGAAGGGCTGTGTGCCATTTGGTGAAAGGGATAAGTCATGTAACTGTTGGAAGCTGACATTTTGGAATTTGGCAATGAAAGAGATTATACTGAAGGGAAGAGGTTTTTGTTGGAAGCAATCATTTGAAAGCTAGGCAGTGATGGTCTTTAGGGAGGAAGCCTCTTTTTTGGAGTTAGTGATAGTGATGTGCTATAGACAGTTGTGTAGATAAAAATCTGCATGTTTAATTTGCTAAACAAAAGGATTTCAATCCGAGGTAGTCAACATCAGATGAGTGATAAGCTATGTCAATTTCAGAGAATATATATAGTGTATGAACTGTTACATAGGTTTTTCTTTCTTTCTACTTCATTTCACATGCAGCATCAGAGGGGCAGGGTTGCAGTTGATCTACTTAAAAACGATAAAAGAAGTCATACACCAATTGATTTTTTCTCCCTCTTGCTATACTTATCTAGCTTAGTAGCTATACAGACTCCAAATGGACTAGACAAATAGTCTGATCATGTTAGTTGTGTTCATATTGACTCGAAATCTAAGCGTGACTAACATGTACTTTTAAGCAGGTGGTTAAACTTTGTAAACTGTTCTTTCAGCAAGGGGCTACAGAAATCAATGCTCTTGTTACTTGGAACTAGTAAATTGACTATATTCTAAGATAAACCACTAAACGTTGTCTTTCCTTCTCAATTAATGGATATATATGAATTTTAGCTGGTAGTATTTGAACAAAGTGAATTCTAAATAACCATATCCCTTTTTTTCTTTCACAGTGCAAATTATTGCGAAGCGGATGAAAATGGTGTAAAGCACATGATTCTTTGTCGTGTAATCATGGGAAATATGGAACAGATTGAGTATGGATCAAAGCAGTTCCATCCTGGTAATGAAAATTTTGACAGTGGAGTTGATAATCTTCAGAATCCAAACTATTATGTTGTCTGGGCTATGAACATGAGTACTCACATTCATCCTGAATATGTTGTCAGTTTCAAGGTTTCTCCTGAACCAAAAGGTGATAGCTTGTACCTCTTAATATTTTGTTATCCATCTTTGTTTGATAAATGATTTGGTCTCTGTTTCAAATTTCAAATTTTGAAAGGAAATTACTGTTTAGTAAATTAGTTCTCATGCCAGAATAATTCAGTCCTCATCTCTGGTGATAGTGTTTGCCACATACCTTCCTTTTGGTTTTTGGATGAGAACATTACACATTCATGGATGTCTTCTGTGTATGTGCTTTTTGAGGGGATATATCATATCTATACCCATACACTTGGTCACCTGCCTTCTCTTCAATCACGTAGGCTATACCGACACAAATGGCATGCTTGGGATTACGGGAGTAAAACAAAGTCCTGAAGGCAAGTCAAGTAATGGCTCATTTGCATCTGCAACAAATATGGTGAGTTGGAGTTTCTGAACTTTTTTTACATATCATACAAGCATCTACTAAGGTTGATGTTCTGTAAGCTTTGTTCCGAACTCTGAATATTTCATCTACTAAGTTTGACGTATATGTTCTCTAAGAGGGCCTTTACAAGTTTCATATTACGGTCTTAATACTAGAACATTATTTATTTATTTTTTATAGGGAAGTGGTTATGATTCACGTGTGACTTCAGAGGGGTCCAAGGAAAGAGCCCTTGATTTAAATTCAAGCCCTACGCAAATTCCTAAGTCCAAGTGGATGTCTTTTCCCATGTTATTTGCTGCTATTTCCGATAAGGTTCCATCTGATGTTAAGACCACGATTTTCACCCATTATGAACAGTTTAGGGTATGCCACTATGATTCTTGTTCAAGAATTTCTCTCCATTTGGTTCATTGATCTTGTGACTTATTCTCTCTGTTTCGGTTTGTTGTCCTTCTGCTAGATCAAGAAAATTACTCGAACTGATTTTGTAAAACAACTTAGACTGATAGTTGGTGATTCTCTTTTGAGGTCTACAATTACATCACTCCAATGCAAGGTATTTATTTTACATGCCTTCTACTTCAAATGTAACATGTGATGGATCCCAACTCGACATCTCTGATCCTATTGAAACATTTTATTAGGTGCCTCATGAAAACAAGAGTGTAATGGAAGCTCCACAGCAAGAAGCTGAGGGTTCTTCTATGCATCCTATGCAGTAATGGGTTTGTGCAATGTTGTTTGAGGTAATGTTGTACAATTTGTCGAAATAAAAGCGTGTTTTGGTGATGTACGAAATAATGAGTTTACTCCGGGACTGCGGAATTATAATCAAGTGTGCTCTATTATGATGGACGATGTTCTTTGCTACCTAAATATTTGAGTTTTGAGTTTTGAGTTGTATCATTGCAAATTTTGTTCCAAGGACGCTTCCGATACCGAAATTCTTTAGGTACAAATGTACAATATAAGGAACCAATTTTGATGTACCGAAATATTGACACTTCAATGTTTGAGATGTGGGTTACGGTTTTACTTTCACCGAACCTTGTATCCTACTTTTAGGTAATTGCTGGAAATGGCCCAATTATGTGGGTTGTAATAACTAGCCTAACCAATTCATGAATTGCAGAAGCTTTTGAAGGCAAGATACGTCTTTTTCTTATGAAGAAATTCACTTAAATAATTATTTGTGCAAGCTAAGCCAATGAAGTAGGAATAATGGAAGAATTTATAATTGTGTGTATATGAAGGGTGGATTGTGCAATTTCTATATATCACGGGAGGTCTTCTGTAATTACCAAAATATGAATATAAGCAACGGAAGTTTCATTTACCTTCTCAGCTCCCGAGCCATTTCCTCCTACGATCAGAGCTGCGAAAAGGGGAAGAATGCAAAAAATCCTTGGGGAGAAGAAGTTCAACTCTGCCATGAAATACGCCAACCGAGCCTACAG
This sequence comes from Fagopyrum tataricum, assembly GCA_002319775.1. Taxonomy (NCBI): domain Eukaryota; kingdom Viridiplantae; phylum Streptophyta; class Magnoliopsida; order Caryophyllales; family Polygonaceae; genus Fagopyrum; species Fagopyrum tataricum. Next base: position 33,708,708 of record CM008281.1, on the reverse strand, counting down.
TCTTTTGCACTCGCGTCGACGAGATGGCCACCGCCTTCCGTATCCTCCACTCCGCGTGCATAATACCTGAATCCGACCCTGACTGGTATAAAATCTTTGACCTAGAGCCTTTCTCTCGCCTTAATTCCATAAAAAAAACAAGGACAAGAACCTCGCTCTAGTTCTTCACTCGGACTCTCGGAGAAGATCTCTCTAGAAGCCTCTGACGAAGCTTTCAAGCTAATCAATGACGCGTTTCAGGTGCTTTCTGATAAGGTTAGTAGGAAGGAGTATATGATATGAAGTTTAGGGTTGCGTTACAGGCTGTGGCTCCCGAGGAGGTTGAATTCAATGAGGTGACGTGGAATACGTTTTGGACGATTTGTTCGCGGTGTCGGTTGCCCTAGTTGTAGGAACATATTGAAGGCTGTTGATGTTTTAGATGAAGAGAGTGGTAGGAGGAGTTGTAGAACCTTAGGGCTCACAAGATGAAATTTAGAAGTGGTGACGATGTGTTGAAGAGGTCTGATGGAAAATCCAAGTTGAAGACTATGGATGAGATGAGAGCGATAGAGAGTGGAAAGATGGTGAAGCAATGACTAGCAGAAAGGAAAATGAAATTAAAAGAGAAGAAAGCAAAGGTGAGGGAAGATAATAAGAAGGAAGAAAGGGTATTGGTATTGAGAAATGAGGATATGTCATATGTCGGTGATGAAAGTGGAAGATTCAGACTTTTATGATTTTGATAGGGATTAGGACTTAGCTTCAAGCATGGCCAAGTGTGGTTCATATATTATTATCGAATGTCGGGGCCTTATGGGTTGGTATAGGAATGTTGTATTGGTGTATACATTTGAAGTGATATCGAGCTGGTTGAATCTTCAAAACAATGATAATCAAAAGTTTTTATAGGAAGGCACGATTAATCCTGTGAAGGTGTTCAGAAAGAAGGAAACCTGCAATTGTGCTCTTAAATGGATTGAGAAATTTTATTTGAGGCAGTTCTCGCTCCAAATGCTGGGGAAGTCTGCTTTGTAAGGACGATGATGTCCCTGATCACCTGAAGAACTGCTGGAAACTTGATCTTGCTGCACTTCCCCCAGATTTGCTTGCAGCATCATTATCATCATTTTGTGGCAGCTTCATTTGCTTGTGGCTAATACATACAGGTAAGACATATTAGTATTTCGGATGGTAGGTAAATAGGTAATGCGTGTAAAATTAGGAATCTTAGAAAAAGTTGGCCACTGTAAAGGCACCAAACAAAAAATCCTTTCTTATAAAGAGAAAGAATTAGGCTTCACGGTCTAGCTTGCAGAAAACATCCTTCTGTGTTAGCATATATCTGTATTGGTTTGTCATCTACTTATCTCTAATTAGGTCTGGTCTAGGCCGGGTTAGCACACCCTGGGGATTTATGCAAAAAGAATAAGATTTAGTCCGGTTTGAGACTGGGGATGGTGATGTCTAAAACTTAACTAAACCTCAAGGTCTCCACCTGTCCACTAGTGCATCACGACAACACCTGTTCACCTCCTATACCTTACTGAACTGCATCCATTTTCATGATTAAATCAAATTTTATATTTTAGTGAGATATGAATCCTACTTTGGATATTTGTGGAGAAGAAGTCGGGTATTTCACCTAACTTCACTTTTTTCCTCATTGACTATGATTTATGACATTAGTCAAGTTTGTTTCACAAGCTTCTCTTCCTTCATGTCACAAAGTCTTCAATTGCGGCTCATGTTCATCCCTTGAATTTCCGTCCAGGAGACTTCCATTGATTGTAATTAATAGATTAATTACGCTGTATATGTGATATGATTCTGTATAAGAGAGATAAAGGGAGAGGCTAGAGGGGATTAGCATTCTGTATGGTATATACTATATCACAACACAGCTTCTCAATCAATTTTTCATAGTTTGAGAGGTTTTGAAACACAATGAAATTGTTACTCTTTGTAATGAGTGTCATGTTTCTTTTACAAGGTTCTAAAATCAAAGGTTGCTTACAGAATGAGAGATCTGGTTTGATACAAATCAAGTCTTACTTCTCCTCAACCAACCAAGGTGGAAATATGATGTATGGTCCTAAATTTCCGGCATGGGATGTTGGTGATAACACAAGTGATTGTTGTCGATGGGAAGTGGTCGAGTGCAATCCTTCCACACGGCGTGTATCACAACTCTTCCTTCGGTATAAAGTGTTCACATATGAGCCGTGGAATTTAAACATGACATTTTTCACCACTTTGAGGAGTTAAAGACGCTCGACTTGTCAGTAAATTACATTGGACATTTAATCGAGGAGGAAGGTACGGTTGAAACTCAGCTCCAATCATGCATATGATTTAAAAATAAAGACCTATTCGGATATAGTTTATGAGAATAGATTGCAGTTTTTTGCTTTATAATCTTACTTTTGGATGATGATGAATTCACGCAGGTCTATGTAGGTTGAAGAAACTCGAGGAGTTGATACTCCATGACAATTTTTTGAGTAGGGACCTTCCTCGTTGTTTATGGAATTTAACTTCCCTTCGAGTTCTTGATCTCTCCAACAATGAATATAATGGTGAATTGCCAACATACCTCGACATTCCTTCTCTTGAATGGTTGTGGCTTAATGCAAACCATTTCCAAGGCAAATTCTCCTTTAGCTCCATGTCTAACCATTCAAAACTTCAAGGTTTGATGCTTTCAGAAAATGCCTTGCAAGTAGAAATTCAAGACTTGTCATACCCATCTACTTTCAAACTTCAAGCCCTTGGGTTGGGAGATTGTAATTTGAGTACTCAAGCAAAAACATTTTGGGAATTTCTCTCCTATCAATCCAGCCTACGATTCATTGACCTTTCTAATAATGCGTTAGTTGGATCATTTCCATCCTGGATGTTCCAAAATAACTCAAATCTCAAGTTTGTAAACTTTGGGAATAATGCATTGACTGGTGGAATCCTTGAACTTACCAAGTATATCAATCTATCTTTATTTCATTTGGACATTTCTTCAAATCTTTTGATTGGGAAGATCCCTTCTTACTTTGGGATGGGACTATCCATACTCAATATTTTAGATTTGTCCTCCAATTCTTTCCATGGGTCCATCCCATCTTCAGTAGGCAACATGACACAATTGGTTGCATTGGACTTTTCATACAATAAGCTATCTGGGGAGTTACCAAGAGAACTGTTTTCTGATTGCACCAAGTTGCAATATCTGTTTCTGGCATTCAACAACTTAGAAGGAGAAGCCATTCCCGAGTATATGAACGTGCCTTTGTTGTCTAACATCATCTTACAAGACAACCACTTTGTTGGGACCATGAAGAAGTCCTTAATGAATTCTACAAGTTTAGAGTTATTGGATATATCCAATAACATGGTTGTTGGAGAACTTCCTAGTTGGGTTGGAAGCTTTGAAATATTGCAAATATTGATTTTGGCAAATAATCAATTCAATGGAAGCATACCAATCCAGCTTTGCCAACTTGGGAGTCTTCTTTCTTTAGACCTCTCAAATAATAGATTTGTTGGAGAAATGCCTCCTTGTGACATCAATCTTTATTCATTAAAACACTATAAACTGTCTGGAAATAATCTTACTGGAGTGATCCCCTCGGGGTTAGCAGGGAGTGCACAGCTTGTGACACTTGATCTAACAGATAATCAGATTTCTGGAGTTATCGCTCCATGGATTGGTATGTTTTCAAATCTTGGAACTCTTTTGCTTCGAGGTAATCAACTACAAGGAGAGCTGCCAAGTGAGTTGTGTCTACTCAAACATCTGAACATTCTTGATCTGTCAAACAATATCTTTTCTGGTGTCATTCCTTCTTGCTTACAAGGTTTGTCATTTGGGGTAACAAAATTGAATGATATTTACAGCGCATATCATGAAGGAATCGAAGCCATTTCTGCTTTTTTTCAAAGTACCAGTTAATTACCCTGTTGAATTTGTGATCTCCAATTCAGATGAGTTAAACCTAATCGTGAAGAGAAGGTATGATTCCTACAGGGGTAATATTCTTTCGATTATGTCTATCTTGGATTTGTCCTCGAATCAGCTTGTTGGTGAGATTCCTGCTGAATTGGGAGATCTATCAATGATCAATGCATTGAACTTATCTCACAACCGCCTATCTGGTCCGATACCTGAAAGTTTCTCCAAGCTCAAGAGCGTTGAAGGTTTAGATCTCTCATACAACAATTTGAGTGGTGCAATTCCTCCACAACTTGCTAATCTCAATTTCATGGAAAATTTCAACGTTTCCTACAACAACTTGAGCGGAGCAGTGCCGGAAACAGGCCAATTTGGATCATTCGACGAAAACAACTATCTAGGGAACCGTGATCTATGCGGATCACGATTGCCCAAAAGTTGCACCGTCGTCGAAACCCCATCAACTCCTTTAACAGAAGATGGAGATCAAGAAGACGATGGATTTGACTTTGAAGTATTCTTCTGGAGCTTTGGTGCGTCTGGCATCACTGTGTTGATGTCAATTTTACTGGTGCTTTACCTTCATGTTGGTTGGCGAAGAGCATGGTTCGCTTTCATTGATCTGTATCTACTCTGGTGGGTTTACCCATGAGAATGATGTATGAATCTTTGTAAACTTCAACATCACCTTCATTACTGAATATTAACGTTTGTAATATTCGTTTACTGTTCTTTAGAAACTTTGTACACTTTTTGCAAATTTTGATTGAAGGATACACCTTTCCATAAATTCATTGGGTACGTTAAGAGTAGACCTGTGCAAATCCGGGCCGGCCCGTCCGGAAAAAATACGGATATGGACAACGAGTTTGGCCCGTTTGAATCAGGCCCGACCCGGATTTTTGATGGGACGGGTATGGGTAGTCATTTTAGCCCGCGGGCTGGCCCGGCCCGCCCCGTGTATATATATATATATATATATAATCTAATTATTTTACATAATATATTTTATTAAACCCTAACATTTTTCTTCCACCGTTGCTTGTTTAATTTCATTCGGCTGATTTAATTATTATTATTGTTGTTTGTAACTTGTAAGTTGTAATGCATTATGCAATGTTATAATATTTACACGTATCGGTATCAATGGATTGGAAATTGAAAGTTTGTATTAAAAGGTTTAAGGTTTTATCTATGCAAATTTTGTCTAACAATCTAGGGAACAAAATAACAAGCTACACAAGAAAATAACTCGGGTGGACGGGCCGGCCCGTCAACCCACCCGAGTTTTACGTGGGTGGACAATAGGCCCGCACAAGTCGGCCTGTACATTTCCTGCCCGAACCCGGATTTGCACAGGTCTAGTTAAGAGGTTAGTGTTCTCCTTTTTGTTAGGTCTTTGCTCACTATAGGGTTGTGCAACGGTTTGGAGCAACGCTAGCGGTCCATCACGGTCCAGATCAATGACCCTGTTTCTGAAATATTGTATCGGCACCAGAATATTTTGGTTCAAGTTCGAACTGGACCAAAAGTATATGCCTCTAATTGAAGGAACATCATGATACCTACCCAACAAGCAACATTTGATGCTCAATGCTACAAGGAATCGAAACTAAAGCTAAGAATGAGGTTATGATTCTGAGATTCGATTCCTTAATAATATAGGAGTATTCTCTAATCAAATGTTATCTTAGGTTGAGAAATGGGGAAAATCTACAAAACATGAGCGAGATCAGTAAAATTGTGTAGACGAAGGGTGGATTGTACAATTTCTTTAAATTACGGGAGGTATTCTGTAATTAACCAAATATGAGTATAGGCAACGGAAGCGTCATTTAGCTTCTGAACTTCCTGAGGGATACTTATCCCCTCTGACGATCGGAGCTGCGAAAATGGGGAAGAAAGCAAACGGTGAAGAACAATCCCTTGGGGAAGAAGAAGCAATTCGTCTGAGAATCCTCGCGGAGAAGAAGTTCAACTCCTCCGACCTTATCTCCGCCCTGAAATACGCCAATAGAGCCTACAGCCTTTGCCCTGGCGTTGACGGTGTCGCCGAAATGGCCACCACCTTCCGTATCCTCCACTCCGCTTCTACAACACCTGAATCCGACCCTGACTGGTATAAAATCCTTGACTTAGAACCTTTCTCTCATATTAATTCCATAAAAAGCAAGTACAAGAAGCTCGCTCTAGTTCTTCACCCGGATAAGAACTCTCTAGAAGCCTCCGATGAAGCTTTCAAGCTCGTTAATGACGCGTTTCATGTGCTTTCTGATAAGGTTAGTAGGAAGGAGTATGATATGAAGCTTAGGGTTGCGTTACAGGCGGCGGTTGCGGAGGAGGTGGAATTCAATGAGATGACGGAGAATACGTTTTGGACGATTTGTTCGCAGTGTCGGTCGCGTAATGAGTTTAATAGGAAGTACATTGGGCAAAGTTTGGTTTGCTCTAGTTGTAGGAACAGCTTTAGGGCTGTTGAGGTTTTAGATGAAGAGAGTGGTAGGAGGAGTTGTAGAACCAGGGTTAGCAGTGAGATTAGGGCACAAAAGAGGAAATTTAGCAGTGTTGATGATGTGTTACAGAGGTCTGATGGAAAATCCAAGTTGAAGACCATGAATGGGAGCCCTAGAGAAGGGAAAGACGGGGAAGAAATGACTTTAGCAGAAATGAGAATGAAATTGAAGAAGAAGAAGAAATCAAAGATTAGGGAAGAGAATAAGAAGGAAGAGAAGGCATTGATATTGAGAAATGAGGATATGGAGGTGATGAAAGTGGAGGATTCAGACTTCTATGATTTTGATAGGGATAGAACCGAGAGGAGTTTCAAGCATGGCCAGGTGTGGTCTATATATGACGACGATGATGGAATGCCAAGGCATTATGGGTTGATAGAGGAGGTTGTTTCGGTGAATCCATTTGAGGTGAAAATGAGCTGGTTGAATCTTCAAAACAACGATGATCAGAACTTGATATGTTGGGAGAATGCGGGGTATCATGTATCTTGTGGGAGATTCAAGGCTTATAGGAAAGACACAATTAATCTGGTGAATGTTTTCTCCCATGTGGTTGAGTGTGATAGAGTTGCCAGAGAGCTATATAGGATTTTTCCTCGTAAGAATTCAGTTTGGGCCCTGTACAAGTTAGAAGAGTTTGAGACAGAAGGGAGAATCTCTTCTAACAGGCATTATGAAGTTGTTGTGTTTTTGACAAGCTATAGTGAGGTGCATGGAATCAGCATGATTTATCTTGAGAAGGTTGATGGGTTTAAGACGGTTTTCAGAAAAAAGGAATCTGGCCATCGTGCTGTTAGGTGGATTGAGAAATGTGATTTCAGGCAGGTTTCGCACCAAATTCCGGCTAGGAAGCTTTGTGATGAAGATGTCCCTGATCATCTGAAAAACTGCTGGGAACTTGATCCTGCTGCACTCCCCCCGCATTTGCTCGCAGCTCAATCATTTTCCTGATTATGTGGTTGCTCATAGCTAATACAGGTAATAAACCCAGTTTCCGTTAATGTTGGCTTTGAACTAAGATGTTTATGAACTTCCTGAAATCCTGAATATATGACTTATGAAGTTCATTGGTTTCTTTTGTTATTTCTGAATAGGCCTGTTCTTTTCTGAAGAACTTGATTAGTGATATGAATTATATACCTCATCTCAGACTAGGAGGCTTTTAATTTGTGAAATTTCATTGATAATCATGAATGTTTTTACTGTCTATGTTTATGTCCATAACCATGCACATAACTTGAATATGTATCTTGTGGAGTGAGCATGAACGTTACACTCAGCTATTCTAGGGTTTGCAATTTCAAAATAACTCTGCTGACTGTATTCTTGACCGGCCACAATATGACAGAAGAAATAGACGGAAGGGTGGTTAAAGTAGTAAAATGCTTATCTTTGGCAGTTGAAATAACTACTGTTTTTGTAACTCTCTTGTCAACCCTTAGTTATCCGAGGGGAAGATGGTGGACAGGAAATGCTTATATTTTGTGCTGGCTATTCTTGCAGGAATTGTGGTAATTAATATCCATGAGTAGCAATGTAAAATATTATTAGGGAAGATGATGGACAGGAAATGCTCATCTTTTGTAGCATTTATCATCTTTCTGAAAAGGCAATCTCAAGGATGATGAATCAAAGGCAAACATCGACGTTGAAGTAGCTATAAGACGATTAAGAGGGTTGAAAAGCATCCGAGCGTACTCCTCTGATGTGCTATAAGAATGTGTTTTGCCTTTTGTGTCCACACGTTCATGTAAGCATGAAAGCCAACTTATTTTTGTGCCTGGTAAATTTTGCACATATTATTATCTTTAAATGTACCAGTATTCTGAATAGTATGCACGCCTGATGGATGGACTTGCACTGGACAGCAGCTAGATGTTCCTTGTAGCTTGTCGCCCTTTACTTCAGTTTCGGGTTTTAGTTACTACCATCTCTTGTTCTCGACTTTCATGTTTTCTTGATATACCTACCATCCCTGGAAATTGGGTTTGTGTACAGTTTGAAATATGCAGCTTATCAGTTTGAAACATGCGTAGTGTTTTGTCCTGATGTGATGGCCGTATGATTTGAAGATGAACTTCAGAAGATATTGAAGTGGCTTTTGTTAAATGGTTTGGTATAAGCAAGGCTTTACTTTTGCATTTGGATCGAGTTCTTTCAAGATTCCTCCTAGATTTCCCCCCCCCCCCATAATCTATTTGCATACTTAAATATTCAGGATTGATCCTCCAAGAAAGAAAGGATTGCTATTTACCAAAGTCTCTCCTTAGTGGTTTAGTGGAGGACTAGTCGGTTGTTGTCACTACTCACTAGTTTGCATTCAATTGTAAGACATCAAATTTATTAATCAATGAGTTAGAAAACGTAGGATAATTACCTACATAAATTCCTCATTGGGAGATTATCCTTTGAGGGGTATCTCGGTACTTACTATATTGGTACAGTCATTGATCCGAATGATGAATACGAGATCAGGTTCGGGTTCCATACTTCCCCCCACAAAACACCATCAACAAATGGCGACCCACTGGCCAAACTCCCAACTCTTGAGCCCATAACATTGTCGTTACAACCCTTTCTGCTAGACTTTACTAATGATTTACTTTTGCGTTGAATTATTGCCGGTGGTAGACCTGAAGGTTCACATTGCGGTGTTCCCTGGGTCCGCACCCATCATTTTGATCATCAGTGCCCGAGGTGGTGGGATGACCATGAAGAAGATAAGGATTCCAATCACGGGTTTAAGATGAACCGTCGACCTCGTGCAAAAATTGGCTTTCCAAAGTTTGAGGGAGGAGATTCCCGTAGTTGGGTTTTGCAAGACGATTTTTTTTTGTTGATACTGTCAAATTCCTGATGAAATAAAGGTAGAGGTCGTCTCTATGCATCTTGAGGGTGACGCTCTTGATATTTATGCTTGAATACACGTCGAATAGAAAGTTCCATAATGGAAGATCTCATACGAGCTTTCCAAGAACATTGCGTTCGGCACACATGTTTTGGGGTTATTAGAGGGATTATTTGACCTAGATTATTTCTGGTATTATTTGACCGATTTTTTTAAATATAGTTGTAGTTGGATTATCGATTATTTAGAAGATTATTGGAAATAATATTCCCAAAATAATCCAAGTGCATTGTCAAACAAACCCATCATGGGCCACCATAGTTTCAAAATCCTGACAAGTTCAATCAAGCATATTGGATCCGTTGCCGAGTATCACCAAGAGTTTGTGATGAGTGTAGCTAGGATTGGCCAGATCACTAATCAACTCGGTACATTTCTCTTGGGATTACGTGAAGATATGAAATCTAAGGTGAGGATTCATAAACCTAGTTCGGTGTTTAAAGCGGAAAGTCTTGCTTTTGAATTTGAAGTTAAATTAATTTAGTAAAAAAGCCCAAAACCCAATTTCCAAAAGAACAAGCCCAACTTTAAATCCACCCCTTTAACAAAATGGATATACAAACGTTGTTCGGGAATTCTTCCAATTACACTATTAAGACAACAAAATAAGAGAAAAACCGGTTTGTGCAGATTCGAGATAGGAGATCACTGACCTTAATTATGAAAACACCCCGGATTACGACTGTTGAAATGACGACGACCCCCTCTTGTTTTTGCCAAGCTTAGAAAGAGGAGGAGACGTTTTGACTTTGAGTATTGGTGTGTTGAAATGAGAGAATGACACAAGTTGAACCCAAAATGATAGTGATAACATGATTTATCGACTTAGTTTAATCATGCATTTAGGTAGATTATCCCTTTCCGCATTCATCTTTTAGCCTTAGTTTGTGCCATTTATAATTGTTTAGTTCTATTTTGCAAGAATAGATGTCTACATACACTATTTGTGGCTTTGTAGGTGATTTGGCGCATTTCGGAACTAAAACGATGCATTTGAGGATCAAGCCTCGAAGTGGATGCATTGGAGCAAGCATAAGTGCGCGGGAAAGGACGAAGGAATCAAGTTAAAGGTATGAAGGACGACATCTCAGACCCAAATCTCGACCCGAGATCCTTGTTTTTGGACGAGATCACACAACAGAGAAAAAATCTCGGATAAAAAATCTCGACCGAGATGGACCCGAGATTTTTCAGACGTTGAAGAAATTGAAGTCAGATCCAAAATATCGGTCCCGATCAACCCGAGATCCCACCGAGATCAAGACCGAAATTCTTCCCTGAGCGTTATATTTTATTTACGGGCTTTTTTCTTTTCGGCCCAACGTCTTTTGGCAAGGGTTTGTGTATAAAAGAAAGCATTGGATTCATTCCAAGGTGTGTTGGGATTCGCCATATTATACCCTAGAATGGAGGAGCCGTCTTATACCCTGCTGGCTTCTCCAATCGTCATTTTTCTTAGTTCTTATTTAGTTTAGATTAAAGTTCGAGACTTCGCATTCAGTTTTGTTCGAGATACATTTGGATCGAGATTTAATACAATTGTAGGTTTACATTCATTCAAGCTGAGTTTTTTCTTTCCCTTTCATGCATAATTTGTCTTTCTTAGAATTAGTTGTAGATTTTGATATGATTATTATTGGCTAGAATCTTTGTGGTTCTAAGGCGAATATATATTTGTTTATGGCTTGGATTATGATGGAATATATTGCATATTGTAATTGGACTTGAATTGCTTGAAATCCTAATGGTTGATTGAGAATAGATATAGGTTAGAACTTTCTAAACTAGTAACCTGAGTTGGAATTGAGACCTACCCCGTGATATTTCTCTTGGATACATATTAATAGAGGTGAAAACCTCTATTGGATTGAATGTACCTGATTGCTTTATGAGTTAGGTAATTCCCGAGACTTACCCAATAAGGGGTTACTTGATCCTTAATTAGATAATCCGTTTGTATTAAATTTCCTTCCTAGATACCTTGAGACTTACCCGGTAATAGGTAGTTAGGATTGAAACTATATGATCTTGCGACTTACCCGATAATATGTAGTTAAGATTGGAACTAGATGATCTTGCGACTTACCCAATAATAGATCATCAGAGTAGAAATGTTCCTCCCCGTTGCTTTTCTTACCAATGCTTAACAATTTATCTTGATACTAGATGTCATAAACAATGATCTTGAACCCTTATAAATCCATTTCTTTCCATTAATTTGATTATCTTTTATTTGCTTTGTTTTATAAAACTATTTCCAATTGAAAGTGACATTCGATTGCGAACATCAAAAACTCCTTCAAAAACATTTTGTTTTCTTTCCGTTATCTTTTCCAATCCATTAATTTGATTATCGTTTTTTGTGAACTTGTGAGTTTTTGTCATTATTGACACGGATTCATAGGGTCATAAATCGTCGAACATATAGCCTCCCCATTGAAAATGAGCACTGACCCAAATGCCACAACCTTTAAGCACATTTACTCCTTATAAACTACAAAGGTTCTTCTCCTTTTAGTTGATGTGGGATAGCCATATTTTCATCATTTTTTCCCAAGTTTATATTCCGTATACATAACTTCGGACATCATTATCTCATTCACTTGGAATCCAATTTTATAAATAAGTATACCACGATTAAGTACTCGCGGAGACAAAGCCAATGCTTCCGTTTTCCGGTGTTGAGGATGACCGGATCCCACCGAAAATTTTCCCAGAAAAAACCCAGCGCACTACTTATTATTGGTTCCAACTAAGGTTGTAGAAAATTGACCCGGAGCGGAAAACCGGATCGGTTTTTCCCGGTCCGGCGGAAAAGACCTGGTCGGATTGAAATTTAATTATATATTTTTATATATATTTTTAATATTCCGGTCCGAATCCGGTCTGGACCGTAACACGGTCCCGGTCTAGTCCCTGGTCTAGGTTTTTGGAAATTTCGGACCGGATGCACAACTCTAGTTCCAACAATGCCTTATCCCAAAACTCACAACACTATATCAAATGTGTTAGGTGTCCAATTTTATTCTCGTACATCCGGACTCCGGGCATTTGCTGAATATGTTTTTGTACGTTATCGTCATGGACGCAACATATAAGTTCAGTGAGTAAGTTTTCTTTATTACTTAGACTTATACACAACACTATATTTACCTCAAGCGGACTTCATTCATATTTTGGATTTGGGTTTTATTTATAGGTACAAGGTGGTAAAACAACATTTGCTATTGTATTTGTATTCATGACAAAAAAGACCTTTGATCGTTATGAGTGAATTTTAATGATGTTTCGTTAAGGTGGCTGGAGGGATATGTTGTTCGTGTAACGTCAGGATGACAACAATATTTTCTTCGATAGATCTTGGGTTTTCTCTTCCAACGTTGTAGATGATTGCCTTCTCAAGTCCTCTCTTTCAACTATGAATCAAAGTATATCCCGATGAAGAGGACATATAAGGAATATAAATTCATCAGAATACAATCCCAAATCTATTTTCAGAAGATTTGTAAAATCTTATCCTTAAAATTGTTCAAACACAAAATAAAATTATAGTTTAATTTATAAATTAAAACTAAATGGAGATAGAACATTACGGGATCCATCTAAAATCTTAAAAAATCTTCCTAAAAGATGTTACTATTTTCAGAAGATTTAAATTTGTTCAAACACAAAATAAAATTATAGTTCAATATAAAATTGAAACTAAATAGAGATAAAAAATTACGAGATCCATTCAAATCTAAAAAAAAATCTTCCAAAATATATTACTAAACAAGCACTTTGATCTCTGAAATTTTAAAGCCTAAACCGCTACGACAAATATAGTTCGATAACCGAGGCTGAAACATTCACGTAATTGACGGAAATAACAAAATCGTAGCTGATGTGTGATATTATGAGTCATGTAAATGGACTATCATTATCTTTATCATGTGGACCCAATATAATCCTTAGTTTTAGTTTCAACTTCATGTATAAAAAATAAAAAGAAAAGAAAAGGAAAAAGGAACTGAACTCTTTTCAGGTAAGCCGAGCCAGATTTGAGTGGGCGAAAGGTCCAACCGCCACCCATCAGCCGCCTGCGTAATTCACAGTCATACCTTTGAAATTACCAACCAGCCCCTCCCTCCATTATTCTTCCAATGCAAAGGCAACTATTTATAGGAGGGGCTTATTCGGTACACAGCTCTCTACTGAACAACCCTTACTTTCTCCCTCCTCTCCCCTTTTTCTTTACTCCGGCGAAGCAGTTCAGAAGCAGAGAGAGGAAGCGTAGTTGTAGGATTAGGGAGATGCCTTGTGCTTCTGGTCCAACTGTCATTGGCAATTCCTTCAAGCTGTCTGAGGCCTCTTTCTTAGCCTCGCTCATGCCGAAGAAGGAGATCGGCGCCGATCGATTCCTCGCTTCTCATCCCGAATACGACGGCCGTGGCGTCATCATCGCTATCTTCGGTCAATTTGCTTCAACTTCTCTTTTTCTCTTCAGTTTTAGTTGTGATTCGTTTTTTTTGGATGTTAGCCGATTCGTGATTTCGTTGTACGATTTGTTTTTTGTGTTTGCATGCGACATTGGTTTTACATTGTTAGATAGTAGTTGTGGTGCGGTTTATTGCCGTGGCGTCATCATCGCTATCTTTGGTCAATTTGCTTCAAAATTTCTTTTCTCTTCGGTTTTAGTTGTGATTCGTTTTTCTGGATGTTAGCCACTTCGTGATCTCGCTGTACGATTCTTTACTCTTTTTGTGTGTGTGTGTTTGCATGCGACATCGGTTTTCAATTGTTAGTTAGTAGGTGTGGTGCGGCTTATTGTATATAGTGTCACATTTTAGCGCGATAGGAGGAGGATTTTTGTACATTGCAATTTATACTAGTGTATGCGTGATCTCGTTTTATATTGTGCTGGATGTTAGCCAATTTGTGAATCGTGATTGATTCTGTGTATGCGTCCGTGATGCTTCGATTTTCCTGTTTCCTTGTCTTTGAACTCATTGCAGATTGATCTGTTGTAGATTTTCTTTTGAACTAAGCCGTGCTTTTGTTTATAGTGTATACGGCAAATGTATATGCTTACATTGTCATTTTGCTGAAGCTACTGTCTTTTTCTTCCCAGATTCTGGCGTGGATCCTGCTGCAAGGGGACTGCAAGTAACTTCGGATGGGAAGCCCAAAATACTGGATGTTCTTGACTGGTACTAAAACTTTTAGATTACTTCCAGAAATATCACTTTAATTCTATGTTATTGTTTACGAGTCTCTTTTTGTCACAAAGATGAAATTATTTAAACTTTTAGTAAGTACTTCATGCTTTGTCGTCATGCAGTCGGTTGCTCTTTAAATAGTTTATGTTAGCATATGGATTAGTGGATAATCATAACCGACTGATATGGAGATCCTGCTAAGTACTAGATTCTGTTTGCTTGTGAGGAGAACTATCCTGTAAGAAGATTCGATGTCCATAATCTGATTTAAATTTCGCCTTTGTGTTGTTTCTAGTACTGGAAGTGGTGATATTGATACGTCAACTGTGGTGAAGGCTGATAAAGATGGGCTTATTCATGGAGCATCAGGTCCATAACTTTTTATTATTTACAACTTGTTCTCTTTCTAGTAAGTTCAGGTATAGTTTTTTTTTAAAAAAAGATCGGTGAAAAATCCAACCTATGTGTGTATTTCTGGTTTATGTTGAAACAAGAGTGGATTCCCAACTTGTATATTTATTCTTGCTAAACTTCAAGCCTCTGTCTGGTTGCACTCATGTGTATGTAGTGCAAAATTATGTTACTGGTTAAGGTTTTGGATCATCTACTTTAATTAGGGGTGAGTCTGTTGTTGTAACTAACTTATACCTCAATCTCAGAAATTAATGTTATCAGATTATTCAAGTAAAGTTTATCTGTTAATGATGCTGATGTAAATCTTTTTCGAGTAGAAAATCTTCATCAGACAATTTTTTTAACTACTCATCTTTCCTATCATTTCTGCACATGCTTTACTGCCACCAAGCTGGTTCATACCAGATCCATCCTATCTTTTTATCATATATAGGAGCATTGCTGGCTGTTAACTCCTCATGGAAGAATCCTTCTGGTGAATGGCATGTTGGCTGTAAATTTGTATATGAGCTTTTTACGGACACATTGACTTCTCGTCTAAAGGTATGTTTCTAATTGGCTTTTTGAGTAATAAACATATTGCTACTTGTTATGTTCGCTTTCTGTACCTTCTGTATGTAGCTTCCTGTTCAAGCATCTTCCTTTTGACTTCTGTTCAGAAAGAGAGAAGGAAGAATTGGGATATAAAGAATCAAGAAGCAGTAGCAGATGCTGTGAGGAAGGTTCATGAATTTGATCAGGTCCTATAAATTGTTAAATTACTACATTATCTTTCAGTAGTGTGGGCATAGGTTGTTTAGCACTGAGTATGAGTAGTTCTAGCATCAGATAGTTTATAATGTGACCTATGTTGACACGTACTTTGAGCCCTTGCTTGGTGTGTTTATTTTTGACAGGGTTATTTCTCTTAATTCTGTATCAGAAGCATCCTAAGGTGGAAGATCCAGAACTGAAAAGGGTACGCGAAGACCTCCAGAACAGAGTAGATATCCTGCGGAAGCAAGCAGAGGTATATTTCATGATTCTACATTGTGTTTCAACATTTTCAATTTTTTGTACTTTGTATAAAAAGCTTGTCTATAAATTTCAGACCTACGATGACAAAGGACCAGTAATTGATGCTGTGGTATGGCATGATGGAGAATTATGGAGGGCTGCCGTTGATACTCAAAGCCTTGAGGATGAATCAGGCCAAGGAAAACTTGCAGATTTTGTACCTCTTACTAATTACAGGTGTGCTGATATCCTTTTTGCGATTCGTTTATGGCTGGAACAGTTCTGATGCTTTTTTTCCCTGCTCATTAATTATTATGTGAAGTCCAGAGTCCACCTATTATGAAGGGCTGTGCAAGGTAGGGGATTTTTGGTAGATTCATCTCTATAGTGAAGAAAGATTCTTCTTTATTGTATTTGGAGGATAGCAAGTGAGGGTGTGATGTCTGTGATCCATAACCTCTTATTTAAATGGAATGGTTTATCTCGAGCCTGGTTTCTTAGAGCTCTGGAAACTTCTGGAAATGATTCTTACAATTCAACATTTTGTCCAGGTCGGGCCCTTCCCTTATTAGCTTGTTAGTTGGTGTTTGGAATAGTTACATGCTGTTGATTATCATTTTGAGTGCAACTCTTTATCTTCATTTTGTGTAAATGTAGCCAACACTCTTATCTTTGAATTCTCTGAAGCTGATTTTTGTAGCTCAAGATTCTTGTAGCAAAGATCTTCGTAAAACATTGACAACTAATTCAGTAATTTCCAATAGTTCTTGCACATGAGAGTGTACATGCCTTGTGACTTGTTGATTGGAGGCCAATATCTACCACAATCTTGTCTTGAAGCCCAATCTCTACATCTCTTCAATCTTTTGTCGCGGGATTCGGCTTGGAAAATTCTTTTACCAAATATTCATCATACTCCCATTTGTTACTTTCTGCAAGCAAAGTTTTTATTCTATTAATTGATGAATCCCATTGAATTATACAAAACTTATAAAATATTGAAGATATATCATATAACCTTCCTCTTCTGTCTATAATATTCATTTTAGGAGGATATTCCAACTTTTTCGTTGTTGTTGACGTTATTTGATTAGTATGATATAAAAATAGTTGTAATGCAAGAATAGCTAATAGTATCTTGCAATAGTATTTTGTTTAATCTTATACACCAACTGTTGCAGGATTGAACGGAAATTTGGCATATTTAGCAAACTGGACGCTTGTTCATTTGTGGCTAATGTGTATGAAGATGGAAATATCTTAAGCATTGTCACAGATAGTTCTCCCCATGGAACTCATGTTGCTGGCATCGCAACTGCCTTCCACCCTGAGGTAGTGTTGTAGTTGCATCTCTTGAATTTTAGCATTCTTCAAATAATGCATAGTCTAATTGTAGTTCTGTAATGAAACATTCACTTAGGAACCCCTCTTGAATGGAGTTGCACCTGGGGCTCAGGTTATATCATGCAAGATTGGTGATTCTCGCTTAGGTTCCATGGAGACAGGGACAGGGTTGACTCGAGCATTAATTGCTGCAGTGGATGTGAGTTGTCACTCAATATGTTGAGAACTTAGAATGTGGTTTTACTTCATTGTTGTTATTTGGCTTTCTTAAAAAACTTATAGCTCACTACTAGACAGTGTAATATCATGTTAAATTGCAAAGATGTTATGGTAATTGGTAAATCAAATGGAAAAGTGGCATGCCTAATCTCAAAGGGACAGCAGTAGTCCTGATTGTTTTATTGTCTTTCAGGGTCCCTTGTGAGAGTTTTAGTCTACCCTATTCTAAAATCTGTTCAAATTCTAGCAGACAAAACCCAATTGTTACTATTTTATTTCTTCTTCCCTTTTTTTTTTAAAGGAAAAATAGTTTGAAATGTAAGCAGCATCTTTTGGTTCTTTGTAGTAATTGGATAATTTGGATTTCTCATTAGTCTATTTCATTATTGGTGCTTTTTGTAACATCATATGTCCTTTAACCATATGATATATTCTATGAACACAATAGAAGACTGTAATGAGATATATTATCAATCTTGACCTTGATTTCAATTGCATATTGATAATATTACTTATGGTACTTGCAGCATAAATGTGATCTCATCAACATGAGCTATGGTGAGCCAGCATTGCTCCCAGACTATGGCCGTTTTGTTGACCTGGTTAACGAGGTGATTCTTTAGTTGATAATTCAAAGTCTTATCTTACTTTACATATTAAGAAAAGTGGCCAAAAATAAGGTTATTTGATTTTAGTAAAAATTATATGGATACAACAAATTATTACTAACAATAAAAGCCGTCGTAATACAAAGCAAGCAAACTTAACCATATGCGATATGCTTCTTAGAGATAGAAGTAAATCAGCCAGATATGACATGTTTTAGTGTGGGCGTTGATTTTCTACCCCACGATTTTGATAGGACCCACTAAGATATAGAATCTCACTTTCAGGAAATTGTGTTGAAGGATCTCCAATGTTTCTATCATATGAAAATGTTCTCAGCAAAATTACGGTAGGCATCTAGCCTATAAATAGGAGAAGACTTGAACTAAACATTCTGAAATAAGGAACTAAACCACTAAACCCTCTAATGGCTTCTAAATAGCAGAATGGCCCACTAACCTAATAGTAGAAAAATGACAATTAATAATATCAGGTAACAGCTGAATTGATGAGACATTAGGGACTGCTTTTGATCCCCAAGGCTCTGCACCCGTGGCTCCCTGAATTTCTTACTAAAGTAAGTCTTTAGAGGTGTTGGAACCGTATCAGATTTGTTGTACATTTCATGCCAAATGAAGACCCTAAATAGTTTATATAATGGGTTGACATGTTCATATACAGCTTAAATGTGTCATTTCTAGGCAATTGTATCTCATGTGCTCTGTAACAGAATCAGACAATTTTTGTTTTGGTAAAAAGAACCCAGGCTGATTGCGAACTTCTCAGTAATTATTATAGGCCTACCTACCGTACATCCTAATTAGTTCCTCACAATATCTCCTTTCTTAAAGTAGGACGGGGATTACAAATTTCTATATGAGGGATTATAGCTAATCTTGTTCATTGGCAATACCCAAGTTGTTGGCTTCTCCAAAAATAGTTAAATTTAAAGTATTTTTTATTTATTGGTTGACTTGCAGGCATTGTAGTTAAGTCATACCATCTCCATTATACTGTTTGGCCAAGTTTCCTACTGTTTTTTTATCGTCCTAAATAACTCAGTATTTTTGCTAAGCAAATCTATTTTTCTTGTAAGTAGGTTGTAAACAAGCACCGCTTGATATTTATCAGCAGTGCTGGAAATAGTGGGCCATCACTGAACACTGTAGGCGCACCGGGTGGCACCAGCTCAAACATAATTGGGATTGGTGCTTATGTTTCTCCTGAAATGGCTGTAGGAACTCATTGTCTTGTTGAGGGTCCGAGTGAGGGGCTTGAATACACATGGTATTCTTTAATCTTTTGTTCTTGTGTGATTACTACTGAAAAATGTCTTGTTGTGTGATTACATGTTTGAGGACATGACATGCAGGTCTAGCCGTGGGCCAACCGCTGATGGTGATCTCGGTGTCTATATAAGTGCTCCTGGGGGTGCTGTGGCTCCTGTCCCCTCATGGACCCTCCAAAGTCGAATGCTCATGAATGGAACATCAATGGCATCTCCATGCGCTTGTGGAGGAGCTGCATTAGTTGTTAGTGCAATGAAGGTATTTATCAAGTCTCTTTTATCTGGTTGGTGTATCATAATACTGTTGTAGATGGTACTTTTGTTTTACTTCGAGTATCTTATTTCTTTTTACAGGCAGAGGGTATTGATGTCAGCCCATATACTGTGAGGAAGGCTCTTGAGAATACATGTTCACCTATTGGTGGTTTGCCCGAAGATGTGCTGACCACAGGAATGGGGCTTATGCAAGTTGACAAGTAACTATTGTTCCAGACTGAAGTTGCCCGTGTAAATTTTGCAAATTATCTTAGGGCCGTAATTCACATTCTTTTTATTCTCTCTTCCTTCAGAGCGCTTGAGTATGTCAGACAATACAAAGAGACTCCCATTCAGTATGTCGTCAAAGTCAACATGTCTGGAAAATCAGGTAACTTTCCTTTTCTCAATGCTTTTTCCTCTTCCTTAGGTGTTTCTTGCTGATGCTTCCTAAAAGCTGTAATAATCACTGCTTTCCGATTTTGGTTTCAAGCCCTTTTATTCTGTTTATATGTGCAACTTTCATTAGCAATCGTGGCTACTTTCTTGCAGCACCTACATATCGTGGTATTTATTTGAGAGAGGCTAGTGTTTGCCGACAATCTTCTGAGGTTAGAGAGCTGCATTGGCAATTCATTGTGTCCTTCTAATTGTGCTTAATTTTGTACATGCAGATTGTATGCTTGAATAACGTAATTCTTGCATTTTTGTCACCAAAAGTTTTCATTTTAAGTGTTACTGTTACTACTTGGTATATTAGGCTGTTGTTTAGTTATAATGCCATAACAGTATCCTTAAAAACTGGAAAACATCTTGTTATAAATTTCAATATCATAATTTTGTTAAACCTCCCCTTACTTTCTCTTAGTTTTTTTTATTTGATACTTCTTACAGTGGACTGTGCAAGTTCAGCCAAAGTTTCATGATGATGCAAATAATTTAGATCAATTATTTCCATTTGAGGAGTGCATTGAGTTGCACTCCACAAACGAGACTGTTGTGAGAGGCCCTCAGTATCTTCTTCTCACTCATAACGGTCGTAGCTTCAAGTTAGTGACTCCAATTCTTTTGATCTTCGCTTGTTAATTTTATACTTCATCTCTGTTGAATGTTTGCAAATTTCGTGGCGTTGTTTAACTTTATGCTTATTTTGATCATCTTTGCTGGAACTTTTGTTATGGTTGGAAGTTCCATTATATGCACATATTTTTACTAACTATTTTTCTTTGATGCAAATGTGAAATTTTGTATCATTCTAGTTCTCATGGAGGTTTTGTCTTTCACTTGAAGTACCCCTTTATGATGATGACATGGTCAATCTATTTTTAATATATATTTTATTCACGAAACCTTTCAATAAGAAACTGCTAAAATATATACATGAACTCACTAAGGCAATACTTATACGAAATTGAAGTACCACAGGAGCCAAGGACCTAAAAGTCAAAACCTCCATAGAAAGATACAAACATATAATTTTGGATTGTCTTTGCTTCATAATCATGCCCCAGAAGCCAAGGACCTAAAAGTCTTCCGGATTGATGTTGTAACAATCTCTTCCAGTTCCATCTGAAGAAATATTCTCATACCTTTTTTTCGTCACGACCATCATAAGCCAGGTGAGGTTACCAGCTTCTAAGATGCATGCCTCTATGCTATTAAAAGAGTTTAGCCTATCGGTGGACATTGCATTCGTCACTTGCCTGTATGTGGATTGCAGTAAATGAACTTAATTGAACACCATGAGGGATGTAATTCGTACATGGAAGAAATGGTTGGAAGGACCTAATGTTATGATCTCAGGGGAAAAATTGCCTAGTGGTTTTCGAAATTTTGTAAACGGAGTTCAAGTGTTCTTGATTTTCATACAAACACCTCCCTAACCCTGTTGATGTGGCTATTCTTTTAACTGATGGAAGAGGCAATGCCTTTTTTTTTATAATTAGATTGGTAAATGTATATCCAAAATTGTATCTTTAGCAACCCTGCAACTTGTGAGATCAATGTTATATTCAGAGATGTATGCTACTCTTGCTAGTGGGTATTTACCATCCAAAATGCATCATGTATGTTAGAACATAGACAAGATTCATAGTTATAGTTCTTCAGGAAGTACAAGAGTTGAACTCAGTTCTATTCTCATTAAATCATTATCCTGGGAAGGTACCGATTTTTATAAATTTTCTTCATTGAGGGGGAGATTTGCCACCGTTTTTTTCCATTTTCTACTTCTTTGTTCAAATTTGGTATCCACCAAGAAGCATTATTCGTGGTAAATATTCCTTTTACATACATGCCCTACTTGCATTATTAATCTGAATGTGCTTTAACTCATTTCTTCAACAGCATCATTGTAGATCCTACTAATCTCGAAGAAGGTTTACATTATTTTGAGTTGTATGGAATCAATACCAAAGCATCGTGGCGTGGCCCCGTTTTCAGAATTCCTGTGACTATCACAAAGCCCATGGTTGTGAAAAGTAATCCACCTTTGGTTTCATTTTCTGGATTGAAGTTTACTGCAGGTAAACAAACTCTGTTGGTGCTCTTTCAAATTACTCACCAATGTTTAATATATTTTTTGTCTTGTTAATGCAAAATTTCAGAATCTATGCTTGTTTTAATTTTCATTTTAGTTGACTAGACTGAGTTTTTTTGGTGAAATGACCAATTGCTTAAGTTACCCTTGGTGAAAACATATTTAATGATGTCAAAATAAATGGGAAGTACATAGAAAGTTTCCTTAAAAATTATGATATTGGCTTTCTACGATGCCATTACTAAGTTCATCAAGCCATCAAGGTGTTACATGTACAAGTAAGTTGAAAGGGAAAGTTTGAATGTATGGGGTGTTATTGAACAAATAGTTGGTATACATTTAAAATCTATGATCTCAAAACATTTTCTGTATTTTTGTTCTTCAACAAGTGTGAGATATGTTCTGTATGGCCTGATGTTGGTTTGTCAGATTTCACCCTGCTTTTGAACAATCATGGGAATCTGATTGCTATGATTTGTAGTTGGACGGACCACCCTAACTGTGAACATTGATGTAGGGCTAAAAACACCATAGGCACTAGTGCATCTGTTTGCTCATGTTTCCTTATTTATGCATCTATCTTCACAAAAAACTAGTTCTCTCCGTGATTATGTATATAGATTAACTTGATTGATTATACATGTGCAGAAGTGATATGTTATAGATGTTGTGGATAATCGGTATAAGGCGATGCTCTTATTTGAGGTGTTTTTGCTTTTCCCAGGCCACATAGAAAGGCGATTCATAGAGGTACCTCGTGGTGCCACATGGGCTGAGGCAACTATGACGGCTTCGGGGTTTGATGTTGCTACAAGATTCTTTGTTGATACCGTACAGGTATCCCCTCGTCCCCCGTCTAGACCAAAGCAGTATGTACTGGAAAACTCATGATTGTTACTTCTGTTTCCTAATCTCATATGCAGATTTCTCCTTTAAAGAGGCCTATCAAGTGGGAGAATGTTGCTACATTCTCATCTCCATCTGCCAAATCTTTTGCCTTTAAAGTAGAGAGTGGTCGAACTCTTGAATTAACTGTAGCTCAATTTTGGTCAAGTGCAAGAGGAATTCATGAAGACGTTATAGTGGATTTTGAGGTAAAATAAGTAGGCCACAGACAAATACTGCTTTCTAATGTCAAGTTTATGTTTGAAGTCCATATTTCTTATGTAAAAATCTCATATGGTGACTTCTGTATCTTTTTGGGTGGTCCTTTCAGAAACGAGGGGTTAGTTTATACCCTCCAAATCAGAGCTTGTTGCTTTCTGTTGGTCTTATTTGAATTCATTTTTCATATTTCTATTAAAATTTTGCATGCTATAAACAAATAACCTTTACACGAGTCAACACTTGACAACCTCTCCTTCAGTAGAATTTGTAAATAAAATTAATCAGGAGTCCATGACTACTTCTTGTAAAAGGAATCCAAAACACAGCAACTGTTTGAGATTCTTTTCAGTTTCTGAAAATTCTCGTTGACCCAGATACTGACCAATTAATTTAATGTGCAGATTGATTTTCATGGTGTTAGTGTAAACAAGGAGGAAATCATGCTGGACGGGAGTGAAGCCCCAGTTAGAATTGAAGCATGGAGTTTGCTATCTGAGAAACTTATTCCATCCGCTACTCTACAAAAGGTACGCTGTGGGTAATAACAAAGTCAACTCACTAGGTTTAAATGTGTTGATTTGTGCATATAGACTTTGACATTAAATCCTTCACAATTGTATCCCTTACAGCCAATCTTTTGGGTTTGATATTGTAGGTTCGGATTCCCTACCGTCCAGTTGAGAGTAAGTTCCGAACTCTCCCAAGCAACCGAGATCGTCTACCTTCTGGCAAACAGACTCTGGCACTGACATTAAGGTGGCTGGCTTTCTTTTTTTTTTTTGTACATTTGCACTCCTTTCTTTTACTGCACCTTGTCTCAACTGTTCCTTGTACCTACTGCAGTTACAAGTTCAAACTAGAGGAAGGAGCAGACATAAAACCCCAAATCCCATTATTAAATGATCGCATCTATGACACCAAATTCGAGTCTCAATTCTACATGATTTTGGATTCGAACAAGGTATTTTGTCTCCCTTATCTGCTCTCATTCTTTTGATGGTATTGTCCTTTTCAAACTCACAAGAATAAATTTGTTAAGCTTAAGAAAGAGTCATTCCTTGAAGTTTAAAATGTAAATTTTGAAACAAAACACATTCTTACTACATACAAGAAATGCCAGTTAGAAATAAACATTAAAAAAATGTAAATTGTGAAACAAAACAGATTTCACCTTTGCACTCAAAATCCTCTTTAAAATGTGAGGTAGGTTAGAAATTTCAATATGTCAGAAGTGTTTCCAGGACATCCCTACACATTTTTCAAATTTCAATATCAGCTTATATTTTACATGTACATCCAAAATCAACACGACTCCCGAAGGGTGAATTCACGTTGCTTCTTTGATTTTCTCACCCGTATGATTTTTCAGCATCAAGCTTGCATTTTGATTTTCTCACCCGTATGATTTTTTTACTGTATAGCGTGTGTATGTTATGGGGGATGTCTATCCAAAATCAACACGACTCCCGAAGGGTGAATTCACGTTGCTTCTTTATTTAAGGTGAGAGCCCTGTCTCAAGATAGTTGACTATTGCCGATTATTTGCTTCTTTACTGTTGTCTCCTGTAAATTGTGATAATCAATCGGTTAAATATTCTTCGGAATTTATTTATAGCCCCCGAACTAACTTTCGGTATGAAAGTCTTGTTCATTCTAACAGCCGCACTCCTGTTTCAGGCATGATGATGTCCAAATATTGGAGAAGATGAAGTCTCTTGTGTTGTTTATTGAAAGGAATTTGGAAGATAAGGTATCATTCCTTTCTCTCTTCCAAAGAGTTTTATTTCCTTGCAATCGATACATGATCCCTTGCATTCAGTCACAGTTGCACCACACTGATCCATGAACATAATTGCAACAAAAGATAAAATCAAGCTTATTTCTGTCCTTCATGAAATTCTGTTATTTAGACCACTCTAAATTGCCACCATTTTTTCTGTTTTAACCTAAAGCTACTTAAGATGTACAAATGACAGTAAAAGGTGAGTGAAATCAGTTTGTCGATCATCAATCTTTTCTAGCGAAGGGTTACTACAGTTCTAAATTCACTTATAACTGCTGACTGGAATAATAAGCTTCTAACACTATATTTTAGCACGCAAAAAGTGTACCAGATCCTCAGGGAGGATAAAGAGGAGTTCAAACATATATTGGTGAACTGTAGAGAAATAACTGTGCTTTATAATTTCATTTGGGAAGTCTTATACTTATCAGTGGGAAGGGAGAAAGTAGGGAGGGGAATATGATGTGTTGTTATATATGTGCCAAAATATTGCTTCCTATTGGAGCTAGATCAAGTAGCTCTGCATCATTCCTCTAAAAAACGATGCCACGTGCACTATATTTCTTGTCTGTTGGCTGGATTTAGACTTAGGGGCGGATATTTTGTCATTTAGTAAGAAATATTTGGTTATTGGAATTATATTCTTGTTGTGGAAAACTGACATCCATAGTTTCTGTGTTATTTCAATACAGGAGAAAGTCCGTTTAAGCTTTTTCACACAGCCAGATGGCCCTGTGATGGGAAATGGTAGCTTTAAGACATCCTCTTTAATTCCTGGGTACACATTAAACCATTCAATGCAACGTTTCTTTGGAATCTGTTCGTTTATCTGGTTCATCAGTCTTCCAAGCTGATCCTATTCATTTTGCAGACTGAATGAAGCTTTTTATGTGAGTCCACCAACCAAAGATCAGATCCCCAAGGTATTATCATGCTGTACTGGGTTTTTTGTGGTAACAAGTTCCAGTTTCTAACTTGACACCTTCTGCAGAATTGTCCAGAGGGATCTATATTGTTTGGTGATATAACGTATGGAAAACCCTCCCAGCAGCAAGGAAATGGAAACGGTTCACAAAATAATCCTGCCTCTTATCAGATATCTTATGTTGTACCTCCAAACAAGGTTGGTAAAATTATTCAATTTGGATAGTTTTTTTAACAATTAAAACGTTGATGATTGATGGTTTGATTATCTATGTTTAAAATCTATAAATGGTTGCTTCTCTCTAACTTGATGCTGATTTAGAATGACAAAGAAAAAGGAAAAGGTTCACCTGCAGCATCTACTCAAAGTGTGTCCCAGCGACTAGAGGAAGAGGTAACTGTTTTATTTCTATTATTTAGCATTTCCCAGTGGTTGGTGTGTGATTGTTATTGTCAATGATTTTTTTTTTCTCGGTATGTGTTAGTTGCAAATTAGATGGTTGGGTCTAGGGCTGTTCACCGGTCCGGACCGGAAATGGACCGGAAAATTCGGTCTAGGTCCGGTCCAGGACCGGATTTTTTTATTTAAAAAAAATTTTTATTTAAAAAAAAAATTTAATTTTTTTTTTCCCTCATTTTTTTTCCGCACCAAGCCTATTGCGGACCGGATCGGACCGAGACTTAATTAGTTAATTTTAATATTTTTATTTCACTAAAATTTTAATATATTTATAATATTTTATAACTAAATTTTTTTTTCTTTTTTTTATAAAAAAAATAAGTCCGGACCGGTTTTGGACCGGAATTCTTGGACCGAGGACCGGACCTGTTTGTTCCGGACCGGAAAACGAACAGCCCTAGTTGGGTCCATATACATTGGTGGTTTAAAGTGGTGTGTGCTTGTTTATATGAGTTCACCCCGGCATTTGATTAGTTATGGCATCAACTGTTGTTGCTGCTGCAGTAAATTCAGTATCGAGTCTTTGATGTCTATTTCTTTGATTTACTACATTTGTTCATAGTGAAGCATGATAAATATGCTCTGCTCGGGGTTTTGGATTGTTGAGAATGTTTCCCAGAAGACTGACTCAAGCAGATTGTTTGCTGAAGTGTTTGATGCTTCTGATATTCTTTTGGTTGTGCTTTGCTTCTTCAATAATTCTTGAGATATATAGTTAATTTTGGCATTAGCTTCTTGGTTGAACAGAGATTTTAAGTTTGTGCTCTTTCACCCATCAGCAGTTTTTTTGTTACTAAATCTACTAATTGATCCTTGTTCAGATCCGTGATGTTAAAATAAAAGTTTTGACTAGCCTGAAGCTGAATAATGAAGAAGAGAGTGCAGAATGGAGAAAATTATCAGCATCATTGAAGGTGAGTTTATGTGCCTAGTTCAGAGTCTTCTGACCTGGTTTCTTGGAATTCTCGACTATGTTTTATTTTTCTCATATGTATAATTTATGGCCAGGCAGTTTTAAAATTGTATGATAATCCTGAGTTTTCTGCCGGTATTTGTGCTCTTGCAGAGTGAATATCCAAAGCACACTCCACTTCTCGCTAAAATCTTAGAAGGTTTCCTCTCTCAGAATAATGCTGCTGACAAAATCCACTATTACGAAGAGGTAAATTTAATATCATCTGTTAATCTATTCTGTAAAATCAATATTAGGAAAAAAAAACAAATGAAAAAGCAACAGTTAATGTACGTTAAGAGAAGACAGATTGAAGCGCTACAAACCCACAATCAGTAAATGCTCATTCTTCAGAATACAAACATAATTTATTCTTTAAAATTCTCTCCCTTTTTCCTATCTTCTTCTGCAGGTTGTTCTAGCAGCAAACGAGGTAATTAATAGTGTTGATAGAGACGAGTTAGCAAAATCTCTTTCACTGAAAGTTGATCCAGAGGATGACGAATCAGAGGTAAATGTCTATGAAACAAAACAAGATGCAGTAGTTTTCGTTTCTGGCTCTCATACTCTGTCGTCGTTCCTTCTTCTGATGAATACAGAAAACCAAGAAACAGATGGAGACTACCCGAGACCACTTAGCGGACGCTCTTTATCAAAAAGGGCTTGCACTCTATGAACTTTCCACTTTGAAGGTTATTTTCATTGAACTATGCCTCTTTCTTAACATCTTCTTCACTGGAAAATCGGCTTGTGCTTCCTATTTCTTCCCTATCATTCCTGATCACTCTTCGGTGGAAATAAAATTTGGTATGAGTCAATTGATATCAGTTGTTTAACGGTTTTAGGGTGAATCTAAAGATCCAGAGCCTGGTACTGAACAAACTTCAAAACCCAAAGAAGATCCTTTTGATGAAAACTACAAGGAGTTGAAAAAATGGGTTGATGTGAAGTCTGTAAAATATGGGATGATTACTGTGATTCATGAGAAGCGTCGTAACAGACTGGGAACAGCACTGAAGGTGAGTAGTAGATGATTCGGGAACTGCATGTTTTCTCTTTTCTTTTTTTTCTTTTTTTTTGTGTGGTTCTCATAATGTTTTCTTGTTTTAGGTATTGGATGGCATGATTCAATCAGATGAAGAATCTCCCAAGAGGAAATTCTATGACACGAAGCTTTCCCTGATCGAGAGTATCGGATGGAAACACGTGGCGGTTCGTGAGAAAGAATGGATGCTCATCCGCTTCCCCACTATTGCACCTCTGTTTTAAGGATGAGTCTAAGCTGGATTTGCTTGCTGTGCGTTTTTTTTTAATCAAGATAAATTAGTTACAATTTATTGGATTATTTATGCTAGCAGGATCAATAGTTAGTAAGTTGTCACCCAGCAATGCCCCTGCACATCATGGGTTGAATAAAACGACAGTTTTAGCTTTCGATTTTACTCTAATCTCCTCTTTTCCTCGTCTTAGGAGTTAAAAGCAATTGAATTTCGTGTTGATTTTTTAAGAACCAACAAGGTGGTTAACCTGAAGTTAAGAATCAAATTTGGAAATATGCACAAGGTCGATTATTCGGGGCGGGTGAGTTTAGCTATGGCATCTTTATATCCGGCTTATAAACGAGTTGAGTCTGGCTTGCTCATGTAACAATCCACCTATAAACGAGTTTAACCTGAGTCTATTTTGCTTAAATTTATAAACGTGCTTATATTTCCTAGGTTAGAAGTGAATGAACTAGTTAATTTTAAAAATATGTTTACGTTCGGCTTATTTTGGCTTATTTAAAAGGTGAATGATAACCGAGTTTGTTTCTTATCTTTTAAGAAACATTTAAAGTTTTTTTGTGGAGCCGTATCTTGTTCTTGTCGGGGGTAACAGAGGTTGTATCTTAGCTTGTGAAGTTGTTTGTTGCAACAAGAATGCTAGTGGCCATAGTTATAACCTACTTGCTCTGTCTTGTCTTCCTCGTACCCATGGCTGGCCCGGCTATAGGTCCATAAGGTCTTTTGGAAAGAAATCCCCAAAATACTAGAGCCTCACTTCAGTTGTCCAAAGAGACCCAAGTTCGAGTCTTCCCCTTTGCTAAACTTGATCTCATTTTTAGTAAGCGTAAGTATGATAATAAAACAAAGGCGGTGGTTGTTTTACGTAAAGATTGTGGTGGTTGTTTTACGTAAAGATTGTAGCGATCGTAAAAGTCGCAGTTTATTAAAAATTAAAAAATAGGTTATAAAAATCCTTCTTTTTTAATATTCTTAATTTGTCATTTATATGCTCTCTTTTTCTCTCTTAATCGGAATTGTCTAACTCAAATCTTACTTAAACTTGGCGTTTGAGGTTTGAGGGCTCAAATCACATCTACATTGAATGACTACGTATGCCAATAAACAATTTCAATAAACGAGAAAAACAAGTAATTAAACGATAAAAACAAGCAATTTAGCATGTTATCTTTTTTTGGATTTTAGGTTTGTAGATAAATAATGATATTCTTGTTTTGTTCAAATATGGATTTTAGGTTTGTAGGTAAATAATGGTAATTCTGTTTTGTTCAAATATGAGTTGTTTATAATGAACTACAATTTGAATAATATCAAAAATGCATGAATTGATATTATTTTTTGGTCGATAGATTTAAATCGAGTAAAATACGGATTGTTGGTATAATAAATGTCGAATAACAATTATCGTTTTATGATGCGTATGTTATGCCTTAACATGGGATACACTTGCTTCATTTTGATAGCCCTTGTGAAAATAGAAAGAGGAATGCTACTCTCCGACGTGGGTAATTAATAATCACGATAAGTTGCGTAAGCACACATTGATCTCGCTCTATGAATTAATGTTACTCCGTTAGACACCATCGTTGGTTTATATTTATAATCTATGACAAATTTGAGTTAACACTTTCAAGTTTTAGTAGTTTGCGATTTTTAATCGTGTATAAATAATTTGTGTAAATAAAATAAGGTTTCACTAGCTATCCAAAGTCACCAGTGAAAATGTGACAATTTTATCCCAAGTAAAACTGTTATGTTAATTTTTGAGGTCGGTTAGTGTGATTTACCATTAACTGAAATAGTAAGATTTTGCAGCAGTCTATAAATTCCGGAGACTTGCCCACTCGGACAGTGTTCTCTCGGTCTCTCCATCCACAGTCCTCTCCTCGAATCCTCAGCTGCCAACTCCCTCTATTACCGAATTCCCCAACAAAAGCGACAAGGCTACTATGCTCCTTCATCTCTCCATTGCTCGCTTTTCCAAATCCTCTATCTCTCTTCTCTCTTTCAAACCCCAATTCCGCTCAATCTTCGCCAATTCGTCACACATTTCGACTGCTGTTCCATCCAATTTTGTTTCTTGCTCTTCTCTCAGCAGCGACCACAAATCCCTAGGTACGCTCTTCATTTTCTCTCTTTTTTGTATCGGTTTGGTTAAATGGCTCGTGTTTCTCATGGAATTTCGTTTTTTTTTTTCTTTCTTCATTTTATGTAGGACGTTCAGCTACTAGTGTTGGTAATGATAATAAGAATGTAGATAGCTTAGAAGTGTTGCAAGGAAAGGTTGAGGCTCTGGGAATCAAATGTGAAGTCCTTAGACCTGGTTTTTACGATCTTTTGATGTGTCCTAAGGTGATTACTAACTTCACTCTATGACTTCTCTTTATTTCTCGCCTTTGGATATAATCAATTGTTCATTTGCGTTGTTATAATAAAAAAGCAAAATGAAAAAGAAATAGTCGACATTTTTAAATGCATATGGTATATGCAGTGACTATATCCTTTCCTCTGCAACTTTCACATGTATCATTTAACCACCTCACATCAGACAACCAACTCTGACCCTATACGTAATTTAAGGATTAGATTTTTATTACAATAGAACATTGTTATGTTGTTGGTGTTATAATTAAGTATTGTGGTGTGATTTACGCCAAAAGAGATCCAGAAACTATGGTTAAGCTACTATCTGATTTGACCTAATGAAATAAGAACGGTGTAGAAACATGGACTGTATGACGGCTTCATTTTACAATCTTGAGCACTGTCACTTTGTTCTTGTTTCCCTGCTTCAATATCTTATCTGACAAGCGTGTATGTAATTTACCCAGTGTCATGGTGGGAAGTTGATGCAAAGGACTCTTTCTTTCCATGTCAGTAAAATGCGGTGAGTGTAGGGATTTTTCCATGTGGAGATGTTTGCTATCTTTAATACCCTTCATTTTCATTCCTCATGTAGGGATTTTTCCATGTGGAGATGTTTCCATGTTGACTGTGGATGGGCAGAGCAGGTAACTTTGTTTCTTTTTGTAATTAAAAGATGTCATATATGACTTCTGATGATCTTTGACCAATTATTTCTGTAATAATACCAGTTTGTAATTTCCAAAATATATCAACACTTCTAAATATGCTATTTTGTTGCAACTCTTACTATTCAATAATTCTTTGTATTTTATAAGAAATTTACACCTAGTCTGCTGAAAGTTGATCGAGGACAATCTGCTAGGCAATCTTTTTTCCAAAACAAAGAGGAGTACTATATAAATAGAACAAAATTGGAAGGAATTTCCACTTGTAACTATGGGATGTGTATTATCTAAGTGCCAGATTGAAGATATGTACCATCTTTTCTAAAGTAACCACACATTTAATACAAGAAGTATTTCACAGCAAACCAGATAAAATTTAAGAATTAAGGTAATTAGGCAATGCCTTGTCAGGTAGTAACTTTTTGCAGGTATTTGTAGACCAACGAAAGCCTCGACTTAATTGGGCAAGTAATTTTAGTTCATCGAAAGCAGGAAGCCTGGACCTAGAACCTTTGGGCGAAAAGGTATGTCAGTTCTGCATGTTATAAAAATTCTCGAAATTTACTATATAAATATTACTATTGTCTTCTTTTTTTTGGTGTAAATTACTATTGTCTTCTGTTTGGCCTTAGTTTCACTGTTTTGTTCATTGCTAATTTTCTTGACTTTTGGATCCTAGCTTAGTAGTTTACAACCTTGGCCTATGCTTGAAGCTTAGCAATCAAAGTCGTGCCTTTTACACACCAGATCATACTTGGTATTTATCTACACTATTTTGTAACCAAGTGAATGAACAAAGAACATATTTTTCTGTGAGGTGCAAACATGATTTCAAGCATCAACTGAAATATCTCTTCACTGGTATTATACAATTAGGTCGATCTTTCTTCGCCTATTTAAATAACTGTTTCATGTGTTAAGTACTAGTAGTATATGGATTTCTGTGATACTACTTGCATATGTTCTGATAAATGCATTTTCATCATCACTAGATACTCTCTTGTTTTCTCTCAGCTACTTGCATACTTTGCTGACCGAATGATATCTAAGGAAACTCTACAAAGGAATGGTGTCATGCAAGTATGCGGAGATCAGGTCTACAGAGCCTTACAAAACTCCATCAGTATAAATCTTTTTGCTTGTAAAAGCCAAAAAACTCCTAAAGGCAAACATGATGACATATCTCTATTTTGTTCTTGCAAGTTTTATCTTACATTGAAATATGTTTGCAGAGTTCCATTGCATTTTGTTACAGACAAAATGGGGTGCTTGTTGGATGCAAATATCGAAGAATGGATAAGAAATTCTGGCAGGTACTTATTCAATTATTATAAGTTCTCTTGCATCCTTCCTGAAAGAGGCATGCCTCCATATTCATTTATGGTGTTATGAGTTACGACAAATCTTGAAAATCTAATAGCCTCATTGCTTGGAATTTTAGAACAAAAGAAAGAAATAAGATTATATTATAACTACAATTGGTGATCTTAGCTTGATCTTGTAGAAGATGAAAATTTCATGGTTCTAGCAAAAATAATTTTCTCTTTCCTATGTGGAGGTTAAGAACACCCACAAGATCAACCAATGTGGGTACTCTTATATTTAGTTTCAATTTATTCTTCCCAGGAGAAAGGCACTCACAGGATATTTTACGGGATCGATAATGTAAAAGGAGCATCGGAAGTCATAATTGTAAGTGCCATAATATCATGAAATCTGTCAATCGTATTCAATTCCACAGCTTCCCTTTTTTTGTCTTTTTTATATGGAAAATGATCTTCAGGTTGAAGGTGAAATGGATAAGCTCTCCATGGAAGAAGCTGGGTTTCAGAATTGTGTGAGTGTTCCTGGTGGTGCTCCAAATAAGGTTTCTAATAAAGAACTACCGCCCATGGAAAAGGTGTGAAGCCAACCAATTCGAAATTTATAATTAGCAACTTGGATTATCTTATTAATTTCTTTGCATAAGTTTTCCTTGATCTTTTCTTGTGAATTGTTGGTTATCAATGACTATATACTATCTTGCTAGAGTAGGCATGTATTTTTGCTTCTTCTCCATTTGAAACTTATAAATTAACACAGGATGCTGCATATCAGTATATCTGGAATTGCAAGGGCTACTTGGAGAAGGTCAGTTAAGACTAGCTTTCTTTAATTGTAATTTAATCAGATATCAGGAGTTTTAAAAACAAATTATGATACATTTATTGTGTGCTCTATAACTAGGCTTCCCGCATTATACTAGCAACAGATGCTGATCCACCAGGCCAAGCTTTGGCTGAAGAGCTTGCTCGACGCCTTGGAAGAGAAAGGTTAAGATTCCCACTAGTTATGCTGTGAACATCCATGAACTTCTGGTTGATTACGTATCGTATCCTCTTTTATAAATTTTTGACCTTCATTGATGTTGTAGATGTTGGCGTGTGCTTTGGCCTGAAAGAGAAGGATCTGAACGCTTTGTAGATGCAAATGAGGTTTTATTTTGATCTTCACCTTTTGCAATTCTTAGATAATATTTCATTTGGCCTATATCTTCTTCTCTACTATATTATTAGCTTGTATAGTTGTATTATATTAGCTCAATGAACATTTCAAAATGAGGAATTTTTTTGCATATGAATCATAAGATGGATTTGATGTACTACAACCTGTGATGACTTATGCAAGTTTTCGGGGATGATCCGAAATAATTATTTGATTGTTAAAAAATACAATAAAGCAGTCAAAATGAGCAAGATCTAATCTGATTCAGGGTGAACCTAATTGGACACTGATCCAGTAAGAATTATTTAGATTGGCCGGATATACAATGTCTTACGGATTTGTCGGATATCCAGTATATCTGACAAAAATAGCTTGTCTTTAAAGCTAAATATGAAAACTCGGATATCTGATTCAAGAAAAGTTTGTCTGGGCATCAGGGTACTATCGGATACTAGTCAAGTTATTTATAAAATAACCGGATCAATTCGGTTACACCCTAGTATGCAAGCAGTTGTGAGCTGCTTTCATCCGAAACTTTCGCCGATACATACTTAATTCTTGTGTCATCTACTTCTTCATTTGTTCTTGCAACACATTTCTTGCTGTTGAGCTTATGACATACTATTACACCCCCACTGATTTTTTTCGGGCAGGTGCTGATGAAGCTCGGGTCAGATGCTGTGAAGAAAGCAATTGAAAGTGCAGTATTGTTTGATGATCCAGAGCTCGAGCCAACTGATGTTGCCTGAAATCCTGAACACATGTCTATGAAAAAATAGGTTGAAGATAGATATTATAGCATTTGAGCACCACTTTTGTAAGGTACTATTTGGTCAATGAAAACAGTAAAGAATATAGCTCATTTTTAATAATGTTTTCAACACAAAAAATAAAGAATCAAAGTGAGCATTCCTTTAATACATCGTCAATAAATTGCAGAAAAAATATTGTAAAAAATATTGCAGCAGTTCTCAAACGTGGATGTTGAATCAAACTGAATACTAAGAACGAGGATCTTGAATCATACATTTTGAAGAACTTGAATGATGATACCCACCATGGATTAATGGATTTTGTACTGATGGACGGGAGCAAACATACCTGTCAAACTGGATAATACAGCATAAAAATCACAAACCGACATAATCATAAAAATTAGTTTGATCAAAGACTTGTGTTGCAAAATATGATCAGTTTCCGTCCTGAACTAGCAGCGAGATCAGTGTTCTAAAAGGCACTAGGCGCCTCTTTGAAGATTTTTTTAATTAAAACAACTAAATTCATATTAAATCGAAAACTAAGTTCAACTGTTTAACAAATAACTGGTAGGTTAAAAGCAACAAAAATAAGCAAGCAATATGAACTAGGAAGTAGAGAAAATAGAGTTCTTTTAGCAGATGCAAATTGTCCAAAGGGTACAATTGAAGAGTTTATCAGTGGGAGGATCGGATGGAAAGGAAGATGGATGTGCAAGAGTAAATTATTTCAGTAAAAGGAGAAGAAAAGAAGAAAGTTTAATAAAAAGAAGTCATGATTCAGAAAATTATGCAATAAGTGATTATATAAATGATTTTATCATTTAAGGACTTCCATTAATATCTATTTGGAAACATATGTGTTTCCCTAATCAGTAATGCAAGTATTTTTAAAGATAGGAACAAAATATTTTTGGAAAAAATATTTTTACTGATTTTGTACCGAAAAAGAAGGGATATGCCAACAGGCTCGCCTTCTTGCGCCTAGGCTGCGTGCACTGATGTGTATGAAGGCGCAGGACCCCTTGCGCCTAGCGCACCTTTTAGAACACTGAGCGAGATGAACAAATAAACAAAGCATCACGTAAATCTCTCTATTCTTTTTATGCCATTTTAGATCCCATACTGCAAAAAGGGGCAGTTGGTCATCATGCGCATAACAAATTGCCCAAGTCAGTAGCACCTGTGCAAGAAATGGACATTTCTGGGCCCTTTATAGAATATTAGTCTTCATGCTCATCTTCTGAATCTGAATCTGCAATAGATCAAAAAATAGAAATCAGTTCTCTGTAGGTAACTTCCTTCTTAATATCTTTCCTTACGTAGTATATTATACTAATTTCACAACAAAAACATTAAAAATTGCCCATTGTTCATATTCACATACAGTTGCAAAACAATAAAAGCATTCATCAGAGTGTCAAACAAAAAAAGGTTTTCAGAAGAAATCTATAGTTTCATTTTATAAATCAATCCAGGCCGAACCTGAGAAATCAAAAAATGTGGACCGATAACTGAACCTACCCATCCAGTCCCCAGGCAGACTTTTGAACTCTTTCTTATTCTTTCTGGTTGGTCTAGAGGTACAATTATATAACTAAACCATTACATTAACCCCTCAATATTGAAAAGATCTCTTACCAAGCAAAACTGTACCTTAAATATTCTGAAACAAGAATGTGAACAAGGAGTATTTCACTAGGTTTGTGAGATCATGGTGGAACAGTTACTGTTGTGGCAGGTGATAATGGGTAAAAGAAAAGCTTTGAAATTAATAAAAACGTGTAATAGTGCAGGAAATCTTGACGGCTACTCACCAGATCGAACATCTTCACTAACTTGGCCCCTAGCTTTGATTTGCTTCACGAGCATACGGTACATAAGGATCCACCAGTAAATGTGCAGAACAAGTAGGCAGTACAAAAGAGTGTTGAAAATATAGTAGTATATAGGCCCCTCCACAGCGTGCTTTTCTTTGTCCAATGTTAAGATAACTTCATAGCTGCGACATGAGGAAACAAAGTGAGAGGGCAAACCTATAAAAAAGGAGACTGAATTCTTATCATACAACATGAAAATAAATTACTCACAAACTATACTGAATTGTATGATGATAACAAAATAGACGATTCATGGTTGATCTCAGTTACATTAATAGCTAAGATTTTTTTTAATATCATATCAACACCTACGAAAGACTGACAAAATGCAGTTAGGAAAATTGAACAAGAAATAAACTAGAGCTAGGAACGAGAGCTAGGAACGAATCCATGGAGCTTACTCCCAAAACCAGTACTCAAAACGCCTAGAAGCTCCCAAGGAAAATGCCCACTTACAGCGTATAAAAAGTAAACTTACAAGTGCTACAAAATGACATTCTACATAAAAATAACTTAAATAAGCTAATGCCTTTTTTAAATACAGGGAGAGAATGTGCATATAACAAAATATTAAGTTGTTTAAAAAAATTCCATATACAACATTTGATTAAGATGGTGAAGTAACCAGCTACCATATAGCCTGTAGCAGACAGAAGACATTAAAGAATCATGGTGGAATATTTAAAGCGGTCTAATTTACAGAAGTTCCTTCCATTCAATCTCATTTGCAACAATACTTCATCATAACCTAGAAGCTAGCCAGAAAGATTCTTAATGCAGAATCGAGTTTACATTTGTCGTATAGATATGATATAAATATATTACCATGCAAGAATTATTTTATCCATACAAAATTTTTTTAATTCTTTTAATCCAATTTGCTTTGTGGAAAAAGTCTACTGTACACACTTGCGCACATGTAACATATTTTGAATTCCCTTTTCAGATTGAAAAGAGAATTCAATAAATTTTACCTATACTATTTTATATAAATCTATGATCTCAAAGGTAACTAAACAAAGCTTAAACCAAAATTACAAATTATGTTATGAGAAAGGGAAAAGGATCCAAGTCATTGAAAGGACAAACACAAAAGGTCAAATATTCATGAGGTTACTTACCTTGTACTCCGTAGAACCCAAAATGGGAAGTAGGTAAGACGAAGTAGGATCCATGATATAACAAAGAGAATAAATGCAAAGCTAGCAAGCCCTTCAGCACCACTATATTTAGACATCTTCCCAACCTCAAGAAACACATCACTGGCATCATGAAGTGCTAATACCATTGAACCAACCCGAGCAAATCTGCACAAAAGGAGTACAATAAACAAAAATATAAGCTCGATATCATGTACCACAAAAGGTATTATTTCAGCTGCATACAGAATGTTTGTTGCTGGAGATTGGATGTGTTATAAATTTCTTCTTCCTTTATTTTTTGTTTGCACAGAATTGTGTTGGTAATATGCACAAAAGGAAACAATCTTTATGAAAAAAATAGAAGCGCAGCATATTTACACTCTAAGAAAATGATTGGAATAAATAATTAGTAGTATATCCAACATGTAATTGTTAATATTGACGACGGAAAATACCTAAAGATATAAGAGAGCACAATAAGAAAGAATGTTGCGACATGATGACCCATTGAAACACCAAAGTCAGAACGTCTTGTTTCCCAGAAAACCAGAGCAAATATTGAGTATGTGTAGAATCCAGCAGCAAACATGTACAGTCCTTTCAGCTTCAACCTGACTTTGTAAAGGCAAAAGTTGCATGAGTATAAGCAAATAATTCTTGGCTTATGAGTCATAACTATGTACCCAATGAAAAGTTCTAACATACTTCGTTTTCTGGTCGGGCCAGACCTGATCCCCAGGGCCCACCCAAAATTTGCTTGTATTAGTGAACCATGGCTCGTTGTAAGTCACTAAAAGAGCTAGAATTTCTGCAGACAAAAAATAAATACACTTCCAAGCTGATTCCTTA
The DNA here is from genome assembly GCA_002319775.1 of Fagopyrum tataricum. Lineage (NCBI taxonomy): Eukaryota > Viridiplantae > Streptophyta > Magnoliopsida > Caryophyllales > Polygonaceae > Fagopyrum > Fagopyrum tataricum. The sequence continues at coordinate 33,669,852 of CM008281.1, read as the reverse complement.
AATTTTCTTATCTTCTTTCTTTTCTCATCCGAATCAACAGCTTTTCCCTTGCCAAATATCAATCTCTTTCCAATTTTCTGGTTCAAATATATGAAATTAGATACTCTTCAACCAAGAATTCTTCACCTAGTGAAGCACATGAAAAAGGAATGAAAGGATGCACAACAAGGATAGTTTATCAGATATGTTCTCTACAATCAAGCAGCAGATTTGCAGCATTTACATCTTATGCTGAAAAAATCACTACATTATCCACTATGTCTATAAAATACTATTGCCGATTTGTACAATCTGGTGGACTTTTCAACATCAAAAAAGGAACTTAACCCTGGAACTGCAACTTGTCAATTTACAATAAGAATAAAGTAAGTAAGGTGATCAACTGAACAATATAACAATATATATAACTGAATATTCCAAGGGAATGAAGTCTTTCTACACCAAACCAGCGGTAACTTTCTTATCTGAAAGTACAAACAATCCTCATCGTCAACAAGAAAAATCTTACTGCATAGCACTATATTATCCAATATGTGATTATAATACTACTGCAGGAAATGTAACTTGTCAGTGTGTCATTGTGTCGGCAAGTGTAGAAAGAAGCAAGGGCATTTAATGAAAAATCCAACAGGGAATTTCTAAACTGAGTGTCCAGTTGTCCACACAATCCTAATCTTCAACCATGAACATGGACCAGCATAAATAGGGACCACTCAGATTATCAACTTCAGTTCAAATTTGCAACCAAACCGGTAAGGATGCGACATTGAGTATTTCGAAATTCACAATTTCCTTCGTAATAATCAACAGACTCCTAAACAAATCGAAATCGTCCAGGGAGAAAGAGATTATTACCTCAAAAACGAATCGATCCAAGAAGAAACGAACGGAAGGGAAGAAGACAGCGAAAAGCGGAAGGAAAATGAAGTCTCCATACTCGGGGAAAGATTCATGTTGCCAATCAACAGACGGAACGAAATCTAGTAACGCCATTGCCAAACAGAAAAGGACGAACTTCGAGATCAGGAACGGGAATTGAAGGCGACAACCTTAGCGGGGACGAGCACCATGAGGTTGGATCGAACGAGGATCAAAAATCTTCAAATGTGGATGAAAATCATGAAAGAGCAGTAAGATCTTATAACCTTAAACGCAGCGTTTTGTCAGTTTCAAACAATAATTTCTGATGTCATCATTGATAGCACTTTGGAGTTGGAGACATTGGCATAAGATGTTAAAAAATAGTAAATATTCGCATAGGATCCGATCCGTTTCCAGCATCTTCCATAATACTGACGGATTAAGATTGTTATCCAAACCGAACTATTGTTCCGTTCATTTTGAGCTTCAAGCTTAAAATGGTTCATTTTCGGTTTTATTTAGTAAGTGCACAAGTCTGATGAGTCAAGTTCGGGTAGCTCGTGTAATATAACTATAGTATATAAACGAGCCGAAATTAAGATTTTCGACAACCGAGTTTGTGTAGTTTTGCTCATATAAAAATCCTAGTGACGATGTACTTGGTCATTTCTAGGTTGATTCGTTTTAGTTATTATTATTCGACTCAAACAAGTAGAGCTTTGGTTAATCGATCATGTTCAACTCGTTTTCAAAATTTATCTCGTACTCGGCTTGTTTGGTTTACAAACAAGCTCAAATTAAGCTTTTTTTAGAGCCGAATCCGAATAGTTCGGTTCATATAATAAACAGTAGCGAGGATGGAGGATATACTCAAAACAAAATCACATAATATGAAAATACAAAAAATATCCATAGACTAGTCTTACTAATATCTCTCCTTACCAAACATTTGGAAATCACATACTTGAAGCTCTAGGAACAACAAATGTACACATGTAAGTCCCTTTCATTGCTCTTCAAAACTAACATAAAACTCCTCACTTTATTCTTGAACAAAACATCACTCAAGAATCTCCTCAATAGAGAAGCCATTCATGACCCTTCTTTCTCATTCTTACCATTTGAGCTCCCAAACTTCAAGTAATTCTCGATATCGCGCATATCCACGCTACCATTACTTCCTAAGTGAAACCACTTCCTCCGCTGCATAGGAGGTCTATCACTAATGGCGATGGCTTTGTCGTTGGGGAAGAGATCCCGTAACACAAAAGCGTGGATGATAGTTGTGACGAGAAGAGCCGTCACAACAAGCGTTGAGGCCGTACATAAGACGACAGCTAGTGACCGTGTGAACCAATTTGTCACCTCATTCGAGTATCGTATTGTTGCGATTGCTGCTGCTGTCATAGGAAATGTGTATGCCCACCATGCCAATGAAAATCTGCAACAAATGAAGCAAACAAGATTCAGTTTAATCATATGTATATAAGCTTGTAACTTAATTGAAATATCGTTCATGATTGAGTTCATAACAATACATATAACACAAGATCTTGAGATTATAATCTAATGTTTTCGCAGGTATTGTGTTAATGAGTTGGGTAATCAGTGGATGAACCACTTTTATCGCGTTAACCGTAAACCCTATATGAGGCAAACATGCTATGTTATCCGAGAGATCATATTAATAAAAATATGAACATTGATAACTTAGGAATAGGATGCATTTTTAAAATGTTTTCATGCAAAAATTACAAATTCCTTTCTTTTAAACAAAACTTTCATAATTTTGTGAATTTAGTGAATTTAAGGCTAATATATCAAAATTCTAGATAATTTTATGGGTATATCAAGTCGGTGAAAGTTACCTGAATCCTCGGAAGAAATTGACGCGAACAGCCTGAAGAAAATGAACATAGTGTCAAAACCAAACACAAAATCATAAAACCCAAATAAAATTAGCAAGAAGATTATAATTTAGGATTGTTCAAATTTCGATTCGGACTGAAATTTTGGGTCAGATCTTGACCGGAAATCTGTTATTGGACCTGGACCGAACATTCAGATCCAACAATAAATTTCCTATCCAGGTTCAGTCCTGAACTTATGAACTTATGAACAACCCCATTAGTTTATGCATCATAGCAAGAAGATTTTGTAAAGCATCATAAGGCAAAAGAGAAGACTAACCAGAGAGAAGTAAAGGAACAAGGCAATGAAGTAAGCAATCCGCGAACCCGTATCAAACGAGCCTTGAATCTTAGCCCAAGCCATAGAAGCAACGCTAGGCGCAGCCACAAACAAGAAGAACACAGGATGAAGCTCTTTAGGAAGAGTTTCATTCGTCGGAAGCCTTTGATAAAGCGTCACAAACAAGACAGTATAATGAGCTAAGCCAATAGCAAAGAAGAAAAGAGGTCCTTCTTTAAGTCCCATCGTTGCACCAAGCAAAGCACCGACGAAATTCCCAACCACAGAAAGATGATTAGAAGGATTTGCTACTTTGGAAAGCCTTCGTTGACCACCCGACATCCATTGACCATAGATCTTAAGCTCAAGACAAAAGATTGGAGCCATGAGAATGTACCAAAGAGAATGAGGAAGTGTTTGAGTTACCGACGGTGGGATTCCGAGACAAAGGAAGAGGAATCCGATCCATGGTGCGAAGAAGAAGTTGACGCGGATTGGATGGTAGTATTCCCGACGAACTGCTTCGAAGTAGAGGAAGAGTTTCAAGATATAGATCACGACGACGACCATGGCTATTGCGACGGAAATTAGCCATAGGATTAAGTTCACTTTCAAGCTTATGTGTAGGAAGCTTGTTGAGACCGTTGTTGCTAGTGTTTTCCATAAGATGGCTTGGCTGCTGAGGCCGAGACATATTCCGAATGATGGGACCGTGAATCTTAGAAGAAATGGCCATCTCCTGTCATCTGGGAGAACCGTTTCTTCCAATGGCTACAGACAAAGCGTTGTAATGAGTTACTACTTCTATATATATATATATCTTTTGAATAGTTTGGATAAATGTCGACTTACCCTAAGTGTATCAAGCTCGGGTCCTTCGAGAGCATCGAAGTAACGGTCCACGGGTAAAGCGTCACTTTCCGTGTGATGACTCTTTCGAGTCTCGGGTTCCGGCTCGACGGGTTTTCCTCGTAAAATCGTCAGTTGTCTTTCGAGTTTTCCGGACCAAGTCTTGAAAGAATCAAATCTAGCGTCTCTTGCAGAATTTGGCTGTTGTGGATGTTCAGATGAGGTTCCGGGTTGACCCGAATGGACATACAAAGCTCCTTTTGGCATTGGCTGTGAGTAGATTTTGTTGGCGGAAACCGTCGAATCATGATCCGGAAACATAGATGTTTTTGATCCGTTGTAATGGTATCCTGTTGGTGTTGGTGGCATACTGATCGACACAGATTGTGGCTTTGGATCATCATCAGTTGGTTTAGCTTTGGGTTCTTCGGATTCCTATGCAAAACCCGAATTGAGAAAGAAAGAAAGAAACAAACAACAACAAACACACAGATTTATGAAATCTAATGATTCTCGGGTCGGGTACAGAACGAGTCAATATATAGAATTCGAAAATATATATATGTGTGAACTGAACTCAAGAATCAGTGGCTTACCTTAGCAGATGAACAAAAAACAGTTGATCTGCTTGCAAATTCATGGATATTATCAAAATCAGAGATTTCATTTGATGAAATATACTTAATCAAAGGTGGAACTTCATCTTCTTCAAAAGGAACATGCTTCAAAGTACATGGATCTTCAGCTATCTCCATGATCATCTTCTTCAAACCTTGAGAATATCAAATAGAATTACTTGAACTCTAAAAAGAAAGAACTTAACCCAGAACTGAAATCATCTTAGCTTAATTACCTTAAAGAAACTGATTCTGATTCTTGAGTTCTTCACCTCTTCTGTTGTTTCACTAGAACTGACAAAGAATAAGAACAAAACTAAGAAAAGAAAGATCTTTAAGGAAGAGAAATGTAGTTCACCAACACAAAAGGATTTCTTTTCTCTGGTGAAGATTTGAAGATTTTGTGTGTGTTTATATGCAAGAAGAGCATAAGAATTTGTTTCTTTTTTTACATTAAGACAAGCAGATTTGCCAGTTTGGTGATTGATAGGCTATGAAAGTGACATCAATCTCCTTCATAGATGGAAGTTTGGGTTAATGGCTTAATTAACTAAATTCTATGTATAATGACTATATTAAAATGATAAATTAATGAAATAAAGCAATACGGGGATTTTTTTTATTGATTTATTTTGATTCAAAAGCTTAGATTAGACATTAAGGATTAATCAGCGGCGGCTCTTTTGACGATATTCATGTATTTAGCAACTTGTAGTTTAAGTTTACTGATTTATTTAGTAAATAAATTATAAAATATATATGTAAGTTTATCGGTTATTAACTTATATTCTTCAGCATTGAAAGTTGTATTTTATCGAATAAGATTTTTAAAAACTATGTAAACTTCATTACAAAATATGAATGTTTTCTTGATAAAATTAATCAGGTAAAATTTTGCTAAAAAAATTAGCAAAAAGGTGAATTAACTAGATTTAAACCATGAATTATTGTACTCTAAAACAAGAATCATACACTGCAAGTTTGAAAATTTATAAAATATTCAAAATATTAAATAATATTTAACTGTTTATCTAAATGTGTAATGTTATAAAATATTATATTACAACCCAAATTCGTAGAATTGCTTTTCAATTTGAAAAGTACTTACTTTATCAAACAGCTGTTCCGCAGTCCACAAAGACTACTAATTAAGTAACAAAAAGTTTTTTAAAAAATATTTATTTTGTAATTACGTAATAACATACAAGAAAACAAATTAAATCACGGTATTACGAATCGGAAAAACCCAATAAGTCAATTGTTTTTATCTCATCTACTTCAATTATAAAATTAAAATCTGATACTAACTCTTTATAAAAAAAAAAACTCGATTTTTTTAAATAGTTAAAAATCAAAACTTAAAAAGGTTGAGAATTAGAATACTAATTCAAAACTTTAAATAGTTATTCTATTAAATTCTTACCGGCCCAATATATGTTTAAATTCCGAATTTTAAAAAATTGTCAAGATAATCACGCCAAAACAAAGGATATGTTATTTAAGTATTTAAGAATAGAGCAATTGTGAAGTGAGGTAGATTAAATTATTAAAACATGATTAATATTATTAAACAAGTGTGAATCATCACCTAGACATCCAACCAAACACATGGATATATATATGTTTCATAATTGAGTAACGTAATTGACGTACATTTGTTGTTGCATAATTATTAAAATTGATTATTTTGGATAATAATCAAGTGTGAGCATATAGCTGGACCAGATATATATGTGTCCCCTTATATAACGAAATGCAATGCACCTATACGTGCAAATCTTGACCGGCATATCGTGTTCAAACTACAAAACGAGTAACATATAGATATATGCGTGTTTGGCGATTACTAAAGAGTGGTTGTAAATGGGTCATGAGGTAACTGAACTGGACGAATACAGACATTGATTGATTGAACCGGACGAGTTGAAGATATATTTATTTTAGTGATTTTATGTCGTAGGATAAATGCATGTATGGTATTTCTAAAAGAACGTTTGTGGGGATGTAAAGTTGAAGTATTTTTGGTTTTTAAGTATCTATAGAAAATTATGATTTTTTTTTTGTTTAAGTCAATTGGATGGTGGATGGAAGGCTTGTTCATACGAATGTATATGTGTTAGGTTCAACTTCAAGATATAAGTATATCAGGGTTAATTCGTCGTTCGTACAACTAGTTAGTTAGGAGAACATATCACTCACAATCTTATATATATTATAGGAGTAGCACTCCTTGCCACGTATCACGCAAAAAAATGCTTACTGTCACGTGACATTTTAGCATTTAACCACAACCCGCCAAAATATTAAAATCAAATCTTAATTAAACCCATCTCAATTAAAATTTTAATTAAATCCACTTTTAACAACTAAATTTTACGACTTTCATCCCTTCCAATCACCTTTTTTATTACCTGAGATATGTTTACAGATTTAAATTACATCCATAATTTTAGCAGTACAGAAAAAGAAAAGAATTAATAAAAGGTTAATTGTCACGTGTCATATCAGCATTTTATCTGTTGAGAAAATCATATTTGAATTATTATACAATTAGATATTTTCTTAATGTATTATCTAATATTATATGTAAAGTGTACAAATATTTATTGTTCATTATCTACTCTTTATATATAATCACTTAAAAAATATAATAACAAATAATGTTATTATCAAATCCCGTGCAAGGCACGGGTAATACACTAGTTCAATTTAAAAATGGGAAAACTTTATCATCCCAATACACCATTACAAGTGCAACTAGGAGAACATAGTTAGTTGATATTTGGACTAGTCTACCATCCCATGCATTCATTTCATATATACTTAACCTATATGTCAAGATAGTAAGGCGAGTCAATTAGGCTAACCACTCTCCGTGCTAAAACTCATCAGGTCAAATACTACATGGAAATTTTATCACACATATTTAGACGCACATGTATTAGGTTTGTGTCCGCATGTAAACTTGTTGAAGTTTCATCCTAATATACACTGTCAATAAAAAAAGTTGTCAATATATTTTTTTATGGATATATATATATATATTAAATTCAAAATCTTTTTATTTTATATGCGAGAACTTATTACTCAACACGATTTATAATATTTTTAAAGGTCAAAAGTTTGATTATAAAGTCGGTACAAATACTAATTATACATGATTAAATGGTACATCTACTATTTAATATTTTAAACTGCTCTCTTCTTTTTTTCTTCTAATAATACATACTTTATTTTTAAAACGTAATATTGTCCATTTATTTTTTCTTGTTACATGGAGATTTGTTATCCTCCGTTCGCGTATTTATTAGTAATGATTTTTTTTAGTAGTGATATCGAAAATATTACGATCCCTTACATCGCACAATATAAATATTAATTATATCTTCGAAAAGGTAAAACAATAACCTTAATACATACATCCAAACAGGCCATAAAGTACACAATTTATGCCCCTACATGACACTTATGAGTACAATTTAGTTTAGAAAAAGGGTTTAAATTCTCCCATAAGTCATAAGTGTGCAGTATTCAAGTACTTATAATGTCTAAATTTGATTCTTTATTTGAAAAAAAACAATTCAAATGGACCCAAATAGACCCATATATGGACCCAAATGTATGATAGTAGGAAAGAAAAAAGAAACATTGTTACATAAAGATAAACATGCGAGACACAGTTTTCAACAGCTAATTCTTTGACTACAACTTATTCAAATAACAATTGATAATAAATAGACACCGTATTATTCACGATATTATAAGGTCAAAACGACGACGAATAGCGAATGTTGGGTCGTTGTGTGAAATAAAACAAAACAAATTAAGTCGTTGAAATTATATGACTTGCTGTTGTTATTAGGTCCTCAAAGACGCAGCTACTCGGAAGCCGACTAATAAACTAAAATATAAAAAATATTAATGTATTCATTATTGTACTACATATATGTGGAAATTGTTCAAATAAAAAAGAAGCATAAAGTAATTTAGTTAATGAAATAAATATGTGTTTTAATACAACGAATATAAGAGTTGATGAAGGGAATTACTGTAGTATTAGAAGTTTAGAACGAATATATGTTATGCTTATTTATGGCTCTAGTATCGTATAATAACTCTAACTCTTATTATTTGCAATAATAAACTAGTATTGGTCTATTAGGTTTTGCTTCGTATTAGTGTATAGGGGTCAGTTTAAATTAATTTAGAGAATTTTTTTGATACGTTTGGTATTAGATAGAGATATTAGATTATTGAAGCGGTTTATATGAGTGTAAACAATTTTAAAAATAATCCTTTTCACTTTTTATAATCTTTATCTAGATTAACTTTTTCTGTAATTGCTATCTTTGATGTTAAACACAATCTCAATGAACATGTGTGAATTTGGTGGAGTATTACTAAATGTTTTAAGAGGTAACGAGCCTATCATATATAAGATTGGTGAGCTGTTTTTTTAAGACATGTCGCAAGTGTTAAATAACTGATTCAGACAATGACACTTAAATAAGTGTGTGAATGATTAAATATTCTTACATCGATTATAAAAAAATAATGACTTTTAGTATATAAGTTCAGTGACATACTCCTTTTATTGACAATTGCTTTTAGGATGAAATGTCAATGACTTTATGTGTTTGACTCAAACTCAATGTGTAAACGCTGGAGCGTGCTATGAACCTCCCACGTGATCTTCTACCCGTCAAAATTTCACAAGTATCTTAACAAGAATTCAAAGTATGGATTTAGAGCTTTAAGTAAAAATCTGGGGTATTTTAGGTAGTTTCATTATCGATTTGGTATACACATCTCAACGTGAATCTAAGCTGGCCTGGTGACCGTTCAACCAGTGTTATAGCATCTCACTCTCTTTATAGAAAACTAGTTCAAAGGATCAAAAGTCGGATCGTTAGTCCAACGGACATAAATGTGGTTATGTGCGTACAAACGCACATATGTACGTGTTGATCGAGACTCAGACTCATCCCATGACTCAGTAATAAATAATACTTTATCTTTAAAAAAACACAATTGTCAATAAAGAAGTTGTTTACCGTCGATTCGTTATCATTATATTAAGTTCCGCAATTCGAGCCCGATTATAATCTCATTAAGAAATTATCTAAAATCATATTATGAATAAATAAATCCACTAGCCTTATATATTATCATGAATCCGTAAATAATACTATTGAGTGGTGCAAAGATCATGTTTTTAGGTCTACATTATCTTAAGGTAACGATCCAACACCAAATAAAGTTTATTGGTATCGAGTCATTACATTTTATCGCTGAATTAGTTTATCATAAAGTTACAACCTTTTTAACTTTCGCAATTCTTTTGTTATAAAAAAGACATAAGGAAACAACCAAAGTATAGCATTGTGGTCTTGTAATAGGTCCACGATCCACACCATTATCTTGTGTCCAACTCATACTCCAAGTCTCCACTACCTTCTAATGACATCTTGCATTGCTTACTTAATTGCTTATTCCCCACATTTCCAGTAAATTTTTGGGTATTATATATCTCTCTTAGGAGACTCTTATCGGTTCACAATGTTTTGTTTGTTAATTATATTTCGTTATGACTAGACCTAGGTAGTACTGTTCAATTTTCGGTTTGGTCCAGATTTTGGACCGGACCGAACCGCAACAAACAGGTCTGATCTTCGATACAAACAATCCGGTCCACAATCTGTCCAGTCCAATTTGGACTTATATTTGCGGGAAAAAAATTAAATTAATTAAAATTTTAGTAAATTTTTTTTAATTAATTAACACTCGGTCCGATCCGGTCCGGTCCACAATAGGCTTAGTGCGTAAAAATAATAATAATTAGTTTAACACATTTTCCAGTCCATCCTGTCTTGGACCGGTTTACGACCGGACCTGGAATGAAAAATTCAGTCCATATTCGGTCCGCTCTGTTCAGGTCCGGTCCGGTCCAGGTGCAGACTTGTGAACAACCATAAACCTAGGTAAGGAGGATAGACCCTTCCATTCGAATGAAGAAACGAGTATGGACAACACCCTCAAGTCTAATCGGGAAAAAAAAACCCCGGTTCAAGGTGGTACAAATTAAGGGTTCAGGTTTATCTAGATCGCCAAAAAGTTCAACATTACAGTATGTTTTTTTTATAAGTTTTTTTTAATTACATATATAAAATATACATTAAATATAGAAATAGACGTAAGATTCAGATTTGAGACCTCAATATAAGATTAAGGTATTCACAATGTAATATTTTAATTCTATGCATCAAATATGAATATTTCCTCCTTTTAAAAGAAATTCGTGACATGTCCTATACGAAGTCTCACTCGGACGGATATAAACAAAACGATATATCTTACTATCTTAAGTATGGTATGAGTCTAGATTTGCTAACCACCAAGGTTTTTTTTGTAAAACTCGACCCGGATACGACCACCTAATTTGATATGCGTGTGGTAACTAGAAACGGAATATTGAACACAAAAGTATAAATTACTAAATTAGAATGTGTTTGGATATTGAAATAAAATGATAAAAATAAAGGAGTTATTTGATGGTGTACTTATAAACGTTATTATGTGAACTATTGATTAATAAAATATAATAATATTAATAAAATACGATAACAAACTCAATAAATATGAGTTATTAGATGTAGGGATGATAATTTCATCCGCAACCAATGGTTATCCGAAAATTCGAACTACTCGGATGGTTAAAAACCCGATAAAATGCGGGTGATGGTTGAACGGTTGATGGTCCGGTTACGGTTTAGGATAAGAATTTTAAAAACCATCACCCGAACTATCACCCGACCCGATATTCACCCGATCTTCATCCGATATTCACCGAACTTTAATTAAATTATGATAAGATAAAATATAATACAATAAATTAAACCTTTAACTTTTACAAGCCCTAAATCTTTAGTTTACTCAAGTTACACAAAAACGCTCTGACTCTCTAACCTTTTACACTTCCACGCCTCCAGTCCACACTTTCAACGTGTAAACCCTAAGTTGCAGACTCGCAGGTTAGCGCAACCAATGCTTTCATGCCTCCACACTCTTGAGTACTTTATGATGTTGAATGTCGAGTTGTTGTCTAACTAGTTGTTGCGTTGCTGAGAGCTGCTAAGTGTTGCTTTGCCGAGTTATTTATTTTTTCTTAATGTTGTTTGCTAAATGTTGAACGTTGAATTGTTATTTGTTGATGAAGTTTTTTTATAATTCATGGCTACCATTGTTACGAGTTGTTGTATGCGGCTCGTTTAACAATTACAGATGTTTTTTTTAAGGAGGAAATGAGTAAGTAGACACTTTTCATAAACTTGTGTAGTTATGAGGCCTATAATTAACTTGGTAATAAAATAGACCCCTATTTATAAAGATTAATTAGAAGGGCTATGGTAATTTCAAATTTCAGAATCTCAGGCCCAATTCATAATTACACAAAGCCCAACAAAAATATAAATTTCGTAGTTAGTGGGTTTCGAACTAGGGATGACAGGCCCTCCATCCCACTCTTTAACCAGGTAGGCTAATTAAACTTGGTAATTTATTGTTATTTTTGTAAAGTTATACTTAATGTCTACTTACACAACCTATTGTTACACAAACATAACGTTTGATTTTACAAAAAATTGTGATAACCCAAGACCTTTTTCGAATCACACAAGTCTTCTCGATTTACACAACCTATTGTTACACAAACATGAAGTTTTATTTACACAAGTCCTAACGATTTTATGTACACAAGCCTTATCGACTTTATGTTCACAAGCCCCGACGACTTTATCTACAAGCCCTCGAGTTTGTACACAAGCTCTATCGAGTTTTTACACAAGCCTCGATTTACACAATATTTACACAAGCATTAATTTACACAAGGAACGTCGAATTGGGCTTTGTGTAACTTAAGTTGGATTGGACTTATGGAATTTGAAATTACCAATAAACCCTTTAATTAATCTTTAAATTTTAATTGTAAAAATCCAAGGGTCTACTTTGTTTTTGGTTTTCCTAAAAGGCTCTATTGCCCTATTTTTCTCTTTTTTAATTCATGACTACCATAGATCCGTTTTCTTTTTAAAAAAAAAGTAATTACAACTTACAAGCTTAATTTGCCGGTTGAACCCGAAAAAAACCCGACCCACTCATTCAACCGCGGTTATGGTTTAGGGGTGAAGGGGAGCTTGGGTGGGTGATGGTCCGGATGAACGGTTTTGCAGTACGGTTCGGTTGATGGAATTGATACAACCACCCACCATCCGAACCATTGACATCCAAATTAGATGGTTACTTATAACCCTTTTTAGATTAAAACATTAATTATAATCAATATAAATATACTAAAGAAGAGTGCATAATTGCTGACGTGGCGCACTGTGGTGCGAGTATTCGAAATGGAGCTCTCTCATTAATCGCTAGAAAACCCTTTATTTTTTAAATTACTTAATTAAAATTTTAATTATTTTAATTAGCCTTGGACTATTTCTTTTTAATCTATTTTAGTTACAATATCTTCATTTTTTACAATTTAGAAGGCACACATCCAATATTCTTTTTAATTTGATTAAATAGTTGTTTTAAATTCTCATTATGAATGATTCTTAATTTTTAAATTGTTTTTACATAAATAAAAAATCTTAATTGTTAAATTATTTTAGGCATCAAATCTTTTATTTTTAAATTATATTTTTTTTTGTACCATTTCACTTACTTTTTAGTCTGATAATGATTAAGCCCAATCAATTTACGTTAAATATTTTCAGGAATTTTGTTATCTCATATCGGCTATATGTAAGGGTGATAATTTGAGAACTTCTATAAATAGAGCTTTTTGAATTTTGAAAAAATCATACATTTCTTGGACTTTTGACTAAGTTCAAGTATAATTTGTATTCGTAGTGGGTCGTTAACCTACTATTTTGTGGGTCGTTGACCTACGGACTTTTGACTAAGTTCAAGTATAATTTGTATTCGTAGTGTGTCGTTAACCTACTATTTTGTGGGTCGTTAACCTACTATTTTGTGGGTCGTTGACCTACTGTTTTGTGGATCATTGACCTACTATTTTGTGGGTCGTTGACCTACTATTTTGTGAGTCGTTGACTATGTGAATTTTTCTTTCATTGATCTAATCTAATGTATATATGTCGTTGATCTAATGTATATGTGGGTCGTTGACCTACTGATATGTGGGTCATTGATCTATTGTATGTGGGTCGTTAACCTAAGTAGAGTATATGAATGCTGACGTGACGCGTTGTGAGGATTGTTATAAGCCCAATCAATTTACGTTAAATATACAAAAGTAGAGTGTATGACTGTTGACGTGGCGCGATGTGAAGCGAGTATTTTGAAATAAAAATCTCTCATTAAAAGCTATAAAAAAATCTTTTTCTAACAAATACCCGTGCACGACACGGGTCCTAAACTAGTCTTCTTAAAAGTAAGCTAATAATCCATATTTTACAAAATACTCGGTCATATAAATATATTATATATAAAGAAAGGAAAAATAATATAAAATAATATCAACTATTAACATTGAACCGAAAATAATACCAACCTTGAAAATTACTAGGAGCTATACAAACTATCAATGTATTTACCAAAATTAATACATCATACTTTTTCGGCAAAAACCCTAGCTCCGGCGATGACGTGGCAGCCGGAATGTTACATGTCATCAAATAAATTGATTAAACGTATGATGTGATTTTTTTTTTAAAACTAATTTAATAATATTTAAAATATTAAAAAATAAATAAAAACTAAAAAATTATTATTTATAAAATTTTAAATAATTAATTTCTTTAAAAAATTTGTACAAATATTTTTTGTAAAAAAAAGTTTTAAATAAAATTTGAACAATTTTATAAATTGGTTTTAAAAATATTTTGTTTCTTATGAAATTTTTTTATTAAAAAAAAATTGTTGTAAATTTTTTTTTTCAAAAAATAAATCGTTTTCTTACGATTTATTTCTAATTTTTTTTTTTTGGGGTTTATTTTTATTATATATTTTAACCAATTTTAATAAAAAAATTTTAAACAAAATTGAAAAAAAAATCTTTAGGGACTAGGTTAAAAAAATGAATTTTTTTAAAAATTATTTTTTAGAATTAAAATTTTCATTTTATACAAATTCTGAAAAAAATCTGAATTTTTTTTTTTTGGAAAAATCTTTTTTTTTATCTAATAAGTTTTTTTTGGAAAAAGAAATATTAAATAAATACTTTTATATTTTTTACAAACCTATTTAAAAAAAATGTTCAAACTTTATTTAAATTTTTTAAAAAAATATTTGTACAAACATATTTGTACAAAATATTTTTTTAAAAAATAATATTTTAAATTTTAAAAATAATAAAATTTTTAATTTTTAATATTTTTAATATTTTTAATATTATTAAATTGATTTTTTTAAAAACAAATCCACATCACAAATTTAATCTATTTATATTATGACATGTAACATTTCGACTATCACGTCATCGCCGAAGTTATGGTTTTTGCCGGAATAATATGATGTATTATTTTTGGTAAATACATTGATAGTTTGTATCGCTTTTAGTAATCATCAAAGTTGATATTATTTTCGATTCTTGACAGTTGAACAATATAAATGATAGCTTTTGTTCACACGTAGACAAACCACAAATAGTATGTGTGTGGGCATGAAAGCTTTTTGCTCTAAATTATCCAGCCTTGAAATCGACATGAATGAACAAACAAACATCAAGCTACTTGCAAATACAAAACGTGCTATTTAAAAATATAATCGATTTAAAATTCGTAATATCCTAGTAATCTAAGTAGAGTATATATTTAATTAAACTTATTGATACGTATATCCTTGCGTTCGAACTACATCCTAATTAAGAATCCCACGTTTCAAAGATTTTAAATTTTTTTTTTTTCTAATCTATTTGACAAGTTATAAAATCGATTTATAATATTTATTATTGTCATAAGTTATTTTACTTAAGATTTTTTTTTCTTCTTCTAAATCAAGCTTATAAATTATATATCGAACAGATAAGTTATAAAAAATTGTAAAGGTTAGACTTTTTTTTTTTTGAAAAATTGTAGTTGGAAAGGGTCTGGGGTTTTGGGAAACCCGGAGACCAAATGGGTTGTCGCCGACAATCCATTTGTAATTTGAAGACACCTGGAATTTGAAGTCATTTGATGTGGTTGGCGGAAAAGAAGTCCTCTCTGGTGGGAGTTTTTACGGTTGTTGGGATATTTTTTGCCATAGTATGAAGACGGTCCATAGGCGTAAGTGTGTCTGGCCACAACAATAATCTCCTTGAAGATATGATTGATTCGTAGCTTCGATTTTACGCATATGTAAAATTAGGTCAAAATATACAAGATTTAATCGATTGTAGAACATACAAGAATGGATCTAGAACGATCCAGTTTCGAAACACTCAAACTCAAACGCAGGTAAAGAGAGCCGGTGTACAACGACTAGATAAATCGAGGAAAAACAAACAAGTTTACGCAAAACAGAAAGCAAATAAGGCTCCCTGAATCCTAGTGAATACTCATTCACCGACGAACTCAACATATTCGCGACTCCTTCTCTATTTCTCGAGTTGCGTATTCGATCTTCTCGTCTCTCTCGATCTATCTCCTTCTTTCTCTCGTTCGCAGTTCTTCAGTCGTTCACTCTCGTTTTATCTCTGAGTATCGAGCTCTCCTTTTTCGTGATGTATGAACAGTGCTTGTCACACTTGCTAAAAAAAAGTGCCGCTTCCTCTTATTTTTGTTAGCTCTAGGTTTTCTTTTTTTGGCAACATAGTGATCGGAGGTGACTTTAATTGTGAGCTCGACTCTTCCTCCGAATGCGGTGGCACCTCCTCAGGTTATCTGACGACACAAGTTTTTTCCAAGATTGGGTCCAAGGAACACAACTTATAGATATGGGATTTAATGGACCATCTATTACATGATACCGTGGTAGAGAAGCACGGAAAAGGATCTACAAAAGGTTAGATTGGGTGTTCATGAACTCAGATGCTAGGGTCTGCTGGGGAGATGCAACTGTCAGACACCTTCCGGCTTTGTCCTCTGATCATAACCCTCTGTTGCTCCTCTTTAAACATGTTCGCACAGTTAATAAAGCCAGACGGCCTTTCAGATTCGAGGCTGCTTGGATCTCCCACCCGGAGTTTAAACCTATGGTTCATGCGAGTTGGGTTTCAGGCAACTCTGTCTTGTTGACTGCTGCTTTGTTTCGACTCCGTTTAAGGCTTTTACGATGGAACAAGGAGTGCTTTGGAAACATTGGTGTTAGGAAAAATTACATCATGGATAAGCTTTAAGTGTGCAACAACAGATTGAAAGCAATTTAACACAAGGGCTAGTGTATATGCAAGCGCAATTGGAGTTACAGTTTGAGGAGATTCTTGCTCAAGAATAACTTTTGTGGTTTCAAAAGTCCAATCCTACTCATTAAAAATAACACTATGTTCACAAACATTAACACATAAGAGAGAAGTCCTATTGAGATTCATATATTAAAAAAACTACCTGTTATCAAAAAAAAGGACAAATGATGAAGTAATGTGAAAGAGTCGAGGAGGCTTAAGTAATGTTGACAGACTAGCAATTGGTTTTCTGCACCTGTCACCATGTTAGAGCAACTTGAGTTAGCAAAGATCAAGAGATCTGCTATCAAGTATGAAGAGAATTGACTCACAGAACATACAGATTTATTATATTTGAACTATATGCGAGGGAACATATTTCAGCCTAACCAACGTATTAAAGTTCATCATACCTATTTTCTTTTTCAATCTGCGACAGATAATTTCATTGCATCTGCAAATTAGTTCCCCATGCTACCTTCCAATATCACGGGCTTCTCATCGTCACATCAACTATGAATAAAAACCGAACAAACGATATAAACATCAATGCAATGAGATAACCTGCCCCCCAAACTGATCAAATAATGGAGGAATGTGTACCTAAATTAGAACAAGTTAATTTAAAAGTAAACATCAATTGCAACAATTATGTTAAATGATTAAATAGGGGAGGAAGTATACCTAAATTAGAATTTGTAACCCATAAACTGAAACAAGTTTCGTTGCCGTGATCTTGAGCATAGTGAAGTAAGTTTCATTTCCCGAATCTGCAAATTCCACTTTGTTTTTGTGAGTATAAATATTTATAATAGAAAATAGAATTATTGGAAAACTATGCTTATTGGTATCCATGGTTTAACCACATTAAATTCTCATGCAGCACGAGTTTATCATTGACGTTCCAGAAGGAGTCATTTTCAGAACAATATCTATGCCCTTGTTATGGATAAATAAGGAATGTCTTGAATTAATGACCAATAAGAACCCACTGGTTTTCTGCATTTCTCTTTCAATTTCGGACAATAATGGATTTGAAGTGATGAAAGACGGCTAACCCAATCAGACAAAGATGGTATCTCACCACTAGTACACTTGCAGCAGGGAGGTTTTCTGGATACATGAGTTGTTTTCTCCACTTCTCTTTCAATTTCGGACAATATTGGATTTGAAGTGATGTAAGGCGGCTAACCCAATCAGACAAAGATGGTATCTCACCACTAGTACACTTGCAGCAGGGAGGTTTTCTGGATAAATGAAAAATGTTTTCTTCACGCCCTGCCAAATGAAATATCATAATTCATACTTATAAAAGAACATGCTGTATTTTCAGAAGAAACGAAGATAGTCTTGCATCTGTGTCAACTGTTAATCTTGAATGGTTGATAAGTGTAAGTTTGTGCACTGTAATTTTTTCAGAAAAGAGTAATGGTATAACTTGAAAGAGAGAATATTTTGTAAATTTCTAGCCCTTTTTTTTTTCAAAGGAAGTGTTGGATTCCGACTACAAATTCCGATTAAAAAACATCACACGGAGTTTACATAACAACTATTAAAAGATCATAGCTGAAGAGATTAAGCATCTTTCTTTTTGTTTAAAAAGTATTATCCATGTTTTCCAAGAATGAGCAATAATTATTGATTACTTTTTAATTATTGAGTAATAAATTAAGAATAAATTGAAGCATATCATCTTGCATTGGCAATATAATATTCTGATGATTCCATGGAGCTGTGAATACTAGCAATTCCGTTGTCTTGTGGGTTAAATGCAGCATCACGCCTCTCTTACATATATCTCCAAAACAAATATCCAACAGATCAAGGTTTCCAGTCCTTAATGTTTAGAGATTTTTTTTTAATCAAAATACAAGTAAGCAAAGATAAGAAATCTAAGAAATCTACTACCCAGATCAATGACATACTTTAGTCCACAGACACCTGTTGTGACCCCAAATCTAAACTAGTATGAGTATGATCACAATTGTCCTAGAGGTATGCATCCTATCATCATTTTCTGCAGCTTTAAAGAGAAAACATCTACTATTAAAATCTCTGCTTCTATTAATTGCACCAGCAACTAATAACTACATTGCATCTGCAACTTAGTTCCTGAACTCGAAAGACATGCCATCCACTATTAATCTGAGACCATTTTAATCAATCTCTACAAGAGCCTACCAATATTTCTGAACACATTAAGGGACCGTTTGGTTTAAACTCCGGAAACGGAAACGGAATGGACACGAATCTAGTCCATACGTACACCCTTGTTCAAGAAGTTGTTGGGAATCATTTCTTGTGATTTGAACTAATTGTAGTAGAATTTGATTAGTTTTAATACCCTATAGGGTAACAAAATAAGGGGAAGCAAGTGCATTATCCATGAAACCAACCGGATTGATTCCATGAACAAAGTATATATGTGGACTAGATTCGTTTCCATTCCGTTTCCGTTTCCGGAGTTACAACCAAACGGGGGGCAAGTTTCATCACTTATATTTTCTCTACTTATATTCATTGCAGAAGGAACTGCAGCAGCTAATTATATTGCACCTGCAACTTAGTTTCCAATGTTACCTGAGTGTATATAATTAAAACTAAGACTTAGTTTCCAGATCAATGACATTGAATGTGATCGATGTTTCCCTCCCCAATTACAATGGTTTATCATCATCACAAACCACTATGGTTAAAAACCGAACAAATGATATGAATATCAATGCAATCAGCTAACCTCGTCAACAGCAGAAGCCAAAATAGGATCCGTCTGGAAATCCCTAGAGTAAATCACAGCATATTCTCTCTCCATTCAGCTTTCGTTGTGTTGAAATTCGGAGGTGTAGAAGGAATGAGACCACCATGAATTGACCAAAGCAGCGTTCTTAGCCACATCAAGTCTCCCTAAGAAGGAATCGGATCACCATGAAATGACCAAAGCAGCGTTCTTAGCGGGATAAAGTCTCCCAAAGAAGACAATTTCAGCGATGAACACTAGGGCTGCCTATAGAGGCATTAAATTGCACCATTTCTTCTTCGGATTTTCATAGTTCGTCGTCCCTGTTCTGACGCTGCTACTACTGCTAGGGTAACTATTTCCAGTCGAAGAATGCATAAATTTCTCTCTGTTGACGGAGATCAGGACTTCAGATGACTGTCAATTAAATGTAACATATGTAATATATGTTTTATTTCCAGATTTTGAGTCTTTCATATTTAAGGGAGGATTTATATTAAATAAAGATTTTTATTTTTATGTGACCAAGATAAATGAATATCTAAATTGGAAGAAATTAATAAGTATGTAACTAGTTAAGAATTATGTTAAATGATCAAATAAGGAGAAATATGTACCTAGTTAAGAATTTGGAGTCGACAAACCGAAACGAGTTACATTTTGATGATCTTCATCACACTTGAACACATTTCATTTCCTGAATCCGCGAATTGGATTTATTCTTCTATGGTCAAATAAGGAATGTCTTGAATTAGTGGCCAATAAGAAGAACCGATCGGTTTTCTGCACTTCTCTATCAATTTTGGACAATAAGCAATACGAAGTGATGTAAGACGGCTAACCCAGTCAGGCAAATATGTTATCTCATCGCAACTTAAGATGTTTAGATCTTCAAGGGCTAGAAGATGTTGACATTTGTTTGGTAAAGACTTGATCAGACAAAGGTCAAGTAAGAAGAGTCCTCTTAAGCCCTTAAGGTCCTTCCACGGTAACTTGTCTAATTCATGCTCATCGACAGTACAACAATAAATTGTTAATTTTTGAAGCTTGTTCAACTGTTGGATTGCACTATTTACACTGACAACCTCATCCATATCCCTAATCGTCAAATCTTTAACGTTGGGAGGAGCTCTCCATTCCATGTCCTTTTCATATGGAATACTCTCAAATATTTCTAGCTCTTCTAATCTAGTGAGGTGGTGAAGTCCGTTGAGCAGACGAACCCCTTGTGGATCACTCCCGAACTCAAATACTAACTTTTTGAGGCTTGTAAGCGACACCCACGGCATGCCATCTTCAACCATATTTTCATTTGTCATTGATAAATCTGTCTCGTAAGAGTTAATGACCTGGAGCTGTTTGAGAGAAGACATGTGTTGCAGTGAGTGCAAGAGGGAGTATCTTTTCAATTTAGGACAATCATATATCAAAAGATAACGCAGATATGGCATATGCTTTAATTCATCTGGAAGATAAGCCAAACCATTCATGTTTATAAGATGTAAAACATTTAAGTTGGAGCAAGTAAGAGGAATACTAGATGGAACCACACAACTATCTCCTTCTAATTCTGCAGCCTTGGGTACTCTCATGAGTTGCTTCACTAGATTCATATCAACATACGTGAGGGACATTTTCATCATAAATGGACACAAAGGCAAGGATGTTAGTTGTGGACAACCTACTACATCCAACAAAGAAAGTCGTGGAAACCACAACTCACGAGCACCACAAAGTTCTCCTCCAACCGGCCTCCACCACCCCTTTAAACTTTGCATACGTCTAAGATAAAGATCCTCGAGCGATGGAAAAAACGATCCGCCATCATAACAAAAGACACTCTCCACATACTCTACGTGAGGAATAGATTCAAGCTCCAAGCTTTTAAGTTGAAAGAGGTGCCTTAAATTTGTAAGGTCACGACACGTATTACAGCTTTTCAGAGTTAACTTCACCAAGTTAGGCAGAAGAAAGCCAATTTGGAAAATTTACTCCACGATAACCATTAATCTCGAGATGAGTGACATTGTTGGATGGTTGAAGACTATCTAACACCGCATCAGATTTGGGCAGCTCCTCTCCCAGTGTTGTAGATTTCCAAATTATGAATAAACCACTTAATTTTGTTTTGCTACTTAACATCGACTCCTTGGCATCTTCAGCACAGCTTTTCCCCTGACCTCCTGGAAGTATGATATGAATTACGCCTGTCATGTTGTTAAGGCGTTTCAAACACCTTAATCCACCATGATTTCCATTCACAATAAGTTGATCAAACATAACAAGGGAAGTCATCTTCTCCAATCCTATAGGCATATGATCCAACTTATAACATCCCCTAGTTTCTAAGTATCCGAGACTGATCAACTTTTGTAGTTCATCCGGCAACTTCACGAGATTTGAACAATCACCAAGTCTCAATATTAACAGATTTTGCAGCTTGGAAACTGTTATGTATTTTTGATTCTTATTAACACAATGTAACATAGGACATTGAGTATAAAACTAGCACTTAGTACTATGATCTTGGTAGAGTTATGTAAATGTGTTCATGTGATAGTTTACTATGTTTTTGAACTAGATGCCTATTGTGATCCAATGTTGCCACTTAGTAGATCTAAGTGAGGTAGCATGGTGATTCATATGGTGACAAGTTCATTAACATTAGTTTACTATTATGTGGATTAATAGTTAATGAAGTTGTAAAGTACATATGTATGTTGTGCTTCGTTCCGGCTAACATCTGAAGATATAGGCCTGGCGGCCCACTTGGAGTCCACTCCCTTGATCCAGTTTTGACGCCGGGTTTAGTAAGCTTATTACAGCTTGTTGTACGCTGCGTTTCACCTTGACTGATCCTAGGTATTTAAACGTTCTAAAAGGGCAACTGAAACCCTAGTGAGAGCTATCGGCCGCTTGTGTGCTTTGTCTCAGAACAGAGAAAGAGAGAGAGAATAGAGAGAAAGAGTTCGGATCTTCTAAATCTTGCTTGGAGCAAGAAGGATCCATAGAAGAGGAAGAAGAGAGCAAGAGATCTGTTATCTCTTGATTCTTAGATCACCATCGCTTCGTTGGCTTGCGACAGTGACGAAGATCATTCTTAGATCTTCGTCTAGGTGCCTTTGAGGGGGCTTCTTCTTCACCTTTGCTTCTTTGTATCTTTTGAGTTCTTCTTTTACTTTCTTTGCTAGATCCTAGGATAAGTGCTAGTGTCTCATGTCCTGTGTTTGTAATTGCTTGTTCTTGGATACCTAGTGAAATCCTGGGATCGGATCTCCCCTCTTGAGGTCCCGCAGAGTAGGGGCATGATTGCCACCGAACTGCGTAAACAACTTGTGTGTGTGATTTTGTTTGGAGCTTTAGTCGGCTCTACGGCTAGAGATATTAGAAACCTTAGAATTAACTTTCACAAAGTGGTATCAGAGCATTTATGTGAGTTTTTTCTGTTGTGTTTGACAAACCCTAAATTTCTATGGTTTACAGTGTTGCTTGGTATTTCTTCATATATCTTGCATACTAAATCTTGCTTCCGCACCTTTACTGAATAACCTTGTGTGGTTATATCTACTCTGTGTAATTGTTTAGTGTATATCTTTCTGTTTTTGTTTGTCTTTACAGCCTACAATATTAGTTTTTTCTTTAAATTACCTGTCTAATTACTAATTCTTGTCTCTTTTCCCTTTGTTTTTTCAGGAAAAATAAATGACAGAAAATAACAGCAGATTAAAGTCATTTGATGGAGTCTTTGACTTCATCATGTGGCAGGTTAAGATGAAAGCTATCTTGACTAAAGAAAAATGCTGGAGAGCCATAACTGGAGATTATCTGGCTGAAACTTCAGCTGCCAGAAAAATGGAAATGGAGGAACAAGCTCATGCTGAAATTATGATAAGGTTGACTGACGACGTGGCTCGTCAGGTTGTAAGTATCTCTACTGCAAAACCTCTATGGGACACTCTAGACAAACAATATAACAAAAAATCTTTGCCTTCTAGGATATCTACATTACATAGGTTATTCACTTTTAAAATGGATGTGAATTTGACCTTGAATGATAACCTAGATAGATTTTTGAAAATGGAAATGGATTTAGAAAGACGTGATGACACTATTAAAGACACTCATCTTGCTGTTATCCAGCTTGGTTCTTTACCTTCTCAATTTGACACTTTTAGGGATGTGATTCAATATAGCACTGAAACTCTAACTAAGGCTAAAATCATTGAATCTATATCTGATAAAAATGAGTCCATGAAAGTCTTTAAGTCTAATCCAAATGATAAGAAATCTGAAGTTAAGGCTGAAGTTCTCATGACTAAAGGGAAGTTTAAAAAGAACAATAAGCAAAACAAAAAGGATAAGAAAGATGACCTCTATGATAAAAGCTCTAAAAATGAATCTGACAAGAGAAATAAAAAATGCTTTTACTGTCAGAAAATTGGTCATTTTATAAATGATTGTAGAAAGAAAAAGAAAGATGAGTCTAGTAAAAGAATAACTGAAAATAATGTTTCTTTATTTGAAAATATGCATGCTCAATACTCATGTGAATTGTTGATGTGTGCTATTCCTTTCAAATGTAAATCTGATGATTGGATATTAGACTCTGGATGTACCATGCATGCTTGTCCTGATAGATCTTTTTTCTGTTCCTTAGAAATTTTTAATTGTGGTGATGTTATGTTAGGTGATAATACTGCTTTAGAAATAAAAGGAATAGGAAATATACCTATGTGCATGTTTGATGGAAAAGTTAGAGTGATACAAAATGTTAGATGGGTTCCTGGCCGTAGGAGAAATCTGTTGTCTGAATCTATGTTTGATGACCTAGGTTGCAATATAAACACTAGTAATGGTATAAGAGAAGTTGTCAAAAATGGTCTTACTCTTATTAGGAGCTCTAAAAAGGGTGGTTTGTACTTTGTAGAACAATCACCTGAATTAAATCTCTCCACTGCTGATGTTGATAAAAATAACCTAGATCAAACTACTTTGTGGCATAACAGACTAGGGCATATAGGGAACATTGGCTTGCTTCAGTTACATAAACAAGGCATTTTAACAAATAAATTCACCAACCTTAATTTCTGTGAGAACTGTGTGTTTGGAAAAGCTAGTAAAAATAGTTTTAATAAATCTATATATAAGGCTAGCAAACCCCTAGAATATATACATTCAGATTTATGGGGTCCTGCACAAATAGAAACTGTAGGTGGTAAAAGGTACTTTATTTCTTTTATTGACCATTACTCTAGAAGAGTATGGGTTTATCTGTGAAGAACTAAAGATGAAGCCTTTGAGTTTTTTAAAAACTGGAAAATTTCAGTTGAAAATGAAATGGACTTGAAAATAAAATGCCTTAGGATTGATAATAGCCTTGAATTTTGTAACACTGTTTTTAATGAATATTGTAAAACAAATGGCATTAAAAGACATCTAACTGTTCCTAGTACTCCTCAACAAAATGGTACAACTGAGAGAATGAATAGAACCCTCTTAGAAAAGGCTAGATGTATGCTTATAAGTGCTGATATGAAATATAGCCTATGGGGTGAAGCTGTTACCACTGCAGCTTACCTCAAGAGTTGTGGACTGGAAGGAAGCCTAGTATTACCCACCTAAGACCCTTTGGGTGCACTGCATATTCCCATATCACACAAGGAAAGTTGCACCCAAGAGCACAGAAGTGTGTAATGCTAGGCTATCCTGAAGGTGTTAAGGGCTATAAACTGTTGCTCATACAATCACATGGCTACAAAGTGATAAATCTAGAAATGTGACCTTTAATGAAAAAGAATTCTATTTTAAAACTAAAGTTGCCAACACCGTTGAGAACACTAGTAGTTCAGATAATGAATATGAACCTGCTAGAACTCACCACTTCTACACTAATGACCATAATAGAGATAATCAGATCATAGATGAAGAGTTTGACATAGGATACTATCAAGCACCTAGCACTAATGAAGAAAACTATGATGCTGATAATCTTCCTAATAATGGTGAAAATATGAATAACAACACTGCTGCAAGCAGTGAAAATCATAGTTCAGAATCAAGGGGGTAGAAAACAGTAGTGCAATTTCTACTAATCCTCTGTCTCTTCCTGATAGTACTGTTCATGAACAAAATAATGATGATCACTTGCATGATAATGATGATTACTTGCATGATAATGATGATCATAACTATCAATTAACAAGAGATAGAAATCCTAGGGTTAGAATACCTAATAGGAGATACAATGATTCTGAATATGTTTTGTTTACAAATATTTTTAGTACTGTTGAGTATGCTTTCCTAACTGGTGATATTGTTGATAATCCTTATACTCCTGACACATATAAACAAGCTATGAGTTGTTCTCAATCAAAAAATTGGGAAACTGCCATGCAAGATGAAATAGACTCCATGATTGTTAACAAAACTTGGGTGTTAATAGCTAAACCAGAAAATGTTAAAGTTGTGCCTTGTAAATGGATTTATAAACTAAAGGAGGCTACTAAACTGAGTGAACCACCTAGATACAAAGCTAGACTTGTAGCTAAAGGTTTCACTCAAAGAGAAGGAGTTGACTACACTTATATCTTTGCTCCTGTGGTTAAATACAAAACCATGAGATTGTTGCTTGCTTTTGCTACCGTGCATGATTGGGATATTGAACAAATGGATGTAAAATCTGCTTTTTTACATGGTGATTTGAATGAAACTATCTATATGAAACAACCTGAGGGTTTTGTAGATAAATTCAGACCTGATCATGTTTGCTTGCTTAAAAAATCCATTTATGGTTTGAAACAATCACGTAGACAATGGAACCTTAAGTTTGATGATTGCATGAAAAACTTAGGATTTTTACAAGTAATTATGACTACTGTTTGTACTTTAAAGGCATATCTTCCATGAATCCCTTATTTGTCTTACTATATGTTGATGATATATTGCTTATTAGTAAGTCTGCTGTGTTAATTGCTGGTGCTAAAAGGGATTTAAAATCAAACTTTGACATGAAAGATATGGGCCCTGCACAAAAAATCTTAGGTGTTAAGATAATAAGGGATAGAAAGCATAAAAAGACGTGGTTGTCTCAAGTTGACTATATTGAAAAGGTTTTAGAAAAATTCAATATGATGCATGCTAAACCTACTTCTATACCCTTAGGAGGGCACCTAGATCTGTCTAAGCAACATTGTCCTAGTAATCAAGCTGAGATTGATAAGATGTCTAAAATTCCTTATGATGTGGTTGTTGGCTCCATTATGTATGCTATGTTGTGTACTAGACCTAATCTTGCTTTTGGAATTAGTGTCTTGAGTAGATACATGTCTAATCCCGGTGAATTACATTGGACTGCTATGAAATATATTCTCAGATATATCAGTGGAACTAAGAACTTATGTTTGATGTTTTCTGAGCATGATAATATTGGTGAAGTTTTTGGTTATGTAGACTCAGACTATGCTAGTAATAAGGATAATAGAAAGTCTACTACTGCTTACTTTTATACTTGGACTGGTAATTGTGTTTCATGGAAATCTCAACAACAATCTGTGGTTGCTTTATCCTCCACTGAAGCTGAGTATATTGCAGCTGTTGAAGCTTCTAAGGAAGCTATTTGGCTTAAGGGAATAGTTAGTGAAATATCTCATAAGCCTTGTATCCCTGTAATTCATATGGATAGTCAAAGTGCCCTGTATCTGTGTAAAGATCCTGTTTATCATGAAAGGTCCAAACATATTGATGTTAGGAATCACTTCATTCGAGATAGGGTTAAGAAAAAACACTTTCTAGTTAAAAAGATTAAGGGTGACTTGAAATCCTGCTGATTTTGGATCAAAAATTGTAACTGCTGATAAGTTTGCTTTCTGTAGAAATTCTCTGCATATTTTTGATTTTCCTTGAGTGTTGAATGCAGGTCATGGACTGATGAAGGACAGGATTGATGATCCCATGTACACTATTGGGGAACAGAACATGGTTACATTGTTACAAGAATCAGGAGGGCATTTGTTATGTATTTTTGATTCTTATTAACACAATGTAACATAGGACATTGAGTATAAAACTAGCACTTAGTACTATGATCTTGGTAGAGTTATGTAAATGTGTTCATGTGATAGTTTACTATGTTTTTGAACTAGATGCCTATTGTGATCCAATGTTGCCACTTAGTAGATCTAAGTGAGGTAGCATGGTGATTAATATGGTGACAAGTTCATTAACATTAGTTTACTATTATGTGGATTAATAGTTAATGAAGTTGTAAAGTACATATGTATGTTGTGCTTCGTTCCGGCTAAAATCTGAAGATATAGGCCTGGCGGCCCACTTGGAGTCCACTCCCTTGATCCAGTTTTGAC
Organism: Fagopyrum tataricum; assembly: GCA_002319775.1. NCBI lineage: Eukaryota > Viridiplantae > Streptophyta > Magnoliopsida > Caryophyllales > Polygonaceae > Fagopyrum > Fagopyrum tataricum. Next base: position 33,641,856 of record CM008281.1, on the reverse strand, counting down.
GCCGGGTTTAGTAAGCTTATTACAGCTTGTTGTATGCTGCGTGTCACCTTGACTGATCCTAGGTATTTAAACGTTCTAAAAGGGCAACTGAAACCCTAGTGAGAGCTATCGGCCGCTTGTGTGCTTTGTCTCAGAACAGAGAAAGAGAGAGAGAATAGAGAGAAAGAGTTCGGATCTTCTAAATCTTGCTTGGAGCAAGAAGGATCCATAGAAGAGGAAGAAGAGAGCAAGAGATCTGTTATCTCTTGATTCTTAGATCACCATCGCTTCGTTGGCTTGCGACAGTGACGAAGATCATTCTTAGATCTTCGTCTAGGTGCCTTTGAGGGGGCTTCTTCTTCACCTTTTCTTCTTTGTATCTTTTGAGTTCTTCTTTTACTTTCTTTGCTAGATCCTAGGATAAGTGCTAGTGTCTCATGTCCTGTGTTTGTAATTGCTTGTTCTTGGATACCTAGTGAAATCTTGGGATCGGATCTCCCCTCTTGAGGTCCCGCAGAGTAGGGGCATGATTGCCACCGAACTGCGTAAACAACTTGTGTGTGTGATTTTGTTTGGAGCTTTAGTCGGCTCTACGGCTAGAGATATTAGAAACCTTAGAATTAACTTTCACACAAACACTATCCGGAAGACTACTCAACCTTTTACTCTTTCTGAGGTCGAGATATCTCAAATGAAGCAACTTGCCTATTGAATTTGGAATTTCCTCTGTGCCCAAATGCTCTAAACTCAACGTTCTCAAGCTTGTCAAATTCAACATTACACCATCTACTAATGCTCTTTCAACAAAACCTGTGTTAGGAGATACTAGGCTCCGCATCCCCTTACATTGCAGTAGTGAGCCTTTGATTTCCCCTACAAGCAAATGTCGGGGAAACGGTTCTCTTAACTCATTAGGGACTTTTTTCATCGTAAGACATTCATTTGCAGCAACTTGAGCAGCCATATCATGGAACAAGTCATGCATTGTGCAAATGACGTCTACTATACCCTCATCGCAATCTTCAATAACATTTTGGAAGAAGCATCTTTGTAGCAAGTACAAGAAGTAACTCTCACCAACATCCTCTAAGTATGGATACTCATCAGAGGTTTCAAGCAAACCCTGAGCCATCCACAGATGGATCAAAGTTGTTTTATCAAAGTTATAATCCTTTGGAAAGACCGAACAGTAGGCAAAGCATTGTTTTATAGACGAGGGAAGATCATCATAACTAATCTTCAACACTTGCATAATCAAATTCTCACGCTTTGGGATTATTTTCACCAACTCATTATCCACAAACGCAGACCACTGCTTCATATCTTTATTGTACAAGAAGCTACCAATTGTCCGGATTGCAAGAGGGACTTTTGGACACCTGTTCACAATCTGTCTTCCTACTTCTTCCTTGCCTTTATTCTCTTCTTCATTGCTACTATCAAAAGCCATCTTCTTAAACAATATCCATGCATCCTCTTCTGACAGCTCTCCCAAAGTGTAGTGAGGCCTGCCAGTGACAAGATTCTGTGCTACGGTCTCTGAGCGCGTGGTCAATAGAATCTTACTTCCACTGTCACCAGCATCCAACAAAAGTTTCAAACAAAGCCAATGCTCGCGAATGTCATCCCAAACATCATCTATAACAAGCAGAAACTTTTTCCCTTGAACCTTTTCCCTCAATGCTTTTTGCAACCCATCTAGACTAGATGTTTTCATGTCCATGATTTCCTCCAAGGCTTTTTTTAAATCGGAGAAATCATTTACACAAGACCATAGTCGTAGTTCAAAGAACTCCTCCATTTCCTTTGTATTATAAAGCAACTGAGCTAAAGTGGTTTTGCCTTGTCCTCCGATGCCAACCACAGCAATAACTGAAACACGTTCATCCTCACGAGCATCAGCCATCAACAACCTTAATAATTCCTCCTTGTCTTTGTCCCGGCCAATCACTTCATCTTCAGGTATGTAAGAATGTTGTGCATTTCTTCTTATGACAGGCCTCTCATCTTCTATTGCAGTCCTTATCAAGCCATACAGACTGATATCCTTTGCTATGTCATCTAGGCGCCCCCTGAGCTCCTTCACTCTATGAGCAGTTTTGATAATAAAAACCAAATGGTTTGACTTGGAGAAGAAAAGCTTCATCTCTTTTTTCATTCTGCTCCCATCCAAGACTTTTTTTTCTTAAGGCTCTAGTGGAGATGGTGTCAAACAAGTCATCTGCTTTGTACATCTGGTCGCGCAGCCTAGATAGCCATCCACGAACAGCATCATTACTTGCTTGCTTCTGTCCAGCATCATGCAACACATCTTTGATAGTTCTGATGGTGTTCTCCAGCTTCTCAACCTCATCCTTTGAGTTGTACCACAGTAAGAGCTCGTCTTTAGCTAGGGTGCTCAGCTGTGGAAGGAGTGACTTGGCAATGTTTAACACCGCAAGTTCAGCCATTGAAGAAAGAGGGAAATCCCTATTAATATGCCATCCGTACAAGAAATTAAATCATCATTAAGAATTTAAGATGCAACAAATAATGATCTAACCGAAACCAAAATACTCACCAGTTACGAGTAATCAATCACCTTGAAAGTTGGAGCTGCGCAGAAAACCCAGCCCAAACTAAAACCTATCGAGAAAATAAATTCAAGTTACAGTAATTCAAATGAACTACAAAATCACCATCAAAGTTTGAAGCTAAGATCTGCAAAGAAAGCACTCACCAAATACAGTAAACAAACACCAATCAATTCATCAGGATGTATTTGTATGGTTGGAAGGCTATCGTCAGATAACAAGATGCAAGCTATACAGAAAAATGAAGGTGCACCATCAGTAAGTACGTACAATAGAGACAGCGGTCACATGATGAGTGGTTGAACGGATATCACCGGATAAGGATTGTGATGATATTTTTGACATCAATAACAGAAGTATATATGTTGAAAGTTGGGTGGGCTAAGAACGTGAAATAACCACTTATTTCATCACATATGTTAGGTACGATAATTACAGTCAACAATGAACAACCCCTCATAGTACAAGCCAACTGAGTGAAACTTGTAGTAATTCAATCAAGAAGTAACATAATCTTAATTCTTAATATGTTCAGTGTGAGATTTATTACAACTGAAGCCATGGTGCGCTGGATGTGGTCAAGTGGAGACGCGGTTGCATGCTCTTGTACGCCGCCCCATTATTGCGAGTCTTTGGACTCTTCTCCCCAGTTTCGCTCGAGCGGCGGTGAATTCAGAAACCCATTGTGCTGGCCCTCCCTTTGACTAACTCTATTGATGACGACTGAAATTGGGTTTTATCAAAAAAAAAAAAAGAAAAGAAGCTAACCATTGTGCTGAATAACGATTCTAACTCAATATTATCATAACATAATAGCTCTAACAATATGATGTAATTGATTTTATAATTTTTCTTTGGAAAAATGCTGACCACTGCTTCTTATCTCTATTGTACAAGAAGCTACCCCTTTTGCTGATAGCACGATCGAGGGACTTTTGAGCACTTCTTGACAATCTGTCTTCCTAGTTCTTCCTTGGTCTTACTCCAGCATCTGCCAACAACAGCCTTAAAATTTTTCCTTGTCTTCGTCTATCCCAATCACTTTGTCTTCGGGAATATAAGAATGTTGTGCATTTCTTCTTATAGCAGGCCTCTTATTTCTATTGTGAGCCAATTTGGTCCTTACAGGCAGGGAACGACATACTGCGCGCTGTCACCAACTGATATATGAAGATATATATTTATAGTTGTGATGAAAGTCAGGCAGGCTCCTGCCAGTTGAAAGTCATTCGACTGAAGTTTTGTAGATTTTGTTTTTGTTTTTTTTTATCCATCACTGATGATAGTGAAGTTTAACAGAAATAAACATGAAAGAATAAGTCTAGTAGATATGGTTGAAATGAAGATTCAAGTTCAGAATACAATTGGCTGTTAGAATAATGAAATAAGTAATAGTTTTGACGCATAAGCATGTTGATGATTCCCTTAACACGAAAATCATATATGGTGTTTGAAGAGTAGATGATGAAGATGATTATATGATCATGCGCTTGACAAATTTTTATAGTAGGCTGCGCTTGATATATATTTATAGTGTCAACTGAGTGAAATTTTCAGTAATTTTGCTTAGATGTGTGTCTTAAATGAAAAAACTGCACAAAACAGCAAGCACACAATCGGCAAATCAAGCTTGATCTCCAGTCCTAAATGTAACTGAATCAAAATACAAATTCAATAGCACGGTAGCAGATGTTCTATTGACATACTTGCTGAGCAATGATTTGCATCCTATAAACTGAAACAAGCTTTATCATGATGAATTTGAACATATTTGCTGAGCAATGATTCTTTGCTTCAATCAGCTTTCCTTCTGAGCCTGCAAATTTTATCATGCCCATCATGAGTAGTCGTTTCATGTTAATTTTATAGTAGATATTTTCTTAATAACGTCAGTTTAGAACAAATCACTTATCCTAAAAGAGTATCCATGAGATAAATTAGGTGATCATGGATATACAAAGGAAATGACAGGATGAATATAGACATCAGTATTTCTTACCGTTTAGAAAGAGTCTGAACACACCCATTGCTGAGATAAGCATTCTAGAGAGGGTATATCAGAAAGAAGTCGCATATGTAGCCTGGCTTTCTCAAAAGGAATCACATACATGTCTATGTGTCTTATGGAGTTCGAACTCATCTTCTCATATAATTCTTTAAAGCCTTTCTTCTTGTTAGGATTGAAAATGCAATCAATGAGAGAAAACAAACATGAGAATTGATAACCCAGTTCGCCATGAGGGTGTGACTACGTCTGGGGCTACCAAACCAGGGTTTTATAGAACTAGTTATATGTTCAGTTAAGGGAGGAACGTATACATACCTGCAGAACTAGATGACTTGGGTGCTAGCTGTCTCCGCTATATAAACAGGAAGCTGGATTGCATTGAAGTGCAAATTCAATCTTACTCATCGAACATAACATAATTTTCACAGACATTACCACCTAAGTGACAATTCCTATAAATATATCTACTTGTTATCATGAAATAGGACACATGATGAAGTAATGTAAGGTGGGTATTATCACAGCACCATAGTCAGGTTCCTTGGCTACAAATATCCTGCATCAATGCATGCCTAATTTAAGATTTGCACCCCACAGAGTGAAAAAAGTTATCTTAACATACCTAGTCAATGTTTCCTGACCAATGATTCCATGCTTCAATCAGCTTTCCTTCTCAATCTGCAAATTCAGTATGCCTGTGAGGATGATGATTAACTGGAAATGGATTAGGAATGAAAGGAAGAATTATAAACAAATAGTTTGATGAAAGTTTAGAAAGAAAAATTGCTCAAGAGTATCCATGAGCTATATTAAGATCTCAACTTCAATTTTGGAAGTGTAACAGTTCAACATTACATTTCCATAACCTATATTCTATGCAAAAGTTCTGTGACTTTCATTCCACTCAGGAAGTAGAGTATTAGAAAGAACAAACAGCTCGATAGTAAAAGAAGTACGTGTAACAAGTATCAATAGTAAAACAAGTACCTGTAAGAAGTATTGTTGTGATCTTTCAACGAGTTAGTTCAGAAATAGAGAGAAGAGAAGACAAAACGCTTTGTGGTTTTGCTGCACAAACCTTGCAGCTAGGGTTTTCAATATACTTTGGTGGATAATGAATACAACCCTAAACTTATCTATTTATAACCATAAATAGATAGAATTCTCTATAAATAGATAGAGTCCTATAAATAATAGAATCCTACAAATAGATAGAATTCCTTATAAATAGATAGGATTCTATAAATAGATAGAATCCTCCACGGGGGGCTCCGCCCCCCGCACCCCAATTTCTTATAAATAAATAGGATTCTATAAATAGATAGAATCCTCCGTAGCGAGCTCCGCCCCCGCACCTCCTGTCACCCCGGGCCCATTAATCCATGGGCCCAAAATATGTTTCCCCTGACCCATTGTATCAATATACCTAGATTTATTGTCTTATTATAACAATCTCCACCTAGACAACATAATCTAATACAAAAAATTGGAAACATATACAACTCCAGGATCTTGTAGCCAGATCCTCATTGTTTCTCTTGACAGGGGGCTTTCTCATGGCTCCTGACGCCTCCTGGTACCGCCTGACACCTCTTGGTACCGCCTGGCGCCTCCTGGTGCCGCCTGGTGCCGCCCCTGCGGTTCCTGGTGCCTCCCGGTGCCGCCTGGTGCCGCCCCTGCGGTTCCTGGCGCCTCCCGGTGCCTCTTGGCGCCGCCCCTGCGGTTCCTGGCGCCGCCCCTGCGCTTCCCGGCGCCTCCTGGTGCCGCCCCTGCAGCTCTTGGCGCCTCCTGGCGCCGCCCCTGCGGCTCCTGCCGCCGCCCCTGCGGCTCCTGGCGCCGCCCCTGCGGCTCCTTCCGCCGCCCCTGCGGCTCCTGGCGCCGCCCCTGCGGCTCCTGGCGCCGCCCCTGCGGTGGCCTGAGCCGCCCCTGCAGTTTCCTGGATCCGCACCCGCGGCTCTGTTGATCCACCCCGCGGTCACGCTGCAGAAGCTCGTCTTCTTCGTCTTCAACATTCCGTGCTGCGTTAGCAGATCCTTAACTCGTCGCTGCCAAAGACCGAAGTTGTCAGTTCCGTTGAATCGCGGAAACTCAAATTTTGCAACCTTGCTCTTGATACCAATTGTTGAGCTCTGATGTCAATTGTTGTGATCTTTCAACGAGTTACTTCAGAAATAGAGGTGAAGAGAAGAATCCTAGACGTTTTGTGGTTTTACTGTACAAACATTGCAGTTAGGGTTTTCAATATACTTTGGTGGATAATGAATATAACCCTAAACTTATCTATTTATAACCATAAATAGATAGAATTCTCTATAAATAGATAGAGTCCTATAAATAATAGAATCCTACAAATAGATAGAATTCCTTATAAATAGATAGGATTCTATAAATAGATAGAATCCTCCACGGGGGGCTACGCCCCCCGCACCCCAATTTCTTATAAATAAATAGGATTCTATAAATAGATAGAATCCTCCGTAGGGGGCTCCGCCCCCGCACCTCTTGTCACCCCGGGCCCATTAATCCATGGGCCCAAAATATGTTTCCCCTGACCCATTGTATCAATATACCTAGATTTATTGTCTTATTATAACAATCTCCACCTAGACAACATAATCTAATACAAAAAATTGGAAACATATACAACTCCAGGATCTTGTAGCCAGATCCTCATTGTTTCTCTTGACAGGGGGCTTTCTCATGGCTCCTGACGCCTCCTGGTACCGCCTGACACCTCTTGGTACCGCCTGGCGCCTCCTGGTGCCGCCTGGTGCCGCCCCTGCGGTTCCTGGTGCCTCCCGGTGCCGCCTGGTGCCGCCCCTGCGGTTCCTGGCGCCTCCCGGTGCCTCTTGGCGCCGCCCCTGCGGTTCCTAGCGCCGCCCCTGCGCTTCCCGGCGCCTCCTGGTGCCGCCCCTGCAGCTCCTGGCGCCTCCTGGTGCCGCCCCTGCAGCTCCTGGCGCCTCCTGGTACTGCCTGGCGCCTCTTGGTGCCGCCCCTGCGGCTCCTGGCGCCGCCCCTGCGGCTCCTGCCGCCGCCCCTGCGGCTCATGGCGCCGCCCCTGCGGCTCCTGCCGCCGCCCCTACGGCTCCTGGCGCCGCCCCTGCGGCTCCTGGCGCCGCCCCTGCGGTTTCCTGGATCCGCACCCGCAGCTCTGTTGATCCACCCCCGCGGTCACGCTGCAGAAGCTCGTCTTCTTCGTCTTCAACATTCCGTGCTGCGTTAGCAGATCCTTAACTCGTCGCTGCCAAAGACCGAAGTTGTCAGTTCCGTTGAATCGCGGAACCTCAAATTTTGCAACCTTGCTCTTGATACCAATTGTTGAGCTCTGATGCCAATTGTTGTGATCTTTCAACGAGTTACTTCAGAAATAGAGGTGAAGAGAAGAATACTAGACGTTTTGTGGTTCTACTTCACAAACCTTGCAGCTAGGGTTTTCAATATACTTTGGTGGATAATGAATATAACCCTAAACTTATCTATTTATAACCATAAATAGATAGAATTCTCTATAAATAGATAGAGTCCTATAAATAATAGAATCCTACAAATAGATAGAATTCCTTATAAATAGATAGGATTCTATAAATAGATAGAATCCTCCACGGGGGGCTCCGCCCCCGGCACCCCAATTTCTTATAAATAAATAGGATTCTATAAATAGATAGAATCCTCCGTAGGGGGTTCCGCCCCCGCACCTCCTGTCACCCCGGACCCATTAATCCATGGGCCCAAAATATGTTTCCCCTGACCCATTGTATCAATATACCTAGATTTATTGTCTTATTATAACAATCTCCACCTAGACAACATAATCTAATACAAAAAATTGGAAACATATACAACTCCAGGATCTTGTAGCCAGATCCTCATTGTTTCTCTTGACAGGGGGCTTTCTCATGGCTCCTGACGCCTCCTGGTACCGCCTGACACCTCTTGGTACCGCCTGGCGCCTCCTGGTGCCGCCTGGTGCCGCCCCTGCGGTTCCTGGTGCCTCCCGGTGCCGCCTGGTGCCGCCCCTGCGGTTCCTGGCGCCTCCCGGTGCCTCTTGGCGCCGCCCCTGCGGTTCCTAGCGCCGCCCCTGCGCTTCCCGGCGCCTCCTGGTGCCGCCCCTGCAGCTCCTGGCGCCTCCTGGTGCCGCCCCTGCAGCTCCTGGCGCCTCCTGGTACCGCCTGGCGCCTCTTGGTGTCGCCCCTGCGGCTCCTGGCGCCGCCCCTGCGGCTCCTGCCGCCGCCCCTGCGGCTCCTGGCGCCGCCCCTGCGGCTCCTGCCGCCGCCCCTACGGCTCCTGGCGCCGCCCCTGCGGCTCCTGGCGCCGCCCCTGCGGTTTCCTGGATCCGCACCCGCAGCTCTGTTGATCCACCCCCGCGGTCACGCTGCAGAAGCTCGTCTTCTTCGTCTTCAACATTCCGTGCTGCGTTAGCAGATCCTTAACTCGTCGCTGCCAAAGACCGAAGTTGTCAGTTCCGTTGAATCGCGGAACCTCAAATTTTGCAACCTTGCTCTTGATACCAATTGTTGAGCTCTGATGCCAATTGTTGTGATCTTTCAACGAGTTACTTTAGAAATAGAGGTGAAGAGAAGAATACTAGACGTTTTGTGGTTCTACTGCACAAACCTTGCAGCTAGGGTTTTCAATATACTTTGGTGGATAATGAATATAACCCTAAACTTATCTATTTATAACCATAAATAGATAGAATTCTCTATAAATAGATAGAGTCCTATAAATAATAGAATCCTACAAATAGATAGAATTCCTTATAAATAGATAGGATTCTATAAATAGATAGAATCCTCCACGGGGGGCTCCGCCCCCGGCACCCCAATTTCTTATAAATAAATAGGATTCTATAAATAGATAGAATCCTCCGTAGGGGGTTCCGCCCCCGCACCTCCTGTCACCCCGGACCCATTAATCCATGGGCCCAAAATATGTTTCCCCTGACCCATTGTATCAATATACCTAGATTTATTGTCTTATTATAACAAGTATGCACTATATGTACGTTTCCCCCCTATTCATATAGAAATGAGGAATGTCCTGAATAAGTGGCCAATAAGTACCCACTAGTTTTCTGCACTTGTCTTTCAATTTTGGACAATCAATAATTTCAAGTGTTGTAAGGCGGCTAACCCAATCCGGCAAAGATGTTATCTCATGACAATTTGCGATTTGTAAATCTTCAAGGGTTAGAAGATATTGACACTTATCTGGTAAAGACTTGATCTTATGTAGGCACTTCAAGTAGAGTTTTCTCAAGTCCTTAAGGTCCTTCCACGGTAACTTATCCAATTCATGCTCATCAACGTTGCAATTGTCAATAGATAAAGATTGCAGCTTGTTGAACTGTTGGATTGCACTATTTACACAAGTAACCTCGTCCAAATCGAAAATGTCAAAATATTTAACGTCGGGAGGAACTCTCCATTCCATATCCTTGTCATTTGGAATACTCGTATATAGTCTCAATTTCTCTAATCTAGTGAGGTGGTGAAGTCCTTTGAGCAAACGAGCCCCTTGGGGATCATTCCCAAAATCAAATGCCAACAGTCTGAGGTTTGTAAGAGACACCCATGGTATGTCATCTTCAACCATATTTTCATCGTCCACTAATAAATCTGCCTTGTAAGAGCTTACGACCCATAAATATTCGAGAGAAGACAAGTGTTTCAATGAGTGCAAGAGGGAGTAGCGTTTCAATTTCGGACATTCAGCTATACAAAGAAAACGTAGGGATGGTAGATGCTTCATTTCATCTGGAAAAGAAGCTAGATCTTTTATTCTCCCAAGCCTTAAAATACATAATTTGGAGTAAGTATGAGGAACATTGATAGATGGAACCACACAACTATCTCCTTCCAACTTTGCAGCCTTGGGTACTCTCAGTAGCTGCTTCACAAGATTCACATGCACATTTGAAAGCTCAATACTTTTCGCAAATGGACACAAAGGCAAGGAAATTAGTTTTGGACATGATGTTACTGATAAGGAAGAAAGTCGTGGAAAGCACAACTCATGAGCACCATAAAGTTCTTCTCCAGCTGACCTCCACCACCCCTTTAAACTTTTCATATCGACAATATTGAGAACTTCAAGCGATGGGAAAAATGATCCTCCGTCATAACAAAAAACACTCTCCACATACTCTACAAGAGGAATAGAACTAAGCTGCAAACTTTTAAGTTGAATGAGGTGACTTAGATTAGGAAGCTCACGACATGTATAGCAGTTTCTGAAAGTTAACTCGACCAAGTTACGCAAACAAGAAACCCATTCTGGAAATTTTACTCCTGGATAACCATCAACCTCGAGATGAGTGACATTGTTGGACGGTTGAAGACTATCTAACACCGCATCAGATTCATCCAGCTCCTCCTCTCCTTGTGTTTTAGATTTCTAACATATGTGTAAACCACTTATTTTTGTTTTGCTACTTAACTTCGACTCCTTGGCATCTTCAACACATTTTTTCCACTGACCTCCTGGAAGTACGATATGAATTACACCTGTTAAGTTGTTAAGGCGTTTCAAACATCTTAATTCAGCATGATTTTCATCTACAATAAGTTGATCAAGCATAACAAGGGAAGTCATCTTCTCAAATCCTAAAGGCATATGATCCAACTTTGTGCATCCCCTAGTTTCTAAGTATCTGAGACTAATAAGCTTTTGTAGTTTATTCGGCAACTTCACGAGATTCGAACAACCACCAAGTCTCAATACTAGCAGATTTTGTAGCTTGCAAAGACTATCCGGAAGACTACACAACCTTTTACTCTTTCTGAGGTCGAGATATCTCAAATGAAGCAACTTGCCTATTGAATTTGGAATTTTCTCTGTGTCCAAATGCTCTAAACTCAACGTTCTCAAGCTTGTCAAATTGAACATTACACCATCTAACAATGCCTTTTCAACAAAACCTGTGTTAGGAGACAGTAGGCTCCGCATTCCTTTACATTGAAGCAGTGAGCCTTTGATGTCTCCTGCAAAAACATGTCGTGGAGACTTTTCTCCTAACTCATCAGACACTTTTGTCATCGTAAGACATTCATTTGCAGCTAATTGAACTGCCATATCATGGAACAAGTCATGCATTTTGCAACCGACTATATGACCTTTACTTTGCTCTACATCTTGAAAGAAGCATCTTTGTAGCAAAAACAAGAAGTAACTCTCACCAACATCCTCTAAGCATGGATACTCATCAGAAGTTTGAAGCAAACCCTGAGCCATCCATAGATGGATCAAAGTGGTTTTATCATACTCATAATCTTTCGGAAAGACTGAACAGTAGACAAAACAATGCTTTATAGATGAGGGAAGGTCATCATAGCTAATCTTCAGCACTTGCATAATCAGATTCTCGCGCTTTGGGATTATTTTCATCAGTTCATTATCCATAAACGCAGACCATTGCTTCATATCTTTATTGTACAAGAAGCTACCAGTTGTCCGGATAGCAAGAGGGACTTTTGGACACTTGTTCACAATCTGTCTTCCTACTTCTTCCTTGCCTTCATTCTCTTTTTCATTGCTAATATCAAAAGCCATCTTCTTAAACAATATCCATGCATTCTCTTCTGACAGCTCTCCCAAAGTGTAGTGAGGCCTGATAGTGGCAATATTCTGTGCTACGGTCTCTGAGCGCGTGGTCAATAGAATCTTACTTCCACTGTCGCCAGCATCCAACAAAAGTTTCAAACGAAGCCAATGCTCGCGAATGTTATCCCAAACATCATCTATAACAAGCAGAAACTTTTTCCCTTGAACCTTGCCCCTCAATGCTTTTTGCAGCTCATCTAGAGTAGATGTCTTCATGCCCATGATTGCCTCCAGTACTTCTTTTAAATTGGAAAAATAATTTACACAAGCCCAAAGTCGTAGTTCAAAGAACTCCTCCATTTCCTTTGCATTGTAAAGCAACTGAGCTAAAGTGGTTTTGCCTTGTCCCCCGATGCCAACCACTGCAATAACAGAAACACGTTCATCCTCACGAGAATCAGCCTTCAACAACCTTAATAATGCCTCCTTGTCTTTGTCCCGGCCGATTACTTCTTCTTCAGGTATGTAAGAGTGTTCTTCTGTATTTCTTTTTATAGCTGGCCTCTCATCTTCTGTATTGCTTCTAATAAAGCCGAACTGTGTGATATCGTTTGCTATGTCATCTAGCCGTCCCCTTAGATCCTTCACCTTGTGAGCAGTTTTGATAATGAAAACCAAATGGTTTGACTTGGAGAAGAAGATCTTCATCTCCTTTTTGAATTTGCTGCCATGAATGATTTTTTTTCTTAAGGCTCTAGTGGAGATGGTGTCAAACAAGTCATTTGCTTTGTACATCTCGTCGCGCAGCCTAGATAGCCATCCACGAACAGCATCATTACTTGCTTGCTTTTGTTCAGCATCATGCAACACATCTTTGATAGTTCTGATGGTGTTCTCCAGCTTCTCAAGCTCATCCTTTGAGTTGTACCACAATAAGAGCTCATCTTTAGCTAGGGTGCTCAGTTGTGGAAGGAGTGACTTGGCAATATTTAACACAACGAGTTCAGCCATTGAATGAAGAGGGAAATCCTGTTTATATTCTGATCGGATAAAAGATATAAATAAAAAAATAGAAGATATAAATTAAAACCTTAATCCAGAACTGAAGGCATACAAATATGTGGATGTGGAAATGTCCCATGTCGACAATATGATAATACGTGAACCTAACATATAAGTACTAGGGCGTTCCTCTCCTATTGTCAATTAGTTTTAAGATAGAACACAGAATGCTTGTGTAGGTTCACTTTGGCGTGCATGCCCTTCACGTCTAAGACCCCGCTAACAAAATATAACCCTCATCATGTATCATTGAAATAATCCCATGAAACTATATTACTTTTGACTTTGCACCAACTGTATTAATGAAATAATCTCCTGTTAGAGTAAACAAGCACCAATGAATAAGTTGAATTAAATTGGGTGAAGATGACCACAAATGAATTGAAGAACACTCACCGAAGTTGCAGTAATCAAACCCAACCAAAATTACAGCTTGCCCAGAAAAAACTCAATCTACAATCCATCGAAAAGAAAAAGTTGATTTCTAGTAATTAAGGAGATATATAAGCATTCAAGAGTAGAGTAGAAATTTTAAGCTAAAATCTGCATATTAAACACTCACCTATTACATGCAGTAAACCACCAAAGTCTGTCTGGTGAAGATGATCGCAAATGAAATTTGAATGACATGACTTTCAAAAATAGTTAAAGTATGTAAATCATGTGCAGAAGAAAGGAATATGGCATTACACAAAGAGATAAGCTTCAAACACTAGAAAAGAAAGGAATATGTCATTGCTAGATTGTACATCAAGTAATGTTTGAAAGAATTACAAAAATCAGTTATGGATTCAATCCCTTGATGCCTTCACCTTTTCCAACCCATTGAGAGATTTAAACTACAAGAAAAAGAAAAGAATATTCTAGGCTATAATTTTATATGGGAAAGCTCGAATATAATGAAAACTTGCACGACATGACTTTCAAAAACAGCTAAAGTATGTAAATAATGTTCCCGATGTCACACGAGTTTGTATAATTTAAACAAAAACCTTCGTGTAAATCATCTAAAGCCCCTCAAATTTAAAGGTAACGTAGATCGTTAAGCTAACACTGAGAGCTCGTTTGGTATCGGCTAGGAATCATTTCCGATAACGGAATGATTCCGAATCAATCAAAAACTGTGTTTGTTTAGAGGTATTTTTACATGTGTTTGTTTAGAGGTATTTTTACATATGGGAGTAATCAAATCATTTTCATTTTCATTCCTTCTCTTTAACCGATTTCATTCTGTTTTCATTCCATACTACAACCAAACGGGCACTGAAAGTACTACAACCAAACGGGCACTGGAAGTGTTCGATGTTTCATTCCCCAATCAATATGCTAGTTTATCATCACAACCACTCAACCACTATAAATAAAAAAGACCGAGCAAACGATGTAAACATATATCAATTAGCTAACCTCGTCAACACCAGAAACCAAGATATGATATGGAGACCAAAAATAAAATGGTGCTACTCCAAAAATAAAATGGCACTGAAAGTGTTCGATGTTTCATTCCCCCCATCATTTCTATTTCCATTCCTTCTCTTTGAATAGGATTGCTTTGTACATCACATTCTCCGGTAAAGGCTCGATCGTTTCACATCAACATCTCTACGAAATTTGAACGTGTCCAAAGTAGCTTGTCTTAGTGTCTTATGGAGTTCGAACTCATCGTCTCATATTACAAGCCAACTGAGTGAGATTTGTAAATTTACTCAACAAGTAAACAAAATCTTGAAAAGTAAAAAATGGTGCTACTCCAAAGCACCTGTCACAACTCGGTCACCATGAACACGCTGTTATCTGCGATTGATGTAAGGCGGCTAACCCAACGAGACAAATGTGTGTCTCTGGACAAAAGACTAATTTGTAGATCTTCAAGGGCTCGGAGATGTTGACAAACTCCGGTAAAGACTTCATCTTTTGAGAGAGATACGCCGACTCCAAATACATCCAACAGAGCAAGCTTAAATTATAGTCCTAAATGTACAAAACAAATAACTGATCAAAATACAATTTCACTAGCAAGTCAATAAAGATCAGAAAAACGACTATGAAGCGGGTTGATTCACAATCATAGGGTTAGAAACTCTATTATCACCATCTTGAATATTCCTAAACCTTTGCTCAACTATAAAGAGGGTTTCTATTCTTAGATACTCAATTATACCACATTCAGTTCCAGTAGTTGCTTTACTTACAAATGTGTTGACATTAGCATGCCCGTGAGGAGTCATTCCCTGTACAATATATATATGTACCTGTTAGCCCCTTATAGAGAAATAAGGAATGTCCTGAATAAGTGGCCAATATGAACCTACAGGTTTTCTGCACTTGTCTTTCAAATTTGGGCAATCTTCAATTTCAAGTGAGATAAGGCGGTTAACCCAATCAGGCAAAGATGCTATCTCAGCGCAGTCGAAAATTTGTAGATCTTCAAGGGCTAGAAGATGTCGACACTTGTCTGGTAATGACTTCATCATTTTGAGATAGTAGAGTCTGAGATTTGTCAAGCATTTAAAGTCCTCCCACGGTAACTTATCCAATTCAAGTTCATCAACTTCGCATGCAACAATTACTAAAGATTGAAGATTTCTCAACCGTTGGATTGCTATACTTACAGAAACAACCTCATCCATACCATTAACCTGCAAGTGTTTAACGTTGAGAGGAACTCTCCATTCCATGTCCTTGTCATTTGGCAGATTCCCATGTAATTCCAGCCGCTCTAATCTGGTGAGGTGTAGTCCCTGGAGAAGACGAGCTCCTTGTAGGTCACTCCCAAACTCAAATCCCAAAATCTTGAGCCTTGTAAGCGACTTCCATGGCATGCCATCTTCGACCATATTTCCATCATTCATTAATAACTCTGCCTCGTGGGAGTTCTGACCCAGAGGGATTCAAGAGTAGACAGGGGTTGCAGTGAGTACAAGAGGGAGTAGAATTTCAATTTAGGACAATCAAATATCATGAGACGGCGTAGAGATGGTAGATGCTTCAATTCATCCGGAAGAAAAGCTAGATTGTTCATCATCTGAAGACATAAAGCACTTAATTTAGAGCAAGTATGCGGAATATTGGAAGATGGAACTGCAGAGCTGTTTGCTTCCTCTTCTTCTACAGGAACCCTAACTAGTTGTGTCACTAGATTCACATGAACATCCTTAAGGAACACTGTTTCAACAAACGGACACAAAGGCAAGGATTTTAGTTGTGGACAAGATGATACGAATAACAAAGAGAGCCGTGGAAACCAGAACTCGTGAACACCAGACTGTTCTTCTCCAACTGGCTTACACCATCCCTTTAAACTTTCCATGTTCCAAATTTTAAAAGATTCAAGTGATGGGAAGAATGATTTGCTATCATAAGAAGTGGCATTCTCCACATACTCTACAAGAGGAATAAATGCAAGCTTAAAGCTTTTAAGGTGAAGGAGGTGCCTTAGATTTGTAAGCTCAGGGCATCTACTGCAGCCATTAAGAGTTAACTTGACCAAGTTACACAGAGAAGAAAGCCAACATGGAAATATTACTCCCGGAAAACCCTCAACCTTGAGTTGTTTGATATTGTTGGACGGTTGAAGACTCTCAAAGACAGCATCAGATTCAGACAACTTCTCTCCTTGTGATGTAAAGCTCCATCTTATAGATAAGCCACTTAATTTTGTCTTGCTAGCTAACATCGACTCCTTCGCATCTTCGACGTGATTTTTCCACTGACCTCTCGGAAGTACTATACGAATTGTGCCTGTAAAGTTGTTAAGGTGTTTCAAACACCTTAGTCCAGCATGATCTTCACTTACAATAAGTCGATCAAGCATAACAAGGGAAGTCATCTTCTCCAATCCTGAAGGCAAATAATTCAACTTATCACATCCCTTAATTTCTAAATATCTGAGACTTAATAGCTTTTGTAGTTCATCTGGCAACTTCACGAGATTCAAACAACCATCGAGTCTCAATATTAGTAGATTTTGCAGCCTGCAAATTGAATTCGGAAGGCTATTCAACATTTTACAATTCATGAGGTCGAGATACCTCAAATGAACCAACTTGCCTATGGAGTTTGGGATTTCCTCTGTGTCTAAATCTCTCATACTCAACGTTCTCAAGCTTGTCAAATTCAACATCACACCATCTAACAATGCTCTTTCAACAAAACCTGTGTTAGGGACACTAGGCTCCGCAGTCCAATACATTGAAGTAATGAGCCTTTGATTTCCCCTACATGCACATGTCGTGGAAACTTTCCCTGAAAATCATCAGGGATCTTCGTCACTGTAAGACAATCATTTCCAGCGATTTGAACAGCCAAATCAAGGAACAAGTCATGCATTTTGTAATTGACAATACAATGGTAATCTTCAATAACATTTTGGAAGAAGCATCTTTGTAGCAAGTACAAGAAGTAACTCTCACCAACATCCTCTAAGCATGGATTCTCATCAGAGGTTTCAAGCAAACCTTGAGCCATCCACAGATGGATCAAAGTTGTTTTATCAAAGTTATAATCCTTTGGAAAGACCGAACAGTAGGCAAAGCATTGTTTTATAGACGAGGGAAGATCATCATAACTAATCTTCAACACTTGCATAATCAAATTCTCACGCTTTGGGATTATTTTCACCAACTCATTATCCACAAACGCAGACCACTGCTTCATATCTTTATTGTACAAGAAGCTACCAATTGTCCGGATAGCAAGAGGGACTTTTGGACACTTGTTCACAATCTGTCTTCCTACTTCTTCCTTGCCTTTATTCTCTTCTTCATTGCTACTATCAAAAGCCATCTTCTTAAACAATATCCATGCATCCTCTTCTAACAGCTCTCCTAAAGCGTAATGAGGCCTAACGGTGGCGAGATACTGTGCTACGGTCTCTAAGCGCGTGGTCAATAGAATCTTACTTCCTCTATCACCAGCATCCAACAAAAGTTTCAAACGAAGCCAATGCTCGCGAATGTCATCCCAAACATCATCTATAACAAGCAAAAACCGTTTCCCTTGTATCTTGGCCCTCAACGCTTTTTGCAACTCATCTAGACCAGTTATTTTCAACTTCACAATTTTCTCCAAGACTCCTTCTAGATCTGAGAAATCGTTTATGCAGGCCCATAGTCGTTCTTCAAAGAACTCCTCGATTTCCTTTGCATTGTAAAGCAACTGAGCTAAAGCAGTTTTGCCTTGTCCTCCGATGCCAACCACTGCAATAACAGATACACGTTCTTCTTCACGAGCATCGGCCAACAACAACCTTATTAATTCCTCCTTGTCTTTGTCTCTGCCGATTACTTCATCTTCCGGAATGTAAGAGTGTTGAGCATTTCCCTTTATAGTAGGCCTCTCATCTTCTATTGTGGTCCCTATGAACCCAAACTGAGTGATGTCCTTTGCTATGTCATCTAGCCCCCCCTGAGCTCCTTCACTTTGTAAGAAGTTTCGACAATGAAAACCAAATGGTTTGACTTGGAGAAGAAAATCTTCATCTCTTTTTTGATTTTGCTGCCACGAATGATTCTTTTTCTTAAGGCTCTAGTGGAGATGGTGTCAAACAAGTCGTCTGCTTTGTACATCTCATCTCGAAGCCTAGAAAGCCATCCACGAACAGCATTATTACTTGCTTGCTCCTGTTCAGCATCATGCAACACATCTTTGATAGTTCTGATGGTGTTCTCCAGCTTCTCAAGTTCAGACTTTGAGTTATACCACAACAGGAGCTCGTCTTTAGCTAGGGTGCTCAGTTGTGGAAGGAGTGACTTGACAATGTTTAACACCGCGAGTTCAGCCATGGAAAGAAGAGGAAATCCCTGTTGATATGCCTTCCGTATTAAAATAAAATCATTATCAAGATCCTCAAACTAATTCCAGTAATTGTTAACAAAATAAATCACAGTTAACATCTTCCAAATTGAATCAAAAATTTAACAGCTGGATTCTCCCAAATGACTAAAATGAAGCCAAGAAACTCACCAGTTGCAAGTAAGTATTTAATCGCCACGAAAGTTGGGTTGTCCAGAAAGCACTCACCAAATACACTAAACAAACACCCGATCCAACTGCATCTCAGTCTCTCTTAATTACCGATTATGATGTATAATTCTGGTTGGAAGGCTATCCTCAGATAACAATATGCAAGTTATGCATAATTATGATGTAAGTACAAGATAAGCAATGTGTAACAGCTGTCATAAGAGGAGTTGTTTAATGGATATCACTAGATTAGGTACTGATTGATGAGGACGGAACTGAAGGCATACAAAAGAATCAACCTTAAACTGGTCAATATTAAGCAAAAGACCATTTATAGAAATAGAAGACGTTGACTTGACTTCATGTCAAAATCCACAAGAGTAAAGATTAAAAATCACCCCCAACAACAAGAGTTAACCCAAAACTAGAGGCTGAAAAAGAGCATAATAATCACCACAAGAGTTGTAGTTAACTGTATTCCAGAACTGAAGGCGTCCATTCCAAGAGCTATAGTACAAATGAGTACCATATGAAGAATCTACGAAGAAATCCAATCCTAAGGGCTTGGAAAGTGCAGAGGCGACTATGTTCCATGCAACGGGTGTTCTGGTGTATCGATATCTGAAGATGGTAGCTCCTACATGGCTGAATTGAAAGTAAGGCTCCCTGTAAAGTAGATGCGAAGTCTCTCTGCAAGAAGCCATCTGAGTGAATTGTAGTGATTTTATGTAAGAAGATGTTAACAAATAAGGGAGTGTTCCGAATCAGGGAAATTTGAACCCACTGATATTCTGTGCTGGCACATCTGCAGATTCGAATGTCAAGCGCTTTGTTGAATTGAGATTAACGTTACTAGTCTAAATTCATCCGTTTTTAAAAAGTATTAAAAGTGATTTATATTTGAAGAGTTTTTACTTACTTTAATTCATAGGTTTAAAGTTAGAAGTTTTATTTTGTGAGGTTAAAAGTAATTAAATTTTTTATGTTGTTATGCTTGTAAAAGCACTATATATATGGATTGTGAAAAGGAGATAAGTATCAAGTCTCTCATAAACAATATACAATAACAAAAGTGTTTAAGCTACTTTGTTTATCTTTTATTTCCTCCTAAATTGTTTACATGGTATCAGAGCTCCATTGATCTTTCCGGATCTGTGAGCGTGAGAGAAAACAAGTAAGAAGCACCACAAAAAAAAAACCCTACCTCCTTTGTTTATGGATTCTAACAACCACACAAATGCCAGTTCCGCTCCGTCATTTTCCGGAGTAAACTACCACGTTTGGGCTGTGAAAATGAGGGCATATCTCAAAGGTCAACTACTTTGGGATATGATCGAAGCGGATGGAGAAATTCCCCCATTAGGTGAAAATCCCACAATGACTCAGATAAAGAGGCATGAAAACCAAGTGTCTCGAAAATTTAGAGCTATGCGTGTCTTGCACTCTTCTCTAAGTGAGTCAATTTTCACAAGAATAATGGCTTGTGAAACGGCGAGGGAGATTTGGGACAAACTAAAGGAGGAATTTGAAGGAAATGATAGGACCAAGCAAATGCAATTATTCAATCTCCAAAAAGAGTTTGAATTATTGAGGATAAAGGAATCTGAATCTGTCAAAGAATATATTGACAGGACGATGATAGCGGTGAATCAAATTCGATTGTTAGGCGAAGAATTTCCTGAAAAAAGGTAGTAGGGAAGGTGATGGTGACCTTACCGGAGAAATTTGAGGCAAAAATTTCTTCCTTGGAAGATACTCGTGATATCTCGAAGATGACCGTAACAGAACTTGCAAACTCTTTGCAAGCGGTTGAGCAACGAATGGCCCAAAGACGTGAAGAAAGTACGGAGGTTGCTTTCTATGCAAAGCAAAAGGCGGATTTTCAAGGAAGTCAAAAGAAATGGGGAGAAAAGAAGACGACGGAGAAAAGAGAAGGTGAAAGAAATAGCGGAAAGAGAGACTTGAAGGATGTGACTTGTTTTCGGTGTAAGAAACAAGGGCACATGAAAAAGGATTGTTGGTCGAAACCAACAATAAGATGTTGGAAATGCAATGAAGTCGGTCATGTGGAGCGAAATTGCAAAAGCAACAATAATCAGCAAGCTCGAGTTGCTGAAATTGAAGATCGGATGGAGGATAAGTTGTTTGTTGCAAGGTGTGCAATAAACAAGAAGGGGTCATGGCTTATTGACAGTGGTTGTACAAGCCACATGACACATGATGTAGACATCTTTGTGAAACTAGATGAATCATATCATTCTAGGGTGAAGGTCGGGAATGGAGACTACCTAGAAGTGAAGGGAAGAGGAGTCGTCGCGGTCGACACATCATCGGGTGTTAAACACATACATGATGTGTTATTTGTGCCTAAACTGGACCAGAATTTGCTTAGTGTTGGGCAAATGTTGGAGAAGGGTTATAGGATACAGTTCAAAGATATGTCTTGTATTATTTATGACTCAAGTGGAGCTCAAGTGTTTGAGGTGAAGATGAAGGAAAAGAGTTTTCCGGTTGAGTGGAAGCAAAATGGTTTGCATGCTTATGCAACCACGATGGATACTTCCAACATTTGGCACAAGCGGTTAGGTCATTTCAACTTCTCAACAATGAAGCAAATGGCCGATCAGGTACTTGTGGAGGATTTAGCAAAGATGCCTGACATGGTGCATGAAACGCACGGAGTATGTGAAACTTGCCAATTCGGAAAGCAGACCAGATTACCTTTTGCTGATAGCACATGGAGGGCAAGCGAGAAATTTGAGCTCATACACTCGGATGTATGTGGACCTATGAGTGTCGAGTCTCTTAATGGTAACAAATATTTTTTGTTGTTTATTGACGATTTCTCTACGATGTGTTGGGTTTACTTTCTACTGAAGAAGTCTGAAGTTTTGAGTTGCTTTCAAAACTTTAAGACCTTGGTGGAGAAGCAAACAGGTTGTCAGATAAAGAAGTTAAGATTTGACAATGGTGGAGAGTACGCCTCAGCAAATTTCAAGATGTTTTGTGATAATGCCGGAATCCAACACCAATTTACAGTTCCTTATACACCTCAAAAAAACGGGACAAGTGAAAGGAAGAACAGGACCGTCATGGAAATGTCAAGATGCTTGTTACATGAGAAGAACCTTCCCAATAAGTTTTGGGCCGAGGCGGTGAACACATCAGTATACTTGTTGAATTTGTTACCAACAAGTGCTTTGAAAGAGAGAACTCCATATGAAGTGTGGCATGGAAACAAAGCTTCAGTTGCACACTTGAGAGTTTTTGGGTGTTTGTGTTACACCCATATAACAGATGTGCATCGAGACAAGCTGGACAAGAAGGCCGATGTCGGGATCTTCATCGGATATAACCAAAACACCAAAGACTATCGCATTTACAGTTTAAAAACTGGAAAAGTGATAGTGAGCAAAGACATCAAGTTTGACGTAGGAGCTGAGTGGAATTGGGAGAAGGATGGGACTGAGATTTTTAATCAGTCTGTAGACACTGACATTATTGTTACTAACTCTAATACAGGTGAGAGTGACGATGATGATAGTGACGATGATGTTTTTGTCCGAGGTACAAGAACATTAGAAGATATTTATGAGAGATGCAGTTTTGCATCTGAACCTAGTTGTTTCGTTGATGCAACGAGGGACAAAGGTTGGAGAATTGCGATGCAGGAGGAGATTAAGATGATTGAAAAAAACTCAACCTGGAAGCTTGTTGATTGTCTAGAGAATCAGAAGGTGATAGGGGTCAAATGGGTTTATAGGACCAAGTTCAATCCTCATGGTTCTATAAATAAGCTAAATGCGAGACTCGTTGTGAAGGGTTACTCACAACGGAAAGGTATTGACTATACGGAGACGTTTGCTCCTGTTGCTCGACATGACAGAATCAGATTGTTAGTGGCGCTAGCAGCTAAGTTTGGGTGGAAGATTTATCATCTTGATGTGAAGTCGGCTTTTCTAAACGGCTTACTTCATGAAGATATTTATGTCCAACAACTGGAGGGATTTGAAGTTCAAGGAAGTGAAGATAAGGTGTATAAGCTGACAAAAGCTTTGTATGGCCTAAAACAAGCTCCTAGAGCTTGGTATAGCAGAATTGATGCTTATTTGATTCAACAAGGCTTTGAGAGGAGTAAGAATGAGACAACTTTGTACGTGAAGAAGGTTGGACCAGAGGTAGTGCTTATTATCTCCTTATATGTTGATGATATGCTTATTCTAGGAGAAGATTCAAGTGCAATCCATAAATTCGAGATGCTGAAAGTTTTGGAGACATCAACTTGCAACATTGCTCTTCTCGTGATCAACTTGCGGATATTCTGACAAAAGCTTTTGTTCAAACCAGATTTAAAAAGTTGAGGATGAAGCTTGGTGTGAGCAAGAGAAATCTCAAGGAGGAGTGTTGAATTGAGATTAATGTTAGTAGTCTAAATTCATCCGTTTTTAAAATAGTATTAAAAGTGATTTATGTTTGAAGAGTTTTTACTTACTTTAATTCATAGGTTTAAATTTAGAAGTTTTATTTTGTGAGGTTAAAAGCAATTAAATTTTTTTATGTTGTTATGCTTGTAAAAGCACTATATATATGGGTTGTGAAAAGGAGATAAGTATCAAGTCTCTCTGTAAGAGCCGTAATCTTTCGGACCGAGATTGGTATTTGACCGAGACGAACTTTGGCCGAGAGTAGCTTTGTCGCCCCTGCGGCCAATCCCGCCGCCCCTGCGGCGCACCGCACCCGCGAGCACTCCGACCGCCCCTGCGGATTACGGCGGCTGCAGCCGTTTTCCTTGACCTCTTGACTCGTGCTTTACCCTTAACCTTATTTCTTTCTTCTACTTGCTGAGCAAGGGTTTCATTCACTTTGTTCTCATCCCATTCCAGGCTTCCTACGTCAACCTTGCTTATCCTTCTTCCCTTGTGAGTTTGATCTTGTTTCCCTTGTGAGTTTGATCTTGTTTCCCTTGGAGTTTGACTTTGAAAGTGTACCTTGTGGTTGATGATGATGCTAGTTTGTTGTTGCTGAGCTTGAGGCAAGCTTGTGTTGTGTGTGACCTTTCCCTGCAGCCTTGGATTCCAAGTGTGGTAAGGATCTTCTTGCTTCTCTTCTTCCTTTCTTGTTCTTCCTTCCTAGCTTAGGATTAGATGCTTGCATAGATGTGTATTGATGGTTGTATGTGTATACTTATGTATGTGTACAAATCTGGAAGAGAGTAGACGTGATTGATCACGTGAAAGAGTCGAGGAGGAGATTGCAGAATTGTTTCTGCGTTTTCACCGCCCCTGCGGCCAGAAGTCACCGCCCCCGCGGCGACAGTGTCCAGCGCCAGCGGCTGCCCGCGTCCCGTGTCACCGCTCCTGCAGCCAAGAGTCACCGCCCCCGCGGCGACAGTGCCCAGCGCCAGCGGCTGCCCGCGTCCCGTGTCACCGCCCCCGCGGCCACGTTCCGCCGCTCCCGCGGCCATCTGTTTTCGCCCCTGCGCCTTTGTGTTCCGCAGGTGCGTTTTGATCCTGGCTCTACCTAAAGCTAGGTAGATCCTTTCCTTTCTAGTATGAGAAACTTAGTACCATGCTAGGATTCGGATATTGATGATTACGGTATGGAATTGCCGGTTAGGGCTTTGAGGTTTACGAGTTGGATTGATCCCTTATGGATCCCTTGGGTCTAGGTGTGACCCTTTGGGTGATAGGATTGTGATATATGTACGTTTGCCTTGTATAAGTTGTGCTGTCCTCCAGTTTGGAGTAGACGTTTTGAGAGTGGATCATACTTGAGTTACTTCTGAGATCGAGGTAAGTCCATAGGACTTACTTAACTACTATCCTTATATTGGATGTATGCTTGAGTGGTGTTTGCTATATACTTTATAGCATGATTAGGAATAGGATTACGAGTATGATTATGTTATGATGGTCACAGACCTATCTTTATTATACTGACCGCCCATCGTAGTGGCTGTGATAACCTTTCCCTTTCATCCCGCCGTGGAGTCTGGGAGGTTCTCTGTAGTCAGGCCAGTACTGGTATAAAGGAAGGCCCTCACCATTCCCACAGGGTACACGGGAGGTGTGCTGATACTACCCCAGCTGGTTAGAGTACTCAGAGGCGGGGATCATATTCCTCGTGTCACCTATCTTCATATATATACATATTTTATACGATTGATTGATTCACTTATTAAAGATAATAAACCGGGTGAATGTGTGATACCATGATGAGTTGTTATCGTTTATATGATGTGTGATTGTGCTCTTGCTTCTCTTATATATGTGTATAGTTAGCTAACGGTTTCATACCGTGTTGTAGTTCCTTCGCAGGATAGGAGGACTGAGGAGTGATCCAGTGGGGTGATCTGCTGAGGGTTCCGTACACTGGGCATATTTGTGGGATTTTGGGGTTGTTATCGGTTGTACGGCTTTTGGTTTAACTTTTGTACTCAGCAGTACCATGTATACTCTTTTGACATGTACATATTTATATCAGTTTCATGTTTTGTTTTAATCTGTTAGTGCCTTGTTGTAAGGTTCAGTGAAGTTGTTGTCAGGCTAGGGTCAGGATCCATTGTGAGATCCTAGCCCAGTAGCGCCTCGAGTCCTACGGATTCGGGGTGTTACAAAGTTGGTATCAGAGCCCAGGTTGACAACAATGGCACTAGTAATCTGCAATAAGTACGAATGGATAAATAAACAGAACCCGAAAAGGGGTCTGACTTTTAAAAGGTTTGGTTTCGAAATGAGTACAAATGTTTTGGGTTACCGTGTGCGTGAACCATCGCCCCTCTGAAGATCTCGACAGTTTATATGTAGATATTCTATCATGATTGATTTGATACATACATACGGCATATATATAACCTTCTAAGCTAGGTTTACGTCTTCTGTAGATGGTTCAGACTAGAACCCTCCCTGCAGCAAGACGTGGTAGAGGTAGACCCCCTCTCGGTAGAGGACGAGGTCAGGTTCCTGCTGTTGATCCACGCGCAGCAGAGGGGGTACATGAGGAAGTTGCTGAGAGTGCCGTTCCTGAGAATAGGAACGAGGCTGCTGAGAGACAGGGGTCACAGAGAGCCCAGTCTGCTGATTCTGGTCGCATTTTTATGGGTAGATCAGAGTATCAGGCTCATATCAGACGTGTAGAGGAGGCTGTCAGAGCCGGCAGACGTGTCCCAGATTTACCGACACAGGAGGGACCATCTGAGAGGTCCCACACCGTTACTCATGTACCAGCTGTACAGGTACCTGCTGCTGAGATTCCTCCGGTTCGGGAAGAGCATAGAGGGCCCAGACCAGACAGTTGGTTGAAGGCATTTCGTCAGATGGGAGTACCCCCTTTCACTGGGAGTGTGGGGTTAGAGGTTGAGCTCTGGTTAGGACACGTAGACTCAGCTCTGGAGTCTATTCGATGTCCAGCTGATAGACAGATAAAGTTGGTACAGAGTCTGTTCAGGGAGTTAGCTCAACACTGGTGGAGATTTGTACGAGTACAGGTTACCAGTTATACGCAGATGAAGACGATGATTAGAGAGCGTTTCTGCCCTGCCTCATTGAGGAGGGAGAAACTGCGGGATTTCATGGAGGCTGGGTTTGATGATGTGCCTGTTTCTGAGGCCATCAAGAGATTCCAGGAGGAGCTGGCCTTGCTGGGACCAGCGGCCCCTGCTGCTGATCAACATGTATATCTGTTTTCCCGACGTCTGAGGGATGCCACCAGGGCCTATATGGCCGGGTTTCATTGTGAGTCCTTGATGGACTATCAGGATAGAGCTTCCGATTATGAGCGGGAGCGAGCTGGACAGAGGAGAGCTTCTCAGACCGGGAGGTCTGAGAAGAGACAACGTACCGGGCAGACCAGTGGTACAGCTGGAGCTGCTAGTGTTGGGGGTACCCAGAGACGTCAGGGTCGTTCTGTATCTGCACCGGTTACAGAGAAGGGACGACAGTGTTTTAACTGTGGAGATCCAGGGCATCTGAAGCCCGAGTGTACGAGACCACTGGTGACGTGTTTTACCTGTGGCCGACAGGGCCATAGAGCTGTTTACTGCCGCCAGGGCGGAGCTGCATCACAGCAGGGTTCTACTCCTGCCAGTGTACCAGGAGGGGGGCAGAGACCACCCCAGCAGCAGACTCAGGGACAGCAGAGAGTCCCAGACCGCCCTACGACGCAGGGATCTGCTCCTGGGCCGAGTAGAGGCAGAGGCCGTGGTGGAGGCACCACTGATACCAGAGGCCCACAGGGTCGTGTTTTTGAGCTGAGGAGTGCAGAGGAGCCAGCTGCACCTACGGCTACAGGTACCATTCTGATTCATGGTTTACCTGTTAGAGTTTTATTTGATACTGGTGCTACGCACTCTTTTATTTCTGATGCCTGTGTAGAGCGTCTTGGATTAGATACAGTTGAGGGGATGCCCTTTATTATAGGGCTACCCAATAGTAGTAGGGTCAGAGGTACCCGTGAGATTCACGGTTGTCCCATTACTGTAGGGACCCGAGTGTTATTAGTTGACTTCTTTGTCATGCCATTAGAGCATGAAGAAGTTGTTTTAGGTATGGACTGGATGGATAGACATTCCGCAGTCTTAGATGTAGGTAGGAGGACCGTTACCCTTTCTACCGAGTTAGGACAGATTGAGGTTTTCCGAGGTTGGGACCTTGGAAAGGTAGGCACAGTTATCAGTGCGATACGAGCAGCCAGACTGATTGCACAGGGTTGCGAGGCCTTTTGGTGTTATGCCATGAAGGAGGGGGAGAGTCCAGCATTAGAGGATATCCCGGTTGTTTGTGATTACATAGATGTGTTTGCTGAGCCGTCTAGTTTACCGCCTCAGAGGAGTGTGGATTTTGGGATTGAGTTAGAGCCTGGTACGAGACCGATCTCGAAGGCCCCATACCGGATGGCGCTTGTCGAGATGCTGGAGCTGAAGAGGCAACTTGAGGAGTTGGCCGAGAAGGGCTTCATTCGCCCTAGTGTGTCCCCATGGGGAGCACCTGTTCTCTTCGTACGGAAGAAGGATGGATCGCTGAGATTGTGCATAGATTACAGAGAGCTGAATAAGGTCACCATCAAGAACAAGTATCCACTGCCGCGTATTGATGATTTGTTAGATCAGTTACAGGGAGCGACTGTGTTCTCCAGGATAGACCTGCGTTCCGGGTATCACCAGCTGAGGGTGAGGGAGCAGGATGTGCACAGGACAACATTCCGGACCAGATATGGCCACTACGAGTTTGTAGTGATGCCATTTGGGCTTACGAATGCCCCAGCCGTCTTTATGGAGTTGATGAACAGTATCTTCATCGACTTCCTGGATCAGTTTGTAGTGGGTTTTTATTGATGATATTCTGGTATACTCTCGTAGCAGTGAGGAGCATGCAGGACACCTGAGGACTGTATTGCAGGTTTTGCGGGATAGAGAACTTTATGCTAAGTTCTCTAAGTGTGAGTTCGGGATGCCAGAAGTAGCATTCTTGGGTCACGTGGTTTCAGCTGATGGGATCAAAGGTGGATCCAGCGAAGATTGAGGCTGTAGCAGCTTGGACGACACCGACGAACGTCAAGGAAGTACGTAGTTTCCTTGGCCTAGCCGGTTATTACAGACGCTTCGTGGAGGGTTTTTCTGTGGTTGCCCGTCCACTGACGAGTTTACTGAGGAAGACTACCAGATTCGTGTGGTCTGATCAGTGCAGACAGAGTTTTGAGGAGTTGAAGAGGCGTTTGACTTCTGCTCCTATTTTGGCACAGCCAGAGGGTACTAGGACTTGGTGGTTTACAGTGATGCATCCAAGCTAGGCTTGGGATGTGTTTTGAATGGCAGCGAGGTAGAGTTATTGCATATGCGTCTCGACAGCTGAAGACGTATGAGGAGAACTACCCGACTCATGATCTGGAGTTGGCAGCGGTAGTTCATGCACTGAAGATCTGGAGACATTACTTATATGGTGCTACGTGTCAGATCTTCACAGACCATAAGAGTCTGAAGTACATTTTCACGCAGCGGGAATTGAATAACCGCCAGCGTAGGTGGCTCGAGTTGATTAAGGACTTTGATTTAGAGATCTTGTACCATCCAGGGAAGGCGAACGTTGTCGCCGACGGCCCTGAGCAGGAAGATGCCTCGAGAGCAGGCGATTGCGAGATTGACAGTTCAGCGCCAGTTGCAGAGAGATTTGATCTGGCTAGAGTTGGACATCCAGTTTCCTGATGAGGATGCCCAGCTGCGTACTTTAGAGGTTCTTCCTGATCTGTTGGGCGAGATCCGACAAAAACAGGAAACCTGCCCGACCTTACAGAGGATTAGAGATAGGATGTCTCGGGACGAGGCACCACAGTTCCTGCTTGGAGCAGACGGAGTTGTGAGACGCCGTGGTCGCGTCTGTGTACCTGCTGATACAGAGCTGAGGCAGAGGATCTTACAGGAGGCTCACTGTACCCCTTACTCTGTACATCCAGGTACGAGTAAGATGTATCAGGACTTGAGATGTATATACTGGTGGGTGAGGGCTGAAGCCCGATGTAGCCAGATTTGTAGCACAGTGTGCGACCTGTCAGCAGGTCAAGATTGAGCATTTCAGACCTGGGGTCGAGCTTCATCCACTTCCTGTTCCACAGAGGAAGTGGGAAGACGTCACCATGGATTTTGTGACCGGGTTGAGATTGAGTCGGAGTTTTGATGCCATCTGGGTTTATAGTGGACCGGTTGACGAAGACGGACACGTTTCCTTCCTATCAGAGAGACGTGGCCGGTGAGCAGATTAGCTGAGGAGTACACTAGGCATATAGTGAGACTCCATGGGTGTACCGAGGACGATCGTCTCAGATAGAGATGGACGATTTACCTCGAGATTCCTGGCAGCAGATCCAGACTGCCTTGGGGACAGAGTTTGCATTTTACGACGGCGTTTCATCCTCAGACAGATGGTCAGTCAGAGAGGACCATTCAGACTCCTGGAGGATATGCTGCGAGCTTGTGTGTTGGATTGGGGACAGGTGTGGACAGATCATCTTCCGCTTGTTGAGTTCTCCTACAACAACAGCTGGCATGCATCTATTGGGATGGCCCCATATGAGGCACTGTATGGACAGAGATGTCGTACCCCGTTATGTTGGGATGAGCGGAGCAGTATGAGTGATTTTAGCGCCTGGATCAGATTCAGGATGATGTAGCTCGGGTAAGCATTGATTAGAGAGCGTATGCTGACTGCACAGAGCCGTCAGAAGTCTTATGCTTGACAGGAGCGTAGGACCTCTAGAGTTCAGGGTTGGAGCCCATGTGTGGCTGAGAGTGTCTCCGACACGAGGTGTTTAGACGTTTTGGCATTAAGGGAAAGTTGAGTCCCCGATATGTCGGACCGTTCGAGATTCTGGATCGAGTTGGGAGTGCAGCATACAGATTAGCCTTGCCTCCGAGATTAGAGGGTGTTCACCCTGTGTTTCACGTGTCTCAGCTGAGGGAGTATATACCAGATCCGAGACACATTGTGAGTTATGAGGATTTAGTGGTTGAGCCGGACCACACTTTTGTAGAGCATCCGATTGCAGTCCTAGAGCGAGGTATTAGACGCCTGCGTTCGAAGGACATTCCTATGTTGAGGATACAGTGGTCGAGACGAGGACCTGAGGAGGCTACATGGGAGACTGAGGATAGTATCCAGAGGAACTATCCAGAGTTCTATGCTGGGTTAGATACATCAGTAGGATCACCGAGTAGATCTTAGTACTAGCTTGGTGAGTCTTATCTGTTTATGTGTGTATGTGCTTATATGCCATGTTGTGTTTTGTTCATGCTAGCTTGATGTGATTTATGATCTGATTAGATCTTGTATGCTGTATGATTATTGTTATAGCTGTATGCTATTGTGGATAGGTTTAGCTGGAGATGGTTCTTTCCTCCATGCTATTTTGATGGACATAGTAGTGCCGGAGATGTTCTACCTCCATGCCTTTCTGTTATAGATATGTTTTGGCTAGAGATGTACTTCCTCTATGCCCTTGTGATATGATGATGACTACGGAGAGGTTTTTCCTCCCTGCTTGTGTTTGAGGTTTTGCAAGTTTCGGGACGAAACTTGTTTTTTAGGGGGTGAGGTGTAAGAGCCGTAATCTTTCGGACCGAGATTGGTATTTTGACCGAGACGAACTTTTGGCCGAGATTAGCTTTGCCGCCGCCTCGGCGGCAATCCCGCCGCCCCTGCGGCGCGCACCGCACCCGCGGGCACTCCTACCGCCCCTGCGGATTACGGCGGCTGCAGCCGTTTCCTTGACCTCTNCAAGGGTTTCATTCACTTTGTTCTCATCCCATTCCAGGCTTCCTACGTCCACCTTGCTTATCCTTCTTCCCTTGTGCCTTGTGAGTTTGATCTTGTTTCCCTTGGAGTTTGACTTTGAAAGTGTACCTTGTGGTTGATGATGATGCTAGTTTGTTGTTGCTGAGCTTGAGGCAAGCTTGTGTTGTGTGTGACCTTTCCCTGCAGCCTTAGATTCCAAGTGTGGTAAGGATCTTCTTGCTTCTCTTCTTCCTTTCTTGTTCTTCCTTCCTAGCTTAGGATTAGATGCTTGCATAGATGTGTATTGATGTTATACTGTGTAAATCTGGAAGAGAGTAGACGTGATTGATCACGTAGGAGAGAGAGTTTCACCGCCCCTAGTCACGCCCCCGCGGCGACAGTGGCGCCAGCGGCTGACACCGTGTCACCGCCCCGCGGCGACAGTGCCAGCGCCAGCGGCTGCCCGCGTCCCGTGTCACCGCCCCCCGCGGCCACGTTCCGCCGCTCCCGCGGCCATCTATTTTCGCCCCTGCGCCTCTGTGTTCCGCAGGTGCGTTTTGATCCCGGCTCTACCTAAAGCTAGGTAGATCCTTTCCTTTCTAGTATGAGAAACTTAGTACCATGCTAGGATTCGGATATTGATGATTACGGTATGGAATTGCCGGTTAGGGCTTTGAGGTTTACGAGTTGGAATTGATCCCTTATGGATCCCTTGGGTCTAGGTGTGACCCTTTGTGTGATAGGATTGTGATATATGTACGTGTGCCTTGTATAGGTTGTGCTGTCCTCCAGTTTGGAGTAGACGTTTTGAGAGTGGATCATACTTGAGTTACTTCTGAGATCGAGGTAAGTCCATAGGACTTACTTAGCTACTATCCTTATATTGGATGTATGCTTGAGTGGTGTTTGCTATATGCTTTATAGCATGATTAGGAATAGGATTACGAGTATGATTATGTTTATGATGGTCACATACCTATCTTTATTATACTGACCGCCCATCGTAGTGGCTGTGATAACCTTTCCCTTTCATCCCGCCGTGGAGTCTGGGAGGTTCTCTGTAGTCAGGCCAGTACTGGTATAAGGAAGGCCCTCACCATTCCCATAGGGTACACGGGAGGTGTGCTGATACTACCCCAGCTGGTTAGAGTACTCAGAGGCGGGGATCATATTCCTCGTGTCACCTATCTTCATATATATACATATTTTATACGATTGATTGATTCACTTATTAAAGATAATAAACCGGGTGAATGTGTGATACCATGATGAGTTGTTATCGTTTATATGATGTGTGATTGTGCTCTTGCTTCTCTTATATATGTGTATAGTTAGCTAACGGTTTCATACCGTGTTGTAGTTCCTTCGCAGGTTAGGAGAACTGAGGAGTGATCCAGTGGGGTGATCTGCTGAGGGTTCCGTACACTGGGCATATTTGTGGGATTTTGGGGTTGTTATCGGTTGTACGGCTTTTGGTTTAACTTTTGTACTCAGCAGTACCATGTATACTCTTTTGACATGTACATATTTATATCAGTTTCATGTTTTGTTTAATCTGTTAGTGCCTTGTTGTAAGGTTCAGTGAAGTTGTTGTCAGGCTAGGGTCAGGATCCATTGTGAGATCCTAGCCCAGTAGCGCCTCGAGTCCTACGGATTCGGGGTGTTACAAAGTTGGTATCAGAGCCCAGGTTGACAACAATGGCACTAGTAATCTGCAATAAGTACGAATGGATAAATAAACAGAACCCGAAAAGGGGTCTGACTTTTAAAAGGTTTGGTTTCGAAATGAGTACAAATGTTTTGGGTTACCGTGTACGTGAACCATCGCCCCTCTGAAGATCTCGACAGTTTATATATAGATATTCTGTCATGATTGATTTGATACATACATACGGCATATATATAGCCTTCTAAGCTAGGTTTACGTCTTCTGCAGATGGTTCAGACTAGAACCCTCCCTGCAGCAAGACGTGGTAGAGGTAGACCCCCTCTCGGTAGAGGACGAGGTCAGGTTCCTGCTGTTGATCCACGCGCAGCAGAGGGGTACATGAGGAAGTTGCTGAGAGTGCCGTTCCTGAGAATAGGAACGAGGCTGCTGAGAGACAGGGGTCACAGAGAGCCCAGTCTGCTGATTCTGGTCGCATTTCTATGGGTAGATCAGAGTATCAGGCTCATATCAGGACGTGTAGAGGAGGCTGTCAGAGCCGGCAGACGTGTCCCAGATTTACCGACACAGGAGGGACCATCTGAGAGGTCCCACACCGTTACTCATGTACCAGCTGTACAGGTACCTGCTGCTGAGATTCCTCCGGTTCGGGAAGAGCATAGAGGGCCCAGACCAGGACAGTTGGTTGAAGGCATTTCGTCAGATGGGAGTACCCCCTTTCACTGGGAGTGTGGGGTTAGAGGTTGAGCTCTGGTTAGGACACGTAGACTCAGCTCTGGAGTCTATTCGATGTCCAGCTGATAGACAGATAGAAGTTGGTACAGAGTCTGTTCAGGGAGTTAGCTCAACACTGGTGGAGATTTGTACGAGTACAGGTTACCAGTTATACGCAGATGAAGACGATGATTAGAGAGCGTTTCTGCCCTGCCTCATTGAGGAGGGAGAAACTGCGGGATTTCATGGAGGCTGGGTTTGATGATGTGCCTGTTTCTGAGGCCATCAAGAGATTCCAGGAGGAGCTGGCCTTGCCTGGGACCAGCGGCCCTGCTGCTGATCAGCATGTATATCTGTTTTCCCGACGTCTGAGGGATGCCACCAGGGCCTATATGGCCGGGTTTCATTGTGAGTCCTTGATGGACTATCAGGATAGAGCTTCCGATTATGAGCGGGAGCGAGCTGGACAGAGGAGAGCTTCTCAGACCGGGAGGTCTGAGAAGAGACAACGTACCGGGGCAGACCAGTGGTACAGCTGGAGCTGCTAGTGTTGGGGGTACCCAGAGACGTCAGGGTCGTTCTGTATCTGCACCGGTTACAGAGAAGGGACGACAGTGTTTTAACTGTGGAGATCCAGGGCATCTGAAGCCCGAAGTGTACGAGACCACTGGTGACGTGTTTTACCTGTGGCCGACAGGGCCATAGAGCTGTTTACTGCCGCCAGGGCGGAAGCTGCATCACAGCAGGGTTCTACTCCTGCCAGTGTACCAGGAGGGGGGCAGAGACCACCCCAGCAGCAGACTCAGGGACAGCAGAGAGTCCCAGACCGCCCTACGACGCAGGGATCTGCTCCTGGGCCCGGTAGAGGCAGAGGCCGTGGTGGAGGCACCACTGATACCAGAGGCCCACAGGGTCGTGTTTTTGAGCTGAGGAGTGCAGAGGAGCCAGCTGCACCTACGGCTACAGGTACCATTCTGATTCATGGTTTACCTGTTAGAGTTTTATTTGATACTGGTGCTACGCACTCTTTTATTTCTGATGCCTGTGTAGAGCGTCTTGGATTAGATACAGTTGAGGGGATGCCCTTTATTATAGGGCTACCCAATAGTAGTAGGGTCAGAGGTACCCGTGAGATTCACGGTTGTCCCATTACTGTAGGGACCCGAGTGTTATTAGTTGACTTCTTTGTCATGCCATTAGAGCATGAAGAAGTTGTTTTAGGTATGGACTGGATGGATAGACATTCCGCAGTCTTAGATGTAGGTAGGAGGACCGTTACCCTTTCTACCGAGTTAGGACAGATTGAGGTTTTCCGAGGTTGGGACCTTGGAAAGGTAGGCACAGTTATCAGTGCGATACGAGCAGCCAGACTGATTGCACAGGGTTGCGAGGCCTTTTGGTGTTATGCCATGAAGGAGGGGGAGAGTCCAACATTAGAGGATATCCCGGTTGTTTGTGAGTACATAGATGTGTTTGCTGAGCCGTCTAGTTTACCGCCTCAGAGGAGTGTGGATTTTGGGATTGAGCTAGAGCCTGGTACGAAACCGATCTCGAAGGCCCCATACCGGATGGCGCCTGTTGAGATGCTGGAGCTGAAAAGGCAACTTGAGGAGTTGGCCGAGAAGGGCTTCATTCGCCCTAGCGTGTCCCCATGGGGAGCACCTGTCCTCTTCGTACGGAAGAAGGACGGATCACTGAGGTTATGCATTGATTACAGAGAGCTGAATAAGGTGACCATCAAGAATAAGTATCCACTGCCGCGCATTGATGATTTGTTAGATCAGTTACAGGGAGCGACTGTATTCTCCAGGATTGACCTGCGTTCCGGGTATCACCAGCTGAGGGTGAGGGAGCAGGATGTGCACAGGACAGCATTCCGGACCAGATATGGCCACTACGAGTTTGTAGTGATGCCATTTGGGCTTACGAATGCCCCAGCCGTCTTTATGGAGTTGATGAACAGTATCTTCATCGTCTTCCTGGATCAGTTTGTAGTGGTTTTTATTGATGATATTCTGGTATACTCTCGTAGCAGTGAGGAGCATACAGGACACCTGAGGACTGTATTGCAGGTTTTGCGGGATAGAGAACTTTATGCTAAGTTCTCTAAGTGTGAGTTCTGGATACCAGAAGTAGCATTCTAGGGTCACGTGGTTTCAGATGATGGGATCAAGGTGGATCCAGCGAAGATTGAGGCTGTAGCAGCTTGGACGACACCGACGAAGGTCAAGGAAGTACGTAGTTTCCTTGGCCTAGCCGGTTATTACAGACGCTTCGTGGAGGGTTTTTCTATGATGGCCCGTCCACTGACGAGTTTACTGAGGAAGACTACCAGATTCGTGTGGTCTGATCAGTGCAGACAGAGTTTTGAGGAGTTGAAGAGGCGTTTGACTTCTGCTCCTATTTTGGCACAGCCAGAGGGTACTGAGGACTTGGTGGTTTACAGTGATGCATCCAAGCTAGGCTTGGGATCTGTTTTGATGCAGCGAGGTAGAGTTATTGCATATGCGTCTCGACAGCTGAAGACGTATGAGGAGAACTACCCGACTCATGATCTGGAGTTGGCAGCGGTAGTTCATGCACTGAAGATCTGGAGACATTACTTATATGGTGCTACGTGTCAGATCTTCACAGACCATAAGAGTCTGAAGTACATTTTCACGCAGCGGGAATTGAATAACCGCCAGCGTAGGTGGCTCGAGTCGATTAAGGACTTTGATTTAGAGATCTTGTACCATCCAGGGAAGGCGAACGTTGTCGCCGACGCCCTGAGCAAGAAGACGCCTCGAGAGCAGGCGATTGCGAGATTGACAGTTCAGCGCCAGTTGCAGAGAGATTTGATCTGGCTAGAGTTGGACATCCAGTTTCCTGATGAGGATGCCCAGCTGCGTACTTTAGAGGTTGTTCCTGATCTGTTGGACGAGATCCGACAGAAACAGGAAACCTGCCTGACCTTACAGAGGATTAGAGATAGGATGTCTCGGGACGAGGCACCACAGTTCCTGCTTGGAGCAGACAGAGTTGTGAGACGCCGTGGTCGCGTCTGTGTACCTGCTGATACAGAGCTGAGGCAGAAGATCTTACAGGAGGCTCACTGTACCCCTTACTCTGTACATCCAGGTACGAGTAAGATGTATCAGGACTTGAGATGTATATACTAGTGGGGAGGGCTGAAGCCCGATGTAGCCAGATTTGTAGCACAGTGTGCGACCTGTCAGCAGGTCAAGATTGAGCATTTCAGACCTGGGGGCGAGCTTCATCCACTTCCTGTTCCACAAAGGAAGTGGGAAGACGTCACCATGGATTTTGTGACCGGGTTGAGATTGAGTCGGAGTTTTGATGCCATCTAGGTTATAGTGGACCGGTTGACGAAGACGACACGTTTCCTTCCTATCAGAGAGACGTGGCCGGTGAGCAGATTAGCTGAGGAGTACACTAGGCATATAGTGAGACTCCATGGTGTACCGAGGACGATCGTCTCAGATAGAGATGGACGATTTACCTCGAGATTTTGGCAGCAGATCCAGACTGCCTTGGGGACGAGTTTGCATTTTACGACGGCGTTCCATCCTCAGACAGATGGTCAGTCAGAGAGGACCATTCAGACTCTGGAGGATATGCTGCGAGCTTGTGTGTTGGATTGGGGACAGGTGTGGATAGATCATCTTCCGCTTGTTGAGTTCTCCTACAACAACAGCTGGCATGCATCTATTGAGATGGCCCCATATGAGGCACTGTATGGACAGAGATGTCGTACCCCGTTATGTTGGGATGAGCGGAGCAGTATGAGTGATTTAGCGCCTGATCAGATTCAGGATGATGTAGCTCGGGTAACATTGATTAGAGAGCGTATGCTGACTGCACAGAGCCGTCAGAAGTCTTATGTTGACAGGAGGCGTGGACCTCTAGAGTTCAGGGTTGGAGCCCATGTGTGGCTGAGAGTGTCTCCGACACGAGGTGTTAGACGTTTTGGCATTAAGGGAAAGTTGAGTCCCCGATATGTCGGACCGTTCGAGATTCTGGATCGAGTTGGGAGTGCAGCATACAGATTAGCCTTGCCTCCGAGATTAGAGGGTGTTCACCCTGTGTTTCACGTGTCTCAGCTGAGGGAGTATATACCAGATCCGAGACACATTGTAAGTTATGAGGATTTAGTGGTTGAGCCGGACCACACTTTTGTAGAGCATCCGATTGCAGTCCTAGAGCGAGGTATTAAACGCCTGCGTTCGAAGGACATTCCTATGTTGAGGATACAGTGGTCGAGACGAGGACCTGAGGAGGCTACATGGGAGACTGAGGATAGTATCCAGAGGAACTATCCAGAGTTCTATGCTGGGTTAGATACATCAGTAGGATCACCGAGTAGATCTTAGTACTAGCTTGGTGAGTCTTATCTGTTTATGTGTGTATGTGCTTATATGCCATGTTGTGTTTTGTTCATGCTAGCTTGATGTGATTTATGATCTGATTAGATCTTGTATGCTAGTATGATTATTGATATAGCTGAAGATGGTTCTTTCCTCCATGCTATTGTGATGCGATAGGTTTAGCTGGAGATGGTTCTTTCCTCCATGCTATTTTGATGGACATAGTAGTGCCGGAGATGTTCTACCTCCATGCCTTTCTGTTATAGATATGTTTTGGCTAGAGATGTACTTCATCTATGCCCTTGTGATATGATGATGACTACGGGAGAGGTTTTTTCTCCCTGCTTGTGTTTGAGGTTTTGCAAGTTTCGGGATGAAACTTGTTTTTAGGGGGGTGAGGTGTAAGAGCCGTAATCTTTCGGACCGAGATTGGTATTTGACCGAGACGAACTTTGGCCGAGAGTAGCTTTGTCGCCCCTGCGGCCAATCCCGCCGCCCCTGCGGCGCACCGCACCCGCGGGCACTCCTACCGCCCCTGCGGATTACGGCGGCTGCAGCCGTTTTCCTTGACCTCTTGACTCGTGCTTTATCCTTAACCTTATTTCTTTCTTCTACTTGCTGAGCAAGGGTTTCATTCACTTTGTTCTCATCCCATTCCAGGCTTCCTACGTCAACCTTGCTTATCCTTCTTCCCTTGTGAGTTTGATCTTGTTTCCCTTGGAATTTGACTTTGAAAGTGTACCTTGTGGTTGATGATGATGCTAGTGTTTGTTGTTGCTGAGCTTGAGGCAAGCTTGTGTTGTGTGTGACCTTTCCCTGCAGCCTTGGATTCCAAGTGTGGTAAGGATCTTCTTGCTTCTCTTCTTCCTTTCTTGTTCTTCCTTCCTAGCTTAGGATTAGATGCTTGCATAGATGTGTATTGATGGTTGTATGTGTATACTTATGTATGTGTACGAAT
The DNA here is from genome assembly GCA_002319775.1 of Fagopyrum tataricum. NCBI lineage: Eukaryota > Viridiplantae > Streptophyta > Magnoliopsida > Caryophyllales > Polygonaceae > Fagopyrum > Fagopyrum tataricum. Next base: position 33,602,763 of record CM008281.1, on the reverse strand, counting down.
CTGGAAGAGAGTAGACGTGATTGATCACGTGAAAGAGCCGAGGAGGAGATTGCAGAATCGTTTCTGCGTTTTCACCGCCCCTGCGGCCAGAAGTCACCGCCCCCGCGGCGACAGTGTCCAGCGCCAGCGGCTGCCCGCGTCCCGTGTCACCGCTCCTGCGGCCAGGAGTCACCGCCCCCGCGGCGACAGTGCCCAGCGCCAGCGGCTGCCCGCGTCCCGTGTCACAGCCCCCGCGGCCACGTTCCGCCGCTCCCGCGGCCATCTATTTTCGCCCCTGCGCCTTTGTGTTCCGCAGGTGCGTTTTGATCCTGGCTCTACCTAAAGCTAGGTAGATCATTTCCTTTCTAGTATGAGAAACTTAGTACCATGCTAGGATTCGGATATTGATGATTACGGTATGGAATTGCCGGTTAGGGCTTTGAGGTTTACGAGTTGGATTGATCCCTTATGGATCCCTTGGGTCTAGGTGTGACCCTTTGGGTGATAGGATTGTGATATATGTACGTGTGCCTTGTATAAGTTGTGCTGTCCTCCAGTTTGGAGTAGACGTTTTGAGAGTGGATCATACTTGAGTTACTTCTGAGATCGAGGTAAGTCCATAGGACTGACTTAGCTACTATCCTTATATTGAATGTATGCTTGAGTGGTGTTTGCTATATGCTTTATAGCATGATTAGGAATAGGATTACGAGTATGATTATGTTATGATGGTCACAGACCTATCTTTATTATACTGACCGCCGCCCATCGTAGTGGCTGTGATAACCTTTCCCTTTCATCCCGCCGTGGAGTCTGGGAGGTTCTCTGTAGTCAGGCCAGTACTGGTATAAAGGAAGGCCCTCACCATTCCCACAGGGTACACGGGAGGTGTGCTGATACTACCCCAGCTGGTTAGAGTACTCAGAGGCGGGGATCATATTCCTCATGTCACCTATCTTCATATATATACATATTTTATACGATTGATTGATTCACTTATTAAAGATAATAAACCGGGTGAATGTGTGATACCATGATGAGTTGTTATCGTTTATATGATGTGTGATTGTGCTCTTGCTTCTCTTATATATGTGTATAGTTAGCTAACGGTTTCATACCGTGTTGTAGTTCCTTCGCAGGATAGGAGGACTGAGGAGTGATCCAGTGGGGTGATCTGCTGAGGGTTCCGTACACTGGGCATATTTGTGGGATTTTGGGGTTGTTATCGGTTGTACGGCTTTTGGTTTAACTTTTGTACTCAGCAGTACCATGTATACTCTTTTGACATGTACATATTTATATCAGTTTCATGTTTTGTTTTAATCTGTTAGTGCCTTGTTGTAAGGTTCAGTGAAGTTGTTGTCAGGCTAGGGTCAGGATCCATTGTGAGATCCTAGCCCAGTAGCGCCTCGAGTCCTACGGATTCGGGGTGTTACACTCTCATAGACAATATACAATAAGAAAGTGTTTAAGCTACTTTGTTTATCTTTTATTTCCTTCTAAATTGTTTACACTGTTAAGGTGGTTCACCCAACTGGACAAAGGTTCAGAGAATACCAGTGGAAAAATTAATCTTGAGGAGGCATAAAGATTTTAGGAAAAACCTTTTTCCGAAAGAGTAAACCATTAAAGGAAATTTAGGTTGAAATCCAGTCGCCTTTCTCCTTCATTTGTTTCCAAATAGAAGTCTATCAACTCAACACATCCTTCAATTTCTAAATATCTTAGACTTATTAGTTTTTGTAGCTTATCCACCAACTTTTCACAATTCATTAACAATTAAGTAATGAGCCTTTGGCTTCCCCTGCAAGCAAATGTCAGGGAAACATTTCCCTTAAATCAACAGAGATTTTTATCATCATAAGATATTTATTTGCAGCTACTTGAAAGCAGCCCTGAACAAGTCATGCATTTTGCAATTGACTATATAACCTTCAACTTTCCTAACATTTTAGAAGAAGCATATATGTACCAAGTACAAGAAGAAGCTCTCACCAAAATCCATCTAATCTAAGCACAAATTTTCATTGGATGCAGCAAGAAAACCCTGAACTACCCATAAATGGATCAAAGTGGTTTTATCAAATTGATAATCCTTCATGCCCACGATTTCCTTCAAACCTTCTTTTAAATTGGAGAAGTTATTTACACAAGCTCATAGTCATAATTTAAAGAACTCCTCAATTTTCTTTTGAGTTGTACAACAGTTGGGCTAAAGTTGTTTTGCCTTGTCCCCCAATGCCAACCACTGCCATAACAAAAACAGACTCTTTCACTCCAACATCTGCCAACAACAGCCTTAAAATTCTCTTCTTGTCTTCGTCTGTCCCAATCACTTTGTCTTCTGGAATATAAGAATATTGTGCTTTTTTTTCCTTCTTATAGCAGCTTCCATGGTGCTTCTTATAGGCCAAACTGAGTCATATCATTCGCTATGTCATCCAGACGCCCTCTGAGCTCCTTCTCTTTATCCGTAGTTTTGACAATGAAAACCAGATCGTTTCACTTGGAGAAGAAATATTTTGATTTCAGTCTTTCTTTTACCACAGTAAGAGCTCGTCTTTAGCTAGGGTGCTCAACTGTGGAAGGAGTGAATTGGCTATGTTCAATGCCGCAAGTTCAGCCATGGAAAACAATACTTGATAAAACTAGAACTGAAACGATTCTCAACGAAAAACACCAGATCTAGAGTGATCTTGAAGAAAGACATCAAGTTAATCCAACAAACAAAACTTGGTGACGCATTTCGGGTTAAAAACCCTACTCTACGGGATTTCAGGAGGGGAAATCCGTCTCAATCCACTAGGTAGATAGAACGTATGATTACAAGTAACAACAACTTCAAATCAAGACCAATATCACCCTAACCAAGAGAAAACTCAACAAGAACAGCAAGATAAGAGAAGCCAAATGATGCCAACGCAACTAGAACCAAGCTTCCAGTGAAGCTTGTGTTCTTAATCTGATTTTCCCACGTGAAGCTTAGTTAAAGAGCTTATATACCTAGGGTTAAGAGGAGACAACAACAACACGTGAAGGAGTCACGTGCCTTCATTAATCCAGTAATGAGACGGATCAAGGCAAGCCCAACGGCAAAAGGCCCAACAAGCATGAATTACACCAACATCCACAAGATTACACATATTTACACATAACAGCTGAAACTTATTAAGTTCCCCATAATGGCACAATATACATGATCACCATACACATTAGAGCATCTTAGGTTATGTTTGAATCATGTCAGGATATCACTTAACACCTTAAGTGCCCTTGTACATTATCAAACAAGTCCTAAACCACCAACTAATGTATAGGCATTCAAGTATATGTCTATAAGGGATGAATGGTACAAGTATTTGAAGTTGTAGTAATTCTATGTACAACCTATTGTTTATTAACATAACAATATGCCCTCCTAAACAATAGGTACAACAGTTCTATCTTCCAGTAGTGGACTGGTGGCTCTCTTGTCCTTTATCAATCCATGGTTCCACATATCTCAGTGTACATCTTAGATATGTAGAAAATTCCTACAATAAGCAAATTTATCTGAGTGACAATCTTACAAAATCAGAAGGATTTAGATCACCTTTGATCTTCTGTACAATTATATGCTTGTGTTTCATTTTCTTTCTAATATAGTGAAACCTAACATCAATATGCTTAGTTCTTTCATGATACATGGGATCCTTGCAGAGATAAAGTGCACTTTGACTATCAATATTAATAACAGGTATATAGGATTTATTTTCTATTTCCTCAAGCAAACCTTTTAACCAAGTGGCTTCTTTGGCAGCCTCAGTACGTGGCAGCCATATATTCAGCTTCAGTTGAAGATAAGGCAACCACAGACTGTTGTAGTGATTTTCAGGAAATACAATTCCCTGCCCAAGTGAAAAACAGAGCAGTAGTAGATTTCCTATTATCTTTATTACTAGCATAGTTAGAGTCAACATAGCCACACAAATCATTAGTAGAGCTATGTTCTTTATAAACTAAACATTTATTTTTAGTTCCATTCAAGTATCTCAGCATATACTTCATAGCATCCCAATGTAACAAACTAGGATTAGACATGTATCTACTCAGAACACTAATACCAAAAGCAAGGTCAGGTCTAGTGCAGATCATAGCATATATTAAAGAACCAACAACAATATCATAAGGTATATTCATCATTTTTGCTTTACTCTCAGGAGAAGTAGGGAAGTCTTTCTTAGACAATTCTAAGTGCCCTCCTAAGGGAACAGGTGCAGGGTTAGCATTTTCCATGTAAAACTTAACTAACACCTTTTGAACATAGTCAGCTTGCGATAACATCATGGATTTATATCTCTAATTATAGTGATACCTAATATTTTTTTATCATTTCCTAAATCTTTCATGTCAAAATTATTTTTCAGATCATGCTTAACACCAGTAATAAGAGCTTTAGAAGAAGAAATAATCAAGATATCATCAACATATAATAAAACATACAAAGGAGCATGCTTTTTGATGTTCTTAAAATAAAGACAAGTATCATATTCACTTCTAGTAAATCTCAGTTTGGTCATACAAGCATCAAATTTCAAGTTCCACTATCGTGGAGACTGTTTCAGACCATAGATAGATTTTTTAAGCAAACATGCAACATTAGGTCTATCTATGTCAATAAAACCTTTTGGTTGAGACATATATATAGTTTCAACTAAGTCACCATGCAAGAAAGAAGTTTTAACATCCATTTGTTCTAATTCCCAGTCATAGACAACAACCATAGCAAGTAAAAGTCTCAGAGTTTTATACTTATCCACAGGAGCAAAGATATCATTATAATCAAGTCCTTCTTTTTGTGTAAAACCCTTGGCAACTAATCTAGCTTTAAATCTGGTTGGTTCATCTATATTTGTCCCTTCTTTTATTTTATATATCCATCTACACTGTATGAGCTTAGATTTTTCAGGCAAGTCACACAAAACCCAAGTACTATTAGCATTCATAGAGGCAATTTCATCATGCATAGCAATCACCCATTTCTTAGCATCAGGGCAACTAATAGCTTGTTCATAAGTCTCAGGAGTGTAAGGATGTTACACAACATTAGCAGTCAAAAGAGCATATTCAACAACATTAGCAGCATGATAATTTCTATTAGGTATAATAGTTCTAGGTAATCTATCCCTAGTCATCTGATAATTTTTAGTGTTTTCAGAAACATCAGAGATAGATGAAAATGAAGCATGCATATTGGACATATCATTTATATCATTCATATCAGAAGCATGATCATCAGACAATTTATTATTATCAGAAGAACTATTATGAGAAGAGAAAGGATCAGAATTACCCTCCCTTAATGGTTGCATGTGCTCAGTAGCTGTGTTATCATTCATTTCAGAGTGAGGATCCCCATTGTTTTCTTGTGAGCTGGTATTATGCTCCAAGCTATCATTAGGTTCCTCAGAACCCTCAACAGAGTAGTCTCCAATGTCAACCTCCACCTCATAATTGTGTGGAGCTGCACTGGGAGTGTAGAAGTGTACATACACTTCACCTTTATCACCTGTAGGCTCAGGATTGGTAGTTAGTTTTTCCTTAAAATAGAATTCATTTTCATTAAAAGTGACATTCTTGGAAGTGATCACTTTGTAACATCCAGGTTGAATTAAGAGTATTTTATACCCTTTAATATTCTCAGGATAACCAAGCATAACTCCCTTTATGGCTCTTGGTTGCAGCTTGCCTTGCACTATATGTGCATAAGAAGTGCATCCAAAGGGCCTTAGGTAGGCTAAGTTGGGCTTCCTAGACGTCCACATCTCTTGAGGAGTTTTAAAGTCTATAACAGAGGAGGGAGATCTATTAATAAGGTAAGCAGCTGTTGTGACTGCTTCACCCCATAGGGTAGGCTTTAAACCAGCACTAACTAACATACATCTAGCCTTTTCAAGCAAGGTTCTATTCGTTCTTTTAGCATTCCCATTCTGTTGTGGGGTACCTAGGACAGTCAAATGTCTCCTGATGCCAGCCACTTTACAGAATGAGTTAAACTCATTATTACAAAACTCAAGACCATTGTCTGTTCTAAGACATTTGAGTTTATGTGTTGTTTGATTTTCAACTAGGTCTTTCCAAGTTTTAAAAGTTTCAAAAGACTCATCTTTAGTTTTTAAAAGGTATATCCAGACTTTTCTGGAAAAGTGATCTAAGAAAGAGATGAAGTATCTTGATGCGTCCTTGGAATCGTTGAAGAACGAACTCCGGATCTAGACCAAGCTAGAGCTTCAACTACTCCTTCTTGATGTGCAAATGGGAACCTTGATAGAAGTTTGATAAGGCGGAAGCGATTTGAAAATGGATGCGGAAGCGAAGGTTTGATTCGATCTAGGGAGATCGAGTAAACGTTGTAGTGGATTGGAGGGTTGATTCTTTAGAAGAATCCTCGAATGTGAGTTCTTGGATCTAAGACTTGATCCAAGGAAGAACTTTGAGGGGATTGAAGAGGAAGTGATGCCCAAATCAAGAGAGAGGATTTTCCTTCAAATAACTTGATTAATATTAGACATGCTTTACAAGTGTGGCCAATCATCCTTTATATAGTGGATGAAGGCCAAACCATTAGTCGGAAATTAAAGACGGAAATAAAGGCGGAAAATAAAAGCGGGACATAAAGCCGGGGCTAACTCCCGAATTGAAAGGCCTAGACTATCAATGTCGGAAAGTAACTCCCGGAACTAAGTTCCGGAGTTACGGTTCCAAAAATTAAAGTCTATTATTAAAATGAAAAATACATTAAAATAATAATAATATTGCTAGCTTGATGATGTGGCGCCGGAAGTCTATGCCATGGTGGAGTGGTGACATGGCATGCAACTAACGGGTCCAAGTGATGCAATGGTGCGTCGGATGATTGAGCCGGCCGCTTGGGCGATGGCTTTAGCTCGGGAGCGAGTGAGCGGTCCATCGGAGCGAACCCGCAAAGCATCGTCCTCCTCATCCACGGTCATGGTTGTCAAGGGCGCATCAGTCCCCCCATCTTGGATGTGAAACGTCCCCGTTTCACCGTCGTCAAATAGGGGCTCAACAAAAGGGGCTAGATCCTTGACATTGAACGTTAGGTGCACGCCATAGGAATCCGGAAGCTCCAACTTGTAAGCATTCGGACCATGGTGGGATAGGATCCGGAAAGGGCCATCACCTCGATCCGATAGCTTGCCCTTGCGTAGAGATGGAAAACGCTCCTTCCTTAAGTGGAGCCAAACAAGATCGTCGGGCTCGAAAGATATGTCGCGACGGCCCTTTGTTGCGTTGTTCGGCAAGTTGGGCAGCACGCCGTTGGAGTTGTGCTCTTGTCCGCTCATGAAGTTCAATGATTGAGGCGGCTCGACTTGCGGCGGTGATGTGTTCACCGTCCTTGAGTGGGCATGGTGTGAAGTCCAAAGGCGTTTGTGGATTAAGACCGTAGACAACTTCAAATTGTGAGAGTTTAGTTGCCGAGTGCCTAGACTTGTTATATGAAAACTCCACAACCGAAAGTAAGTCCTCCCACTTACGTGGGTTGTTCCTAAGCGTTGCTCTAAGTAGAGCACCGAGAGTCCGATTGGTCACCTCCGTTTGACCATCGGTTTGGGGTGATAACTACTTGAAAACAACAAGTTGGTTCCAAGTTTTCCCCATAACGTCCTCCAAAAGTGACTCACAAACTTCACGTCCCGATCACTAAGGATGGAACATGGTATTCCGTGTAAGTGCACCACATTGTTAAAGAATAACGTGGCGACATAGCTAGCATTTTGGGTGCTCTTACACGCGGTAAAATGAGCCATTTTTGAAAAACGGTCGACTACCACAAAAATGGAGTCGTTGGCTCGCTTGGACATTGGTAGGCCAACTACAAAGTCCATGGAAAGATCCTCCCAAGGTCCCATTGGTATAGGTAAAGGAGAATACAATAAGTCCGGACCTTGACGCGATTTTGCATGATGACATGTGATGCAACTTGTGCAAAACCGTGTCACATGCTTGCGCATTTTGGGCCAAAAGAAGTGCTCTTGGAGAGCGGCGAGAGTCTTGGGAGCACTAAAGTGACCACGACCCTCATGGGCCTCCTTTATCAACAAGTGGCGTATGGACGAACGCGGAATACAAAGTTTTCCCGCGCGGAACAAGTAGCCATCATTTATAAAGAAGGTCTCATGCTCTCGGAGGTCAAGGCATTTGGCAAATATATCCTTGCACCAAAAGGATATATCGCCGAGAAAGGGCATCGGCTACCACATTTTCTTTTCCCTTCTTATGCCGAATGACATATGGAAAGGTTTCTAGAAATTCTACCCAACTTGCATGGCGCCGACTCAAATTAGTTTGACTCTTGAGATACGAAAGAGCCGCATGATCCGAATGAATCACGAACTCCTTCGGCCACAAGTAGTGTTGCCATGTCTTTAGATAACGAACTAAAGCATATAGTTCCTTGTCATATGTTGGATAGTTGAGTGGCGGACCGGAAAGCTTTTCGCTAAAGTAAGCAATGGGCCGATTCTCTTGTAGAAGAACCCCCCCAATGCCAACATTAAATGCATCACACTCCACCTCGAAGGTTTTCGAGAAATTTGGGAGCTGGAGTAACGGTGCATTGCAAAGTCGGTCTTTGAGCGCATCAAACGCTCGAGCATGGGTATCACGCCACTCAAACGTGACACCCTTAGTAGTGAGCTCATGAAGCGGCGCCGCTACCGAGCTAAGTCTTTGACAAAGCGTCGGTAGAAGCCCGCTAAGCCGAGAAAGGCTCGGACCATGGTGACCGTACTAGGTGTAGGCCACTCCCGAATAGCGCGAACTTTGGATTCGTCTACTCGGAGTCCGTCCTTAGAAACGACATAGCCAAGAAAAATTGTTGTGTCCGAGCAAAAGACACATTTTTCATAATTCACATATAATTTCTCTTGTCTAAGGCACTCGAGCACTTGGCGAAGGTGCCCGAGGTGTTCATCCAAAGACTTACTAAATATGAGAATATCGTCGAAATAAACTACAACAAAATTACCCAAAAACCGGCGGAGGACATGGTTCATGAGACGCATGAACGTGGATGGGGCGTTGGAGAGTCCGAACGGCATGACAAGCCACTCATATAAGCCGTACATCGTTTTGAAATCCGTCTTCCATTCGTCACCCTCGGCCATCCGGATTTGGTGATAACCGCTCCGGAGATCAATCTTTGAGAAAACGGTGGCGCCGTGGAGTTCATCTAGCATGCCGTCGAGGCGCGGGATCGGATGCCGGTACTTGACGGTTATTTGGTTGATGGCTCGGCAATCGACACACATCCTCCAAGACCCGTCCTTCTTGGGCACCAAAAATGACGCGGAACGGCACATGGTTGAAAGCGACTCACGAACATATCCCCAGTCTAAGAGCTCTTGGACTTGATGTTGTAGCTCCTTAGTCTCTTCCGGGCTTGCACGGTAAGCGGCACGGTTGGGTAAAGACGCGTCGGGCACCAAATCGATTTGGTGCTCAATTCCACGGATCGGTGGCAAGCCGGGTGGTAGATCATCGGTCAAGACGTCCTGAAACTCAAACAACAAAGTAGACACTC